>OY998132.1:2783310-4038342 GCA_963921915.1 Hyposoter dolosus | reverse complement strand
GATGTTTTGTCCTTCTCGTCTTGATTGATCAAAATTACGATCCGAATAATTTTCATAGTTCCTTGTCGTTGATGAATCTCCACAGGACGATTGAAGCTTCAATTTCGCTGCTGAACGCGACGCGTTTCTCGAGATCAGGAGGCCGTTGCAGTCGCTGTTCTTGGTCAAGGTTGACGTTGCCACGAAACCTGAAGGCACGTGCTGCTCTCGCGCTGGAGGTTTCGCCTCGAACGACGTATTTTTAAATTTTAACGTCGAATCGTCGATTATGATCGAACTGTTGCGATTCGTTCGTGGACTCGCGGTGCTTCTTTTTCTTCGACATCTCGTCGTGGCGGCTTTTTTTTTTGCTAAATTTTCGATCGACGAGCTTGTTACTTTGCTGGAAAATCCACCGGACGATGAAACTCTCGCGAGGCCCTCGTTCTTGTCAGAATCTTCGAAATCGTCCTCGTTCTCCTCGTGGCTCGTAATCGCTTTATGATTTTCCACCATTTTCCCATACTTGCCGGTCTCTTCGCTAGTCTCCGGCCTCTCGAGTATCAGAATCAGAGAGGATGACGAATTCGTCGAATCGTTTTGCCGGGGACGTTCGTAGCAAGAGGAGGAAGTCGAACTCGAGGAAGAGGACGAGGACGAACAAGAAGCTGATGAATTCGTCACCACGTTTATTGGCCTTGACGCCATTTTATAACGATTTTCCGGTTTCGACGAAATCTCCAACTGACGTCGTTTTTTACGAGCATTGATTCTCTCCGTTTCGGAACGTTGTCCTGCGTCCGCGATCGTCGTCGACGAATCGACCATTTCGATTCCGCACGTGGTTGCAGCGTCGCAGGGCATTTTTTAAATATCTTTTCATAAACAAATCCCACGAAAATCAATGTTTCTGCCGATATTTCGATTATTTTTATTCCCATCCATGTACATCGATGAAAAAGTAAATTTCTATGAAATTTTTTCACTTTATATACAATTCTCTCGATTATTTCGTTATATGTCAATTCTCGTGTAAACGGGACACCAGTTCTTTCCTTTCCCCTCACTGTGTGTATTTATATATTTACAAATATGGCGCCGCGGAGGGGGGGGGGGGGGGGGGAAGGCACCGTCAACAATGTACGTCACGAGTCAGAGCGACTAGACCCGTGAGATTCGAAAATACACCTCGAGTACATAATGAGTTACGAGTCGAGAAGTGCGAGACACGAGACAATGATTTTCCTGTGGCTCTCCTCATCTTGACACTCGTTGGAAAATTCTTCGTATGTTTTTTTCTTATTGTTTATTTTTTTTCCCTCGTATTCCCGCGACGATTCTCACGTTATCACAGTATTTTCTGCTCTTCCGAATCCTTTTTTTTTTGTATTACAGTTTTACCCTCGCACGAGTTATTGGCTCGAGAGAGACCACGTCGCCCTTGACAACCAGAGATTCTCGTGAATTTTTTCGTGTATTTCGCGACGACCCAATTTTCTCGGTTATTCGAATCTCCAGTGAAACGGTGTAAGATGAAAAGTTTCTGAGCCACGAAACGCGATGACCAATTTCTTCGTTTTTTTGTTTGTTTGTATTTTTCAAAATAATTTGACTAATTTACACTTTTTTGCTAAATACTCTTTGACGTTTAATTGAATTTATTTCTCTCTTACGAATCATGCACCTGCGACATCTGTCGACCAGTCTCCCTCCTCCGAGCTCGTTACCCCGTTCTCAAAAAAAAAAAGAAAAAAAAACTATTTTTACTCTCGATTATCCGAGATTGGCAGTGCACGTGACGGTTTCTTTATTTACATGTTCGTGGAGCTTCTCCAGCTCAGTGGGGGTCGAACTCGTTGGTTAAAGTTACGGAGACAGTTGCAATCCTGTATCTCCGAGAACATCGAACCACGTGGGGGCGTGAGAACTCGATATATTCTTCGACATCAACGTTTGCCCATAAACGTAATACCTGGGAAGAAAATGCTAATTTTCCTTCTTCACACTCGCGATCTCCTTAACAGTATCAACAATCGTTGCACCTGTGTACTGACTTTCACATCCGCGATACGAAATAATCTCAATATTAATAAATTATGTCACAAGATCGTTATTTTTATTTTCCTCCTTTTTTCTCAAGCGTCCAAATTCCTTATTTTCAGTCGTCACGCTCACTCAGCTCTGCGAAATAATATTCGTTTCACTCTGACGTTCGAGACTGTTAACGTTAGTCTCACGGAGAACGAAAAAGATTAGTCAGAGTAGAGAAACAAAGAGACAGAAAGGGCCAACAAAAAATGAGAAAATTGTCTGTGAAAGAAAAAAGAGACGGAGGATTCGATCTGCACTCCCGCTTGTTGCACCAGCAGCGAGCGTACTACTGATCAAGAGACAAACTCTCGGTCTCTCTTGCTGGCTTACTCCCTCTCTCGGTCCTCCCGTCGTAGCCCGCCGCTCGTCACACACAAAAGCTACCACTCCGCTTCCCTTACGCCACCTATCCGCCGTTTGTAAACCTCTGGATAATATCCTCAAGCAAGAAAGACCGGAATCGAGGAAAATTTGCTCGTTATATCGAGCCAGTTGGGCCCTTCTTCTTCGTAACCAATCTCATCCTCGTACATTTATAAATATATATGTACAACACACACAGGTTGATAGTACCAGTTCGCTCTCTGCTGCGAGGCTTGCGCCGGACGATCCCCATTCGCGTGAACCTCTTGCATTTTCCCTTCTTTTCTTTCCTCTCTCGTTCATTCTCCACCACTGCTACCTCTTCTTCCTCTCTTTCTCTGCAAAACCAGTATAACCGTGAGTCCGCAGGGCCGTAGATAAACATCTCGAATACCCGAAAAATGGCATTCCAAATATTACGCTCGACCGAGCAATACATCGCGTTCTTATCATTGGTCGGACGTATAACCTGCTGAGGCGGAGCTCGTGTGATCGTCAGTCTCATTCGAATATTTTGTTATTGTTTATTGATTGGTAAAGCATATTGTGGACTTTGTAAACATGAGACTTCAAAGTCGAGTAACACGCGACGACGAAGAAAGTAGAGAAAAAGATTTAAATTTAGTGCTCGAAGAGCTTTGGCGTTTGGATCGAATGGAGGGTGGAAATTAGGTTGGAAAATTCTATAATTATGGATTCGAACAGGGTTCGATGTACTTTGTGAAAGGATCGAGACTGGAGTGGAGAGAAATTTGAAATAGGAGATCCAGAGGGGGTTGGAATTGAGTGTTAAAATGGACTTGCTATTTGGACAAAGGATCGTGAGGCTAAAATTAAATTGCCATGGTTTCGACACATTGGGAGAAGGGAAGTTCAAGATCGGGAGCTCCAAGGAGATTCTAATTTTAGCGACAGACGAAAATTGTTCATTTGATCTAAGAGAACGTTGATAAAGATTATTGACGCATTAAGGAATTATATTCGTTGCGATGAATGAACAAATTTTGAGGTTTGGGAAACGAGGAATTTTCATTGTCGAGGTGATGAAAATCGTCGCAACTGTTTTTGTCAATCGTACGGCCCTGTTGGACACTTTGCTTCAATGTGTCCTCCTCCGTTTGCCCGCAAACGTGGCGGAGAGCGCTTCTTCATTTCTCCCTTCGTTTTCCTTTTCTCCCTCCTCTCTCTTTCCCTTCGTTTCGTTCGTGTCACTCCCCTACGCTGCTTCGAGTTCCCTCTGTCGTTCGTGCCTTATTCCATGTGTAGTCGAGCATGCCACGCCACCGTATCCGAAGAGAGAGAAAGAGAGAGAGAGAGAGAGAGAGGGAGAGGGAGAGAGAGTTGGTCGGAATTGCTACGGGGTCTCTGCGTTTCGCGGCAACGTGTTGTCGTCGTGTGCTCTCCCTCGGTCATTCACACAAGGTGCACCAACTCCTTCGGAGAACCGAGTGTGTCTCTCTTAAAATAGTTATAGGCAGGCCGCAAGGAATTAAAGAGAAAAATGAAGCAAAACAAAGTAATGAGAATATGAATCGTAACACACGCCGCAGTAATCTTTGAAACTCCTACATTACAAAGAGGATGTGTTTATATAGCAGAAATTCTTACAGGCCAACAAGAAAGACAGCAACGAACTTGGCGTTTTGTTGATTAAAAAATTTTCATAAAACCCAAAAAACTGTATTTTTTTTTACTTCAGTTTATTAATTGGCTGTAAAGAATTATCGTATCCCAATTCTGCACTCGCGTCTATACGCAATCCAAAGTTATCGTTATTTTTATTTCGATTCCTCATGTTTTACACAGCAGTTTCCATGACGTCCGAATTGCATTTGTATTAATAAGTCTTAAACCAATTCGGAATGTAATATTGCTCGTTTTTCGTGATAAAAAAAAAAGCACAATGTTTTTTCGCATCTGACAAAACCGGTATTCCCCGTTACATTGCGTCATGGCTATTATACGTAAAGATTATAACCTTCGATGTATTACGTATCTTTCGTGTAATGCGTGTGAAATCTTATGTACTCTGCTGGGATATCTCGGATTTGATGCAAACCGTTTTCGTTATGGAGAGTTGATCGCTTTCCATTGTGGCGTAAGTCGTGCATTTGGGTGTAGTTACGTTATTGCCAGGATCACAATGAATTATGTTTACATTTATGAAAAAGTAGAACGAAGCGAGTGACGGGGAAGAAAATATTATATTATTGCAAAAACTCGATTAGGGAGACGCGTAGTCGCTTCTGCTGACGTCGCAAAATTCGGATCACGCGTTATTGTTGCAGGGGAAATTCCCGATGAGCCCTGTGCAGGGGTCACCTTGAACGACGAGTGATGATCGCGATTTCATGATTGTTCAATAAAAATGAGTTTCATTGAGCCCATCGACGATTTAACCCGGGCTCATTGAACTCTATTCCAAAGTCAATGACCCTTGGGATTAGCAGACAAGTGTCAAAATAAAATACCAAAGCCCCAGCTGACCGCGTGTGGCCACGTGACCTACGCGACGTTAAACGCGTAACGATGAGTATATATAGCCACATATGTGTTAAATACGCTCGTTGTTGCATTCTCTTTTCAGGAAGACTCGCGTGTATTTTTCGAGGCATCGATGAATAAATTTTATGAGCAACCGCGGCGGCAGCAGCAGCAGCGAGACGATCGATTGAAAGTTAAACTTTTTGCTTCCAAACCCAAACAAACCTAAACACTTTTTACCGCCAGCTGCGTAGTAATAATAGTGGGAATTTTTTGCTCGGTAGTTAATACGTTGTTTCCAGGAGACATAATCGTGGATATCATAAAAAGTCCGAATTGGTTATCGTCGGTCGGTACATTACCGACGGTCGGTAACTTACCGTCGGCCGCGGGCAGTTTTTGTCTCTCGCTTCGTGAGAATGCGCTCGTGCATGTTTTCAAAACTGACAGTGTATGTAGATTCTCAGGCAGTTTTGACTAACGCGTTACTTCGTTTGTATTTATCGGTGCGATCGATCATCGAATCACAAAAAAAAAACTGTTGAATGTCGATGAAGTCGAGACGACGCTCAGAGGTTGTGAATAATAAAGCCACGAATACCTCGGCTACGTGACATTCACGTAGCTCGTTGTTGTTATTTTATATATGTGTGCAATTATTATGATTATTGCGCTACCTTGAAAGTTCTGCGACTGAAAACGTGGCTCGCAAATAAGTAATCGCGCACGCGACGAGGGAACCACCGACGATGTCCTCTATTACTATGCCACACGTGCTTTTTAGTTCACAGTTTGGTTCACACGGATCTTTGACATACGAGGATTCGCGAACGTGAGTTCGACACAAACTCGTAACGACACGAATTCTTACGATAATAATTAAACTAGTGCCGAGGATAAATACACTCTTTCATGCTCTATTGGCACACAATTCGCACGACCATAAATGCGTAAGGAAATAAAATAATTGACATCGCCAACTCTCCATCTAAATTCATCTTCCTTCTTTTTTCTTTTTTCTCACAACAATTTTTATTCGTCCACGCCAGCGAGAGGAGCGATTGCACGAATAAAAAAAATCTTTTTTTTTCATCGTCCATGAAAAACTGACATGTTTGTGTGTGCGTGGGATTGTGTGTGGACATTTTACCGCGAGCAGCCAGCATCGTTTGCCTCACGACACCGAGACTGAGTGGTGGTGGAATAAGAGAAGGAGGAGAATTGGTCGATATGACTTATCGCGTTACAATGCACACAACGTATATATACCACATATGCTGCTTTTGTAGACATGCAGTGAGTTACGTATACAGCAAGCGAGTGCGAAAATCTGTGACGCTATAAACCTGCAGGTTGATAACCTTCTCGGAATAATTTGAAGCTCCAAACTACCATAAAACAAAACAAAAACTATATCATCAATTATTGGCAATGGATTATTTGTTCTTCGCCGCAGAGTCATTTGAACGATACGCGTCCACGCAATTTTTATCGCATTCGAGTCCTGCTTGTTTGTTTACATTCCCTTTATTTCGATAGTTTCATAGACTCCGTCCAACAAACATCGATTTTGAGTTCCACGAGCTCTCGATTTCCAGAGTGACGAGTAACACGTTTTCTCCTACTCTCGGAAGAAGAAGAGGTCGATCAAGGATCTCGTAGAGGCTCGTGTTTTCAATATTCGAGGTCAGATCGTTCTTTGCGATTTTTAATCTTTTCAAATGGACTCAATATACGATGTTGAAGTTTGCATCGTTGGAATGCAACGAAATTCTGTTTTTTCTTGAGCAGAGCTCATAATTCTCATTCAATATTTAATCTGGACAATAAAACGATTTTTCTTTAGGATCCAAACACAAAATCGGTACGTAAATTGTCATTTTTTTTTAAATTGAACAAACACTCAGTCGAAAAAGTATTTTTCGGTGGACCCTAACGTTGCGAAGCTCAGTCTCGTCTGAATATTCGCATATTTCTCAATTTAAAGTTGTTCAAAAATCTCTGAAAACTTCGATTGAATGAATTTCATGATTTCTCAGCAAATTACATCGTCGAGTCTTGGAGAACCGAGTCTAAAATCAGAAACTCGAAGATTAACGACAAACAATTTCGTTTATAAATAATTAATCCAGAGGAAAAAAAAAAGAATAGCTGAAGCGAAAGGTATCATTTTCGGAAGGTTTGAAGTAAGCAATACGACTCGGTATTGTCGGTGTTTTGTTAGAAGCAAACAAAGGGTGATATAAGTGAAGAGAAAAAGTTTCGATTGATTTTTCGAGGCAGAGAGAGATTCCCCTAGCGAAGCTGAGGGTTTGAGGGACTATCGATGTTTGATTCCGAGATGGAAACCGTCACCGTGCACTTGTTTATGTCTAGAGATGAAAACGGTAAACATTTGATTCGTCCAGGAAGTCTTGGGTCTATAAGAACGAGGACATACTTAAACACTAAATTATTTTTTTGTATGTATATGGTTGTGGCTGTTCGGTTGTATTTAGACAACGCTGTTTTTACATGTTGTAACTATTTTGTATTAACAATACCGATTTGTTTCAAAATTTAAAGCTCCACAAAAAGACAAAAAACAAACAAACAAACAAACGAAAAAAAGACGCAGCTGTGCGAATATCGAATGGTTCTTATTTCTTATTTATTCGTTTAAATTATCTCACACAAACATTTCGTATCTTCTCATTAGGAAACGTATATGCTAACAAATTTTCGTCAAGTCTTTTACGTTACAATCGCACCCTTTATTATTTATTAATAAATTACAAGCATCGATCGACATTTTTTTCATTTAATAGTAGCAATAATAATGATAATAATAATAGTAATAATGATAATAATAATAAATGGCAATAATAATGATAGTAATAATATCGATAATGATAACAAGATTAAATGGTTGATAATTAACGTAACAATGATTCATTTAGTCCCGAATTTCGGTATTTTTTAAATTTATATATATATATATATATATTTTTATGTAAATGTATATATAGCGATGAAAGGGGTTTCGGTATTGTTTAAAGTGACTTTTTGGATACAAGAGGGAAAGAACTTAATTAATGAATTAATTACATCTCCGGCATTCGGACACACTCACTCACTCATTAATTGGCATTCGCGCTTGCCAAATCTCATTCTTCGGCTTTTCTTTTCGCATCATTTTTTCTTTAATTTTATGAATTATTATCTTTATTATATTTGAGAGTACTTCGTGTGTGAGGCTTAAACTTTTCTCATGTTTCCTTCTTTTTTTTTTTTTTGTCTTTTTTCAATGTTTTTTCAGATTCATTATTAAATTTTCGGCATTTTCCGAATTCCGAGATCAGAATTTGTTTTAATTATTTCAAAAGCCATGAAAATTACTCAAGCCGCGCGAGTACGTTCCGTTTTTCCATTATAGTTAAGAAGGTTTATGTAGGTTTTTGAAAAACTTGGCTTTTTATCGTTTACCCCTTCCTTGTTTCTTCTCGCTTCTCCCTTTCCCTTTCTCTCACTCGTTCTCTTTCGCTCTCTGACTCAAGTCAGCCCGCAACCCTCAATCTCCTCCATTTTTTTGTTCATTAAATACGTTTCGTTAATATTATTATTATTATCATCATTTTTTTTTACACAATAAGACGACGTTGTTACAGTGTAAACTTGAGCTTGGTAAAGGCTTCGTCGTTACTCTTTTCTTTTATCTTTTAAATAAATGTATTTAATTTATTTATTTATTTATTTTGTTCGTGGTACTTTCATCCATTACTTTCTTTCTGTGTTACTCCCTCGCGTTCGCTTTCTCTCACTCGCTCGCCCTTCCTCCCTCCCTCCCTCGCTATCTTTCTTTCGTTTTTCGATCTCGTCGGAACGTCGCCACAAACTCTGCCGTTATTTATTCCGATCTTTCGTCCTCTCTGACTCGCGCTTCCTCGCTTACTCGCTCTTTCCCTCTCCTCCATTTACTAATTCATCAAGAAGAAAAGATTCTTAAAATTACTTGATTCTATTTTGCAATTAATAGAAATTACGTGCAAAATTCTTTTTTCTTTTATTTCCTTGGACGCAATAGTTTTTTTTTTTTTTTTTTTTTTTGGATGGCTGAAAAATGGCATTTCGTTTCTTTTCTCCCCTACCAATTTTCCCGCATCTTAACTCTTTCATCAATTATTAGACGATGTTTTTTTTTGTTCCTTTAATATAATGTGGTTTTTTTTTTTTTTCACCGTTTCGTCGTTCGTTTAGTATGACTTATTTGCAGAAAGATCGATCGTTGGAAATGTTTTCCATTTTTTTGGCTGTTTCCTTTAATTTATTTTTAATTGGTTGGGATATTCAAGTAGCATAAATGTTATTTTAATTTAATTCTTCTTTTCTCGTTCCCCTCCACCCCTCATTGGCTCGTTTTCAATTATACCATTTATTGGTTAAATTTAGATTAACTGTTTTTTTTTTTTTTTTTTTTTTTTTTTCCATTATTTTAGTTTTTTCTTTCGTTTGTAATTTTTTTTTCTCCGTTTCATTGTTTTTTCTTTCGTTAATGCGATTATAACTGTAATAAGGCCCAGTAAGGCTGCGTGGGTTACGAGAGTTACCCCCCACAAAATTGAATATACCTTTAAAATCACTTTCATCATTGTTTTCTTCGTTTCTTTTTTTTTTTTTTTTACTTTTTAGCTTTTTTTTCCCACACATTCTTGCGACCTGCATCCTTTTGCAAATTCAATAGTTTTTTTTTTTTCGTATTGTCCAGAAAGCTCCTAAAAGTCCTAGTCACGTCTGTCTCTTCAACGCAATAACAAAAAACAAACAACAAAATGTTTTTTTTTTCTTCAAATATATATATATATATTTTTTTTTTTCACCATCGAACGGTTTCTCCAAAAGTCGATTCGATCGTTAATAAATGCTCAGTTCTTAAATAGTATTGCTTCCTTTTTCCTAGCACGAAAGAAAATTTCAATCGATTCTCAAGACGAAGTAAAAAATACTTGTCTCACTTTGAATTTTTTTTCTTTAAGCTTTATCTCGAAATTACAGAGAATTGCGCCAATCTATATAATAAAGCGTCACTTTGTTATTTTCTCACTTTCAATTTTTCCCTCATATTTTGTCATCATTCTCTCATTATTGTCACGTAATTAAGTCCATACGGTGTGTGTTCTTGTTGTTGTCATTCGTGTTTTTTAGCTGCCCTCCAATTGTTGTTGTTTTTTTTTTTTGGCTCTTCCAATCGTTTGCTCGATTCAATACATAGTAATTTTTTTTAATTTTATGTCTGTGTTTATGTTATTATTATATACATACATACATACATACACATATATGTATATAACATATGTATATATAAATATATATGTATGGATACGTAAGTTTTGTTAAACTTACAGAATGCCCTAAGATTATAGTACAAACTCGTTCGAGATGTCACGTTTAATTCAACATGCTTGTAAAATTTTCGAAACTTACCCAATATCCTCCGTGGCGCGCCCTTATTTATTCATTTATTTATTTATTTAATTATTTATTCATTTACTTTTTAAGAAGCCGCAATCCTCTTCCCCATTTATTTGTTTTTTTGTTGTCTTGTTGTTTCATTATTACTTATGTTTTTTTTTTTTTTTTCTTTTATTGCCCCTCTCCTGAAAATTCGCCGTAATAATAATAGTCTTAATAATGTACTTTTGTTCTTGTTATTATTTTGTTTAGCCTTTGAACTCTTAATTATTCTCCTAGCGGGACTCGCTAAATTGTTTTATTATCCTCATTCTCTCGATCACACCTTCGTGTACACGAATTATTTGTTTTCTTCGGTACATACTGGTTACGTGTTACAAGTGTATCGACATATCAATAACAAATATCGGTACACGTATAACGAAGCCTTTTCAGTATTATATTATGTCTGCCACACTTTTTTTCACGTAGTTCGATTTTTCGTGTGTCTGTGTGTTTTTTTTTTGTAATTCCGATACTTTCATACGTTGCGCATAAAAAACAAGGCAATTAGATTGAGTGTTTTATCTTCCTCACTGTCTCACACGTTTCATCTCCCAGATCGTCGCGGTTAACGTCGTTAACTTGACTCTTTTATTTATTGTTTTGTTTTTTTTTTTTTTTTACTTCTTGTTGCTTATTTATCGTTAATGGGTGTGTATGATTATAATTAATCGGGCGAAAGTTTTCACCTCGTTATATACATTGTTTAATAATGTTATAATCGTGAAATTGTTTAAATTTTATGATTTTTATTCGTTTATTCGAAATTCGTATTTCTTTGCAACGGAATATTGGAAAGAACGAAAAGTTTCAAGCTCGCGATAAAAGAGAGCTTTTGTTTTGTTTATTATTATAATTATTGTAATCGTTATCATTTAATTGAATTATTTGTATCATTATGCACTGGACACGCGTCAGTCGTCCCACTTTTATCTCTACACCGAAGTTTTAACGTATAAACGAATGTTTGTGTCCTGCAATTATATCGCGGACGGGAGTTAGTCTCATTTTTTGTCGTTTGATTATTAATATTATTAAAAACAATATATGTATTTATATGCAAATTGTTTTAAACGTTGTTTTTGTTTTTCTCACATACTCCATAAGCTTTTTATTCTCGAAAATTTAATTATCCTAACTAGGGTTTTATTTTCTCTTACGATGACGCACGCACGCACGCACGCACGCTCTGTCACTTCACTCTTTCCACGAACGGTCCACGAACGAGCGACCCGCTTAACCTACTGGCTTATAAATTTTTGCCTTTTTCTTATGATTCGAAAATTTCTATCCAAGCTTTTTTCCTTTTTCTTTGACTCACCGAGTGTCGCGGTGAGAGAAAAAGGCTCGACGGAGTCCTCCGGTCCCCGCTCTCTCCTTTTACACGTTCGGATTCCCCGTTTCAACTCACTCTCTAGCAATCACAGACGACAGCCACCGTTCGTGGAACTAGGGAAGACGCTACTTTTCTCGCGATCGAGCTACGCGTACTCCGAGCTTTTACGAGCGGCGGAGCAGACGAAGAAGAAGAAGAAGAAGAAGAAGAAGAGAATAAGAAGAAGAAGAAGAATGAGTACCGTAAGAATAAGAATTATGAGAAGTTGTAGAAGAAGGAGAAGAAGTTGAAGTTTGGAAAAGTTAGAAGAAAAAGACCGCGGTCGCTCGAGAACAATCGTTCCTCACGACCGAGATCTGCAAAGAGTCATTTCGTCGTTGATTTCCGTTTTTTTTTTCTTTGACAGATGGGTCGCCTAACCTCATTCTCGTTCTCTCTCGTTCCAGGCTATTTCATACTTGTTTATATTTATTAGGGACAACCGCACTCGTCGACTACCATTTTTGGCAAATCCCTCTTAATGATGTTCGAGTCCGGTCCATAATATATTAATGACATTGGTGAAAATTTGAGGGGAGCGCAGCACGGCTGCATTCCTGCTAGTCTGTCCATTTTTCTGTATTCCTCAATCACGTGCGTGTAGTAATTGAGGAATGTGTCCGGCGTTCGGTGTCCAGCTGCACAATCCCCTCTGCAGTAGTTAGCGTAGTATCTGTAATCAGAACAATAAAAAAATAAAATAAAAATACAAAAAAAGAAACAATTAAACACGCTGGTGTGTCGGTCGAAGTTACGAGACATTTGGAACACTCCGATCCAACAGATAAAAGCTCTCGCGTGGACCACAAGACCTCAAAAAACATCCACTGGATTTTCAGCTCTGTAAGAGAGTCTTTCCTTTGCTGGACGCAGAGCAAAACATCGAAAAAGTCTTTGGGAAACTTGAGAATCCACTGAATCGATCTCTGGTTCGAAATTAACTTGGATTATTTGTTCTAGAGTTAAATAATCATTGGGGCTGTTATCGACCCCTTTCACTTTGGAGACTGACAAATAATTGAAAAATTGAAAAAAAAAAACTATATGCAATGCATTTTCAATCTTTGCGTGTAAGACCATGCCAACTATTTTCAAGTCGTTTAGTTTTTATTACGAAAAAAAAATTCGGAAAAAATGACGTTTTTCTTTTTTTTAGAAAAAATCATGTAGAAATTTGAATTTTTCATTTAGAAAGAAAGGAAAAAGTTTCTGAAAGACATCGCAGGTCCATAAATGACTGGGGTTTATTTAACACTTCCGATTACTGTTAAGGGAGAACTTGGTTTTTCGTTCTACTCACCCTTGAGGTGCTATTATCCAATCGTCCCAGCCAAGCTGTGAAAAACTGACGTAGAACCTTTGTTTACAACATTGTCCTTTTATCGCCCCGCTGCACTCGATGGCTCGTCTTCGAACTCGCTTAACAGCCGCGGGATCAGTTCTAACCACGAGGAATGGTCGATCAGGGTCTTCTCCGCCTAGAATTAAAAAAAAAGCATTGGAAAATCGTTTCTTCTTCGTGGAAGGAATAGCAGCCTCGAATTTTGAAAAAGAATTTCAAAAAGAAAACTCCGAGTGATTTCGTACAAAAAACACAGTCATTTCACCTTTTGAGTTGATCGACGATTCTACCACGTTGGGGGTTTGAACGCCAAAGGTCGAGACGTGGACGTGACTTCCACAGCCTGTGCAGTCGACCAGGAGCGTTAGTTTTTCGGTTTTTGTCGAAGACAATTCGTGGCCGCTGTACCAATTGCTAACAACCTTCGTCACGTCGAATTTTTGCCAACCCAATTGATTGACGTTCACTCCTAACGATGTCACCATTTCCAAGTGTTCGCCAAGCTCCTAAAAATTGCAAAGAAAAGAAATAAAAAAAAAAAGGATATGAAATTTGTTTGATCGTTTTGGATTTTATGAAAATCATTTGCGTTTGCACGAAAAATTGAAGAGACTGCGTGAGATCGAAGATGAAGCTAAATTGTGTTACAATAAAAAGTAAAAAGGAGCGAGGCCAAGGTGCAAAGTGGCGTAGAAATGAATTCGAAAGATGCAAACCTTTCCGCGTAAATGCGTGACGTTTCCACATCGAACTCTAAAGACCCACAGCGTGATGTTTCGCTGATTGGTCTGAGCTCGTCGATGATGTTGGTAGTGATGAGCGTGCCTGAATTCCACCCTCGCCCATAGCGTTGCCCTTTTAATTCTCAGTGGCTCGAGCGCTGGATCACTGCCTGATTGCGGAAATTCCAGCAGCGGTTGACCATTCAGTGTACGCCCTAGAAAACGACGAAAAAAAACACACACACAGTCCTTTTAGTAATAGCATAAAACATTTGGCAACAGGAGACAAGTTTTTATTCCAGTGGCTCGGAAGGGAACTATAAAAAAACGATTCTTCAAAAAGATTTTTGTTTCGCAGAGTGTGTCGCCCTTTATATATATATATTTTTTTATTGTCCCTGCGTATGCCTTTGCCGGATTTTACGAGCTCGCCTCATATCGTTGCCAGCCTCACTTTTTATCTCCACTTCACCAAATCGTCACTTTTTTCAATGCATCGTATTCCCTTAATGCGTCATACGTGGTAAGGACCTTGATACCTTTCTATCACGGAATATCGTCCAAAGGAAATTATTGTAACGAGAAGAAAAATGGATCTTGATCGATTTTTCAATAAAGACGAAAAAATTTGTAGGCTAATGCATCGCTGGACATATCGAGCTCGAATATCAAGTGACTTTTGGTGGTTATTAGGAGATGGACTCGACAGTATCCTGTCAAGGCTTTCCTCTCTCCTTTCCTTCATCTTTTTTTCTTCCATCCTATAAATCTGTGGAAAGCCAACAATGTGAGTGCAGCTTTTTGGTTCGTTGCTCGTTTTTCTCATACTCTGAGTCTTTCTCTATCAGCAGACTGCTGTTATATTGGCGTTTTATACGAAAACCGTCGCCTGCTCTTCTCCCCATGTCAGGCGATCGCATTATTACGCTATTCGCGCGCGCGCTACCAACATATCGACTCCTCGACGTCTCTCTTTCACATTCGCCAATGACTAGACGATATACAACCCTCTCTGTATTACATTAACCCCCCCACTGCTCGCCCCAACCACGTCATGTTACGTTTCGGAAACTTTCGGGATCTACCGCGATATTATGTTTCTATGCAACGTCAAGTACGAAAAGCCAGTGTTTTCGGTCGAGGATTCTTTCGGGGGTTGGAAAGCAAAAACGTTGCATGTTTTTCTTGGTGCACGACTACCGCGGGAGGAAGACGAAAAAATCATTTTTGTCGCGTCTGCTTCGAAAATGTGACTGGTCAGTCACTTTGAATGCAACAAGTGCCATGGGAGGGAACATTTTCGGAGGAGCCAACTTTTGAACGAAAGTTTGAAAAATCCTGATTGGTTAAGAAATGAAAAAAAAGGAGCGAGTTGCATATTTTGATTGTTTTACGTTTTCATAGCCTCGATGTTTTTTGTCATGGGATTTCGTAACAACTATCGCAATATTTTGAACACTGAAAACAAAATTTTGTTAAAAAAGATCGATATTTCGTTCGATACGTTCGACTAAACGTTATTTTTTAATAATCCCACAAATTTTGTTATTGCAGCAAGAAATATTTTAGAAAGTCTCTTCGGAAGCAAATTTTTGTCGTTCCACTCGTAAATTTCGCAGACAATTCCGTTAGATACTGCCAAAACAACGAAAATTTTGCAATTATCCAAAAATACTTAGTTTACCGTTTTCAACAAAATATCGACGATTTTTAACAAAATTTCATTTCCAGTCAAGAGAATGAAACGCAGAATCTCCAATAATATTTTTATTGCTGCACCAAAGAGTAAGAATTTTCGTGACAAAGTTGCGTTCTGTCTCTCGCAGGCGTGGTTCTCGGATTTGCTGGCTCCGAAACGCTACAGTAGCTCGAAAAGCATCCCCAAGGCTATGAGTGTGTAAGAATGTAGCATGAGGATGAATATGTGTGCGTCTCCCGCGTTGCTATACACCGGATCGTAAAACACCACGTATCGTCAACGACGCCGACGACGACGACGACGACGACGACGACGACGACGCCAACGATGGCTACGACGACTACGACTACGACCAAGACAACGATTCGCCCAGCAGAGTGAGTATTCGCTACACTTACAGGTATAAAATCCACCCTCTCTTTGCCCTCCGACCCTTCGCCTCATCCGTTCAACCCCGTCCGAGCATTTGCAACGCGTATATATTTTCTGGACACTTGCACTCGGAAATTACGAACACGAGGAATTTCTTACACAAGCCGTCTCTCGAGAGGAATGTTCGTACGCCCCCCCTCTCCATCTCCTCTTCTCTCGACACTTGCATCAAAGAACTCGCGTTACGATACAAAACATGGCACATAAAAATGTAATAAAACGCATACATCGAATCTCGATTCTTCCCGATTTTGTCAACACCGTTCAAAACATTGTTTACACGATCGTATTCGTTTGAAAATTCTTGTCAATCTCCTAGTTGTCAGGAACGTTATGTTTTTCGAGACTCCATAGAATTCACCAAACTTATTCAAGTTTCATGGATGGTCCAGGGCTTCCTCGATTCCCAAAATTCACCGAGCTCTGTTCGAGTTGTTATTTTGAAAGATTCATGGGAATCGGTTTCATGGCTCTCGAGTCAAGCTATCCGAACACGTCCTCGAAATGTGGCTTAAAAACGTAGACATTTTTATGAAATTTCAATCTCATTTTTTTCTACTTCGCATTCATAATAGATTTTTTTTTTTTTTTTTTGTTAATTGACCTCTCCAGAACGATCCGCCGGATAGCTGCTCAGTCGAATTCGTATATCATTTTTAATATTGCGTATGGAAATCTGAAGAATAATCGGACACGTTCCGTATCTTGAGTTCGATCGCGTTGGGTTGTCTAGAAAGAGCGTTTACAAAGCATTATCGTGCTTTTCCTCTATACATCGCTTCGCCGAGTGTACATTTTTGGCAAAGCTTTGACACCCATTCGTTCGGGTCGCTCAGTAATTTCATGAAAATATAGCCCACTGTCGAGCGACAAAAAGTGCTGTCGTCGAATAATATTGTATACATTTTCCTAGGGCACCATGTATCAAAAGGAAAAACGAAAAAAAAAAAAAAAAAAACTAAAGAAATCTCATAAAACATTGAGTTTTATGGTTCGTTGTCAAAAATAAAATAATCCAACGTCCCTAGAAAATGGGCAGGAGGAATCGGGACAGTATTTTCAAATCCAAAAATGTAAATTATGCATTACGAACTTTTATAAATAAAAAAAAAAAACGATGGCCAACCACGAGACTTTTTTGCGGTAAATTTTTCACAGTAAAATCGTGCATTTTATTGGAAATGTTAAGGACGTTGGCTACATACGACAATATGATAAGAATTTAATAAAATTTGGTGATGACATTCTTTAGCATCAAATACGATGACACAATTTTTTTCCAATTTTTTGTCTACATAGTTATCGAATAATTGGAGTTTCTGAATCCTACGCTTATGCATGGTAAACTCTAGTGTTGAATTACTCGAAAACTATGTAGAAGAAAAATCTTAAAAAATTTGTATATTCATTTTTAATACTAAAGAATATGCTCACAAAATTTCATTAAGGAGGTTGGCTACATACGACAATTGGTATGATAAGAATTTAATAAAATTTGGTGATGACAATCTTCAGCATCAAATACGATGACACAATTTTTTTCAAGTTTTTCGTCTACATAGTTGTCGAATAATTGAAGTTTACAATATGCAAAAGATATACCTATGTATATCTGAATCCTACGCTTATGCAAGGTAAACTCTAGTGTTGAATTACTCGAAAACTATGTAGAAGAAAAATATTTCAAAATTTGTATATTCACATTTAATACTAAAGAATATACTCACCAAATTTCATTAAATTCTAATAATATCGAATTTCCCTATGCTCTTCACATGGCAACATTGTTGTGTGTAGCCACTCTCCTTAATCAGGAATGAAATTCGCCGAAAGAGTCACAAAATCATCCTGTCAAGTTGTGGTGTTCTTAAGAATCTCGTGATTAGAACGAACGTTGAAAAATTTATTGATAATTCAGTGGGAACGATGTTTATGACGTTTAGTACATAGGGAAATTCTTTTCGCTGCGATGCTGTGCGGAAGATATGCAGATACACAGGGTTAACCATGTCAGAGGCAAGCAGGGGTGCAGCGTCCGCGATCGGTCTCGTAAAAGAGATTGAATACATGTAAAAGAGGGCGGCTTCATCCCATAACGGTTTGGTGAGTCACGGACGTCCCCAACAGTACTGTGAAAGCCCGAAGGGGATCGAAGAGAGAGAGAGAGAGCGAGAGAGCGAGAGAGAGGCGACGGGGGATAAGCATGGGGCGTCTGCCGCCCGTCTGCCTTCCGCTTTCCTTCCTCTCTCGCTCCCATCCCGATATTCGTTGGTTGTTTCCCTCCTCTTATTCTCCCATGGCTTGCCTTCTCTTAGTTCTTTCGTTGAGCTGCTGCAAGCCAACCAACCAGTCAGCCTGCTTCCCTGCCTGTCTGCCAGCCGGCCAGCTTGCTCGGCTGCCACTCCGTTGCATTCGCTTCGTGTACTATCACTCACGCTTCCATCATTCTTCTCCGGTTCTCACAAACTACACGAATCGGACGAAGCACCATTCGTTGTACATTCTTCTCTATTTTTTTTCCAAATTTTCGTTACATTCTCATTTTTTACCTTCTTCTCATTTTTTCTCCCAAGATCCTTGACCTTTCGTCCATAGAATCGCACGAATGAGCTACAGGACAATTTTTCGTACTCGATAATTTTTCCATTTTTTCTGCTCATTTCGTTGTGGAGGATTCGACATCTTTTGGTTTCGAAGGAAAAAATTCTAGGATGAACGTAAATTAGATCGAACGTGCAAATTTACCTACGGCTGATTAAAATCGATTCGTACTCCTTAGTTGAATGTTTCTCATGAAAATTTCACTCCCAACGCCGAGAAAAATCGCTAAAGTTCAGTAGGAAATTGCATCGTACGTGAAGGAGACTCGCTACACGTTGCAGAGTGTAAATTTTCATGCCTGTCTGACCTAAAGCCTTCGTACTACTGGGAATTGGCGTATTCTCCACGCGAACGCGTACGCAGCTCAGTTTCGTTCGACGAAAGACTCCAGGAGCGAAGTAACTACAGAAAGAAATCAACTTGTCCGATCAGACAATGACAAATTCTGATAAAAAAAAAATTAGTCGAATTTCTTGGAAAAATAAGAAAAGGGAGAAAAACAAAAGTTTGACGTGATTGAACTGAGAAAAAACGTGGGTGTCTGTGAAAAGCAAAGAATATTTATGCCAAGTTGGAAAAAATGGAGTTTTTGCTACTCCTTTTGTTCGTTACTTACTACAAAAGGTTCTCGCTGCTCATTTTCGACAGAGTTAACCCTCAGCAATATAAAAACACACAGCCGAAAGAAGCTGACGATCGAGGAGAGAGACGCAGAGATTTCTCGTCGAACGAGGAATATTCGAGTTTACAAAAGAATCTCCATAAGCGTTGAATAAATAGGATTATATTCTCGATATTGCCGAGAGGGTCAGCCACGAGAAGAAAACGATTTTTTCTTCAACACGTTTTTTGTTTCTTCGCTCGGAAGACGAAAGGAAAAGAAAAAGTGATTGCGCCTTTTGCGCAGTGACTAGAAAAATACAAAGTAATGGAAGATAGAGAGGGGAACTAAAGTGGGAATATGTGAGAGGGAAAAAACAGCGAAAGTAGTTTTGGTTATCCGGTAATATCCTTGAGGGCCCGAATTTACGATTATATCTTTAATATTCTTGCTTCGCTATATCACGTTCCCTCTTTTTTTTTACCCTCGCATGGTTCTCTCGCTCTCTCGCTCCTTCATTCTTTCTATCGCCTCTTGAAGAAAAATTTGACCCAGTTAACTGATTTCGCGAGAGACGCTTCTCTCTCGGCCATTGTTCTTGGCACTCTCACTATTCTGCCAATAAAAAGAAAGCGTCAAACGTTGAAGAAATAAAGGACGAAAAATAGAAAAATCTGAAATGTTCAATAAAATGGCGAAAAAAAAAAACAACAACAAAACAAAAGAAAATCGCAATTTTTACAATTCTTTTCATTTCAATCCTATAATGCAATCTCGTGTTACATTTATGTGCAGAAATATCGAGCCGTCTCTCTGTAATTGTGACGCGAGGACAAACGTACAACACTCAAAGAGGCAAAAAAAAAACGTGTTTTCATTTCATTCCGATGAAAATTGTAGGACAGAAAATAAGGTTGGACGAAAAAACTGATTTGGATGAGAAAATGATTTTTCAGTTACGCGGGGAGGTATCGGGGGGTGGTTTCTATTGCCGATTGCGCCGCAATGCGACACGACAACCACACTCGACCAGAGTACAGAGAACCGCGCCGCACTTCTTCTTCTTCTCCTTCTTCTTCTTATTCTTCTTCTTCTTCTTCTTCTTCTTCTTCTTCTTCTTCTTCTTCTCCATCTCGCAGTGTTTCACCGGATATACAGTCGTGTTCTTCTCCCTTTTCCTGTCGTTACGATTTTTTCTCTACCGGCTATTATCGATGACCGAGAAAGAATCTGAATTCTTAAAGAAAAGGAAAAATATTACTCGCAGCGATCCCATAAAATTTCTCGATCTTCGTACCACGAATCGACTCGTCGTCAAGTTTGTCAACGCTACGCTATATTTTTCTTCGACTTGGGATTTGATCGCATGTTTTTTTTTTTTTTTCACGTCTCTATAAAAACTCGAGTAGAATCTCGCGCGGATTATTCGAGCCAGCGCTCAATTAATTAGCCGCACATCCAAGGGGTTCTCCCTCGTCGATCGATTTCAAGCAATTGGCTGTAATAACGGGAGAATCTATCGGCGCTTTCGAGTTGGCATCGCACTTGAGAATGGCGTGAGAGCGTTTAAAAGAATCCACAAAGTGGCACAAGTGTAAAAGAGCGCGCGGTTGGTCAAAGGGCTAGAGGGGTAGGTTGATGGTGAAGTGTGCCTTGGTAACACAAGGGTGAGAATCAAGTGTATGAGAGGGATGAGAAAAAGTGTTGTGTGCTTGGCAGTTTGCGACGATAGCGAGAGTTATCGAGCGAATATCAGCCTATTAGCACGGCCAAGGTTCGAGTGTTATAGGCCGACTGGACTGATGTATTCCTCGGTCCCACCGTACGTCACGTTTTCATATAGATTTTGAATGATTCTCTAGTTTCATTAATTTATAGTCGGAGATAAACAAATGCGGGAAAAACATGTCACGACGTATGTTGCTGGTTCGACGGGCGGCTGATAGAAATTTTTCATGTGTACGCTCAACTTGGAAATTGAAGAATCCCGACGAAAGAAAACGACGCCGCGCGCGATTCGCCTTTCTCTCGTCGTTTCTTCCCCCTTATTCGATATCTCAGCACAACTCGGTCGATTCTCAAGGACGCGAGCGATCGTTCAACCATATTCCCAAGACCGTTTCTTTATATGGTTGATCGATTGACGATTCTCCTTGCGCGACGAACAACACACGTGCTTTTCTACCGCGATGCAAGCAAGGACACCAACCAAAGAAACAGAAACTTGTTCGTTTCGAAACTGAACATTGTTGAGCATTAAAAAACCTGAAAAAACGCACTACTCTATTCACAGCTAACGCGACATGTTAATTGTTTTGTTCCTTTTATATAAAGTAGATTTGTGCGACGCGTGAATTGGCTGTTGATTGTCATCGCTTTTCCATGATTCCCATTGGTTCGCTATGACGTTTTACACAGCAGAACTTGAGAGAGCTGCGAAGTCGGATTATGAATTTCGAAGTATGTAATTTTTTATGCTCCAAAATGTCACAATGCCAGCTGGTCTTTTATATATCCTTATGACAACTGAGGTCCGTTCTCAAGAAGTCGCGAATAGATGGGGACAACAGGAAAGAAAAATTATTCTTAATAAATTTTGAAAAAAAAATTATTTTATTGAAACTTGAGTAAATTATAAAGAATGAATATTTGGTGAATTTTTAAAATTTTACGTACCGTTTTAAAAAATGTTCAAGTTCGGTTCATTATTCAAAATAAAATTGGGTGAAAAGGTATAGCGCGCTTTGCAATCGCCTAGTTATAACCATAAATAGACGTTTATTGATTGATGAAAAAATAAAATTGGTTAGAGTCTGACAAGACAGTTAGGAACTTGGCAAACAAAGCAAATGTAGAAAAAAAAATGTATTAAATAATCAATCTAACAAAGCACCGAAGAAAAGTGTCACAACAGGAAAAACGTTAGGTTTGCGAACGTTAAACCAGGCGGTCTGCTTGTACGAAGCAATTTTTTTTATCACGAAACTTGTGTCAGAAATACGAAAAAGGGCACTAGAGAATTGTGAGAGTCGGAAAAAGTAGAGGAACGAGTACCGCGGAGACGGACGGATAGAATTTCCGTTAAATCGAACCTTGTGAAGTTGCGGGACACATCGATATCCGGTCAACCGGAAATATATATATTTTACTCTTGCTCGTAATCGCAATAACGAATTTCTCCGGATAAAGGGAACGAGAGAGAGAGAGAGAGAGAGAGAGAAGGACACACACGCGAGGGTTCGAATGATGAGAACGAATGAGCGGCCGATTGCTGAATTCTCGTGATTGGTTGCTCCATTTGCCAAACGAATTTTCTCCTTTCGTTCTCTCTATAACGTTAATACTTTCTCCATTTCATATCCATCCCTTAATTTAGCTGCGCGACTGTACCCTTAAAAATCAATAAATTTTTGCACCAATGGATATAAATTGATGAGCAAGATGAAGATGCGTTACGAACGTAGAGCTTCGTTTCAGTTTCCTTTATTTTCGTTCCGCTTCAAATGATACAATTATAATAATTAACCCTAAAACTTCTGACCGGCCAGTCGAATTCGAGATCCGATAAACGTCGACAACTTTACTCGAAATTCGTGCAAATAATTCCGTTAGTTATTGCGAAAAATCAAAAGATTCACGTGCTACTAAATCCATTCGTCGTTCGACGATAAAAACGATGGGACACGAGTTTTCGGGGTTCGAACTGGCAGCGCCGAACCGCGGATCGTCTTTTTTTTTTACCACGAGTAATTTCGATTCAATGAAGAATTTCCATTTTTTTTTATCCAAAATATGAATTTTTTTCTGTATTAAAAAAACGAGCACACGTGCTAAGTGCATTTTAAAGAATTGAATCAAAATTGGGACTACAGGTATAGCCAGCAAGAGAGAATGGAGGAAATGTGAAGGATTGGTAATTATGGATAAATGGATAAATATCATGGAGGGCATTTAAAGATCATTTGAGAAAATACGTCGACCGAGAAAATGTTGGCGACCAGAAGGAGGGACAGGAGGGAGGGAGGGATGAGTCCGACACGGCGGAGACTCGTCGTGTCGCGCTGCACTTAAGCTCTCTGAAACGAGACGGGAGTCTCGCGAGAGGACGCGGGGTTTGTGGGAAAAGGAGAGAAAGGGGAGGGCGGTTGGTGGTGGAATGTCGTGGTGGACAGACTCGCGTCCCGGCATCCGCCGAGATTTACGTACCGTTGACTGTGTAACTGTAAGAAACTTGGCTTCGTGTACGGCCTCGAGGAAACGGGCGGAAAGGGAGAGGGGGAGAGAGTTGAAGCTTAAAGGAGAGTTCGAGGCTAGGCTAGTGAAGACTCGTAGAGCTTAGGGATGGCGCGAGGCAAATGGCGTACCCTATATCATAATAATGCCAAATATCCAAGCCCAAAACGTGAATTTACCACAAAGAAAACGATCCCATCTTCGTCGCCATCGTCGTCGCTACACCACACTCTTTTCTCGTAAAATAGAGACAAGATGCGTTACCGACCCAAACCCCTCGAGCCTTCTCTCTGCCTCGCCCTTTCAACCCTCATTCATCCCTCAACTCTCGTGGACAAAACATTTTTTAACCCACCATCTTTCTTTCTTCTTCAAGTACATTCTATGCACATTAGATTACTCGTAAAAGAATCTCATCCCAAGCAGCTTCTTCTTCTTCTCTTCTCTCTCCACCTCACAAAAAAACCCTTTATGGCTTGAAAACCTTTTTTTTTTTCTTCCATATTTTCTTACGCAAGTAAAAAATGTTTCACGAGGCTCTTAAAATCTTGCCCTTTTAAATGTTAAAGAGGTTGGCTACATACGACAATATGGTAAGAAGTTTATAAAATTTGGTGATAACATTCTTTAACATCAGATACGATGACACTATTTTTTTCAAAATTTTCGTCTACATAGTTGTCGAATAATTGGAGTTTACAATATGCAAAAGATATACCTATATATATATATATCTGAATCCTCTGCTTATGCATGCAAACTCTACTGTTTAATTACTCGAAAACTATGTAGAAGAAAAATCTCAAAAAATTTGTATATTCATTTTTAATACTAAAGAATATGCTCACCAAATTTCATTAAGGAGGTTGGCTACATACGACAATTGGTATGATAAGAATTGAATAAAATTTGGCCATGACATTCTTCAGCATCAAATACGATGACACAATTTTTCTCAAATTTTTCGTCTACATAGTTGTCGAATAATTAGAGTTTACAATATGCCAAAGATATATCTATATATATCAGAATCCTTTGCTTATGCATGTAAACTCTAGTGTTTAATTACTCGAAAACTATGTTGTAGAAAAATCTTAAAAAATGTGTATTTTTAATACTGAAGAATATGCTCATAAATTTTCATTAAATTCTAATCATTTCGAATTTCCCTATGCTTTTAAAATGGCAACATTGTTGTCTGTAGATCTCTTTAAATCCCGAGTATCAATGATGCGTCGTTCCCGTTGCAAATCGTCGGTGAAAAATTTAATTTCTGGGTTTTTTTTTTATTCGATTTCATTCGATCGAATATGATTATAAAATGAAATAAAAATGTTTTACTCTCTTTTTGTAAAATGATGATAATTGTAAATACGAATTTTTCGAAATTTGTAGAAAAATTCCGATTTACAATGTAATCTGTCTACGAATGAAATTTTTGGGAGGAAAAGAGAGTTGAAAGCGACGGGAGACATAGACTAACTTCTCGTAATCGACGAGACGCAATCGTGAAAGAGTATCGTAAATTTTCGTGTGGCGCATCAAGAGGCTCGCGATGCCGTGCGGAGGAGCATGGGCTTGTATGGGACGGCCAGGGGAGAGAGAGAAGGGCTCGTCGCCAAGTCGTCCATTTAAACACACAGTGGTACGAACGACCAGTACTGTCGAGATAAAGATTCGCGGTAGCCAAAGAAGAGATGAGAAAGAAAAAGCGAGAGAGAATGAAGGAGTACGAGAGAGCGAGAGAGAGAGAGAGAGAGATAGAGAGGGGGGAGGGAGGGAAGATTCCACTATTCTCTGTGTAATATATACGAAAGGGTAGGATTTGCCGCGCCCGTATGATATTCACGAACGGTGGTTAGTGAAATTACAAAAAAGAAACATGCAAAAAATCGAGCATCCAGATAGGATCTGTCTACTAAAACTCGACAAACAACATTTCTCCAGCAGCTTTTTTTATTCCCAAAATTTGCCTCGTCATTTTCCTTTTTTTCTCTCCATCAACCTTCATTTTTTCATTTCTACTGCCTCCTTCTCCCCCGCCCACTCAATTGATCGTAAAAAAAAGGAATAAAACTCGTGTTTAAGGATCTTCGAGATACACGTTAAAAATGTTGCCAAGTTAATGAAATTTCAACAGATTCTTCGAGCATCTTTCCTGAGGCTCGTAAAAAAAAGATCGGGACTAAATTCCTTGAGCCGGTCGAGCGTTGCGACAATTGTAATTTTCATCCAATCTACGCGTGACCCAATCGACCAGTCAAAACTGCACTAGAAAAATCGCAAGTCTATATAAATCCGGAACAAGCAGATCAATTAATTAAGAGTTGACGCGTCATTTTTTTGTTAAATTTTTCAAAATTGCAAGCAGCTCGCTGTCGTAGCCGAATCTCATTTCAAAGGCTTATGGGTAACCTTCATATACATGTATATAATAAACGTATAGAAATTGAGTGCGCATGTCTAACAGGTGCCTCATGAGAGTTCCTTTACCGACAATCAAATCTAACAGGTGCCACGTGATTGTGTTTTTCTTTTCGTCGCCTGGAATACCGCAAGGTTTTTCGATTCGCCTGCACATTGAAAATTGTTTTTGCTTTCCGTAATGTTTATTGCAAATTTCTATGTAAAATGCATTAAATAATTTTGAACGCATTGATTGCTGGAGAAGTTTGTCCTCGTGAGGACAAGAGAAAAGACACAGTTCGAGGATGACAAGCCCTGCGAGAATGAAGAAAATTGCTTCGATAAAATAGTGATCGAGGAAAATGTAAGTTGATTCCCAGGCTCCGCGTATATAGAAATGCGTCAGTAAAATAGAAGTGTAAAAGGGAAAATAGGTTGGTGGTAATAATTCGTAGAGATAACACGATATCAGAAACGATCGGAAAGTTTGAATTTCGCAAGTCGATGACGAGAAGTTATTCGCAAAGGGTTTCTTCGAGTGGAGATACGTAAAGTAATCGCCAAGTGGATAAATGCCTCAAAGTCCTTGAATTTTTAAGAGTATCCAAACATCCGTGTGCATAAGAAAAAGCATCGTGGGCAACACTCTGGTCGAGGTGATAAAATGTGTGTTTGAAAAAACGTGATGAAAAAAAAAAGAAATAAAAAAGTGGCAAGGTCCTTATGTATCGAAATGGTTTTTTGAAAATTTGATGATTCTCTTATATTTTTCCCTCGACGACAATGTCTTCACATTTCTATTGAATCGATATTTCCGTTTGTATCGCGTCTACGCAACATTTGCGAAACTTTTATGACCGTGAAAAGAATTGGTCCTCGCAGAGGGAGATTGGAATGAAAATTGTTGATCTAGGGAATTTTTCCATCCGATGGAGACATTTTTTTATTATTGTCCTCTCGAAGGGTGGCTGGGTCAGGGAACCTTGACCTGCTGTCACTATCGTCCCTCTGTATTTTTGCTCCCCCCATATTTTCCAGCCTCTCGTTTTTCCTTTGCCTGTCCCCGCAGAACTATGAAAATAATATCTTCGCTGGTATTCATCAGTCATCCTCCGGATCCGCTATATTCTTCCTTCGACCATGTATTCAAACATCTCGAATGTCCCAGCTCGGGCTCCGTCTCCCAGCGATTGCGTAAAATATAATTACTCTTCATCCTGCTGTCGCCTTCGTTTGGCTAGGCGAAGAGAGTGCGATATGACTGTTCGTCAAGATCCACATACAGAGCAGTCGCCAACTACTTCACTTATCCTTGTCCTTGTTCGATTTTATTTCGCCCATTCTCACAGTTGTCACCTCGTCTCGACGTTGCAATCTTTTCAAGGACTATGCTTGCACATCGTTATTCAAGAGAGAGAGCGAGGCTGAATGGACCTTTTTCAAAAAATTTCCGCGATCGACAAGAATTCGATTTTAAATTCACCGACAAAATGTTTCTGCATCAAAGGAATTTATAAAATTATTAATAAATAAGAGAGAAACAGATTTCAATCTCAAAATATCGATATAAATCATTTCCATATCCACGAATTAACATTTTTTCCATTTTATTCCTCTTTCCAAGAGAATCATTCGATGCCCTTGAAATATATGTTACAGGCTTTACACTCTGTGAATATGGCACAAGCTCAACTCTCTTTATCATTAACTTGTCATGTACGAGAAAACAATCGTATCTATAGATTGAATTAAGACAGCACGAGAGCTGAATTCGTTATCGATAATGTTCTCGGCTCTTTCGCTCCCCCCCCCCCCCTCCCCTTCCTCCCTTTCTCTCTCGCTCTCTTAAGCCTTTCTTTATTTGACGGTGAATGAAGTGACTATAAGTAACTGCGATGCACAGAAAAAGCTCTTCCACTCTACCTATGTAGTGATCGACGTATCGATCATCATTCGGACGAATTATTAATTCCGCGTCAGTCTGACCGGTGGCTCTCCATTTCTACTTGACAACGTGTTCAGGGCCGTTAAATATACATGCACATTTAGTTAAATATGTAATTCCCATGTTCGGTCATATGGACAGATGATTGAAAAGCGATGACTTATGATGGTGTCCTGGAAATAATGGAAAACTGTATAAAAATGAAAAATGCAACTTTTTCCACACGCGGTTTGCGGATCTGCAGAAATAATCCATTTTTTTTTGAGTATTCATGCACTTTGTACCATAACGTAGAGATTGGTATTTAATGATACGATAAATAATGCTGTGACGTCGTGGCTAAACGTTCGTCGATGTCCAAATGCAAACAAATTCCCGACACAGGATTTACGCTCGCGTCGACACACAGAGTGCGCTGAGTGCACGCACGTAGCAATAATTTAACAGTTACATTCTGTACAGTCCATATCACGTATCCCTGCATAACAACCAAACTCTTTTTTAGACACTGGCAGCGAATTAGAAAATAAAAATAGAAAATTATAGGCTACGAGTCACGAAAATATGCACTGACGACACTTTACACATGCAGATCAAAATCAATGAGTTTTCTCGAATCGATCTTATGCGTTGGGTCACGAGATTTTGTCAATTTCGTACAAAGTTTTGTCGTAATTGGCTCTGAATGGTTTTGCCGAATGGACAAACACCGGAATGTTTGTTTTTTTTTTTGTTTTACATAATTAAAACGTCGTTATGGACGGATATTTGCAAAAGACCACTGGCCACAGAGATCGAATGCTCATGTGTGTATAGACCTTTCCCACAGCCGACGGACTCAGCCCCCCCCCCCCATGCAATGGGCGACGGGAACTAGGGGGCTTCGCATATGCTGCCTTTATAATACCTTAACACACAGTCTGATACACATTCTCCGCCTTGTGTATATTTGTATACACGAGCTTGTATGTTCACCAATCTGCGTGGCTCTTTATACAGGGTGTATCGGCATGGTGTCCGGCCCTTGGGGTTGAGCTAAATAATAATTATTACCGTGGTTGCTTTTGGTCGAAATTGTGTCGAAACGGTGAGAGATAGAGAAAAAACGCAAGAGATTGATAATGTAGGGAATGAGATTTCCTACAAAAAAGTCGCGGACTGTAATTCTCTATCTTCAGTATTTCGAGCTCTGGAACGGTTTGAAAAACGATCGTCTTTCCGAGGATATGTAAGCCGAGCAACACTATACTTCGTATTCGTTTCAGAAGCAAACTACTAAAGATAGAAAAGAACAGTTGAAGACATTTTTATAGCAAATTTTATGCTCTACAAAATTGGTTCCGTGCACTTTTGCCCTATCTTTACGCGTTTGGACAGTGCACGCGATCGAAAGCAGAGACTCTGTCATCAGGAACAATCCAGTGGACCGATTTGAAAGCGCTCTCAGGACTGAGCTAATAAAGATAAAAAAAAACAGCTCCTGACTTTTTTGTGGATAATTTCGTGCTCTACAAGATTGGTTCCTTACACTTTTGCTCTACGTCCACGCGTTCAGCCGGTGTACAAAGGTTAAGAGAGCGACTCCGTCAACTCGATCGTTTTGATGAAATAATTTTATTTTTTCAAACATTTCTTTCAAGCATTGTCTCTGAGCTCCACCAACTGGAATTCCATCTTGAACTCAACTCTCTACAACGGTAACCATTCACAGTGGCACACCGTGTATATAAAAAAAAAAGTCGCAACTGTAATACGTGTCTCACGGTAAGTCGATAAAACTGCAACGTGACACACACGACTCACCGTTCAACGAAAATCGTCTACGTGTATACATACCTATATGTGCAATTTTATTTAAGTATATACATATGTATGATCGAGTATATAACTCGAGTGAATGGACTCGGGAATATTGCAAAAATGCACGCTACCAAACGAGTCGAATACACGATACACAGAGCCACGCATACTCACCACAAAATGTATAAACATAACAACATCGTAGCACAATTTATCGTTCAATGACGATGTAAAAAGCAGCTACATGATTTTTTCTCTTTACGCTACCTCGAAATATCTCACTGTTATGATTAATTTATCGAACGTTCGAATAAACTTTAGTCAATCAAAATTATCGTTACATATAGCAGTCGTGAAACGATGTTTATCGTTCTCACGAGCTCGCTGCCACTTTTTACTGAAAAATATCCACAAGAAATTTCGAAAAATATTATTGGACGTTGCGCACTGTTATGGATCCACATCTTTTTTCTTTTCCTACCAATTTCCCTCCGCATTCAATCTAGAGCTTCAGCGGACAAATCGCATGTATAGCCATAATCAAATTACCGAGCGATGGGCACTGACAAGCAGAGGGAAAGATGAAATAAAGAAATCATTGGAAGACATAATAGAGCATGGAATAAAAGGTATGCAAACGTCTTTTAACGATTGAATCGTTCTGATCTATAATACATTTAAGGCTGATTCGATGAAGCCCTCGTAAAAACGACCCATTATTTTTTAACCAATCTCGTTGCAACGTTCGCAGTGACGTGGAATCTTTTCCAATTTTCTTTCTACCAACGAATTTTAATTTTCGTCGAAATTTCAGTTGGAAAAGTCGATCAGACTTCCGCATTAAAAAATTCACTTCAACAAAGTTTATAAAAAACTTCAGAAACTTGTCAAATTTTTTCGTATACGTGAATATTTAGAAAAAAATGGAAAGTTTCATAAAAATTCTGGATCGCTGAAAAATTTGACAGTTTCACGAGCATTCGCTGCGAGTTCATACGATACTTTATATTGCCTTAAGTAGCGTCAGTCGTCGGGAGGTCAGACGAGCTGCGAGGGAAACGATTGGGGGAGGGAAGAGGCAGGCCAAAAATATGTGTATTATGGATCAGTGTATATATTGGGAAGAGAAAAGTTGTACTCACGGGTTTGTGCCCTCGAATATGGGACACATCGTCCAATTCCGAAACTCTTTGAATTCTGACAGTAAAAAGTGAAATAGTTGGCATCGATCATGAATTTAAAAAAAAGGAAATAAAAAATCACGATCTCTTCAAGTTCAGTAAAATTGGAGAAAAAATTAAAATTTTCGAGTCCCAACTATAAACCTGATTGTTGGAGCTTTTATGGTCAACCTCCCACGAATTATTTTCTAATAAACATGAAAATTCAACGTTACATTTAACTCTTGATAAATCGTAGAAAATACATTCAACGTGTATCGTAATCTTTCTAATTAATCGGAGCAGTGTATCATAAGAACGTGATCCGATGGGATGAGAGATAACTTACGAATAGAGATGCAAATGTAATTTGATTAAGGAGACATTGTATGGGAGGATAAACGATTTAATCGCGAAAAACGGAAGAAAATGGAGGATTGAACGGTTTGTGTTGAATTAGTCGCGATGCGAGGGCCGTACAAGAGTCTCGTAGGGCTCGGCGTATGACAAATCTAATTACGGTACGAGACATGTGTGCACTGATGTGTTGCAGACACGCGAGAGGGGCAGAGGAGGAGGCAAATGGAAAAAGATAGAGAGAGAGGCCGTAAAGGAGGTGGAAAAAAAAAAAAACGAGCGAGAGGGCTGGACGTTAAAGGAAAGCGGAAAGAGAGGTTGGGATGCCCGTGTGCAAAATACTGTTACAGAAGGGATGGATAGCAAATACATGGAAGGCGAAGCGATTGACCGCGATACATGAAACAGTCAGTCAAATAAGAGGGTCATATATAGACCCCAAGGGGCTAACCCTGATCCACATATATAGCCACGTGGTCTCTCTCTTTCTCCCTTTCTCTCCTTTGCCTGCGACTTTATCGTCGCATCGCAATCGGGAAAAGCCGGGGAGCTCGTTTTCGCATACAGATTGAACCACATCCGATAATCGTACCAATTTGCCGCTTGAATTTCGCTTGAGATTGAATTCCGGGTTGAATTTAGATTTATCTATTATTTCTCTGCGAGACGTCATTCTTATTTTTCTTCTTTCCATCAGATTTGCATTTTTTTTCAACTGAGATTTTAGCAGATTTCGAATTTGAATTCATTAGGCGTAGCCTTCGAATTTCAGCCTCTAAACTTATCCATCAAACTGGTACATTTCGTATAAACGAGCACGTATTATAAGAGACCCACTGCTAGCGTCTTTATCCTCAGATCGCCGAGTCACGATATATCGAGGAATAGCAGATTTTCCTTAATGATTCTCTCGACAAATCGTCAAAAGTTTAAGAGCTCAAGAACAGACAACTGCACAGTCGAAAAAAAAAACGCCATCTACGAACATTTGTAAAGGACATGGCTGTACATTCTCCGAGATGAACAGAAGAAACGACGGATTAAACGTGCTGTGAAATTCCCGGTGAACGAATGAGACAGCGAAAAGAGAGCCAACGAGAGAAAACGCTTTCGTAATAATGGCATCTCAAATGTCCGCATCAATTCCTATATACGTTAAGTAACGAGAGGAATGCACCAAATACGGAAAACTGTAGAGGACCTTAAGGCACTGAGACGCACAAAAATTCCAATTGATTTACTGATACTACCATTTAATGAAGCAGCCAGACATAATTCTACTCGAAAGCAAACCCAACGTCACGCTGTTGATAACAACATCCACTGTAACTCATTCTTAAGCATGTCTAAGCATCGCTAGTCAATGGACGCTCGTTCGTTACAAATTTCCAAAGAAACCATCACGAGCAAACATCATTTTTCAATAGTCGATCAAATTAATTTTATTTCGATACGAAAGCCAATTCATTTTTTCGCACGTAAACTCCGCGGTGGAAAAATTAAATACTCCGATATTTCCTTCAGCCTAAAATGATTTTCTCATGCGATACTGTAATTTCATTTACACATTTCGCTTGATTTCTCGTTACCGAAGAGAACGACGTACGAAAAGCTCCAATTTCGTCAACACTCATTAGAAAAACTAAAAAAAATAAAATGAGAAAAAGTTGCAAAAAAATGTAAAAATAAAGGAAATTTGAAATTCTCGTGACATAATCAGAATTACCCAATTTTAAGGGTTCTCAGAGGAAGAATCATTTGTGTAAAATTTTGTAACGTTATATTGATTTGCTAGGATTGTCTTTAAAGGATTTTGTAAATCGATTTTTTTGCGATATTCCAAAGAAAAATGGCGCGTTGTTCCACGCAGCAGAAGAAAATCGCGTTTGTTTATTATAATCCGAGGAAAAAAAAATTTCATTACTTTAAACGATTGTCCTGCCAAGTCGCGATAGAGTTGTAAAAGCTTAAGGAAAGAAGGTAAAAATGAATGCACAAATATTGCATGCATGGGTGTATAATTGAAGAAAAGACAATGCGGTGGAATGTTTAGAGCGATCGGTGGGTGTAGTACGGGTCATAAGGTCTCTCTCTCTCTCTCTCGCGTGGCTTGTATGCCTTTTAGCTTTTGCTAGGATCTTTTTCTCCGCGAGAGAATCGCGTCTCATAGTATAGAAGAATAGTGGGTTGGTCCAGTCGGTGCCTCGATGTAATACAACTGTGGTGAAAATGCCGGAGTATAGTGTACGTTACACAATCCCCATACCCCATTTTCCCCTTCCCTTCGGTCAACCCCAAACTCCTCTTGATTCCGTTGCCCTCTCCCCCCTCCTAGCGTCCCTATTCCCGCTACTCTATCTCCGTTCTCTTCTCCTCAATAAATGACTCCCTTGCTCTCTCTCTCTTCTCGATCGTCCTGTACAGTATACGTTGCGTACTAAAACAACCACTCCTATCATCCCTCGCTTTTTCTCTTTTCCTCCCTCGCCCCTTCTTTTTCTCTCTTCCGCTCTTTCCATTCGGTCCTCTTCTTTTCCTTCGCGTTTCTCTCACTTGGTAGCATCGCCCCCCGCGTAACATTTCTCTGTTCCTCTTCCCGCAGTCCCATCCGCTTTGGAGGAAAACGGGACAGGGATGGGAGCCGCGGAGGAGGGATCGAGAGGAGGAGGAGGATGGGGATGAGGTTGTAGGAGATGTACGGAGAGCGGCGCCCAGCTGGAGCCACGTGCATCGATCTGAGTACAGGCGCCAGCCGTCCTATCCGTCGGCTCGTTCGTCCATGAGTTCGACCCTGCTTTTCCCTCTTTCTCTCTTTCTCCTACCTCCCCCCTCACTCTCCTATATTCCTTCTCTTCCATTTCTTCCTTTCTTCTTCTCCTTCGTCTTATCCTTCCTCAACCCCTGCCCCCCGCCCCCCACTCCCATCGCCAACCTCATCCTCTTCCATTCTACTACTACTACTACTACTACTACTACTACTACTACTACGACCCTTACGATTGCTACTGCTACTACTAGTATTCTTGTACTACTGCCTCTAAGCTACTACTACCGGACTTCAATGCCATCTAGTCAACTCTGAATAGACTTTGTCTTCCCGACTGTCAGCTTCTCCATTCTAACTTCGAGTCGAAAAAAAATCTACTCTGTAACTAAATATACCATTCCTCACACGGAGAGAATATTTTATCAAAAAATGATATGCCACCATAGTTTCTTGATACCATATCGTCTCTCTGAGAAATTTTAGCAAAGACATAGTAATTTTTCATCTGAAATTGGACGAAAAATTCAATATTTCCGCGATTTCCGATAGAATATGAATGAAAAATTACTATGTCTTTGCTCCGTGGTTCGGGACCCACGTTAAAATGTAGATCCACCGAGTAAGTGTGGAATAAATAATTGTGGAATAAAAGAAAAAACAATTGTGGAATAAAAAAATTGAGGCAAAAATGAAGACATGTAAAAACCCGAGAAAGGTATGCATGGAAAACACCACTACTACTATTACTACTATGTCTTTGCTAAAATTTCTCAGGGGGACGATATGGTACCAGGGAACTATGGTGGCATGGTAATTTTTTATATAATTTTCTCTCCGTGTACCAGAGATTCTTTATTCTCTGAGCCAGAACCAATGGAAATTATCAATTAAACAGTAACGAGAATTTATTTACGATTTCGTTTTGTGGAAACAAATTTTCCATCACCAAAAATTCTTCACTCGGATTCTTCACTTTCTGAACCAGAACCAATGGAAATTATAAATTAAACGATAACGACAATTCATTTACGATTTCGTTTCGTAGAACAAAATCTTCCATCAGCAGAAATTCTTTACTCGGATTCTTCACTTTCGGCGCCAGAACCAATAGAAATTATGAATGAAACGATAACGAGAATTTATTTATAATTTCGTTTCGTAAAGCACATTTTTCTATTCCTCGTTTCGTCGTATTTGTCGTTTGAGTTTAAAAAATCATTGCCGAGTGTCAGTTTCATTTTATTTGAAGATCCGCTGTTTCTTTCGATCAATTTTTCTCGTATGGATTGTCATTTGTAATGTTAATGTTATGATTCAGAGGCATTGACCGTATTTACCTAGAGATATGCTATAAAAAAAAGTGTATCCGTCAAACTTTTGAAGGCTTTGCTTTGTCAGCATTTGATCATCATCCGTTTGTGGGGATGGCCAATAGTTAGAGCTCGTAGGGGGCACTTTTTGAGACGATTAAGGGTAGAACTCGACGGATATTTATGTCTTCTACATTCCCATAGGGAAGTATTCGTGAAAAGGGATGGTTTTCACCAAAATCACATAAAACTTGGAATTTTTTGGCTATGGACTGAAATTAATAGTTTCCGAAGAATTGGCTGCACTCGCAGATTTTTTTAACTTCATTTTTGTTTATTAACGTATGGAGAAAAATTGGGATTCAAGGAAGCACGACGATAAATTTCGCAACGCAATTTCGAAGTCGGAACTTCGAAGACAAGATTGCGTGCAACGTAATTTAGTCTTACATTCGTTACATCCTTATATTCGTGTACGTTGGTAATTTGAGGATCTTCACAAGCGAACGCAGATGAAGTTCAACGTAACGTAGTATTCGGTGCTTCGAATGCACAAGACAATGTGTAACGGAATTATTGCATTGGGGTAGAATTGCGGAACTCCCCAATAGGATGAACGAGAGAGTTTCAGGTTCAACGACCCCCCAACCCTCCTAGCAGCTCGAGAGACACACCAAGCATTTTTCGGGGAGGAACAATAAATGTTCAACTTTCCCTCTCTCTCTCTTTCTTGGACGCAGTGATATCGAGTGGGAAGGAAAAAGACAATTTTATCCCTCGAAGAACCCCTTGAATCCCACACACACACACACACATACACACACGAAGAATGCTAGAAACAAGTACGATACTGATCGTACAATGCTAAATGGAGAAGCCTCTTAAGGGCAGTCACGAACACTCATAATCGCTCGAAACTCTATGAAACTGGACAGGCCAAAGGTTCGTTCCAAGTTTCAGTAGTTAAGGCCGGTGCTTTGTCGGACGGATGAATGAATAACATACAAATTTTATGCACACCGAGTCTTTAGAACTTTACCGTATAGAACTACATTTCTTTCTTTCTTTCTTCAATAAATAATTGTTCGTATTCTCATCTACTTCTTATCGAAAATGTGGCACAATTCTGATTCCAGTTTGTTAGATTTTCTGGGGAAACTTTCTGAAACAAGTTAAATCAAAATTAATAAGAATGAAAATTGTTTCAACGACTAGTGAATTTTTCCAACGAATTTTGACGGATCAGAGAAAATTTTTAGTGGAAAAATTCATCGAATCGTTGGAAAGAAGATTTTGCGTGACGGGTTTCATCCGTTACAAATAATTACGCCCCACGTGATGTTTAACGACAAAGATCGAAGGTACTCGCGCTTCGTGTCTGACTTAAAGGCCACCCCATCCAAGTGTGCACAGTCAGCATGTGAAAAAAAAGTGGAAAAAAAAGATCGTCTCGACACGATAACGGAGGTTGGACAATGTGGTAGACGTGCGAGAAAAAAAAACATTGTTCTTCGACGTCTCGATGTCGTTGTTCCCGCGCGTGTTGGGATTAGTAAGAAGCACCCCCAGGTGTTGGAAGCGACTAGACACTCACTCAGACTAGCTACACAAGGGAGAGTAGGAGAGCGAATAACACAGAGAGCGAGAGAGACAGAGAAATGGGGAGAGAACTACCCAAGCTGACTTTCAAAAGCCTTCGCACGTCCTCCAGTCTTCTGGAAGGTCGAGTGCAAACCTCTTCGTCGTCTACGTAGTCTCGAGGATCTACGAAGTGGCAAGCAGGTTGAATGGCCTCCAAACGCTCGAGCCCACTTTTCACTTAATCAAAAAGTAGTCTTCTCCATTTCGTCGGCTCTACGCGTGAAAATTTCACGGCAACTACAACATCCAGCTTTTCTTTTTTTTTTTTCGGTGTTTTTTCTTTCGATTCCTTGCACGTTTCCCATTGAACTTCCGCCTTCGTAATTTTTCTTTAGTTTCAAAATTTAAGACTCGTCGTCGTGTCTCGCGACGAACCCAACGAAATTCGCATTCGTTAAAGAATAATACTGACAATAATCACGTGATCGTTTAGGAAAAATGCAATTGGTTGCTCTTGCGGTCCGCGCACAAAAATCTTGATTTTTCTTGGCTACTTCGAGATTCCATAGTTTGATATTTTTTCCAAGTTACTGCGGTCGCCATAGAGCGTTGGACAATACGCACGTCGCAGTAACGGTGTTGTGTCGCGTATTCTTTCTGCTAATCTCGACGCGAAATCGCAGAAAACGGAGCATCCGCATTCTCGTTGATTGAGAACCCTGCGGGACGCTTGGGGAATAAGCGAGCTTGAAAGTCGCCACTAGTAACATAACCAAGGCGAAGGTTCCAGAGGGAAGTTCGTACAGAATTCCTAAGACGTGCAAAAAAAAGGCGCCACCAACTTCTTGGTTGGAAAAATAAAATAAAAGATAATGGAAGCTTTTATTATGGAAGCACAGTGTGTTCCATTTCCTGGCTCGCTTCTTGTGGTCCACCTTTGAGATGTTCCGAATTTTATACTCTCTTTCATCTCAACTCGAGACTTTATATTTCATTGCAAAAAGAATAATGCTCACGCAATGAATATTTCTAGCAAATGCCGCGATACATGAGCCTCAAGTGCAAGCAATGATTCATTCCAGCTGAATGAAAACCATCAACAGGGTGACTTGTCCTGTAAATATTGTATCAAGCCGACACCCGCCTTGGAATGTAAGCTGCAGCATATTTTGCTAATTTTTCATTCGAGCTCAAGCTTCTTTGCAAATAATTGAAAATCATCCAGTTATCATTCCTCCGGAAATTATTTTCATCGCCTATCGTCGATGTAGCTTTATGAGGATTCGCTATAATTATGCTCTTTCATTATTCCAATTGGCTTTAGCGCTTCCGATCAACAAATCCACTGAGAAAAGAAAATTGTTGATTCAACAAAGTCAGGGCGAACGAAATCCATTTTCTAAATTTGACAAAGCGTTTTGTTTATTTGACAAAATCGCCATATTGACGAAAAAGGTAATGAGGCAGTGAGCGCATATGTAGTTGAGGCAATAACTTGTTTTGTCAAATTTACAAAATGGATTTCGTTCGCCCTGGCTTTGTTGAATCAACAAATTTCTTTTCTCAGTGTCCCAATGTACTAATTTACTGCTAACTAGTTTTTGAGGCTCTAAAATTTACAAAACGTCCTTTTCCTCCAATCAGATAAATACATACATACTCGCACGATGCACAATGAGTTTTCTTTTGTTCTCGCTACGAAGCAACATCAAAAAGATATTTTAATTTGTCCCATCAAAATATCAAATTCAAAACGTCCATGTTGATTTCTATGAAAATTATTAGTGAACAAAGTCACGATACTTTGTTGGGGGACCGTTTAGCCATACTGACGAAAGAACCAGACTCCAGGAAGGTACACGATGGGACGAATAAATATCAAAAAAATAAATAAATCGAAAGTGAAGAAAAGGAAGACCCAGAAATTCTGTTGAATTTGATCAACGAACCTCTCGTTTGTAAATCCTGGAATCTCCAAAAATTTGAAAAGTAGTTTGATTCATCGATATACAAACTTGGAATAAAAGTGTGAAAGAAATAAAAAAAACATAAGCGATGTACAACAAACAAATGATGGTTATGATTCAACAAAAGAAAAGTGGAAGCATTTCCGACAAGAAAAGAAAAATTATTTCGTGTTAACCGGAAAAGGTTGTATATCCGAAAGACTGAGCGACAAAGTAGGCTCTCTTCATGCAGATGGCTGCGTATAAATATTCGTATTGTATATATTAGTATTGTACATGGGAATAAATATGGGAGTTTGTCAAGAAGTCGTACAGTGAATGTCACTGAGCGAATATGAGAAATAAGAAGAAAGAGAGAGAGAGAGAGAGAGAGAGAGCGAAAGAGGAATGGAGAGAGGGCGAGAGGTATAGGAAGAGATGAAAAGTAGAAATGGAAAGAGTTAGAGCAGACCATAGTCGTTCGTTTCAAGGCGCGAGACTCTCGTAATACTATCCTGGCAATTCCCTTTCACAAATAATGCTTTTCCTCTCCTCGAGGAAGGCATGAAAAAGACCTCACACCCATTTTTTCTAGGTTCACGTATCCCTTCACTTGCCATAAGAAATGAAATCTTTCTCTGTCCGTTACGTTCTTTACGTACGGAGGCTCATGTCCGCGACGTTTTTCTTTTTTTCTTTTTTTCATGTAATAAAAATCTGCCAAAATTACGACTGTAAAATAGCACTTTTCCTCCGTTACTGCTGTGCATTTATGTCCGTAATAAAAAAAAAAAAACAAAAAAGCAAAGAAAAACAGAAAAAGTAAAAGATGAATAAAGATAAAAAACAAACGATGCGATAAATAGTTAAATGTGTCTTTATAATCTAGAACTAAAGAGTCTCTCGTGCGCTTGAGTTATAGTATCTTCTAGCAAAGTACAAAGAGACAGAGAGAGTAATAAAGAAAAAAAGAAATCAAAATGATGAGGTTGAAGGTAAACATGACGAGCAAAGAGAGAGATTATTCGGAGTGTACATAAAACTTTTTTGCTTGCTGTAGACACGAAAAAATGAGGGGAAAAGAATTTGTATTGAGCCTCTCAGTGGAAAAGCGAGATTATTCGGGCGGTACACAAACCCCCATCCTTGACGGAGCCCCGAAAAGGGACAGTTCGGTGGCAAGAGCTCGTTTAAAGTTGACGCGACAAAAAGACACAAGGGCTCTCGGAATTAATCCCTTTTTTTTCGGCGATCGCCAAAACTCGTTGGGTTAATTGTATTATTTCTTTGACAGCATGAGCAAATGAATCAAAAAAATACTGCACGTGTGTCGTACTCGTTAGAACTTGACTCATTAGCGAATCCTCGTTATGAAATCATCACGCATGAGCAGATTGCGATCGGAAAAATGAATGAAAAATAAACAGCATTCGGAATAAAGAAGAGTTAAGCACTCTGCGTTCAGCTCGTCTCTTCCAGACAAGAGCCAGGTGTGAGATCCGTCGTTTCAAAAGCCACGAGGCTCCAGTCGGGGAAAAAAAAAAGAGCGTATTGAGAATGCGACGAGAGCAGAGTAGAAAAGGTGAAAACTAAATGAAAGCTTCTGTGTAATTCAGTGGATTCTCTTCCCCTCCGTATATAGTAACCGCGCGCGTCTCGGGGTGTATTTTAGCTCGAACTTTGTGTTTTCAGTGGCACTTTGAGAAAGAGAGACAGAAACTCCAGCCCCCTCGTCTCTTTCGAACGAATATAGATTTCCATGCACACGACAATTTCCGTTCAAAGTTTCGATCGGTCTCACTCTCCGAGTCCTGAGACGTCCATCTCACCCTCAACCCTCCTTTATCCATCGTATTCCCCCGTCGAGGGCGTATTTTTTTCCAGACAAAAAAGTGCATGACGAGAAGTTGTCCTTGCATGGATTGGAGAAAAAAAAACGAACCGCACGAAGAAGAGACGTGCAGATGGAATGAAATGACGAAGGGAAAAGGGTGGAGAGCGAAGTAGGTAATGGCTTGCGTACTTTTCAGATTGATATAGTCATATGTATATATAGACGTATTATTCGTTTTTCCTTCGAGGAATTTGATAGCTAGGAAATAAGAGTAGACGGTTTACAAGAGCCGTAGGTCTTCATCCCTCCGCGATCGTAGTAGCCGTTCGGACACGTGTCGTATCGATCTCTCCGTCTTTCTCCCTTTCTGCATGTCTGCACGACGCGCGGCGCGAGTGCCCTCCCGAGTCAAATGCCTACCCCCAACTTCCCCCTTTATCCTCTCGCACTCCGTCAACCTCTTCCCCTGTCTACGCCACACTCACCCTACCCGTTAGTAGAAAGAAAAGCTCGTGACCAAGCTATAAGGCAAAACAAGAGCTTTCTCGTATTCTCACTAACCGATAACGAAGCTCCTCTCGATTGACATTCGGAAAATCTTCTTTTCAGACTTTTCTGCTTATATTAGACGCGAGTGTTATATTAGACTGGAGTCTAATATAACCAGACGAGAGTATAGCTTTCTCCACGAATCGTAGGTCGATCTTCGACCTCCAGTAATGACGATATTCGAGGTCAGACCGCGTCTGACGATGCACGGTATTTTCTACTGATTCAAACTTTCCAAAATTCTTCTTTGGAAAATGTTTCTCCACGCACTGCAAATACTTTTTTTTTTTTTATTTGTTCCTTCCATACGTCTTTCTCGGAAGATTTGCCAAGAATTCAGCTGATTCCGATGGCACGTTTCACCGCAGTTTTCCTTCACAATTAGACTATCAAATCTCTTCCGTAATATTCTCGTGATTGGTCTCGACGAACGAGACTTTCCAGAGTTCACAAAGCCGTGCCCTTTCTCAGGGTATTCAAGCTCGATACATGTCTGATTACACATGGAATTTATCTACTTATCGGGGGCATTGGTAGAAACTTTTGTCGATGCTTTCTCGACGAGATTATTCCGAAAGATTGGTCCTCCATCCGTCCTCATCGCGGTGGATGCACATTAGCTTTACACGCGGTATAATATGATCGGAAAGTTTGGCAAACTCGGTCTGACGTTTCACAATAATCGACGTTGTTCCTTTCACGCTTATCTCCCTTTCAGGATATGTTGATAGGATTAAAAAACTTTGGCTATATGTAAAAATACTGCGTATGGGGAATAGAATAAATTTATCCGTACACGTTTGGCTCTTTATTTATAACGTGAATAATATGAAAAAAAAAAAACAAAAAAAAAACAAAAAAAAAACAAAACGAAAGAAAGAATGAAAGGGACAACGAAAAAAAAAGAGAGAAACGTCAATAAAAAGAATCCGAGACCAGACTGGGGTGAGTTGGATAGACTATCGAAGTTTCAGAAGCTGATGGAGAGAGGGAGATAGATCGATAAGCGCGTGAGGTTGGCATGGAGGAGGTCTGTGCAAAACGTGAGTGGGAAAAAAGCGATAGAAAGCAAAAGGAAGGGTGTCTGCTGTCTGCCACTTATTTTACAGCAAGCACAATTAAAACTTGATTCGTACTCTCTCTCTCTCTCTCATTCGCATACTCTGTTCTTTCCACCTTGCATCCCCTCTCGACCCTTCCGACGACTGTCAAGAGCGTCTACGTGTCAATTAAGTGACGCAATTAACGACGAACACGCGCCTCTACCGCCACTTCTCATCCTCTCTCCCTCTTCATCCCTGTTTTCCCTTGAACGCCTGCAACGATCCCTTATCATTCCAAACCTTCCGCTCTCTCTCTCTCTCTCTCTCTCTTCTCTCTCCATCTTTTCCCCGTATCGTCTGACACACAGAAAGGAGAAAGGGCACGTGCTCGTTGCGCGAGGGTGAACGAACCGTGTCTGCTGAAACGCGTATGCATTCGAGCCCACCCCCTTCCTATGCGTTTCCCGATTCCTTAAAAAGCCAAGGGACGGTGCACACACAAAAAACACAACAAAACTTGCTTACACACGAGTCGTGGACGTTGAGGAGGAGGGATGAATCGAGGGGTTGATTTATCGCGAAATATCCGAGACTTTAACGAAACCATTCAAGTGCGTGCATTCTTCTTTACAACCGAGGGATTTTTCACTTATGTCAAACTTCGAGTCACCAATTAATATGCCTCCGTACGAACACGCCTTAATTATGGAAGCATTTCGATGATTTTGTCGATTGTTACAATTGCCGGAGCAACTGAAAAATCAACTTTATTGACAATCATTTAAATATCTCGACTTCGAAGCCGAAACCGTGAGTAGAAAAAGAGAATCCTCGATAGCAACATATTTCGAACGTATCGTTACGCGTGTGATAACAATAATAAGGGAAAATTTGAATGAAAGATATAAAAATGACATTAAAACACAAGGATGCACGAAATTTGAAAATCTGGAGAATCGACAAAACCGGCCATATATAGCATTCAAATTCCGGAAACGGTGGATCGCGTATGTTAGCCTTACGCGATGATGGCGTGGTTCTCGTGTGTATATTACTCGCCCAGAAGGAATGAATAGCAGTAGCGAAAGCGAATCTCGTAAATTCGTCTGCGGTAACAGGAACTAAGACTAGGAAAGAGAAAGAGAGCGAAGAAATAATCCTTCGAACAGTTTCGCGAGAAGTTTATTGCCGGACTATATATGCAGCGGATGGAGAAATGGGGAACGAGGCAACAGAGTAGGAGAAAATAAAGAATGACAAGAGAAAATAGGGAGGAAGGCTTAGCAGAAAAGCGGGAGAAAAAAAATTCCAAGCAGGAACGATTTTTTTTTTTTAGTTGCTACAGAGCTCGTCGCTCATATTCTTGGTTTTCTCTAATTTACCACGCGGCAAGATTGACTCATGTTCAAAGTCAACAAATTGGCAGGCCGATAATTCAGAGACGATAGTCATGGCGCCTGTTGGGCTGCGAGAGACACTCATCAGAAGAGCCCAAGCGTGACCAAGAATCTTAGCGTTTGCCTTGGGTCGGGAATGCGTCTCGTATACACATCTATATACAGAATCTCTGTACGCGAAGATCGAGAGAGGAGGAAGCGGGGCAGGGGTGCAGAGAGATGGAAGAGTTGAAAGTCAAGCCAGAGTGTAGGTCCGTATAGTACGAATGCCACGATGAAAGCACTACCACAAACTCGTACGTTGAGAGAGTGGAGGGTCGTCCTAGTCGTTTCCTTTCGCCCAACGCTGTAAAGACTATCCGCAGTGTCCCACGTTCCAGATCCCGAAATCCTGTTCCAGTATCATCTCTTTCTTTCTCTTGCTCTCGCACTGCTCCGCCTGTCTATCTATTGCTCTTTCTCTGTCTTCCTGTCTCTGGCTCATTCCTTGTGCCGGAGATGTGCGCGTGCGAAGGAAACGGCAGAAATGGCGGAAAGAGAAAGAGCAGAAAAGAAGAGAGAAGAGAAGGAGGAGGGAGGGGCGAGAGAACCGCGACCATTTTGCAAAATCCGGAAAATGCAAATAGGCAAGCACGGATGTTAACTGCAATCCATGTTCCACTTTTATGGCTGTATGGCAGATACGCTAGATAGAATGAGAATTACAACCAAGTGCTTGTTTCGTTACATCCAACCAAGAAAGGAAAATGCGATATTTTTGCCTTTCCTTATACTTTCTTTGCTTTTGTAGGTGGTAACGAGCTTTACCAAATATCGGTAGTTTGGTTTTGTAGAAAATCTCTGAAAATCTGGAAACGAAGACGTCAGCCCTTTTGCACCGGAAAGTTTCACTTGTGGTTCTGCTTAAGGGCTGAGAGTTGCTTGGACAATCGACCTGGTCACAGTCAGGCTTTTCATTAGTGTGAGCGCATGAAAAGCGTCGAGCATTCGAATGAAAATTTCGTAAAAAGTCCTTTTTCCAAAATCCTCCGATATTCTGTAATGGAAACAATCAAATTTCCATCGTACGTCATGATCGCTTCATATTTGGCTCGAGGTTAAAAAAGACGAAAAAAAAGGGGTAACAACGAAGTTGACAAAATCGGGTTTTCAGGTTATACACAGAGAGATCCTGGGTACAATTTTTCGTTGAAAAATTCCATCTTCATGGCCCAGTAAAATGGATGTGCGTGTATGTGAGTGTGGATGTGGCTGCGTATATGAGAGATATAAGCTCCGGTTGAATTTATTATTTCTGGCCCAAATCCAACGAAAATTTCGAGGTAAAACTTTTGGCTTAGCTGTTAACGTAGGTTTACGCCCGAGTGGAGAGGGAAAAATAGAACGAGGAAAAGAACAAAAAAAAACGAAAAGAAAAGGAAAAAAAATGCCACACACACACACACACGAGACATCGGATTCTCGACGGAACGTCCTCGTTGTTTGGTGCATCGTCATGGAGGACGTAGGGCACCGATCCCAGCGAATATTACCACCCTAGCGAGGCCTTAATGTTAAACATAGAGTTAGCGAACTATAGACAGAGCGGAGAAACGCGAGAGACGGAGAGAAGGAGCGCGAGAAATAGATAAAGAGGGTGAGAGACAGGGCGAATAGGTGGTAGCGATGAGGGGCTGTGGAGGAGGGTGTAGCGGGTCTCGGTGGTCGGACGTTGCGCCGGAACCCATACGTCGTCGTCGACGACGTTCACAAAGTCGTCTGGGTGCCCTGTCCACCTAAGTTTCATACGGTACATTATACTTGGTATGCTTTTCAATGTATACATTGCACACTATATTCATATCTCTATATACGTATATATATGTATGTAGATATTCATATATAGATATTAATACATATACCCATAGAGTGGAATATAGATATAGTGATAGGGCAGGTGGTTGTTGAGGGTAATAGCAAAGAGAAGCATAGAGGTTGAACTATTCGAAGGGGCCACGTGGCCTGCGGCATGTGGCTCGATCCCACCGGTTCAGCAGCAGCAGCCACAGCACACGCACTCAAACGCAACAACGGAGGTAAAGCAACGCTTGGATGGCAAACTACCAGCCCCGAATGTGCCATTTAAACTCGAGGTTTAAATTTCGCACTGAGATTACGTAGATAGCAGGTTGTATGGAAGAGAAAAGGAAGGGCATGAATGGAGAAAAAGAGAGGGAGAGAGTGCATAAAGGAAAAAGAAAGAGGGAGAAAGGTGGTCGTCCCTCGTTGGGCACGAGCTACCACCAATGGTGCCCCGCTAACTTTCTTTATTCCTCTTCTTCTTCTTCTCCTCCTTCGTCTTCTTCTTCTTCTTCTTCTTCTTCTTCTGCTTCTTTTACACCCTCGAATCGCCACTCATTCACCGTACGACACGTAGCTTTGCTCGACTTACTATTCTTTTTATTTTAATACTTCCTGTTTTGTTTTAACTCTCCAAACGTACATTCAACATTACGTTTCTAACCTGTACTCCAGTTCCCTGAATAACCCTTTGTTTTGCAAAATAATGGAGAAATAAAAAAAATGGAACAAGCGTGTATTGGGTGCACTCATTGATTCAGCATTTTTTTGTACTGAATAGATCGCGGGCTTTGGCTAATCTATACTTTTTTTTAAATTTGTCATTTTTCATATTAACATAAAAATTAAATGTAACCACTGGACGGATACGAGAAATATTTATGCAGAGATTGACTTTTGTCGAATTATTTTCATGGGGACACACTCTGCACAAGCCTACGACTGTATGCTGAAGAATAAATAGATTTGTAGAGACTCACCAGGTTCGGCAAAACTGATGATTTCGGAGGTTCTTGCATAAAAATCATCCATCTCAATCTGTCCCTCATCGTCGTCATGTGTCACATGATAATCGCGACTTTTTCCACCGTTACGATAATCCCCGTGAGCTCGGTGCTTCTCGTTATTAACGTATGCACCAGATTCGGAGGATTCGCGCGGATCTTGGTATTCCCTCGGAGACGCGTCTTTTTCGAGGACACCCAGATCAACGTTTCTGTACGAATATTCCTCACCGTCGTAATAAAATTGTCCATAAGAAGAGGAAGATGATGATAATGATGCTTTCGATGATGATGATGATTTCGATGATAATGATGATGATGATTGTGATAATGATGATGATGATTTTGATGATGATAATGATGATGATGATGATGATAATGATGAGGACGATGGAGATGATAAAGAATCCTCGTCCTCAGTCTCCCCGCGACGATGATCCCTCCGTTTTCCTTCGTGATAACCGTCGGGTTCGATCGCGTGTCCCGGGGGCTGGGCTTCTGCTCTGTACAAAGTTTCTAATGCCAAATGACGTGGCACCGATGCTAATGTTTTATTAACGTCCGGTCTCGTTCTGAGGCCCAATTTCGTTAAGATTTGATGCTTTATAGCTTCGAGCCTAAGATCATCCGGACTCGGTGCTGTCTCTGTTTCACTAGAAGCCTCCGCGTCTTCATCAAAACTACTGGATTTACGGTTTATCGTGTGAACATGTTGATGAGGACAACCGGGGCACGTTCTATGATGATTTTGCCGTCCCGTTACCTCCGTTATCATCAGTGTCGTCCACATCAACAATCCGAGGATTATGATCCATCGGTTTTTTCGACATGCCCATTGCGACCATATTGTTCTCATCTTTTTCGATCTTTCTGTTTCCCTATTGAACGTTCCTCCACGTGGGGTGGTAGGCTCTCTGGAGTTTCGCCTTCGCGTGGTTATGTGCTCCATCACAGTGTCATCGTGTCGATGATAATTAATCCTAGTTCTAGCCTCAAATATCTCATGTCTTGTTCTACTTATCTTATCTTTATCAGGAATTTTCGGATAAATTGACGAACTAGGATTGTTCAACCGATCGATATCCGAGATTCTAGACGACTTTTGGAAATCTTGGATTTCCTCATGACTTATCGAGGGTTGAGGGGATGGCGTGATCTCACTACAGTTTGAATCAATCGCCAACCGTTGATTTGTTTTTGAACAAGATATCTGGAAAACGTCAACGTTCCTATCTAATTTTTCTACGCTCTTTCTTCGTCTATGTCTGGAGCTCCCCCGGACACGTTGCGTTAGTCTACGACTATTTTGAATCGTAAAACTCATCGCTAAGCTAATGTCGTTCGATACACGATTGCATTTAATGTCGCTAGAGTTTTCTTCCTCAGCAGCCTCCCGCTTGCTGCTGCTGCTGCTGCTGCTGCTGCTGCACTCGATCGCTCCTCCCTCCTGCTTATTATGCTGCTCCTTCTCTCTGAACATGTTACGGTCACATTCCACGTGTCTCGTGGATCGTTCGAACATCCGATTGTCGCATTGTGACGTCGTCGACGTCTCCGTCGACGCCTGTAATCCTGGGCTCGCGATGACGCCGACCTTGTGCGATTCGATCCTCTTACCGACCACCCCCACATTATTATCCTTGATCTCCACGCCAATACTTTCGTTATACCTGAGCCAACTCGATGACGAGACTCTTCGTCGTCTCGATAGCATAGCGACGACGCGCAGTCACCTACTACACGTGATTTCACGGGTCTCGTTCCTCTTGTTATTTCTACGTCCGCATCCAGCTCGCCAAGCTCCTTCCTCCTCGCAACTCTCGACGTTGTCCACAATTCTTTCCTCTTTCTTTCCCTCAACGATTCTCCCGTCTTTACTCTCGTCTCTACAAACTTTTCTTTCAAATATTTCACTACCTCTTCCTTCTTCGTGCGTAAAGACTTCGCGACGATTGACCGCCGAATCTTCGGATTCCGCGAATCTCTCGTCCTTATTTTTCGCCACTGAAAATTCTTTTGGCAACGAGGAATCGCCGCTTTTTTTAATCCCCACGACTCTAAGTCTAAACCTCGCGTTTTCAACGCTAATAAATTTTTCAACGACTCGGATGACGATTGGTTCGATTTTTTTGTCAATTGTGACGACGACGACGACGACGACGGATGATACGACGACGATTGCGTGTAAGGACGACGACGGGGAGAAGGCATCATCGCCCAAACCCCCCATTACCAGCGTCCTCCCTTAGCCACTTCCAGATCGATCTCGACGCGTCGGTACGCGTACCCCCGATCGGCCATTCGCGCCTACCTAAGACTCTTTCTTCACTTTACTTACTACCACACGCCACTACCGATCCTTTCCCGTATCCTTTTTTCCCCCGCCCCTTTTCCAACCAGATGACGTCCACAGAGAGATCCTTGATGTTGTTCGCCTCTGCCAATTAACCACGTCCCGCTAACGATCTCGTTCAACGATTCAAACTGATCTCAATATGTTGCTAAATGCTTCATGCCGTTTTAAGCGAACGATGGATCATCAGGATATATCGAGCATGTGAACCTCCTGATGTTGACGAGCAAATACAACAGCGCACGACTTTAAAACTAATGCGCTTTCTAACTATAACGAAACGAGCACGAATTTGTCCTCTACGTGGCTTCTTGTCTATGGTGACTGGTCTTTGACCCTTTTTCACTAAAATCCACAAGTTTTACGTTCGCGGATCGAAGAACGCTATATATAATAATAACTTTGCAACGTTTCGATTTAGTTCTGTGTGTTTTGTTTTATTATTTCGTGGCAGCTCGTTTATAAAACGATGCTCTATGCAATCGGACGAGGTGTGTATACGTGGTGGAAGCGTCGAAATTCTCGCGTGCCACCCGGATGCGGTTTATATAGATACTACAACGGGGAGTCAGGCGAGAATGAGGCAGTTGCTCGGACTGCGCGGGGTGACCACGAAGAGAATAGAGTATAGTGTGTAGAGAAGAAGGCAACGAGGTGGAGGCAATGAGGCAAAGAAGAAGGCAGTCAGGCGAGAGATAGCCAAAGGATTGCGAGCAGGCAGTCCAATATTCCTCGTTCTATCGGACCACCGTGATTGCCAGGTCAAAAGGACGCACGACCTTCAACGATTGTCCGTTGTAACGCTTCCTCTCTACCGGTCTTGGTCGACTCCTCGACTGATCCAAGGACATCGCGCACCACATCCTCATTCCTCGATCCTCACCCTTTTTTTCCTCGCTCACTCTTTCTTCGTCTGCTGGACCCGACGATTAGACGTTGATTCTTTCTTCCTTGCCTCGTACAATCCTCAGCTCCTCTCTTCTTGTCTTTCCTTTCTATCGTGACAACTTTGTCTTCGTACACGAAACTCGTAATCGTACGAAAAACTACACTCAGTTCTGTCGATCGCTTCAATCGTCACAGTCACTCGATCTCGATCTCATGTTTTTATCTTCGATGCTTAACAATCTAAAGCACACTTTTTCGGTGGAGGGCCAAGGCGAGAAAAAACGCCTCAAGGGGATGCAGTGGCCGGTTGTGGCCAATAGAGGCAGTAAAAATTGAGCCACCTTCTCAGGCTTCCGGATACCGAGTACGTATACGTCAAAAGCACTTTTATTCAATCGAAATCGTATGTACAAGTCGCCTACGAATTTGTACATACATATTTGTAGATTTATTATTAATTAATATATACACACATTTATTTATATTTATATATAAATATTTATATTTATATTTATATTTATATATAAATATTTTAATTAATTAATTATTTTTAATTTATATATAAATATTTATATTTATATATAAATATAAATCATATATAAATATCGTTGTTGTGTTTATCGAAAATGTTTATTCGGTAAGATGGCTAACAATTGGCAAAATTTGGGTTACGTTGCAAAATAACTGTCTTCTGTCCTCTCTGGACCCTTTTTTCGTCTTCTATTTTATCAAACTCGTAGAAATTTTCTAACGTACGTTTGGTCGATGAAAAAATCAATCAGAAATTATTTCAGTTATTTATTATTTTCATGTCTTTATATCAATTTTATTTCCTACTTTTCAAACGCACCGCCGCGACGTGCAAGACAGAGAGCTCTATCTTATAAGCCCGAATGCGAAACACGCTTGTCGGAGGCGCGCCGGACACTGAGGGGCATCCACCACCTCCACCACAGCGCCGATCCACCCACCCAAATCCCCGTATCGAGATATATACGTACGTGTACGAATATATACATTCATATAGATATATCCACATATATAGATCTATCCCCGCGTACTCCTGGTGTTGCGGTGCAAACAAGGATGAAGCAAGAGAGAAGAATTACGCCAAGAGGGCGAGAGAGGGAGATGGAGAGAGAAAGAGAGGAGGACAGCGAGAGAGAGAGAGAGAGAGAGAGAGAGAGAGACTGAGAGCAAAAGAGAGGGAGAAAAAACGAAAGAGATGGTACGAAGAGGACTCGGTGAAACGATTCGCAAAACCTCTGTCTTTACCACTCGGCTACCCTCTTCATTTTCCCCACCATCCAATTCTTATTATCTCTGTTGTGCCCTTGCTGTCGTCGCACTGTTTCCGTCAACAGACGAATCGCTATATTAAAGCGATTATTATGTCACATACGACCAAACGCCAATTATAACACCAGCTTCTCCATCGAACCTTCAATTTTTTCTTCATTTTATTTCACCCGCAACTTTAGCCTTCGCTGTACTAATATCGCACAGTCCTTCTCATTTAATGAGCACCACGTGGGGGCACTCGCGTGGCTCGAATATCGCGTCAATTTTACCCACAGACATATACCTAAATTTTCCATCGCTCTCGATACTTCGCCATTCGACTAAGAAGAAACGCCGCTTCATGTCGATAAAGCCGAGGAAAATGATCAAGAATTTTCCTTTAATCGCTCGATATCGCGAAATTACTGTCTATCGACATATCCAACGACGAGACTAATGGAATTTGGATACGAATCGATTGGGAACCTTTTATACAGAGTCGAGATTCCGATTGGCAGAAAATTTTAAAAAGCCACGCAAATGTTTTTTTTTTTTTTTTTTTTCAATAGCTCACGGTCAAGTATTTCGTTGAAAAATGCTCTGATTGTGTTGAGTGCGCGAAGTTATTAACCTCGTAACCAAATTTTTCGGACGTAAACTCCACAGCGGGCTAACTAATTACCCCAATCTTTGCTTCAGGCTAAAATGCCTCTCGTACGCGGTAACAGAGTTTAATTCACACCATTCTCTTGGTATTTTAATAACGAAAAGAATGGTGTACGATAAAATTGCTTTCAGTTAGAATTTCGTCATAAAAACTCAGAATTATGAAAAAATGTGAAAAATTTGATATTTTCATGGGGTAACTATTTATATCTCGTTGTCGAGGCTCCTGGAGCGGGAAGAAAAATAAATTTCCACGAATGGAAGAAACATTTTATGTTCGTTATGCTAGTTTCAATTTTGCTGTAAAAAGTCCTTCGTTCCGAACAATTCCAAACTGCCAAAGAGGAAAACGCTCCAAAAAACAAAAATAAGAAAAACATCACACGACGAAATGAATTTCAAGCCCAAATTTTTCTTCTGCCTCTAGCTCAATAATTCCTGCACACCGCAATGCAAGGGAATTCCCCAAGCGCATCGACAAACGCGACAGAAGAGATTTCCCTTATTTGGAGTATCAAGAAAACTCCGCGCGTTCGAACGAATCGACGGACCGTCGCGCCGCTCAACATCGACACGCTCCTGAGTAAGTATGTCCTCGGAGAAAGGTCGTGGCATGAGTCAAACGTGCCCTTTCTACTTTTATTTTTCTTCCCAACTTTTTCGCTGGGGTGTTTATACCGAAGCGGGCTTTCCAAAGCCTGCTGATCCGCTGCACGCTGTTATCTTTGCAATTGGCGAAAGTGAAAGTCCCCACGATTTGTTTATACGTTTAAAAAAACCATTTCTCTTAATTTTCCGAATCGAAAAAAAGTCGACAAAGTTTCAACTTCGATTTCGCCACTTACGATCAGAAATTAATGTCTCGCAAACTCTAAATTAACTCATGAAAACGAACACGAGTATCGTACGAATCTACAAAATCGTATCAAAATTCCGTACGACCTCACGAAGTCAAATCAGCCGATTAAGGTCAGATGTAAGTCGAAGGTCGAATCCAAGTCTCGTGTTAGCTTTTAAATTCGATTTACCAACGACTTGAGACTTGTAAATGTGAAAAAAAAAAGAAAAAAAAATATTGCATAAGGTCAAATGGAGACGGTGTATTAACTTATAAGTTCTAATCAAAGCTGTGTAGACTCAGAAGGTCAAGTTTATGCACTATCGGTTTAGTATATTTAGCAGAGGTAAACCGTACGATACAAAAATGTTACTTTGTCCGTTCTAACTTTTGGACCCTAAGAGAATAATCCAGAGGAATAAATACGCAACGATTCGTTGAAATAAAATGGAAAATTGTTCGTGTCTCTTTTAGCGATGATTGAGACCACTTCGGGCATTTGTTAGTCCGAAAATTTTAATTAATTGAGACGAAATTTAATTGGGTCCCGGAATCCTTGAACTGCTTTGAGGGAGAAGAATGATTTTTTAAATGCACAGCATCTTTGAATCAGTTCCCGTCGACTATTCGACATGTTCGAGGTTTTCGTTGTAATTATTGCTTTTGTGGTTGGAAAAATGCAATTTTTTTTTTTTTTTTAACAGATTTCGAAATAACATCGAAAGAGGTGAAAGCGAACCAGGTGAACGTGGGGCGTTAGCGAAGTGATGCTCAACAGCACGTCCTCGGCGACGAAGACGACATGAACGTCGAATGTGATGACGATGACGACCACGAAGAAGACGACGACGACGACGACGGCGACGACGACGACGACGACGACGACGACATTGCCGGTGGCTAGAGAGCGCGCGTTCCCGTAAGCATATTGATCAGAAGACGGTAGTTGGCCGAATGCCACGTGGTTGCCTGGGTGCTGGTAGATGATGCTGCGAGAGAGAGCTCGCATGAGAGTTTTGGGGCTGAAGAAAGAGGACGGAGAGGAAAAGAGTGAGAGGCGCCGACCTCTCCTCCTATTATGAGCCAAGGCTTCCATCTTCGTTTCCCTTCCTTTCGCCCATGCTGGATCTTCCGCCGCCACCGAGCACACTCTTTCGCCACGGCAAAAGCCGAAAAACCATCTCTCGTGATTCTTCTCGTAACATGATTCTCTTACTCTCCTTCTCTCTCTCTCTCTCTCTCTCTCTTTCTCTCTCTTTCTCCTTGTCGTTCCTTCGCTTTTTTCCCCTGTACTTTTTCCTCCGTTGAAGGCCTCTCTGCGTTCCACCAACATTACGCCCTAACATGGGACATTTTACAATCATGATTCTTCCCCGAAGTAACCATCATTTTCTTCCAAATCTCTAAATTTCGTCGCATCGCAAGAAATACGTGAACTGCTGCAATTCTCTCTCAAGTCCTTTTCCTATACCCCGGGTCTTTATGACCCCGACATCTTTGCGTACTCCTAGCTCTCCAACAAATTCTTTTTTTTTCTCCGGATTTTTTTTTCATCCGATCACAGAACAGCCAACTCATTGTTGAACATTAAAAAAAAAAAAAAAAATCATTCGACTGCACACGATAAAAAACAAAAATGCTCCTAAATTTCTCCGGAAATAACGTTCTTCGCGAGGGTCAGGGTGATCGAACGGTGATAACTTACCGTTAACCACAAAAGCCCTACAATCGAAGCAATATTTTTTGTCCCCAGTGCAAAAACTGCGCAAAACGATCGAAATAAATCAAGTTAAGAAGGTTGGCTACATACGACAATATGATAAAAAATTAATAAAATTTGGTGATGACATTCTTTAGCATCAAATACAATGACACAATTTTTTTCACATTTTTCGTCTACATAGTTGTCGAATAATTGGAGTTTACAACATGCAAAAGATATACCTATATAGATATCTGAATCATATGCTTATGCATGTAAATTCTAATATTCAATTACTCGAAAACTATGTAGAAGAAAAATCTCAAAGAAATTGTATAATGCCGAAGAATATACTCACCGAATTTCATTAAATTCTAATCATTTCGAATTTTCTTATACTTTTAACACGGCAACATTGTTGTGTCAACACGAAGGTTCCTTCGAAAGAAATGGCAAGCATAAAACGTTATTGTAAAACTAAATTACATCGGTGTTTTGAAATTTCAGTTATTTTCTGAAAAAGCCAGGAAGCAAAACCGTTTAAAAATGTAGAGAAGATTGTCTCTGTTGCTTTTCTTTTTTCATCATTCCGAAGCAACGATCTTACAATCCAGGGATATTGAGTCCCAAATCACAAATGATGAGAAAATTCTGAAAATTTGCTATATTTTTGTATGAAGTATTTCAGAGATCGTGTAAAAACTTGACGTACATTAGGAAGCTCGTTATTAAACAATTTACAGTAATAAATTAAATGTACTCGAAATTATATGGAAACTGGTATAACTTTGCGATAAGTTTATTTTTGACCTCTCAACTTTTTAATATCTACAATATACTGAAAGCAACGGAAAGAAAACGAAGTTTATTGATAAATATTTTTTGTATTCATTAAAAAAATTGTTCTTAACAAAATGTTAATTTTTTAATAACGAGCTTTCTAATCGTCGCGAAATTTTGACACGATTTCTTAAATAACTCATGATAAAACATACTAAATTTTCAGAATATTCTTGTCATTTTTTATTTTAACCCTTAAGCTGGTTAAAGTGATGATGATGGAGTTCTTAAAATTTGGTATGTTTTCACATGAAGTATTCAGGAGGTCGTGTACAAATTTCACGACGATTACGATGCTGTTTAGAGTCCAATTAACATCAACAAGTTTCATAGGTACTCAACATCGTCGAGCTCATTTGACTAATATGGCAAAAATGCGCGGACAGGGGCTTTTTGTAACCGATAAAACCGTGTTCGAAATTTTCAATTTAAAAAATTACCGACCGATCCCTCAGCTCAAAGCGCAGTCCGCGTTTGTGGCTGCCTTTGAGGTTGATGTCGTTTCGAAGAGACTTTCAAAAACGTGGCTAATTTTCTATTTCGTACGGTTGGTCCGATCCAGTGAACGAGAAGCAGAAATTCCTGCTAGGAAACGGTTGGACACCGGAAAGTGCAGCTCAGTACTCTGCTAATGATGGACGTCAACGGTAATTAATCGAGGTACTTTCTACATTGCCATTAAATAACGAAGGTTTCTCAATTAATTATCATTCGTGTCTTTAAGTTTTGAGCAGTGCTTCTCATTATCAAAATATTTCGTTGCATAAATAATGGATTATGGTTGTTTACGAAGAATATGGCTTGTTACACAAAGAATCGTAATTCGCAGATTGAAAGTCGTAATATTTTTCAAGTTTTACGAAGGTGTGGTCATCCGTATGCAATATTAGACAATTAAGGAATGTCCCCTCGCCACTTGTGCACGCATTCCGATCCCATGAAGGAGAAAAATAAAGAAAGAGAGAGAAGAAAAAAGAATGACATGAAAATATAAATTTTCAAAGGATAGTTCGTGGAATTAATTTCTCGATTTCACGGTGGTGAGCTCGAGAGGTAGGAAGGGAAGCGAAGGAGGGTAAATTGAGTCGTCAAGTTAACGAGCGGCCTCTGAGCGAAGAAAGAAAAAGAAGAAGAAGAAGAAGGATGGGGAGCTGTGGCCAAGAGCAGAGTATAGGAAAGCCGATCGGTATGCTTGGAAGCCCTCTCAGCCTTGGGCCTGAGCGTCCAGCGGAGCGGATGAAAGGAGAAAGGAAGAAAATAAACAAAACAACTAAAAAGAAGGAAAAATAAGAAAAAACGCATGCAAAATAAAATGATGAACAAAAAAAACGAAAATAAAGGAAGAAAAACAAAAGCAACCCGAGATTAAAACAGGCTGAAGTGGGTGCGACGTTAAACGGCCGCGTGCCGGCTCCCCACGGTGAAAGGGAACACCCCGCCTTCTTGGGTGGCTACCGGTTTCACAAGACGTACGCGAACGTACCTCCGAACCCCTCGCAGGCCCTTGGCTCTCGATGGAGCGCGAGCCAGCGCTCCCCCATACTTTCTACCAAGCCATTCGCTAATCCTGTGCTATCCCCGCTCTTGCTACTTTTTTCTTTCACTTTGCACACCTTTGGACAAAAGCAGCTGTGAATTGAGACCAAAATTACTCGCGATCTCTTTCTGAATCTTTTATTATTTTTCTATTGAAATGTGTAATATTTCTTTATCGACTGATGATAAATAAAAATTTACCAGTCATCGGCACTTTCTGCTTATTTTTATAGCGTTTTTAGGCATCCACTGAGTTAGCCCCCTCAAGTTGACAAAATCAGATTTTATTTTACAAATCTCTTGGGAGCCGTTCAGTGGTTTATGGTGGACCAAATCACCATTTGAAGAGAAAAAATAAGAAAAATCAAAAATGAGGATTTCAGTTTGGGTAGATGCGCACATGCACAGCGCAGACATGAAGTGCTTGGAAACTAGGGGAATTCGCGCATTGTAATCGATTTTAAAATTGATTTTTTCGAAAAAATCGTTGACTGCTGAAAGATTTCATTGCGCCACCATAAATCACTGAATGACCCCCAAGAAATTTGTAAAAAAAAAATTATTATTGTCAACTTGTGGGCTATCTGGAGGCATCAAAGGGCATCAAATTATACATCTTATCCCCCGAGCTGCGTTCCTCGGGTTCCTCGTAATCACGTGACCTCTACCTGTCAAATTTTCAAAGATTCCAAACGTAGGGGCGCTGCTGTCGAATTCCTGTCCGAAATTCTAACAAAGCTCGTTGTTCTATAGAGATATCTCAACATCTGCGATTCTTGCTGTCTCTATAGTTGCTTCTCTCTCTCTCTGAACTCGATATTATCACATATACGCGTAGCATTTGAGTATATGTGTATATATATAATGTATACGTATGTAACACGGGATCTTAAATCGCGTAATACATACCGTAATTGTCAAAAATGCGATATCCCGATAAAATCGCATGATCGCGTTTTTGGGCCCGTCCAACGGTCCATCCAACTTTTACGATTGGCGTCGTCCCTTCACGTTGATGTTTGAAGAACAAGAAGCAAAATAACAACGGGCGAGACAAGTTGGAAACAAAAATGAACAACAAACGATGAATTATCAGAGGTTCTTCGTCAGTGTTGCTGTGACAAATTCGTGTCAACGAAATCGAGATTGATGCAGAATGTGTGTTCATGTGATTCGTGACAGTCGATCGTCCTGAGCCCGAGGCTTTCTTATACGAACAACAACGACGTTATCCGATTATTTTGCTTCTTGGGGACATAAAGCTTTTAACGGTAAGTTTTTGTCCGAGCATTTATCGTTTCTTTTAAATGATCCCTTTTGCTTGATATTTTTACCCAGTTTTGAAAAATTTTTGACCCAGTTTTGAAAAATTTACTTTTTTCTCTGCAAACTTATTTGTTTTGTCCATTTTTATTGGGTCCCTAGCTTAAGCATCTTAGGCATATTCCGAGCCTAATTTTCATATATAGTCCAAATGATCAGCGACGGTGGATCTCTCTAGGCGCGCAAGGTCGTCCATCGAGAAGAGGAGGAATTCCTTGTTTCTCACCTCCTGGTTCTTGAAAGCATCAAAGGTACATTTTTTCGAATTTTTGCCGCATTTTTAACACGTCGCTCGATTTTTCTCCAGAGATTCAACGGTTTTGTTCTTTTTGCTCCAATCACTCAAAAGTTTGTCCGAAGTTTCTTTTTGCATGAAATTATTTGAACCGTTACAGATAGACTCGGTGTGGGGTTGGGCGTCACCCCCGCTGCGCCTTCAGCTAGCCGGGGGTAACCGAGGAACAGCGTCAGGAAGTGGCGGAGGCAGCGGCGGTGTCGGTGGCGGAGCTGGAGGAGCAGGTGTCGCTGGACCGGGATCATCAGCAGCGGCCGCAGCTTCGTCTGCGGCGGCCACTGGTGTACCAGGTGGCTCATCCTCCTCGGCAGCATCATCATCCTCATCCTCTGTGAATTGCACCCAATCCTCTAGTCAGAGGATGGGCGAAATGGTGGTCGAGCGGGCTCCTTCGCCCGCGAGGCTCAGTCACACCTCCGAAAAACATCCTAGAGCCACACTCACGGAGCTCAATGTTTTGCGAAGACATCGCGAATTGTGCGATGTTGTACTCAATGTTGGAACACGTAAAATTTTCGCTCACCGAGTCATTTTGTCTGCGTGCAGTCCTTATTTCAGGTATTTTCATTCAGCAATTTGTCACGTGCCAAGTTTTTCGATTTCTCAACAGAAAACATATGAAATATTTTTAAATTAATGAAATGGCAAAGTTTCTGACATTCTGCATCTCGATCTCGAACTTTTGGGAACGAAACCTGTGCTTAACTTTTTCCTTTGAACCCCAAATGTATGAAGACTCATGAGCAAGCTGAATTCATTGAATTTCGTGTTACATCTGATAAAACAGAGCCATGTTTACCGGAGAGCTTGCCGAGTCACGACAGACAGAGGTGACCATAAGGGACATAGATGAAGTAGCGATGGAACTTCTGATCGATTTTTGTTACACCTCGCATATTATCGTGGAAGAATCAAACGTACAGACCCTTTTGCCAGCTGCTTGTCTGCTCCAACTCGCCGAGATACAAGACATTTGCTGCGAATTTCTCAAAAGACAATTGGATCCGTCCAATTGTCTTGGTATCAGAGCATTCGCTGATACTCACTCTTGCCGAGAGTTGTTGAGGATTGCTGACAAATTCACGCAACATAACTTCCAAGAGGTAACACTTGCGATCAGTTTCGAGCTCGTTAATAACAACAACAAAAATTGACAATTACAACAGTACGTTTGAGAGGAAATATACTTAATGGTTCGATTGTTTTCGCTCGAAACAGGTAATGGAGAGCGAAGAATTTCTACTGCTTCCGGTGAGTCAATTGGTCGACATAATATCGTCGGACGAGCTTAACGTGCGCACGGAGGAGCAAGTATTCAGTGCTGTGATGAATTGGGTAAAGTACAACGTGACGGAGCGTCGTCAGCATTTAGCGCAAGTTTTGCAGCATGTACGTTTGCCACTGTTGAGTCCAAAGTTTCTGGTTGGCACGGTTGGCTCTGATCTGCTGGTTCGATCGGACGACGCCTGTCGAGATCTCGTCGATGAGGCCAAGAATTATCTTCTATTGCCTCAGGAAAGACCATTGATGCAAGGGCCACGAACACGGCCGAGAAAACCTACAAGAAGGGGTGAAGTTTTGTTCGCAGTTGGTGGTTGGTGCTCGGGCGACGCTATCGCGAGCGTCGAACGCTTTGATCCCAACACAGCCGATTGGAAAATGGTCGCGCCGATGAGCAAAAGACGCTGTGGCGTGGGCGTTACCGTACTCAACGATTTGCTGTACGCAGTCGGGGGCCACGATGGACAAAGCTATTTAAATAGTATCGAGAGGTACGATCCACAAACTAATCAATGGTCGTGCGATGTAGCACCGACCACTTCGTGCAGAACTAGCGTTGGAGTTGCCGTCTTGGATGGCTTCCTGTATGCTGTAGGGGGACAAGATGGAGTTCAGTGTCTCAATCACGTTGAAAGGTAACGAAGAAATAACAATTCTCAATCGGCGACTTTAAATCCCGTGCCCTGTCTCCCTTCGTTCTCCCGTTTTTTATCGTTTTACCGCATTTTCGACTGATTTTTTTTACTTTGAGCAAAATTGCCCCAGGTTCACGTGATTCTGTACTACAAAAACGAAAAGATTGAGCCCAAGTTGAACCCTTTTCATTAAATTTTACCGGAGATATGAGTTTTTCAAAATTGGGATCATTTATGACCCCAGGTTACCGGACTGGGTGAAACAAAATAAGGTTACCGTTGTAGGGTTAATCATCCTTCAGATCAAGCAACATTGATATGATTTCTTAATAAATTACGAATAGACTTCGCTAGGCTTATACTGAAACTTTAAAAATGAGAAATAACTTCCAGAAGCACAGGAAATGAGAAAACCGAGAAAAAAAAACGAAATTCTGCTGAAATTTTCATGACAATTTGCTGGAACGTGCGATAACATTGACCTTTGACATAACTTTTTATATTCAGGTACGATCCGAAAGAAAACAAATGGTCGAAAGTATCGCCCATGACATCGAGACGATTGGGAGTTGCTGTCGCGGTTCTAGGAGGATATTTGTACGCAATCGGCGGGTCCGATGGTCAGACGCCTCTAAACACCGTTGAGAGATACGACCCACGACAAAACAAATGGTCGCAAGTGCCGCCAATGTCGACTAGACGAAAACATCTTGGTTGTGCCGTGTTCAACAATCTCATCTACGCGGTCGGCGGACGTGACGATTGTATGGAACTGTCCAGCGCCGAACGATACAATCCTCACACTAATTCATGGAGCCCGATTGTTGCTATGACTTCGCGACGGAGCGGGGTGAGCTCGACTGCCAAATTTTTCTCTTATTTCCATTGTATTTTTTTTTATTCTGAGGTTCCATACGTCGTAGTCGAGTTTACGTTTTTAAAAGTTCGAGTACACACCTCCTATAAGTGCATATTGGGTCAATCTGACCCAAGGCGTTTTTCAAGTCGTTGTATTCCGGTAAATATGCATTTTCTGTTTTTTTTTGTTGTAGAAACGTTTTTTGTACTGAGTTATCCATATTTCATGGCACTCGATTTATTTTTTGACAAAGACGAAAATTAATTGCCAAAACATTCGTTGTCATTAAGTGCCAAACAATCGGGGATGGACAATTGTTGGGGTCAAAACGACCCAGTATGCACTCGAAGGGTTAAAAATACCATTTACAAAGAAACTCTCGATTCCTGAACATTTTTTGTTAATCATACTTGAAAGTCGAACCCATCGAAGAAAAATATTTTAGAAAAATCGATTTTTTTTACTTCCAGGCATATTTTAAGACTAAATCTCGATTTTCAGGTCGGTTTGGCTGTGGTGAACGGTCAACTGTACGCAGTGGGCGGCTTCGACGGTACGGCCTATTTGAAAACAATCGAGGTTTACGATCCGGAGCAGAATCAGTGGCGTTTGTGCGGTTACATGAATTACAGACGATTGGGAGGTGGCGTAGGTGTGATGAGGGCACCTCAGACCGAGAATTATATTTGGTAGCTCAGGCCCCCGTATTCGGCTCGACAGGGGGCTGATACACCGAGAACGAGTCATAATAACGCGGGGACGTCACCGGTGACGCCCTCAACGACGTCAGTCACACCGGTCTCGCCCGTAACGCCGCCCCTGCCGCTTTCCGTTTCCCTCGCATCGAACAACAACACGGGCACGAGAAAACGATATAGACGCTCCATGAGTATAATTTAAAAACAAAAGGCAAACAAACAAAAACATCAATTTCGATTGATGAAGTAAACTGCATTTTCTTTCTGTTCCTTACGTCGATTCAAAATGATTTTTCATTGAAACGAGAAGGATTTTCAACCTTCCATTAATTTCAATATTTTTTACTACTATTTGTCGCTAATATACACAAATATCTTCGGTTTTTTTTAATCAATTTAATTTAGACGCAATTTTCACTCAAGCTAGACGAAAAAAACAAGAGAGAGAGAGAGAGATTTATCATTGTCTGTGTATAGTATATTTGTCCTTGGTATATTTCATCGTATTCGTACTATTTATATTCAATTAAGACAGATGCAACGCCACTTACGAAAGAAAGAGATAATGAGAATCTGAGCCAATGAAAAATGTGGAAAAACTTGCGAGCCGCATCGCACGACTGAGCAAAACGATATCATTCAGCGATCCAACGAAGTCGCCCATTCGAACGTTATTTCGTGCTCTCTTTAACTTTTTTTTTTCTTTCCTTTCTATACTTTTTTCTTTCTAGCAATTTTTCGTTGTTGTAATTATTCTCGTGTTCAACGTTCACGTTTGTCTTTTTCATTTTGCGCTGCTTCGAGACGATCGCAGAATCTTTGTCGTGATTCTTCCGCAGCGGACCGATCGCTAAGCTTCCTGCGTCTAAACATTCAATCAAACGATTCTATAGTCGTTTTTGCGCCCCCCTTCCCTTCGCTCCTCCTTTTCCCCTACACACGTAGTACGAAACGCATGAAATACTCTCGTCAAACGAAACGATTAAGTAAAAGAAGAAAATAAAAATACGCACGCGCGGTCTCGTAACTTGACTATGCACACTGCCAACTCAGATTATTCCCTCAAATCACATAATCTTCCCTTCCTTCTCCCTGTCTCCATCAATTCCCCGTCCTAATTGCCGTCTCGTACCCATCGATTTTTCAATCTTCTGTTTTCCTTTTTTAGTTTATTGTTCGGCTATTCGAATACCGCTAATTAGGCATTAATTGTGAACTGTAAATGATCGATATTCGTTTTGTATATATGAGAACATAAAATCTTGTCTGGAGATTCCTATGTTGAAAGAAGAAAATGAAAAATATATTGTTAAAACAATCACGAAGAAAATTTTGTGTCTCTGTTTATTTCCCTCGCATTTTTCTTCATGAAAATAAACGATATTGTATCGTCCGAGGCGCACTTTTGAAACTGTCGGGAAAAGCGAAACTGCAACGAACTGCAATTGCAGAGAATTTCTTGTAAAAATGGTACGGGGAGAATTTTTCTACCTTCAATAGTTTCAATCTTATAAATGGACAGATAAAGATTTGAAAATGCTCATTTTTTAAAACAGTTTTTGGAACGCTTCTCGAGCTGTACAGAGGAATAATTATAATTTCAGTCGCGTAACTGTATTGTGCACCTCAAGTACCGAGCCCGGTTTGAATTGGACGATACTATTAGACTCATCTGACCGACTATCTCCGAAAATACACGAGAAGAAATATCTACTGGTCGAACGTTAGAAAAACATGTGAAAATGGGGATTGGAGGGGATGAACATGAAAAAGAATAGTGTAGAGATAAGTAACAACACAGGCGTGAGTGGCACATGCCCCCAGAGGGCGATAGCCAATCAAGTAGAAGTCTAAGAAGGAGAAGACAACAGGCGTGCACCGTTATTCCGTGCTCGTAAAATTTTTTGTACCGCATTTGTGATAATTGTGCATAATAAAATAAGAAGAAATAATAATAAAAAATCAAATAAAAAATATAATATCGTATTTGCACACGAGTTTAGCGACATGCAGTGAATTCGCGCAGCTTCACATGAGAGAAAAGAGCGAATAAGTGTCCTCAGTCAACATTGACGAAAGGGCCGGAAAAAAAACTACTGACGTGTTTGCAAAATAAAATCGAGTCAACGCGAAATTAATTCTATTTCAAATCATGGATTCAACGGCTTATCCGAAAAAAATGCAAGACACCTACGAGGATGAAGAAGAAAGGAAACACTTTCAACGTATCGTTTCGGCATTCAAATATTACAAGTTAGTCACTAAATTCTTTCACGTGTGCTATTTTTAATTTTATATCGCTGAAAATTTGCCGAGAAATGCGCGAATCTCGAAATGATTCTCAACCTCGATTTAATTCTCCAAACGAATATTAACGAGCCAATCAATTCACACACGTTTTTAAAACGTTCGTCCTTCGATCAATCACTATTTTCCGTTTGTTTTTAACCAACCCTACGATTATTAAAACATTTAACTAATATTGCATCACAGTTAATTGACATAACCTCAAATTTTCCATCTTTTACTTCCGCGTACAGGACGTGCAAAAAATGGCATTCGTCTTTCAATTTTTCTAGGACTCAAAATTTCACGCACATTTTCTCAAAATATGTTTCATCATATCCATGAAAAAATGTCAAAACCTTCCGAGTCGACATGAATCTATTAGAATCTGTACAAATCGAAAATCATTCAAAGTATTTTTGTACTCCAATTTTGTACTAGACTATACATGTTTGTGTATTTAACATTTCATCGTGGAAATTAAACCATACATGTTTATTCATATACTTAATGATAATTATTCTCTCTGTACATCCAATTTTGAAAAAAAATTAGTTTTTTTTCTTTAAATAGCTGATTTTTCATTTGAATTTTGAACTTTAGTTAAACAAATTTTGTTGGGCATGCTGATGAACGAATTTGTTAATTCCATTTCATTAAATTCGTAAATTCAATATTTTAATGTTTACCGCAATTCTTTTCCAAATAACCAGAAATGATTTCCTTTTAGTAAAAGCCTCTGTTGTAATATTGCGAAGCAGTAATAAATTATTGAAATAAATATAGATTTTTAAAAATTAATTAATTACGAAATTGAACTTTACCCTGGGGTAAAATAATTTTCGAAAATTATGGGATTATCCGGCAAGGAAAATGGTTGCTGAAGAAAAATGATACAAGTTAAAACTTGCTTATTACTTTGTGATAATTTTTTGTAGGTTTACACAATCTTGGATGAGTCACTGAATGACGACAATTTTCTAGAACATTGAGGAAGGGGAATAATGTTCCTAATATGAAAGAATTTCTTTGACGAACAATAGATTAGTCATAAATGCCTGTAGCCAAGAAAAAAAAACTCCCACATCATGTTTTTACGATTATAATTCATAACAACGATAACAAAAAATCAAACACAATTTGTTTTTGCATAATTTTGCAGAAGTGAATTTCTTAAATGAACATGACCAATTTTTTTCAATTCTTTTTTGCAGAACCCACTCGCTACAGCGAGTGAAGAAAACAGAGTCGTATCTGTTGTCTTTGCCAACACTGCATCAAAAATTATTATCAAAGTACAGAGAACATCTGCAGGAGGTGAAAATATGCATAGAGAACAATGACGACATAATAAAGTTGATACTCAAGGATGTTTCGCACATATTCGAAAACGTCAGCCCTACGAGTTCCCACGATGAGAGTGTAAGATTTCGCACACTTTTTTTCAGATACACACAGAACACTACAGATGCGCTTTTGTTCGTTGGGTGAAAATTCGTTTTTCTTCCTCGTTTGATTAAACATTGTGATCGATAACTCGGGAAGACTTCTGGGAGTTTCTGTTTGATAAGAAAAATAGAATCCCCATTGAGTTTCAATTTCGTTTGTTTTGGCTTCGGTATTCGACGACAAAAAAAAAGTCCGTGGTTTTATTTCTTTATGATCGGCCGAGGTGTCTTTATCGTTTTTTTTTAATTTTTATTTTTAGTATAGCAGCTTTTTTCTTTTCTTAGAATTTTTTCATAGGCGAAAAGTATGTGGAAACCATTTCCCCTGTCCAGGTTGAATTTTCGCAGTTTTTTGAATTTGGAATAAAAAAATATATCGTCGTTGTGGCGCAAGACGCGTGCTCACACGAACAGTACGAACAGTAAAAAATATTTTATTGTATGGAATATAGGTAGGTCTGATTGCAGACACTGAACCCTCGACCGGTATTGGCGGATCAGGAGAAAGTACAGGCGACCATCAAACAATTAGTACGAGATTGGAGCGTCGAGGGTACCGACGAAAGAAACTCTTGTTATCAGCCTATTATAGATGAAATAATAAATCAATTCCCATTGGATTATTGGTACGTGTTGGTTATCATTTTCGTCTCATTTTTTCTCTTCTCTTCGTGTTATTGAATTATTTGCTGAATTTTGTGATTGATATTTAACATTAATTTGAATTAAAAACAACGTTTCCAGCACACCATCGGAAATCCAAGTATTGGTTCCTGGCGCTGGGCTCGGTCGGCTAGCGTACGAAATTGCAAGGCGTGGTTACACTTGCCAGGGCAATGAATTTTCCCTCTTCATGCTTTTCGCATCGCATTTTGTTCTCAACAAGTAAATTTCACTACAATTCAATCAAAATATATCCAATTTTTCGTTTTTATTTGTTTGATTAATATTGATGCTTGGTTTCTAGATGCAGAGGAATAAATTCTTATCAAGTGCATCCATGGGTGCACCAATACATGAATAATCTTGGTGCTGGCGATCAGACACAAGCTGTACATTTCCCTGACGTAAATCCGAGCGATTTGCCAGAAAATGCCCAATTCTCGATGACTGCTGGCGATTTTTTGGAAGTATGTCTGTTTTTTCAATCAACCAAATCCGGCACACGTAGCATGTCGACATTTTACGGAAGCCTAGATTCCGAGTGTTGATTCTTATCCAAAAATATCAGAATTGTTTTTTCTTCAATCTGACGAAAAACTGATCATCACGAAGATAAAGGTTTTGGAATAATACATTATTTTTTTTCTATCCTCCAGGTCTACAAAGATCATAATTACTGGGACTGTGTCGCAACGTGTTTCTTCATTGATTGTGCCAACAACGTCGTACAATTTATCGAAACGATATACAAAATTCTCAAGCCTGGTGGCGTTTGGATCAATCTCGGCCCATTACTGTATCACTTCAGCGATATGCCGACGGAAGATTCGATAGAACCGAGTTACGCTATTCTTCGAGAAGTTATTCAAGGCTATGGTTTCCAATTAGAGGTAAGAATTCGTCACAATTTCAAATTGGCTCATAACAAGAAGAACTATTGAACAAAATCTCTGTTCATACAATGCCGTGAAAAAAGAAATTTCAATTAAAAAGTTTGACCCTTCGAGTGCACATATCCTAAGAGTGCATAAGGCTTTTTTTAAATCTTTGTATTCCGGTGAATACACTTTTTTTTTTGTAGAGACGTTTTTTGTAATGAATTATCCACATTTTATTGCCCTAAATTTATTTTTCGCCATCAAATACCAAAAACAATCGGTGCCAAAAAATTGTTGGGGTCAAAACGACCCAGTATGAACCCGAAAGGTTAAAAAATTCGTTTGTAACAATTTTGTCAAAATTGCAAACGAGCTCATAATAAAATACAATGCAAATAATCTCTGTTCATGAAATACCGCGAAAAGAACAATTTTCATTAACAAAAATTTAAAAATGTGAAAAAATTAGTTTGTAGCGATTTCCTTCAACTCTCGAAGGAAACCGGTTGCATTGAGCACGACTGGTCGTCGAGTTTTTGAAAAGATTGACAGAAATAATCGTGTTCCCGTTCGAAAAACATAATGAATTTTTATGTTGCAGAAAGAAACGACTCACGTGAAAACGCGTTACGCCCAAAACGTGAATAGCATGTTACAGTGTGAGTACAACAGTGTTTATTTCGTGTGTCGAAAACCAAGAAGAAGGTCAGGCAGTACATCGACCGGGGAGCACAGAAACGGAGTGGAAGGAATGACGACGAATGGTTCCCAAGACCAAGAGAATTGATGAAGGATTTTTCCACGTGTATATTAACCATAATACGTCTCGCGGTCCTTGAACAAATCGAGAATTATCAGGAACGTTATCACGACATGAACTACAAGTAGATTATATTTAATTGAAAAAACGAAACAACGAGAAACGAAGAAGAGAATGAAAAAGATCGAAAATGGAAGCCACGACTCACGATAATAAATGTTAATTGTAAACAAAAATTTTGTAGGAAAATGTAAATTGTAAATACGACAAGATCGGTTAGTCTCGAGATATTGCTTAGAATTTAAATCGCGTCTTTGTTTATTCTCGTTCTCTCTACTCAATATTTCCATCCTCTCTCTCTCGAGTCTTCCGTTTCGCTCTTTAGTCATTAACGAATTAAAGGAAATGTTTATTCGTGTGAATTTACCGAATGCACAACGACCATCGAGTTCGCTTTCTTTCAGGTCAGTAACTAAGAAATAGAAATTATTATTACAACAGTGCCTTTAAAGATGCTTCAATAAGATTTAGACACAAAAATTGAAATACCCTCCCAAGTTGTTTTTCCATGCGTTTATTTCGTTCTATTAATTTTTTCGTTTAAGTGCAGAGCGATTGTGAAAGTCAACGATTTACTTCATAGGAATGTAATAATGAAGAATGCGGCGAAAAGAAAGATTTATATTGTCGTACGAATAATGTAACGTGTACAAAAATAATAATAATTGTGAAAGTTTGTAAGTTTTGTTGTGTAAAGAGTCTGGACGAAACATCAAACGAAGAAAAACGAACGATCCTGAAATTAGTGTTGCCAGACTCTGTTTTTCAACCGAGTGCCAACTCGAATAACGAACGAATAAATAATCTTCGGTACGATCAATATCAAAGTATTTATCACAAATTTTTATTGAGATATTGTACGAACAAATGTGCTATTTGACTAGTTTCTATCTGGTGCATTTTGCTATACGTTAGAAATTGTCTTCTCAATCTTGACAATTGTGAAGCGTTGCTCGATCTCTCTACCCTCAAATTTTCAAATCCTGGGATTTTTATGTCACTCGTAATCCCTGTTTGTTCAGCTGCCAAAATTGCCTGCGAATAAGGATTGACAACTGTTACACAAATTTAAAAAAATTACTCGATTGTTAAATCACGGAAAAAGTAAAGTTTTAGAGAATTTTTGTTCAATTAAGAAATTTCCGAATTCCGATCCAATGATTTTAATCAAGCAAAAAAAATATCTTACCGTTACGATTTCTTGGGTCAATTTGTCGAGTTCGTACAAATAATTTGTTGAAGATAAAGGCGCCTGTAAAAAGTTGATAGAGAAATTTCAATCAAACGTACGATCCATGTTTATTATTCTTTTTGGTGAAAAAATTAATCATGAGTCATGTGACTTACGCATTGAGTGCTCATGTTTGGCTTAGGTGCTTTGACTTCGTACAAAGCGCTGTAAATATCGTCAAGTTGTAAGAGATCGTGAGGAGTAACAACAAACAAAGGAGAATCCCATCGATTTCTACTGTCAGGAGTTTCGTATCTAATAAGCAAAAAGAATGTCCATTAAAACATGAAGTTATACCACTTCAGTTCGTTAATCGTTCTCTCGTTACCTCATGACGAGAGCATCGAAAATATCGCGTTGGTAACGCTCGTTCTGGGGCTTCGACTCATTCAGCAACCAAGCGTGCTCCACCGGCGCGTCACATTGCAAAGTACACTGAGGCGTTTTGTATAATTTCGACATGCAGTACAATTCGTAGCGATATCCTTTTATGTAATTTGTTCCATCAATGATCAACACATCGGCAGGATTCAAAAGACGCTGAGCGTTTGATTTAATGTCCGCACGAACTCCTTTCTCTTTCTTCGAGTCTACGGAAATGATATTTCACGAAATTATGATGATTTTTATTTCAGTGTCGTTTTGGTAGTGCCCAGAATCGTCTAGCAATGAAAACTTTTCCCCATTGTCCCTTCGAGTGGATACCGGGTCGTTTTGACCCCAACACTTTATTGTCAACGATTGTTTCGCATTTAATTTCCGTCACAAAATAAATTTATGGCCATAAAATATTTACTAGAAAAAACGTCTTTACAAAAAAAAAAATAAAAATGCATATTAACCGGAATACAACGATTTGAAAAACGCTTTGGGTCAGATTGACCCAAGATTATAGGAGGTTAGCACTGGAAGGGTTATAGTTCAATAATTGATTGAATAACGATGGCGATGGGTTCCCGTGCAGCTGCAGCAATTCATTGCTGTTCTGAGACATTAGCCAGGGGCAGAGTTTTCGCATTTGTCGATTGTCTTGCCAAAATTTCGGGCTGCCCAAATTGGGTGAAATTCAATTCTGAAAAATTGCTCCCTTTTTGGCAATTTAGTAAAATTGAGAGTGAAAAATAAAAATCTACTTACCAGAATAAAAATTATTTTTGTCGTAGCCAGTTTTGACGATCGTTTCACCTTCGCTGATTATTTCTACTTTCTTTCCTCTCTTCTCTTCGAAATAACTCTTCAGCTCTTGTGCCCTCGTCGTTTTTCCACTCGATGGTATCCCCGTGATTATTATTAAAGGCATTATTGTTATTTTCTTATCTTCGTCGTTTTATGATAATTTATTAAACTTTTGTTAACTCGGCATTGTAGTTTGTAACCCAATCGATGTTTACGAACTTTATAACCTAAAAATTGACGGTTTTCATATGTCAACACGGAGAACTCCACGGGTTCGTCAAAAGAGACGGAATCTTACTAGTGCTGCCACCTGCAACGTTCATGGCACGTGGCAGGCGTCACTTTTTTCGCTCCATGAAAACTAGCCGCAGACTCATGTGCACCGGAGGTGGGAAAACTAGGGGAATTTGTGAATTCGACGGACAAACAATTACTTTTTCATTATTATATATTCAGCGGTAATCAATTTGTTAATATTTCACAAGAGATCACTCGTAAATGGTCATGATTTTTAATTATTACGCCGATTTTGGCGCCAGCCTATTTTACCGACTCAGTAAATGTTCTATGGTGATGGATTCAACCAATGGAAACTTCGCTGAGCCTTGATTGGCCGAAAAAAAAAGAATATAACCTTGCGGTAACGAATGACAAGTTTGCGAAACCGCCAATCAAGGTCTTAGTTGGAAATGCATCTTGACGAAATGGACGCGAATGCGTTGTTGTTTTCAACAGGATGAAATAGTAGTCCGATATAATTCAAGGGTTCGCATTTTCTTGCAACTGTGTTGAGGTTATTAATGTTGAAAAAATAAATTTGCAGAATCTTTGAATTTTAGGGTTTGACATTGAAGCAAAAGGAAGGATTCGCATAAAATTGCATGTTTAGGGAGCTTCTAAAATCATCCGCTCGTATATCGCGCCAAGAGAGCGAGAAAGAGTTGGAGGAAGAGAGATCACGAGTGTAGGACAGAGAGAGAAGGTGTGCGAAAGTACGTTGTATATAGTGATAAAATAGAGAACATACTAAGAAAACGTGTGTGTGGCGCTGGCGTTGCTTTTACAAAACTCGCCTCGCCTGTGTGTTATGCCTTACGGGTTAAATGGCTGTCGGTCGGCCATGATGGCTTTCAACAGGGATCGTGTCACGCAAACATGTTTTCAAAGTGATATATCTCGTTCAGTGACTGAGTGAGGGTGTTCGTGCTTTATGGCCGGGCAACGATGAGGCCCTGAGCCGCCGACGCGACGTGTTAAACGGCGTCAGGGCCCGAGTCAAAGGGCCCGTTTTTGCAAAGCTTCGTTATCGTGTGTGTGTGCGTGCTTACGCGGGTGTGTGTGAGTGTGGTGTGTGTGCGTTCACATCGTCGTCGCTCGTCGTCTTCGCCGTCGCCGTCGTTGTCGTCGCCGTTGTCGTCGTCGTGGTCGTCGTCGTCGGTTCTCGTAGTTCCGTGATTCTCTCGCTCGCATTGCTATACAACGAGAGGAGAGAAGGGAGAACGAGAGGGAGCGAGAGAGAGAGGGTTACAGAGAGAGAGAGAGAGAGAGAGAGAGAGAGAGAGAGAGAGAGAGAGAGAGAGAGAGAGAGCGCGACTGACCGACCGACCGCTCCTCGCCGTGGTCGACTTCGTCCACGTTCTACAACATTTCCTCTCATCCCGTTCAGCCGCGAAAAGGCCGAAAGAAAAAATTTACATTGCAATCCCGAATCGTGAACGAGCAAGAAAACGGAAAGCGTTAGAAAAAAAGAGATAAAAACGAATAACGGAAGATTTGCGAGATAAATACGGGATCGTCATTGATCGATCGAAGGTATCGAGAGAAGACAAAAACAATTGGGCACGAGGGGACAGAAACGTTGATAAAAAAATAAAATAAAACACGAAAAAACGATATATATCTATACATAGATATATATTTGCACGGGATTCGAACGATACAGCGAAAGACTCGTGCTTTTTGTATACGCATAAACACATAAAATATACACAAACGCACAACACTAACTCATATACATATATCTAAATATATACATACATACACTTATATATATATTTACATATATATATAGGATTGAGCACGAGAAATTTTCCCGTCGGTCGCTCCCGCAAAAAATAGCGGCGCTTGTCAAACCTTCCCGGAAAAGAGACAACACAAAATACCCGCTCGAAATAGACGAAAACAACAAAACTTCAAATTCCTTTTTTCATATTTACCTATCCTATCTCTCTCTCCCTCCCTCTCTATTCTAATACTTTTTTTCGCACACATTCACTGCCAAATTCCTCGTTTTTTTTCGTGCGGTTTTCGCTTAAAGTATCATTTTTATTATTTTTCTATACCGCGCGCGCGGCCGCCCGAGGGAGAGGGAGAGAGAGAGGGAGCAACACAGTGTCAAGATTCAAAGAAACGAGAAAACAATTGTTACATCTTTGCTTTGTGGCATTAAATTTTTATGGCAAATCGTAAAACGTACTAAAAACTCATTGAGAAATAAAACTAAACGAAATATCAATAAATCACTAATTGGCTGATTGAGTGATTGTTACAAAAAAATAATAAAAACCATCGCGAAGCAAAAGCAGCAGCAGTGGCTACGGGAGGTGTAGCACGGGCAACGTGTGCGCGCGCGCGAACCAACATTAAACTTTCCCCTCTCCCCTGTCATCCCTTCTCGATCCCCTCACTCCCACTTCTCTTCTTACCCTTCCGCCATTCTCTGCGAATATACACACACATACATATACATCTAAAAACATATATACACACGTATATATTTACTACATATATATAAACATCGTAAGGCGCCTCCGTGCTGAATCAGGATGAGCAAGCTGTCGTTCAGGGCTCGCGCCCTGGACGCATCCAAGCCGATGCCGATCTACATGGCCGAGGAATTACCCGATTTACCGGATTATTCTGCCATCAATCGTGCTGTACCACAAATGCCAAGTGGCATGACTAAAGAGGAGGAATGCGTAAGTTTTCCTCCATTCTAACCCCTCCTCGACCCTTTCAGCTCTGTTGCAAAAACCCTTTCATCCCCCCCTTCCGCTTGATGATTCGTGAAAGCGCGCGAATTTCGAATGTTTTTTTCACAAACCACAGCACACTCTCATTTACTGCAGATTTTACCTCGTGTTGTCTGCATGATTTATTCCTTGACGTACATGTCTATTCTGTTTTTTGGAAAATTCGGTGGCAGATTTATTTTCATTCGTTTTTAATGAAAACTTGATGGTTTACAAAATTATTTCCGACTTTTGTCTTCATTTTTATCAAGTTAACATCGTCTGTAATGTTCGGAAAATATTGTTTGCGTAAATCGACAACAAACAACTAATTTTCACGGTAATATCTGCGTCGTTTTCGTTTTCCTGTCACTTGGGAACAAGATTCATTTAATTCTTTGCAATCCATCTTCCAGGATATTTGTCCTGAGCATTCACGTTGTTGACATGACACTTGTTGATGCTACTGCAGCTTATGCATGGATCGCGCCATTTTTCTGTTGTGCTTTTTTGTTATCATTCAGCTCGGCGGTTAACCTCATTCTCAAGAATTCGGAAGCCCCCATTTCCGATATTTACTGCTATGAAAATGTCCAGTATTTTCGATCATCGTAATTTTATTATTTACTTTTGTATCGAATGGCAATCTCCGTAACTTCCACTCACGTCTGGTTCGATCGTAATCTCCTGATTAATTAGCAAATATAAATATTCTTGGACCACGATTGTGAAACTTTTAGGCGAGCTTTTTCAATAATTGTACAATACACGGCGATAAAATAAAAATAAATTTGCAATTGAACCAATTTGTATCTTACGACAAATTGATCAAAGGAACGAAGGAAACTAATTGGTTTTTTGGGTCTGAAACTATCGCAGGAACATCATCTACAGCGAGCAATATGCACGGGCTTAATCATTCCTACGCCAGAGGTTACCGATCTGGCGGACGCAGAAGCCTACGACAAAATATATCCGGCAGATTACAAATTGCCTCGCCAGCTCATCCACATGCAACGTGAGTTACGCAGCAATTTTAATGCCTTCAATGATCGTACGAGTAGAACAATTTACAAGTAAAAAACAGACCGCAGAAATACAAACCCATTTTTTTTTACCTTTAAACTACAAACCGGGCTAAATATTTATCCCACGGGTTTCTTGATCCTAAAATCGTTCCGAAAGCAATAATCTTACTTACAAGTACATGAATCTTTTCATTTTTCCATGCCAAAGAGAATGGTGAAGAGCAAATTCAATTTCATCAAGGTTTAGTTGGTGAAAAAATGATTTAAATACCTAGAAGTGCTAGAAAATTAACTTGGGAACGTAATTCGCTCGCCTGGGCTAGATATCTACCCCGGTTTTTAGTTCTACAGCGAACGAAGTAATTTGTTGAGGAATTTGTGAAGCTAATTGATGATTCTGATTAGAAAACGAGTTTCTGACTGTAAAAACTATTTTTTCACAGTTTTTCTGTAAGTTTATTAAAATATCCAAATTTTTTTAGCCTTTGCGATGGAACAGGACATCCCAGACTACGACATGGATTCGGAGGATGAAAAATGGGTCGGTGTACAGAGTCGAAAAATGGATCTGACGCCGTTACAGTTTGAAGAGATGATGGATCGTCTTGAAAAAAGTTCAGGACGAACGGTCGTCACTCTCAACGAGGCGAAAGCTCTCCTGAAAGAGGACGACGATCTCATAATCGCCGTTTTTGATTATTGGCTCAACAAGCGGCTCAAAACTGTAAGTGAAAGACGCAAAATTAACTTGAAATCTTCTCTATTGATGGGCACATAGATATTTTGAGGTTAGGATTGTCAATACATAGAAAAAATCTTCTGAGTGTCACAAAAACTTGATAAAATGTTAAGAATCTTAAATCTTCATTTCAAATATTCTCTGTGTAATGAAATCACCAATTTTGGAGGATTGTTGTTGACGAAATAACGATGTGTCAATGTCCCAGAAACTTTAAGGTTATGACAGACTTTTTTTTTTACTAATTTTACTGTTTCTCTACTTTTGGAAAAAGATTTTTGAGGTTTTTATGGGATTTCCATGAATTTTCATTAATTTTTGGACTTGCCAATCGATCAAACGAATGAAACAAATTTACTTTGTACTTTATTTGTTTGAGTTTCTCTTGAGAACCAAATCAAGGCAGGGTGCATGACAGTCATTGGAAAATGAGAACGGTTCTTTGAAAAACTTGCTATCAACATTTTTCCACGTTAATAAGACACGCTAGGATTAAAATTCATCTTTTTCGTGTTAAATACTCACTGCCCGACCCGGCCATGACCAGACACTCACTTTTTATCCATAGAGACGTTTAAACTCAAGTTTCTTACTTTTCTGTACGATTTTTCAAATATTTTCGTTCATACAAACCTTCTCCTGGTAATTATGAAGAGAACGAAAAAAGAATTACCCAAAAGGTTCAGTCGTCTGGAGCCATCTGGAACTTTGTCCGTTGGACTCTCTGAATTGCCATTGGAACTCAAATTTTCCGATTAGATTCATGAAACTTTGTATGCAAAATTCAGTGCGACGAGCAAACAAGTTTCACGAGATTGCGTTTTGGAGAATTATTGGAAAAACATCGATATCTACGAGAATTTAACGTTTTGGAAAAGACAATGATGTGTAGATGCTGATAATTGGAAATATAATGGAATTTCAATGTTTTTCAGCAACATCCTCTCCTCCTGACGGTCAAAACAGAGCATCGTCTTGGTTCAGCTGCGAATAATCCGTATCTAGCATTTCGTCGTAGGACAGAAAAGATGCAAACGCGAAAGAATCGTAAGAACGACGAAACAAGCTACGAGAAGATGCTTAAGCTCAGGAGGGATCTTAGCAGAGCAGTTACCCTCTTGGAATTGGTCAAGAGACGAGAAAAAACAAAGCGGGAACATCTTCATCTCACAATAGAGGTTTACGAAAAAAGGTTCGAAAAATATTTATTCCGTCGATGCAGAAAACGTGCAAATTTCATTGAGAAACGATTTTTTCAACGAATTGGATGAAAGTTTCATCCAATTGTTGAAGTTTTCTCAACAACCGAATGTCTCCTGCTAAATTAGATGAATCATACTTTTTTTTTACTCACGATGCAGTCGAAATCTCAATGAACTGGATACTCTATTTGGTAGACGAATTATTGTTCCCAGAAAATCTAATTTTTTTGTTCAATTACTATCTCAGGTATCAGGCGCAAGACTTTACCGGTCAAATACTTTCGGAAGTTTCGGCTCTGAAAACCGCAAGGCCTGCGTTCGCTCCGCTATTCACGAATCAATTCGGTGTTCACCAGAACTGGGCCAACAAAGTTTCCAGCAAGGTATATAAATACTGTTGCGAAATTTCCAACGAACGTCAAGTATGCAAGAGAACTGGTGGATACGTTGCTCTCGAAATATTTCAAAAAGAATTCCCGAGCGAAAATATCTGAGAGTTCTCAGACGTAGACGGTTTTTCTCTTTTTTAAACTATTCTTTTGTTTTTCTTTCGTTTCTAGGACGAAAGCTTGCCGAGAAAAGAAAAACGCCAGTACAAGAAACGAAAGCACAAAACAGACGGCGGACGTTCTGCTGGCGGGCACGAGGAAGGAAGTGTCCGTGGTGGAACGGGCAGCGGTCTCGGTAGCGGTCGTGACAATCGAACAAGCGTTAGCGGTACGGTTGTTGGTTCCGGTGGTGTTCTCGGCAGTGGGCTGGACCCGCTCGCAAGTTCGGACGAGGAGAGCAGCCCTATTCCATCGAACTCGCACTCTCAGCCGTCTCTCGCCTCGGATCGCGACGAGGACGACAACGTCGACGCAGATGGACAATTCGCATTTCGACGGAATAGAAATAGCAGTTATCTGCCGGTGAGTGTCGATCGTTCGTTCAGCTTCCTAGCGCCGATAAAAAAAAACTTGCTGATAAAAATGTCAATTTGGAAACGTCACTGGAAACGATTGATTAAAATTTTTCGACAACGCGTAAATAATTCTTTGATAATCATTGTCCACAGCCTGTATCAGGTGGCTTTGGAAACTGGCCGTGGTGTAACAGAAGCGAAGGTGGATTGGCCGAGAAGAAGTACAGGTTTGCACTTACGAGCATTAGTAAACCGACGCCAAGGTGCATCGGTTTAGCACGTCGGAGACTCGGTCGTGGTGGAAGGTATGAAATGAACATAATCTTAAGATTTTAAACGCGCATTTACATGGCGAATTTTTCATGAATTTGATCACCACACGTTGTTTTTTTTTTTCAACAGAGTCATTTTGGATCGTTGCTCTAATAATATAGACGACATTTGGTCGACTTTGGACTTTACGATTCATGAGCCAAAGAGCGAAGCGATAGACGACCCAACGGCTACCGCGACGACTACGACAGCAGTCAAGAAAGAATGGTTCGTATTTGAAAAAAAAAATGGAAAGAAAAAAGTAAAAAAGAGCTAAAAATTTATATTTCAATGATCAAATTTCTCCGGTTATTTTTTGTATCAAAATTATTATTTTTTTTTCTCGTTTCGAGTTTTTGTTTGGGTTCGTAATAATTTAGTGTTTGTTTCGTTTGTGTGCAGGCTTCACTTTCGGCCAAAGACTCCGCCCGTTTCAATGCACTGTCCGAGCGACGCGAGCAGTACAGCCAGCGACACGGATTCGGATCCGGAATACACAATGCCATGTAGCAATCTTTCCCGTCTACGTAATAATTGTGTAAACGGAAGCGCGAATGCGAGTGATCAGTTGGTATATCCATTCCCGTCGGAAGCGACGTCGATATGCGTGGACATTTTGGAGCCAGACAGAGCGGGTGACGAGCCGCCGTTTACATCGGAATTCAACATAACCGATTATTTCACGGTGGATGCATTATCGGACTTTGATCACGGTTTAGCGAGTGTAGCGAGTTCAACGTGCGGTAGTTTATCGTCGAGTGCGTCAACGAGTACCGGGGGGAGTAGCGTGAGCCTTGGGAATAGCTCGTCGCCGTCAAAGTGTTCTCCGTCGTTATCGTCGTCTTTGTTATTGCCGGTATCGCCGAAGATTAAAGAGAAAAATAATTTGCCAACGTTTGGTTGCTCGCGTTTTAGTTTAACGCCAAGCGTACCGAATCTCTTTGGTCCACAGCCAAAGAGAGAAGAAACATTAGGAGGTTCGTCGTCAGGAACAACGACGTCGACATTATCGACGACAACGACGACGAGCGCGACGACAACGACGACCGGTTCAACGACAACAACAGCGTCATCGATGATAACGACGAAAACGATCGAGAAAAGCGTGACAAGTGGTGGTACTGTAAATACTTGTGGCACGATGAGTGGTGTTACTTTATCCTCGTTTTCGGGATCGTCAACGATTCCCTCAATTTCCACATCTTCCTCATTTTCTGGGACTTCGTTGTCCACCGGAATACAGACTGTCACATGCCCCATATCGGGCTCTAGTTTAACAACTAAAAATCACGATAATACCCAGAGAACCTCCGGCAACAATGCAGCAACCCAATTTGCGAGTTTACCTTCGTACGAATTAACGACTATTTGCAATCAGTCGAGAAATCAAGGCACAACTGTCAGTTCGTCGAGCAGTAATACGAAGCAGCAGCAAATTCTTCATCAGCAACAAATTCTTCACCATCATCACCACCACCACCATCATCATCATCATCAGCAACAACAACAACAACAACAACAACAACAACAACAACAACAACAACAGCAACAACAGCAGCAACAATTGCAGAGACAATTGGCAAACAATAACAACGTATCGTCATTCGTCGCAGCGGCTTCCATACTATCGAAATCTTTGACTAGTCCGTCGAGTAATACTAATAATAATAATCGAAATAATAGCAGCATCGGTGTCGTAAACGCTGCCTCCTCCTCGTCCTCGTCGTCGTCTTCGTCGTCATCTTCTTCATCATCGTCTTCGTCGTCCTCCTCGTCGTCGCCCTCGACCTCCTCGTCATCGGGTATCACCGCCATACCATCGGCATCGGGTGGCTTAAGGGTATTTGCCAATGCAACATCAGTTTCCAGTTTAACCAACTTTGGCAATGGACATCAGAACGGTCCGACTACCTCTGCCACGAGTAATCAGTTGAATCAATCCCAACAGCATAATCTTCATCATAATTCCCCGCATTCACACAATCCACAACAAACCCATCATCAGAATCCACACAATCAAGTTGTTCATCATCATCACCATCATCATCATCATCAGCAACAGCAGCAGCAGCAACAACAACAACAACAACAACAACAACAACAACAACAACAACAACAACAGCAACAGCAACAACAACAGACTCATCATCAGCATCATTCGGCCAACAGTTTATTGTCGGGTGGAGGATTGAATAATATGGCAAATGCGGGTACTCACGGCGGTGGTAACATGCCGAATAATCAGACGATAATTATAGCTCAGAAGCATCCACCGTCCAATCTGTTGCCCGGTCTCGTAGCACAGAACAAATTAGCCACTCTCGCGAGACAACAGCAGCAGCAGCAACAACAACAACAACAACAACAACAGCAGCAACAATTATTGCAACAGCAACAACTCTTGCAACAACAGCAATTGTTGCAGCAGCAGCAGACGCAGGTTCAGATGTCAAATCAGACACAACAGATCCCGTCGTCCGGGGAAATTACGCTTAATAGTAATAGGTAAGAATCTTTTTTTCTTTAGCTCAAATATTCATTCATTTCGTTGGTTAAATTACGAACATCGCTAGTTGCTCGATATACGAATTTTAAAATGTTAAGCTGGTTGAGATTATTTGATCGAGATCGTTTTTGATTAAAAATTTTTTTTATTTAAAATAAAAATGGTACCAATTTCATCATAGTGATTATCAATCGAGATTCTGATTATTAATAATATTTTTTTTATTCAATTGAATTATAGTGAAGGATTAAATATGATGGAGGTTGATGGTGTGGTCGATGGATCATCGTGTGAGAGTACGAAACAGCAACAGCAACAACAGGCTCAACAACAACAGCAACAACAGCAGCAGCAGCAGCAGCAGCAGCAACAACAGCTCGTACGAGCTAACAAGACTAATTCACTCGCGATGGAAGTGACATGATGCCTGTTGTTGGCAGCCCCTTCGATCGTTTCATCGCGTCAGTGGGGGCTTCGCTAAGAAAAAAAAAAGAAAGTACCGTTGTGCTAACGTTGCAACTCGCGATGGTTCGGAGAAATGAAGAAAATACGCTACAGCTTTCCGGCTCTGATGGCGAATAATGCGAGAAAAAAAGAATAAGAATCGACGATGACGACGATTACGACGATGATGATGGTGACGACGAACAAGATTAAAATCGAAAAACACGCCGGACGACAGATTGTGTGACTGGAAACGAATGCGGAGTATTTCTTTTTTCTGCCCCTTCATTTCACTGACCCATAGCGCGTAGATCCTCTTGAGAATGTGAAAAATGCTTCATTTGAAGCATCAATCGGCCATCAATATTTTGTTCGTTATTCATACGTGCTCCTACCATCGGTGACCGAAGACACTCGATCTTTTCCAAGCCTCCAATTCAATTGTTCAAATGTAGAAAAGTCGAAGAGCAAAGACGACAATTTTGTTTTCTGTTTCAACGCTGAAACGCAAAGAATGTCAATGTGTGTGAAAGTGTGCGAGAGAGACGTGAGAATGGTGATGAAAATAATAGTGATAAACAGAAAAAGTGCGAATGTGTAAAAAAAAAAAAAGAAAAAACGAAAAAGAAGAAAAAACTGAATTTGACGAATGCGTCGAGTCGTCGATTAATGGAGCTGGAATTTTGGTGAAAGAGCAAAGGAAAACATAATATTAAAGTATAACAAAAAAGGGTGGAAAACCTTGTAAATATAAAAATAATTACGCTTACTGTATCTCTTAATTATAGGTGAATAATTAAATAAATGTAATTAAATGTTGTTGTGGTAGGTGCACAGCGATGTGTGAGAAAAAACAAATGACTACAAGAATCGAGAGAAAGAGAGCCAGAGAGGGAGAGAAAGAACGAACGAACGATCGAACGAATGAGAGAAAAGAGAGAGAAAGAGCGATGTAAGTTTCGTGGGACGATGATTAATGAAAAAATCATTACGAGATGAAAAAAACAAACAATAAACTACAAAACAGACAAACACACAATTTTAGGAGGAGAGTAATAAAGAAATTTTATCCTGGATCGATGAGAATTCAAAGAAAATGATCATCATCTTTTTAATCCCGATCGATTATTCAGCCATTTAGTTCAAATAATTCGTTTTTATTTCAATTTTTCTCATTATATGCAAAAGTTTACAACACAAGATTAAAGAACAAAAGTGATGAGAAGGGAATATGAGAAGAAACTACGTCAAAGACAAGAAACTGTATTTGCAATATTCGATTTTTGACGGGACTTACGACTGGAATAATAAATAAGAAAATAAATTACATGACAAATCCGTGTTTCCGTATTTAAACGACACAAAAAAAATCAAGGCAATGAGAAAAACAAAGTTAAACGAGCGAGGATTTCTTTCTGACGAATCCGTATTTTGGATTGGGTGGCGGTTGATTTATCAAGGAACCGGCTTTTTGGGTGCTCGATTGATTCAACGTTGTTCCTTTCGGTTCTGGGGATTTCCTTTTCAAGGAGCTGGCCGTAAGCCTCGCCGAAGTTGCCGCCAATTTCAGTGGCTGACTGCCCAACACGCCGAAACTTTTTCGACGTCCGGGGATCTTCGTAGCGTTTTGATCGACGTTCGAAATTTGACGTTTTACTGTTCCCCCTGAACACGACGAAGCGACCATAGACGTCGAGAGCGCAGAACCCACGCTCCGGCGTGTTATATTCGACGTCGGTGGTTTCGAGACTGTAGTTTGACTCATTGTTTTTTTCGGTTGTGTAGATTCTCGCGGCGGCAGTGAAAAACTCGAACTCTGTCGCGAACGAATGCTTCCTGAAGGACTTCGCAAACTGCCGTTACTGCTTGTGCTCAATCTGCTCGTTCCACCTCCTGTGAGATTCAAGCCTCCGGGCGCAGGTTTTAAAAATGTTCCGTCTTCTGTTAAAGATCAAAAAAATCGAGATTAAAGATGAACGGAAAATCTAGTTTGACTGAAAATTGTGAATTAATTGATCGTCGAGCTTATAAAATGTTGAATCTAAAAGCAACAAATACTATTCCTAAGAAATAAATCGCGTTTACTGTACCCAAGTTGGGAGAATTGCGAGAATTCGGTGATTTCTTGGCCATCAAAATTTCAAGTGCTTTGTCCAGGTTTTTACGAGCCTGTATAACATGCTCGGCTACGTTGCCGGCTTCTTCTTCGCTGTGTAGAGATAGTTGACTGAGTGAGTTGCAAAATTGATTCATGAAGACCGGTGAACTTGCGATTTTCGGTGGCGACGGTCGGGGTTGATCGTTGTCTATTATTTCACTCTCAAGATCCCCGCTCCATTTCGATCCGTTACGCTCGATATTGCTGTCAGTCTTTTAGAAAAAATTAATACAATAATTTGATAATTTTTCGAGCTCAATTTCCATTTTTAAATCTTTTTTCTCACCGAACGAAAACGCGAAACTAAAAACTGAAATTTTTTCAATTGAAACTCATTTAATTTATGAATAATAATGAATGAATTAATTAATCAATCCGTTGATTATTCGCGAATGAATTATTTTTGCTTGGATTCGATTTTCATACAAATTTATATGGAAACGAAAATTTACGTACTTTGTCGAGTGGCACAACGTTCCATTTAAACTTACGCGCACTGGCGTGTGGCAGGACAATTTCCGGTTGCGTGTAACTGCGTACGATATTCGACGAAAGTTTTTTCAATTTTTCAGCGGCGGCATTATCGCCGACGTCCCTATTCGTCGTGTTGAGTAAAGCGCTGAGATTCAAGTTCGAGTGATTTTTCGAATTCTGATTAATGTCCGGCGATTTGTCGGCAATAATATTCAACAGATGGTACGTCACGTCGTGCAGAATTTTGTTTGTTTCTTTCGGCAGCCGAGGAAGCAGATTACTGCCACTTTCTTCGATTCTATTGGAGCTGTTCTATTTCGCATATAGAATTTTGTTTGCTTCAATTCTCTTGGATTTAATTATTTTTTATTTTTTTTTTATTCGATAAAAGTCGTGGTCGATTTAATGAAAATTAAAAATTGATTTTTCGATGTTTTTTTTTCGTGTGATGATACAAAATGGCGAATTTGGCGGTTGCTCAAAATATTTTAGGACTTACGATTTTAGCGGTACTGGCCGATCCACTACCACTGACCCCGCTAACACTCCAGAACGATGCTTCTTTGGCGGTTTCAGAGTTCGGACACTTGCATTTAACATCGTTGAGTTCTAAGCACGCTCTCATACCCGAAGTCCCACACTCGACGAACAATCGTACAGTATTTCCAGCTGGTTTCGATTCTTTCGTTCTATCTGATTCCTCTATTTTTTCGAATTCGCGCAGTTGGAAACCGATCGATTGTAAGAGAGAGACCAGAACGGGCGCATCTGGTTTTTCTAGATTCTACGATAATTTTGGTTCGTCAAAACTGCCATGTACTTACGATCGTCAAAAAGAAATTCGTTTTCTTTTAATTATCTCAACGATTTCATTTTTTATCAATTTATTCAGATTTTAAAATGCGTTTCCTCATTGATCTCGTAAATATGTTCATTTTACAATGTAAGGGCGGTAGAATTTTCAAGATTTACTCACGTCTTCAGCCATATTAGCATAAAACCACTTGACTGCCCATTGAAAAAATTTACGTTTCGCTGTTTGATTTCCGCCTGCGATTCCTGCGGGACTGTTGCACTCGCTCGTGATGTCCATTGTGAGTTATTGAAATAATAATGAAATTAAAATCGTACTTTTAAAAAGTCGATCAATCAAGAATAACAGCAGTTGAAAGACATGAAAGAAAAACTACACGAAGTCACAACCGTCTCCGAGGTGTTACTGACTTCACGGTACAATTCCGAAAGTCTTAAAGGACGTTTCAAGGTTTGTTGTGTTTTGGATACTTGTATACAATTTTTTTCCCTCCTCGAGGTTTCGCAGTACACAGATTTCATATTTTTTTGAAAACTTTCGTTACCTTTACGGAGAAACTCTGTACTATATTTTCCTTCATCGATTGATAAAACAGGCTCTCAAGATTTGGACCGGCTATAATGGCGCCTCTGGTCAAAGTCTGCACTTGGAAACATAACATATATGTCTTTCAATCAAATTCAAGGACGTTTTTTGAAATTACGACGTAACCGTCTGACCCAGACTTTTAGACTGGATTAATCTGTCATTGGATACTTTTTGATGTTAAAATCGTATGTGTTAATCATCAGTGTAATTTTTCTTACGACGTTGATACACGCGCAGTAACTCCAAAGATAAACTGACCTTAAAATCAAAATATTATGCATGAAATTCGTTTTATCTCGTTTGTCAAATTTGTCCAAAACGAATTCGCGGATTTCATCGCGGTGAAAAGTTGAATTTGCGAACGCGCAACATTCCTTCGTGAACGCCCGATGAGAGGGAGACCTAAAGGCCGCTGCATGGCTCGCCTGAACTCGTAATTCAGTTAAAGTTAAAGATGGCCGTTCGCCACCGAATCCTATGTCCATTTGGCTAAGATGAGAGAAAGAAATGTGTCTTACGTTATTTAATTAGCGTGATATAATTGATTGTACAAGCCGATAAAGGAAAGGATAATCGTCGTGTCCGTCCAAAGGGTGAGTCTCGAAAAATTCAAGTGTTTAGAGATCGTTGAATCAGGATTTTTCGATGTATATATCCAAGGACCAATCCAAATATACATATATATATGCAACTGGCACAGGTTTACATTGTAGAACTGTGAAAACAGTTTACAATGCAAGGATGAAGAAAAACGAAGTTGAGATACATGAAATAATAATAATTCTGCCTCTCTGCTAAAAAGACAAAAGTGTTTCTAAAATTGAATAGCTCCGGGACAGTTTTGAGTGTACTCTGTGCTATTTTTAACGCCTGTAAAACGTTACCCTTTACTCGCTCGAACTACTGGCTAATGTGTACGATTTTCCTCCGCTATTTAGCAATCCACCTGCGTGTAATTTAATCACGATGAATATTCCAATCAAAGTCACAGAGCTTTAATGAGATTATTCGCAATCCCCATAGTTTGATGAGATGATTTTCAATCTATACTATTTTTTTTTTGTCATACAAAAGCTTACCTGACTAGGTGACCCTTCCCAATGAATAATTTCGATAATATTCATTTAAAAATGTGTTTTTCTCTGTGATAACAAATATCATGTTCAGTAAATCGCTAATTTGTTAATGTTAGTGTATCAATCGTTCTAATTAATCCAATCCATCGTTAATGGGAGCCATTATGCATTATTCTTTTTCACACAAACCACAAAAGCGATACCGAAAAATTCTATCTTAAGTAACAACTTTTTTTTACTACTATTTTGTGAATTCTAAGCACTTTGATTTGAAGGATTGTTAAAAATGTCTAAAAATCAGTATTTCAATGATTCATTAACACAGCAGAATATGCTCATGGAATTTATCGTTGATTCTTGACCCGTTCGCGTCGGAAATAACGACGAATTTCCAATAATTTTGCCTTTTTTCACGGTCCAGGTGTTTTGTTATACGCGCGTATTGTCCCAGGTGTTACTTTCGTGTTCGGACACGATAAGAAAGCGGTACTTCGTCGTTCTGTGAAAATCATGAGTTTCTGTTTGTAATAGTGTAAACGAATAGAAGGCAAAAGTTTGCTTACAGAGTTTTGGTTAAAGTTGTGTTGAAAAAAGAAATTGGCTGAAAAGCAGAAAGAATAAGAATGAGAAAAGTCGAGAGTGGTGATGAAGTGAATAAACCAGATTGGTATTTTTCTCATTGTCACTTGGTAAGTAGCTGGTATAGAGAGAAAAAAAAACATCGTGACTTACCAGCATCCCCCCATTCCGATTCTTGATCTTAAGCGAATCAAAACTGTGCAGATAAACGACACATTTTAGAATTGTAAAAAAATGTATTTGTAAGTAAACACGATTTAAAAGCACGAGATAATTTTGTGCAAAGAAAAGTTCACTTTGCAATGTCCATAGTTCTTAAATTAGTTAATTTAGTCATTTGTTGATAAATTTATGAAAAATAAACAAAAGTAAAGTGGGGGTAAGTACCAGGTTGAATCGTAGATTGAAAAAATGAAATTGACAATTAAATTGTAAAGATGGAACTTGATATTTATGAGGAAAGAAGGAATAACTAATGTCAACACTTTCAGAACACTCCGAAAGCACTAAAGAAAAAGAAATTGAACAAGGATCTTTGCAGAGGAGTGCAAGCATGCAGAATTTCGACGACCTTGATATCGAGGGTCGCAATCCTTCTCAGCTCTCGGAAGAGGAACGCGAGAAGGTAATTCTGCAATGCTGGACAATAAAAATTAAGTTTAAACAAGGCGAAAGCTTTCAACAGTGAAGATCATTTTCTCACCAATGTCTACTCGGTCTCGAAGAGAAAGGTCCACATCCGGCAGGGACAAAAAAGCTGCGATATTTAAAAACTGTTGAAAAATAGTATCTAGCTTTGCGATCAGTGCGATTCTTTTAACAAAGTGCTTGATATTAAGTCCAATACTTGTATCTTCGTCTGTGTGTTTTCGGCAGGAAGAGCATGACCGTAAGAGATTGATGCGCAGCAGCGTTACCGCGGAGGATGGAACGCTGAGACCGGTTTATTCGTTGACAGAGGACGATGACATATGGTGCCACATATGCAATATCGCACTGTTCGGCAAGCACAAATTGTTGAGTCACAATATGTGCAAACGCCACAAATTGAAACTCGAACGTTGGCCTTACTCTGTCTCTCTATGGTCAAAACGCACCGACACGAGTACAACCTCCAGAAGAATCAATACAAATCCAATAGAAAACGTTATGCCTCCGGCTGAGACTCTCGCGCCCGGAGAACCCATACCTCCTGGCATGGAAGATCAATTGATGACCAGATCGACCACCATACAAGTCAGCCTCGATCGACACAGAACTTCGCCCTTGGTCGGCCTTGAATATCTGCTGGAACTCGTGGACAACGAGTCTTGCGAGCCAAGCTACACCTGCATACTCTGTGACAAACGAGGCGATCCAAGATCCGTAATGGAACATCTCGTCAGCTATAATCATCGAATAACTTATCTCAATCGACACTTTCCTACCGTTTCACGCGCGATTACCGAGTTCCCACGTACACCCAATTACAAACGCGGTGCTAATGAGATTTCGGTACTTGTCGCTAAGAAGATCGAAGAGGTTTTCGGCCGCCTGCAACCCCAATTGGTCGACAAATATCAATTCGAGAAAAATAAGATGCAGTATATCAAAAGAGTCTATGAAGATTATCACTTTAGGTAGGTCCAATTTTTCCCTCTTATTTATTTTCTACTTTTCCTCCTTTTTTTTTATTCGTCTATCTTTTCAACCTGTGACCAACGTCTTCCTGCTAGTTAAACTTTTCCTATTCACCAGAATATCTCTTTCAGAAGATTTAACAAATTCGCCCGAATCGCGATTCGTGCAAGTGTGTGTGACGAGTGTGCCTAAAGTGGACGTTTATTAATTCGACAATGCTTCCAGCTCGTCTCGTGATTCTTTTTACTTCAATTTTTAACGAGCCTCTCGATATCGCGTTTTTTTCTTTCTTTTTTTCTCCAAGGATCCAGTTGTGTATATTATTTTGAGTCGCGTGAAACTTTATTCGAAATCCATAAAAGTGTTTGAATTTTATGGAATTATGAAGTTTTCTATTGTTGGCGAAATAGTGAAAAAGGACTTTCGTAGTAAGTAGGCCACGGTCAATCAATCGGTCAAGAGTGCACGACTTTTATCAGCGTTTTCTAAAAGTACGACTTCAACGCTCCATCGTTCATAAAAATATATTTTCAGTTTCCGTATAAATATGATACAAAATGCAATTAAGTTTCGAGCAAAATGGAATAAAAACTGCAACATTTTGAACGAAATATTTTCACATTGTTTTTCCATCATTTCGTCATTGAGAGAAAAATAGAATTTGAAAAAAATGTGTTTTTTTTTTTTATAATTGGAAAAATGGAAATCTACGACAAACAATGTGACAATTTTCAGTTCGTTAAATCTTTTCACAAGCCTCTTCAATACTCTTTCGTTTCTTACTCGAGAGAAAAACGAGCAGAAAATGAAAAACGAAAACTCACCGAATTTTTGATTTTGACATTCAAACGTGGCTGTGTTGTTTCATGACGTACAGGGAAAGACCAGACAGAACATTTATGGAATGTTACGATGTGAGATGGATGACGAACTTTGACGAGATGATGGCTGAAATGTCGAGCGGAGGGAAGAAAGAAGGTGAGTTGAAAAAAGATAATAAATCTTGATCGATAGATTGTTCCTCAACTATTTGAACTTTGTGATTGAATAATAATGCAGAAACATCAAATTTTCTCTTTCTTTTTGATAGGCGATTATTAAAAAACTTTGATTTTTCGCAAATAATATTTATTCCCTCGTAGATTCGCGATTCAACAAACTCGAGCATCTGTATCAGCACGATGATAACCCGGAAGCCCGTGTCCATTCGGAGGAGAACACGAAGAAAGAAGAGAAGAAAAATGAAACTGAACATTTTTCTAAGAAGATCGACAACAAGGATAAAGAAAAATCGTTAGTAAAATTGACAATCTCTCAATCTTTTGGTTTTTGTTGAAGAATGAATCAATGCATGAGATGAATAAGAAAATTATTAATAAGACGAGCCTGATGGTGTTTATTTTTTTGTAAGAAAATAATTAAATGGTAAAATTATGATGGATGGAGAATTGATGTCGTTTCGACATCGTTTTGGTCCTTTTTGACTGAGTGTTCTTATCTCTCTAGGGGGTGGAAGATCCGGATATTGACTAAAGAGAAAATAAATTCTCGAAAGATGGACAAGAGCGAAGAGAAGTCGAAAGCTGTTGTACCGGTACGACCTTCCGACGACACAAAATCCCTTTCCTCGTTGTCCAGTATTTCTAGCAGTCCTTCACCGTCCCGTTCGCGATCGCGCTCACGTAGCCGAGATCGTCGTAGCGGTAATGCGAGTTCGGTGACGGGAGGGGACCGCCGTAAGTATCGTGATCGTTCGCGTTACAGTCGTTCGCGGTCGCGTTCGCGTTCCCGAAAGCCCTTGCGGGAGCGTGACATGTGGGAAAAGTATCGTGAGTTGATTCGACGTTCGGAGGAGACGCTTCAGCGAGCGTTGAAATTTCACGAGAAGAATCCGGAGAAGCATCCATCGTATCCTGACGAATGGAAGAAATTTTGGAACCGTCGTTACAAAGAATTACAAGCCGATGGTAAAGACCCGAGCAAGCATGACTTCAAACCAGAATGGATAGAGTTTTGGAACAAACGGATGCGCGAGATACACGCTGAAGAGTTGCAGCAGAGAAAGGAGGAGATAAGGAAGCGCCTTGAATTGCCGGAAGATCGACCACCCGAGAAAATCGAAAAGCCCGAAAAACCCGAGAGACCCGAAAGGGTGGAAAAGAGTGAAAGTAAAAGTGAAAAGTCGGACAAATGGTCAGCTGGAAGAGAGAGCAGTCGCGAGAAACGCGAGCCATCGCCATCATCGACGAAACGCTCGCGTCACCATGTCGAGAGCGACGATGATGTCGAGTACGTTGGTACGACAAAGACGATAAAAACTACGGAGTACATCGATCGCCATGAGCCGATGAGAGATCGAGATTACGGCTACACGTACACACGCGGTAAGGCTGGAATTTACAGAACATCTTCGTATTATCCTCCATCCCGAGTTCTAGTGCCGTCGCGTTCTCGACATTATCCAACGTCTTATCTGAAAGAAAAATCTCCAAGCCCACCGCCCAAGGAGGAGCTGCTTCGAGAGGATCTCGAGATCGTCGGCCTGTTGCGTTTGTTAACAGCCCTCGAAGGTCAACTTGGTTCGTTAGGTCCCAAGATTGTCACGTTGTTATCGCGTGCTCTCGCAGCGGAAAAAGCACAGCCGAATTCAGCGGAGGATTTGCTCAACGACGAGGAAGTTTGCGTACAGTTTGAGACCGTAAAAGAGAAACTGAAGGGACAACTTTTTGCTGGGATGATCGAGAAAGTAGCGATAGCACCGACCAAATCGGCCATTCAAAATATCGCCAAGCTGTTGCACAAAGCCTCTGAAACTAAGAGAAAAGTCGAACAATTGTTGAAGCAACAGATGCAGGAAGAAGAGGAGAAAAGAAAGAGACGCGAAATGGAATTAACGAGGCCGTTGATCGCTTCGTTCGCCAATTCTTCTCGAGCCATTTTTCAGAGAGCTGGTGATGCTCCGAAGTTACGTTCCGAGCCGGTCCGTGTTCCCGGAGTTGGAGCTGTCGACAAAATCGCAATCGCTCAACAAATCGCTGCAGCTCTCGTGGCACAAGGACGAGACAATGTTTCTCAGGATGAGCTTGAGACTCTTATAAATGCTGTCGTTGGAATGGCCGAGGCTTCGCAGCACAGCGACAAGCCGATAACAGCGGCGAGCTTCGTCAAAGGATTGACAGCTGCGAAGCAGGCAACCGCGACGGAAGTTACCGCTGCTCCGAGTTCGATCGTCGCGCCAGTAGCGACCAAAGTGCCAGAACCTTCTCCAGTCGCGACAACCAGACGCTCCGTAACTCCAGCCCCTCCGACGACAAAAGCTGCCTCGCCGGATCCCCCGATTTTACAGGAAGAATCTCGAGAAGAGAAAGCCTCTACGTCGCAACGCAGAGAGAGTCCGCCAATTCGCCACGACACTCCTCCCCGGCAGAGAGAATCAACGAGCAAACAGAGAGACATTGGTTTTGGCAATCAGCGAGAAACGAATGACCGTCCAAAATCTTCGAGAATGGAGAGTCTTTCGGACAACGATCTTAAAACATTGTTACAAAATTTTAAGGACCTCGGAACTGACGAGCAGCACGGCTTGATCAATTTCCTTAAGAAATTGGAAGCTACAGATTTACCCAGAGTGGAAAAGCTTCGGGGTTACGTGAATCTGGGCACACCCGCTTCGAAGAAAGAGCCAACGCCACCGAGGGAAATGTCCTCGAGTCGTAATCAACACTCGAAAGGTGGCAGAAGCACATCGCCTTTTTCCACGCGCAAGATCAATCAAAATCCCACCGACGACGAAGAGAAGTGGAAACCGAAGCTCGACATGTTCGCCGATGATGAGGAAGAGCTGAAGCAGCAACAACAACGACAACAACAACATCAACACCCACCACAGGAGAGTGGTAAGCGATCGAAAGCCCTTTCCGACGACGACGACGATGACGACGATTACTCTTTCGAGGATATTTACAAAGCAGCTGACAAGAACGTGAGCGAGAATGAAAAAGCCAGAAGAAAAAAGTCCTCGAGATCACGTTCGCACTCGTCGAGATCTTGGTCTCGTTCGAGGTCGCGATCACCAACGAGATCGAGAGTTTCACCCTCGGCAAAGTCCCGAGACGAAGGGAACAGCGATCCTAACGCTATACTCAATGAAACGAAGCGATTGATTGCCAACATAATGGGCGATTTGCCCAACAAATACGTCGTCAAATCACACGCCGCTCCTAAACCCGACAACGTTGATACCAGCCTCTCAATCCCACCGATTCCACAGCTTCCCATACCACAGCAGAATCTTTATAATTCTAATTATCAGAGCGAGGCAGGTTTACAAAAGCAGCAGTCGATCAGTGGCCCATCCTCTTCGTCACTTTCTTACCAGCAAATGAGTAATCATCAATTTTCCAATTATCAAATACAGCAGCAACAGCAACAACAACAAACCAGTTTTAATGCCAATTCAGCAGCTTACATGAACAATGGTTATAATTATAATCAATCGTACGGTAACATGGCCAGCATGGTTCCTGGCAATCAACCCCAACAATCCTACGCTGGTACAAATATGCAAACGAATCAGTACGGACAACAGCAACAGCAAGCGTTGCAGCAGCAACAAATGTATGGCATCGGGCCACCACAATACAGTGGACAAAGCTCCGGCCCACCCATCGGTTATCCTCAACAACAGTATGGAAATTATCCTCAGCAAAGATTCTACTGAATCAAACATTGCTACAACGATCAGAGACATAATCAATCAATCGCGTGATACATTTTTTTATACACTGTGAACATACGACATGTTATCATCGCCAGATTTGATTATGGGAGAAATATAGTGTGATATTCTCACCAACAGTGTTTGTGCAAAAGGAGAAGAAAAAATCCATTTTTACATAAACCATTCCCCTGTTTCTGGCGAATCCGACAGAAACACTGGTTTCATTTTTTTTGCGATTATTCGGAACTTGTCGTTTTCGAAGAAATCGATAAATACTTTTTTTTTGTTCGTCCTATTTTTTCGATGAGGGAACATCGTATTTTATGTAAAAGTGTATTATTGAATAAAGCTGAAAAAAAAAAATTAACAGAATCCGGCGGATTTGATATTTTTCATATTTTTCGCAAGAAAAAGTTCAGCTCCGCAAACTTTCGCGTGAAAGTGAATCGGGCGAGTTTAGAGGTACGTAGAGAAAATAACGTTGTCATGGTAATGGCCGTACGTTTACGTCGAATTCCGACTGAAGCTCGTTTCGGCGACTTTGAGTCCTACGGCTGTGACAATTTCGCAGCTGAGGCACGGAATATTGGACTTCCTAACAATAATTATAACAAATGATCGTACAAAATTTATAAATTCACGTTTCCATGAAATAAAAAAAAAAATGATCAAAGAAAACTCATTGATGTTATGGTCAATGTGGAATTCAATGAGTTGGGACTAACGAATTTCTAAAAATAAAGCACACTTTCAAAAAAATGCCTTTTTTTTGGATGCAAATTGTTTTTATTAGTAACCTTTCGGAAACACGCACAGAAAATTTTTTCGCAGCGAACACTTTTCACGTATTTTCAATTTTTTCTCTCATTTCGTGTTGTGAGATTATTGAGAATCCAAATGCAGCGAAACTTTTTGCGGAATGGACTATTTTACAATTTGATAGACAGCGATTTGAGTTGGCGAGTTAAAAATGCTGAAAAAATATTGGGAATATTAAAAAGGAATGGAAAATTCAGAGTTGATTGAAGACAGAATGACAAAAGCACTTTGAATGGCAAAAAAATGGTTTATTGGTAGGTGAAGTTATCATTCGTTGGAGACATTGACTAGATCGACAATTAAAAAGGGGGGAAAAAAAACATCTACAACGAGATAATTGTACAATGGAGGAAAAAATATGTATAAATAAATATTAAAGCATTCGAAGTTACGCTGGCAATAATAGATATATGTACAGTTGGTACAACGTTTTAGCATTGTTTATTAAATAATAGTATCGAAGTGAGCATCGTTGGGATGCAAAAAGAATCCTCCTGTTTTTTAATTTCCGAGATTTCAATTAGTCAACATTTTTTCAGTGTGTCTACGTTGCCTGGGACAGAGAAGGAAAAGGCCTGAATATGGATATAAATCTTGAGGAATATTAAAAAAAAAAAAGAAACTCTATTCCAACGATGCAAACCTCGGATTATGAAATATCTACTTGGGTACGAGTCCCCTGGTTTTTGGATAAACCGGCGCTGGTATTTGAGGGATTTTCCCAACGCTTTTGGGCCTCGTGGCTGGTCTGGCTGATGGAATACGAGGTTTTGGTCGTAGCCTGGCGTTGGAAGCGTCTACGTCGATATCGCCTTCGTCCCTGAGAGCTTCTTCGAGAACAGCCTGAATCGTTGGTGCAATCGCTGGTCCTTGATAATCCAATGTCGTACGAGCTGGCATGTCCAATTCGAGGTTTAAAATATTTTCTCCGGCGTAACGATAGCCACGACCCATTGCAAGAGCGATTTTGGCGTACTCGGTGACTGGACGTCGGGAACCAGGCACGGAAATTGGTCGTTTGATGTTTTCAACGGTTTCCGGAGTTGCTTCTTTGACGATCCAACAATCCTCGTCGTCGTCGAATCTGATACGCGACAGTATCTTGTGTTTATCTTCGTGGGGAATAAAGTTATCGATAATGAGATACTTGAGCTTGAGTTCCTTCATCAATTCGTGCTGGGTTTGCTCGAGGTCTCTTCTGTCTCGATTAAATTCTTCGTTTATGTCCTCGAGCTCTTGTTTCAAGACTTGTAGTTTAGCGTAACATTTGCGTAACTTTCGTGATTTGACGTCGACTTCTTGCTGCAAAGTCGTATAAGTTTCTCGTACTCCAATCGTCGTCATTTCTTCGTCTTCCAATTTCTGTTGCATCTCGACTTCGCGTTTCTTTCTCTCGGCAATCTCGGCTGAACGTTGCTCGAGGGCTCTCTGCTGTTCGTTGGTATGATCGACGATGTTTTTACCACCGCACAACATTTTCGACTCGAGATCAGTAATTCTTTGGATGAGACACTCGGTTTCTTGTTTTTCGGCTTTTATCTGTTCGGCGATTAGTTTTTTGTCGTTCTCGCTCATTCTATTGTCGTCGCGACTGTCTTCTGCTTCGGATTCGGACTCGAGATAGTCGTCGGTACCGGTGATTTTTTTTCCGCGTTGTTTGCCTCGTTTCCGAGAAGCGCTCGGGCCTTTCATCGCTAATTTTTCTCTCAACCGACTGATCTCCTCTTGATATTGTCGCAGCAAAGCGTCCTTCGGATCTTCGTTGATGCGGGGCTTGTTCTTGATGTTTTTCGCACGATTTGCATATCTCAGAGTCGTGAGTGTCTCGTCGTAATTATAAGAAGCTGGACCGATGTTCGCAACCATTATAGTCTTGGAATTACCACCCAATGAGTCTTGAAGAAGTCTCGTCAGTTTTGAATCGCGATAAGGTACATGAGTCGTTTTTCCGTCGACCAACGCCGATATGACGTTGCCAAGAGCCGAAAGACTCAGATTTATTTTGCTCGCTTCCTTCAAACGTTCGCCGGATGATCCAGTCTTGCTTTGCCTCTCGCTACCAGCCAGATCGACCAGATTCAAACGTCCTACTCGTATGCCCCCAGCTTCGTCGCCCATCGAACTCATTTCAATCGTTATGAGGAATATCGCATGGGAACGTGAACTGTGCTCGTTCATATTCGTCGCTCCTATAGTACGATTCTGATTCCCAGTTCTCATCAACTGTTGTATCTCGTTGGCGTTCTTACAGACAGCGGATGATAAATCTTTGACAAATACACCGCTTTCAGGTTTTTCTTTCAGTTCGAAACGCAGAGTCTGATCCGGGTGCAACAAATCTCGTATTTCCTCTTGATAAATCTCCAAGTAACTCGCTCTCACCAGATACTGCATGTTCTCCGATCGACCAATGTGATTGAATATGTGCTCAAAACTGCGAGGAATTATTCCTCGACGTTCCGCATCGTTTTTTGTTCCTTCCATCGTATACGTTTTTCCTGTGCCCGTTTGGCCATAGGCGAATATTGTGCCGTTGAATCCATCCAACACCGACGACACCAAAGGCCTTACCGTCTCTTCGTACAGTTCAGCCTGGTTCGAATTCCAATCGTAAACAGCGTCGAACGTAAAGACCTTGACACTGTCCCGACTCGGATCCTCTCGAGGATTTCGTATTTCTACGACTCCTCGCGACGGCACGACTTCGACCACTCTCGAATAACCTCGAACGGATTCCTTTTCGTCCATCGGACGACAACGCACCACAACCTGTACACATTGCGTTCCCGTCTCTGCATTGGTCGCTACGGCGACAGCCCGACTTCTTCTCTTGGAACCACGGCTTCCCTGGTTTTCGGATTTCTCCATTGTTCGAGATCTTCTGTCTTTGCTTTCTCCCGGTTAGAGACAATCTGCATTTGCAAATCAATATTATCGGCGTTGCTCACTCGACGTTCAGTTTTTTGTTCGATTGAATGAAACAATGGATTTCAAAGCACAAGAAAGTCTTTTTTTCAGGAAATTTTGCATTCGGCTTTCGCCTTCGTGTTTATTGGAATTTGTAGAAAAATGTCTTTATGATCGAAAAGTAAAAGATTCTCAATATCAAGTGAATGATTGTGAGGGTTTTTGTATGTGAAAAGTTTCGCGATGTTTTGCAACGTCGGAATCACTGAGAAAGATTTCCAGAATTTAGAACTTTTAATTACGTGTAATTGCGAGTGTAACTTTGCTGTATGTTCCCAGTATTTTCACATCTACAAATCTTTTGATCTGATTGCTCGAAAAATGCCCTTACGAAATTCTGCGATTTGTATGTTCGTTAGGGTTTAACATTTCACGAAACATAAATGTCGTATGTGGGAAAAAGCAGAGTAATTGATTGCAGTAAAGACTTTTGTATTGTGTGACTTAAAACGTTGAAAAACAGATAAAAGTTGATAAAAACTTACGTCTCAATGGTAAACTTTGATCCGTTTGATTATTTTTTGCTCCAGTCACCAGGTGACAACGAATAAACAGTCGTGGGATGATTATTCAATACACGTTATTTCCACACGTGTATTGATCCATTGTTTGACTCATTGCCCCTCCTTGACCACCGCGTCCCGGGTGTGCACCCCTATCGATTTATTTTCCTTAACCTCATCCGATCGTAATTTATTAAAACAGTTGGATTTTCCAATTTTTAGATGTATTACGAGACTTTATTACGAGCAAGACGAACACTGTTTAATGGGAAAATTATCGGGTCGCGAGCGTTGCGAGCTACGTCAAAATCGCGTTGTCTCTTTTGCGTGGGTATGTTACACGAAAACGAACGTGACACGTACAGACAAACACAGATGTAGACGTTCGCGCAAGTTTGCCCGGCGCAGCCTGTCTCCACTGGCAACCGTCTGAAGTTGCCTTGATTATCAGTGGTTCTCATTAATTGTTAAGAAAATAATAAAATTTAACACGTTAAAACAATTACATTGACAAATAAATTTCCAAGAAAACACTCATTTCTATCGTGTAATCAAGAATTAACGTATTGATATGTTTACAAAATTAATGAGCCGTTCAAACTTGTTTTACTTTAAGCCAAAATCGAATGAGAACATTTTTAGTTCACTAGACGTGGCGTTGGGATCGTAAAATGTTATGTTGGCGCTCACTCTCATCTGATGGGAATATAGAGACAGATACACACATCACCCATGCTTTGCACCTATACTACGTTTTTAACAATATATACCACCGCGACATGTACGTAGTACGTGTCCGTACAATAAGTGCAATCAATGCCACGTTCAGTTGGTGCAAGTCACCACTGCCTTGGCACGGGATTTCTCTCGATTTATTGGCCTAATTAATTCGATTACATGACGAAGTAAATTCCTCCGGTTGGAAATAGTTTTGTTATACATTAGAAATCGGTGAGTTGTAGATAATTACGATATTCTTATGTTTTCTGTTATAATTCGATTCTTAAAGGTTACGGAATGTCTTTTTATTGACTCTGTGCTCCACTGCTTGACATTAACGTGCTTTTGTGAGGTGGCTCACATGATTTTTGTGACTGGCGATAATTTGTTGGAAAAACGTGTACAAGACAAAAATTCTCGACAATTTTTATCATCGTTATTAAAAAAAAAATCATTACAAAATAAATGTGATTCATTGTTGTTTAAAGTTGAGTGAAATTTTTAAGTTCCAATAAAACGATCCTAAGGAAACTTTCTCATTTTGCTTCCCAGAATCACGAATCAAATTTCTTACTTGCTCACACATAAATTCGTGATATACTGTGGATTTTATTTCAAGATAAAACGAGGCAGAAAAAAATCAATAAATCGTGAAATTCATTAAAAAAAACTTTGATAATTTTTTTTTACAGCTAAAGATGAAGCTGTGGCTAGTGGCGGTGCACATTGCGCTAGTGGGGACGAATATTTGGGTCGGAGCACATTTCCATGACGAGTTGATAGAGGACAACGAGTTTGCCGAGTTTGAAGAATTCGAAGATTCCAAATCAGGCGTCGCAAACACTGGCGATCGTTTGTCGGAGCAGTTCAAAGCGGCGCAAAGTCAAAATGGGTTTGTGGCAACGGAGGGAGCGTCGGAGGAGGATGAGGAAGAGGACGACGAGGATGGAGCGATGGTCGAAGACGGCGACGGCGAATTCGACCATTTTCATGATGACGAAGAGTTCGAAGGGCTGGACAACAACGGAAGGAGCGGCGGATCCAAACCCGACGAACTTTCGACTTTGACGATAACGAAAGTTCCGCTCCACCTCAGAGCAAGATGGGACAGTTTTTACTTGGAAATTCTCATGGTTGCCGGACTGGTTGTCTACTTCAGTAATTACATAGCCGGGAGATCAAAAAATACTCGAATAGCAGAAACTTGGGTAAACGACAACGCGCAATTGTTGATGGAGAATTTTTCTCTGGTCGGGGACACAGGAAAATCGCGTGACGATCCTTCCGAAAGCGGCTTGATCAAAGAGAGCGAATCGCAGTACAGTCTTTATTGCACGGGACGAGTTGGCTGCGATTCTTTGTTGGCTGAGCTGCGATTAATCAAAAGACACGATCTCATAGCAGTTCTGGCTCAACTGGGAAGACCCCAAAACGATCAAGTTCACCTGAAAATCGAATTATCCAAAGACGAGAGTGACAATTTCGTACTTGCTGTTGCGACCAAGAAAACTGCTCTCCATTTAACCAGAGATATCGCTGACATTGCGACTTATTGTCCGGAAAAAAAACCAGCCGAAAAGTTCGGACTACCCAGCGGCTTTTTCGTCATGTCCGAAATCGCTGAAGCTGCTTCAGCCATTTTTGACTCCAGACTCATTCAAGCCTTCAACAAATACTCTCAAGATATCGATTATATACACATCAGCGATCAATACAGTGGACAGAAACAGCAAGAGTCAGTATTTTAACGAGTCCGCTAAAATGAATTCATTCAACTCTAGAACTACAAACCCATTTTTTTACTTTTAAACCAGAAACCAGGGTGAATATTTAGCCCACGGGTTTCTTGTTCGTAAAAGCGTTCCGAAAGCAATTATCTGGCTTATAAGTAGATGAATCTTTTTGTTTTTTCATGCCAAAGACAATGGTGCAGACCAAATTCAATTTCATCAAGGTTTAGTTGGTGAAAAATCGATTTGAATACCTAAGAGTGCTGAAAAATTAATTTGGGAACGTAATTCGAAGCTTGCCTGGTCTATCTAGCCCGATTCGTAGTTCTAAGGTTAAAATGCCAAAAAAATCAAATTATTAGAAATTTCCTGAAAAATCAACTTTGCCCAATGTTCAATCGGATGGAGAACTTTTCAAGAAGCTTCCAAACTCAGCGTGAAATAATTTTTTTTTGTATTTTTGCAGAGATTCCGGGGCGTTGACAATGCCGGAAGTGAAACGAGTGCTCCTAGTCGGTCTGAATATAAGCATTAAAGGAAGAATGCCGCACGACAATCCTGAAAAAATGCGGTTGTTGCTCCAACTTACTTTTTATCTTCTGGACAAATTACGTCGTTTCAAATTGTCGAAAGAGGTTTGTGTAATAAATTGACAGTAATTCAAGACTTTTTAAAAATTATTTTTAGACTAAACTGTGTCAGCAAAAATTAACATTGCAATAAATTGACGAGTTCATAATTATACACAATGATCCATATTAATATATTAATAAGTAATTTATTGAATTGGGCGATAACAGGGAAAATCGAAAACGGACAAAAACCGTTCGAGAGTGGAAGAAGCATTTTTGAAAACGACCCACGCCGCAAGAGCAGAGGCAGCTGCACAACGTCGGGAGGATAAACGAAAGGCTGAGCAGGATCGAATATTGCAGGAGGAAGATCCAGAGAAGCAACGTAAATGGGAGGAAAAGGAGCAGCGAAGATTAGCAAAGAAGAGGGCACCGAGAATGAAGCAGCTCAAGGTGAAAGCGCTGTGATTGAGAGAACGTGACGAATAGGTTTTTTCTTCATAGATGCACACGCTCGAAAAATGAAAAAAGCATTTTTTCGTTAAATCGGAATTTTGCAAGATACAAAAGTTGCCAGAATCGAAAAAACGTTTTTTTCGTATGTTAAGGCAGAGAGAATCGCAAGATTCATCACCAACTGTCTCGTGTGCGCGCGCGTGTGTCTGTGTGTGTGTGTGCGTGTGTTTAATTGTGTGTTCGCTCAACTGCGAGATGAAAAAAGCGAATCAACAGCATTTATAAACGAATTTATACCTGCTTAAAGTTTTACAAACGTCAAAGTCATTAATTGTTTAAATCAGCCTGTATAAAGTGTGTTCGTATCTTTTTTCCCACATTTTCTTCGTCCTCTTTACTTCTGAACTTCGGAATGAAACTTCCTAGAGTTAAAGTTGGTCGATTGATCGAACGTAAATAGCATGCTCGACAAAAAGGTGAAGAATTTATGACTGAAAACAGTTGCGCCAATTATCAATTTTGACTGCTCGTCAAAACATACGTAAAAGTTGGACATTCTGATGAGAATTCAATCGAATGTTTTGTATGCGTAACGAATTATTTTTTGTCTGTTGAATATATATTTGAAACAAAAAACTCGAACAAATTTACGATGATGACAAGTTTCACCCTTCGAGTGCATACTGGGTCGTTTTGACCCCAACAATTTGCTGTTACCGATTGTTGGGCATTTAATGGCAACGATTTTTTTTTGCATTTGATTTTCGTTTTCGTCAAAAAATAAATTTAGGTCCATAAAATATGGATTATTTACTACACAAAACATTTCTACAAAAAAAAATAACAAAAAATGCATATTCACCGGAATACTACGGTTTGAAAACGCCTTGGGTCAGATTGACCCAATATGCACTTATAGGGTGTGTGCACTCGAAGGGTTTAATTGATAAGAAATTAATAATCATGTTCGACTCGAAAATATTCGAAAGAACGTTATAACTCATGGGAATTTTAATAGTTTCTGTTTATATATATATTTTTTTTTCGTAAATTAGGTTTGGTTTAGTTTAAGGTCGGGAGAATGAAAAACGAAAATAATTCGAACTTGGCCCATGAGATATTTGGAAGTAATGTCAAATTATAAGACTTGGATGAGCAACAAGACTACAAATAAAGCGTGTCTGAGAAATTTGCACAAAGTTACTAAACTCTTCTTTTCTTTGAATGATCCATCCCGATATTTCGATCCGCAGTTCTGCCACTTTGAGAAAAATGCGATCGAATAAAGCGTTCAAGACGAGACTACTTTTTGACGAGAACTTGAAGAAAAAAAATCGTTTTATTTTTAACTCAAAACGTACAATCGGAATCTTAATTATCGTGGAGAGCTTTTTGTGAAAACTGCCCAATAGGAAAAAAATCTACACAATTTTTTTGACGAAAAAAATAGAAAATAGAGAAAATGGAAACTGCACATTCGGTAGAATGTAAAAAACGGAACGTCGGTTGATTCCCATAAATTCTAATTTTTTAAAATATTAAAAATAAGGCACTTTCGTTCGTCGAGTTTTAACAATGCAATGTTTTTTTTTTTTCAATCAATTATTCAGCAATTCATTATTACGTTGAACGACCGTACGCGAAAATAGAAAATTATCGTCACAAACGTAGTCAGAGATAACAATGTTAAGTCCAAGGACGCCAGGTTTGTTACGAGCGATCCACGGTAACGCTGCATTTCGACAAGGCATACTCAAGTCTTTTCGCAAACTACCGCAAGGATGGTGAGCGACGTAAACTGTATCAGGAGTCAAAAGACATTGCGATACGAAGCCAGCATTGTTATTGCGATTTTTAAGTCCAAGATCAAGAAACTTAAGCATTACTTCAGGGTAAACAGTATTTGGCCATGGAGTTGGCCACAAGCCACTCGGCCAAACGTCTCTCTCTACAGCTGCAATTTCGTTTCTGTATATGACAAGAACTTGAAATTTTTTTTCATTCAACCATGACAAATTAATGTTGCCAAGATTCGTGAAAGTTTGTGGACATATTTTATCCCCAAATATACTTTTTATTTTATCAACAAAAAAGCGATGAGTCATTTTGGTGAATTTGTAAAAATGTTGGCAATCCAGAATGACGACTTCGCCCGGATGCGTCGATAACCATTGATTCGTCAACTTCAAGGGCTCCGTCACTTCTGCACCGTAGAGACCGTGGACGAAATATATTCCTTTGTGTTTTGACTTGGCGGCCAATCGTAAATCCAGGTATCTGGTGATTTTTATGGTCAAATAATTGTTGCGAAAAAAAAATTCTTCGCTTTGGAAACCGATTATTATGTTACGAGATTGAGGAATTTTTCATAAAGCCTCCGCGGAAATGTCGTTTTTAATCCGTGAGAAAATCTTTCAAGGACAATCCTCTATTTTTCGCTTTTTTTTTCTAGCACAGAATTCTAAACGTGACTGCGAATAAGTCCGTACAATTGTACTGCATGATTCACCTTATTCCACCGTTTAATTGTGTCGCGACATCCGAGCATTGAGTCACCGACCAGTTGAAAATTATCGGCTTTGAAATAAAAGAACAGTAACGACCAGCCAGTCGCATCCATTTCGGCTCATCTGGACTCACGTTGTTGTTTCTTTCTATGCTGTAGCTCAGCGCGTTGTGTGAACCTGTTTGTCCATTATAAGGAATATTTTTTTATTATTATTTTCAACTTGGTACGAGCGGTAGGGATTTTTCTTGTCGTGCGTGAACCAACGACGAAAAACAAGGACGCAAATACTCTGCATCATTGAAGGAAGTATTTTGCTCATTGCATTTTTTTTCTCACAAAATCGAGAGAAAAAATAGTTACACGTTGGTAGCTCTGATGAAAAGAGAACCACGTGTAACGCTCTTTTTTCTTCGAAGTATCGAGCGTGTCCGAGAAAAATGTCCACGTTTTGGTTATCTCTGTCGCGCTCGTGCAACTCGCGAATCTCGGACTACAATGTTTTTTTGTTTACTCACGTGTGAGAAAAATAAACCATTGAAGTGTTTTTTTTGTTGTTTTTAATTTTCCGTAGCAAAAAAGAACTTCGATCCAGCCGTAAGGAGCAAATGACCAAGGGGGACGAAGGGAGGGTCAATGGGAAAATGCAATAAGAGTGGAAAATAAAAACAATAGAGAGCTGACAATTAACCCTTTGAGTGGATACTGGGTCGTTTTGACCCCAACATTTTTCTGCCACCGATTGTTTGGCATTCAATGGCAACGAATGTTTTGCCATTTAATTTTTCTTTTTCGTCAAAAAATAAATTTACGGCCATAGAATATGGATAAATTACTGCAAAAAATGTCGATACAAAGAAAAAACAGAAAATGCATATTTACGGGATTACAACGGTTTAAAAAAGGCCTCGGGTCAGATTGACCCAGTGTGTACTTGTAGGATGTGTGCACTCGAGAGGTCAATAAAATAAAATGCAATGAAATATTTGGCATATTTTGCTCAACATTTTGATCTACTTGTTTTTTTCCTCGGATTTTCTGAGATATCAATTAAAAAGAGTCTCGTAAAAAATTATACACGAAGCAAAACTACTCAGCGTTAACGCGTCAAGTTGACATGAAAACATTGGACATAAAATGTGTGACGTTCAAAAACTTACCGGGTATGGCGAGTTGGATGATTGGAAGATATTTCAAAACGTGCGGGAGATCTGTCATCCAGAGTTCGAGATTGCCATTGAAAATTTGCGGATTAGTTTTTTCAAATATTTTCTCGGTCATTTTGACGATAAAAGTTTGTCATTGAGAGGAGCTCACGCAACGAGAACGAGAAACACTGGAGCTCACAATGAGCTGCACCAGCTCCTTGTGGCGAATGTAGACGTTTCGTGTCACATGATTTCGGACAATTCACCCGTTTCACTTGTTGTGCATTCGTACTTGTTTGTCATACTGCAAGGAGGATTTGTAGTGTGTAAACAATTCGGTGGGTTAGCCATTGAACAAGTGGAGCTAATAGAGGGGAAAGCAAAAGCGCAACTGTCGCCCAGCGTACACGCGTCTGCATGCTAAATTACCTTGTCCCGCTCCCCTTCACTTTGCCGCATATGATCTTTATTTTTTCTTGATGTTTATAAAAGACTTGAATCGTCCAGTAGTGACGTTTTGAAATTTTTTAAAGTTGTACGATTGTTTGGGAAATCATCTCGTGATTTCGCCTTCCAATATTATTTTGCTATTCAATTGGGGAATCGTTTGGAGGTCATTCGAGGGCGTATGGTATTTTGTTTGAATTGTTTGGCGGTTCATAATTTCCTTCGAAAGTTAAACCATCCGGAGTTATAAGTCTTTCCGTAATACACTAGATGCATTTTTGTTATTCGAAAATGGTTCATTGGCGGGCTCATGAAATGAAAATTTGCAGTGAATTTACTTGATAGAACTCATTTGGTTTGTTTACATTCTACGAGGGGCACTTGATTCGGTCGCCCTTTTACTTCGCGGTGGGGGGAATCGACCAAGCTGGCGCGCGCAATGCACGAGGGAAGCCGGAACGGAACGGGCGAACGGCGCAGGCGCAGGATTACAGCGAGCGCGAGAGGGTGGGGGATGGCTTACTGCGCTTGTCGCTTTTGTTCCGGGCCGTGGTCGCGTGGACGCGTGGTCCGTGAAAGTAGTAGGGCGCTGGCTGGCCGCGCGTGAGCAGCATGAGCGTCAGTCGACAGAAGCGATGCTGACAAAATGATCCTAGCGAATTATTCAATCGGATGTGTAAAGATCGCTATTTTATCATCAACGAGTAAAAAATATTTTCAATAACTTTTTGTTTGTCTCAATTTTTCTAAATTCGAATAAAAATAAAATATAGCAACGACTGATATTAAATAATTATATCCAGCAAAAAAAAGAAATCAATTACACGGGTTTTGTAAATAATACACAACAGCGATTATTCATTCCTTTATTTATCATCTAACTTGAAATATTCTGCATATTTGTTTTGTTTTGGTTCAAAAGTGCGCGAGTAAACAATCGAAAATGGTAGCTGGGCACGCTATCGAAAGTAAATATTGTGGTGCGCGTCGCGATGTATTAGCCACAAAGAAATGCGTAATACGAAATAAATCTATTCGTGCGGAATTGAAATTGAAACGAACGATCGTTTCTATTGTCGAATGCAAACTTATAATATCGAATAAAAAAGGTGAAAAGTGATCAAGTGTCGTGTATCGGAGGTGGATCTCAAATATGCGGTTCGCGAGGGGTTTTGCTACACGTGACGATCGGACAAAGGAACATCGCGAGCCGGCACACATCAAAAAGTGAGTACAGCGATAATTTTTAATTCGTTGCTTCTTCCGAACATTTCGAACATTCCAACGTTTTTGCTACGGTCGTAATGCAGCCATTCTGCTCAAAAACAAAACAAAACGAATCCATTTTTTCGATGTGTGCGATCGAGACATGCCAAAAGAGCAATTGACAGAGCACTTGAAAACTTCAGCCATAGCAATCTGTAGAAAATATTCAAGGACGTGGTCGTGTATCGACAGTCAATTAGCATCGAGGAATAAATAATGTGCTGAATAAATAATCTAATTTATTCGAGTAAACTTAAGATGAATGCCACTCGTAGGTGACAAAAATACGCTTCGAGGATTGATGATGTATGGTATTTCCGTTTTGTCGCAAACGTCGACTTTGTAGTGTTCAAGGATTTTTATTAGTCCGACCTTGGATTGATGAATTGCGAAGCGAGCACCTGAAACATAGTCATCGATGATTAGCACCGTTTTGCATTAATCAATCAAATCAATCTCCCTCTCTCTCTCTCTCTCTCGATCTTTCTCCTTCGCACAGTCAGTTCAGTTTGGGATCACATACCAATGCAATTTCGTGGTCCGTCACCAAAAGCCAGCCAATTCATTGGATGTCTCGTTTTGGTAGCTTCTTCCGTGAATCTTTCCGGATCAAAAATTTCCGGCTTTGGATAAATTCTCGGATCTCTGTGAATTGCGAAAACTGGCACGATAACTCGAGTTCCTTTGGGGATTGTCAGCTTTGTATTGGAAAATGTGTAATCTTTTGTTGCCATTCTCATCAATGCCGTAGCTGGTGGATATTTTCGTAGAGTTTCTGAAATTGCAAACCATTTTTATTTTCTTTATCATTCAATTGATTTTTCTTTTAATAAAAATTCGTACAATTGAATTTTGCTTAAATTTCTCTTTTTCAAATTTTTTCTTATGAATTTCTTTACACTCGTTCATCGCCCATTTGAAAAGTAAATTCATACCGTTGAACACCATGTCGAGGTACGTCATAGATTTGACAATTTCATAGTCCAATTGCCCATTGTTTCTTGCCAATTCATTGCGGATTTCGTTTCTCACTTTGTTTTGGATAAAATGGTTCTGAGCAAGCTCGTAGAGAGCGTGACTCATTGTTGTCGAAGAAGTCTCGAATCCGGCGAGGAAAAATACAAAGAGCTGCGAGGTCAGTATCGCGTCTGTTAATTCTGTGGAACGTCGTATTCGAATGCAAAGCAAGTTGTCAATATTTAGTCACATGAATTTTCATCGAGTATTTTCTTAAAATCCTAGAACTCTACAAACTCATTTTTTCGCCTTTAAACTACAAACCGTGGTAAATATTTACTCCACGGGTTTCTTATTCTTAAAATCGTTCTGAAAACAGTAATGGGACTTCAGCGTTCTTTCTCCATATTTTCAAAGTGTTATGATAAGATCATGCAAATAATGGAGAGATACTATATGGATGAGGAAAAAAATGAGACACGAGCAAACGTTTGGATCAAAAGATATCCACTCGAAGTAGAATTCAAATTTATCGTTTCAATTTTTCCATGGGAATAAAGCGAAAAAAAGATTTTTCTTACAGTCTGAACGTTTTCTCCATTCTACAAATAAAAATTTAATGCTAATCAACGCCAACTGGTTTACGTTTGATACTGAAGTCACCCAATTTGTAACGAGCATCATAAGATCCCTACGAATTCGTCAGTTGCCAACGTCACAACTTTTTGATTAACCCTTGACCTACAAATCCATTTTTTTTACATTTAAACTACAAAACGGGGTGAATATTTACCCTCGGGGTTTCTTGTTCGTAAAATCGTTCTGAAAGCAATGATCCTGACTTGTAAGTACATGAATCTTTTTGTTTTTTCATGCCAAAGAGAATGGCGAAGAGCAAATTCAATTTCATCGAGGTTTAGTTGGTGAAAAATCGATTTAAATACCAAAAGTGCTGAAAAATGAACTTGGGAACGTAATTCGAAGCTCGTCCCCGGTTTAGTCCGGTCTACCTCGGTTTTTAGTTCTGGGGTTAAAAATAGAAAATAATATTTACCCATGTCGCCAACTTTGTCCGGATGATCCTTAAGCTCCATGATCAGGTCGATGAAGTCGTGCTTCACGATGCCATTTTTTTTTCGATGTTCCATCGTTTCTTTCATTATTCTCATAAAGAAAAGTGTTATATTTTGGTCGAAAAGGAAACGTCCAACGATGGAATAAAGCCAAGGAGCCGATTCACGAATTCGGAGCCTGAGAAAATTTCTCCAATCGGGAGCGAACACGCTACGTCCCATTGTTCGAAATTCGCTGTTTTCGTCGGCCAGTGCGTTCAGTTTGAGGCCAAACGCACAATTGCCGATTACGTCAGTCGTGAATTTGGCTGTTAATTCACGGCACTCGATAGCTTCGTTATTCGCTATTAATTTTTCTATATGCTTTTCCAAATGTTCGCCACATTCGACGAGCAGATAAAACATTTGTTTCAATTTTCCTGACGTAAATACCGGCGATAATTTAGTACGTAGTGGCCTCCATCTCGCGTGTTCCAAATTCACTAAATGTTGCGTCAATGGCTCTACTTTTTCGAATGTCCGCAAACCGCGCTCATCGAATACCGAAAAATCTTTGATCAAAACGTCTTTTATGACTTCGGGATCGACCAGCAAGAGAACTGGCTTACGCCTCAAATAAATACCGATCACTGACTCGTCACGATTCTCATCGTATATACTTTTCAAAAGTTGCCCCATCGATGTTTTCCCCAATAAAACGTCCTTCAAGTTGCCAATCAAGGGCAATGGGCTCGGCCCTACGACTTTACGAGATTTCCAAAAGTCGAAGCTCGACGTCGTCCAGTAATAAAATCCAACCAGACAAGTCGAAATTGCAATAACTAATTGAATCCATTCCATCATTGTTTATAATTGATTTTTAACTGGCAAAATCATGCACTCTTATAACAATTATTAAAAAATTAATTCATATGAAAACAAAAATGTTTGTTTTATTTTTGCTGCGTGTCGATTAATATTGATTAATTCATTTAATTCAATTTTGCGTCTTTCTTTTTACGTTCTTATCGCTATTCTTTCCTTGTCTAGCTCCTGATCTCTACTAACGAATTTTCACCATTTATCCTCATTTTAAGCGTGCCGAGAGAAATGTGGACAGCGTCGACTTGCTGATTTATGATTTTATCGTAGATTCGTTGACTCCTTATCAAAATAACCCCAATAATGATATCGCGCTCTATATTTGTTCGTAGGCTCCGTGTGTATGTTTGTGTTTTGTTTTTTATTTTCACCGAGACATCGTGACTTGAAAATGGCTTATCATTTGTGTACTTTAGGGACAATAAAAGAAAATTATTTCTGGTAGTGTCTGGTACTTGAGATAATTGTTTTATTTTTATTTTTTTTTTCTTAATGAAAAAAATCTCGGCAAACGCTGCAAATGTTCTAAATATTGAGAAGTATTTGATTTTTTCTCGTGGACCATCGAAAATAATGGTGAGGCAACGAAATTTTTTTTTTACAAACAAATAAATACATGCGGCATGTTTCTGGATGTGGCGAAGATTCTCTTTTGAAGTGTCTTGTCTGTTGGGAGTGGAGCAATAAAGCAATGGAGCAACGAGTTTTTCGTATCGATTATATTAATAAATAACGATAGTAAAAAGGAATTTTTATCCGTCACCCAGAGCAGGCTCTCTTTCTATAGATCCAAAACTACTTTCCTCTATATTTTCAGATTTTTTTAACGGGTCCAAATAACGTACAGTAAAAAACTGTAGGACGCCCCAGACCCATGTGTGTCTAGGGAGGTCCGCTAATTGTTGTTGGAATAGAAAAATCTGCAGACACCTTTTTTCTTTTGTAAAAATATATTCCGATAAAAACAGTTTTCATTTGACAATGGATACAGTCGATCAACTTGAAGTTACCATTAGTAATACTTATGGAGAAATACTCTTGGACCTCTGTTACACTGGAAATGAAATTTTGTTCAAAATCAACGATATTTTGTTGAATACGGTAAATTAAATATTTTTTGATAATTTCAAAATGTTCGTTATTTTGGCAGTATATTTGGTTTCTAACGGAATTGTCAGCAAAATTTACGATTGGAACGACAAAAGTTTGCCCTCGAAGAGACTTTCTAAAATTTTTCTTGCTGCAATGACACCATTTTTGGGATTATTCAAAAAAACGTTTAGTCTTGATCTTTGATCTTTTTCAACAAAATTTTATTTTCAGTATACGATAATAGAGGTTCGGTGCAGTTATTCTTTATCGTTGAGATCACAAAGTATAGATGCTTCTTATAATAAAGTATTCGTCTTTATCAATGCGTAACGATTTATCTTTTTTTTTGCTTCGATTATTTAGTAAATTTGTATGGGCTGCGTTTTGGGACGATACAGTGATTATAAATTACGCGGGGCATCATGGTGAATTTACTTTTTATTGATTTTACTGACTTTTATGTGAATTCCGTTCATCGGAGCCAACAGAAAGCCTCGGGGATCTATGACATAAGGTATTTGGGTTTTAGCGCAGACTTCCACTTTGTGATTCTGGAGGATCTTGATCAGTCCAACCTTCGATTGATAATTGGCGAAACGGGCACCTGAATGATGGAAAAAATATTGATAAAAATTTTTGGCTGCCTCCTGTATACGAAATCGTTCGTAAAAATATTTTTACCAGCTCAAAATAGTGTATTGCAAACTGAAGTATCGATCACACGTACCAATGCAGTTTCTGGGACCATCTCCAAACGCCAACCAGTTCATCGAGTGCCTGGCGTTGATCGATTCTTCGGTGAATCTTTCGGGATCGAATACTTCCGGTTCTGGATAAATACGGGGATCCCGATGAATCGCGAACACTGGGATGAGGATTCGGGTTTCTGCCGGTATTGTTAATTCCGTACCGGAAAATGTATACGGCTCGATTGATTTTCTTATCAACGTTGTTGCTGGTGGATATTTCCTGAGGGTTTCTGAAATTATTAATTATACCAATACAGTTTAGTTATTCTGCTGACCAAGTCCGTACAGTTAGAGAAAGATTCGTTGAATAGTTTTTACCCTTGAAGACCATATCGAGATACTTCATGGATTTGATTACTTCGTAAGTCAATTGACCGTTGTTTTTTGCCATTTCGCTTTTGATTTCGTTTCTCAGTTTATCTTGAATCGATTGGTGTTGAGCTAGCTCGTAGAGGGCGTTACTCATCGTAGTGGAAGAAGTCTCGAAACCGGCGAGGAAAAATACGAATAGCTGAGCTGTCAGCAACTCGTCCGTTAATTCTAAACAAGATATTTTTGGTCACAAATTAGTATAATGTACGGTCATTAAGTTGATCTTAATGATAATCATGGAAAAATAGGTTTTTTATCTTCAATCGAGGCACTGTGTCATTCTGTCAGAAATACTTTTCGTATCTCTAGAATTTTTCGATAAAATGATGTCCCAAGGAAAAGTAGAGAACGAAAGATGATTATTTTTACCGATATCGTTAACTTTGTCGGGATGATCTCTCAGCTCCATGAGAAGATCGATAAAGTCGTGTCTGACGATCTGATTATTTTTTCGATAATTGATCGTATCTCTCATAATATTCATGAAGAAATTGTTTATTTTCCAATCGGTAATCAAGGGTCCAAGGATCTCGTACAGCCAAGGAGCAGATTCACGTATTCTCATTCTGAGAACACTTTGCCATCTTGGGGTGAATATATCTCTACCCATTTTTCGAAATTCGCTTTTTTCATCAGCCAGTGCATTCATCTGAAGGCCAAAGGCACAGTTGCCGATAACGTCGGTTGTGAACTTTGCGGTTAATTCACGACACTCAACAGAATCGTTGTTGTCGCCTAAATTATTTAAATATTGTTCCAAGTGATCACCACATTCGAGCACCAGATAAAACATCTGCTTCAATTTTCCAGAGGTAAATGCAGGCGATAATTTATGACGAAGAGGTCGCCATCTCGCTGGCTCGAGATTAACCAAATGTTGTGATAGTGGTTCTGCTTTGTCGAATGTCCTCAAGCCACGGTCAGGAAATGTCGCGAAATCTTTTATAAGAACGTCCTTTATTAGGTCAGGATCGACGAGAACCAAAACTGGTTCACGTCTCAAAAATATTCCTATCACAGCCTCATCTTCATATTGCTCATAGATTTTTTGCGATAACTCTCCGAATGATATTTTTCCCAAAAATAAATCTTTCAAGTTACCGACCAACGGCAAAGGCCTCGGTCCAGATACGTTACGAGACTTCCAAAAATTGAAAGTTGACGTCGACCAATAATAAAATGCAATTATCAGAGTCACTATCGCGATCATTATTTCAAGCCACTCCATTATGATTTTTCAAAAATTCTCTATTCCTTATTTAAATGTTATTAATTGAACAATTAATTAATCGAAACCCCAAACTTTTTTTATCGTCGTTCACATTAAAATTGTCCTTTTACCGAACGCCCATTCATTGAGCTACACTTTTTAGTCATCGATATGTTTATCAACTCATTTGTGCACCAGCTGAACTTTAATACGCGTTTATAAAACCAACAGTCGTCGATCCCATGCAGAGGTCTGATACGATCAGCTCACGCGGTGTATCAACACCGAACTGCCTGACACAACTTGGCTCAGCTTGATTTATAAATATATATACAGAAGTTGAAGTTTATCGTTGTCTGTCTAAGCTAATTCCCGATTATCCCTACTTCATAGATCGTGGCGAGTCAGCACTTTTTATTTTCTTCGTTAACTATCGAGCGAGACCCTCAGCTTCGTCGCGCGCTGTGCTTTTTTCATTTTGAACACTTTATACGACGTGGAGTTGCCGGGGCACCTACACGTTCGGGAAACGTCATCGTGACTCTTGCTTTTCAAAACTTCTCAACGTGTCTCCGACTATTTGATGCACACAGTAGAAAAATTCTCGACGTCAGTCCCCGCGTGACAATTGCTCTTACTTAATTGTGTTTTCTCGCAGCAGCTCTCAACTCACGACAATTCATTTGTTGCTTCGATTTAAAAGATTTCTCTCCTCGTTTATGGAATAATTTCATCTTTTTTGAACGGGAATTTTTATCGGGATTTATACGAGAACGAAAAACTTTCGAAATTCTTTAGAGAAGTCACAAACAACAGCAGCTCTCAACTCAATCCTTTCTTTTTACTCTTCTCAAGGTTTCATGAGTTTTTATAGTTTTCTCGTATAACCAGCAGAGTTTTGAATTCAGTCGAAAATGTAGGGGAAGCTTATCATTGAAATTGAATTTTTGTCAAGACAATAAAAATCATTATCTTTTGCCACCGAAAAATTAAATCAGCAAGAAAAATTTCGATGATTTGGAATATTAAACGAACAATCCATCGAAAAAAATGTTTTTCCCTCGATCCCGCAGCAAACTTCAGCGTCGTGTGAACATTGCTACACGGAGTACATAAATTTTCAACCGTAATCGTCAACAAACATTTACGTTACTCAAGTCTTTCCCTGAGCTCACTAGCATCCCATATTTCGAAGCAAACTTTGATCCATGAATCGACACTATTTGAGATTTCAATGAAGTAATTTAATTTCGAATCGTTTGAAAAATTCGTTCCCATGGTTTTTTTCAATTTTTTTTATTTTTTTTAAATACGTGACTGGGTGTACAGTTTTGCGTCGAGTCGAAGAAGCTTCGTTCGGAGGCAATGATCATAAGATGAAGAGAATTTGATCAGAGATATTGAAAAATTGATTTTTGGGTAAAACGTGTCTCGTCTTAAAAGTTTGCAACGTTGAGATTCAACGAAAAATATTCGTTCTACTAATTATTCATTGAATTTTGAAAATCATGGAAATTTTTCGAGTTGATTAAGTTTTTGAGTCGCAAGAGAGCATCGTTTTATTGTCCAGACGAAATAGTGTATAATTATCATGAGCTCTGTCGAAAAAAAAAAAAAAAAAACGGAATTTCGATGCATCCCAACGATGGAAACTTCAACATCGTGAAAATGATCGTTCATCTGATAACTTATCACTTTTTTCCTTATCAATAGTATCTTCATATCGTTCGTCTTGCCGTTATCTGATTGTTCAAGTTTTTGGTTTTTTTTAACATTTTTTTTTCGCGGAGTTTCGTTGGGAGTTTGAGTTCGGATAAATTATTATTTTGCTTAAGGTTTAATGCTAATAACAATCTTATGGTTGTAGGGAAAATTTTCGGGTCATAGTTCGGTCGTTTCATTTCTTACGACCTTAAGGTAAATTCCATTTTTAGGGGCTAGCAAAAACGCTCTGGGCTCGTTCTCGTAAGGTATACACGTTTGCTCGCAAACTTCGAGCCTGTAATTATGCAAAATCTTGACCAGGCCAATTTTCGTCTGCATTACGCCGAAACGTTTGCCTGAGGAGAAAAATAGTTTATTGTTGGGTTTTTTTTTCTCTTTACAGCTATATGATAATTATACTTGTAGAAAAAAAAAATCATACGTACCGACACAATTTCTTGGGCCATCGCCAAAAGGTAAATAAGCCATTGGGTGTCGCGCTTTAATCGCTTCTTCGGTAAATCTTTCGGGATTGAAAACTTCTGGCTCCGGAAAATATCGGGCATCTCTTTGGATCCCGTATATTGGGATCCAAACTCTCTGCCCTTTCTGGACTGTTAATTTTCTATCTTTCGATGGTGTCTCGAATGTATAAGATTCCGATGATTTTCGCATTAGGATCGTCACTGGCGGATATTTTCTTAAAGTTTCTGTCGACGAAAAATTACGAATCAATTCCCAATTTTTATAACATTCATAAGTTTTATAAAATTAATAAATTTTATGAAATTTGTTGGTTCGATAAAATTCATAATTTTTACAAAATTTATAATCTTGATGAAATTTATAATTTTTATAAAATTTATAATTTCGATTGAATTCATAATTTCGATGAAATTTAGCATTTCGATAAAATACATAATTTCGATAAAATTCAATTTTAATTCAAATCCAGCAGATTGTTAAATGATCGAACACAAGTACTGGATAATTTTACTTTTAGAGAGTTTTGTTGCTAATTTTGTCGTGTTATTTTCTTACCTTGAAATACCATATCGAGATACTTTAAGGACTTTATAGATTCGTACTCGAGCACTCCTCCGGTTCGGTCCATTTCGGTTTTTATTTCTTGCCTCAATTTCTCTTGGACTTTGGGATTTAGTGCAAGCTCGTAAAAAGCGTTGCTCATTGTACTGGATGAGGTTTCAAATCCAGCGACAAAGAATACAAATAACTGAGCGGCCATCAGATTGTCCGTCAATTCTGTGAAAAAAAAAAAAAAAAACCATCAGTGGCGTTAATTACACGGAATCTATTTTTGTTCGTGGTGACTATTCTGGTGAACACTGACCAAGGTCCATAATTTTTTGAGGGTTATCCTTAATTGCCATTAGGAGATCAACGAAATCGTTTTTGACGACGTTATTTTTTTTCCTATACTCCATCGTTTGTTTCATTGTGTCAATAAAGAAATTATTAAATTCGTGATCAATCAACCAGTTTGAAAAAAATTGGTAAATTTTGGGTGCAATATCTCGGAAGCGCAATCGTAACGTTTTCTTCCAATCGAAGGTAAAGAAACGTCTGCCCATTACCCGGAAAGGACTGTTCTCTTCTGCCATCGCGTTCATTTGAAGTCCAAAAGCACAAACTCCTATAACGTCCGTTGTAAATTTGGCAGTTAATTCACGGACTTCCATTATTTTTTCTTTGGCATTGGACTCGTCGAATAAATCTCCTAAATATTTTTCCAAATGTTCGGCACATTCTACCAGCAGATAAAACATGTTTTTCAATTTTCCGGAAGTGAATGTCGGCGATAATTTTAGTCTCAATGGTCGCCAGCGTTTCGGCTCGAGATTGAACAGATGAGGCGACAATGGATCTGATTTTTCGTGCAACGTTATACCGCGATCCGCAAATTTACTAAAATCCTTTATTAGCACGTCCTTAATTATGTCCAGATCGTGCAATACTACGATCGGCTCCCGACGCAAGTATACCCCCGAAAATGGCTCAGCATTCCATTCGTTGTATACTTTTGTGCTGTAATCACCAAGAGAGTATTTTCCCAACATCAATTCTTTTACCGTGCCAAAAAAAATAATAGGATTTGGTCCTTTCACATGATGCGATTCCCAGTAGTCGTAATTTGCCACGAGATAATAATACAATGCCGATAAGAGGGTGACCCCGATTACGCTGACCTCCAACCAGCCTAAATCCATCATTTTATTCGATTTTTCAAACAAAATTTCACTCAAGCAGTTTCTATCGACGAATCACGAATTACAAAATTTTAGACAGTGTGTTTTTTACACACTCACGCCTCCAGTCGTTTCCGAATTCGATTTTTCGATAATTAAAACTGACGCAATTTTTAAGCGACAAATTAATTTTTTTTATATTCTTCGCGAAATCACATGGTCGCGCTGCTTCGTATGACGTTGAACTCACTTCAGGACACTGACTGAGCATCTTTTTATAAATTGGTTAACGTCATCTCTGGAAAGCAGAAGACGATATTTTGTCCCCCTCTCTTCTCTTCACTATCAACAGGGTGTCTTATCACTCGTAAATGCATGACGTTTCGATATAGTAGATTACACCCCTATACACGGAGAGAAAATTATATAAAAAATTACTATGCCACCATAGTTCCCTGGTATCATATCGTCCTCTGAGAAATTTGAGCAAAGTCATATTTTTCATTCATATTCTATCGGAAATTGCGGAAATTTTGACATTTTTCGCCCAATTTCAGATTAAAAATTACTATGCATTTGCTAAAATTTCTCAGAGGGACGATATGGTATCAGGGAACTATGGTGGCATAGTAATTTTTTATATAATTTTCTCTCCCTATAGGGCGAGAGAAAGTAGAATACTTTCCTTCGGCTCGACTGACAATTCTGCCCGCGTTTACCTGCACCGAAAGCTTCCTGCTTCCGAAATCGGGCGATTTCAGAAAGTTGAACTTGCAGGTGTGGTGAAAAAATATTTACGATTTTTGCGACTCGCCTCATTGTTTTTTTTTTAAATTTTTAATCGTACGTATATTTTTTTCGGGATTTTCTTCTTGGTTGAAAATTGTACGAGCTGCGTTCACGCTTTTTTTTAACATTTTTTTGATTGATTCGAAAAATTAGTTTTTATTGTTCGTTAATGGCTTTAACAAGAAATCTTGAAACAATAGGTTCGAGAATTGTGCTGCAGGAAAATTACCGAAGTATGTGGAAAAATACGAGATGGACGCTTGTAGGGAAAATTAATTCTTGGAGGCAGGGATCAGAAAAATCTGTTTCAGTGTTTTATTCATTTTTTTTAATTATTATTAGAAAATATATATTTTATAAAAATCGGAATAAATTAGATACTTTTATTTATAGCTCGCATTTGATTATTTTAGGGAACAGAGTGGGAGTAGATGTTTTTTTTTTTTTTTTTTTGATAACGCGTGTGCAATTCATGCTCCTCATTCGAGAGATGAAAGGATTGTGGAGGTACGCTCTGTGTGATGTTCTTGTTATCACGACGTGTTGATTTTGGATTTAATTGATTTTAATGACTTTCACGTAAATACCTTTCGTGGGAGCCAGGAGAGGTGATTTGGGATCTATTACGTAAGGTATTTGGGTTTTGTCACAGACTTCGACTTTGTGATTCTGGAGAATCTTGATCAGTCCAACTTTCGATTGATAATTGGCGAAACGGGCACCTGAATGATGGAAAAAATATTGATAAAAATTTTTGGCTGCTTCCTGTATAGGAAATTCTTCGTAAAAATATTTGTACGGGCTCGAAATAGTATTGCGAATTGAAGAATCGATCACACGTACCGATGCAATTTCTGGGACCATCTCCAAATGCCAACCAGCTCATGGAGTGCCTGGCGTTGACCGCTTCGTCGGTGAATCTTTCGGGATCGAATACTTCCGGTTTTGGATAAATACGGGGGTCCCGATGAATCGCGAACACCGGGATGAGTATTTTGCTTCCTGCTGGTATTGTTAATTCCGTACCGGAAAATGTATACGGTTTGTTTGATTTTCTCCTCAACGCTGTTGCTGGTGGGTATTTCCTGAGGGTTTCTGAAATTATTCATCATACCCATACAGTCTAGTTATTCGGCTGACGAAGGCTTTACAGTTGGAGAAAGATACGTTGAATAGTTTTTACCTTTGAAGACCATATCGAGATACTTCATGGATTTGATTACTTCGTAAGTCAATTGACCGTTGTTTTTTGCCATTTCGCTTTTGATTTCGTCCCTCAGTTTATCTTGAATCGATTGGTGTTGAGCCAGCTCGTAGAGGGCGTTACTCATCGTAGTGGAAGAAGTCTCGAAACCGGCCAGGAAAAATACGAATAGCTGAGCTGTCAGCAACTCGTCCGTTAATTCTAAACAAGATATTTTTGGTCACAAATTAGTATAATGTACAGTCAATTAAGTTGATCTTAATGATAATCATTGAAAAATAGGTTTTTTATCTTCATTCGAGGCAATGTGTCATTCTGTCAGAAATACTGTTCGTATCTCTAGAACTTTTCGATAAAATGATGTCGCAAGGAAAAGTAGAGAACGAAAGATGATTATTTTTACCGATATCGTTGACTTTGTCGGGATGATCTCTCAACTCCATGAGAAGATCGATAAAGTCGTGTCTGACGATCTGATTATTTTTCCGATAATCGATCGTATCTCTCAATAAATTGACGAAGAAATTGTTTACTTTCCAATCGATAATTAAGGGTCCAAGGACCTCGTACAGCCAAGGAGCAGATTCGCGTAACCGCTGCCTAACCATACTCTGCCATTTGGGGGTAAATATATCTCGACCCATTTTTCGAAATTCACTGTCTTCGTCAGCGAGTGCATTCATCTGAAGCCCGAAGGCACAAGTGCCGATAACGTCGGTTGTAAATTTTGCGGTTAATTCGCGACACTCAACAGATTCGTTTTTGTCACCTAAATTATTTAAATATTGTTCCAAGTGATCACCGCATTCGAGCACCAGATAAAACATCTTCTTCAATTTTCCGGAGGTAAATGCAGGCGATAATTTGTGACGAAGAGGTCGCCATCTCGCAGGCTCGAGATTAACCAAATGTTGTGACAGTGGCTCTGTCTTGTCGAATGTTTTCGAGCCACGATCAGGAAATGTCGCAAAGTCTTTTATAAGAATGTCCTTTATCAGGTCAGGATCGGCGACAAGAAGTATTGGTTCACGTGCCATGAACATCCCGATCACTGGCTCACCAAGATTCTCGTCGTATATTTTTTGCAGAAGCTGACCCAGTGATAATCTCCCCATAAACAAATCTTTGAAATTACCAAACAATGGCAAAGGCGCCGGTCCTGATACTTTACGTTTCTTCCAAAAATTAAAAGTTGACGTTGACCAATAATAGAATGCAAATAGTACAGTCCCCACAGCAATTGTTATTTCCACCCAATTCATCATTTTTATTTCGATTATTCAATCGACGAGCTTTATTTTTTATTTTTATCAAAATTCTCGTTGACGTTTTCAAATTAATATCAAGACTCTCAGATACTGTCGGTACGCCCGAAGAAGTGTTACGTACTACTGACTCGATTACACTCGGTCCACGAGTTATATACACAACGTGTGCTTTGCCATAGTTATCGCGACGTGCTGCCAACTGCTAATTCCTTATGGTATTAACGTCCCTCCGTGTGTATCATGTCGAGTCAGCATAATTTGTTCCCTCTGGTTGAAAAAACATCTCCAAACTTTAACGATGCATTATCAATTGCTCTCGAGCAAGAGATTCGCATTATCGGTCCATTTTTTATCTCTGATTGTATCTTTGAATTGATACCGTGGATTACGTGGCCTCGATCAAAAGAAATCATCGTGACTCTCGCTTTTCTTACCGTCTATGCATACTACGAATTGTACAAGGAACTCGACGTCAGATCTCATTTGCCAATGGCAATTGCTTCACTCGTATCAATTCCTCGCAGCAGTCATTAGCCCCCGGCGCTCATCCTTGCCTTGGATTTAAGATCTTCTTGGAAATATGATCACGAGGGCCAGGAAATAGTCGCGGATCTCAACTAACATTGTTCAATTTTGCCACAAGGTCACTGTTTTATAACTTTTTGGAATAACAAGATCTCCTGATCTGAACGAAAAGAGATCAATGACCCACATTTCTTTGACTTGAAAATTCGATAAAGATTTGGCATCAAACGACAACTTTTTATTAATCAAAATGGCATCATTGATCAACCCTAGGACTACGAAGTCCAGACGAACTTCGAATTACGTTCCTAAGTTTATTTTGTCAGCACTTTTGGGTATTCGAATCGATTTTTCACCAACTAAACCTGGATGAAATTGAATTTGCTCTGCACCATTCTTTTTGGCGTGGAAAAGCAAAAAGATTCATGTACTTATAAGTCAAGATGATTGCTTTCAGAACGATTTTACGAACAAGAACCCCGGAGGGTCAATATTCACCCCGGTTTGTAGTTTAAATGTGAAAAAAATGGGTTTGTAGGTCAAGGGTTAATCAGAAAGTTGTGGCGTTGGCAACTGATGAATTCGTAGGGATCTTATGATGCTCGTTACGAATTGGGTGGCTCCAGTATCAAACGTAAACCAGTTGACGTTGGTTGGCATTACATTTTTATTTGTAGAATGGAGAAAACGTTCAGACTGTAAGAGAAATCTTTTTTTTGCTTTATTCCCGTGGAAAAATTGAAACGATAAATTTGAATTCTAATTCGAGTTGATACTTTTCGATCCAAATGTTTGCTCGTGTAATGACGTCTCTTTTCTTTCCTCATACATATAGTATCTCTCCATAATTTGCTGTGTCATGATCTTATCATAACACTTTGCAAATATGTAGAAAAGAACGCTCAAATTTTCGTTTTTTTCAAAAACTCAAACATTTTGCAATTAAAGATGAAAAATCGTTGATTTTATTGTATTAATTATAATTGCGGGTATAAATATCAATTAGTAATCAAGTAATAAAGTGTTTATTTGTTAGAAAATGTTGGACCTGAAAGTACAATTGTTATTAACAATGGCTTAAAATACTTGCGTACAAAAAATATTCATAAAATTATTCTAATGACTAAGAATCACCGATTCAAGTGAAATTGCCGAAGCAAAACGCGTAATGAAGCAGAAATGTGCACATTGAGAAAATTTCTTAAATTTTAATGGATTCCGATAACATTTGGCATCCTAACGTTTTTATGGATCACATATTCACGATTTGGGTTCGATCAATCCAATTTTTTAAAACGTTTCGTCAACCTGAGCCTCGAAAAGATTTTGACACTGTCAATATTGATTTATACCAATTTTTACGATTTAATCGATTCCGGTAGAATTAGCCTGGCTAGAGTTTTGTGCTTGGAGCATCTCTGACAATTTTGAGGTGAATGCCATTTATCGGTACAAGAAGGAATGCCTTGGGATTCGATTGGTACGGTATGGTCGTTTGTTCGCAGGTTTTTAGAGTGTAACGATGTAGAAGTTTGACCAGCCCAACTTTGGTCTGCATCACACCGAATCGTTTGCCTAAAAGTCAAAAGGTTATTGTTAATTTTAATTAATATGAGCGATGGGTATCGAGATAAAATCGATTTCTTACCGATACAATTTCTTGGGCCATCACCGAAAGGTAAACTGGCCATTGAATGTCGAGCTTTTATTGCTTCCTGGGTAAATCTTTCGGGATCGAAAAGATCGGGCTCTGGAAAATATCGCGGATCTCGTTGAATCGCGTAGTTCGGTATCCAAACTGTCGTGTCTTTGTCGATTTCCAGTAATTTGTTGTTGGAGGCATCTCGGAAGGTATAAGGCTCGATAGATTGTCGCATGAGGAAAGTTACCGGTGGATATTTTCTCATCGTTTCTAATGATGAGGAGAGAATATTTTTGATTATTCATAATTAGACGTAAATAACGTAAAAAAAAACGTAAATTATTAAACGTCCTGGCTTATCAATCAGAGGACAATGTTTTATTAGCTTTACCTTGGAAAACCATGTCGAGATACTTCATCGATTTGATCATTTCGTAATCGATCTTTCCTCCCGTTTTCTCCATTTCATCTGATATTTCCCGCTTCACTTTCTCTTGGACTTCCGGATTTAAGGCAAGCTCGTATAAAGCGTGGCTCATTGTACCTGACGACGTTTCGAAACCAGCCACGAAAAATACAAATAGCTGGGCTGCCAGGAGACTATCTGACATTTCTGAAATATAGTTATTTATCAAAACGTGGATTTTAACCCAAACAAACCCATTTTTTGCTACTAAACTACAAACTGGGTCAAATATTTACCCCACGGTTTCTTGTTCGTAAAATCGTTCTGAAAGCAGTAATCTGACTCATAAGTACATGAATCTTTTTGTTTTTTTCATGCCAAAGAGAGTGGCGAAGAGGAAATTCAATTTCATCGAAGTTTAGTTGGTGAAAAATTGATTTAAATATACCCCGGTTTGTGGTTCTAGAGTTTATCATCGAAAAAGTAGAAACTTTCGAATCTTTCATTCGTTCATTTCACTTTATTCGTTAATAACATGTAAAAAATATGAATGACTCTGTTATCATTCGTTCAATGTTAATGAATGTCATGAATTGTTTTTCCTGATAATTGCATACAACACTAACCGACTTCCGGGATTTTTTCCGGATGGTCTCTCAGCACCATGAGGAGGTCGATGAAATCGTGTTTAACGACGTTATTCTTTTTTCTATAATCCATCGTTTGGGTCATCGTATCAACGAAAAACTTGGTCAACTCCTTATCAGCAAGAAATCGGCCGACAATTCCGAATAATTTTGGTGCCATAGTTCGCAAACGTATTAACAATAATGTCCGCCAATTAATCGCAAATATTCGCTTTCCCATTGCCCGGAAGGTACTTTCTTCTTCTCCGATCGCGTTCATTTGAAGTCCAAAGGCACACACGCCAATAACGTCCGTTGTAAATTTGGCCGCCAATTCTCGGAATTCCATTATTTTTTCATTCGTTTTTGTTGCGTCGATTAAATCGTCTATGTATTTCTCAAAACGATCGGCACATTCGACCAGCAGGTAAAACATTTGTTTTAATTTACCGGAAGTGAATACCGGCGTTAAATGGTGTCTCATGGGTCGCCATCTCTTGGCCTCCAGATGGAAGAGATGCGCTGACAATGGCTCCACCTTCTCGTTCGTATGCGTACCACGCTCGACGAACGTACCAAAGTCCTTTATCAAAACATCCTTGATAAGATCGAGATCGTGCACTATGAGTACTGGCTTTCGACGTAAAAATATTCCGGACAATGGTTCGTTCTTCCATTCGTTGTACACGCTCGTTACATAATCACCCATTGAAAATTTTCCGGACATTAAATCTTTTGCTGTACCGAACAAAATCATCGGTTTCGGTCCTTTGACTCCTCGAGATTCCCAATAATCATAATTAGACACGAGCCAATAATAAATTGGCAATAAGAGGCCGGCTAGGATCAAAACAAACTCGAGAACGCCCAAATCCATTTTTTTAATTCAATGGCATAAATATTAATTCAACGAAGTATTGAAAATTCTCGAAGTCCCAAGAATATTGCGTCAAATCTTTTTTTATTCATTAAAAATAATTATCACTCATTTGCACCTTACGCTAATTTAGTAAAATTCTAATTGCTAGTTTTTTTTTGCACTTTTTTCACTTTCTAAAAACTTGGCTTGAAAAAGTTAACGATGCGGTCCTGATATTTGCTTCCCATGCGCTTTTACGTTTCGCATCAAAACTCAACTCGGAATTGATGCGAGATTTTTTGTTTCTTTTCTCCCGCGATTGTTTTTACGGATAAATCAACTGCTGGGTGCATTTGTGTTCTGAGGTAATACGTCGAATGTCTCAGAGATGAGCTGCGACGCACTGTTTCTTTTATAGCCATGCGATTCTGTTTCACAGTGCGCCAGTGGCGATTGATGGAAGCTACACGATCGCAACTTGTGGCTTACATCGTTGCGTAACATTCACTCTCATCCCTACTGCGAATACATTGTACTCGCCATACTCGCAGGAAACATTCGGACACCGTTGGCCATTCTACTGTATCGATGGATTGCTCCGGCTTGAATTTAATGAGATTGCATATTTTTTGTCTCTCGATGATTGACTTAATGATCTTTGATCTTATCTGAGGATCGATGGAGATTAGCGTTTCTCATATCTGCGCAGATTATCATGTCCAATCATTTCTTTACACGATGTTACGTAAATTTGAATGATACTGCAAATTTTTAAGTTACAACGATGAGGAACGAATTGTCATGGGATAAGTAGAGGATAGAAAAAAGAAAATTCATTTCGGAGGATAGATTGGGGAAGGAGACGAGTCACAGCATCAATTTGGCTATTTATTTATTTCTGAATTAATCGGTCACTACCGAACGATATAATCATGATACCATACATCACCAAACAACTTTAAGCGAAATAAAAAATAGAAACGTAAAATATACAATCAAGGTAATAAGCCTTGAGTGCGAAAGAGATAAATAAAAAGTAGATATAGGCTAGAATATGAAATTCCTTTTTTCTAAAAGTGGCCTATCACTGAACCCAAAAGACTTGAAAAAAAAAAGAAGAAATCAAAATTAATGGCGTCAGCTCGAGGGGCTAGGGAGGTTGTTAATTGTTTACATCTCTGTCAGGAATTTTCATTACCGTCACAAGATATCGCGCAATGGATTGTCCCGAACGCTACACTGTTATTTATCGACGCTAGGCGTCGATACTGTATGTAATACTTTCCGTAGCCCCGACCTCACCAACACTTTCTTCTTTATCATTTTTGCTACCCCGCGATGAACTATTTGCAAATTCCAAAAGTTGGACACTTTTCCGTACAGGAAGTTGTGGAATCTTTTTGAATACTGAACTCCCTTAAATAATGATTTTCTACAGCCCCGATGTTCAAGTCTTCCTGAAAAATAATTTCCAAGGCTCAGTTCTCAACTATATTCGTGAAATAAAAAAATTCACACTCTCCATACACCACGAAAAGATTTGTATTTTCATGGTGATTCAATATTTGTCACTTTTCTTTCGTCAACGAGGTTCATTGGTATCGACTGAGGCTTACCCTCAAGGGTTACTTCAACATCGACCCGTGACGAGGTCGTTTCGAACTGAAATCTTGATGCATCGAGGATACTCAGTGCTTTCATAGAATTTTTTGAAAAACGTTCGTTCCTTCCGAATTAATAGAGACTTTTACCGAAACTTTGAGATCCAACCGATTGACAGTCTGAAATTCACCGAATGTCATGACTTGACGAATAACGATCAATTTTCATTATTATAAATCGTTCGGTTTTTTCTGGCAGAGAATATTCAATTGCGAGGATGTTTACTTTAGTGGAGATTGAAGATAACAATATCAGTAGCAGGGACTCGTGGAAGACGTACAAATAAGATATCGTAGACTGATTCAGAAGAGATTTTTAAACAGCCAGTACATCTTATCAATAACGTATAACTAAGTATGACGTATGAAGTACTCATGTTGCCATAGAATTTTATAGCAATTGGACCATAAATAAGTGATAATTATACTCGAGGCAATATATCGTCTCGTCAGTCACGTCTTATCAGCATTAAATGCGGTTAATCAACATAACTTTAGAAACATTGAGGTTGTTGTGGAAAAAGTCAATGTCTCGAGACACATTGGCATCGTTTTCCATTTGATTAACAATAGCCTATAAGTGCGTTCATGTTAAATTGTGTTGGTGACTAAAGTAACGCTGCTCACATTAATTATAACAAATCTCCACTTGTTAATTGAACTCGAGCAAGCAAATAACAACAAAATAATTATCTAGACTTTTAATAGTCGAACCCACCACTGCTATTAGTCAATCGCACAGAGCTGCAAATTTTAGCAAATTTTTGTCGTTGTATGATTCAATTATACGAGCTCGATATTTTTTAATCCTTTCAATCGGGCAATTCGATATTTAAAACATTGCAAATACATATTTCATTTTTCATGTCAAAAAAATTGAATTTCGAGACTGCAATTTAAATAGCGTTACCATTGTGGTGTCTGTGACTGAAAGGGTTGACCCTTCAAGTGCACACAACGTATAAGTGCATTTTGGGTCAATCTGACCCAAGGCATTTTTCAAATCGTTGTATTCCGATAAATATGTATTTTTGTTTTTTTTTTGTCGCGACGTTTTTTGTAGTAAATTATCTATATTTTATGGCCCTAAATTTATTTTTTGACGGAAACGAAAATTAAATGCTAAAATATTCATTGACATTCAATGCCAAAGAATCGGTGACGGAATATTGTTCGGGTCAAAATGACCCAGTGTGTACTCGAAGGGTTACAATTATTGATAAAACACCCAAATCACCGCCAAGTCAACGCGTTGACAAAGAACGTTTAGAAAATGGTGGTGAAGCTGATTCAGTGAGATTTGAAAGGTGAACATTGTTGGGGTCAAAACGACCCAGTATACACTCGAAGGGTCAATAAATCGATACAAATAATTTTAAAGTTTCTTATTGTTGATGATAGGCCGATGATTAGTGAGCGTGGTTGTTGGTTTCCTTCGATCTATGCGTCGTAATTAATTGGATTAATTAATTAACGATGTTGTTATGATTGGAAGAATGAAGCTTTCCAAGACAAAAGAAATGAATTAAGTTTAGTCTACGCGAGTCTCATCCTCATGTTCGTTGCACTCTGGAGATACGAGGGAAAACAAAAAAAAAACATATAGAGTCGTTAATGTATCACGCTCTAATTTATTTATTGCTCGGGAAACCTTGTATTCTTGCGCAACTGGAAGCAGCTTCGTATATTTGATAAGGAAATATATGGAATTTGCGCAATGTCAGGAGAATATCACGAAATGGCATTCGCATTTTGCACTGTTGATAAATTAGGTCTTGGTCGAAATAATGATTAATTAATGCGAATCAAATGTTATGAATGACCCGTGACCGACCGATACGATTTTTAATTATTGCTATACTGAAATTGCACGCTGAGATTTCTCGTTCTCGTATCATTTCAGCTGCTCTATAATATCGAGCTTATACGTAACAGTCGTGCCTCCAGAGCGAGACAAAATATTTTGTTTGTTCGCGTATACAGGGTGAGCTAACGAACGTCGTTATTCTTGATATTTCACACACCTGTATGACGTTTACAAAAAAAAAACAAAAAAAAAAAATCAACAAAACGCTGCAAGTTGAAATTTGCAAATTGCTTCTATATTTTTAATTTAATTGGCTTTCTCATAGAGGAAGCTTTGAGCATCGTGCATCTTGAGCATCTTGAAGAAGCAATTTCCAAATTTCAATTTGCAGCGTTTTTTGTATTTACATTTGAAAGTAAATAGGAAGTACAGACTTTTACACAATATTTTACAAAATTTGCAGAAATTAGAGCGATTGGACGATTTTTCAAAAAACTAAGATTTACGTAAAATCGAAAAATCGATGTTTTGGGAAAAAAAAAAAATTTTCACCGTCACATAGCTTCCTCTATGAGGAAGCAAAATGAGCCAATTTCAAATGGACTATAGACAATTGCGACAGTTATGTTTCCCCAAATGGCTAATTAGTCGAGATAACGACGTTTCGATAACGCCGACAATGTTACGGTGTTGACACTGCCAAAGATACACGGAGATATTGCGAAAAAAACTCTTGCCTTGTTTTCTTTTTTATCAGTTTCTTTTTCTCTTTCTTTTCCTCGATGAACTTGGATCATGAATCCAATGAATTTTTCACTCTTTTGTTGAACTTTGGAAAAAAAAAAGATCCTCGCGTCGTTTCGGAAACTATGGGCTCTGACCTTTCAATCCCCTCTCGATCTATCTTTTCGGAATCATAAACGATCCGCACACACAGTCGTGCATTATTGATCAACTCAAATTATAATATAAAAATAATTTATTTGCAGCTTTCGTGGGATTTGAATTTTAATTTTTATTGTCCCATTTTTTGTGATTGGTGGAGAATTTTTTTTTTGTTTCTTGGTACGAAAGGTTCGAAGAGGTTCCGGAGCTCGCAAATGATTGCCTCACCCTGTTTGTATATCTGTCTATCTATCTATTATACAATGGTGTACGTACTTCGCGATAGGAGGGCGCGAGAGTGGGGGTTTAAGGCTCTTGCGTCGTCTGGTCGATACTAAAAGCGTTCACCTCGATGGGATTCCGTTTCAGTCGGTATTGCGAACTCGCGTCACAAGCATCCAATGCTCACGATCATAATGAGAAACGTGCTTTTTTAATAAATACAAATAACATCGTAAAAATACTGATAAAGATTATCAAAAGTAATTATTGATACTTGAAAAATTGAGGATTGTCAGGCGTCATTAGCAACTGAATCGAACGCGTTTAAGGTGCTTTCGAAAATTCGAGGCTTATTTTCCTCTTTCCAACGCTGGGAGACATTGAAACTTGTCAAAAAATAAACACCAATGTGAGAAAAGACGCTGAATTAATATTCTGGAGGACGATGTCGACGCGAGAGTGAAGGTGAAAGAAACTGCGAAAACCTTCGAGACGCAGGTCGCAAGAAATAAAAAGAAAACGTTTGCCTAGATCGTCCCGAGAGCCGCACGTTTTACACTGTAGATTGCGCGAACAGCGCGACCCAACGAAATTCTGAGGAAAAGAAAAAAAAGAAAAATAAGGTTGATGCCGAACGCAAACGTGTGATGAAAATAGACGAGTCTTGCGTGGATGACGATACAGTTTTGTTGGACCAGGCTCGTGTTTGAAGCTTCAACGACCATCAAATCATTCATTTTCGATTCAACGATACTGCAATATGTGAATTTTCGGAAAATATTGCAATCGGAAAGAAAAATTACACGACGAAAGTTCGACGAAATAAAAACACCAAATTTCCGTGTGCTTCGAGATAAACAAATGCCAAGATTTCTCAATAATGTGAATAACGGCTCGATGGAATTTTGGAAAAAGAAATAAAATCGAGATTTTGTTGTTTTCATCTCATGATAAACGATCTTTTTTTGAGTGAATTTATTTGAGAAAGAAAAATAAAGTAAAAAACGTATAAAAACATTGCACGTGTGGGTGTGTTCAACTTTCTCGAGATAGCTCGGTTCAGAGGCTTGTATATTGATTAAATTTTATCGCTGATAAAAAAAGCTCGCAAACTGGCTCCGGAGGTGAGGATAAAGCAAATTGGAATGAGGGAGGATCTGTTGTCTATCATAAGACACACGAGCAGCGATCATTTTTCTGAAGAACGACTTTAGCATACGCACTTTCGTTGAGAGACTCACAGCCATATATATATATATATATATATATATTTATACGCATGTATGTATTGTCTATATACACACATGTATGTATGAAAAAAGATACAATCTTTATTTGGTGAAGAAAGGAACAAAAGTTGCGTGTACTTTTTGTTTTTTCATTTCGGAATAAAAAATAAAACGCGTCGCAGACAGAAATAGCAAACGGAACTCTGCGTTCGAGCTGCCACGGACGTGCTGGATTTTGTCCGTATGTTTATTTGCTGGTGCGGTTGTTGCCGTCAAGGCTGCTGGAGGACTTGGGATTTTCATTTTGATCGTTAGCCATTTCCTTCCCTTGCTTATCAATTCCCATTTATATTCCTTCGCGATTGTTATACCTCGACGGACCATCTCTTTTTTCTACAATTATCCTCCTTGCCTTGCTCCGAACTTTTGCCTCGAAACTGGCTGGAAATCGTCATCAACTTACCAGAGAAATAAACAAAAAGAAAGAAGGTTGTTGCTGAGCTCGGCTGGGTATGCCCTGCTGGCTGACCGCCTGTCTCGATTTGTTTTCCGGACCTTTTCTCGGCTATTGTCTCGCACTCAGGAAACTCGTTCTACACACTGGCCTACCCAGACCGGCTGCTTCTTCCTCAACTCACAATCCGTCCGACAATACTTTACTCTGTGACAACAAGATCCTCCATTCTACCACCAAAATTTCAACCGGTATTCTCAACGACGTGACTGCCAATATGCCACCCTGTGCTGAAGAAATTTCTCAAGGTAACCTTTTTGTTTTGTTTCTTTTGCTAAAACTACATTTTTTTTACGTATTTTTGTTGGTTCTGTGTTTGGAAAACCACAATTTCGTTTCGTTCCATTTTCAGTTCTTTTTCATGGCTAAAACAATTCTTCCTCGATGTTGAATTGATCTTTATCCGATATGAAGATATCAGATGTTTCGAAATACGTCGAAATCGGTTTTTTCACTTATCGAGTCTGTCTATTTAGCCTGCTTTATCTATGGCGACAAAAGTAGCGAGTTGTTTCGAAATTTTATACCTTAACATCAATACGGAAGGGATATCGCAATTATTGAGCAGATTTCATATCCAGCTGCATCGTAAACACTCGAACAAACTTAAGCTGCAATTAGGATTGATTAAAACCACTTAAGATTACGATCAAACACCCAACCGCACTGCGAAAAGCCATTCATTGATTCACTGATTAATCGATAGACAAACACGCTGACGAGAGAAATAATAATCGTCACGAAGAGTTGTCGATTACTTCGAGGATTAATCGGGAAAATATGTTTTTCTCCAAAGCGTCTCGCCGACCCTTGACCCAATGGGATCGTGCTGAGAGCTCTAAAAATCGTGGAAGTTTCATCAGTTTGGAAACTCTGTACAGTCAACAAATTAACGTCATTAATGACGTTAATTATCGAATGAATTTTCAAAATTACGATCTGTTTTCGCGACTCTACACTGAGGCAGCCATTTTGTCTTTTGAGTCTACGTGCCAAGAAAATTACGATCGATGAAGGATAATAAAATTTGAAAAAAAAATAATAATTCTGCAAAACTTTAATTTTATTTAGTATCTTGATGATCGGAACAGCATTTTATTAATTTCTACGTCAATCACGTTGTTTGCGCGAGTTTGAACAACTGTCCTTGCGAACAAAACGCTATTGTTTCGTTTGCTCCAAAAACTTGGAAACTCACTGTTTTTATTGGACTTTCTAAAAATCGTTGAAATTGAAATTAGCCCGGGAAAAAGTTGGAACAATGAGATTCTCTGTTGCGGAAAGTTAGAAAATGCTTTCTTGCCTGGGGAATTTCCGTATATACCGGGAAAAGTGATTGAAAAATTTTCATCGTCATCTGCACGTGTGTGGCTAAGTTGGGCTTCTCGTTTCTCGCGAATATATATAGTCTAGCCTCTCCTTCGTGTGTTATTATCGGATTAAACGTGCTGGCAGACTGCTCGGTTGGACTTTGACACCGTGCACCAAGCCCGAACACAACAGGTTTTTCTCCCCGTCCTTTTTAAGAGACTGGCAAAGTGGGTCGAATCTGTATACATATACGATTATTTCTACGTACGCAATGTACATGAAACAACCATATTCATACACTGTCGTCAAGTGTGTGTGTGTGCCATGCTTGTGTGCCTGTGTGTGCAAGTGATTACATGACAAATTAGAAGCAATCATAGGCAGGAGCAGCATAGGTGCACGAACGAATGCCCTCGAACGAAAATAGCAATATTCTCTCGTGCTGTGTACTTAGTATACACATGTAAAAAAAGTTGCACACGTGAACAATTGTGAATACAGCATAGGAAATATGAACGCGAATAAAAAAATATCCACATGCCTCCATTTTGCAAATATTTATAGCTATATCGAAGGATTGGGGGTAATATGGACCCCCAGTCAATTTATTTCTTGTTTTTACTAATAAAAGCGAATCAATTAGTCAGCCAGGCTATGAGTGCGAGTCAGAATCTAGACAGGTTTTTAGAGGTCTCGTTTCACTCGTGTGACTGGCTGTGGTTTCGATCAAATTGATCAAATTGACTCTAATCGGCTTGAATTAAACGTTACTCGAAAAATTGGAGACTAGCTTCGACAGCAGTGACAGCAATGTTTCGGCGCAACTGACAATAATTGCTCAATGGGAATGTCAAGCAAAATATTCAGCAGTACACTGAACAAGTAAATTTATTGAATCGACAAAATCTGCTGTCACGAAATTCTTTTGTTTCTTCCAACAAAAATTTGGTTGTCTCATTCACTTTATTTGCTATGATTGAAATAAATATCGCTCACTGTGCCAATGTTCGATCAACAAATTTCATTTTCTTTATCACACTTTGTTGGATCTTCACATTTAGATTCTCAGTGTCATATTCAATGACAAGTTTTAAATGTTTGTGGGAACATTTGCACAAAGAGATTTGTCGCATTAGTCACACGAATTTCGAGTGAAGATTTGTTTTAAAATAGACGCTGTTACACGACTGTGATATTTTCGAAGGAGTCCATATTACCCCGAGGGGTCTGTAAAATTCCCACGGGGTCCATATTCACACCACTTTATTCGCTATACATATATACCTGTCAGAGTTTATGAATATATCGCTACGCTAGAGTTTAAAAACGGCTGGGGCATTGGCCGAGCCCTCGTTTTCGACCGATCACAATTCGTTCAAGCTCCCTCGTGACGAAAACAAAAATGACAACACGTTTGCGTCACTCTCGTTCTTATAGACACGATACATGCATACGCGTGTATGCTTCAGGTTTCATATTGCCAACGGCTCATACAAACGATGTTTTTCAGTTCACGTACTTTATTAGCTCATCCAAAGTCCAAACTGGACTTTCGAAAGTCCAAACTGGACTTTTTTAATAGCTTTACGAAACTCATCGTGTTCTTGTTTTTCTTGCTAGACATTTTTATCATGATGAATTTTGGGGTCGTTCGTATACAATGTTTGTCTCCACGTGGAAAACATTATTTCTAGAAAATTACTTTTTAAACGTCTTCGAGCTTTTGCTCTCGAACTATAAATCTCACAGTCATCGTGACTATCGTCTATTCAATGACTTCATTATTAATGAAGTTTAAATCAAAGAAAACAATGGAACTTTGTGGCAACTTGAAGTCTAAATTTAATGACATTCCATTAATTCATTCCAATGGCTTTGATTTTTTTTTTTAAACAGAATTTATATCTAAGCTGTGGAAAAAATGAAGGAAAATGAAAACAAATGATTGACCGGGGTGTAAAATTTTCAGATGGGGGCCAAGAGGTCTGTGGGCCCCGGACCACGTCGACTCTTGGATCGAGGAAAAAGTTTGTCGGCGTTGTGATCGCGACATGTGGTCTTCCTGGTCGTGGGAAGTCACAAATTGCTCAGAGTCTTTGTCGGCGATTGAATTGGAACGGCGAAACTGCGAAAGGTAATCAATATTTTCTATTTCGTCGTCGTTCAGGCTAAGCGTCTCTCGAGACGTATGAAAAATACTTTGAATCTCATGATCGAATATTCTTGACTCTGGACTAATTTATTTTTGCGAAAATTTCACAGTCCTGCGGGTCAGCGACTATCGTCGGAAAAAACTCGAATTGTACGGCAGTCACGAGTTCTTCCGTTCAGATATCGCAGCTAATTTGAGCCTCAGATCTCTGGCCATGAGAGAAGCGATGGAGGATTGCGTCGAGTGGCTCCGAGCGGGAAATACAGTAGCTGTGAGTTGACTCGATTTTTATTTACTAATTTTATTAACAAGAAACCATCAAGGCGATCAGGAGCTTCCAATTAATTTTTCATCGAAGTTTTTTCTTCTTCATTCCATTGGAAAATAAACATTTGAAAATATTAATCTTTCTTTCAATCCAGAGCCATTTTCGAGACACCACCGTTTGTCTGAATTTTTATTTTCTTTTTTTCTCTCGTTTCGTTCAAAGAATGTTTTTTCTTCGAGTCTAAATGGAACTTGAAAATTCGGTTTTATTTGGGACTGACGTTTTTCAAGGACGTTGACGACAGAACGAGGTTTTGTTCGAATTCGTTGCATTTTGACTGTTTTCCAATGATTTAGACACGAAAATTGAATAAAAAATTTGAATACATTTTTCATCTAATCGAGATTTTGTAATATTTGGAAATTTCGATACTCCGGAACGTATGGCGGAAGCTTTTGATCTGGTGTCTTGAGCAAAGACCTCAAATGACTTTGTAATTCAAAGATATTGGACGGATGCCTGGTGACGCGTGATCAACGTTCCGAGGTCTATGGATACATGAGTATCGACCTGGGTTACCGTGTTCTATTCGTCGAATGCATTTGCGAGGATCCTCGAGTCCTCGAGCGAAATTATGCCGAGATAATTCGCAACAGTGCCGATTACGCTGGTATGGATGCAGCAACAGCAGCCGAGGATTTGCGTTTGAGAGTATCGCATTATCTGCTCGTTCACGAGCCGCTGGATGAAGCAAATTATCCGCGAATTCGTATAAATACAGTTACCATGAGCATCGAAGCAAACTGCATAAATGGCCACGTCGAATCCAACGTTCTTGGCTATTTGGGCTCGGTCAGTCCAAAAACACATACTCTCTATTTTTCAAGACACGGCGAGAGCGAGAATAACGTGCTTGGAAAAATTGGCGGCGATGCTGTACTCAGTCCACGTGGTGAACGTTACGCACAAGCTCTCGCTTCTCGCATCAACGCCATGAACATTCCAGATCTTAGAATTCTCACGAGCCAGTTGAGACGCACCATCGCTACTGCTCGTGACATTAAAGCTACTCAGCGTGAACATCTCGCTGAACTTAATGAACTTCATGCTGGCGTTTGCGAGGGACTCTCCTACGAAGAAATGCAACAACATTATCCTCAGGTAATTTACTATTTTCCCTTTTTTTTTCTGTTTAACCCTTCAAATGCATACTGGGTCGTTTTGACCCCAACAATTTTCACCTTTGAAATCACATTGAATCAGCTTTATCACCATTTTATAAATACTAGGGTTTATCACGCGCGCTGAAGCCCGCGAACGGTTTCCTGGTAGCGCTCCAGCGCTCCTTTTATGTGGCTAAATTTTTTTTCAAAGCTGGTGCCGCCACAACATTTTTTTGCTCTATTGAAATTTTTCTTACGCCAAAATTAAGAGCTATTCAAGAGCTGTTCAAGTGCGCAAAAAAAGAATTCGAACCTCCACTTTTTCTCAGTGAAAACCATGGCTCAAATTTTTCAAAGTTGACGCCGCCACAACATTTTGTTGCTCTATTATAATTTTTCGTACGGAATTCATTTATTTTTCAAATGTCTCTCATGCATAAGAATAAAAGTTTTGTTCTGTTAGGAACATATAACTGCACCCGTATATACGCAACTGTCAAACCGACAGTCGGAACTTTCAAACTGAACAGCGGGACTCTGAATTCGAGATTTCCAAGCAACCAATCACAGCACGAATAAAGAAGCTTCAAAAATTCGATATTTCGATATATTCAATACATTTGGGCCCATGAACTTTTTATTAGAGGAATTCTTTGTCAATTCGTTGACTTTACGGTGATTTGTGTGTCATTTTGACCCGAACAATGTTACGACACTGATTGTTTGGCATTTAATTTTCATTTGCATAAAAAAATAATTTAGGGCCATGAACTATGGATAATTTACTACAAATAACTTCTCTTAAAAAAAAAAGAACAAACAATGCATATTTACCGGAATACAACGATTTGAAAAATGCCTTGGGTCAGATTGACCCGATATGCACTTATAACAGTCGCTTGCACTCGAAGGGTTAAATATTCGACAATTGTTTTCCCACGAGAATCATTCTCATCTTATAATTTGTCAAACGATATTTTTGTTGCAAGGAATTCGCATGGCGCGACCAGGACAAGCTGCGCTATCGTTATCCATGGGGTCAGAGCTATCTCGACATAATGCATCGCGTTGAGCCTGTTATTGCTGAACTTCAGTGTTCGAACAACGTTCTGGTTGTTTCGCATCAAGCAGTTTTGCGCTGTCTCATCGGTTATTTCATGGACAAAAAACCCGAGGAATTGCCATACATGGACGTACCATTGCACACTATTCTTCGCATTACGAGCCAAGGCTTCAATTATCGCCTCGATCTAATCAAATTACCGATCGAATGCGTTAATACTACGAGAACAAAGCCGATCAATTGTAGTCCCAATCGCAAAACTGACGATGCACTCACCACTGTTCCCCCACATTTTGACATACCTGATCCTTGGAGAAACCCTTCGAGCGTTCCCACTCTAGTTCAGCAGCATTGATAACGATTCTCCTGATTTTTATTCTCATTCTCTGGCCCCATCGACATCTTTATTTTAGATTTTCACTCCAGGAATAATTAAACTCATCATTTTGCATTTTTCTTTGCTGCTTCGATATACTGGATTTTATTTTTATTCTCCTGCGTTCGAGCCTCCCTTTTTATTCGTATTCATGGCCTATTTCTTCAACATTTTATCATTTTATACTCTCCCTCGCGTTTCCTTCCCTTCGTACCATTGTATGTCCCCAATTAGCTCGTAAATCGACGATTACGTTGACAGTAACGATGGTCTAGTGTACCTTAGATTTGTGGGTAATTAATGATCTGTAGATTATTAATTAGATTCGTAGGAATACTCGCTTTTCGATTTTAGTCCATAGGCCACCGACTACTATTTTCTTTTCTTTTTTTTTTTTTTAATCATCTACAACAGATACATGTAATAAAGTATAAATGAATTTTTTACACAATCGAGCTCTTGTTTATTCTCGTTTTCATATTGTTTATTTTTTTAGATTTATCCTTTCGTACATTTTGTGGCTTGCACCTGACTAGATTTTACGATTAAGGTGATGGAGCAGTCGCTTTCTCGCAATGTGGGTGCGAGAGAGATAGCTGCAATTTTCGAAATTGAATATTTCCGACACGGTTTCACCGATAAAAAAAAAGCCCCTGTCAACGGGTTTTCGCCATCGTCCTGCGTACGCTGACAGAGCTTTTTTTTTATTAGTCAAACGACATCGAAGAATTTTAATTTCGAAAATCCGAGGTGACTGATCCATCATCTTAAGACTAACTAAGACACTCGTATACCTGAAATTATGCCATTTTATTAGTTTTGTTTTTTCTTTTTTCAATACTTTGGCATTTTTCTTTCACTTCTCTTCGTTTACGTTTCCGTGCATTTTGCATTTGAGGAAACAACTTCGGGATCATGATGATCTGGTGAATTGTAACGTTTTTATAAATCTTTGTGATTTCTTTGGAAAAATAGTCGAAAATGAAATTTTATGTCGTCAGCTCAAATGAAATTGTCTCGAGAAAATAGGGAAGAGTTTGTGTTTATTAATTATTATATTTAATGCTTCATCGGGGCATCGTTTATGGAGACTAGATGCGGACTAGAATTGAATGGTTGTATATTTTAAATACGAAATTAAATAGTTGGTTCGATTTGCTCGAGTTTTTACGTGCTCGATTCGTTGATCCAAGGAACACGATTAATAAACGAATTAGTGTCTCATCAGACGAGCCGTATAATCGCGTTGTTTGGTTGCCAGATGGAGATCCAGACTCGTCAACATTCTCATTCTTATTTGGTAATTGGAATTTTCTGACATTCTTTGCCGATCTATTTCGTCCATGAAATCTGCATTGCCGATCGATTTCCGACGAGATTTCAATGGGGAATCTGGCAGTCGATACGGAGGCTCACTCTGCACTGTTTTCTTCATGAAATCAAGCGCCACCTTTCGACACGTGTCGTAACCCGATAACTGAATCGATTTTGAACGAATTTTTGAAAGTTCCTGCCGCGTCCGCGTTCCGTGCTCTATTATTCCTGACAATTTGGCACTCGTCGTGCCTGGTAAATCACGAAATACCTTTGTTAACACGTGCTTCATCAAGTCATCGTCGTTGTCTGATTCTCCTGAAAAGAAACAGAGAATTAATTCAACAATCGATAATGAAATCTTTTAATTTTTATTCGTTCAATTAAATTTAAATTTTTGTGTAGAAAAGGATTTTTCTCATTTACCTAAATCACTCGTTTCGTCGTCAAAGTACGTGTCGTCATTGAGTGCTCGCTGTAACTCCAGAACCCTTGCCAAAGCCAACTGTAAATATTCTCTCGTATTTGGTCCTTCCTGCATTAATGAAAATTGAAATGAAATTTTGTTTCGATATTCTGATCTTAATCAATCAAACATTTTTTTTCCAATAATCGTTTTCTTGATTTTTCAGAGAAAAATTTGCAGATCTTTACAAAAACGACAATAAAAATCCAATTTTCGAACAGTGTCTTATAGTTTAGTTGCTATAATTTGATGAAATTGACGAATTCACTGACCTCGTCATCCGTGGAAGTTTTAATCCTTTTTGTCTGGGTGTCTTGTTGATTCTCAGCGAGGCTGGGTGCCTTGAAACGTCACAATATGAATATATTTACAAAGTTAACGGACAAATGAAACTGAGGATTAATTACTGGAGATAACTGATTATTTGCTCACCGAATACGATCTTTTCATGGTTATAACGAGAGTGATTAGCTTAATGAAGAAGAAAAAAATTGTACAAAGTCAAATAGACTGAATTTTGTGGTTCGTTTGAAAAATCGACCATCGATGGTCGTCCTCATGGGTGGACGTTCAGATTTTGACTAGAAAGGAATCGAACAAACCGTTATACGAAGCCGAATCGTTGTGTACAGGACGGCTGCTGCTGCTGCTGCTGCTGATGACGATAGGGGGAACTTTTCATGGGGGTGCATTTGTGTGGCTCGTGTACAGTGTCGCGTGCCATCGACCCCCACTTTTGTCTTCTTTTACATCGGACTCCAACTGCCCTACCGTTGTGCTTCGCACAGCTGCATCGTTCAACATTTCCGATTACCTATTTCTCGTACCAAAGACTGTGGTGGTAAAATCATTCTCTCAACACACACACACACACACGCACACTGATAAATGGAAAACCCTCGTTCTGTTACTCGCTTCTGGGACATCTGCTCGACTGTTTGATCCCACTATTCTGCACACGTGTGTAACATTATTGAACGTACAATTTATTCATAAATTCACAACGGATCTACGCTTTGTTTCTGTATCATTTTTATTAACTCTCCCAATAAATTTTTCCGTACTATCGCAGTCCTCTTTCTCTATTGACAGGAAATTTAATCCTGTTATTTCAAGCCTTCGTTTATGAGGTTTACGTATTTATTTTCTCATGCGTGGAAATTCAGTTATGTCGAGTTGTCTTTACTGAATTGTTGTTCGTTGTGAATATTCACCATGGATATAAAATTGGTTTCAATTATTTTGAATCCACTATAGATTTGTTTTTATTTTTTTAACTTTTTTAATAAACTAGGGTGCATCACGCGCGCTGAAGCGCGCGAGCGGTTTTCTGGTAGCGCTGCAGCGCTCCTTTTATGTATAACAACTTATCGAGATATGTGACAGCGTCTTGAAGCCAATCAATTTTAGAGCAGTTCGATAAGAATTTGGAGCTCCATTTGGGGATCCAGAATTATTGAAAAAAAAAAATATATATAAATTTCAACCCCGAAGCTGTGGCTCTATGACGAGTTTTCGTAGATCTGGCAATTCCCAGTGATGGAGAAAGTCTCCCTGCGTGTCCTCGTGAAGAGTTCTAGTCATTTCCATTTCTGGAAAAATTTTGACCGACCATTTTCGGAAAAAAAATAAATAAAAAATTTTAACCCCATGATGCCGAGTTCCCATGACGCGGTTTCGTAGATCTGGCGATTCTGGATGATGAAGACAGTCTCCCTGCATGTCCTCGTGAAGAGTTCTAGTCATTTCCATTTCTGGACGGTGTATAACAGGACCGACCAATCACAGAACGAATAAAATGGTAACAATCACAATCGAAATGTATCTTGTCGCTAGTTTATAAGGGGATATGAGGGGATTTCTCTGTACCCTCGCAGTCCTCTGTTTCCATTGCCAGGAAATTTAAACCTGCAATTTCAAGCCTTCTTTTACGAAGGTTTACGTTCGATTTTCAGCTTTGAAATCATCCGGACTGGTTATTTATTTCCTCATGTGAAAATGCAGCAACGTTTCAAATCCGTTATAGATTTGTTTTTGTTTATTATTTTTTTTTATTTTATCAAGTTTGCCCCAAAAATTCTCTGTACCATCAGCCCTCTTTTTCAATTTTCAGGAAATTGAGTCCTGCAATTTAAAGCATTCGTTCACGAGGTTTACGTCTCAATTTTCAGCTTTGAAATCTAACCACTGGCTATTTATTTGCTCGTATGGACACGCAGCAACGTCAAATTTTCATTACTGATTTGTTGCTCGTTGTGAAAATTCGCCATGGATATAAAATTGGTTCGAATTATTTTGAATCTGATTTCATTTAATAAATTGATTGTTGTGTTTTATTCGTCGCATCCACAGATAATTTCATATACATGACTTATTGGCTACTATTTACAATAGTTTGGTAACTTGTATATATATGTATTCATGCTGTACATCCACACACAGAATGCACATGATTGCATTGAGAATATACATCAGAGTTGCGACATAGTGACAATAAATTATTACACATTTTCTGGTAAAGTAACGTTAGGATGAGCTTCGTTACACTTCGATTGTGTAGCAATTGGGCATTTATTTCATATGGACAGGAGAACACGTAGTTTGTAGTGCCGTGGAATTGAATTCTTGAGTATGCCTTCGGAATGTTGAATTGAAGCTCGTTTCGTAAAATGTGCTGGCATTACGTTGACGAGTGCGTGGAAAACTTCCACGGAATGTATCGTTTCTCGAAGATCCAGGCACCAGACAGCAAAGATACTCGTTGAATCTTGGAGAATTCATTAATTTAATAACGGAATGCAATCAACTGTATATTTTTTAAGTGGACAACTGACATCAAAAGATGTCGTTTCTCGAAGGGCTAGGCAAACCAGACTTGCACAGCTACTTGTTCAATGTCCAGGAATTAATTCAGTTAATAGCAGAATGCAATCGAGTGGATCAAGTTTCTTTATAGATTCTTAAATATTCGAGAATTTTTTTATTTTTTTAAATCCCAATCGATTCGTTAACGTGACTCTGGACATCGAACTCTGTTCTTTGTTTTTTTGTTTTTGAAAATTTTGCTTTAAGGACGGTACTGACCTCTTTCGAAAAGCTCCGCTGACGCAATAAAGAGCTATAGGATTGACGCAACTGTTGATAAAGCTCAGACAAAAACCAACGATTCTGAACGCATGCCAAAAATCGTCGTAGACATCCTTTGAGAATGGGTAGAAGTGAAACCACAGCATAAACGTGTGATAGGGTAGAAAGCAAACGATGAATATTACCACAAAGGCAATCACCATTTTGCCGACCTGCCCGACCGAGAACAAAAGGTACATCGGTGCAGTTTATTATCACATCAACGTAAGTTATGTCCTTGTTATTATAACATATGAATATTTATGTTAATTAGAAAATTCATTTAAATTTCATTATTTCAATAAATTATTCTACTAATTAACGAACCTAAGATTAGTGAAAATTTGCACTACGTGAATTATTAGTTTTACAAACACCTACAAATTTCAATTCATTGATCGACTTTTTTTTTCAAGTATCAAATGCGAATATTTTCTCTTTCGTGGCCGCAAAGTTTGGGAGGGTGATTTTTCTTTAATCTCTCAAATTTATCACTTTCACAATTGTGGAAATTTATCGAGCTTTCGATTTTAATAAGAAAACAGCAAATATGTTCAAATCACTTGGGGGAAAATACTTGGTCTGGGAAATTAAATAAAAAAAGCCATTACACAGTCCCGCTCTCTCCTTGTGATATTTATACTTTTTCACCCTCGATGTTGATGCAGCGGTAAATCAACTTGATCGAAATGGAGCATTAGAAACAGCCACTAACTAACCTTTTTTCTCGCTCGTATCTGCTCGCCACGATGAGCTGCAGCACCGGGCACCTCGCCGGGCATGTTCCTTGTCGATAATTCAAGATGACGTGCCATCCCAAAATAAAAACCGGCAATAATGCATAGTGGAATGGCATAGTAAGCAAGAAATTTGAAAAGCACCATCCCTTTTTTGTAATTTTGACCTGTGCAAGAATTAATATTATTAACAAGTTTTTTTTTTTATTTATTTTTTGTCGTATTTTCGAAATAATATTGTCAAGATTTTCATCCTTCATAGATAACTTCGAGGCTAAAATCGTTGAAAGTGTCGAAACGCAATGTGTCTAATTATCCGACTCCATAATTACCAAATTCCTCGGGAAAAGGGCTGCAGATTAAAATCGTGCGATTTCCACCGAGATCGATCGTTGGAACGTACGAGAAAAGAGCATCCGGCATTGCGAGAACGAACGCGAAGAGCCAAATCAACGAAGCGGTAAGTATCGTTAATGGTTTTGCACTCAAACCGGCCACGTGACGTCTTATGGGATTCACTATAGCGCAATACCTGCTCGATCGAAATGTAAATGATTCTTCATCAAAATTTTCATCAATTTTATTAATTTTTCTTTATTTTCTTCTGAAAATTCATTTTTGTGATTTTTTGAACGAATTTTTTCTGTGGAAACTTTTATTTTTTATTTTTTAACCATTAAATTTTGGGTTTTAAAAATCTTTTTATTTATAAGAATAAATCACAAGGACGAACCTTTCGGCTGACAGTGCTGTCAATGTGAACACAGAGACTCCGATCGAAATGTCTTTTGCACATTCTGATATTTTGCACACAGCGAGACCCCATGGCCAGGACTCAATGGTATAAAGTAGCGAAGTAAATGGAACGCAGGTTATTATCACCTGTTGATTTTTTCGATGGCATTTCACAAGGTTTGATTAAAATTTCATTAAAAACCTGTTTAAATGTTGAAAGCAATATTTTCATTAGTCTGAAAAATTTGTTTATTTAAATAATGAAATGTACCAGTAAATCGCCCAGTGCTAATGACAGCACGTAAGTATTGGGCACGTTTCTCATATTGGAATGGCGAAGTAGAGTCAATACGAGGATCCCATTGCCCGTGACACCGACCAACAGAATAAGGAAAAATACTATCGGTACGATATAAGTCTCTGGTCGATCCGCGTAAGGCACGTACTCATCCTTGTTGTTCAACTCGTCATTTCCATTTTCTACGTTATCTATTTCATCCAACAGCCATTTGGATGTTGCAGTTGATGTTGATGTCGTTGATGTTCCTGTCAGTAAATTCCACGTTCCATTTGCCGTCCCCAGCAAAATCTGTTTGTAACAAATTCAAAAAAGTGCATTAAGTTTCTTTAGCCACAAAATACTACGGATTTTTTTTTTTTTCTTTCAAACTTTTCAGACATTACTATTTATTTGTTTTCCTTACTTATGTTCATAAGGTTTTTACGAACCCATCCCATCGCATGATTCTGAAGTTTGCAACGTTGAGATTTAACGAGAAAATATTTTTTCTATTAATTATTATTCATCGAATTTTGAAAATGGTGGCAATTTTTCGTGTCGATCGAGTTTTGGGTTCTCAAGAGACGATCGTTATCAACTTTGCTGAAGAAAAAATAGAATTTCGTTGCATTCCAACCATGCAAACTTCAACATCATTCCCAACGCTTAAACCTCGTAATTTTTCCTCGTTCCACCCTCTTTGTTCGCGTTTCTATCCAACTGGCTGTATTCGATTGAGTTTCGGCTCATCGGTAGCATCACAACATTAGAAAAACTGTCGCCAGCCGGGTGCATGGTCAAGCGGGGCCACCGAGCCGAGTATTGCTCTCGACCGGAGCTGCTCAATTTGGTGACCACCGAAGCCACACGCTGACCGCTCATCCATCACTGTCAGTCGTGGTCATTATCATTTTTATTTTGTTTTATAACTATATCCTCTTCTCGCCCATCCACTGTTAAGGATGTCACAGTTTTGGCTCTTCCTTTACGTTCACCCCGTTTCCTGCAACCTGCGCTTCTGGCTGCATCCGTTTTTTTCCCGGGGAAGATGCAGAAGAACTCGCGCTTTCGGCAGGTTGCTGACTAAGTTCTTCGGCTACCAGAGGCTATCGAGAAAACACCTTTTTAGCCGTGTTGTGAAATGAGCCAAACCGCAGCAGACGGTGCACGATGAGAACCGTTCAGCTCCCGGAGAAGCTTCCAAAGCCGAACTCCTCCGTTAAAGCTCCGCGACGAGATGTTTTTGGCGTCGATTGATGACGGTAGAGTCCAAATGGCCCAACGATAGCATCAGTAAAAAGAGTTAAAAAAAATTAGTATTGGCTGTGATTTTCAAGCCAGCGACACGCCAACCCGAGTCTTTATTCACTAGACCAACCGCGTCGTACTCTCCCTCCGGTCTGCCATGGGTCTAACTCTGGCAACCTTGTGTGCTCATTACTCCTCAAAGGATTCTTATTTTTCAACATCTTTTGTATCGATAAATAGAAAAAAGCTTCTGTTGCGACCTGGTGCGGCATTCAGTTCCTAAAGTCACACGAAACTATTTGCTCTACCGTAATGACGGTTTCAAAAAAGTGTCTTTTGCAATTTATCCGAAAATTAGAAATCTCCTTCCCACGAAAATGAGCCAAGAACATAAAGCCAAGGGTGAAGCTTGATTCTGCGATGCCATAGTTATCATGTTTTTCAATGGCGCTTCAATCTGCTCCGATTTTATCAACACTATAGCTCGTGGTCTCGAACGATTTTGTCTTACTTCCAATTCAGTTATCTCCGTCATTGGCAGTATAAATTGCGCGGCCGCGGTTTACTATCGATATTCGGTGTTTTCGATCACGCTGACCTATATTATTTGGACGAATCAAGATAACACTAGTTTCGAGCATATTGTCTGCTTCTCTCAACCACACCATTCACGACTCAATCTTGATAACATGGAACCGCTATATAACGATTAATGGTCGACATACGCGCTGTTGAATGGATGGCGAGTCTTGAACCTTGACAAAGCCCAATGAATTACAGTTGATCGCACCATTTTGTGGCAGGAGCTCGTACACCAAAAGCTGCTCCTGTTGTTGCTCCGATATTCACAGGATTAAACACTCTGATTCAAACCTATTTGTTTCTCCGACTCAAACGCTGGCACGTGGTTACGCAAATACCTGAAGAATTCTGTTGCTTTGTTTTTTAGTTGTTTACTTTTCGAGAAAAAATCATTATCCATCGATTTATTCGAGCTCCTTCGCTTTATCTTGCGAACTTTAAATATATTTTCCGTTCACTATCTAGAAGTGATGGGTATTGGTGGTGGCTCTGCGGTTTACGTGGTTTTAACGTATTTCGGCCATCAACTCATTTCTAATCCCAGAGGGTGATTAATTCCGCTTCTCTTCACACGAATCTTTCCGGCCACGAGGTAGTGATCACCAAACTCGAATGACTTACGGAATGAGCTACTTGGAAGAAGGAAATCTGTGCTTTCTGGACTTTCGATCGATTCTGAATACAATATTCTATGATTTTCTCTACTCGCTGACGAGTCTCTACACTGAAAACAAAATTTTGTTGAAAAAGATGGTTGGATACGTTCGACTAAACGTTTTTTTGAATAATCCCAAAAATTGTGTCATTGCAGCCAGAAATATTTTAGAAAGTTTCTTGGGAAGCAAATTTTAGTCGTTCCATTCGCAAATTTCGCTGACAATTCCCTTAGAAACCAAATATACTGGCAAAATAACGAACATTTTGAAATTATCAAAAAATAGTTAGCTTACCGTATTCAACAAAATATCGACGATTTTTAACAAAATTTCATTCTCAGTGTAAGCGATGAATTGTATCGCTTTTTTTTCATTAATTAAAATCATTCAACGAAGAAAAGTCACGTCTGAAACGTTTTTCATACAAAAATCTGCTTTGAAGAGATTTTGACGCAAAGCCTTCGCTAATCTCGCGTAATTTGCAGTCTCGATATTTGCGGAAGCTAAGCCTGGAAAATTGAGGTTTTAAAACTGTTGTAAAACGTCCGACGTATGAAATTTATTACTTCAACATTTTGCACAAATATTTGATATTAAACTTGAATTAAATCCGGGGAGAGAAAATCAAAAGGAATTTTTCGTTCGAGCTATCAGGAGACTTCATTCATAAAAAATTTCATTCGAACGAGAAATGTTTCTCTGTCTGAAAATGAGTTTACGAGATCGGTAATAAAAAACAATCAAATTGTAACTTTTCTCACATCTGTGTGTTCGTGTGTTCTAGTTACGACACGCCGAGACCGATAGCGAAGCCAGCACATGAGACTGTCGGAGGGAACATACTCGTCTTTATCAGGTAAGTTCGTCCTTTTGCCATAATGTAATGAATGCACCATCTGTCAGTTACGGACTCTCGCCAAACGATAACTCCATTTCTACCTTCTTCTTTCTCCATTGCGTTTCAAAGTAGTCTGACAGTTGGACTATTTCCGGTCCACCAAACTATACATATATCGGCGGTTCTATACAATTATGTATTTCTAACCGATCAACCGATTGTTTTATTCACAAGAATATCGTAAGCATTGATTTTTTCCAATACCAGAAATTTTTTATTTTTTTGTAAGTGGCACGCATTTTTTCTTTATCAAAAATTTTCATTTAAAAACTATTATACCTACGCGGAAAAAATCGAATCATTAAATTATAAAAAAAGGAACGCCATTAAGGATGATGGTTGAATTTTTCCTGGCGTAGAGAAAATTGGTTTATCGACTCTCTGGGCACGGAGAGAGAAAAGTTCCCTGGCCCCATGTCGCCCCTCTGAAGGATTTTAGCAAAGACTAATTTTTAATTCATATTCTCGGGAAAATAGCAAAAAATTTTGACATTTTTCGCAAAGTTTCGACATTTTTTGCCCAATTTCAGATTAAAAATTGCTACGTGCTTGTTATAATCTCTCAGAGGGACGATGAGGTACCACAGGGAACTATGTTGGAATGATAATTTTTGAATTAAACTCTCAAACGTATAGACAGACGCTCCAACTATTTTCACTAACGAAGAATAATCGAATAAATGGTGCACTTTCTGAATAAACGCTAGTAACGACTCGTCGAGTTGTATTCAATCCAGAAACATTGACGTGCAAAAGCTGATCGATGTTTCTTGTTATTATTCATGGATGAATGTATCAATGAATTTCCATATAAATCTAACGTTAGCAAACTTTATCTAAATGCGATTTCCTACCCGACGGAACAAGTTATTCATACGCTCGCGTAAATTTTCGTCTAAATAAAATAAATCATCAGCAGAAATGTTTTTTCCTGTGGATTCAAACAGTTTTCTTCATAAAGAGTAATTTATATACTGAATAATGATTTTTCGTGGATGATGAAAGAAACCAGAATCCGAAAAGCATTTACACTCACTTCGTAAATGTTTCATACGAATTATTCATAATTGCACGAATAAATAGTCATTCATTTACACGATATTATCGTCGGGATTGGATTTATGAAAAAAAAGGTGATAATGATTTTTTCGCAGTACATATTATTCATTCATTATTTATTTCCTTTCACGTGAGTATTTAGGAAAATGGTATTTTTAATATTTTGTCGAATGCCAACGATAACCAACTTGAGCGAATTACAAATTCTACAAATACGATCCTCTTCTTTGACTAAGAGGGTCGATTGTCGAATGTACGATACACATTTTTTTCCCTTTTACGCAGGAGAGTTTGCATCTGCTGGCATTTTCTTCCCATACCTCGATATATCGCTCGTCCTTTGGTAACTCGAAGCTTCAGTCTCCTTTCGTACTATGGACTTCATGAATTTATCTAGTAGTAATTCTGTCAGTACGACCTCCCTCATGTATAAAGTGTCTCGAGAGCGATGCCTCGAAATTCGCAGTTGATCGGGTTCCGAATTGTATTTTCTTGAAAATTATCTTTTTATTTTTTCCTAATTAATAATGAATTTCACTGAAACACGTTTTCGAAAGTTTTCATGAGGATAAAATTGCGAAGAAATACTTTATTTTTAGAATTTTGACCAAATGTCACTACGGGAAGGAAAATCGATATAAATTTCGAGATTAATTAATTTATCATCGGCGAGTGTGTCAATGACTGTTGGCACATCCTGTATATATTTGTATGGATTTGAAAAGGCACACAAGTGTTTCATTTCATGACGTGAACAAGGGTGCTGACAGGACACACTGTCCACGTCGCTTTTCCTTGCGTTCTCTATGCTTCTCTCTTCTTCTTTCTTTACTCCATTAACTTTACTCGTCTTTTCGTGCCCTGGACCTTTTCTGCTCCGGAGATTCATCATAATTTCTAATTTTGTTGGACGTGGGCAGCAAGCGATAAGAAAAATGGAATACGAAAGAAAAAAAAAACGCAGCCGGCCGAATAAACACTTTCTCACTCCTGACGATTTATAGGAAGAAAAAAAAACCGATTTATTTTTTCCCATAGAACACGCACCATCAGACATTCAATTCGATAAATGCATGAATCTTTCGTCCTCGTGCGATTTCCCTGACGGCCAAGTATTCAAATTTCGTCTGACCGTGAAAATACAATTTGAGCAAAAAAAATTTCGCCGAGCATCTTTCATTTTTTCTTTCGGGCCATCGGTCTCTTGATAATAATTGAAAAAAAAAAATAAAAATCAAATTAAAAATATCATTACTCGACTGCAAAAATGTTTTGATCGCGGCTACTTATTCATTACTTTCTTAACACTATCGCCTGCTTCCTTTTTTTCTGAAATACTTGAACCAGAAAAAAATTAAAAGCCAATCAAAAGCTGTAATACCAAAAAGAATGAACAAATGAAAAAAAAAAAAAACTAAAGATCGCTACAGTTGACTACTTGGGGGAATGAATGGCGTTATAACTTGATTAACAAATGAATAAAAACGCCTGGAACGATCGCCCATAACAAGGTATGAATAATAAATCGGTGATTACGATCGGTGGCTATGAGAATGGAGATGGTGAGCAGGGTAAAAAAGATTGATAGAGACACGAGAGCCAGTGGCCTGAAAAAAAAAGTATCTTCAATTTAAAATTCCGATTGTCCACCACGAGCAAGGGGGAAGTTCGATCTCGTCCAGTATTTTTATCGCCTGTGTTGATGATATGGGGCTGTATGACTCTCGTGGTCGTATACTCGAGTACTCGGCACACTTTTCCCTTTATCAAACCGCCCCCTTGCAGTAGTGCACTCTCTGGCACTCTCGACTCGTTTACTCGAACGATTGGTCAACGGGTCCAGGGTGGTTGGACTCGATTTTTTTTTTTTTTTTTCAATAGAATGAATTTAATGGAACCGACGTGCTGTCGCATGGCGTCCAATTTTTTTAACGCCTTTCCCCCGCATCGCCGCTTTCGCGTCAACGTTGAATCTTTTTTTCTCCACTGTTTAATTTTTCTCATACCGAGACTTTTTAAATCTCTTCTTTTTCGTCTGTTTTCATTTTTTCCTGCTGCCTTTCCCAATCTCGCTCTCCTTTCCATCAACTTTTAAAGTTCTCGCGCTGCCGCGTCATTCCAATGGCGATGCCGCATGCAATGCGATGGCTCAGTGCTCATTATTTTTAAGCTCGTGAAGGAATAACGCCAAAAGCTCTCGTCCGCGTAATGATCAGCAACGAATGGAGACCGCGAATTCCTTTGTACAGCTTTTCACAAATTATTTATCTTCTTATTCTTATTTTGAAATCGTTCCTCCAAAGCCCTGGATAATATTTCAATCAAATTTTTATTTTTCTCAATATAAAATTTCATTCTTTCCAATTTAGTTCGAAATTATTTGAAACAGAGAAACAAGGCGGACCGAAAATTTCAATATAGACAGACAGTTATAATAATTTGCTGATATGAATTCCGCGACCCAAGAGCTCGATTCCTCCTAACATTTCGGTGGGTTGGCCTAGACAACTGCGGCAGTTAACGGAGCACGTAGTGTCCTGCCGAAATTGATAATAATAATAATTCATTGGCCAAAAGCGATGGGATCGCGCGTTCGGTTCGTTGTTCGCTCTGTGACCTTCTCACAAATAAATGTCGATCAGTTTTGTGTGACGCCAATAGTTGGTTGGGTAACCGTTTAATCTCGGACGGAGTTCATTATCGACGACACATTGATGGTCTTTTTCAATCCTGTTATCGCTCCTCCATACATCGAGACCAATTTACGCTGAACACGGTGGATGGCAACTTGTTGCACGTGCAACAATGGAACTCTTACATATTGACCTTTCGGCTGCACAATGCTGCGAATCCCCACCCCCATTTTTCTGCATTCTCCTGGTTTTTATTGCAAAAGACAATTCAACGCTCTTTCTCTAATTATCCTGCTCGAAAAATTTTAATATTTTCAAAACTTGTTTTGGAAATAAACAAAGAAATTATTTCATTAGAAAGAATCTCGTTAGCGGCGCGACCAGATTAAATAATTACTATTTTTATAAAATACTCAGGCGAGCTGCAAACAAATAAATTCGTTGTGTATGCAGCGGAGCACTTAGCTAATGGTTAATAAATCCGAGTTACGTGACAACTAAAATAGATTTTGTAAAAACACGAATAATTCATAACGAACTCTCCGACACATTACCAAGAAAAATTGTCACAAGAAAATGTGCTCGTATTGAATTTTTACGAAGAAAATATCGCAACAGAAAGTCTCACGACGTAATAATCGTGTCAATTAATTTGGCAGACATTTTTTTTTTCAATTTAAAGAGAAGAGCGCTTTTTCAAAGGATCCAAATAAATTACAGAGATTCAGAAAGTCTTGCAAAAGATAAGCGAAATACAATTAAACTCCGTTACTTTGTACAGTACATTAGAGTGGATTAATTATTCAGTGTCTAGAACCGTTTCACGCGTTCAAGTACAACATTGTTTGACAATTAGAATCCCTTAATATAAGAGGTATATGCAGAGGAGGCAAACAGCTCGGAGGCCTAGAGATAATTCCATCTTCAGATGTCTATTTAATCGCGAGCGAATATTTAGAAAACTGAGTTTACTTTCGGACTCGAGTTGAGCGCCATTAACGGATAATTCAGCGGGTTAATAAAGCCTGAAAATAAAAAGGTACAGCTATATGAAATGATGTGTAGGTAACGTGAAAGGAATATAACAAACAGGGATAATAAAAATAAGTTTCTTCGTGCGCATGTTCGATATGTGCTGAGGATAAAATCCCGAGGGACAATACCTCGAATATATTTCGTTGGCAAGCTTATATATACGGTACATAGACACATATGGAGAGCATGTGTATAAATGAATGTATGTATATGCGAGTATAGATGGGCAGAATAGAGGGACTCATAGAGAGTGGCACTTTATTCGATTTTCCTTTTGGCTCTCGCGATCGAGGGTATTAAAGTGTGCCTGATTGTAATCACGATATAGAACGGTCGTAGTGGCTCGAGGCTTTTCATACGAATCCAGGATTTTCCGTAGATAAATCGAAAATAAAAAAAAAAAAAAAAAAAGAAAATAGGGAGCAAAGGAGAAAGTTTGATACGATGGGAACGACGAAAAATAGGGATTCTGGACGGTGAATAAAAATGTATACTATTTGGCGATAAAATAAACGATTTGTTCTCTCTCTTTCTTCGTTATATATCTTGACGCATATATAACGTCGTTACGGAAGTTGAATTGAGAATCCACGTATTTGGTCTTTTCCGCCACAGAGGCTATTCCGATTTCTCGTTTATTCTATTTATTTATTTATCTTTTTCATCAACGGACCGTTACCATGAAATCACGGACTCGTTTCTATAAACAAGTTCCGAGGGAACCTTCAGAAGTGTCATCAAAATCTCCGGCCAACCTAGATGCTGGATACACGAAATTCAATTACGAGCCTGTGGCAGAAACCAGCCAGACTGAGACACCCCAAGAGAGAACGAGACGGAGAAATAAAGTCGTGCTGAATCCTCCGGTTGGAAGCATCTTTCGCCATAAGTCCTCGTTCGTGGCAAAGGATCCCCCGGAAAATCCTCGGTGATAGAGACAGTCTTGTGTTTTCTTCCTCGTGTTTTTATCTCGCTCAGGAGTTGAGTCCCTGATGAAATGATGTGACGATGTCGTTCCTCTTCTTTCTCTTGACTTACGACAAGTATGTTTTCCCTTAAGGGCTTCTAACTTTCCTACATCAAGTGTATAAGCGCTTTTGTCGATCTTCATCACCATTGTAATTCCTTTCCTGTCAATATATGTATATACTCTAGCAACTTGTCATTTGCAAACTTGCTTGCAACTGCATCTACCTCTTCCTTCTGCTTTACTCAGTATTTACTTTCCTACGAGCTGCGCTCATTTATTCCATGAAAATCTATCAACATTTTACGTTAATAATCGTTGCTCGCAAAATCGATTTTTCCTGTGTACGGAAACTCCTTTCTGTACGTTCCTCCATTAATCTGCTTTCCCTACTTTCAGCTGACAAATTCCTTCTTTCTCGTTACTACTCATTAATTTCTCTTCTCCTTTTCTCTTTCAATTTCAAGTGATTTACCGGCATATTGTCAAAGGAATTTATTTTCGACAAGCTTGTCTGAACCCCATTAATGCTTGACACCAAATTCATTAGCTACATTTCGCAACGTTCGGACTTGTTAATCGGGTTAATGAAAATATTATACATGCTGTAACAAACTTTCAGGGTTGATTGCGCATTTTTTGTAATTGCCATCGATTTTCGAATTTCGGGGACATTTTTAAAACCCGTTTAAATATTCTTTGAAATTTTTCTGAATATTTTCCGTTCGACATACACTTTTGCGACTTTAATTTTTCGTAAGTTTTTCTCGGGAACTTCGCACGGAAACGATCAATTTTTTTAATCGTAATTCAATGAAATGGATTTTTCGTATCAAACGCTTTCGGGAGTTGGCTGACTATTATGTATTTTATTCAGTTAGCCATCCGACTTGGAAGTCAGATCAATTGGAGTTTCCTTTGGATAGAACCGTGACAAAGCTGAGTCTGGAATTTTTGTTTAGCTCTTGCGATTGTTTGCTGTCGGTCTTAGACTTACGTGGGTCTTGGATATTTCGTTATAAAGCGTGTCTCACACAAATATCCCATTGCCTTCTCAAGGCTCGCTGAATACTCTGGGCGGATCGACACGCACGATCTCTCCTCCCAGCAGCCACCAAATTGCAACAGTGGAATCTGCTGAGAATTGGTTTTGATATATACACAGTTGTCCTCGCCACAGCGAATGAGAATCTTCATGTAGATTTTATTATAAAAACTACAAAAAAGCAAAGTTGTAGGTTTTTTGAAATTCGTGAATTTAAGCCTCCGCCGGAGCGGATATAATTATCAACATATCTCGGAATCATCCTCATTCGATTCTTTGATTTGATTATTAATTAAACGTTTTCAACGATTTAATTAACTGGATTATTGTCACGAAGCCTTAGTGGAAATACACGCATTCGTGGTTAACCACAAGCTCGCTTATTCGATTTCGTACTGACGAAAACACGCGCATCATCATTGCTAAACTTTTATGGGAATCTCACGATACGAATAGCATATTCATTGTTTTTCGTTGATTTATAAATAAAAGGAATCATTTCATCCGATAAAAACGCACACACTGAGAAAAAAAATTTGTTGAATCAACAAATTTCAATTTGTTCGATACAATTTTGTTGATTAAAAAAAAGTAATGTTGCGGTGAACGCATATGTAGTTGAAGCAATAACTTAGGTGGTCAAAACAATCAATTTATCCTGATGCAGTCGGTCAGTTGCTTCAACACCTTTATTCGTTTATTGTGACCAAATGAAGTCGTTTGAATAACAAAATCGAACTCTGGTTGACTAAATGTTTAATTGATTTGAGAGATTAAGAAAAAAAAATACCGTGCGTTCGGTTTAACAAAACTTTCAGTTGTATAAACTAAATCATCAGTTTGATCAACTTTTGGGTTGTTGGGTGGACCAACTGTGGGTTGGAAGATATGGGTTGTCTATTTTTGGGCAGTTGAAATAACTGAATTGTTTTGTAAAATGAACAAAATATTTTTTCGCCCTCCGTGACTGCGACAAATTTTATTGTATCAACAAATTTCTTTTCTCAGTGTACGATAACGAGGTCCATTTGAATTTATTCCTTCGGATCTCTGGATTTGGCAATCGTATCGTCGGTAACGAGATTTCAATATTTATTCCATCGTAAAAATGTGCATTACATTTGCAACATGTGTTGAAAAAGCGGTTGAAAAAAATTGCCCGATTTGGAAGAAACATATTTTACGGTCTCTTGAGAATTATCGGAATTATAAACTCTGCTCCTCCCTTTCATGCTTTCTACGACATGAAGGATTTTCAGATTTCAGGAAACGTATGTTGGTTCTATCTCTTTGCCTTGCGTCCACCCGCCTCTCAAAGCCGCTTTAGTCTAGCCCGTTTTTTATCCATTCGCCCATCCTCCTTTGGTCCTCGCAGTTACGACTCGCTTTTACCGTTTGCTAGACAGTCTGAAAGACCCACAGAGCTTCATTGGTCCTTTGAATATCTCCGTTAATCTCACATCCTTGTTTCTTTGCCCTCCCAATTAATTTCTCGACTCCTCTCTTTCAATTTGTGTCGGAGACCAGACTTGGAAACTTTTCTCATTTTTCTACATGCTCTAAATCTTGTCTCTCCCCTCCAATTAGTATCATTGCGCCACTTAATTATCCCTGAGCCCTCTGCCTCTGCTGTATTGCCCAAAACATCACTACTCCTCGTCCGCCGTCCCATTTTTCATACGCCGGGTAATATTTCGATCCCTTTATCCTCATCAAGTCTTTCTAGATTGCTTCGTCTTCGATAACAAGACAGGCTTCCATTAGGCTCTGCGAAAGGTCTCTCGATTGGTCCTCTCGCGTGCGTGTCGATTTTTCTCCGGCTTGCACTTTTCTTGCTGTTTTTTAGCCGATTTTTTTAAGCTCTTTTTTCAAACATACTTTCGTTCTCTGAACTTGGTTCGTTCTTATCGAATAAGTAGACTACACCGACCAAGTATGGAGCTTCTGCTATAACGATTTCCTTAATTTATTCATACGACGATCGACAAGTTTCTCAGCGTTCGTGAGGATCGAGAATATTCATGGGAGAAATTGGGATCGAATTTGGAACTAACGCGAAGGAGACTCGAATTAGAATCCATGAGGGCCCTCAGGAACTTCTACCCTAATAAACAAGACCGTACCCGTCGCGGCACTTAACGCGAGTGAAAATTTCATTCCTTCTATATACAAGTTGGTATACATGTTTTTAAAGCTTGAAGGAAACCTGTTTATACATGGTTCTGTGACGTTGAAATGAAAACTGATGACACGGAGACATTATGAGCCAACGGGAACTAAAAGTTAATGCTTACCCTTACTGATCCCGAGGGCTTTTCTACCGTGGATCTTTTCGAACGAATGGCATATGGAGGATAAGGCTAAAATGATGGCTTGCTCCTGTAACTGCCATCGGACGAACAACGTTGCTATATCCTCGTTCCTCTATTTCGACCCTCCTGCGACCTTCGTTTATGCAGCCTCTTTTGTCTTTGGTAATTCGATCCTTTCATCTTCCCATGCACATTAAATCTGCATAACAAATCTGTGAGCTATTTTTCCTCCACTTTCTTTTTGGTTCGTCGAAAGGTGAAAAAGAAAATAAAGTAGTGGATATGAGCTCGTGATATAGCTGTATGAAAAGTTTCACCTTTTTGTCCGAAAATCCTTCTCGTATGGGCAGACCATGTCATGAGAAATAACAGCCAGCCTTCCATTGAATCGCTTCATTCATGAATAAACAATATAGGCCTCCAGTTATTTATGTCATCGCCAAAACCCTAAACATACAAATGCTTTCTTGGCCCTCAAGCTGGAGCAAGGTTCAAGGGCACAATTGCTAAATCAGCCAACCCATTTATCCAGAATGAATATAAATGAGCTAATTTTTAAAATTCATTTTCTTTCCTAAAGCCTCGCTCAATGTAATTTGAAGAAATTTTTATTTATTTCCGATTAAACGTATATGATTATTAATTAAAACGGTCAGTTCCATTTTCCCTTTCCTCATCTTCAATGTCTACGGAAAATCTCAAATGGATACTGCTGCTTCATGATAATCGAGCTGACTGAATTCTATCAGCTATCGCATCTGCATTTGTCATTCCCATTTTAATTGATGGTCTGATTTAATCACATTCCATCATGCAGACACTTTCAACGATTATTCATCATTGGCTGATTTTTGAGGGTGGAATCAACATTGAATTATCGCGTAAATGTGCTCTACACCATCAATGGAAATAATGTTCCATTCGCAAGTGCTGGGTAAAACCATCAAAAGCTTTTTTCCTTCAGGGAACTTGTTTTCGAAATTCAACTGATATGGTTTTTGTATTTAATACTTGATACGTTTCAAGTTACAGTCCATGTACCTAATTAATGGATTTGATGATGGAGAAATTAGCGAGAACGTAGCTTCAAGCATGTTGAATTGTGACAGCAGCACGTGACCTCGAAGCTAAGGGTTTGTGATAAGGAATAGCTCGCAGCTCGGATTTATCGAAGCATCGATAAGGGAATTCCAGATCAGAAGAGCGATGAGATCTTTATAACATGTCATCGACATACCGCGAGTTAATCCATCTGACGTTCGCTCAGCCATGATGAAGGCTTTCCGAGCTTTTCGGATTGATCAGTGCGTATATCAGTATCTGATTATTTTTCAATAAGATGGATTCATTGTGGAATCGAAAAATCTGTTGAAAATTAATTTCAGCTCTGATTTGCCTCCAGCGAGGACAGGTTGACATTCAGAGGATTTGAAGATTCAGACTTCAGGAGATTCTCGGAGTTGGCTTTGTTCCATTTTTTTTTGTAGCAAATTTACGAAATTATCAGTCGTCGTATCAATTCGAATTTTGGAAACTGATACTCTTGCAGGTTTGGCTTGGGGTTTGACTCTCTTTTACTTGCCCGCCGGGACTGCGTCGTCTTTCACTGCATCCCCTAGAAAGATTTGGTGCCCCTGATGCTTTTCCCTAACCGCGCCACACGGAGTCGATTGGATCACCGCCAAAGGCAACATTTCTCCCGCGTTATTCCTTCAACATTTCCTCTATCGTTTCTGGTATTCATCACGAATGAACACTGAACAAAAATGAAGAAAAAAAATTTCTCGTTCGTCGATTAGCTTGCTCCTAGAGTAATTACATTTTCTTGCTGTTTTTTGCTTCCAATCAAATTATTTTGTCCCTTTCCACTTCATGGAACATTTAGTATCGATAACATTGTTTAAAATTATTTTTCAAACGCTCTTCTCGGCGAATCACTGGTTCGTAAATAATCCCAACAAAAAGTGTAAAATTCGGAACATTTAGTCGATTTTATCATTCGTCAATGTTTACCCTCGTAATTCTATTGACATGCCCGGGGCCCCTGGTCCAGATTCAGCTGAAAAGTGTTAGTGATGCCTCAAGGCGTCTCCCTCTCTCCTAGTTCCCCCCCCCCCTTCTGCGTCTACCTATTCGCCAAAATTTTTCGTCTCGATCATTCTTTTGCTTCATTGCTTCTGACTTCGATCCAAGCGGAACTTGACTCGTCATTCGATTTATTTGAACCTTATATAGCAAGGTGTGAGCAAGTGATAGCCCGAGGTTGGATTTTTGGGGCTTTGGCTCTGCCTGATGGATTATGGCAGCAGCACGCGGGATGATTGTTATCCTTATTATCAATATGTTCGATTTGCTATTGTTATTAATATATCCATTTTCTTTGGTTTTCTTGGGTTTAAATTTTTCTTCTATTTATTCGCGTGGCATTACTTAATCAGAAGATATTGATACTTCGGAATGGTTGATCTCATGGGATGCATGGGGACTGTTATTATACCAACAGTCTAAGTGAGCCACGATGATAAGCGGTTTCATCTTGTTCTTCTCCTCTATCTGTCATTAGCCGCAGTGGAAACTCAATCTCACTAATTCTCGGTTGTATCCCATCTCGGATTCGATCGAGATAATCGTTGTGCGTGCTCTTTGCTTTCTCGCCATCCCCCAAAGCTCTACTATAAAGTACCGGCTGTTATCAGACTCTGTGCTGCTTCCATCCTTCTCAAGGGGGAACATTATAACGATGCGAAACGGTCTGGTATATGAGGTGCTAGAGGGTCACGGTGACGAGACCCAAAGAACAAAAGCTATTTATGTAGGGTCCATCGTCTATCTAATCACACTTTTTTCTCAGGCTCACCAACTTTTTGAAACTTGAGACATCCTTCGTCGTTGAGTCTTGCCCCCATATTTTTCAAACTCTTCATTCTACTTTCACAAAGTTTCTGAAATTTTCGAACCTTCCTCCTGTTTCGGAGAACATAATAACATTTTTTCTTTACTTCAAGAATAATAATAATAGTTTAAACTGTAACAAGAAGCAGCGAGTTTAAGGTGAGGCATTAGGCGGTATCTCGCGACTGAGAGTGCGAGCGAGAAAGCTGCAATTTTTAAAATTGAAAATTGAAAATTTCCCACACCATTCTATCGATTTCAAAAAGCCTCGTCAGCGATTTTTTGAGATTGTCCTGCGAACGCTGACAGAGCCTTTTTGTAATTAGTCAAACGACATCGAAGATTTTTTATTTCAAAAACTCGAAGGTTTCTGATCCATCACCTTAAGGAAAATTTGAAAATTTACGAGTGCGAAGACTGTGCAAAATAGAGGCAGAGGCCGACTACCGATTTCTCGCTGAGTACTGGATGTTTTATTGGAACTCGATGTTTACTGGATTCCAAGATAAGCCAAAGCTTCTATTCCCCTTGCGCATCGGCATCTGATCTTGAAAACTCGACGAAAGAATCGAGGAATATTTCGCAAGATTCCTATTCGAGATTAAAATAAGAAAAAAAAAAAAACAGTTGGGAAAATATTCATCAAAGTTAAGGAGACTGGAATGGAGGCTCTTTAAAGCGAAAACTTCTATTATCCATGCACATCGGCATCTGGCTTCCAAAACTCAACGTCTTCATTCGAGCCCCGGCAAAGTTTACGTATTGCAAGATTAAAGTTTAAAATTAGCCAACTAGTGGAAGAAGTTTTCATCGTGCATTATAAGACTGTGGCGTGCGATGCCGGATGGTCAGAAAATAGTATAATTTATCACAATTCTTTACATGTAATTAATTAATTCATTAGAAACATCAATATTATTGTGGTATCGTTAATTACCTGGTTAAGTGACGACGACATCATCGTCCTTCGCTGCAGCGTTGCCAATCACATCGGCTTTGATGTTATTTCAATTACGTTCTTAAATCCAATTAATTTTTTTTTTTAATTATCATCATTAAAAACTCGTTCGTCACACACGAATTAACATGAACCTGATCGGGTTGCATTTAACGAAGGGCTAATCAGATTTCTTGCATGTATAAATATCTAATTATACTTTGATTAACACAAGAGAGCGCCTGGAAGCCAATTTGGTATCCGAAACAGATCATAATCTCATTTCCTTAAAATTGAATCAGATTTTTTTTTTTTTTTTTTATTTACAAGGATGACGTCAATAGAAAAAAGTATGGGAAAACAAGTTTCTTTACGGATTTGTAATTAAAATTTGTCGGCTAATGAATATTTTATTTTTTTCCATTCACTAAAAAGTTTTTCGTAATTTTTTGCAAAGTCTCAAAGGGATTGGCAGCTTTAATCTTCCAGCATAGATAAAGAGAAATTATATTGCAATGCTCATTTGAGAAGGATTGTAATGAATGGATCTTTTTGTACGACTACCCTTCGTCCATCCTTTATGATATGAATGAAGGCAAGCGGCAGCCCTATTTGTAGCGAGTAACAATGAGACAATCGGCTCAAACGGAGATGAGAAAATCGAGATGAAAAGTCCGATGTAATAACCCGTTTGAATTTCACAGTCTTATATTCATTATCTAACTTGAAGCATCCTTGACGCAATTTTAATTGCTACTGAAAGTAAGATAAATAGGTAATTGAATTCGCGACGTTATTTCGAGGCAAAAAATGTTTAGGAACATGACCAAAAGGGGGATTTGCTCATTCGTGTAAATAGAATAAATTTTTTTTTATCACTCGTTATTCCTCGTTAAATGGACAATGAACAATACTTTTATTCCCAATTTAATCCAGAGGAGAAAATCACTCGACGAAATTCTAATTTCAATCTCGCTCGTTGTTGCATTTGCATTAAGATAAATGTTTCATCAAAAATTGGCAAGTTTTTTATTCAGCAATAAATCAATTCCTTCGGGTTCGTATACTGTGCGCTCCGTAAAGTCTCGAAATAAAAATTGGAAATTCACTTGGGAAGTAAAGTTTTATTCTCGTAAAATAACCAGTGGAGCGATTTATCGAGGATTCTTTTTTTTTTTTGTTAGGAAATGTACCGGTATTCTAACTCGATCGAACGAAAGCGCGCCATCAACTGAAATACCAAGATTTAACCAGGGTTCCTTCTCGCGTTACGCAGTCGCAGTAGTTTAAGTTGAACCACCTCCCCATCGCATTTTCACCATCCTTTCTCTCCTTTGCAGCCCTCTTCTCGCTCTTCTTTTCAAATGAACTGACACCACCATAACCTATCCTCAGCCTCTCGAAATAAAAAACGGTGTGAGTTTAACCGAGAGCTTGTCCTACTGCCAGGAGCACGTTAAGAAAAAGACAAGTCGACTCTATCAACAAATCGAATTTTTAGGATTTTAGCAACTTATTTCAACAAAAAACGCGCGATTTTTTTCAATTTTACGTTAAAACGGTTCCAATTATTACTCTCGGAATTTTAACAATCAACCACATGAATGGAGGGTTGGTCGAGATTGAAATCGAAAAAAGAAACAACACGTTGAAAGGGAAAGCTACGTATGTAAACAATGTCAATGCGATGAAAATATTGCGAGGGCGTTGAACAAATCTGAGGCATACGTCCCGAGCATTCGGCACGATATACCCTCCGAGTTTAACGTATCAAAAAATAAAAATTCTCCATTTTTGTGTTGATTTGTTTTCACCGAAAGTATATAAAGTGTCTGGCCCATTAAAATTTCATTCGTTCTCCATTTGCGGGAATCGGGATAGAGTCAATCAGTTATGGTGAAAATGGCACCCTCATAGATTTAGGTATTTTATTTGAAATCTTGTGACTGTACATACGAAAGGGTCGTTGGAATAAATAATGTGCCATTTTCGACCTTTCGGACCTAAACCGTAATCAATCACTTTGCCTTTGCGGGACCAGGAATGAATGGAGAGCTGCAGTTTCCTTGAAAGCTCGAAAGAAATTTCGAAAATGAGACATTCCGGAAGTTGAGCTTTTCGAATACTGCATGAGGCTCACCTTTCATTCGAATTTTATTCAAATTCGGAATGGGAAAAATTTTAAACTCGTTCGCCGGTATGAGAATATTTAGAGAGCAAAATTTGTCAATGAAATGTCGTTTTTCATGTCGAACAAAAACTTTTATCATGCCAACAGCAAAGACTTAAAAAAATACGGTTCTCTTCGATGCTCATTACCGTGCAAATGATAATTCATCATTCACAACTTTGTCGCCTTGTCGATTATATAGCGATTAAAATAAATGAATGTGCTAGGATAAAAAGTTAAAGGAAATACTTTCATTCAAACTCAATCTGAAAGCTCTTCAAACCTCTGGAAAGGTCTTTTGGGGCTTTGAGTCCATGCAGTTCGGAGTTCACAAAAGCGCGAATATGCAAACTGTGAATTCTCATCAAAGCCAGAAGCGTAACATCGCTTTTTACACAGCGAGGAGGTGGGAACAAAAATCTGATGAATCTAAACTGTGATGGCCTGAGGGCTGCGGGCCAAATAGTTGCTTTTATTTTTCAATCAACGACACAAAAGTCATGAGCGAATGGAAACCACAGACGCAATAAACACTGATTTTTTTTTCTCCATCCCAAAACGACCATAACCCCCTGGTTTATCAATCGATATTGGCTCGATCAATCATCATATAGAACAATTTACAAATGGCACGAATAGTGCTTTAGAGAATAGCACTTCCATTTATTTTTTTACTCGTGTTCATCATGACGTCATTCATTTTATTTGATTTTCTATAGAAAGCCTAGACCACAACCTTTAGCCACCCTGTCAATTCTCAATCACGATGAAAAGCTGGGCTGGGTAAAAAAAAAAAAAAACAAAATATCAAATTTTGCATCAGTGGGATTTTCACTCCAAACATATTCAGTTTTCTTTCCTTTTTTCTTGACCTTTTTTCACAGTAAATTGTTGAAAATTGAATTACGATCAACACCAACTGGACTTGTTTGTTATTTATTTATTTTTTTGTTATTATTTATTTATTTTATTTTTTTATTTTGCTAGCCTCCGTCGAATGCAAAGAAGGTTTATAAAAAATTATATACAACGATTATGAAAAGTCGTGGGGTAAATTCGGTTCAGAGAAAATTTAAATCTTCCGTAATCAAAAGCTGCAGCTTCGCTAACTTTAATGTATTTTTTATTCTATTTTTCAGTCCCTCTCCCTTTTGAGGTTTTTACAATCTTACCCCAACGCAATTCATTAATTCCTATTTCCCTGCGAACCCCCCTATCGAATGTTATCTACCGCTATACGCCGTTGTATATTTGTTCACGCCATTGTATCGCGTTGCTGGTTCCGAAAGATGAGGAAAACAGCGCCTATACATTTTTTGGAAAACGAGAGCACTTGCTTCTCGCTCACCGAACAATGCACGAGTTTTGGTGAACGATATAAAGCGGTCGCCCATCTAAATATTAGCTTCACTCAAAACTGCTTGACCCGGTTGATCCCCAATGTCATTCGTCACCGCTCCCACATCGATATCCTCGATTTTTCAAACTTTTTTCAGCCAAATCTGTTTCGATCTTTTATATACAACGAACGTTCCAATCGTTGTTAATTTTGTTTCCAGATTAAACATTGGCAAACGGATTATCTTTGTTGAAATATTCACGATAAAGTCTTTGCCTCTCGGATAACTGTCCTGCGTCGAGGATACATTCGAATTGAGCTTTTGAATATGTTCACATTATTCATTCGTGCTACGTTTTGTGATTTAAGTGGTTATGGCCCATACTGGACGGGGGATTATTCAGATATTTCCTTTTCGTTGTATAAAAGCAGTCACTTGTGTTTCATAATTTATGGAAAAATATGAGTTTCTAAAAATGACGATTTAGAATGACGATCAGAATTTACGATTCTATTGAATTATTTGTTAGATTCCACGAGTTGATTTTGTTCTTCAATTTATCGATTGCACAGTTTCCTTTGTTGATAGTTTTTCTGAAAAATATTTAACAGTTTGAGGGAAACTTCAGAAAAAATTTATCTGCTTTTTTTCATTGCAAAAGTATCGAAAGAAATATTCTCATGATTGATGCAAATGGAATCAGCGAAGACTTGACCCTGCTCACGAATTAGCAACTCGTAAAGTACTGGCTCGTGACTCTCAATATAATCGTTATGTTGAGGCGACATTTCGTGCGTTCACTTTAAAAAATAAGTGAATTTAGTTTAACGCTGAAAATATTTTGTTTTTAATTGGCTTTTCGTGTTAAAATTATTTATCGAGTTAAGTGCAATGAAAACTCAACGTTACTTTCTGCTCAAAGTGAAAAGTTCGTGCTTCATTTTTCGAAATTGTTTTACACACCCAATTACTTCACGCTGCAGTAAATTGAGATTCACCTCGAACGAATGTACCTTGAAGGAATTACATTCTCCCAACAAGTGTTCTGTAAGCTTTTTCTCCTTAATAACGAGTTGATTACTCTTTTCTTAATCATTACATTAACCCTTCGAGTGCACAGCCCCTATGAGTGCCTTTTGGGTCAATATGACCCAAGACGTTTTTCAAATCGTTGTATTCCGGCAAATATGCAAATTGTTTGTTTTATTTTTTGTAGAGACGTTTTTTGTAGTAAATTATCTATATTTTATGGTCTTTAATTTATTTTTTGACGAAAATGGGAATTAAAGGCCAAAACGTTCGTTGCCATTAAATGGCAAACATTCGGTGCCAGAAAATTGTTGGGGTCAAAACGACCCAGTATGCACTCGAAGGATTAATATTTCGTAAAATTTTATTGTAATGTGTTCCTTTTCTCATTGGTTTTTTTATCATGGTCTAGTTTTTATACGGATGCAATGTCCATAATCTTAATTATTGAAAAAAATAAATAAAGATCGATTTTTATCTGTGATTGTGAAATTAGCTGTCCAATATTTTTTTTTTTTATGGAATCATTGTGGAGTTGAAATCCCATGACGTTTTTTTCAATTTGAGTCAATGATTTATTTTCGTTCATCGACGTCACTTCATGGGAAATCAATCTGGCTGTCGAGGTTTTTTTGAAAAATGCTTTATTGACTCGACATGCAGTCACGTTTTATGTCGATTAATTTACGTCGAGTAGTCGATCGAGTATCAAAACGCCCTAAATTCTTGCTTTTCATTTTCAACGTTTCATCATCCTGTTGTTTTCTCCCTTACCGTTCCACAATATTTTATAGTTATTCAGGATTTCTCATAGTTAACTATATTGGAAAGAGTAACTTGCTCGTTTTTCTACGGTCGATAACAAAGAATGGCTGTTATTTGTGACACGGTCACTATAAATGTTGAAAAAAATGTTCAACCGTTTGCTGATGAAAATTGCAGAGTCGATAAGAGGAATTTCCTCCGTTTTTGTGCTTCGGATTTTCCCTATCGGTATAAGAGCTTAAATTTATATGCAGTCTTGCCACTAGTGGCCAGTTTCCAATTTTTAACGACAAAATTCCTCAAATTAAAAGAATTTTTTTTTTTATTTAATTGGAACGAAAGTTATTTTTTTTTTTAATCAATTCTAAACAAAAATTAGTGATTTTTTTACTGCACCTATTGATCCAAAATCATCAAGACTTACAAAATAAACAAGCTTCTGCACACAAGGGGTCGAATGGACCCGGAGAGTTTTTAGTTCATTTTCGTCAAATCCAGAACGGTTCTGCATGTAGAATGCTCCTCTCGTTGTGTGCGAAACATAAAAACTGAAAAAATCAAATTTACTTCTTCTCCTCTGGGATTTATGGGAAAAAATTACACATCGGTTGCCAGTCGATATTATGACTGGTCGTCAAAGTAAATCTTCGTTTCTGGAGTACTGGTATTACACAATATAGCCAACGAGAGGCGGCGCAAAAAAGCAGAGGTTGCTTCGGACCTCGTGCATGCGTACGAATAGCAAGCTATGCATATCCTCTTGCGAACTAATTTCCTTTCCCGTTCACGATTCGCCTTTATCGTTCAAACTTTCTTCTTTCTATCCGCCTAATAAAGTTCATTCCTGCATATCCGAATTGGAAACAAAAAGTAATGTTTAATGAGCTTTTGTCGTGCGCGCCACGTGCAGATAGAAAGAAATTGCTTTTTTGCGTTGTGGTCCTTTTTTCGATAAACTATGCAAATGAGTTGAATAATTTAAAAAAAAAAAAAACTGTGTTTTATTCTCGTTCACATACTGAAAATGAAATTTTGTTAAAAATCGTCGATATTTTGTTGAACACGGTGAACTAAATATTTTGTGATACTTAATTTTCGTTATTTTGGCAGTATATTTGGTTTCTAATGGAATTGTCAAAAAAATTTACGATTGGAACGACAAAAATTTGCTTCGAAATGTATCGAACAAAATATCGATCTTTTCCAACAAAATTTTGTTATCAGTGCATTGAAACCATTTTTGTGAAAAAAATCACGAGTTTTTTTTGTTAATTTATGTAGAAACTATATGAAAGTGGATTTGACGAAATTGGCGAAGAAAAAGTTGGTCGAATGAATCGATACCAACTTTTTTGGTCATCGAATTGAAAATTCATATTCTCATTTCAGTTTGCCTCTTATATCTCCGTGTACCAAAGTGCATGCCCGAACTTTGGATCACTCGCATGTAAAAGTTTGGTAAAGCTTGCAAGTAAAATCATAACATCGAAGACTTACAAGCCTCGTCGCTTGCTTTGCCTCAGCTTTGCAGCCATTATGTGAAAAAAAAAATCCATATTTTCATTAACAGGGCCTTCGTGAACCTTTCAAATCTTCGCAGCTTTTCCCATCCATGATAATGCTTTGCGTGGGGATGGGTTTTTGTCTAAAAACCGAGCAATCATTGCACGAACCACAATACTCAACTTTTTATATTCTCGTTTTGGGCTCACAGTAAATACACGAAATAAAGAATTCATTTTCTTAAGATTTTGCCATTGCGTGTATCCCAAAGTTTTGTGTGAATTTCTGCGAGTATTTTCAACGAAAATAACAACTCGAGGCCGCACTCCTTTTGTGCGCAATTCGAAAGGGATAACATTATGATAACGCAACAAAGCCTCAGCGATGGCTCCAGAAATCTGTTAAAAAAAAAATCATCACTCCAAAGTGCTATGCCACGAGTTTATTTATGTTAAAGAATCATGTTCCTTTCTTTTGTTTGGTGTTTCGCAAATAGATAGTTCGCTCTACCTTGTGGGTTTTCACGATCACGACCCAGAATTTTCTACATTCCACCCTTTTGGCTGAACAAGAACTTCACTTTCGACAGATCTACTCGATAACTACAACAACGTCGCAGGCTCCTTAACTCTCAGGAGATCACCGAAGCCACAGACAAAACTCCGTCCGCTCATCTCACTGTCGGTGAGTTTCGAAATATTGATTAAGCAATGAAATACACTTGAACAATTTCCTTATTCAGGAGCGATCGCCTCGGTGGAGAGCAAGTTTTTTTGTTGCATCAATAATTGAACGAGAAATGATTTCGTTTGGCGAAAAAAAAAAATGCAGGCTGATGCGATGCTTTTGTCAATTCATTGGCAAATATTTGGAGCCTAAAGGTTTTGATTCTGTGATAGAAAATGAATTTTCCCACGCATGCTCAATTCGATTGGTAAATTGGCACTTTCCGATAATTCGACAACTCGAACTGCGAATTTAAAAAATAAATCATTTATTTCAGTTATTTTCATCAGTCAAGGGAAACGATAATGACGTAAATTAAAATTAAGCTTGAAAGTTCTTTGGCCTGTGATGAGTTTGTTAAAACTTGCGAAAAATGTAATGGGACGGTTGCTCGAATGTTTATTTTTCTTCAAAACATCATATTCTAATTTACTAAAAAAGGAAAATTGATTTCATTTATTCGAGAACTGAGAAAAAAAGTATAAAAAGTAAATTTGGGAGAAAAGAAGCCTCTAAAAAGAAAAAAAAAGAAAAATAACAAGAAAGGATCATTACAGTTAGGAAAATGAGTTGCAGTCCTTGTTCTCTTGGTCGTATCATCCCCTCTCCGCTTTTGAATCTTATCACCCAGCGGGGGTAAGTTGGCTTGCCAGTTTCCAAGCAGTGCACACATCAGTAGCTTCGCGTTCCTCCACTGTAACGGTTTGGTGTGGTCAGAGTTAGTTCGGGGGATCCTACGATCGTAACCCTTCTAAGGTTCTCGAATAATCCTTTTATTATGGGACGTTTGATCAACATTTTAATTGATCGTGAGTACATGCTAAATTCTTCAATTATTATTATTATTATTATTTTTTTTATCAAACTAATTATGAATTGAGTTCCTCGTCGTGATCGCCAAAAACTTGGCAACGTTCACGACAATTTGGAAAATCATAAGCTGCCATTTCTCCAACTCGAAGGTGTCGAAATTTTTTCTCTTTTTGCTACCGATTGCAAAACTCTGTCACGAAAGAATAATCGATTGTCAGATACACGACGATGTACGTAAACACTTCGAAATGTCGTTGACAATTGCTTGAAAAATAATAGAAATAATAATTGCATTTTTTTTTACCCATTGTCAAGCAGAAAGATAAAATTTTACGTGACAATGATTGAGTTCCCTAACGAGAGGTTAGAATTTCAACACCAATTCAAGCTTTTGCTTCCTGCATGGAAATTTTTGGCTCGTGGTGTCTGGTGCGTTACACGAATTTATTTACACGCGGATTATTGTCGATGTGGTAAAAGGCAGCGAACTCCTGCTGCTATACTCATAACTCGCAACTTCCATGCCAGCGAAAACACAGCTTTTAAGCAAAATTCCAGACCGAGTGCATATAATGTACACATCTTGATATTAAGGGGGTCCTAATTTTAGGGAGTTTCTCAAATTTATTGCTGACCATGCGGATAAAGTTTGTAAATCAATTTCAAAAGCAGTTTGTGCTCACTGGAAGCTTCTACGTTGCTGTGTAGGCTGTGCCTTAATGGGAACGATGTTGAAGTTTGCATCGTTGGAATGCAACGAAATGCTCTTTTTTTTTTCTTGAGCAGAGCTCAACGTTCTGGTCCAAAATTTGGTCAGGACAACAAAACGATATATTTTTAGGATCGAGACACAAAGTCAGTGGGAAATTTGTCATGGTTTTTTAAATTGAACGAACAATCGATAGGAAAAGTATTTTTTGAAAAAAAAATTGCCTCGTTATTTGCTGCTCGCCTGATTATTCGAGTTTTGACGAGCAGACGTACAGGTTTCGAGTTTTTACCACTTTTTCAACTTTGTCTGCAGACTTCTTCCACGTGGTCGGTAATAAAATGCGAAAAATGTCCTGAAAAAAAAACCAGTCTGGTTCATTCGAACATGATTTTTGGAGGGCAAGTGTTTTTTGAGCGAAAAAGCTGTGTCTCGACTTTTTAAACTCACTGTATAATTATATAAACGCATTTGGATCAATTTCCGATACGTGTTCGGATTTTCGATCATGGAGATTGCAACGTTTTTTGTTGAATCATCCAGACTATAAAGTCTGCCTCTGCTACTTATTCCTTTTTCCAAACGGTGGCAACTGCGCCATATTTTTAACGATGATTCGTTGTGTAAAAAGAAATGATATAGAAAAGTTATTAAATACGATTTCATCGATAGATTTCAATGAAGATAACGAAGAACGTAAAATGAAAAATTTCATTGAGTTTTTCATTGGCCACTAAAAATGTCGTGTCTTCGAATTTAATTTTCACTGTAAATCGACAATCGTAACTTCAATTCGAATGGCTTAGTATCATATTAATTACTGAATACTCATTATGGCTATGGCGGGTAATCAGTCGCAGTATTTCAGTCAAAAGTCAACATAATTATGTTCGATCCTGTGTCATTGCCAACAAATATATTGGACATATTACTATTAGGCAGAATTTTCGAAGTTAATTTTCACTGTAAATCGACTATCGTAACTTCAATTCGAATGGCTTATCATATTAATTACTGAATACTCATTATGGCTATGGCAGATAATCAATCGCAGTATTTCAGTCAAAAGTCAACATAATTATGTTCGATCCTGTGTCATTGCCAACAAATATATTGGACATATTAATATTAGGCAGCATTCGAAACTTAACTGACCTAGAAATTAGTCGTTCCATCCGTATATCCCTGTCAAGAGCAAACAAACGAGCTTGAATGACGTATTCTGTTTGTATTAATACGTATTACTAGTTCCGTGTGTATTGATTCCCCAAAGTCGATATTTCATATCGACCACGAGCAGATGGGAAGTTAATCGATATTAATGGCAAATTGAATGGTTTGGGGTTTTCATGTCCTATAGAGAATTTCAACAAAGTAGCTTGGCTTGAAGTTTCTTGGCTTGAATCGTTTTCTTTTTTGTTACCGTTTTTTTAAAATGGGAATTCCAAAGGAAATAGAACAAAGTGGCACGATTTTACAATGTCGTGTTCGAATATCTAGAATATTCAAATTCCTCAACCGAGGCCTGTTCGATGTTAATTAGAGGCGTTCTCCCTACACGCTTCTCTTGGAATATTCCATTCTTACACCGGATTTGCTTAGGTTCTCGGCTTTATTTCGATTTTTTGAATCCTCCCGTCATTCCCTCCCAAATGTTAATTCAATCTGATTCGTGCACGGTCCACCCTGAGTCATGATTTCGTAACGATCAAGAACCCTTCGATTTAAATGTGCGAAGATTGGATTCAAAGAACTTTCTAGGAATCGCAATTTACTACGATTTATTTAATTCCCTTTTCATAATCTCTTATTCCCATTTTTATAAAATCGTTCGTGGGAAAAGTGATGAATGGAATTTTCTCGAGTATTTACTCAACATTTGGACACTCCCGAGGTTTTTCCGTCAAATGTTCCAAAGTGGGGACAAGATATTCAAATTTAGATGGACGAGGACGCGTGAGCCAGCCGAGCTATTTTTTTACTACATAGCTACTCGGCCTTTAGTGAATGAATTCTCTCTTTTTAATTTCAACTCGCTGTGAATAAATTATACCGCTGTACCGATAAGATAGACCAACCACGTCGCACTTGTACGACTCTGTGTTACAAAATTCATTTCTACACGTTCATTCATTCTCGCTCGTGATACAAAGTTGTCATGGCTGATATAATCGGCACGACGAGGGATCATCTTCGTTGGAATATCGATAAATCTGTCATTCCGTTTGTTGGGCGATTAGCGCTAATTTCTTGTTGTCACTTGCTGCAGTTGCAGGATATCGATCGATGTTGCCATATATTCTCTAAACGTGATAGAATTAAGAGCTTCAATTGCCATGGGTGTAAGATATTTTCGGGGCAAAGATTTTTTCTGGAGAGTCATGTTTCTCGAGTAAATACTTAAGCATGAAAAATGTGTTGTGATTAATTGCTCGTATCGTTGCTTTTCAGGAAGTTCTCAGTGATTAATTGTTTTTCTTGTGATCCATTGCTTCACGAATTATCTTTGAATGCTATGGTCAGAGGGGTTGGGTGATTGGTAGTTTGTCCAGTTTATTCGACAATCATTAAAGAAAAGTTTCTATGCGTGCTACAGTTCCTTTTTACCTTAATTGATTAATTAATTGAAAAAATAAAATTAAAATAAATTGACGTTTCTTTGGTAATAATAATTGACCTTCCTCTTTCGTATTTAAAAATTTCATGCGACATTCAATGAGTTCTAGTTTTTGCAGCATTATCAATTGCGTGAATGACTTTCTTTCTATTTCGTTATAAAAAACACGATCGTAAATTTAATTTCATTCTCCGTTACAAGGGAAGTCATCGATCCCAATTGCAGCGAAGTGTTTCCTACTCGTAAATTATTCGATTTATCTTATTTATCTCATTTTGACAGTTTAAACACTCGGACTACCAAATTCCATCTACTGCTGCTGCCTCCCTTTCCGAATTGGTTCACGGTCAATTCCATTAAAGTTTCAGTTGAATTCACGCAATTGAGGGAAGGCGTACTGACTGTTTGATGTTTGATTTAGTAGAAATCAAACGAAACCTAACTACTCCGCTGTGAAATGTTTGAAATTCGTTCAATTTACGATCAACCTATTTCGAAGTAATTGTTAATTAGACTAAATTAATCAACACGAGTTTTTGTCATTTCAAAATGATGTTTTTTTTTTTCTTCAGTAAAGAAGATGAATGACAAGTGGCTGCTGATGAGAATAAATTCTTCTTTCGTCATTCAATCGTCACGTCCTGAAAAGTCCAGAAAAGTGGGGGAGCAGGAAGCCGGTATTTGAAAAGTTTGAATCCAGCAAAACTTTCTCGAACAGTTTGTATATAAACGATCGAGTAAATGGGAGAAAATTTTAGCGCAACTGGTAATCCACTTTCGGGCATTTAGGGATTAACTCTGTATCGCCTCAACAAGTTCCTAATCTGCTCGGGCCTTTCTCTTGGCAAGTGGATAATATCTCATAGTTTGTGTTCCCATACACAGAAGTACGTGAGGGTTCGGAAATCTAGACCACAATGGCGCCGAATACCACTCATGATTTATTTCCAATATGAAGAAATATTAAGAGGTTAGAAAAAGTTCTGGCTCGTTTATTTCCGGAAAAAATGAGTATCGGTTCTTCCAGACGCTATGAAATATGTGCTTCATCCACCTCAGGTCTGGTCGATACAACGATACACTCTTACCATCCCTTCTCGTGTAAGATGAGCATCAATTTGCGTTTCTCAAATTGATAATTGGCTGATAGATGATGTGGATGGAGAGGAAATGTTCCATTCCATCATAAGGGACGTGAGGTCTTGAAAAATGAGAACAAGCTCAATATTCTCTCTCATACAGTCAATTATGTTCCTGCCGCATTTGTGAACATGTCTAAAATCAGATTTAGGTCACTTTCAGTCGATGACTGTCCATTGAACGAACAAGGAAGTTCCTGCCAACTTGGAGTAAATTTCAACAGGCCATATACATGTAAATTCCGTTTGGAAATAGCCGAGCTTCACGCATGAATAATTAACGTTTCCCCAATACTCCCATTTCTCAAGTGATCTATGTAAATGACTTTGAGAATATTCTATGCACGTATATGCCTTGTTTAGGTTGAGATACTGCTTCGGATCCCGGCAGCTTCGATCTTGGCGTTTCGAGTATTCGTTGATCGATCGAAAATCACGATTGTGGTCGCAGTTGTTCGATCGATACATCGAAGGAGCAAGTCTAGCGAGGGTCGAAGTGGTGTTGGATTTCCTTTATGCATGGGAAGCATCCCGATTTCCGTTTCCTCGTACACTGGCCATTTTTTATCGATCTGCTCTTGCGAACAAGACGATATTACATATTCATTGCATCATCGAACATTCATATAGTCTTACAACTTTTTATTAAGGCCCTGGGAATGCAAACGAGGAAAAATGCAATGTTTATTAATTAAATAATTCGTTGATCCATGAAAAAATCAATTAACGAAGAAACTTTGATGAAAAACATGAAGAAAAATCACAACGAGGCTGCAAAAAATGTTCGATATATTCTTGTGATTTGAAACACTTTGCGCATTGCTTGATTTTTGTGTCGCTGAAGCAGTTAGTAGGGGATGTATCCCCGGAGGAAAAAGCAACAAATGAAAGGAGATATGAAGCATCGCCGATATTGTGTATTCCCAAAGCTTTCAGCTTCGAGATGTTCTTTCGAATTTATCATGGATTTGCTTTCGAGCTGTTTGCTTTTGCTTCTTATCTCGAACTAATAGCGTTTCTAGTTGCTGCTCCGGAGATTTGTTTCTATTTGCCACTGTTTTATTGCTTGCAACATCCAACAAAGCTTCGGTAAACTTGAAATCTTGTGTCTTCGTCGCTACCGAAGAACTTGCGTAATTATTAACCGTCTGAGCCCCTGACGTTTTTTTTTTTTCGATTTTCGTGAATTATCAAATCACAGAATCACAGAATTATCAAAAATGTTGGCAAGAAGCTTTCTCTTGGAAAAATAGAGAAGCAAAAATTTCGGATTTCGAAATCCGAACCGAGAGCCTCGGTGTACCTAATTTTGATAATTATGACATTTTTGGATTTTGTAAAAAAAAAAATAAGAGCAATAATCCTCAGTGGGTTCTTGGTTATATTTATTTTTTATGAATTTATGAAAAATATCGTTCATGATATTCGGTCGTCGATGAGAAATCGAATGATTTCGCATCTCCATATAAATGAGAATGAAGCAATAAACATAGATGCGAATAATTTTATTAGAACCGAAATTACACGAGATTTTATGAGGTTATTTGCTCCCTCGATATAGGGAACCTCGTCGAAGCTCAAACCCTTTCGTTTGAAATTGTTTTGTTAAAAGGGTCTGCGTAGTTTCGCCCACAGAGCAGTATCATGCAATTATATTTTTATTCATTTTTATCCGTTTCTTGCGACATACACAATTCTAGTTTGGTTCAGACGCACCTCTGTTTATTCAACACTGCAGCGTTTCATCGGTGATAAATTCTCTTTTATGTTTTTTTCTGCCATTCCATACGATGGCGGAATGTCATTTTTGTCATAGTCGTTGTTTACGTCGTCAATAGTATTTTCTTAACGATCTCTGAAAGTGAAATAAATAGAAAAGGAGAAAAGTATAATAAGTGCGCCTATGGGGAAGCAAGAATTTTGGCTTTTCGTTGCAATAAATGAGTATTCATTGGTATGGCTATTTATTTCGCCATTAGAATTAATTAAAACTCATTAAACCCTCGAGTCCCGTTAGGAGAAATATATAGACAAATATATTTAACGCGTAGAAGGGTCTATGATATTTTCGCTCGTGATAAATATAATGTGAGAGCGTTCGCACCATTTTCAACATCTCTTGTTTATCTCCGCTGAGGGCAAATGGATAACGACTATAAGAAAATGAGAGAAAATATTTTAATTAATGCCTCAGGTAATGGGAGAAATAAAAATGATAACGCTCATCCTCAGGAGACACATTGAAAAGTACATTTTTCAAGGTACCATCAAAAATCTTGGCCTTCGTTAGATTGATGCCATTCATTTAAATTCACGTGCAATACAAAGTGCGAAGGATAACCTTAAGTCTGCTTGAGACTGTACAATGAATCGAGTGTCATTAATTTTTGCATTTATTTGCATGCGCTTAAGACTTTCTAGGAAGCCAGAATACAATTAGTTCTCGTGTTTCAAGTTGAAGATTTATTTTTTTATGAAGTTACGTAGAATTTTTATTCAGCACTTTTTATTTTCAGCAACGAGGTCGTTGACGAATATTTTTTTTCAAAATTTTCGCGCGGTTCCATGAATTTCTATGGCATTCCTTCGATATTGTCAATAAAACGAATGTTTTTTTTTTTTATTTCAACACACCATAAAAAATACACACCCCCATGAAGTCGTCTGGAAATATTTCGACGTTTAACAAGATCGTCAAAAAGATAGTAATCCATTCATATAAATATTGTTTGAAAAAATTGCTGGTTGCCCGTGGGCGCTAAAATGATCAAACAGATTACACTGCTCACGACAAAGTCGAAGCATCGTGAATAAATCGTAAATGGTACTAAAACATGGAGGTCGTCGTAAGGGTGATGGGGCCACGGTCGGGGTGGCAGTCGAAAGGGATATCGAATTAACTTCCACCGCAGCGGCACTCGACCCGATTTTATTTTTCTTCGACTTTCAGTTTTTTTTTTTTTTTATCCTTTACCACCTGCAGTCTTTCCGTTGCCTCATTTTTTTTTTTTTTTTACTTTTCAACCCTCGTATTCGAAAAATCACCATTTTATAACACCTCACTGCCTTCACCCATCTTAGCAAACTGGTTATCAGAGGAAACATTACGTAGTAGCTTGGATATTCAAAGCACGTGTACCAACGGAAAAATTTCCGATCGCACAATGCTTCCAAACGTTCTGAAAAGAAGATAAAAAACAAGTGCGACCTTTTGTCCATTTTCCACAAAAAGCTGTCCCTGAAATTATGCATATTGATCGCAGCAATCACAGAAAAATACTGTTTTCCATTTTTCATCAAAATCCCAGCAGCATTTTTTATGAAATATCATTTTTCCCTCGAGACTGACAAACACATGATTACAGTCATGAAAGAACGAACAATCAAGTATAAATAACAAGAGTTGATGAAAATTGTTCCAATTACGAATTCAGGTTAAAATTTCGTTCGTCGCAAATTCTCGATGTGACAGACTGTATAAATTTGTAGTCGATGAAAAATCCTTCGAAAAAGTGTCGTTGAAATTCAGTAACAATCCGAGCTAAGTGCTTTGTCCCTGAACATGACGAGCGTACTGGTCATTCGAGAAAGCTCTTTTTTCTCCTCTTATCTTGTTTTCACCAAAAATGGGAAAAGGGAAACTAATACGAAGTGAAATATTGCTACCGTAAGTCAGAGGGAATTTTCGTGAAAAAACGGTGGTGTGCCCACTTCAAATATTATCACAATCATGTGAATATTTTGTTTGATCCGATTAAACATTTAAATCATTGTAAAATATGTGCTGTCGGATTCATCAATTCTGAAATAAAAGCTAAAGATGAAAAGGCATAAAACATAAATAAAAAAAACGTTTTTTGGAATTAACAAGTGAATTACTTTGTGCAAAAATATTTTTTAAATTTATTTTTCAGGGTATCAAAGGCTTTGCATATCAAAAGTTTGTAAATTTCAATTCAATCGTATTTCTTCGATGTATTTGACTCCAAACTGGTAAAACGGATTTTCACCGTTATTTAAAATCTCCTAAAATAAATTTTGAAAAATCCCATTGCGTGGGTGCCGCTTTATTGGGTTCATAAAATGCAAACTGTGTCATCAGACGAACTGAATTTCGAGAACACATGTTTCGCTGTGGCCTGGTCCAATTACCATGAAAATTTATACTATGAGATTTTGAAAAGTGATAAAACTCGATATGTTTCCGAACAATGTGAGCAAGGTCGTCGCAGTTAAACTTGCAAAAATAAATCCAGCGGTTTTTAAGCCTTCGTTAAGCTCATTCTCTTCCTCAATCATTTTTCAAGCTCCCTCGCAGCGATGCGAGCCTCTAAATTCAGTCGGTTTCTATACTAGGAACCGGAGAACATTCATTATTCACCAGCACGTCGTAACGTTTATTGGATTTTCAGTTATTCATATGTCGATCGAGGGTTTCTCCATGCAGGCTGTGATAAAATCACTGTTCACTTTTCAGAGTTTTCGAAAGACACAAAACTTTTATGTCAATCTATTAAATTTGATAGTTTGGCGATTAAAAAATTTGTGGATCCCTGCAAAATCATCAAAACAGAGAGAAAAGATATTAAAAATATGAAAAAATCTCGGTTATTTCGACGTTTTTAATTATTTCCACCATCAACTTTCGACACGAAAGAGTGAAGCCGAATAAAAATTATTGACGAGACTCGACGGATTTTATGGAATTGATATTTTTTCGTTTTGATTTTTCTGTCAAATTAAAAAATTATTAAGAAGAATGAAATTAAGTGAAAATAGAATTTCAGGTTGAATAAGTTGGACTTCTATTATTCTCTTAGTCAATCGTCTTCCGGACGAGCACGTTCTTGCTGCTAAAGTTTTTCCGTATTCTGGTCCAACGAGGAGAGGGGAAAGAATAAATGATCTCAACTTCACTTCTTGCTAAAGTGCCACTGAACCGAAGCGCCCTCGAATAACTTGACCTTTCCGCTACGAGCGATGTTGCATGTACGTCGCACTTTTTGCTTAAAACTCCCTTTGAACTTAAAATTACTGTCAAAGGCAGAAAAAATGCGAAAAAGAGGAAATTTGATTTTGCAGTGTTAACGTGACTGAGGAAATTTAATGAACTTGTGCGTTGCAACGTAAACTCAATAGGAAATTATCATTCAACGACCTTTCGATGGATTGCCAGCTCCTCTGCAAAATCGTCGAAGAATACGTTTTCTTTTTCATCATTTTTTTTTCGATTGATGTAAGAAGAATTTTATTTTGGTCTTTCAAATACTTCAGTCAACTTTCTGAACAGGAAACTTTATCATTCGATATCCATGAAAATTATCCCGTTGAATAATAATCAAAAAAGCATAAGAAACATTTTTAATATACAAAGAAAAGTAGAATGAGCGGTGTCAAATATTTATGAATTCACCTTCCACTGTGATAACAATATCGCGTTAAATTAAAACTGCAATTTCAAGGGAGATCTCTTTCATTTTTCCGTCCGTTGATTTCATTTGGCTCGGTGTGCCCGTGGGAATAATGGTCCAGCACATTGTAGATTTACCCGGAGCAGGCCTTAAATTAATTTTTTTTTACCTTCCGTTTAATATTTTACGTTCACACGTGAATGTGAACAATGAAGCTGGTGGGTGTGCGGAAGGTGATCTGGTGATGTTATTCACAAAAATATTCTTGCGCCTTATGACCTCCGCGCCACATTGTTCCCGAGACGATTAGTTCCAATTGTTTTGATAGCATTGAAATTAGTAAATTAGATTTTTGCTCATTAACTTGAAAACAAGGGGATCGTGCGGATTGAAAAAGTCGTCGCAGTTATTCTTGATATCTGATGAAACAAAATTCACATCAGTGTGTCCCTTGTTTCAATTACGTTTCACGTAACACATTTCGAATGGCAACAACTTGCCTGTTGATCACCCTCGGATAGACACATCAGATGGTCCAGAGAAAACTTGTGTTTTTGCACAAACAATGGATGAGTAGAGTTTTCGTACTGGCATGTCGTACCGCGATGTTTTGGAGTGGGAGCAGGAAAGTTATTATCGAGTGAAGCTGTAAAGAAGAGATATGTTGTTCTGTCTATTTGGGCGTATCAAAATGTTTCACTAGACTGTCTTTGGGATTAGTTTTTATTCGAAAGATTTCGGCAGAAGCTTTTCTAGAATTTCATCAAAAATGTTTTATGCTGCTATAAAGAGTTGCGTATAAAACAAAATGTACTTTTTATACGAAGATCCGACGATAAATACTGCTGGCTTATCAAATCGAGTCGAATTTCACTTTTGTTTTATATCAACGAGACAAAAGGATCGCTGCCATAGCGATCGAGATCATCTCGACGATGTTATTATTTTTTCGACGTTGTATAGTGTTTCCCATGTAAAATAAAAGCTACAACGAACGTTTATTCTTTGGAAGGACGAACGCATTGTGTTTTTGAAATATTCAGAAACTCATTTCGATCGAATTCATTGAGCTGACAAAATAATTAAAACAATCTTTTTCGCCAGAGGAAACGGACGCAGTTGAAAAAATAAAAGCAGTCCACGATCACTGAAAACAGTGGGAACATTTATCGGGAGGAAAAACGGTGAAATGGCAAAGTTCACATCAGGCTCTTCATTTACAGTTTATGATCATGATGTATCGAGACTGGTGCAGGTTCCCATTTCAAACCTCCCTGAACCTTCGTTCAGTCTCTGTAGGAGTTGGTGGCTTTGCAACCAGTTTCCGCTTCCATATTGGTTGCACCGTCGACCAACTACATTCGAAACACGACATCTGTTACACGCTGAAAGCTTCGGACCAGCTTGAAGAGCGACGCGTCACGAACAAGCGAATCCTTCGCTCGCAACACTCTTTTTCGTAAATACAAAATTCGTGAATAACACTTTTTCTTCGTTTATTCAAGAACTTTACAAAGGTTGGACATTTTTTGGTACTTGGTTATGATTGGTAGAGGGTTGTAAAAATGGGTCGAGTGGTTTTTATACTTTCCAACTATTTTAACGTCCATTTTATACCAGTGACGTCAATTCTACGATCGTTGCTGATGATCCCTTGGGAAAGTGCTTTACCACGAGCCCGGAGTATTACTCTATAAATCTATAGAATACTGCAGGCAACCCTCGAGGCCATGACATCTCAGTTCCTAGCCACACACTTTCTCCACCTTTCAAATAAATATACTCGTCGTTACACATCAAATAGTTATCACTGTCAAACAAAGAATTTCCAGTTGAGAAGTTCGAACACCGTGAGAATATTCTGACTCCGTCAGATTAATTTACTCAGGTCAATTCTTGTGTTTTCCCTACGATCATATTTGAGCTTGAGTTTTTGCCAAAATCCATAGGTTCGGAGTTTTCGGAGATTAGACGTTTTGGCTTTAATGTAGTTTCATCGAGCGTTTCGTGGTTTGAAATTTTTTTTAACCTCTGGTTCACTCTTATTCTTCATGTTCACGAATGCTTCTCGTAGATTCACGAATATTTTTGGGAGAGATGAACAAGCTCGAATCTTCTTTATTGGACTTTTTGTCTTGAAAAAAAATTTGCACAGTTTTTGAAAATTCTTTCCACACAGAAATTAGATAATTTTTTTTTAGTGACAATTCCCCAAATACCTGAGTAAAAAAAAATTAATTTAATCGATCAAATATTTATGGAGACATGAGTTATAGCAATTCGTATAAAAGATTCGAATCCGATGGGGACGACGAGCCCGGAAGTGATATACAGCGGCGGTATGACGGCAAACACATTCCGAACTTGGTTTCGAAACTTCGTAACATGTTTTCGACACATTATTGATATCCAAAGGGAACAGGAACAGAGAATTCTTTAAGCTTGTAGATTTCAAACATCGCATTGTTCGGAAATTAATTCTCGGCTTAATTACGAGGCATCGACTTTATCAAAACTTTCATGTCGTCATGTTGGAAGTCAATCATAATGATTCTCGCATATATTTTCGCAGGCATGAAACGCCTTAATCGGGTGGTTTCCATTTTTTAATTAATCAGGAAAAAATATTAAGTGCATTTTGACATTTTTTCGATCGATATTTCAATTTCCCTCGGACCTAACTCATCGCATAATTCGTAGCTCTCGCTCGGAAGGAAAACACGATGAAATAGTCTGCGACAAGAAATACAAAGCGAATATAAAAATAACGAATTCATCTCGCGGAAGCTTTCTAAAGAAAACTTTTCATATGTATCGTAAATGATGATAATCTTCTTGTTGCTGCTACAGTATTGTGGACAAATACGAAATATTCTCGTACAATTGACACCATAGGAATACAGCCATGAAGCATAGCCGATATATTATATTTGCTATTTCGTAATATCCATTCAGCAACGATCATACAGTGGCTGGACAATTGAAACGACGATTTATTGGATATCTCGTAAAATGCACATATTTTCGTGGACAGATATTGAAATGTTGGCTGATTCATACAAAAGCCAACTTTGATATGGGTTTCCGTTATTGTTATTGATTTTCAAGCACATGGTTTCCATTCAGGTTGGGGATAAGAATCTTTCCCATATTTACAAGATCCTGAGCATTTCCTTAGCTTCCCCATATGCCAAGGAATCGTAATTCCCCATTAAGAGAAGAAAAAATAAAAAATACAAGATCGTGTCACAGAAATACTGCAAAGTCTCATTATTTCCTAATGTTTTTCCAATCACAATAAAAATGCACGACTTTTTAATGAATTTAAAACGGAACGTAACTCTATTACGATATTGACGTGTTTTCTACGTTTTTAAATCCGTGTATGACATTCAACTAAGCCGATTAAAGGAAAAGCGTACTAAAACTTTTTTTTTCTAGAGCATTTTACTGTTCATTGGAAAAAGAGAAAAGAAAGTACTCGATGCAAGGAAAGCTCGTTAAAAGTTGGTAATTGGATCGAAATTTTATTGAGGAAAATGTACTTGTACTTGTTTTTCATGAGACCCAAAGCTTACGTCGAAACTATAATTATCAGAATTTTAATTGACATTCTTGGGAACAAGTGATCACAGTAGTGCAAAATGTCCACTTTAGTCGTTGGGTTAACTCTGTCTACTAATATACTAACTAGCCGTACCTGCAAGCTTTGCTACGCAGCACACCTAGTTGGCGCTAGAGGGTACAGCTAACTTAATATGAAAAGTTAAGATTTTTTTTCAAAATCTTCCAACTTTGATTTTACTAAAATCGCTATAACTTTTTTTTTTTACAAACTGGTACTCTGGCTACCGCTCATTATCTTCGTTTTCGAATTATCTTTGAATTGGTAATTAGCGATTTTTTAATTATTATCATTTTTTAGTTGCTCGTGATTTTTGAAAGTGGAAAATGTGACGAAAAATGTGATTTTCTGGTTCGGGTTCCCAAAAAAAATAAATTATCGGAATGCAATACAGCCTCAAACCTGTTCTGATTCATGAGCTTCATTCCTGTGAAAGATTCATCAAAAGTTTGTAGTAGAGTTTTGTATGGATAGAGATTGGCTCGAAATATGAACTTAACAAAAAGTGATTTTGCTACAAAATTGAACATCCCATACGATTTGAACTTTGCAGCTTTCCAGCGCATATGGGTAACTCAAACATACAGGATGCATTTGCATTTTTAATTCAAGGCGCAACCGTCGGGGGATTGACATGCTCCAGGTTCTCGTAAACGTTTGCAGTCTTTAATGTACTAAATTTATATACACAAACAAATTTCTCGTTGGACGCAACAGTTAGTCCAGTTCATTGAGTTAGCTCTATATCTAATTTAGTTGCTTCAAACACTCGCCCGTGGAGGTCCCACCGTAGTGGATAGTTTAAAGTTTAAATAGTCTCCGGAATTACTCCAATCAACCTACGAGCCCTATCAACCGCGACAGTTTCCAGTAACTCGAGTTTCACAACTCGCGTATTATTTACACATTCGCATGGGGTCATCTTTATTTTCACCGATCGATTTCCAATGTCGCGAAGGATAAGCTGCAGCTTCACAGAGAAATATCCCATTATCACCATCATCAGATTTCTTAAGTCCTATGAACCGAAATCCACAAGAACGTGACAGTGCCAGTGGACATTCTCAATATCTTTACAAATTCGTAATTTCCTCATTATTCTCAGCAACCCCTACAGCAACGATCTATTTCAGCTTCGACGATTCCTCTCGAATTGCCAACCACCGGCTTCTCGATAATCGAAACACACACTCCGAGCTATGATCGCGGAAGCTCATCACGTGTCACATGAGTATCTGTCGAGGTATCTCTGCTTTACACGGATCCAGCACGACGACCGAAATTTTACGTTTATACACTGAGGAAAGAAATTTGTTGATACAACAAAATTTGTGTTGAATCAACAAATTTCGCGGTCACGGAGGCCGGAAAAAATATTTTTTTCATTTTACAAAACAATTCAGTTGTTTCAACTGTCCAAAAATGGACAAGCCATAACTTCCAACCTACAGTTAGTCTACCCAACAACTCAAAAGTTGATCAAACTGATGATTTATTTTATACAACTGAAAGTTTTGTTAAACGGAACGCACGGTATTTTTTTTCGTAATCTCTCAAATCAATCAAACATTTAGTCAACCAGAGTTCGATTTTGTTATTCAAACGACGTCATTTGGTCACAGTAAATGACTAAAGGTGTTGAAGCAACTGAACGACTGCATCAGGATAAATTGATTGTTTTGACCACCTAGGTTATTGCCTCAACTACATATGCCTTCAGCGCAACATTACATTTTTTTAATCAACAAATTATAGCGAACAAATTGAAATTTGTTGGTTCAACAAATTTCTTTTCTCTGTGTAACTGAACACACGCCCCTTGATTGTATCAATGCTGAGGCACATGTTTTTGCATAGCAAATGAAGAAGTCCATCGTTTAAAAGTGCAAACGAATGGGCCCCTTGCGTGTCTGTTTACTAAGTGACGATTTGATTTGACTCAATGAAAAAGTTGGTAAACATACGAAAAATCATTTTTTTCAGGATTCTCGTAAATTTAAACGCGAGGCAGAATCTTGCCACCAAAGGTTGAGCTCGTTACGGTCAATGATTCGATAGCACAATATTTTAACGCAAAAAGCATGAACTCGTGTACACGATGCTTTGCGCACGGTGCAACGAAACTCTTGCGGAATAAGTAGGAAGTATCCACGCCAACTTTTAATGAGTCTCGTGCTCTTATGGAGAGTTCATGAATTTGCTCCTTTCAGATGTAATTCACCCTAAAGCTGCTCGCGCACTCTTCCTCTGCCACAAATACTCGTTCGCTCTCTCCCTTTTTTATTCTGCTTCGTAGGCCCATATCGACGATAAACACTATTTCAGAAAATCGTATTTTACTGTAACGCCTTTTAGTTTCTTACAGTTTCACTTTTTACACCTGCTCGACGTCCGAACATTCAACTTTTCCTTTATACGTCTCTCCGAACACGAAAACAGCATTTGAAAATCTGCCATTCCGTCCGAGCGATTGCGAACCTCCATAATATCCTAATTCCCTGGATATAAAGTAGGAAAATAACAACAACAATAATAATAACGATAAATAGTCGCCCTTATCGAACTATTTACCTTGAAAGATAAAGTTTCTTTTTTTTTTAACCGAAATGGGCCAATTTATCGCAGGACGAATGAAAATAGATGTTGCTCTTTATTTTCTTACCTCTATTGGTTCTTTCACGTCCAAACGCGATGAGTTACCGCCCGATATAAGGATCACAAAAAATAATACTCTTGAACTCTTGAACCTCGGGAGCTTAGCACGTCAGGAAGAAAAATGGAATAATTGGCGTGAGGATTTTGATACTTCGCGTAATTCGTAGCCCGATTTTCCATGATACACGAAATGATAATTTCAAAGTCAACGATAATTTTTAATTTGTTGATTGAGCAATTAATAATCATTCAAAAAATTTGAATTGCATCATTTTTACAGATCGGACGACACTATCGAGAGGAAAGCCTGATTGAGTGAGACCAACGTTTGTTACGACTAAGTATTTCCGGCGAAAATGACACGAGAATGATATCGTGTTCGGTTTTTTTTTCAAACGATTCAGACAGCAACTGTCACGATGAGACTTTTCCGGACAAAACTCCGGTTCAACGTATAATCACTGAAAATATAAATAATTACGTCAATAAATAAATATGTCGTGGGCAACTGAACTGCCGAGTATTTATTCTTCGAATACTTCTAACTTGACGAGTCGCATAACTTATCCACATTACAATGACAGCGACAATTTGACGAATAACACAGGAGTTCTTTATATTCCTTATGACGAGCGTCCTGAGACCTACATCGTGCCCATCGTCTTCTTTTTTATTCTCGTGATTGGTGTTACCGGAAATGGTATCCTCGTCCTCACCATATTACGACATGCCAACATGAGAAATGTGCCAAACACCTACGTATTGTCACTCGCCCTGGGTGACTTACTGGTAAATACTTGACCTCAATTTCTCATCCATTATATTTCGGTTTTTACGAAAAAAATTATAAAATTCATAATTCACACTTTATAAAAATCAGCATGATTTCGATTTTTTTTCTTTCACTCCATTTTCTATTATTGTAATAATTATTTACTACTCCGTTCATTGAACTGTTCGTCTCGCCCTCCATGCAATTCAAGGGCTTTTCACGCAGCGATACTGATTTCTTTTTACTCCCTTATTCCCATTTTTTTCTTCTTATTTTTAAATTGGAAAAAATAGTAAATCGGATTGTGTACGAAAGGGATGAAATTCGTAATAAATCCTTAGCTTGGAGAACGTATCTTTATATCCTCTTGCCGAGTAGTCTGTTTTCGAGAAATAACTTTATTACATTTCATGGAAATATACGTTTTCTATCAAGTAAAATGTTCTTTCTGATTAGTTTGCAAAAAAAAACAAATGTCGTGTTAGGAATTTGTGCCCAAAGTTGACAAAACGTTTCTGTCACGTGATTGGACGGAAATGCGGATGATTTCAATACATAAAGATGCAAATGCCCTTGCCTCTTTCCCACGTCGTGACGATTGATACGAAGGCAACAAAAAAAAACATAGAAGCTTAAACAATTCGTAATGCAACATTTTTTTAATATTCGACAGAGTTTTTATCGAATTCTGGTATTTTTTTGGTTTGAATTCTGCGAGTTTTGTTTGTGATGTCAAAGTAGATATTCCGGTTTATTAATGTCAACATATTGTTATCGCGGGCTGGTGTGTATTTTTCTTTACTCTTGTGCTGTTATGAAAAGCTATGGGGATCAGTTGCAGAGAATTTCGACAGATTTAATGAAAAAAGCATAGAGCGAGGATTGAGTAAATACGAAAAATAATCTTGATTATATTTTATCGGGTTTTTGTTTTATTTCGAAAAAAAAAAATATTTCGATTATTTTTCCAACGAATTGGGTACGCACGGTTGGTTATTATTTATTTCCTGCGTGTAGCGAACTCGAGCAATTTATATCGTGTGTCCAAGCCATTCATCCCTGCCCTCTGACCAAGCCCTATCTCATCTTTTTTATTATTCTTCACAACAGAACGTATGTCCATATATACGCGTGCACACTTTCACGAGAGTATAGACGAAATAAATGAAAGGGTACGAAGATAAAAACGATAAGAAAAATCTCGTCCCATCTCAGGTTATTGTGACGTGCGTTCCTTTTACTGCAACTATTTACACCATCGAGTCATGGCCGTATGGAGTCGCAGTGTGCAAAATATCCGAATGCGCCAAGGATATATCGATCGGAGTTTCCGTTTTTACGCTGACCGCATTATCTGCAGATCGCTTCTTCGCTATCGTTGATCCACTGCGAAAGCTGCATGCAACAGGTAATCAAAAGCACACGTCATTTCTGTTCCATACTCTTAGCTAGACCACGTTTCGCAATTCGAGACTTGAAGATTTTTTTTCTCGAAATCGATACACTGGAAATTTTTTTTTCATCAATTCTTTTTCGTTCAAAAAACATTGAATAGTGTGACATAATTTTTTTGACTATTTCTGTCGACCCGTTTTTTTCTGGCGTGTAAAAACGTGTGTACTGTCATTAGCGCATTTTTAATGTCGATCCATTACGAAAAGACGTGCGGTCGAGGTCGTTAAAACTTGATCGGTGATTGGGAAACAACATAAAAATTGCATGAGCACCATTTTTCAAATTTCCATCAGGACGTCGAAATTTGTCGTATCTCTGTATCGTTATCGTACGAATTTCCGAATGAAAATGTTTTTTTTGTATATTTATATCTCAGGTGGAGGAAAACGAGCCACTCGCTTCACTAGCACAATTGCTGGGCTCATCTGGTTACTCGCAATCGGATTTGCCGTTCCAGCGAGTTTCGCTTACATCAAAACAATTCAAGTCAATAACGAAACTAGTTTCTTGGTACGAACACAATTCCTCGTTGCTTTTCGTAATTGCTGGCACGTGTTTCGTGAAGCCATTTCATGGAATAACAATTTTCTTTTTTTTTTTACAACGAAAGAGAATGGACATCGGCCGATGGCTATTATTATTATTATTTTTTTTCACTGTATCCTTTATTTTTCAAGGCTTGCTATCCATTTCCTAAAAAATATGGCGACACCTACGCACGGTGGATTATTGTCAGTCGATTCTTCATTTATTACCTGATACCGCTGCTGATTATTGGCATATTTTATCTTCTGATGGCTCGACACCTCGTCCGTAGTACGAAACAGATTCCTGGTGAGATGCGAGGCCAGGTAAGCAATGAATTATTCATTTTGAAGCTTTTTAGCTTTTTACGTGATGTTCCAAACGTTCGGCTACTGATCAATCACTCTTACCCAGAATATTGGAAACTTGCAATCTTCTTAACGACCTCCAGAAATTGATAAATATTAACATTACGATCTGAATAGTAATCCTTGTTTTTTAAATACTTTTTTTTTCATTCAAATTCACCAGGAAAAACAGGTAAAAGCGAGAATAAAAGTGGCTCGTATGGTTCTCGCTTTCGTCGCGGTTTTCGCCGTGTGTTTTTTTCCTCAGCACGTTTTCATGTTCTGGTTCTACTTTCATCCGACAGCTACTAAAGACTACAATGGTTATTGGAACAGTTTTCGTATTGTTGGATTCTGTCTGGCCTTCATGAATAGTTGCATCAATCCTATTGCTCTTTATTTCGTCAGTGGATCGTTTCGCAAATACTTCAACAGGTAATATGAATTTTTCGAGATTGCTGTCATCCGGACGATTAACCCTTCGAGTGCATACTGTTTTCTGTCACCGATTGTTTTGGTATTTAATTTTCGCTTTTGTCAAAAATTAAGTTGGAATAGAAAAAAAAAAGTAAAAAAATTAAATAAATTATAAAATTTTGATAATTTACTACAAAAAATGTTTCGACAAAAAACGAAAAATGCATATTTAATGGAATATAACGATTCGAAAAACGCCTTGGGTCAAATTGACCCAATATGCACTGGAGGGGTTAAGGTTTGGAAAAAAAAGTGTTCGTTTTGTGTCGAGCCTTCGGAAATCATGAGCAAAACTTTCCTTAAAGAAATTGAGATGTGGCTCGATTCGATTTTTCTGAAATATTCTATAAATACGATAAACGAATCGAATCCCGAGTTACACACGTTCGAGCATTCTTGAGAGGATTTACAAAGGGTTGTTTCCATAAACTTTGTGACACTTGAAATGACATGTAGGTCATTGAGATTTCGTTGAGAAATGTTTGTCGGTAGGCAGCACGAAGAGCAGGCTGCTCTGTAAACCTTCCCGTTGGTTGATCCTAACAGACGGTTCGAAAGCTTTGAACGAACGATATGAAAAATCGTTTTCCAACTTCAACGAAAGAGTTTTAGAAAAAATGCCATGCGCGTGACAGGTTTCTCGGAATTTGCTTTCACTGTTTCTTCATATATTCATGGCAGTTTCTCATGCACATGCAAAAATATAATATTCCTTTGGACGTCGGGAAAAAAGGAACAAGATTTACGGTTGAATTTTTTTTTCCAGTAACCCGACTCTTTTCTGTTGAATTACATTTTTTTTTCCAAACCGTCATCGATGGTGCACAACCCTCAGAGTCAAAATTCAATCCACAGATTTTTATTAGCAACTTGCTCGTTTTTTTGCATTAAAAAACTATTCGAACAACGGATTCAGGGTTTTTTCGGTCTCGACAGTTCTCTCAACATCGAAACGTCGAAACAAAACCTTCACGTTGATTTATAAATGTACCGAAAGTTTGATTTCTTTAATTTCCTGTTTCAATCAGATATTTGCTGTGTTATTGCTTGATGAAGAAAAATCGTTCGAGACTGAGTATAGAGTCGAATCGACGTGCCCAGAGTTTTTCCTTGTCAACGAGACGTCACACGAATTCAAAACGACTTTATGGAACTCACAGCAACCGTCAGAGTTACAATAACTCGATGAAAACAGCGGACACGTGTCTAGATGGAACCGGAAGTAGATTTTATCCCGGAGTACGGAAACAAGACCAGCAACACCCTGAACAAGAGACTATGGTGTCGGTCTGCAACAATGGAATCGAGCAACGTGCATGAATACGTCCAGTAATTTTACGTCCATTGTTTGACGACTCTGAAGTTTGCAACGTTGACATTCAACGAAAAATATTTGATCTATTAATTATTTATTGAGTTTTAAAAATGTTGTCAATTTTTCGTGTCGATTGAGTTTTTGGGTGGCCAGGGAGGATCGTTTTATTGTCCGGACCAAATATTTAATAATTATTACGAATTCTGCTCAAGTGAAAACAGAATTTCGTTGCATTCCAACGATGCAAACTTCAGCAGCATCATTGTTTGTCTGTCTAACTATGTATTTAGCTTTTTATTTCCAGCAATTCTTCTCTGAATTTTCGCCACCAAAATTCATGTTTGCAAAATTTTTTTGACGAGCTAAAAATCGAGTCCAATTTTGATCGAGTTCACGCCCATAAATCGTTAGGATTGAAAATATTTTTATATCTCCATTTTAGTCAAATGCAATATTCTACAAAACCATCAACAAATATTGACCTTTGTTTGTATGACGATAAACGAGTTCAATTTCATTTTTCCCACGAGCCACGAGCCTGCAAGTGATTGCTTCAAAATTCGTGCAATGTGGGAACAGAAAGTATTTTTGTCTGCACTGAAAAGTGTAGGCGATTCGAAATTGGACACAATTTCGATATGAATTATTTTGAGCAAACTCGATCGACGTCTAGCCTTTTGGAATTTCATGAAAAACAAACGAAAAATTGTTGAAAATTCTCTCGAAGGCTTGATATAAAGTTTTGCTGACGACTATATTGGCTTCAGTGTCCCTCGTCCAATTTCCAACGAAAAACTCATACCAACGTGACCTTTTTTCTCCCAACCACTGTATTCGGTATGAAGGTCTTGAAAGTAATCAGCGATTAGATTTCTTTTCTACTAGAGAGAGAACTCAACAAGTAAAAACCTCTGATTGCTCCATCCAATGTGTAAATAATTATATAATGTGAATGTATGTCTTACAACGTAATTCATTGAACTCGTTGAGTCAAGGGGCTGATGCATATTTCTGGTTTTTCACTGTTTTTGTCGTTATCGATGTACAAGGTCGGCAAAGAAAATACCAAGTCATCCAATATGGTCCCTGGGACATTGACGAATGTCAAACGATCACGAAGCTCGTTTTAAGTTTGTTTTAAAATAATGAAAATACCGAAAATATCGTAAATTTGAGAAGAAAACCATTTCCGGATATTCTCCTGGGGTTGATATTGATCCTGGTCGGAAGTTGTAGGCTTAAGAATGTAAACTTTCTCGTCAGGATAAATCGTGAATAGAAAAATGTTCTAGGGCTACTTTATTCTAATTTTGATATTAATTCCGATCCGTGGATCCGAAGAAATTAAGTTTCAATGGAAAAGCTCGATGTGTTTTGCTTCCCGCAATATTCGATTACGAGCTTTAATTTCTACTGCGTCGTTGAGCTTAATTTCATAATTTGACACAAAACTGGCCTGTACCTGATTTAATCATAAAGCACCGACTCAACCTGAGGAAAGGGTTGAAAAGGAAAATTTCGTGCTTCGCAACGACCTGGAATATCGTTTAACGGCTCGCTGGGTTCGTTTTCACGTTCACGAGACTCAGCCAACTTGATTACAGTTGCAATCCTCTTCTGAAAACGACGCTTTTGCTACCCTTTTATCACACAAACAAAACGACCCAATGTTCTCACTAAGAAACATTTTATTTTTCTCACTTAAACACTTTTCGTTTTTTTATACGTAACAGAAAATAATCGAAACCTGAAAGCAACCATCAAAAACTACGAAACTTTTTTTGAACATTGAATTCGTTCCAACGAAACGGACTTTAATATTATGCAGCAAAATCCAGCATTATAAAAAATTTAGCATTCAATAATCGACGATGAAACGTTAATAAAGTAGTCGATCGATCAGTGGGATCAGCTGTTGGCTATGAGCTTAGAATTCCGATAAAAACTTTTGTTAATTATCCAATTTCCAGTGTCATTACGAATCCAGCATGAAGAAATTTTTCTTTTAATACAAATTGTACATAAAAATTAGCGAATCTTCTTTTTAAACGGTTTGCATGGGTGCTAAGAATTTTGGACTGTGTAGTGTTTAGGCTTTTCGAAATTACGATGATGTAGCTACAGAAGTATTACGTTACCATTTTCCTGCCCATGGAATTCATCGACTTCGGAATTTACAAAAAAAAAAAAAAAAAACGCCGGCATATGGCTGCGTGGAATATTTTATTAATCGTGCGATCAGTATTAATAGTGAGTAAGGCAAATAATTGTAATTACATGCAAACCTGCAGAGGACCAATTATATTTGTTTGATGAAATAATATTTATTCCTAAAATAAATGTTGCAACTCTCAATGTATCACAAAATGTGTATTAACAATCTATTAATAAAATAATTCAACAATGAAACTGTAAAAAAAAAAGAACGGAAAATTGTTGTTGACGCGAAATCTTGACAGCGTGAACTTAGCACGAGCCAGAGAATTTCCATGCAGACAAAAAAGAATCTTTCAAAGAGATGTCAAAAAAAAAAAAAAGATTGAGAATTAATTGGCAATCGATCACGATGTTTAATGTAAACAAGAAAAAGTTAACTGAATAGTTTATCGTTTTGTTCGAAGGATGTCTTGAAAAAAATGGAGAAAAATGATTGTCCAGGATGTCGAGGAGACGGGCAAGACATTTCCTGCCAAGAAAAACCTCACATACAAGATCTTTGTCCAGCTGATCGTGAGAAAATTGCTCAACTAGTGAAAAAACTTGCCGAGTAATAAATTCAAAAATATACAAAGTGAAAGTTTGCTAAATCGTTTAAAAGGGAAATTTTAACCTCGATCTCCACTATCAATTCCTTTTAACGTAAACCCTCTTCGCTGCTCGATAACGCAGAGAGAGCACGTTCATAAAAAAAACGCGTTGAGAGAAAATGATGAAAATTAATCGTCGCTGTCGGTCCATCGGGCCACGAAGGGTGGACCTAGAATTAATTTTTTTTAATCACTTCCAACTAATCATTCACTAATCAGGGGGTTTCATCATTGACTAATCGTCTTTCTACGCTAATTAATAAATTCATGGAAATTTTTTTGCAACGAGGTGTACGCAAATGAGACACAAAGCAGAAACAGAACTGGCTGAGAAAGTGTCGGAAATGCAGTCGGTGATCAATCGCTACGAAACACGGTTTACTGAGCACGAAGAAGAAAAGAATCTGCTGAAGCAACAGGTGGTCAAAAATGAATCTTAAGTTCAGAGAGTTATTTTTTTGTGATAAAAATAACTTTTGATATTTAATTCAAATGTGATATCGAATAATCCTTTTTCAGCTTGAGATTGCAAGCTCTCGTGAAAAATCGTTGAAGCACGAGAGTTCTAAATCCTTGAACGCTCTCGGTGATCAATTGGACGCTCAGGAGAAAGAATTTGTCAAACTTACAGAAACCGTCAGAGATTTATTGCGAGAAAAGATTCAGTTGCAAAATGCTTTGATCGAGAGAGAAGCCAAAGTCCGGATTGCTGAGTCGAAGCTCGAGAGAGCTAGAGAAACTCTCGAGATGGAAAAACTAACATTCATTAAAGAGCACGCGAAAGATTCCATTTTAAGAAAAACTCGCGATCGTGCCACCCAAACTTGTAACACAAGTTCGGAGAAAACAAACGTTGCCATTCTGGAGAAAACAGAAAACACATCAAGAGTCAAGTCCAAGAATGACCTTGAGGATCCTTCGCAAGATGGAATTCTCTTGCGCTCGTTATTCTTCACAACTACTAACCCTTGTGAGGATGAATATTTTCCTGGCTTCGATGTTTTCAACCCATTAGATAAATCATTCGCACAATAAACTAAAAATATTCAAAACGTTTGGAATTTATTTCACATTTTCACTAATTTATCGATTCATTCGCATCGATTCGTCACTTTATTCGGTCATTCGCCTCTCTCTATAGATTTTATTTCTTAATTTTAACCCTAGAACTACAAACCGTGGTAAATATTCACCCCTCGGGTTTCTTATTCGTAAAGTCGTTCTAAAAGCAGTAATCTGACTTATAAGTGCATGAATATTTTTGTTCTTTCGTGCCAAAGAGCACGTTCAATTTCATGAAGGTTTAGTTGCTAAAAAATCGATTTAAATACCTAACAGTAAAATTGTTATTGTAATTTCTTAAAAAATGAAAATAATGAATAATAAAAAGTGTGAATGTAAAAAAAATTGTTAAAAAAAACGACAGATGGTCGATAAAAAAATGAAACAACCGTATTACTTTCACAAAACGAATTTATTTAGGATTCTTTCAAAATTTTGTATAAACGTTCTTGGCATCAAAACTAACAGTTTTCTCCTCTGAAGAAAAATTTTCTGACGTTTAGAATTTGAGATATTTGATTTCCCATTTTTTATTAAATTGAAGTTCCGTTTCTTCCGAGAAAAGCAGATTTAGTAAATTATTTCAAAAGAATAACTCCAGGAATGGAATTTGTCTAGTTTGGAGGAAAATGAATGGGCGTTTTTGGAACGATGTGAAAATCGTCCAAGAGAATAAATGGAGTGAAATATTTTTCAAGCATAAGCTTTTTATTTATCGATTTATTACATATGTTTCCACTTACAGTATTACTGTGACACACTGGGTCAAGTAATCGTTATACAGTATAATAAATACACGTTTACAGCATTAAAAGGTTTTGTTTTTCTTTTCCTTCTCTCTTTACGCCTTGGAATAATGTATATAGTGTGTAGATTGTATGTATGTGTGTGTGTGTGTGTGTGTGTGTGTGTGTGTGTGTGTGTGTGTGTGTGTGTGTAAGTGTGACGTTTTCATTTTCTTAAATCTTTTCTCCGTCCTCAGTATCATCGTGAATAGTTAAGTGGAAAGAAAGGAAATAACGACTAGCATGATCGTTAAGGCGAAATGACGCAGTAAACGACATATTCGAGGGAATTTTTCTCTCAGACGTTCAAGATTTCGGAAAAAATAAACGAATATGCTCTTTTTTGTCATTCGTTTGTCATGTTTTTTTTCCGAAAGATCAGTAGTTTAGGAGAAAAATTTGAAAAACTTAGCTATTTCTCTCGCACTCACAACGTCATTCTTGTATGTCATTTCGCATTAAGGGAAGTTTGAACAAAAAGGAGGAGATAAGAAAAACAAATGTGCAGTGTGTTCTCAAGACTCTTTTCATTTTTCTCGGGACATGCTCGATCTTTGAGTTATCGATCGCCAGTCGAATTGTTCTCGAATCTTGAGCTTCCGAAGCTTGTCAAGAGCTCGAAAAATGATTTATCTTTTCATGAATTTTCGTCTCGTTTCGTTTTATGTAGCAATTTATGTTGAAACTTTATATCAGCAAAGATTTTCGTGGGAGTGCCTCAATAATATATACGTTTTTGTTCATTCTGGTTTCTTCACAATAATACTCGGAGACGAATCTCAATAAATCAATAGCCCTTTCGAGATATCATAATAATAATATTGGGTTCGATTGTTTTATTAATTAATTCTCTTATTAGATAATATCGCTATCGTTTAACCCTCTTCTCGTTACTTTCTCTCCAACAGTATATTTTTCTTCATCACTCTTTGCTCGTACCAATTTTAACTTTTCTTTTTTTTAACAAAATAAAACTATTGAATTACTACAACAGTCAGCAAGCATAAAATCGTTGACGCGCTCTGGCTCTCGTATTATTTCGTCTATTTATTAATCGCGTTTACGATTATCAGATTGCACATAGTGAATGGTGTTTCGTGTTGTTGTTTTTGTGGTTGTTATTGGTTTATTTACGTTGTTATTTTTCAGCAATCGGAATGGTGGAACGGTGCCGGAGCCGTAAACGGAAAAAGGCGGACATGACTAGAAAATGACGAAGAATTACGAATAAAAAACTAAAATGCACCTCGTTTCCCTTCTATTTTTTGTTCCCCCCCGCAAATTCGTCCTGATCCCAAAAATCTGTGACCAACGTTTTTTTTCTCTTCCTTTCTTCATCCCCCTCTGTCGTTTTTTGTTTCTATTCCCACTTAGTACATCAATTTTTGTCTCTTCATTAAATATATACATCATTATACCGATTATCTAATGGTGCGCGCGTCGCGAAACTCCTCGACCCATGGCCGATCGCACTGTCATCATCGTATCCATCTCTCCTCGTATATTTCACCCTTTTTCTTTTCTTTATTCTCGTTCCAATTCCGCGAACCAGTCTCAATGTTGTGCATTTTAATTTCGCGTGCTCTCGAAAATGCTTTTTCTCGCTCGTAGGGTTCTTTGTGCGGATCCTTCTTGCGCGGCTGTGCGCAAAGAGGATACGCAGACGTAGAAATTCGCACTTGCCCCTGGGCAGGAGCGTCGCGCAGTCGATGAAGCTTGTTCGCTCCGTGCAAGCGTTTAGGGCAACTTGAAACTTTCTTCGTAAAATCGTGACTCATCTTTCAATTTCTACGAATCATCGAAAAAAAATGAACCGCGAGAGAAAAACAAGAAAATTTATTCTTTAATGGGTGAACGATCACGTAATCAGTCGTTGGATCGACAAATATGACTCGCAACTGTCATCGACAACGGAAAATTGACAGTTCAACGGATGAAAATAAAAACGAGTAATCGATTGCGCCGAGGTTTTCGCGTCCGTTCAAAGCAACAGATACTTTTATTATTATTTATTAATAATCTGCGGCCTTAAGATAAGCTTTTCGAGAGTCAGGACACGAAATTAAAGTTATTCCAAAACGCCCGCGTATTCAAGCACAAAACGAGAGAGAACAAACTCATCTATATTCGTAATAACAATATTAGTAAATAGTGTTTAATTACAGTACTTTTTTCTTTTTTCTTTTTTTTTTTTTTTCATCGTGCACGAACGTTTTTATTATAGCTGCTCGAACGTGGCAACGATCCGACATTTAATAATGTGGTGTGCAGGCGGCGCTGTGGCGGCAAGAGGAGGTTAGGCGAAATTACTGATCCTTTTTTTTCTTCACGTTTGCTTATCGTTTCTTTTTTTTTTTCTTGTTTTTTTGACGTTTTTTTTTGTTATCTGGTAAAACAGGGGATGATTTTTGAATAGTTAATGGTGACAAAGTCGAGGTCCTCGCGTCTCTATCTCTTCCATTAATTCCACTCGAACAAGCACATTTGCAAAACAAATCAGCAGCCCGCGTTGTTTGTCATTCGCTAAAATTCCAGCAAAACTACCGAATTTGTAAATTTAGGACAAATAAAATGTTGTGTTTTTTGCAAGAACCTCGTATAATCGACTAAATTTTTTGGCCATTCAGCAACAAACAAATATGAGAGAAAAACTTAGCTTTTTTCAACAAATAACGCTTTAAATTTCTCTACACAATTAATAAGTTTCTATCGTATAACGAGAACGAAGAACAAACCAAAATTGAACGGTTGAAAAATTTGAAAAATAATCTATACCGATTTCTCACGTCTTTATACGTAATTGGTATTTTTTATATATAATATATATATTTATATAATATATATAATATTAATTATAGTAGAGCTGAGAACTTTTACGTGTTTGTGTTTCTTTTTCATTTCTCTCTCTCTCTCTCTCTCTCTCTCTCTCTCTCTCTCTCTCTCTCTCTCTCTCGCTCTCGCTCTCTTTCACTCTTGGGCTCTCATTCAATTCAATGTGATGCTGCGATAAAAGCAAAGCTTTTTGCTACGAGTTGTTTTGAATAAAATTAGGCATTTCCTTCTCTCGTTTCTCGTCTCGATTCTCATTACGACTGCATAAGTATTTATCATTGCAGGGAATACTTATTTTTCCATCTTTAATACCCGTCAGACATGCTCTCCAAACTCTTGTCTTAAGCTCTCGAGTCTCGACCGTAGACACGTTTTTTTTTGAGTTTTAAAAAACGAGCGGTGAGAACCCTTTCGGTAATTCGTTTGCAGAACGCGTTTATTGGAACTTGAACGAATGAGGAAAATCCGAAATAAGTTTGTGGGGCGTGCACTCCAAAAATCTTGGAAACCCACGATTCGTTTGGGTTCGAATAAACGAATCCTTGATATCAAGCACCACCGAAATTACGCTGAGAATAAATGACCCAGAGAGATTTCATGAAAACGAAAGTTTGCTGTTCTTCGTCTTTTTCGGAACATACGTATATATATTTTTTTAAAATATATATAAATATGCGTGGGTCTTGTAACGTCTCGAGGCAATCACGGGTCTCGTTATTTAATTACGAAATAATAATAATCGCGTAATTAGTCGTTTTGTCGATTTCTCTTTAGTATTTTTTGCAATTTTGACGTGAGTTTGTCGGTAGTTGGTGTGATTTTCATTCGAATACGAGCGCGAATCGTAAGGTACGGAAATCGTAAGCCCCCAGAGTCGCGTTTGAACTCGCCATTAATTTCCTCGAGGCAACTGTGAGGAGATTCACTAATTCGCCGCCGAGCCATTCCCTCCTCACTCACTTTGGTTGCGCTTGCGTCGTCTCGATCAACGGCGCCGATACTGTGAGACCAAAAGTCGTTGGATTTGCACCGGTCACTGGTCCTTTGCGCGCTAATTTCGACCTTTTTCAGAAACAACAAAAATAAACACATCGATTCTCTTATTAATCGCTTCGTTCGAGAAAAAATTACGTTGAACTTAATACGGAGCAGCATCCAAAATGTGGCCAAAACGAATCTTTACAAATTTCTGAATAATAAAAACTTGTTGAGGACACGAAAATATTGGCTTTACCTTATCTGACCTGCCAAGAGTGGATTTATGGCATACAGCCAGTCATATACTTCCTTGTCACCGAGGGTTTGCAACAAGTAACCTCTGTGCTTCGTCACTACACTGTTGGTCAAAATTCAATCAAATTATCGCAAATATTTTAATTTTCCTCCGCAGACACGCAACAATTAGCACACCTCCCTAAACACACATGGGTCTGTGGCGCCCTACCGTTTTTTTTACTGTACTTGGACTCGTTAAAAAAATATGAAAAAATTCAGGAAAGTAGTTTTGCATCTATAGAAAGAAAGCCTGCACTGGGTGATGGATAATTTTTTTTTTTTTATCATTGTTATTTAATGGTAATTGATACGAAAAACGAGCAATTCACGCGATTCGCCGAATGGGATGTACACCCCAGACTCATGTGTGTCTACCGAGGACTGCTAGAAAAAATCCATTTCGGAGCGAAATTCAACAAGGAAAATTAAACTCACCTAAACGTATTGGGGACTTTGACCATAGCGAGTTGATCCTCGGAATACTCGACCTGAGCAGTAGCCAAATTAATAAGGGCACGTTCCACCGGGTCCTTTTCCTCCCGGAAAATAAATACGTAGGGTCTGCGAACAGCCTGGCGAAATAAAACAAAATTTATTGACAATTTATTCGTTGATCGCCATTAACCGTCCACGGATCATACGACTTTTCGTGACGTCTCGGATCATAATCATCTTTTTCGTCCTGCTACTTATATCTCACGTATTTGGAGAACAAAATTGTGAAAAAAAACTTTGCATTGATTTTACTTTAAAGTTTCTTCGTGAAAAGTTTGAAAAAGAACGATTTTCGGAAAAGAGTTGTCGTTTGGGTCGGAAAGACCCATATGATCCGCGGAGGGTCAAGTTGGAAGTAATCTGAAAAACAAGGAGCTGATGAAGACGAAAATTTGATAATCGAAGTATTTGGAGACACTCACGACCCATCGTTTCTTCCATCCGTTAGTTTTGTGTTCCAGGACATTGAGGTAACCCTTTCTCGCGATAACAGGACTTATGCGAATCTCCTCGACCTCCGGTACATAAAGCACGAGACTTTCTTTCAAGGGTGAGGAGGATCCAAGAGGAGCTGGGGCCACCGAAGAAGATTGATTCGTCGGTGTCGTGTCGTTTGGTCCAACCCCGACCATCATACTCTCCTGGAGTTCCTGAAGTCTCGCACGCTCCGGCGAACTCAACCTAAAGATGCACGACTTAGATCTGCTCCTGACAATTATCCCCGCAGGCTGCAAGTAACCACTCCTTGTACAACCCCAAAAAACGCCGCAAACAAACCATTTCTTTGGTTATCTTCCTTTATTTTTTCTTCAACTTTCCAACATCGTTCAAAAAAATGGAAAAATGTGAGCTAGCATCGAAAAATATGGAATGCAAAATGTCGTGAAGAGGAATCAAAAGAGAAAGCTTTGAAGCAGAGGAACTCGCGTTATACAGCGGATGAGACAACAATCGATCGATTACTCAACAATGGGCAATGGTTAATTAATGAACATTTGCCAATTTATTCGGTTCTCTGGTTTCTTTTTTTCAATTATCTGTTTTTTTATTTCCGTTTTAACTTCATTTTTTTTGTTGTTTACGTATTTCTGCTTGCTAGCAATTTTGAAGAATGATGGACTGAGCTTTTACTACGGGCGTTTTATTCCAGGCATACAACGGAGGGTTACCTCGAGCTCTGCTTGTCCATTGTCCCCGAGACACGAAATTCCCGAGGACGAAGACGCGCTAATCGTGCTGTTGTTGTATACTGACTCTTGTGACGATGATGAGATTATCGAGGATATGAGGGACGCTGACATGTCCGTTATCGCGTCCTCTCCGGGTGAAACGTCCGAGAGCACGATCCCTGGCTCTTTGTTTGGTATTCTTCCTTGTATGAGTTTAATGTACTTGGTGGCAAGCTCTCGTTCTCGGTCCGTCATTTCCCAGGGCTCGTAGAGATCCTTTGTCGAATTGGAACGTTTCAGCTTGACAGGACTGGCGTGCGGATCGTTCGTAGCTTTTGCCACCATGTTGCAAACCTCCTGAATCAATAGGGTGCGCGCGACAAAACCGTAACGTTAGAACATGAATGTGAATTTTTAAATTGCTATTCGTTTCTTCGCAAAGTAAAAATAAAAAAAAATAAAAACGTGAAAATTCAGAAAAAATCTGCGTGCGACGTTTCTTGAAAAAACAAAATAGTGCAAAGTCTGTCGGAAATATTTGTACCTTCTCGCTTTTGGTGAAATCGTGTGAAATCTTGTTGCACAATGAGACTTTGTCGATGCCAAGTTTCTCGCGCATAATCAACGTGTGCCTAACTCTTTCGACCTCTTCGAGCCTCGTTAGTTTTTCCAATTCCCATTGATGATCAAAGATCAAACTGTCACCGCGTGGGCGCCATCCATGAAGATTCTCCTCGCCTCTTACGTACGTTGACGAAGTGTCTAATACCCTGCGTTGACGTCTCTGAACACCTGGCCATGTGAAAAGTAAATTCAACGTCAAGCGTTTTATTTTGTTGTCCCTTTTAACTTTTTTTAATGGTTTTTCTGGTTTTTTTTGGAAACAATGTTCTTACCGGCTTCGGAAGAACGTCGAAGTACCAACTCGTAGACACCGCTAAGTCTGTTGGCTTCCTGATTCTTGTAATTGCCCGTAAACAAATGTTTGAGCGACCGTGGACCAACCCTGGCGTCACGACCATAAATAATCATGCTCAGGTCCTTCGTGACGATTGCTGGCCGGCCACAATTTTCCAGCTGGAAAAAAAACATCCAAACATGAAAAATAGGGACAAGAATGAAAAAAAAAAAACAATGGGAAGTCACTGTCTCTGACTTGTAAATAATTCAACGTACCTCGAGATACGCTGATATCGTCATGAATATCTGTTCACCGTATGACGTGACTCTGTTGAGTAATGCAGAGTTGTGTAGGGAGCTGTCCCAAGCAGCTTCGAATCGGAACATGGATCTGTCATCGCCAGGAATCTCGAGATATTCGCCAGGGAACAAGCCGAGTGAGAGTACGGAAGAGTCATTGTCTTCTTCTTCGGGTTCAGGAGTATTACGAATTCTTCCAACAACCAATTCCCTGACGTCTTTCCATCTCAATTCGGATGCATGTTCATGAACGATCGTTATTCTGATTCTTCTCTGTATTCCTTGGTGCAGTAAAAATAGACCACGACACGGTAAATCGTCGCTGTGGTCCACAACCGATGGTACGTATTCTCCGTTTGGCGCCAATTCACAAATCTCGAACCACACCAGAACATCGTATTTTGCGTGCACGTGGGAGGTACTTGGCGATGGCAAAACCGAACCAAACTTCGGTGATCGTACAGGTTGGCTTATTGGAATCGAAGGCGGTAACATTCGCTTCGGTGGCTGTCTTATGCTGTTACCACCATTTCCACTTGTGTTATTACTGCACGGGACGATAATATTTTCTTTGTTTTATGGAGATGGACATTGAGACGAAAAATTTGAGTAACTATCGAATTTAACGCTACAAAACCACTGTTGGGTCATTTTGACCCAGGCAGAACTTTAATAAGAAATTATTATGAAGTTAAGAAAAAATTTTATTAAAAAATAACAAATGCTCGGGAAGTTATGACGATGGCAAGCTTCCTGGGTCATAGAGACCCATAGGAACAACTGGGGCTGGGCTCAATGGTGTTTGTTTTATGGAGATGGACGTTGAGACCGAAAATTTGAGTAACTTTCGAATTTAACGCTACAAAACCACTGTCGGGTCATTTTGACACAGGCAGAACTTTGATAAGAAGTTGTTATACAGTTTAAAAAAAATTGTATTGAAAAATAACAAATACTCAGGAAGTTATGACGATGGCAAGCTTCTTGGGTCATTGAGACCCACAGAAACAACTGCGGCTCAATCGAAAGGTAGCAAAGATTGTAATTTAAGGAAAATGACGAGGAACAAATTTAGGAATACTTATTTCACGCTTTCGAAATGAAAAAGAAAGAATTTGTTAACTACTGGGATCAAATTTGAAATTTAAAATTGTAAGGACTCGCAAATGGTGAAGAATTCGATGGCAGAATCGCAGAAATCAATGAAAAGTCTACTCACTAATCGAGCTTGGCATCTTTGTGAAGGGGATGTTGTTGGTAGTGACCAAATACTTCGAACACGATCGGCTGTGACTTGAGATAATCGACGAAAGACTTGGTGACTGTGACGGTAATCTGTAACAGGAAAAAAAAGTTTTTCCGAAAAATTCGTGTCTCCCAAAATCTCAGAATCCTTTCAACCATTTAAAATGTTTTCCACTGCTCACATTTTGGAGATGATAAAAACCCGGTGGATTTCCTTTGCCTGTGTTCTTCACAGGTTCGGTAGAAAATGCTTCGTCGTGTCGATGCAGGAAACTACACAAAAATATCGATATTCGTAAAAATTTCGTTGCCTTCATTTTTCAAAGTTGTACACACAATTTCGAGGACGAAGAAAGCAGAAAAATTGCAAGAAGTCTTAGCCCTTTTTTCCTCTGATTTTCTTGACGAAAACGCAATGCCACGCCCATCTCTTCGTATCTACACCTCAAATATTTGCAGCTCATCAAATTATTAATGAATATCTCGCAAACAGTGAATCAGAGAGAAAAATGGTAGAAAAACTTTTCTTCCAAAAATGTTGCAATTCGACTTTCCCTGATAAATTCGATTAGAAATTTGTGACAAACTGTGAACAGTGGTTCTGACTCACTTGAATTGACAAAATATGTCGGCGTATTCGGTAGAAATTCCCATGGCTTGTAAGACGGTGACCCTGAAGGTAAATTCAGCTCCAGGTTGAAGATGATCCGGTAGTTCGTCCTCCTTAGTGTCACTGGAAACTGAACTGTCGCCTCTGCCACTGTCAGCGTCGCCAACTTCTTCTTCGTCCTTGACACAATCTTTAGTCTCAGTTTTACCCTCGACGACTCGTTCTTCTTGCATCATAATTTGTTGGTTCTTGTCAAGCGTCTGAGCCAACAAAGTCGACCGCTTGCTCGGACGTCCTTGGGTACCAAACAAATCGTCCTCGAAGGATATACGAGCAGATTGCCTCACACCGCTGGAATATTCACTGTTTTCCTCTTCTAGAACAAGGGGTTTGTCGAGTAATCCACCGCTGATGATCTCATTAAATATTTTCGGCGGGTCTCATTGACCCGGATTTTATTTACAAGTCTTTTCTTCAGTATGGAACATTCCATAATATTTCTCTTCAAAAATGCAGGCACTCTACTTGCTCTGTTGATTCAATAATTCATGGAGAAGAATTTTCAACTCTTTAAAATAATTTTAGCCATTTTTGGCCACACATGGGTCTGGGGTGTTCAGGCCATCCAGCGAATGGCGTGAATTTCTTGATTTTCGTATCGATTACCATTAAATAACAATGACAAAAAAGAATTTTTATCCATCACCCAGGGCAGGCTCTCTTTCTAGAGATGCAGGAATAATTTCCTGAATTTTTTCACATTTTTTCAACCAGTCCAAGTACAGTAAAAAAAATGGTAGGGCGCCCCAGACCCATGTGTGTCTAGGAAGGTGCACTAATCGTAGTGTGTCTACGGAGTCATTCAAACGGTATCATTCAAAAACCTACCGACAACAGCCTGTACCGCGACTCTGAGGTAACCCTTAACGTCGCCTTTCTCGTTCACAATAGCAACTTTGTGGATCAACGGTACCGGATACATGAGATTGCTCAGATACACAAAGGACCTTTTGCAAAGTAAATAAATAATTATTAGAAAATGCTGATTTGTTTTTATGCAATTTTCGCGATCGTCTCATCAATTGTCATACGAAAATTTGAGCCCATGCAGAGAAAAGTAATAAAAATAGGCTCAGCAGTTTTCATTTGAATCGAACGAACGGTGTAGGAAAATTGTTTTTCGAAATTTGTAGCTATTTTTTGGAATATTGAATTTTTCTTACCTTCCGACCATACGGAACCATGGGAATCTGTCATAGAAGGGATCACCGCCGGTGATGCTCTCGATATTATAATCCGGTGAAGTGGGCGACAGTTCAGCTTCGTTGTGATACATTTCGCGCATGAGCTCCAGTCGTTGCCTGTATTTTTGGACAACAATAAAACTTTGTGTCATTTTTATTAATGAAACTTTGAAGGATCTTGATAAAGGGAACAAAAATTGATATAATAAACATGTCAATATGAAACAGTGACGATAAGTAAGCAAGAAAACATTGTGCCTCAGAGTCCTTCGGAGAATGACAAAGAATGTCATTTTGTTTGTTTGTTTGTTTTTTTTGTTAAAATAGCCATATGCGTTCTCACGAGCCTTAAGCTTTGAGCAGGCGAAAGCAGAGAAAAGCTCACAGGCCGTGCGATCGCGACATTCGGGATTTTCAGTAAAACAAATAAATATTTCTGCCTTAATGACCAACGTGACTGTGCTGCGTACGTGAGATGAATTGTCCTGACTTTTGCACACGAATCTCGAACCCTAATATTATTATTTTCTCTTGCTACAACGTGAACGATGTTCTGATAAATATTTAGCCAATGCCAGAAATGCCAATGCTCAAATGAGGATCAAATGAAATTGCTCTCAGAGTGAATAAAATTGATACGACGTGAAAAAAGCGAAAAATATTAAAGTTCGAAATTGAAAATCGAAGCAAACGCTATTATGGATCATCGTTCTCTTTTCTGATTTATTTAAATTCGATTTTTATTTGTCATTTTCGTGCGTGACCGAGCACCAACCTCGAAGGCAAAAGATTTGCTAGCGAGAACCTCTGATTATGCTGATAAACCGGAAGGCATTGGAAAATATCCTCTTTCGCCTCCGGACTGCTGGCACTCAAGTCCTCATTGTATATGTGACGCATTAGCTCCAAGCGTTGTCTATTGAAACGAGATTTACTTAGGTCCGTTAGTCGCTCAAACTATCAACGTTTTAGAGCCGAAAGCTGTCGATAGCTTTCTACCTTGTTGGATACAAATTCGATTCGTGCTGCGATCGATCCTTTCTCAATGTCATCCTTTGAATTTTTTATCAATTCTCCTCTATGCACATTGAAGTTAATTTATTCAATTTTTTATTCAACGTTTTTTTGTTCGATGCGTTTTTTTTTAAATTCAGATTAATTGATTCTTCATTTCCAGTCGAATCGATTCAACCATTTTTTTATCCTTCCAATTCTCATCTCGACGTTATTTTTTTCTCAAGTAAACTCAACGTCGTATGAATCAAAAAACCCGATCTGAGAATCAACTCAAAAATTTTTATTCAATCTCGAAAGAAAATTGCAACGTTCCGTACCTCAGCGTTCCTGCATACTGCAAAATTAACCCTAACCACTTTGCTTCGTTAAATGAGTATTTTTAAAAGTTCTTTTAGACAAAGTGCAGTTCAATTTTTGTGCCAGAGATCGAATATCGCTTGGGCCGGATTGACCCCGAGTAAGAACCTAGAATTGGAACCAACTCGGGTCGCAAAAATGAGTTTTCATTTTCTTTTAATTTTAGTTCTTTTAGCATTTTATTGTTTTAGTTTTTTTTTTAAATTGTTTTTAGTATTCAAAAGTTCTTCGCCGACAAGGTAAAAAAGCTTCCTGATAGAAATTCGTTCGCCAGGAAATATTTTCTCAAATATGATAATTATAACGTGTCACAGTTATTTTTGAATTTCATGTCTTTTGCCTTTGAGTTTGACTGAGACACGAGCAAGGATCGGAATTTGAAGAGCTCTGATTGAATTACAAGAGAAAATGCGAACGAATGATTTTTTTTTTTCTTTTGTGTGACCCTGTTTATGGCTTTCCCTGGTCTACAAATTCACTGACCGTAATTTGTCCAATGTCCAGTAATGAGTGGCACCATTTTTCGTGTCCTGAACCTCCACCGCTACGATCGTGCGTGGGAAAGGTCGTTCTTCCTCGTCCTCGTCATCCACCACTGGCAAGAGGTCCGCGGGTAATGGCGAGTAGAGGGTATCGGTGAGTAGTGTAAATTGGAATTGCACCTGAAACGAAAAGAATAATTTTGTTTGCTTTTTTTTCATGAATTAATTCGGGAAAGTTTTACGCTGAGTATGAAATATTCTGGCAAAAGGTTGAAACCTGTGTGAGGACTTGGAACGCTTTCGAGAAACCGAACAATCTTGATTCGATTTGCACGAACCCATTAAATTCTTTATACGAGAAAGGAATAAAGAGCAAAGTTAACCTTCTTTTTGAGCTCGACAGAAATGGCATTGGCTTCTTTGAGAAATATAGCGTTTCCCCAGAGATCGTCCCGTAAACTGGTGAACTGATGATACTTCCATTTTCTGAATGCCCAAGCTGCCAGCTGGAATTCTCGCTCGCTCCAGTTGCTCTCTGCGTCAAACAATGGGTTGACTGAAATGCAAGCCATCACCAGGCAAAACAATCAGAGGGCGAAATAGGCGAAAGCAAATGTTTATGTTTTTTCTTTCTCACTCAAATTCTTCAATCATAAACCTTTGATTTTTCAAATCATTCCGAAATAAAAGCGTGTGCTGTGTATGGCTGTGTGTACTAATGGCGAAAATGAATAAATCGTGACGATGTCAAAGTTTACATCGTTGAAATGCAACCAAATCCATTTTCAGCACTGTCTCTAATTTTTGTGCAAATTACGTACAGTCGGGTCAAGCTGACCCAGTGTCACTCACTGCTGAACAAAATGAGCAAAGGAAATTGCAAGCGATTCAATCGATCAAACGGTCGTTGCATTTCAATGACGAAAGCCTTCGAATTAAAAATGGTGAATGATCAAAATACAAACACTCACCGAATATATCCTCCTCGATATTGTTAAAATCTTCAGGTGTGTAACTGCTGTACATTGACATTGTCATGCTTTGCTCCTCGACTTGTTTTTGTAGAGCATCTATTCTCGCCTCGTAACTCTGTTAAATAAAGATAAACAGAAAGGAGCAATGTTAAGAAGACGAAGAAATGGGAGAAGTGGGATTCTCGGATTTAGAAATTCAAAACCGTCTCGTGGAATTTACATTGGGATTGCCAGTTGAGAGTTTTCCAAGGCAGATTGGCTTGGCAAAGTTTTAGATTTAACGTTCAAATTATGTCAAGAAAACTCTGGAGAGTCTTGGATTTTTGTTTGATGGCGATAAAAGTTTGGCTGACCTTTCGTTGCTCCTCGAACAGCAAATCGGCCTCTTCTTTTTCCTTACGGAATTGTTCCTCAAGAACTAACAAGCGCTTTTCCATTTCGGCTTTGAGGTCGATACCCTGTTTCTCCAATAATTCGATCTGTGCAAAGTTCCAGTCAACAGTTTCGCCATTCGCTGGGGTTTCAGCGGGCGAAGTTTTCTCTCTGCGTTCACGAACTGTAGGAAGAAGGAAGTATTAAAAAAAGAAAGCGTAACGCGAGAGCTGCTGCACTCTTATATACAGTAAACTAGGCGTTTTGTGACGTCACAGCAACTTGAAATCGTTTTAACGGGAAAACGGATTGATTTTTTATCTTTAAAATGGTCCTTGGTTAAAGAAAATCCATTAAGCCAATCCAGAGATATCTAATTAATAAGATTTTGGTCGCGAGTTGGATTAACAAGATTGTGATGGATTTTTTGTTAATTTCTGTTTCTGTAAACTTACCCTGATCCGGATGATTGAATCTGAAAACATGATTTTTTCCAAGAATAACTCTGGAGCCAGTTTTCAAAACGATCGGTTCAGAAATCTCTCGCCCGTTGACATAAATGAGAGCTCCTTTTTTCGGCATGAGAGTTATAACACTTTCGTGATTCTCGAAGACGCAATGTTCGCTCAAAATGTAAGGACCGCAGAGCTGTATGTCCTGAGGAATGTTTGCCTCGGCAGATCCAATTCTGGTGAAGCCATCTTTGATGTAATAAATCAAGCACTCCGACATTAAGGGATCCTCGTTAAGATTAACGAGATGCGGAGTTTTCTTCGGTGAAAATACACCGACGGTTACTCCGTCTTCTTTGACTGCGACCCCCATCTCAGCAAAGACTGCTTCGCGTTGGAGGCGGATCGATTCGGTACGTTTGAGTTTTTCTTCCCAAGTCTCGTTCAGTTCTACGCAATAGTAAACTCGTTACGTATATTTTTCTTCAATTCAATTTTTCAGTGAAAAAAAAACTTTCTCCCGATAAATTTTGACTGCTGAGTGTTTGTTTCTCTGAAACGGTTGTTCAGGTGCATAAATAAAAATCAAGTAAACATACCGGCGATAAGTTTTTCCGAAGCTTGTAACTGATCGACAGCATCTTCGGCGAAGGCCGAAGTAGGATGTGAGGGAAGTCTCTGTCGCGATTCCTTGACGTCTTCTTCGCGTTTCGAAGATTTAATAATGACAGGATCATCTCCTGGAAAAACATCGAAAAGCCAGAGGTTTGAAACGGTTTTTTTCGTTTTGTTTTTTTTGTTTTTTTCTTCGTTTTTTTTCTTCAAGTTATTAAAATTCGATAATTGATAAAAGACAAAAGGCGTTATCGGTAATTACATCGAAAGCCAGTAATTGAGTGCCGCTCGGTTCTCACTGTTGCGCGCTATAGATGTTACGACTTACGTGTTGGTTTATTCTGCCATGCAAAATTACCTAACATGTGGATTGATTCTTCAGTGTGTTACGTCGTATGTAGAGAAAATTCTGGCATTTTGTATATGTATATGAGTCAAGCTTGGCTTCAATGACAAATTGTACAAGGAAAGCTCCGACTCACGCGAGGTAAAGCCAATAAAAATAGCTTTTTTCAGCATATTTGAAGAAACATAATAATATTAAAACAATAGAAACAAATTTATAAGTGTGTTTAAGAAAAAATTCAAAAATTACAACGCCTCGTGTATTTTTTTCTTTTTTTTTCTTTTTTTTTTAGGCGTTCTGTTTCGGCAACTCTGACAGCAAATTAATTAATCGCATTCCCTTCGATTGTGCCTTTCTACTTACTAGATTCTTTCTTTTCATAACAGACTTTGCCATCTGGCCCTACGTCGAGGACAACGTGGTCGGGGACAGAGAAAGAAAACAATATCACAATGTAAATGGCAACAAAGTTGTAGCATCATTTCTGTCAATGGTCATTCTTTCAGGCTCATTTCTTACCTTTTTTCTGTTTTATGTTATTTCTTAAATTCTTTTTTTCTCTATTCAATGATATTTTTTCCTGATACACGAATCACTTGGTGCAGATTTATCGTTTCATTAATAATCAGTTCTTTCGAAATAACAATGAGAGAAAATACAGAATTTTTTTTTCCATTATCTGATGAATTTTCGTTCAATTCGTGGCTTTTATTTGCACGATATATTTTTTTGTATTCCTCTCATTACAGTGCCGAGTCTAGAAACTCTATTTTGAACGTCAGAGCAAAAAAGGGAACTCACCTTCTTGAACATCGATGCCCTCTTGTTTGAGAAGCTCTCGTAACTTTTGGATTTCCTCTTTGAGCTCGCGGATGAGTTTGGCATTTGCGTCCTCGTTGACGATCGCCTTGCATACAATTTGCTTCGCTCTATCCGCGTATCTGCCATGGGAAAAAATCATTTCTCAATTATTACGAAGTCCAACGTCACAAATACAGGGATGTGATTGAATCTCATGGAAAAATAAAGAAATTCATTTTCGAATTGGTAAAAATTAGTTTAGTTTTTTTTTTTTTACCGAAGAGTCGACAGTGTCTCGTCGTAATTTATATCGGCCGGACTGACGGCTGCTATCATTGCAGTCTTGGAATTGCCACCGAGGTTTTCACGGAGCAACCAAGTCAGTACGGAATCCCGGTAGGGGATGAAGTCTGCCTTCTTCTTTTTCTTTGTCGCCTGAAAACCAATTTCCAGGTCAACAGTAGAAAAATAAAGTTTCTATTTCGGCACGAAATTAAATTCGTACACAACGATTTTTTTTTGAGCATATTTTTATTAAAAATGTGTTGGAATATTTACAATAATTTATATATATTTTAATAATAATTTAAATTTCAATTAATAATCAATAAAATAATAATATAAATAAGAATCATAATAATTTATAATAAATAACAAATAATTAAAAAAAATTATTAAAAAAATGAGCATTAAGGGAATTTTTTTCAGCACGGAAAACTTTGGAGCGTTGGGAAAGTGTTTTTTTCTCATAAAACAACTACAGGAAGAAAATTTTCATTTTTTTTTATCCCTATGTTCTTAATTTTTTTTAATTGCATTTTTCACCGTGAAAAATGAGAAATTACACGTTTTCTCGATGTTTTATTTTATTTTTCAGAATTCGAACGATCAAATTTAAAAAAAAAACAAAGCTCTCTACGAAAAATAGCGAATCAACTGCAACGATTCAAATTGCTGGGGTGCCCGTAATCCCAGTATAGGGGATTTGTTTCAAAACACATAGTGTAGGGTCCTAGGGTTAATACAATAAGATTGGAGCTTAAGAAATGAAACTTACCGCCTGTGGAATCCCAAAAAATCACGTGAGCAATACGATAGCAGGAATAAAGCAGCGATTTATTGTCGAGAAAGGTTCTAGCTTAATGTTCTATTTGGATTAAACTGAATTGGAGAACTCACGATTTCGGCGAGAGCGCTGATAACTTTTCCGAGGGTTGTTAAGCTTTTGTTGATATTGGCTCCTTCTTTGAGCCTCGTGCCCTTGGCTCCTGTGGAATCGGCACGTTCCGAACCTGCGAGATCAACCAGTGAAATTTTGCTGACTTTCTCGGTGACCAGACCCGTCGTACGATCTTGTCTCTGCTGAGTGAAGAAAATAGTAAAGACTGCGTGTGATCTGCTCGAAGTCTCGTTCATGTTGGTTGCCGCGACGGTTCTGTAATAATTAGATTTTTCCATCAAAATTCGATCCTCAACTTCCGTCGCTCATTATATTCACCAAATTTGTATGCAAATCTCAGTTTATCCTCCAATTACCTCGCTTTGTTTCCTTCGTCTATGAGATCGTGGATATCTTCGTATGACATTACCGCGAGTTTCGAAAGGTCCTCGACGTATGGACCGAGCAACGGATGTTCGCGAACCCGAAGATTCCCCTTGTTCTTCGGATTCAGAAGGTCTCGAACTCGCTCGCAATATATTTCCATGTAACTCACCTCCACCGAGTGTTTTAATTGTTCACTCGAATTTTTGCTTATTTTCCGGAACAGATCTTTACAAATCTGTGGAATAATTCCTTCTTGTCCTTCTTCTTGTTTACCCATCATCGTGTAAGACTTTCCAGCGCCAGTTTGACCATATGCGAATATACAAACATTGTATCCTGTAGAGGATACGAACAGATCGTTGTTGTAATTGAAGCAATAAATAAATAATATCATCGAGACTTTAAATGACTTGAAAATCCTTAACCCTCCGTGACGACACGTTCTAGAAATAACGCGCTGGTCACACGGGGTCGGAATGACCCCAGCCATGTTTAAACGCTTACCGCGTTGCCAATATCATTCCGAACGACGCATAAAAATTCAGGACATTAGTTCGAACCTTTCCGAATAAGAATATCGAAGGAAAAAAATTTTATCAAATTTTCAAAATGGCGGAAAAAAATCTCCAAAGAAACAATGTGTAAAAAAAAAATTTTTTCGCGCACCCAAAGCACCGTTGGAGAGGAGGCCAACCGTCTCGAGCGCCAATAACTTGTAGTAGTTCTGGCTCAAAGTTGTGCTTGGGGTCATTTTGACCCCTGGTCACCACGGAGGGTTAATTATTATTTTCGTCATTTTCTCAAATTCGTCACACAAACTTGCCTTCGAAAGCATGTTGCAACATTTCTTCCCCAATGTCCTTGTAAACCATTATTTGCGATGAATAATTTGAATCGCTTGGCTGAAACGACCATTCATTTTTATTTTCTCACGAATTATTTACCGTTTTTCATTCGCGATGATCATTGAATTATGTCATTCGTTTTGTATCATCAACTTACATCCATGGAATGATACGAGTAATCGTAGTTGAAGCTTTTGATTGCATCCTTCGTTCCGGCTGGAGCCTTTGGATTCACGATGGCTACGAGCGAATAATGAAGTTCATTTAGCACAGGTTTGCAAATTGTTAATGTTAATTGTTCAATAAATACATTATTAATCGTCGTGAAATTTGTACAGGGTTGAGGGTTGAGGGTTGAAATAAAAAATTCTGAAAAATACTTCAAACAAGTATTTAAGAGGTCGTGTAAAAATTTCACGACGAGTAGGAAGCTCGTAATTAAAAAATTAATATTTTGTTAAGAATAATGTTTTAGAGAAATGCAAAAAATATTTATCAATAAACTTCGCTTCGTTTTCGTTTCTTTCAGTCTACTGTAGATATAGAAAAATTGAGAGGTCAGAAAAAAAACTTATCGCAAAGTTATACCAATTTCCATAAAACTACATTTAATTTATTAATGTTAATTGTTCGAGCTTCCTAATCGTCGTGAAATTTTCACATTTGCGATTTGGAACTCACCATCCTTGATTAATTAATTATTTTGAAAAAATATTATTCTGGTTTTTAATGCCATTTTTCACGTTCAAGCATTTTCCTAATTGAGATGAAATTTTATTCAAAAAGCTGTAATATGTTATCGATTTGTGGTGAAGCTGACAACGACGACAAAGTTTTTTTTAGAGACTCTGAATTTTCCGACTTTCTTAGGTGTATCCGAGCCTCCAAAATTTCTCATTAAAACCCAAAATAATTATTCCATTTCAATGTTGATTGTGCAACTTAAGTGTTCCAGATACCACAATCGATACGATAAGACAATAGTATCGAGGGGACATAAAAATAGATATTGATAACTTGGCTGAGGGCGCCACTGATACGAAGCGAAGCACATTGTTCAAGAAGAACAATTGTGGCGTCTTTCCAGATACTGCGAGACGACATTGCTGGAAGAGCATTGTTCGATCAACTGGAAAGTCTTTTTCCAACTAAATCAAAGAGAATTCAATTGAAATGTTTTGGAAAGCCAAAGATTTTATTGCTCGAATGTATAACGACGTAATTTCCACAGCTTGATTGTGTAATTGCAGAAAAAAAATTGTTTACGTGTGTAATGATTAATAAGTAAAGGTCGTTTGTTTGTTTTTGTTATTTGTCGTTTGCTTGGCGACAGCCATAACTATAGAAATTGAGTCGCCAGGTCAATGGACTCAGCTTCGATCAATATTTCGTGTTAATTCCCAAATAAACTATTTCGAGTGAAATTTATAAATTTGCCTTTTGACCTGAATCCCAAAAAAAAAGAGGAAATGCGTCACTTCAGTCTGTGAAGCTTCGTCACCAAAATATAGAAAATTGTCGAATCCAGGGATTTAGTCAGACGAGGAATATGGACGAGACGTTTTTTGGGAGATCTGGTGAATCAGCGAGAGTTGAATTAACCCTCGAGATCAATAAGACATTAGGCTCGTGTACGAAAACATCGAGGGTCCCAGGCCAATTATTGAATTTCAAGAAACAAACAAATAAAAAGTAAAACGAATTATAACAACGTTGTTATCAATAAGACGACGATCCGAATAGACTGTCTAATGACTTTTGACTCATCGCAACAATGATTAATAAAAAAATACACCATCTTGAAGTTCGTATCGTTGGAATGCAACGAAAACTGATTATTTTTTATAATAGAGGACTAAATTTCGATACAGTATTTGTTAACGATTATGAGGGAGTCTTGTTTGCCATTCGAAAACTGAATTTACTGAAAAAATGAAACAAGTGCATTAATTATAAAAATAATGAATGAAAAATATATTTTTCGGTGTATTCAGTATCATAAAAATACGTGAAATTTCGAGAAAGTCGGAATAATACTCAAGAGTCAAGGAAAGGAGAGGGAAAGGGTAGTTTTTCTTCGTCGTTGTACAGTTCGACGCTTCGGCTGGGTCACCTCGCCGAAGGCACCGATGCACTTTATCGATCCGCGAGCTTTTTCGCTCGTTCTCTCTCTAACCTCCGGAACACGCGAAACCGTGGCAGCGCACCACCTTCCTTTTTACTCACTTGAACTCTCCAGCCACAAGATCGTTACACATATACATCAGTGTATATAAAATAATAATTCTATACATATATATATATATTCACATTTATAGAATTATTATTATATTTTTTTTTATGCCTTTTTTATTTTCATGAGTTTTTCATATCCGGCTATGCTCGACGTAACATACTTACAGGTCGTATTTCCCGTCATTTCGATGATACATTGAGCCTCCCGACAAATTTCACGGTTGTTGAAGGGACGAACCCTCACGGCTACCTTCACCGACGACATCTTTTCAGTGTTTCTTCAATGCCGTCTATTCAGTACACTTGGCTTTTTCAATCCTTTGAGCTTTTCCTCAATCCGCTGCAACACATAATTCGAGAAAAAAATACACATCGTTTCAGGCATGTTTTTGGTTTCGTAAAGCTCTCACTACGTTTTATAACAAATTTATATCCCACTAGCCGTGCTTGCAGGCTTTGCCCAGCAGCACACCTGAAGGCGCTCAAGATTACAGTTAGCTCAATATGAAAAGTTAATTTTGACTTTTTTCAAAATCTTCAAATTTCGATTTTACGAAAATCGCTATAACTTTTTTTTTTACCAACTGGCACTCCAGCTACCGCTCATTATCTGCGTTTTCGAATTATTTTTGAATTGGTAATTAGCGATTTTTTACTTATTAGCAGTTTTTAGTTGCTTGTGTTTTTTGAAAGTGGAAAATGTGACGAAAAATGTGATTTTTGGTTCGGGTTACCAAAAAAAAAAAAATTATCGGAATGCAATTCAGTCTAAAACTTATTCTGATTCGTGAGCTTCATTCCTGTGGAAGAGTCATCAAAATTGGTTCAGTAGTTTTTGCGTGAAAAAGGCACAAACATAATTTTGTAGGCGAATTTATATATATAGCGACGATAAACGTGTCAACAAATTTATCAACCTTGTCCGCGTTTTTATGGAGTTGAAAAAATTTCAAACAAGTTCTCATTATGCGATGGAAATTATGAATTACCCGCGATGCCATGATTTTGTACTCATCTTGCGATATCACTTTTGATTCGTATCAAAAAAATGGGAGGACGTTATGAGCTCCAGTTCGAAAGGAATTTCATTAAAACTTTTATTTTAGTGGAGGGAATCGATAAATTCTTAGAAAGCTCACAACAACCCTTTGCTTTATTTTTGTTCGGAGTTTTTAAAAAATCGTTCCATTGACGTTTTGGCTAAATGCTTCATTCGCGAAATAGTAATAAATGTCAAATGATATTTTAATTCTTTGATTTATTTGGGTTATTTTTATAATTGATTTGTTTTTTTTTTTTATTTATTTTTATTTTATTTTATTTCATCGAAATATTTAGAGGGGAGTATTGCAGATTTTAGCTCACTGCTTTTTTTTCGCGAATACGTTATTCGTAGAAGAGTAATAAACGTGATGGCAACTTTTGTGGAAAAAAAAAGGAATCGTTTACCAGACTTCGATTATTACGTAATCCATTAAGATTTTATAATTTCATGGGTAAAACATTCGTCACGGAAAAAACACGCTATCCTCTCGGGACTCTTTGTATTTTTCCATTTTTCACTCCTACTTATTGTCTCATCTCCGGCGCTCGTAGTAATCCATGATAATTATTTTTCCCAGAATACCTCGTTGACAACCGACGAAACATTTTTTTCATTTTCAAACAATTTTGCTTTCAATTCGAAATTTTAACGATTTTTATTTTTAAAAACGTGAAACCTGAGAAGTTTTGGAATAAAAGAAATGTCGTTAATGAAGATTCACACACATGGCATGATAACAAATCTACGCGAGGAATGAAAAATGTGAGGATAGAACGAATGGAGTAGAAAAAATGAAGCACTTGCTCCCACGACCCCTGTTGTTGTCCTCGTGCAAGAATGGAACACGCACGAGTTCGCGAATATACGTTCTCAACCCTTAACCATTGTTAACTCCAGCATTCTCCGACCCACGACGTCATCACGTTTTGTTATCGTGCCATCAATCAAAACCGTCACGTGTATTTATTATTGAATTTACTACCGAACGCAATCAGCATTCAATTTCCTATTTGCCAATTGGAGTAAAAATTACGCGGCCAATTTTCCATTGACTGTTAAGGACGTTGTATGCAAACATTTTTATCGATAGAATTCCTTTAAATTTGCACCACACAAAGAAAATAATGATGTGTAATAGCTCGAGCAATTTTAAGAGGATTCACCGTGTAGAAGTCGAAATATTCATTTATAAAAATCACAATTTTCAGTAGTTTCTCATAAGAGCGTGTGCTAAAAGTTGCAATTTTCAACATTAAATATTTCGATTTCTAAATAGTGAAGCCTCTTAAAACTTTGCACACACTTTTATGCAACATCGAAGAAGCTTTATTTAGTTTTTCAAAAAAATCGGTCGTCAAATTTTTTCGAAATTCTGTTTATTACATAACAAATATAGATTACCTCGGAAAATCTTGAATTTAGAGTATGTTGTTCTTTAGACAATTTGTAACAACTTTTTTTTAATGAACTTGGGCTCGCAAACAATTTTGTATGTAAGAAAAACTGAAAACAAAAATTTAGATTTGACAGTCGCCATACAACGTCCTTAAAAAATGCGAGCAACAAAATGAACCACACAATCGAGTGTTTTCTATCGATGTCTAATCGATATTTTTATTTGCCCGTAAGTCTCGGGAGTGTCTCGGTCCAGAGCAGATTTTCCAACATCGAAAAAAAAACACACAAACACTATTTTTCACGTAGATTCGTAATTGAGATATAAAAAAAAAAAGAGAGAAAATTCCGATCGCCCACTGAGGGGAAAATGGCTGTTGAGCTCCGGGGACATAAAGAGATTCCGGACTCACTAACAGTTCAGTGAATCATCTTCGTCCTCGTAAAACGTGTCAACGTTCCCTAACAGATGGGCACACGATCCACGAGTATTTAGAAATTTTAATTTTTGCAACAAACTTGTTTCCCTTCAACGACGACAATTCTCATGAAAATTACACTCGTTTATTTTCTCTTTATCGGGCGTGAATTATCGGGGGGGGGGCCTAAGGAAGAAAACGTCGAACGTTTCCACGTCAAACTTTAATGTCAGGAAATAAAAAAATGTTAATAAACAAATGGACACAGAAGATTTTAGAAAAATACGAAAAAAAGAATTTTCAAAAAATCATCGATTACCGTATCCGATTAAATCGCAACGAAAACGTAAATGGATGACAAAAGTGTCTCCGGAATCAAAACGAATTTTCTCTGCGAATAAAATTTCTGCCCTTTCCCAAGATCCTCACTGAACCGAATCGTTTTTTTTTTTCTTTTCAAGCCACTGGATAAAAATCAAACAATGAAAATTGCAGACGATAATAAAATAATTCACAGACGTTTCTCCGATAACGACGACGAAAAAACACGAAGGATGTAAACTTTTTGCGCGCGCATGGCCTACCTCGCGCCTGCGATACAACGTATGATAAAAAAGAGCGAAAGGATTGATTTTTCACGCATTCGATGACTAACTGAGAAATTGAAGAATATCGAGTTGCACTTGCTGGTCACATTGGTACTTCATTAAATGTGTCAATTGATAGGTGGTGGAAAAAAATGTCCTCGAGTGTACGCCCACGCACGTAATACCCACATCGCCTTGCAGTTTCGAGGGCATTCAGGCAACTAATTAGCCTCGTGAATATTAATTAGACAAAAAAATGAGATCGTTTCGTCAAAAATGAATCTTTCGACACGATCAGACGACTAGACGGTTCGTCCTCACAAATTTTCACACAGCTCGAAGGCCCTTGGGCACCAAATGAACGAAGAGTTGATATCGAAGCTTCGCAAATGCTCGAATAACAAAAAATACCACGTACAGGTCGATTACTAAAGAATAATTTGTAAAAAAACGATTTTTGGCTCCTGGGCGAGCAGGTCGAACGTTCAGCGAGGCTTGTTATTTTATATTTTCATCATTCGATCAATTACTTGCAAAATGGCGATCAATATTTTGAAGTTTGCTTCTCTAAATGCAACCGAAGCTTTGCTTTTGCAATAAAAAAAAAATGGAAAGCGATTTTCACCTAAAATTCTGTTAATTGTTTCGTGCGGATCGGGATGTAGAAATAACGAGAACGACGACGAATTGAGAATTTATAAATTGTAGAAAATTTTTGGAATCTACTGATCGGGAGAGAGAGAAGTATCGATAATCAGGAAATTGTTATCGTAGCAATGAATTGCTGCTCGTCTTTACGCAACCCTCGCGAAAGGTTACAGCGGAAAATATCGTCGAACGAAGGCCAAACGAAAGAGGTGCGTGTTGGAGTATAAAGAAACGAAAATATGAGGCCTTGAACGCTGGCGAACTCGAAAGGAATGATGGGAGTTGAGTATACGAGAAAACAAGCCCGAGCAGCAAGAGAAACAGCAGCAGCAGCAGCAGCAGCAGCAGCGATGTGCCATGATCGATCCGGACTCGATGCCAGCACCAGCAAGACCAAGCCCAGCAACCCAATTGCGCAAAAAGCGCAAAAATAAAACTCAAAGGAGTATGAAGAAAAAAAAGGAATTTGTAAAGAAAATGAACTTGTTGGCAAAGAATAAAAGTTGCAGGTGGAAAAAAGCAGAAGAGCAATCTTACCCCCGGGTTGATCGTGGAGTTCTGCTGTTCGCACTGCGATGTTATCACCCTCTACCCTCTAAACGGCCACCACCAACACTGCTTCACACTGACACTTGGATTTTAAGCGACGTAATAAACAAATGACACGTACGAAACGAAGAGCGATAATTAATCGCGACACTCGCGTCGAAGCGATTATCCACGATTGTCTTCGTTGATAGTATCGTCAACATTATTGCATGTCCGAATCTAAAGATGGTTTTTATTCGTTTCGTTGGTTATTCCGTCAGTCCCGTTTATTTTTATCAATTTTCGTAGATTTTATTTGACTTGACCGTACGCGGTGACAATAAGGGAAAGAGAATAAGATCGAAGCCGTAACGGAACCCCAACAACTCTACACGGAACCACCCCCCCAGGCTGGCAGAGCTTTTGCGATCCCAGCGCGATCGAGCGGCTCTTTTCATAAGCGATCTCTTTTTTTCTTCTTTTCGCATTTGTTTTTTCGACGAATTCTTGGCAGTGGGGGAAATGCGGAGCTTGCGCTTTGCACTCTATGCCTCTACCACGTGACCCGTTCGAGGGGTGACTAGCTAAGAGACCCGAGTCATCGACCAATGTCCGATCCGACGCTCGTACACCCACCAACCCCCCGAGCCCTCCGGCGCTCGTTCCACCACCTCCGCGACTTGTTCCCATCGCACCTTCATCCTCTCTCTCTCTCTCGCCTCTCTCTTGCGTATGCTGCCCATGGGAAAATCAATAGGGCTCTCGACGCCGACGCCACGTGACGTCATCCTCTCCTTCCCTCCCACCCTCAGACGCCCCCGCCAAACAGAAACGATCGACGAACGAGAAATTCTTCATGGTGGGGCGCGGCGCCGTTCGGCTGTCCAATTCTCATCCAGTTTTCCTCCAATCGATATATAACCCCGAGAATTCTACTCTCAACCAGTCAACAATCATCCTTTAATATTACCAGCAACGATACCTCCCTCGTAAATCCATCACTTTCACACTCCAAACCTTTCTGCCATCTTTTTTCAGATTCGCAACATTCTCCAACCCTCACTACACACCAAACATTAATCTCCTGTCCCCTGATCATCACGACCTACTAATCCTTTCATTTTTTCGATCCTATGACACACTCAGCAAAACCTTTTCTCGAATAAACTAAGAAAATTCATCAAACCACCAAAATTTGCAATTTCTGGCTGCCCTGTCTCTGCATATGATTATTGTAATCGATCGTTACATTTTTTTTGTCAGGTCTCCCTTGATCGTTTGGATAAAAAATTATTTTTCCTGCCTCACCAATCAAAATAAAAAACTTCAAACATTCCTCTGGGAATTGTCAAATAAACTGTGACCCATTTTTCTATCCAGAGCCCAAACACTGATAATAAATGTGTTGAATCAACGACGACACGTTTTTCAGTGTTTAGCTGATGAATTGAGTAAACTTCAAAACCTCGTTTCGACAATATTTCGATGCGGTATGTAGGCCCAAGTTCGGAATAACTGTAGAAATTTTAGGATCACCAGTTTCTCGTTTTTTAAGCGAGCATTCATTGAGGGCAAAGATTTTCCAAGTCCAGGTCGACCTGCCTCGGAGTCGTTGGTTCAAATGACCTCGAAATTTCATTTTTTTTTTTGTTGTTATTTAAAAACTACGATCTGGTAAAGTTTTCTGGTTAAATTAGCGAAATTTCAGAAAAAAAATTTCACCATCTTTGGAGCTTTGGAAAATCGAGGCATCAATGGCATAAAGCTTCACAAAACATGCCTCCACTGCATCATTCCCAGCCAGGAATATTCTTCATTTTTTCTACAACATCTCGAACCGTCTGGCAATATTTCTTAGTCACTTTGTACTTCATGAGTAATTCGAAACTTTGAAACTTAACCCATAGGATCTTAAGGGATAAATTATTTCTCTGATAAATATTGTTCAGACTGCGATTTACAGTTTTTGCTTCTGAGGTGGACATTCTGAAGAAAGTCGATAATCTTTCGTAGAGTTCAGTCTCAAGGTGATCTAGCAGTCGCGTGAGTGCGAGAGAGATAATCAAAAAGTTACTACACGTTTTTCTCAGAAACCCTTCACATTTTGAGAAAAAGAAAAGTTACAACTTCTTCTCTGGTGAAATGGGAACAACGTGTAACTAATATTTTTCTTGAAATATTCAGTCTCTCCAATTAAAACGTGTAGGGTGATTTTTACCGACCGAGCAAATGATAGATCGCCTTAAGAAGGTTGGCTACATACGACAATATGATAAGAATTTAATAAAATTTGGTGATGACATTTTTTAGCATCAAATACGATGACACAATTTTTTTCTAATTTTTCGTCTACATAGTTGTCGAATCATTGGAGTTTACAATATGCAAAAGCTATACCTATATATATCAGAATCCTATGGTTGTGCATGTAAACTCTAGTGTTCAATAACTCGAAAACTATGTAGAAGAAAAATCTTAAAAAATTTGTATATTCATATTTAATACTAAAGAATATACTCACGAAATTTCATTAAATTCTAATCATTTGGAATTTTCCTATGTTTTTAACATGGCAACATTGTTGTGTGTAGCCACCCTCTTTAACCCTTCGAGTGCATACTGGGTTGTTTTGACCCCAAACATTTTTTGTCACCGAATGTTTTGACCTTTATTGTTCGTTTTCGTCAAAGAATTTATTTACGGCCTTGAAATATGGATAATTTACTACAAAAAACGTCTCTACAAAAAACAAAAACAAAAAATGCATATTCACCGGAATACAACGGTTTGAAAAACGCCTTGGGTCAGATTGACCCGAGATGCAATTATAAACTGTAACTAAAAGATTTGATTAATTACTTCGTGGCACGATAAAAGTTTTTCATAATTAATAAAGTTTCAAGGAATTGTCTATAAGTTGCTCTTAGAGTTCTCGCGAGAACTTGAAAGAGCAAGAAACAAGCATCTGAGAATGGCGCCAAGGAGATGAGCCAATGAGTGGTCAATGAATAATGGATTGGCTTGCGCACGCGCAAACGATCATTTTTCCACTGCCTCGTTAATTAAAAATCGGCGCAGTTTCAATATCGTTTATCAATACAAAGAGAGTAGCGTTGATTGTGGAATGAGAAGCGATTCGATAACCTCGAAAAAAATGTGTGAACATGTTTTACGATTTTTGGAGTAAAAAAAAAAAATTGCATTTTTTTCATGCACTGCACGACACGGGATGACGTTTCGCGTTGTGCCTAACAGTCCTTTGTACACTGTCAGAGTACGGAGGAAAAAAAAAAGCAGTGATTCTGGTCAAATGAGATATTTTTTCAAAGCGATAACCTTCGGTCGACAACGAACCGAAGGAATTTTGATAAGAAACGAATTATTCGATATGAAAAAGCTTGTGAAATTAACGCTAACTCACCGAATAGTTTTTTGGAGATGTGACGGGATATAATCAGCTGCGACAGCTCAGCCATACTTCCTTCACATGGCCTGCCACGCGCATCGGTCTTCCCCCACTCCTTCACTATGCTTGCCCATTCATTATTACACCCGAGGCCGTAGTAGAACGTTCTCCACGACGATTTAATCCTTTCGAGTGCATACTGGGTCATTTTGACCCGAACAAAATCCCGTCAGCGATTATTTGGCATTTAATTGTCGTTTTCGTCAAAAAATCAATTTAGAGCCATAAAATATTGATAAATTACTACGAAAAACGTTTCTACAAAAAAAAAAGCAAAAAATGCATATTTACCGGAATAAAACGATTTGACAAACGCCTTGGGTCATATTGACCCAATATGCACGTATGGGAAGTGCACACTCGAAGGATTATATTGTCACTACGTTTCTTTTTATTGATAATGAATTTCAGCCCAGCGGATCGCGTTTCATGGCAAAAATAGAGTTTCCATCGTCTCGGGCCTCGTTTTCTTTCCTCCCGGTAAATTTTCTCCGACAGCGGAGAGCCTGACATTCAATCATTCCAATCGTCGTGTAAAATCAACTGGAAAACGGAGAAATCGAATCTTGAAATTGCAAGGAAGTTAAAAAATCTACAAAATTCACTTTTGTCTTTTTATTACATGCTTCGAGATTTGATAAACCTGTGACAGGAAGTCGTTTAGTTTTCGTCATCAATTTCCTGCCCTAAAGCCGACCTCTTTCGTAGTTGAATGGCCAAAACAAAATATTCCTCATATTCAGTGAAAATTCGGTGATTTTTGATTTTACGTCCGTTACGTCGTTAAAGATGGAAAATAAAAAAAATGAAATCTGCACAGAGTTACATTTTTCCGGAGCGATTACACACACGAAAATTTCGCAGAATATTTTTTTCTCCTTAGGCTATTGACCGTACGGGTCTCTTCAATTTTTTGTAATCGTCGTAGAATTTTTCGTATCAAGGAAAAAAATCTGATGCGCTAATTTTCGAGAGTTTTCGCCCGATGTTATTTGGACCAGGAGTGCGTGGGGCTCCAATTCTCACTGGAATAACAGGATACCAGAGAAACTTTGTGCCAGGCGTACGATTCTATTTTTTATTTTTTTTATTTTTATTTTGTTTTTTCGGTTTTTTTTTTATCACCTTCGTTACGAAGTTGCCAGTTTCTGGATCGTTTATTTATATAATAACGAGCCGTACAGACTCGTACATTGTATTACGTTTCTAATAAAAATAACTGCGATAATATCAGGAATATAAAATGGTGTTTTTTACTTAGCGGCAGCCTTGAATCTCTGACTCACGTCGTTCCAATTAGCAATGTCAAAGATGGCCTTAACGTAGTCAGGCCTGACGTTCTTATACTGAAGGTAATAAGCGTGCTCCCAAACGTCGATTCCGAAGAGCGGAACCAATCCGGTCGTTGCTTGGAGAGGATCTTGATTGGCGCATGTTGCGATCTGCAGTCTTTTGTCCTTGGCGTTGTAACCGAGCCAACCCCATCCTGAACCCTGAATAGCAACGGTCGTCTCGGACAAGCGTTTCTTCATCTCCTCCATGCTCCCAAAATCTTGTTCGATTTTTTTCAGCAATGCGTCTAAAGATGATGGAAAAAAGGAAGAAAAATTAATTGGAACTTTCAACAAACGGTTGTCAGAGTTTCCATGGAGAAACATGATTAAATTTGAAAGAGATGAGCAAACGAGAGTCAAAACTGAGACTAAGGGATTCTGGGGTATTTTTAATCCTGCAACTACGAACCAGGGTAGACATCTACCCCTGGCGACCTTCGAATTACGTTCCAAAGTTCATTTTTCAGCACTTTAGATATTTAAATCGATTTTTCCCCAACTAAACGTTGCAAAAATTAAATTTACTCTTCACCATTCTCTTTGGCGTGAAAAAACCAAAAGATTCATGTACTTATAAGTCGGATTACTGCTTTCAGAACGATTTCACAAAAGAGAAACCCGCAGGGTAAATATTTACCGCGGTTTGTGGGTTAAAGGTAAAAAAAATGGGTTTTTAGCTCTAGGGTTTAGAGATTTTGTTGCGCCGACCGTCGGGCTTTGTACTGCTGGGCGTCAAGTTGGACCAGAAAATTGTGTGGTTGAGATGTCCACCTCCGTTGAATTTGATAGCAGGAGCAAGTGCGATTTGAGTGGAAACGTCGCCTTTGGAAACTGCTTCTTTCAGTTTTTCCTCCGCAACGTTTAAATTGTTCACGTACGTTGCGTGATGCTTGGAATGATGAAGTTGCATGATTTCTGCACTAATTATCGGCTCGAGAGCTTTGTAGTCGTAAGGAAGGTCCGGAAGCGTGTGCTTACATCTGCTGACCGTTTGGGACTTTCTGCAACTTTAGTCGAACACAATTGTTCAGTAATTAAGTAAAGTCTGCTGCGTTGCGTCAACTCATTGGAAAAAAACTGCTAAACTCTTTACATTTTGTTGAATTTAAAAAATCGTGACAATTTTTTGACCTATTCTGGGTCTGGATCCTAAAAAAATATCGTTTTTCCATCCTCATCAAATATTGAAAAAGTATCTTCAGATCTGATCAAGAAAACACGGAATTTCGTTGCATTCCGACGATGCAAATTTCAACATCATCAAAAAGCAGAAGATAATTTGATGAATGGATCGATACTTTTGAACCGAACGGTGTTTGAAAAATTGACGAGTTCAAGAATGGAAAACGCGAGCTCAAAAATATAAATTTTCCGAAGAATTGCCAGATGAATATTTTGTTATTGGGGAAAAAAAATAAAACGTTCGATATTTTCGTGAAATCGATTCGGGTTTCGAGGTGAAGTCACGGAGGTCATGCGGAACAAAGTGCGATAACATTTCTATGCACATCGACATGTATGTTAACTTTTCGAAGATTCACTATCATTTGGTCGGGAAATCGAACGAAACTCAGTGAAAAAAAATAGGTTATGAATTACATAAGTACTGCAAAGAAATACGCCGGCTTTTTGCAACTTTGAGAAACAACTCACATAGCGTTTGCAGCAGCTCGTCTAAAGACAAACATCTCTGTTGTTCGATATTCGGCAAAGCAGTGGCAATGAATAGAAGAGTCAAGATAAAAAATTGCAGTTGAACAAGAAAGCCGAATCAATTGTTAACTCATAATAATAATGACATTCGATCGCAGAGATAAAGCTTATTTCACACTGAAAAGAACGTATAGAACCGCCAACCAGAGGGACACTGCGCTAAATGTCCGCCACATTGCTAATATATTTCAATATTTCAGATTTCAGCGGAAAACCTGGGATTTAGAGTTTTTAAACAAATCAACTGATTGGTAGCTAAGGAATATGTTTTTTAAGGGCAAAAATAAACTGGTTATAAATTTGCCACCTTTTTCCGGTTATTCTTCTCGTTTCCCGGTCTGTTATTCGCGAAAAAAGAAATTATCGACCGTCGGTATAGCAGATGCCTTCGAAGAAATAATTTCCACCAGGCAACTTCGTCCTACTCAACAGCAGCCAACCAACCCCGTCGATGAACGTGAATAGTTTTTCACTGTCGACTGCCCTTGCGAGATGACGTTGCATTCAGCTTATTAGAAGCATTCGTGGTTCAACTTTAGTCTGTGTTGGTCTGTGGCGCCCCTGAAGTTGCGTTGAAGCTTCGGAAAAAAAAATCATCAATTCGCCATACTGTCTGAAAAAGTAACATGGCCGCCTAATGTTATTGCGAGAGAAGTGAGAAAAAGTGAGTGGTGAGTGATCGCGAACGTGTGTTAAATTCGTTAAAACGATTAAATACGATTGTTCATAATCATAGTTTACAAAAGATCAATACCGTCTGTAAAAAAAAGAACTTGGAACTTGCGTCGTAATAGTGACAATTTACGTGGCAGACGGAATTTCGCGTAACCTCGAATCGAACGTTAAAACATCGAAACCAAGTTGGGAGAAAAAAGTGGCTCAAGAACAAGAAACATAACGCGCGGACAAGGATTTCCGAGTGTGAGAAACAGGCTTCATACAAAACACATTAAATTAATATAAACCGAAGAAAAAAATAATCTTCAAAACGAACGAAACTATTTCCACCTTTTTCGTTACTGGATCATGTCTAACGTTGCATCGTCAACTTTGAAATGAACTCGTACGAGAAAAAGGTTCGTTAATGATCTCATAATTTGCACTCATGTTTTTCGAAATTAGGCACGAATGCAGCCAAAAATTAATCTGATTAATTGGCATCTCGGAGTAGACCTAACACACGGAATAAATATTCTATAAATATATCGATATTATTCGAATTCATTTGTTTTCGATCCATTCCAAAACCATGCATCTTCCTATGCGCTTCGACATGATTTCGCAGCTAATGAGCCCAAAACATCTCGATGCTTTCCGCTTTGTTTATGGACGAAATCCATTTTGTCCTCCCGCAGTATACTCTCATGATTTCTATTTGTTCGAGAAACATATGGAATGTGCGAGATCCTAATATTATGGGGCGAAGGAAAACGGGATTCCATAACGCCCTTGGACGAGTATTCTTTGAAACAGTTGAAATCAGCTGGTCTACTGCTTTACTAACCTCGCCTTTTGATTCACGACTTCCCCCGCTCCTGCCCGCTTCTTCCCACTTTTCCATGACCGTTTACGATTTCTCTGAGTGGAAATGGCCCGAGCGATTTTCTTACAATTCCCATACAATTTGCATCTATTCGAATGAAAAAAAAAATCTTCGACATGTTTGTAATTTCCTGAAGGCAAAAGTATCAAATGCTAAAAACGCGAATAATAAAAATGGAGAAAAATTGAAGGGCAAAAAAATGTTTGTTTTTCCGAAAGAATTTGTGAAATCGTTTTTTTTTTTTTAGTATTTCGCGCGTTGAACAAATCGGTATTTATTCAATTGTCGAAAATTTCACGAGATAATGTATTTTCGTTGTCTCGCATGTGGCGTTCGGGAAAAACGGAAATGTCGACGCCACGATCCGCGAAAGAGGGCGAGGAGAAAAGATTTAGTTCACAGTTTACGCTCCAATGGACATTCCTTTTTATTCCCACTGCACGCTCGATATTTTTTGCTCAAATTCCAAGAATTCTTCATCTTTTGTTTACAAATGCTTTTTTCACTTTTCTGCCTATTCTTACGCCCCACATAACCGCTTTTCACCGCGAGACAAAACAATTTCGCTCTGTCGGAATGAACTATTCCAAATCCACATGCAACATGACATTGACATTCGACGTTCTTGGACGCTGTTTGCAAATTATATTCACGGTCGTGCGTTTTTCCATCCTCAACGTCCATGAAATCTTTATAATTGTGTAGGATTTTCAGTTTTTTTTTCTAAAATGCAGATTTTTTCCCGAATTTATTCGAAAAAAGTTTTTTTCTTTATTCGGACAATGTAAATTTCGAAACGAAGCGCATCGCGATTCCGAATGTGCACAGGCGCGCTCAAAAACGCGAAAAAACATAAGTTGGTATTTCTCATTAGTTATTTTTTCTTCGGTTTTATCTCGGGCGTCCTTAATCGTGAGTGGGTTAAAAATGACAAAAGCCGAAAAAAGTTTTCGGGAAAAGCGTGCGTTCTAAATTTAGTTGGACACGCGAAGAGTCCCGTGATGAGAAGCGAGAAAATTTTCTCTCGCGTTTGTACCAACGAAATGAATTTTCTCACATCGTCAATCGCGCCCGTTTGGCAAGGACCTAAGTTTCTCTTGTTAACGGACGAATCTTTCGTTTTTCACGACTCCCCGTTGCCTGTAATACTAAGTACGCAGAATGATGCGCAGAAATTTGAAGAAAGCGAGTGACGAGGGTGCAAAAAATAAGTTGGCAACTTGCCAAAGAAACGTCGTGGTACTTGCGGGACTCGAGGTCGAGAACTAGATAACGAAACTCGAATCACGTACGATACGAAAAATAATAATTTAAATAGAAACAAAAAAACGACAACGAGAAAGCGGAGAAACTTTTCCCAACGAAAAACACAACCAATCCATTTCTTTTCACTATATATTTTCTCTGCATTTCTTCATCACATCCATAACTACACCCTCATTTTCGTGACCTGTTGACCCACTTGCAAGTTGGACTGAAAATACCGCATGACATCAATGTTTTGCAAAAAAATTAAAAAAAACTTACATTTTCTTTCAAGTATATTTTTACGTTGATGCGTTTTTTTCAACGACAAGTTTACGTACGCGTCGCCGGACTGCAACGTTTAATTTCTCTTTTCGGCGTAAAAACTCAACAAACATTTTTCCGAGCCTTGGCTAAAAAAATTTCGCTAAAAAATAAATCGAATTCAAAATTATGATGGTGAAGTTTTTTGCATCGTTGGAATGCAACGAAATTCAGTTTTTCCTTCGGCAGAGCTCATGATTATTATTCAATATTTGGTCTGGACAATAAAACGATCCTCTCTTGCGAAACAAAAACTCAATCGAAAATTGTCATGATTTTCAAAATTCAATTTGATAATTAATAGAACAAATATTTTTCGTTAAATCTCAACGTTGCGAACTTTCGAGTCATTGAAAAAATTCGGGTATCGAAGGGCAAAAACCACTGATCCGATTTTGATGAATTTTTCACGCAGGAATGAAGCTCACGAATCAGAATAGATTTTAAGCATTCCGATAATTTTTTATTCTTTTTTTTTTTAACCCGAACCAAAAAGTCAGATTTTTCGTCACATTTTCCACTTTCAAAAATCACAACCAACTAAAAAATGATAATAAGTAAAAAATCGCTAATTATCAATTCAAAGATAATTTGAAAACGAAGATAATGAACGGAAGCGGGAGTGCCAGTTTGTAAAAAAAAAAAAAAGTTATAGCGATTTTCGTAAAATCAAAGTTTGAACATTTTGAAAAAAAAAATTTAACTCTTCATTAATTAATTAATTAAGCTAGCTGTACCCTTTAGCGCCAACTAGGTGTGCTGCGGGGCGAAGCGCTTTTGATATAAAAAGCTCTCAGTTCTCAGGAAGTTTCGTATTGACGTTTACAAATTTTTCAGATTCGTTGCGGATGAAGGAAAGTGATGCAGCATCGATACGAGAAATATTCTCGAGCAAGTGAACGACGTTTGTCATCGAACGAAAAATGTCGTTAAAACCGCGTACGGTTGATTTCCGGGAGACGTGGGACGTTCTCCGGGAAACGGTAAAAGGTGTAATAACTCTTGCGGATGTACCGCGATCAACATGGAACGACAGATTCAGGTACGAAACCAAAAATAAAAAGAAGAAACAGAAAATAAAATTAAAATGTTTTTGTTTATCAATAAAAAATAAATATTTTATAGCGACGTGTACTCGCTATGCGTAGCGTATCCCGAACCGATGGCCGATCGTTTGTACAACGAGACGAAGCGTTTCCTGGACAACCATGTCTCCCAACTATTGATGCGTGTCCGTGGGCACGGGGACAGCGGGCTCCTGCAAGCTTACCATCGAGCGTGGACCGAATATTCGCAAGGAATAAATTATCTGCATCGTTTGTACTTATATCTGAACCAGCAACACATTAAGAAACAGAAATTAACGGATGCCGAAATAATTTACGGCGTGTCGTCGGCAATCGCGGCCGATTGTCAGGAGCAAATGGAAATCGGTGAATTGGGTCTTGACATATGGAAAAAACGAATGATTGCGCCTTTGAGACGACAGCTCGTGGCTCTGCTTCTGGAGGGTATCCATGCCGATCGAATGGGCGAAGCACAGCCTGCTACGACGGGCGTTATTTGTGGCGTCATCGAAAGTTTCGTCAGGGTCGAAGAATACAAGATGAAAGGACCGTTGGATGTGAGTTTGAAGAAATAAAAACGAAACTGTTACCGCCAATAAAGATTATCTTTAATTTATTGTTTATAGAAAATCTCTAAAGAAAAAAAGTGGCTCATTTTGATTCCTCGTAGAGAGTTTTGTGACGATGAAATTTTTTTTCCCGTTTTCAATGTCAATGTGCTTAGAATGTCCCAAAACATCGAAAAATCATATCTAGAAAAAATGTTCGGATGTGTGTGTGTGTGTGTGTATTTTCTGGCACTGTAAAATTCAAACGTTTATTATGCCTTTGCACAGGGCCATTTTGCACAGATGTGCAAAATGGGAGCCCAGAGAATGAGGAGCTTGTGTACACAAGCTGTTCATTCTCTGAGAATTTTGTTGGAATTGCTAAAAAAAAAAAAAATACGAATTCTACGGCATTTTGAAATTGTCAAAAAAAGAGTGTAACCGCTCTAACTTCCGCAAATTTTAAGATTTATAACTATTTTTTTTATAAATAGAGTATCGTGACAGAAACCTTGGTATTGAATTTGGGAAATATCGATCGACCGGTTTAAATTTCACGATTTGTGGAATTTTACGAAAATCTAAGTTTTTCGAAAAATCCAAAAATCACCGTTTTTATTTTTCTATATTTTTAGATGTATCAGGAAATATTCGAGGGTCCATTTCTCGAGGTGAGCGGCGAGTTTTATTCTCGTGAGGCTTCGGAACTCTTGCAACAGTCGGACGTAACGCGGTACATGGAGCGAGTCACTTGGCGGCTCAGTCAAGAGGAATTGAGAGCTCACAAGTTTTTACATCCGAGCTCAACGCCAAAAGTTTGTATATTTTTTAGTAGGAAATAGAAATTGATGGCTTTTGAAGCTCAACATTGTTCAGCATTGTTTTTATCGTTCTGAAGGTTCGACAATGTTGCGAGGAAAAAATGGTCGCTGCACATGTGGCCTGGCTCCATACGGAATCTGATCTGATGGTTGAGCACGAGCGGCGAAGGGATCTTGCCCTTTTGTATCCTCTCGTTCGACCTTTGCCTTCGGGACTGACACCTTTGGTGCAAAAACTCACTCAGCATATAACCCAACAAGGTTTACAGGCGATTGGGCCGATGCAAGGAGAAAATGTAATTTTTTGGATTTTCATTCTAGCCAAAAACTTTGTCCTATTATTCGATTGTCTTAAAAAACTTGATTTTTCTTTGGCAACAGGTTCACACTCAGTTTGTCGAAAGCATGCTGGCCGTGCACTCGAAATATTCAGAGTTGATAAAGGACGTTTTCAAAGGTGAACAAGCGTTCATCGGTGCGTTGGACAAGGCTTGCTCAGCGGTTGTGAATCACAGGCCGGCGGCTCGACAACCAGTCCGTGCTCCCGAGCTCGTAAGAATTATTTTATCATTTAATCGAAATATTCCGGCAAATTTGCATTTTTCGTTTTTTGTAGAGACGTTGTAGTAAAATATTCATGTTTTATGGCGCTAAATTTATTTTTTGATGAAAACGAAAATTAAATGCCAAACAATCAGTGACAGGAAATTGTTCGGGTCAAAACGACCCAGCGTGCACTCTAAGGGTTAAAAAACTTGCGATAATGAAGTTCATATCGTTGGAATGAAACGAAAACTCATTATTTCTTATAGCAGAGCACAAAATTTTCATACAGAATTATTCAACGATAATGGGACAGTCGTCTCTGACACTGACGAACTGAATTTACCAGAAAAATTGAAACGATCGCATTAATTATCCCAATAATAAATGAAAACTATATTTTTCGTTGTTTTCCAACGATGCAAACTTCAGTATCACATAAACTTGGCCTAAATCTTTGATATTTGTTCTCCAGCTCGCCAAGTACTGTGACTCGTTATTAAAGAAATCGGCAAAAGGTGTATCGGAGGCAGAGATAGACGAGAAATTATCGCGTTCGATAACGGTGTTCAAGTACGTGGACGACAAGGACGTGTTTCAAAAGTTTTACGCTCGTATGTTAGCGAAACGTTTGATCCATCAGCAGTCGCAATCGATGGACGCGGAGGAGGCAATGATCGACCGTTTGAAGCAGACGTGTGGTTACGAATTCACGAACAAGCTCCACCGGATGTTTACCGACATGTCGGTGTCGGTGGATTTGAATATGAAATTCGCAGCGAGCTTGAGAGAAAAAAACACCGATGCACAATTGGGGATCGGCTTTGTCGTTTATGTTTTACAAGCAGGCGCTTGGCCGTTGTCCTTGCCACCGTCGCCAGGGCCGTTCCACGTGCCGCAGCAATTAGAGCGGTCGGTACAAGCTTTCGAGAGTTTTTATCACGCTCAATTCAGCGGTCGGAAAATCACTTGGCTTCATCATTTGTGCCAGGGTGAATTAAAGCTAAATTACCTCAAGAAGCCTTACCTCGTTACTGTGCAAACTTATCAAATGGCGTTGCTCTTGCTGTTCGAACATTGCGACGCAATACCATGCCGGGAAGCTGCTGCCTCGCTCCGTCTTTCCCACGAACAGCTCGTCAAACACGCCGTTATTTTGGTCGATTGTAAAATACTGAAAAAAGCATCGTCAGCCTCGTCGACCTCGAGCAGCACTGCGCCCGAAGAGGACAACAGCAAAGACAGCAGCACCGAAAATACTACTTCGTCAACAACTACCACGAATCTCGAGGAGGACACTGTGCTCCAGCTCAACTTCGACTATTACAACAAAAGAACCAAGTTCCGGGTTACAGGTGCTCTGCAAAGAGACGCACCCAGTGAGACCGAGGCCACTCATCGGAGCGTCGATGATGATAGGAAATTGTATTTACAGGCTGCTATCGTCAGAACCATGAAAAGCCGCAAAATTCTCAGACACAATCAGCTTGTTCAGGAAGTATGCATTTTTCCATCTGTTTTTTCTTCGTTTTATTGAACCTAGAACTACAAACCTTTTTTTTTTACCTTTAAACTACAAACCGGGCTAAATATTTACCCCACGGGTTTCTTCTTCGTAAGATCGTTCTGAAAGCAGTAATTCGACTAATTAGTATACGATTCTTTTTGTTTTTTCATTCCAAAGCGAATGGTGAAGAGAAAATTCAATTTTTGCAACGTTTAGTTGGGGAAAAATCAATTTTAATGCCTAAAGTGCCGAAAAATTAACTTTGGAACGTAAAAAAAATGGTGACCATGAGTTTCCTCGAGAAAAAAATATTAAATCTGGCGATGGTTTTCGTGTTTTTTGTGATTTGTGAAAAAAAATGGTTTCTCAGTATTTAATGTGATTTTTGTTTCTGTTTGAAGGTGCTGAGCCAATCAAAGGTTGATTTCGCTCCATCAATAGGTATGATAAAGAAATGCATCGAGGCTCTGATCGACAAACAGTACATCGAGCGAACGGCGAACAGTGCAGACGAGTATTCTTACGTCGCGTAACCCTGTGCCACATCCCCTCCCCCATCCTTGTTCACAACGTCGTCGGATTTGCAACGCTCGTCCAATCTGCGTCCCTCGTTTCTTCGCAAAACCCTCTAAAGTGATAAAATGAAAAGATCCAACTAAAAAGACGACGAAATAATCGCGCCACGCCGATATCGTCTCTGAGAATTGAACGGAAAACGATAAGCACACGACGATATCGACGAGAGATTACTTTCCTACGATCCTCGTATCATCCGCTCGGTTTCGAAGGTTTTATTTCATTTTGATCGCGATGATTATCGATGAAACTAAGCAAACAAATTAATGAAAATGTAATATATGCGCACTCAACTGAAAACAAAATCACAATAAATAGATATCGTTACTATTTTATCTCGAGCTTTTTTCATTCGTTTCCATCTTCCGCGCCAACTTTTCGGCTGAGCTTTTCCGAACCTCGTACAACTCCAAGTATCGTGAAACAGAAAAACGAACAATTTACAAGATTTTTTAACCCTTGGTAGACACACATGGGTCTAGGGTGTCCAGCCCATTCAGCGAATGGTGAGAATTTCTCGTTTTTCGTATCGATTGTCATTAAATAACAATAATAATAAATGTGAAAATTTGCGCAAGTTAGAACGATTACACCCTTTTTCTGAAAATTTCAAAATGCCGTAGAATTCGTATTTTTCTAGCAATTCCGACAAAATTCTCAGATAACGAAGAACTAGTATAGATTCACATCTCTGCAAAACGGGAGTCCTGTAGCTCAAACCGTTCTCGAGTTACAAACGTTTGAATTTTACAGTTCCAGAACGTACACACACACACACACACACATCCGGACATTTTTCTAGATATGATTTTTCGATGTTTTGGGACATTTTAAGAACATTGACATTGAAAACTGGAAAAAAAAATGTTCACCGTCGCATAGCTTCCTCTATGAGGAAGCAAAAAGAATTTTTATCCATCATCCAGTGCAGGCTCGCTTTCCATAGATCCAAAACTAGTTTCCTGAATTTTTTCTGATTTTTTTTAACGAGTCCAAGTACGGTAAAAAACGATAGGACGCCGCAGACCCATGTGTGTCTACGGAGGTGCGCTAATTGCAGTGTGTCTACGGAGGGTTAATTACTCCGAAATACAATTATTATATAACACATTTATTCAATCTTTTCAAATTTTTTCCATGCGAAAAACTCCGACAGGAAGTTCAACAATTCGGATACAAATACGATGAAAATTCTCGCGACTAGACCTTCCGATCGTTTACAGAAAATGATTGTTTCTCGTTGTTTCCGACTGTGGGCGATCCCACGTCGGACAGAGTTAACCTCGTAGATCAGAGGCAAAGGTTCACTAATTCTCTTTCGATTTTTGAACGCTAGATTTGAATTATTTGCCGCGACGTAAGCTGGGGCTAAGAAATAAATTTCCGAAGGGAAATTCGAAGGAATGAAAAGTGTGAAAAGGGTCTAATCGTTATTGAAGGAAATTTGGTGTAAAAAAAAAATGCTGAGGAATGTAAAGGATACAATTTTTCTCGATAATGTTGAATCAGCATTGAACAGTATTTTTGGCATTTTGACAAATTGTTTTCGTGAAATAGACGGAACTTTGCTTGTCTTAGTTTGTCGGTCATTGGGAAGATTGGGTTTTTAAAAAACTGAGCGTTTTGGTCCCTGACTCCATTAGTTGCAGGAATTATTGGAATTACCTGGATAATTATTCCTTTTATGACTAGAACAACGAGAGCGATTTGATAATATTGCGGGAGGCATTTAATTCGATTAGGAACGTGGTGTTTTCAGTTGCAAGAGGTCAGGATCGAGAAGATTGTTTGGATCATCGTTGTCCTGTAGAGTCTTGTTGTTCAGACCGTTCAGGATTAGTGGCGATGCTGTGGCGACGTTTCCGTACGGTGAGAAACCTGCCCATTCCATTCCGAGATATATCGGTGGTGGACTGCCCAGAGGAGCTTCCAGCAAGAGATGATCGGTTTGATGCTGCTGTTGGTGGTGATGAGACTGTTGCACACCGTCTTGACATTCGGTCGATTGCAGATGCGATGGATTCAAGGGATTCCCGAGCTTACATTGCTTCTCTTGCTTTCGCCACTTGGCTCGACGATTTTGAAACCAAACCTAAGAAAAAAATTCATCAACTTTATCCGGACGAAAAAAAAGGTGCAAACAAATGTTTAAAAAAAAAAAAAAATGAATTAATTTAATTCAGACGAGAAGAAAAGGTGGAAAAAAATTATTGAACGGAGGAAATTCGAACTTTTTGTCGACTGAGCATCTACACGTGCAAACCTATCGCCGGTTGTCGATACGAATGTGCATACAGGTGTGTGTTGAGATGGTTTCTTATCAATATATTCGATGATAATGAATTTTAATCTGAGGGAGTGATTTTCAAGATTCTGAATAATGTTTGAAATAAAAATCGAACAAATGATTAAGATTAAGACTAGCCACAAGCATCATTGCCTATTAGTTCTCACGATCGAGTGATTCTCACGACGCTTGGTGGGTAAAAATGAGCACGATTGACTTGTGAACGTTTTACCTGGACTCGTGCTTCGGTGAGCTGAATTCTCATGGCCAATTCTTCCCTGAAGAAAACATCTGGATAGTGTGTTTTCTGGAAGGCACGTTCCAACTCTTCGAGTTGAAAATTAGTGAAAGTGGTGCGATATCTTCGTTGCTTGCGTTTCCCAACGACCCCAACGGACAACGGACGTTCCTCACTTCCAGGGCTCGGGGAGAAATCGTAAGCTACGAGTATCCCGAATGCAATGAATTATTTTTCATTTCTAATGATTTCTACTCGTTCGTGGCTTTCTATAGGAACAGCAAGAATCCTTTGCAAACCCTCAATCGAGTATTAACGAGTCATGAGTATCGATAAATATAAACCCATTAGAACTAACGATATTTAAGTTTGCTCATTGGACGGAAGAGAGAAAGAAGAGAGAGCGTGTGCTGAGAAGAAAAGGGCCGCAGTTGACAGTGGCCCGCTTAATGCACTTAGCAATAATTTAATTGAGTCGACGACTGGTCCCTAAATTACGTTACGAACCGAAGTGCCGAGACGAGGCTGCTTGGACTTCTCTTGCCGAGATAATAGACGCGCGGTGTTCAAGTTACATACACGCATCGTTTCTAACGAGCCGCAAATCCTGAAAAGCCTTGATCCCTCGCGAGAAACGTTTTCCGCATACAATAAATTATATTCGCGATTTCAACAAAATTTCTCGTTACGCGAGTGCGTTTCTAACTACGTCGGTGGATTGATGAACTTCCGGAGGAAGTTTGAAAAAACGAAACTTCAATCTTTTTGCAATCGTTGTTCACTATTTTTCCCACGATACAAAATACAGGCAAAATTTAAATGAACAAAGAATTAACAAATTAAAAAATTGGGTAAAAAATATAAAACGAGGACTCACTGAATTTGGCTGGAAAACAAACGGACGAAGATTGTCCAGCGATGAGACCAGCGAGAGCACTCGATTGAAGATCATTGGCTGCGTTGATATCATCGACGGTATTGCAACCAGCGACGATAGCTCCAGCCGAAACAAGAGGATCTCTGGGTGATCCAACAAGAAAAAGTTGCCCACCACCTTCGTTACCACTCTCGTCATCGTCTTTCAAGTTCATCACTATATAGTCCTCAATTTTCGACGTGGTAGCCAACTTGAAGCTTTTTATTTGAATTTATTCACAAAACCAGCTCGACGATTCAGATCACCATAATTTTCGAGGATTTATAAGTAAATATGTGTCGAAGCAGAGTGGGAAGAGATGCAAGTTTTTCGAAATGATTCAATGGCGAGGGTAGCGAACGAATATGTAGATAAATAAATGGCAAGTACATGCATAAACATATGTATATATTCGGTTTTTGTGGATCTTCGGAAATATGAAACCAACCGGTTGATTATAATCAAATAACAAAAAAGCGTAGCACAGAGGTGAAACGTGTCGTTCCGAACACTACATTACGAATTGCCTGGCCCATAACTCCCCTCGTGCCCTCCACGTTTCCCTCTTTTCCACCCCCTATTTTTCTTCTTCTTGCTCGTCGTTAATGTTTTTTTTCTGTTCTCTTCTTTGCTACGTTTTTTTTTTTCTTTCTCGCTGCTCTTCCTCCTTTCTTCGACTGAGACTCAACATAAGCAAATGGATATACCTGTGCATTTGGCAAGTAAAAAAAAAATCGAACGACGAACGCCCCTAAGAGGACGAGGAAAACGAAGAGAGGGGAATCGCTCCTCCTCAACTTTCTTCGCTCATGTCCACGATACGTTAATACTCGCTGCTGTGTGCGGTATCCATCCTATTCCTACGTGATCCAGAATTTTACCTTCCGGGGCTTCTCCGTTGTAAACGTCGCGGACTCACCCCCGCACCAATGACTCTTCATCGTCACATCGAAGCCACATAAATGTAGCCCTCGCTCTCGCTCTCTATTCTTCTCTCTCGTTCTCTTCACCTGTTTTTTTACTTTCGTATATACATACTTTTCACTGTTATGCTAGTCTTCAAGAATCGATAAACAGCCTCAGTATCACGAGCTAATTCAAACAAATACTTCCAAAAGAATTTCTTCGAAAATCTCACATCCCCAATTCCAGAAACAACTTTTCATTCTTTCGCCTTCGCTCCTCCTTTTTCTCTGTTTCTTGTAAAGCAAAGCAACACGAGTCGCGATTTCCTATTTTTAATCATTCACAGAGAACCTGACGAATTTTATTTCAAAATCTCAACACTATGAGCTAACAACCCTTCGAGTGAATACTGGGTCATTCTGACCCCAACAATTTTTTTTTCACCGATTGTTTGGCATCTAATGGCAACGAATCTTTCGGCATTTCATTTTTGTTTTCGTCAAAAAATAAATTTAGGGCCTTTAAATATGGAGAATTTTCTACAAAAATCGTGTCAACAAGAAAAATTAAAAAATTCATATTTACCGGAGTACAACGCGTTGATAAACACCTGGGGTCAAATTGACCCAATATGCACTCGAAGGGTTAAAATGGGTCTCGAAATAAATGACATGACGAGAACTTTTGTCTAAATCCTTTGGAGTTTGGCTCTTCGGACAATCAGGCCAAAATTATTTTCACAAATTTTCATAAACTATGAAAAATGATGAAATTATCTTTATAATGATTTCGAGCTTTTACCAGACACGTAAAAAAAATTCAGCTCATTGGCACGATGAGCCTGATTTTGGAATGTTTAAGAAAATTGGTTTTTATCTTACAACATTTATTCTTGATTTTTGATTGCTTATTATATTAAAATACATTTGGTCAATTGTATGAATTTCAAAACTTAAATACCATTTAAATCTATCATCTCTATGCAATCACGTGTTTTATGAATTATCTATATTTCGATATTTGCAAATTCTGTACAATATACGAAGAACATCGATCGAAGGATCGCGTGTCTCTGTGCAAAAGTTTGTCACATACAGCGTGAAATATTCCGGCTTCTCCATCTCACAAAAGTAACTGTGAAAACTGAATTAATAAGAATGTGTGTTGAAAGTTCAAGATCGCGCGAGAACGATCGTGATTGCGAGAAACTTGAACTGAAGAAAAATGAATGCAGTAATGACGCGAGTGCAAAAATTTTGTGAAGAAACATAAACGCGATTCACACTGTGACTAAAAAATTTTTTATACGCAGACTGTTTCATCATGTTTTTCTCGCGATTGGAGGAACGGCAAATGCAGAAGATGGTCGAGTACTTCGATTGGTCGGTTTTTCAGGCTAGAGCTTAGTTGTCCTAAACGTAGAAAAGTCGGACTCGACTCGTCGAAACGAGCAGATCGTCGTCAAAAAATTTTGTCTCGATCACAACGTTGCCACTGGAGAAAAAGGAAAAATGTTAGTTTCCAAATTTTCATCGAATTTTTGAGAACGACAAACTGATCGGAAAGAACATTTCAACGTGGACTTTTTTTTTATAGTTTCTCCGTTGCTCCGCGTACAGTTTTCATCGAGTCGACTTGGGCGCAACTTACTTGAGTATGTTAGCCGGCATCATCTGGCTCTCCGGCGCGGCTTCGATAAGGCTTTGCCATGTATTTGTACTGTTTGGAATAACGAAGCCAAACTCGAAAAACCATTCCTCCAGACAATGGCCTTTGAAGAGAACTTTCTGTTCCAGTCTAAATCGTTCGAGTGGTTCTGCCGAACTGAAGTTTATTTCTCTGGACACGGCGCGACAGCGGAGTATTCTTTTAGGCACTCGTGCCTCGTGTTCTACTTCAGGAACGGATCTTCGAGGAAGAAACGTTGTAAAAGTGAGAAACGGACGATTTTTTTGAATGACGAAATGGAATTTTGTACTCACAAGTCTTCGTTGCCTTGCCATAGGATTTTACCGCTGTCAGCGTCTCTCAAATTCATCCAATTACTGTGAGATTCATTAATTAAGGAAAACAATCGATTGGAGTGTGAATTAAGAATGCTGTTGATTTGACAGTTCGAAAAGGTAGAATTTTACGCGATTAACCTCAAATCGTGATCGTTTCTCGGGCGCAATTAGCTCCCGAGATTCATTTGTTAGTACGAGGCGATTCTTTGTTATGGAAAAATGAGAAATGGGGAAAATGAGGACACGAAAGAATAGGAACGAACTTTCCAGTTCGCAATGAAGAAGGAATCGTTTACGGAACGTGACATAACCTCCTAAACGAGGGGGATGAACGTAAGCAAAATGACGCACGAAACACTGTGTACACGGAATTGGTGGATATATTGATGCGTCGATAAAAAAGGATACACCTGGAATCCTTTGAGAATGTCCTCGCTCCGTGATGGCATGTTAAGTGATGTAAAATATAATCGAAAAATAAAATATAAACTGGATTTGATTTCGGAGCCAGAGAATTTAAAGCCGTTGGCGTTTATTGATCGGCCATACTGTAAACACGAAAGTGACGGAAGTTTCTTCGAATTTCTATTGGCCAGTAGGCCAATAGGGACCCCGTCCCCGTGCATGGGGTTGCCAACGCCACGATGTGGCCAATTGCGAAACTATCAAGCGTGCGAGGGAATAATTGTTCAAATTGACAAACGCAGCGACAATGTTTTGCTTGTAATTTTTGTAGCGAAAAATATGGCTTGAGAATGGTGTAATACACCTTTTGGCTTTTTGGCACGACAAACTTTTCGGGAAACGTACGTTCGATTTTCGAGTTACTAAAGTCGATGCTTGAGCTACGCGCGCGAGAAACAAAAAAGAGAAGATTGAACTGGTGAACGATATTCCCTATTTCTACAACATTTCAAATGCATCCGAATCCACATAATTTTTTTGCATTCGGATGATTCTAACCTCTGAAACAATGACGAATAACGGGCCGAAGCTTTTGATGTATTCTTCAAATCACTGCCATTCGTAAAATGAGTTTTTATTCGTACAAAACTCAAAGAGAAAACTCACGACAATGATTGCATATTCGAAAGCAAGAGACTGCGCATACAGGCGGTGGTGTGCTGCTTATTGCTATAGCTCACAGGCCCGTAAAGCGAGCGAATGAGAGGCAAGAAATTCGAAATATCTCGCGCGTAAAATCACAAACAAATATAAAAAGAAAAACGCACAGCAGGACACGTAATATCTTGTAAATCGTATGCATCTTAAGCTCGTGTTTGCCGGAACTCTTACTGTCCCCGAATATATTTGCATGAATAATTAAATATTCCTGAAAATAAATGCCAAGGGAATCCTTAATGAGTCCGCAGTGCGGGTCTTTCATATGCTCTATTTCTCAACGCGAATATAGTGAGAAATAAAAATCTAGAATACGAGCGAAAACTATTCAGCTCTGTCTCCGTGCGACTCGAGGATTTTCCTCGATTTTTTTCACGATGTAAATATTGATTTTGTAATGAGCAAAAAAATATTTCGTCAAAACGGACGTTTGTAATAAAGAAAAATAATTTAAAAAACACAAAAAATAGTAAAAAATAAAAATAAAAAAATTGAAGGAGCGCAATGCGGTTTCCGGTTGCCAACCATGCTGCAGAAGGACGGATAGGGAGGGAAAGGCGAAAAGCAGGGCGTTGAGAGAGGTTTGAGTGCTTTCCATCTCCCCTCCGCTCATCGCTGAATTTACGACGTGAAATACGCGCACACATTTTCACTCGCTCACAATCGCACACATACCTGAGTCGCACACGTCCGAAAAGCGTATTAAGGGGTCAACGTGAACAGCGCCTCAAGGGTTTGGGGGCATGGTTCAGCCCTATCTCTTTCATTCTCCGAGTGTTTTCACGTTGCTCGAGCGGCTCGAGCCGCTCAAGGATTTTCAAATGTTACCTTCGATTACATTATAATCCAAAAAAGCCCGTTCCCGGACGAGCCCCGATGCGAGATGGACAAGGGATTATTTCAGGATTTCCTGCGCCATGTACTTTGGGAAAATCAACATTATTAAGGGATGGGAGAGAAAATATTCAGTCGAAAGTGAATTCGACACAATTAGAATGGAGCTCGTTTTAAGGAGGTGCGAATGCCTTGTTTCTCTTCCTGTGAAAATAAGCGAAGAAATTTTTGAAATTTTCTATTTTCTAACTTTTTAATATTTCCTAAAGTGTCTGCGTCTTTTTATTATTCTCTCAATTAAAAAAAATGTTTGAAAAATGAGCGCAATCGGATTTTGCATAATTGAAAAATAAAAATGATGCAAAAAAGTTGAATTCGTTGCAAATTCCTTTTCCAAATTTTTTCCTAACTTCCAAAATTTCTGAAATTTTCTAACTCCCTAATTTTCTTATATTTCCTAAAATATCTGCATCTCCGTATTTTTCTCTCTATTCAGAAAAATTGTACAAATAAAGAGCGCAAGCGGATTTTGCACGATTGAAAAATAGAATTGATAGAAAAGAGTTGAATTTGTTCCAAATTCCTGTTCCAAACATTTTCCAAATTTCCTAAATTTCTGAAATTTTCTATTTTCTATTTTGCCCATTGTCTTATATTTTCTAAAATGTCAACGACTCTTTGTTTTTCTCTCTATTAAAAACAAAAATTGTTAAAAAAATGAGCGCAAGCGAGTTTCGCATGATTGAAAAATAGGAATGATAGAAAAAAATTGGATTGGTCTGGAACGGTAATGAAGCGTATGGAATACGATATAGCGTGGTGTGTAAAAAGGGAGAGGATTTTATCCACCGGAGAGATAAAAAGCAGAAGTTGAAGTTTGAAAAAGCCCTCGAGAGGGTAGAAAAGAAAGCTGGATGCGGTGCAAAGAAAATGTCGTATGTAGAATCCTCGAGAAAATAGTGTACTGAAATATTTCCTATCGTAAGAATGTATCAGTACAACTGTCCGGGTGGGGGTGGGGTGAGGAGTCGAGAAAGAGAGAGAGAGGGGGTGAGTTTTTAGGTGTGGCAAATTCATCCATGCGAGTCACCAACCCTGTACGTAATACAGAGACGAAAGGCCAGAGGGTGCACCGCGATGAACGACGCGGGGGGGGGTGGCAAAAGGGATTTCCCACAGCAAGTTTACGATGGATTGTGGGGGGCAGAGGGAGGAATGGTAGAGGGAAAATCGGAGGAGTGCGCCAGCGCAAATCCAACGTACGAAAACTATCCCTACTTCCATCAATGACGTAGAGATGCTCGAAGAAAGTGGTGGCAGTGGCGCTGGCGCGTTTACAATTCCAGCGACAACCCTCCCTCGCCTCTGAACCAGCAAAACCAGTTTGGAAAAGCGCCTCCCTCTCTCGATTCCCGAGACGAGGCTTTCGCCCCTGATGCTGATGTTTTTTATTCTCACAGCTATTTCGCAAGCTCGTGTGTTCGCCCGTACTCCTGGATCTCGTTTTTATCCCCCTCGCCCAAACCCCTCTCAACCCTCCGCCACAACCGCTCTCCCTCGGTTCCTTCCTCCCTTTCTCATCTTTGTACTTTATCTCTCTCTCTCTCTCTCTCTCTCTCTCTCTCTCTCTCTCTCTCTCTCTCTCTCTCTCTCTCTCTCTCTCTCTCTCTCTCTCTTTCTCTCTCATTCACTCACCCCCAGCCTACGTCAGAATGACGGCGGTAAAGGAGGAGCAGCAGTAGCAGCAGCACCGGGCATCCACGGATCCGGATCATTGCTGGCCACCCCGGCACCAAGCTGCTCTCGCACTCCCGGTATTTTAACCATTTTTTCAAAATATTAAAACCCTTTAATGACGTTTCCCAATGACGTTTTAATTTTTCTTGCTTAAAATCGATCGATCCATTATTATCCGTGATTTCATAATGATTGTTCGATGGTAAAAAAGCGTGAAGAATTTAGTGCTGCTAATTCGACTAAGATTGATAGTTCGTACGGTCTGTAAATCTTTCCAACTTCTCCGAGTGTCCAGAACGATTGACGAGGACAACGGATCCTTGGAGTGCCGAATATTTTAAATTTATTATCCGCGGTACAACCAATTCCAAACAATCCATTTAATCGGCAGAACATTTTTACTTTTATCTCGAGACAGTGCTCAAATGATAAAAAGTGATTTTTTTAAATTGTTTTTTTTGTTTAAAACTTTCGTTCGATCAGCCGTGATTTTGATCCTGTTGGATGTTGTGGAAGGAGATGAGGTTCTTCGATTGCCACGAGAGTAAACAGTTCAGCACGCCCCGTCGGGCGTGTACGTCTGGCTTGGGAGACGAGGAGCTCCAGTCCTCGAAACAAAACAAATATTCCCTCGGCTCTCAAATGCCATCAGTCGATCGAATACGAAACATGAAAAAAAGTCAAAGCGAACGTTCGAATATAACGAGAAATAAAATCATAATCGTCCCGATTAATTGCCACCGGGAAAAGAGAGCGAAACACGAAGAGATTGGAAAGATTGAAAATGTTTGATGAAAACTGCCGAGTGTTGTTTTTCATGTCAATTAATATGGAAATTTGATTTCTGATTTTAAAAAAATGGTTTATTCTTTTGTAAGAAGAGTTCCTCGAGTAATTATGAACCGAGACTTTTGTATTTGCATCTCGACAGGTTATGGCGAATCCCCCGAAGCCAGGACGATGATAAAAGGTCCATCGGTATCGATGCCTTGATTGGGTGGATCGCTTGAGGAGGGTAAACCTCTCGTCACTCTTGGCAAGTCATTGAAAGTAGGCTAAACGCCGTGTGCTCCGTTTGACGAGGTCGCGAGCAGATTTTCAATTAAAAAAAAAACAAGCAAAAACATTAAGCATGGCGGGATCTGGTTCTGGACTCACTGACGGACTTGGAGACAACGATCCCACTTCCGGTTCGTCAGGGACACAGAGGAATCCTTTGACATGTGGAGTTTGCCACGATTATTACAACGACCCATGCTTGTTATCGTGCTTTCATACTTTTTGTGCACGTTGTATACGCGGACCTCACATAGACAACAAGATATCCTGTCCAACTTGCGGGTAAATATAACAAACATTTCTGAACTACTGCACGAAGTTATTTTCGTTAACCCTAAAACCCTACACTGTGTTTTAAAACAAATTCCCTACACACTGGGGTTACGGGCACCCGAGCTCTTTGAATCGATGCAGTTGACTCGCTATTTGTCGTAGAGAGCTTTGTTTTTTTTTTGTTTAATCTGATCGTTCGAATTCTCAAAAATAAAATAAAACATTGAGTAAAAGTGTAAAATATTCATTTTTCACGATGAAAAATGGAATTTAAAAAAAATTAAGAACATGATCCTCGAATTATTTAGTGGAGGTTTGGGGAACCCCTGAGTAGTGTCCTAGGGTTGAGTTTGTACCGAAAATCATTTGAAACAAAAAAATACACACTGCGCAGATCCATGGCACAAGTTTAGATGCAGCTTCCAAAAGAATCGATTAAAAAAAAAGAGATTAAAAAAAAAAAAGCAGAGAAAAAATACAGTTCTCGAAGGATTTCCAATTGTTTTCCTGTAGATTTTCCATTTGGATTTAATTTACTTTTAATTAGACACGCCATCAATGCAGGATGCTCAAAGTCGTGCTAACAAAACTATTTTTATTTGATTCTCCGCTGACATTCTCTGTTTCAACAACTTTCCACGAGAAAGTAAAGAAACTGGAGAGACGGATGAATGGCATTGGTAGAGGGAGAGAGAGAGAGAGAGAAGGAGAGAAGGAAAGAGAAATCAACAGACAGAGATGGAGAGAAAAAATATTCACAGTTGCATAGCAACCCTATCGTATCTGCCGATCTCTGGCATTCATTGTTTGGCCATTCTTATTGTCTACACGGAGCTGATTGTATGCTTACGCTCTTCTTCCTCATCCTACTCACTCCCTCTTCAACTCCATTCAACAATTCGAGGAATGTATGTACCTTTTGAAGTGTATTTGCGTCTGCCCCCCCTCTCCCCTCCGACCCTTCGTATCCCAGTAATTCAATTGTTAAGGCCCACATCACTTAAGGGCTTTCTCACTTTGATTTAACCCTTTTCTCCCATCGACCAACTTTCACCCTGCACTTCGCAGCGTGTGTAATTTTATAACGCATTGATAACACTTGATCTCTCGAGTTGCCATTGTCTCTGTACTGACATAGCCCATTGACGTTGTCCTTTGAAATACGAACCTCATTTTTACTCAATGTAATCAAACGAAACAAATTCTCTCGCAATATTTATTCCGTCTCGTCAATATACCAATCGAACGAATAGAACTTTATGTGTGAATAATTATTTCCTGCTCGGTTTATTCAAAATAGCTAAGACCGTAATCGAATAAAAATCAATCAACCGGATGATCCTGATCAAAGCACTTTCGCACCATTGACTATTCAAATGCATCATCATTAAGCAAGCTTTCGCTTTGCTATCGATCTAAATCTAAATGTCGTTCCTTTTCCACATCTCCCAACCCTCGGAGGCTGAAACACACTTGAAAAGTTTAATCATCAACCATAGACAAGTTGCCTTGATAATGAGACTCTCGAAATCATTGACGAAGCCATCTTCACGACCATTTGTTTTATTTTTCGATCGAAAACGTTCGTACGAATTGAACGAAGAGTCTTTGAAATGAAACGCCATTTCGGATGAGACTCGAAATTCATTAAAACGTCGTTTTTACTCAATGATCATTAGCTGAGCTTGGAAAATCGATTTTACGTGAAATTCCAGAAACTCAACTTTGATTTCTTGGGCCCTTTGAATCTATTGCGAAATTTGTCGGTTGGAGGGTTCGTCAATAGTCGCCCTGGCTCAAGTGTTACTAAACTTTTGCATCAGATTTCCTCATCCAGCATCTGAAAGTTTACTCTGTGTGTTAATAAAAGCATCGAAATAAATTCTATTGATATGCCAGACTGTTGACCCAGTTGGGACGAAGCGTCGAATATGTGAGGATAGAAAGAATCTCAATTAATCCAATTGTGACTATATAGAAGGCAAAAACCACTCTCCAAGTGCAACCCGAAACCAAATATTTCCTCTCGAACCACTTAAATAGATCTAATTTCTCGTTTATGAATCTTACTCCGACTGAGTGATGAGATTTCTTGGCTATGAATTGTGCTTTCAACGAATGAAAGCCTGTGCCTTCGATTCTCCGCTCGCCAAGGAATTGGGCGTTATTCCACGTTATATACGAAAAGTCAATAGAAACAAACAGAATGATTGTGCGGATGCTGCTTATGGGGTTCCACGAGGCTGATGAAAAATAGAGATTCTTTTTAATGCAAATAGTGTCGTTTGTTTATTTTCGTTTGTTTTCGTAACTATGCAAAGATCGAGGCACAGCAGGAGGTTGAAAAAAGGAAAATAAGGAATGTGAATAAATTGAATGTTGTCTAGTCAAGTAACACAGTTGAAGGAGGGCGCGATGCTTCCACCGGTCGATCAATTGATGCGGCAGCTAGTGGAGCTGGCAAATTCGGAGAATCCACCTTGCGCGAATTGTGACAAAAGAGACAAGTCCGGAATGTTCTTTTGTACGACATGCGGTAAGTTGAGAGGTTGTCGTTGATCCATAAATTCGCGGGGCGGGGGGGGGGAGGATATCGTAGGAATTTGTAAAAGATGACGATTTTGTGTGATTCAGGTCAGGCACTGTGTACCCTCTGTCGAGAGCCTACTCACCGAGCGAAGATGTTTTCTTCCCATGAGGTGGTACACATGAGCAAATGCTCAAAGGATACACAGCGACGTTGTTCGACCCACGGTGAACTTTACATAATGTACAGTCAGAGTTCGAAATGCATGCTTTGCGCTACCTGCTTCCGGGAGACCCCGGCAGACGCGAGGATTCATTGCGTCGACATTGAGAGCGCTTGGCAACAAGCATCAAAGAAAATGGAACGAACAGCTAATCACATCTGCGAATTGCAAGCCGGAGTACACGACAATCTTCTTGCTCTGAAGTCGCAGCTCGATGAGCTCCGAAGATCTTTGGATAGTGAAAAGAAATCTTTGAATGCTTTTTGCCAAGGAATGCAAGAAGTTGTAAACAAAACGCATTCGGCTGTATCGACCGAATTGCAAAGACAATTCGAAACTAAGGAAAGAATGGTAAGAGCTCAATTGCTTTCTCTTGGCTCGGCACTACCGGTACTTCAGATGCATCTTATGCTGTGCACCGTATTTACCACCGGTGCAACCAAGCATCAATTTCTCGAGTTGGCGCATCCGATGCTCGAGAGACTCGACAGGGTAGCCCAGCTCGGACATCCCCCCAGACCGCCACTAGTTACTGTTCATCTTAAAAATAACTATAGGAATGATTTTGCCAGAGCTCTCCAGCCTTACGTTGGACAAACCGTAGGATCAGGTCAGAAGGAATCATTGTACGACCATACGCACATGATGGGACAGGATCCGATAATACTTCAAGTTAGTATAGCGATTGACGATCGATTAAATTGAAAACTCCATTATGCTGTGCATCCCTTTGATTCTTTTGCCATTGAAATTGCTTCCTCCCGGAGCTCTCTCTCTCTAAAATATTGGAAATAGCAGAAGCAAGCAGCATATCGATGTTGCAATAAATGAAATTCTGCTGCAAAGATCCCGAGCCTATACAATTATCCGTTCTATTCGTTATACTCCAGAGTGTTAAAACGTCACAACGAGGCTCGCAAAAAAGCAGTAGCCAACAGCAGCAAGACTCGAGTGCACCGTTTTCCAATCACTGCCGAACTTTCGATTCGCAATTAAAAGAACTGAGTCAACAATTGATGGCGGTGAAGGAACGCTTGGGCGAGTTACACAGGGATGTTGCAGTTTTACGAAGAGCGAATACTCCACCTTTGGGCTCGCGCTACGAGCACGTTGCTAGAGATTGTAAAATTTTGGAACAACAGCTCGAACATCATCAGATCGAGCTTGAAGGTTTGGGCAATATTTTCGATGCTCTGTGGGAGGAACAGCTTTGCAAGATCCACGTAGAAAAAGAAATATTCCATGCACAGGTGAATATCTCGAGTCTGACGTTATTATCGCAAAGCCGATGATTCAAAGTTACGAATCGCACAATCAGGATCATTTCTATTTTTGTTTTTTCTTCGAAATTTGCAGATGAATGACATCGTGACTCTACGCGGCGAGGTGAAACAACTACAGAACTTGACCCAACAACTCGAACCATTTGTTAAGTCCTTTACAGCTGGTGTGAATGCTGGTGAGATAAGAGCTGCTGCTTTAGATTCAGCGGACCAGCAACACCTCGAAGCACTTTTGGATCATTTGGCTCGTCTTCAAATGCAGGAATCGCAGCAGTCACAGCCAACAGCGCCCACAAAAGACTGCCGGCATTCGAGAAACACCACGACCAGTGCGGATAACGCTCTTTACATGAAAGGTAAAAAACATTCATCCACCAGAGCCTTATGAATCGAGAAATCCCAGTTACTGACCGAAAATCGTACACTGGAAATGAAATTTTGTTAAAAATTGACGATATTTTGTTGAACACGGTAAACTAAATATTTTTGATTAATTTCAATATTTTCATTATTTTGGCAGTATTTTTGGTTTCTAACGGAATAGTCCGCAAAATTCACGAGTGGAACGTCAAAAATTTGCTTCCGAAGAGATTTTTTAGGATATTTCTTGGTGCAATGACACAATTTTTGGGATTGTTCAAAAAAAACGTTTAGTCCAACGTTTCGAACAAAATATCGATCTTTTCCAACAAAATTTTGTTTTCAGTGTACGATTCAAAAAACATCGGTACTAAATGGGATGCCATGTTAAGGGGAGTGATACGCTTAGACGGCCGGACCGTCGACGATTTTGTGGAATTTTTTTACAAATGAAAAGTATTTACAAAATAAATAGAAACTAAAGAGAAAGTATTTCAGAAAGAATTTCACGTGCAACTCACAGCCTTCACAATTTTGCCCTTTTTTCTTGGACCAGATCCATCGATGCTTTTTAATGTGAATTTATGTAAAGCCTCGTGGGTGGGTGCAAAATTGAGTCATTAAGTTCATGGCTCGAAATAAATGGAGCTGTTGTTTTACATTATTCAAAGCGCGTTCGGTTGAAATGGAGCATGGAATGTGTGGCCCGCGATTTCGAAGACGTACGAAAAGCGAAATACTTTTATTACATAGAGAGTCGCGTGTAGAGTCCAGCGAGAAAAAAGGGAAAAATAGGATGTGAGAATGAGGCGGAGAGAGAAAGGGATGAGAGGGAGGCTGCCGAGGAAGCAAAAGCTCGCGAGCGACACAAAGCTCCGAGAAAGAAATATGGGCTAGGGAAGAAAGGAGAAAGTGGAATGCAGAGTGCAGTCAGAGAGAGAGAGAGAGAGAGAGAGAGAGAGAGAGAAAGAAAGAGAGTATATGAAGTAGAAAAAGAGGAAAACGAAGACAAATGGCTGAAAGCGTTGCGTAGAATAGGGCGGTAAGAGCTGGAGCGACGCGGATGGTCCGTAGTTGCCGACAAAGCTTCTCGCATAATGGAACCTCCCCCTCTCCCTAAAAAGAGAGCGAGAGAGAGAGTGCGAAAAGCGAGTAAGTTGCAGGAATAGAAAGAAAAACTTTAAATTAACAAACTTTATAACAAAAGGTAACGATGACAAGAAGAAATAAGCATTGAATGCGACAGAGTTACAAATACACATCGTCGATTAAGGAGGTTGGCTACATACGACAATATGATAAGAATTTAATAAAATTTGGTGATGACATTCTTTAGCATCAAATACGATGACACAATTTTTTTCTAATTTTTCGTCTACACAGTTGTCGAATCATTGGAGTTTACAATATGCAAAAGCTATACCTATATATATCAGAATCCTATGGTTGTGCATGTAAACTCTAGTGTTCGATAACTCGAAAACTATGTAGACGAAAAATCTTAAAAAATGTGTATATTCATATTTAATACTAAAGAATATACTCACCAAATTTAATTACGGAGGTTGGCTACATACGACAATATGATAAGAATTTAATAAAATTTGGTGATGACATTCTTTAGCATCAAATACGATGACACAATTTTTTTCAAATTTTTCGTTTACATAGTTGTCGAATAATTGGAGTTTACAATGTGCAAAAGCTATACCTATATATATCAGAATCCGATGGTTGTGCATGTAAACTCTAGTGTTCGATAATTCGAAAACTATGTAGAAGAGAAATCTTTAAAAATTTGTATATTTATATTTAATAGTAAAGAATATACTCACCAAATTTCATTAAATTCTAATCATTTCGAATTTTTCTATGCTTTGAATATGGCAACATTATTGTGTGTAGCCACCCTTGTTAATGTAAAAAAAAAACGAGCGATAAGAACCTTTGGAGGAAATTGATTTTTGCATAAGGAATGACCAGAAAATTGACAACTTTTTGATCGTATTTGGTTGAAACAGAACCAAAGGAAATGCCAACACGATGCAGAACTCCCATGGGGAACGTCGGAGCTCTTTTGGATTCGGGGGGAAACATCGTGGTGTATGGACCGACGAAGCAGCCGGACGTGAAGCGCGGGGTGCTGAGTCAATTGATAGAAAGAGCTCGTCCGCGTGAGGATCGAAAGAAATCACCGGGACGTGAAGAGGGTGGTCGTGACAGGAGCGTAGGTCGACGATCGAGAAAATCACCGGACAACGCAAAGCCGAAGACACCACCGGGTCACGGTGGCTCTTCGTCGAGTAGCAAAGTTCGTACGTTGTATCGATCGTTCAAGGGAGCAGCAAGTTCGAGTAACGCAGTGACCGATAGTGCGGTTACCGGTGGTCAAGATGGTATCGAGCAGCCAGAGAGATGCACGGAATCGCAGCAGCGACAGTCGCAGTCGGGTGGTGAGTGTTTATCGCGAAATTCCATTCTTAAGAAACTTTAAAAAGCAGGTCAGCAGAAAAACTTGTTAAAAAAAGTCTAAAAAACAACGTTTCGTTAACAGGGACAGAGGAGAGTGATTACCAGAGGATATCCGAAGCCTCGACACTGGGAGAAGCGAAGAAACGTGTCCAGGCGCAAGTTCATGCTGCGCCAACGGATGACCAGCAGCCAACGACATCGAAAACCGTTAAATCTTATCCGATGAGCGACCCCGAGGACGTTTTTTATCCGAGTGAAAAATCTGGGGGTTCGGGAAGCGTTTCCGGGCGCAGGAGACGAAGAGCAAGTTGTGACAGTTTGAGCACGACAGGTTCGGGTAACAGTCCAAGATCCAGTATAGTCGACGGCACAATGGGCCAGTCCGGTACGTCCCAGGACACGAGAAAAGCTCTTTTGGTCTTATTCGGGACTCCACCGGGTCAGCCAATGTCAGCTAGCAAAGCAGCAGCGCGTGTGCAGAAACAAAGATCCTGGGAAACGTTTCCACGTCCCAAGAGTAAGCGAGGCATAAGTCCGTCTGTTATAGCAGCAGCGGAGTCGAACGCAACGGGTCTTGGTCAGTTAAAAAAGGCTGATAGTTTCGAGGGCCACGAGGAAGCGGTCAGAACCCTCGTAGCAGCGGTGCAGGAAACGAGATCCCATCACAGGCATCATCATGCTCATCACCATCGTTACCATCGCAAGAGCAAAACAAATTAATTGTGAGAAACACATCAATTTATTTTTCATCCAATTCCACTATTGGAATTAATCCCAACCGAGGCAATGACAAGGAATTGGAAATTCAACGAGCAACCAAAGCTACTCGCAGGGCAACGTCACAGATCGGATTTGAGAGAAAGTGGTGTCTCCGAAGCAGATGATTCTTTCACGAAGCCAAAATAACCAAAACCACTTTTTGCCATTATTTTGTATTGGCTGTTCGAGAGGTCGACGCAGTCGCCTGGCGACGCTGCGACTCGAAACTCAAATTCGAAAACAAAAGACCGAACGGTATTCTGGTCAACTTTGAGAATGCACAGTCTGAGATAGTGATTAGGTTCAATTTAAAATTCATTGAAAGTCGTGCGGATTACCGAAAGTTTCCAAAGGGACGGTTTACACTCGCGAGGCTTCACGGAAACAATTTTCCATAAATCATTGACTTTTAGTGTGCGTCAATGCTTGACCCACGTGGCACAGGTTTTCTGCGGAGGAATAAAAAGAAAGTTACGTATACGTCGAACATTCACTCCACAACGTTTATATGCTGACGAAAATGAGTTTAAAAAACAAATAAATAATGAGGATGTGCAGTTTTATACGTTACGGTTAGTCGCGTCGAAGAGAGCGCTCCAACTCACTCGACTGAGAAGTGGAACAACACTCCCCTCGGCAGCTATGCTTCTAATAAAAAATAAAAGCTCCACCATGCTCGCTGCATCGTCTATAATTTTTAACATTTCTCGGAGAAACTTCGCTCCGAAATGTTCCTGTTTCAAAATTACGAGACTCTACGGCGTGCCAGTAAAAAAAAAAAACTCTACTCATTAATTTCGTGCTTCGAAACATTTATGCCATAAAAGCTCCGGAATTTATTTACGCTACATAATAATTAATTTATGAAGTAGAAGATTTGAAAAGTGATGCTGTTATGGCAGAAAAAAATATTTTCGAGCAACGAGTTAACGAGCAGAGTTTTTGTTCAGCAAGATTGAGAAAAACGTGATTTTTTGGAGTGGCCACTGCGAACAGAAATATTGGAAATTTAAAACGAAGCTAGAGTCGTCAAGTTAATTAACCCTTCGTGGTGACACGTTCTAGAAATAACGCGCTGATCACACGGGGTCGGAATGACCCCAGTCATGTTTAAACGCTTGCCACGTTGCCAGTATCGTTCCGAACGACACATAAAAATTCAGGATATTAGTTTGAACCTTTCCGAATAAGAATACCGAGGGAAAAAATTTTTATCCAATTTTCAAAATGGGGAAAAAAAATCAGCCAAGAAGCAATGTGTAAAAAAAAATCTTTTGCCAATAACTTGTGGTAATTCTAGCTCAAAATTGTGCTTCGTGTCATTTTGACCCCCGGTGACTACGGAGGGTTAAGGAGACAGACGATTTCTCCGTGGATCTGATAATTGGCGAAACTGTTATCGAGGAAAGCTGTCGAGAGAAGAATTGTTGTTTTCTGCACGACTCAGCTCGGCTGAGCTAATGAAAGGCCTTTTGCTGTGACATTTGGTGTTAAATTTGTCAGCTTTATAGCATAAAAATAATCGAGTTTAATAAACGCAACTACTGCAGGGATCTCTGGAGGGTAAATTCACGTAATAATACTAACGATCACAAGGGTCATCATGCTAATTATCTCGATTGTGTTATAATTTTTGACAGTCGACATATTCTTCAGTTGGAGAATGTGGTTCGGTCCCAAAATCTAATGAGAAAGTTTTTCGATTTGTTTATTCGGTGTTTGATTTTTCGAAATAGATTCACTTCGCGATGATAATCTCACACACATCAGAAACGTGCTCAAATATGAACGGTTACCTTGAAACAAAGCTGATGTTTATTTTTAATCGTTCGATTAAAGTTGAAAATATTAATTTCGAGTTTTTTTTTTTGCATGTATTTTGGAAGAGACGTTTTGGGGTTTCTCGATCTTGTAACTCAAGTTATCGGAAAATTTGAGTCTTGCAAGGAAAAAAATAAAATCGATTATTAACGAATTAGAATTTTACGGATAAAGTTTATCGGGAACGGTACTCGTGGAATGATTTTTTTCAAAATACTTCCTGTCAACTCATTGGCAAATCATTTTGACAAAGTTTACAAGATTTCACATAAAAAAAGTTCGTGCGGTGCTAAACAGCTCATGGTCAATGAAGAAATAATAAAAAATACGTTAACAAAGTTACACGAGGAAGCATGCTTTGGCAAAAGGAAAGTCAAATTTAAATTTCCTTTTCTCTGTACGGAAAATTCAAACACCACCTTCTAAACGAAACTGCCAAAAATGTCATGATTTTCGTTTCAAGATATACATATGACTAACGAAATATAATTGTAAACTCGAGTGGATATGTGTTCGATTTTATAGGAATTTTACTGCATCAATTATCATATAACCGCATAGGATCTCCTTATTGCGTTTTTATACGAACACGCACTCGTTTAAATAAACAGAGAATTTTCGAGAGAAAAACAAATTACCCGATCAATCGACCCCTGGAACAAAAAAATGCGACGCGTGAATGAAATAGCCGGAGATTTCGACAAACTGTGAGCGACGAAGAGAGCATTTAGAGCCTTGCTTAGTAATTAAGTAGGAGAACGACAGAAATAAAGAATGAATAAACAAGTAAAGTTCGTTAGCGTGCGCTCGTTGATCAACTTTATCCTGAAGGTCAAAAATGCTGCTAATACGTTTTAAACATTTCAATTAATTCTTATTCTAAACATGACACGATCGTTGAACTGAAATTGAAGGAATTAAATTTATTTTTGAATGGAAAACATTTCATTGGATCGCAACCACGAATATTGCGTGAAAATCTCAAGATTCGTTTCAGCCACGAAATTCGAAGCAATTTCAATAATTTAAACAAAAGCCCAAAAAAATAGTAACGCGTTAGCAGAATTTTTCAGCGACCAGGATATCGCAAAAAATAATCACGAATAAATATTCCACAAGTGTCCAAAAAGGGGCGATTGAAATAGAAATACGAAGAGAAAAAAAAAAAAACACGTAATAAATAACGAAATAAAAATCGTCGATTCCGGAAAATCACGGTTCGTCGATGTAAATTACGTTAAACTGGATAAATAGTTAGTTAGTTAAATACACTGCCAGCCACGGTACATAACGAATTTAATCGATGGTAATTACGAGAGAATTAAAAATGCGAAAAACTTTACGATGATGAAGTAAAGGTCAAGGGGATGCAAGTTATTAATCGTAATAAGGGAACTTGGCGCGATGCTCACGCAAGGACGTTATTGAATTATAGTATATATGAATAATATATATGTGTATATATAACTTGATTATATATTAATATATATGTATGTGTACACAACAATATGTCTAATTGATAATGCAGTGTCTTTGATAATTCGTCACATTGTTTATACACATACGTATATATTGTACTATGTATAATATCTATGGAAAAGAAAGAAAGGAATAAAAAATTGTTCTTCATTTATACATTTCGTTTTCACATCCTCGGTGACGAAAAAATTTGTCAAAAATTATGGAAACTCTGAATCTTTCTGTCCCACTTTCAAAAGGTGAAATAATTTTGATGAAAAATTTTAATTTTAAACTTGGGTTTTACGTTCAAAAAAAATTTAAGAGAAGTCGAAAAAATTGAAGATTTTTCTTCGAAATTCTGCAGATGCTCGTCGGGTGCAGAACATTTTTCGAAGTTTCATTTTTTGAGAGAATTTGAAGGTTTCTTCACGGGCTCAATGAAAAGAAAAATTGTCAAAAATTATGGAAACTTTGAAAGTTTCTGTTCCACTTTTAGAACGTGAAATAATTTTGGATCGAAAATTCTAATTTCAAAGGTACGTTTTACGTTCAAAGGAAATCTAAGAAAATTTGAAAAAATTCAAGATTTTTCTTGGAAATTCTGTAGATGCTTGGGAATAAGGGAAATTTTTTAAAGTTTAATTTTTCCCTAGAAATTGAAGGTTTTTGAACGGACATTGCGGATTATTTTCATAAATATTTCAAGAAATTTGATGGAAATTGCGAAACGTAAAAATGTTCGCTTGGTCGCTAATTAAGACGTGGAAATGTGGCATTGCTAGGCGTTTCTTTCCGCCTTTGTCTGGTTGGTAATTGTGCGAAGAGTTAAACGTACTCTAAAACGTCCAATGACCTATTTTCCTTGGGTAGAGTCGGGCGCCTTATCCAGAATGAGTTTCCAGTAAGACCTCATCCGAGAAGCCAATTAATTTGCAATTTGCGGCTGCGTGAGTGGCTTTGTAAGTTGGATTGCGAAGTGGCTGTTCGCAGGCTCACTCATTCAACCCTATTCTTTTGTTGAGTAACAAAGGGAGCTTCGTTTTGAGTGAAAATTAATGAGTATTGTTGAAAATGCAGGATTCTGCGAGGAATTTTCGTCAGATCGACGATGGAAATTCGTAAACAAAGAAAATCGACGAGTAATTGGTTTATTTACAAAGTTATTTAAAAACGTCTGGATCGAAAGCTGTTGAAATAATAAAAAAAGGAATTTCACCTTCGTCTCGCACGTCCCGTTTTCATTTTGATAATTCTTTCGGACTGTGGATCCGGATCTTCGTTATGAATCGGAATCACAGTCTCTGGTGTTTTATTTTGGTTCTTTGGAGATTTTTTTTTTTCACTCGGTATTTTGAACAATGCGGCAACGTTGACGGTACGTTTACCACCAACGTAACTAACAATGTCGAGGTTTTGTCCGAATAATGAAAGTATACCTCGGTTGTAAGTCCTGTCATCGCCGCTAGTTTCCAAAATCCACGAAGCGTTCCGCAGCGCCAATTTTAATCTTTCGGTTTCTTCGACGCTCACGTTTTTACTCACGTTCAACATCGTTTCCAGGGGGTTGCAGATGTACAGTGGGGAATAATCAGGTTTGTACAGGCTCGTTCCTTCTCGCAGCGATATCGCTTTTGCAGGAAAGTCAAACGTCGAGTAAAAGTCGAAAAATCCTAGCAACAGTGTCTCGAGATCTTCGGTGTTTTTGTTCTCTTTCTCCACTGGTAATTTCCTTACGTCACGAAGAAATGTGCAATCCACCGAATGATCAGTCAACCGAACGTCCGAGGTACCTGTTGTTTTAATAAAATCCTCAAATTTCGCAATTTTTCAAACAATAATACATGAAATATGCAAGTTTGTCATTTCATATAAAATTAAGGCGACGTGGGATCCAGAGATCCCCAAAAATTCAAGAGCTCCTTGATCCAAAAGCAATTGACTCTTTTTTAGAATTTTTTTATTTTTTATTTTACGGCCAAGGGTCCAGAATTTAGAATTTTAGAATTTTAGAATTTACTTTTGAAAAAAGTAAAAAAAATATAAAGTAAAAAGAAGCCTTCGAGTGCACACATCCTATGAGTGCGTATTGGGTCAATCTGACCCAAGGCGTTTTTCAAACCGTTGTACTCCAGTGAATATGCATTTTTTTGTTTTTTACGTAGAGACGTTTTTTATAGTAAAGTTATCCATATTTTATTGCCCCATATTTTTTGACGAAAACGAAAATTAAATGGCGAAAAATTCGTTGACATTAATTGCGAGACAATCAGTGACAAAAAATTGTTGGGGTCAAAACGACCCAGTGTGTACTCGAAAGGTTAAACTTTATAAAAATGAAGAATGGCTCTCAAGTATGTCTCAATAGTCCGATCCAATCGCAGTATCGTGTATGTGAATAAATAGACGAACCTGCAAGACGCTTGAGTTCATTGAGGGAGGGCAGTATGCGTTTTTGTTGTAAATAAAAGAGAACGAGGAGAGTGATAGAAAAATTGGTAATCCAGCGGCCGGGTGTAGGGTTCGTAAGTCCAACCTGCTGGGCCCAGTGTCTTATCGTGAATACGAGTGGTCGAACTCGGAAATCGACTTCACCATAAAAACACAATAATTCCGTCATGTATACGGCAGCCCTTGAAAGAAAAACGATTTTTTCACATTTTTCTATATTTTTTCATTACAATTAGCTGCTTTTTTGGCTGTTTACTCACATGTTCGTCATTGAAAGGTCGCACTCGAGTCCTGTGAGTGTCTGATCGTATTTAATAATTGGGACACGCGCTTGGAGAATTCGTCGAACATTCGAGACACCGGGAACCAAATATTGCATGGTATCAGCGACAGTCTCCATAAGTCTTTTGGACTGTACTTTGCAGTCGTTGGATATCGATTTACTGTGAAATACAAATCGGCTCGATGATTTTTCCTGACAGAAAGAAAAGACACGTACAATGTTGCCAGGCTCAATAAAGTTTTTTCGAGTATAAGGGAACGAGAAATAATTCTGTGTATCGTAACGAACCAATGGCTTTTGTTCCAGTTTTAATACGAGGTCCAGATCGCAGCCACGTTTTCCGAAACCGTTGACCGACGAGCCGAACGGCAAAACTGCGATGTGAGGAAAAAAACCAACGAAACTTCGCTCCAGTTGATGAGCCGTTAAAAATCTCATTCGTACACCAACTTCGTCCAATTGCCACACACCGTGCAGTTGGACCATTTGTTCCGATATCTGAGTCAAAGAACTGCCTCATTTTTATCGAGTCACGAGCAAATTACGATTCTATTCAGATTTCCGGAGTAAAATTTCTTTACCGTCTTAGCTGCGACGAGTCTTTCCACAACCTCTTCACTTTTAGGAATTCCCGAACCATTCAGAGATATCATTACTCCGCTCAGATCTCCCTTATCCTTGTCATTCACGCTTGTCGCTCGATTATTTCTAAACCAGAGCATCGGCGATTGCACCGGTACAACTTCGTCGTATTTGACGTGAGTCGCAGACTCAAGGGCAGCGTCTACGGAAGATTTTGCACCAAATTCGACGAGAAAAAAGTGCTGCGAAAATCGAGTCAACGAGTTAGTTACATCCGTCAGTTTGCATTGTTTTTGGAAAATTGCGAGAAACACGTGAAAAAGCGTGCGCCACCCAATCACGATAAATTTAACGGGGATCGGAAAAACTTACGGTGTCATTCTTGACTGTGTAATGATGCATGCTGTCAACTCTGCCAAATTGTTTACAGTAAGCGTATAATTCTTTGTAAGAGCTTGCAGATTGTACTTGTACGAGGATCGATCGACTGGCTTCTTGCCTGCGTTGATCGAGGAGCTTGCTGAAGGGCACATAATTTTTGTTGTGTGGTTCGACATGACTATTTCCTAAAGAACGTGGAGATGAAAGCAAAAATTTAAGCATGAAAAATTAAAAATCGAACGTTCATTTATATCGATGGAAATGTGAATCGGCTTTTTTGGTTTGAGGTTAGGTCACGTTCGTCGAACGTTTAAAGAGTTAATGAGACGTTAATGGCACTGAAATTCAACTGATGCCAAGAGAATTTTGCCGGTTAATGAACATTAGAGAATAATTCTTCGAAATTATGATGTAAATAAATGCTTACGAATGAAATTTTTTTGAGGGCTCGAGGTTATGTCGTTACGATCGTGAAAATTAAGGAAACACGTCCATTTCGAGGATTTTCGGCTCGGCGATAATTTATTAGCGTAATTCGCGATTGTCCGCAACATGACATCGTGACTTGTCAACTTAGCGAAATAACAATTGTTAGTTAACAATGATGCGTTCGCATTGGCACGAGCGAACAGCGCCATTTTTAAATGAACGTGAAGAAACGACCGGTGTTACTATCTTTCCAACAATTCGATAGATTATTGTTGTTCGTATCTTTTATACCGATAGCTGGCAAGCGTGCAAGTTTCTGATACCAATGTTCTCTACTGAGCAATTCCCTACAAAACAATCGTTTTTTCAATTTCCCGGACAAGTCCGTAACCACGTGGGTGTGTGTGCAGTATATTTCCCAAATTTGAAACCTTTTGACATTTCCGAAACTTTTCTTCATCCAACGTTTTTATAATGAAAACAACGATTCATTTTTTTCTCATATTCTTTCATAACAACGAGAAATAATGATTTCATATAATAAATTATTTTCTCAATCGAAATTTCATTTCAAAATCTAACATTTTTATTGCACGAAATATTTTATTCTCGCTAATAGATTGATGGATCTGCGGAAACAAAAAATTTATTTCAACGCGTCATAATATATCTTCGCATTCACTACTCATCCCGATCGTCACGGATTTTACGATCCAGCAGCCTCGTCATAGCTATAACGACATTATTCACAAAATAACTAATTGTTTTACAAGTCAAACGTGAGAGGTGTATCAACCTGGGATACAGTGATCGATTTAAAACCTCATTTGTCAAATGATTTTATCGATTCTTCAGTCGCATTCATTATCGTTAATGTCATTTGGAATTGTTGCAAGTTGCAAGTCCTTCTCAGGTCTCTCTGAGCAATATAGTTTCTAAAAAAAAAAAAAAGAATCTTGTAGGAAGTTTTGGATGAAATATTTTCCGAACGTGTCGAAATTCAGTAAAAAAAAATTTCGTTCAAACGAAATGGAACTTTGACAAATTGTCATTATCTCATCAATCAGGATTTTATGATTAATTTTTTTTCTCCAGTTCCCAAGCCAGGATATCTCTTCAAAGGGAAATATCTTTCGATCGATTTGTTTGATTTCAACGTTCGATGGGTCGTAAAAAACATAGACCTGATGCTTTTATTGGGGAATTGTTGACAACACGTCACAAGTTTTGTATTGACGTGATTTATGATAGTAAGGAGCGATATATGAAAAATTGTTATTGTCGCCTAATGGGCTACCTAATGACACACGTATCAACAGATTACACGATAATGGAGCAATATTCACAAAATTGCGTTATGTTTCGTACAACGACGTAATACCGTCTGTACGCGAAGCCTTAATAATGCTTCTCGTATATTCTTTCGAGGATGTGCACTGGCGTCGTCATTAAAGCACAACCCGGAAAATCTTCTATCGTCTAATCTAGTGATAGAAAGTAGTGGCAAAAATGAATTTTTTAAATGACTGAATCAATTAGTAAAATTGGTAAATTAAAGGGATGACAAAATAATAAAAAATTGATTGTCCACGCGATTATAAAAAATCATTCTCAACTGCAGCTTTTTGATGGATGAATTGTTTGATTTATTTCTCAAAAAGTGGAGTAAACATGAATTGTGTCATTGTATGCGAAAAAAATTCCATTAACCTCTCTTGCAATATAATTCGTGTTTGACGTCAATGTCCGAGATAAAAAGAAAAAATCTGTCTCATTACAAAAACGCGAAGTGACCCTTTCTCATTTTCTTCGTCGCTTGTGATTATGGACAACGATTGCGAAAATTTGTGCAGCGAAGCGATCTGCTGGGGCTAATAACGAGAACACTGCATTGCTTTGGTGCCGCACGACTCCAAATCAATAAATCCAGTGTTGATGTTTCACTGTGCAAATTCTTGTGATTTTTTCTTTCTCGCATTAGTGACTAAACCATAAACTATATGTATATTCCTTTTTTTTTCATCTTTCACTACGTCTGGCTGATGAACCGCGCTCGACTCCAGATAGTCGCTCAACCGTGTCTCGTTTCCGTTGCAGTTTTTTTTCTCTCATTCGCCAGATAATCATTTTCGCTCAGCTTTGAAATGGGAAAAAAAGTTATGCAAACTAGCACTGACTGCATAAATCTGTGTATGTTCAGTGATACAATGACGGCGAGATTTTTATATCAGTCCAGTAAGGAACGAAGGATTTTTAAGATTGTATACGAACGAAGAAATTCATTGTATGTCACGAAATCTTAAAAATCAAAAATTTTAGGCAACCGTTACAAAAACGATTCAGAAAAATGCATCTACTCATAGAATACCATTTCAGCATGAATATTTCGGAGGCTGAATAATGGATTTCCTAGGATGTCACCAATATTTTTGGCTATTTAGATTTTACAAAAATTTATTTGTAAAAAAAAAACCAGCGGGTCGGTATCGGTTCGATGAATGAATTCTTCAACGAGGTAGTCGCCGAAATGATGCTCCTTTTGTTCTTGACCGAACCGCACGTACCTAATGCTGCTGAAGTTTGCATCGTTGGAATGCAACGAAATTCTGTTTTCTCTTGAGCAGAATTCTTAATAATTATTAAATATTTGGTCCGGACAATAAAACGATCCTCCCTGGCCACCCAAAAACTCAATCGACACGAAAAATTGACAACATTTTTAAAACTCAATAAATAATTAATAGATCAAATATTTTTCGTTGAATGTCAACGTTGCAAACTTCAGAGTCGTCGTACCTAAAGTCACAATATTTAATTAATTACACACGGAAGAGTTTTCAAAAAAAGATGTTGCTCGCACATAAATTGAGGAGCCGTTTAAGAAGCGCGCATAGAGACAAGAGAGCAACGCGAGAGCCTTATCGAACATTCTCGCTAGCAAGATCGGTCGTGGCAACAGACAACCTCACGGCTTAGTGGTCATTGCCAAGGTTGAGTTGCATAAGGAATCGGTGGCTGGGGAGGTACAAGCAGAAACAAAACGCATATTACAGACTGGTTGCACTAACATGAATCATGTATTCGTGAATGCAGCACCGATTCGAAGTTCCATAAGTGATTTAGCTCATTCATCAGGCCCATTAGATTCAAATGAAAAAATCATTGCAGTATTTTAAAAAACGAGGATAATTGAGTTTGAAAAAAAAGCAATGACCCCCTATCGTGTGCGGACAAACCGGTGCAACGATATGAATCTCACTGAAGCGAACAAATGATTATTCATTCAAATTGTTACGATGACTTTTACAAGCTGGTTTACGTCATGAATTGTTTTTCAAATTATAATTGACAAGCATGCAATATATGATAAATGTTGGTGGTGGCGATATATGCGCTGAGAATTAAAAAAAAAAATGGACACGATTTCTTGTTTGTGTTGAAAAGATGATTCGTTGATTGAATCGTCTTGGCTGGTTACTAACCAAGATTGATCCTTAAGGACGTTGAGTACCCATGAAATTTGTTACTGTTAATTGTTCAATAAAAAGCTTCCTAATCGTCGTGAAATTTCTAAACTACCTCGTGAATCCTTCGTGCAAAAACATATACCAAATTTCAATAATTCTATCATCATTACTCTACCCACCTTAAGGGTGGAATAAATAATGATGAGAAAATTCTGAAAATTTAGTATGTTTCTGTATGAAGTGTTTGAGAGGACGTGTAAAAATTTCATGACGATTAGGAAGCTCGTTATTAAAAAATTAACATTTTGTTGAGAATAATTTTTTAAACGAATACAAAAAATATTTATCAATAAATTTCGTTTCGTTTCCGTTGTTTTCAGTATATTGTAGATATTTAAAAATTGAGAGGTCAAAAAAAAAAACTTATCGCAAAGTTGTACCAGTTTCCATAAAACAACATTTGACGAAATTTAATTGATTAATGTTAATTGTTCAATAACGAGCTTCCTAATGGTCGTGCAATTACAAAAACATACCAAATTTTTCGAATTTTCTTATCATTTGCGATTTGGGACTCAACATCCTTAAACACTGTGCATTTCGAATGGCCTGATAATGTTGAGGATGTGTTTTGATTCACTTTGAAAATTTGTCGTTGACTGATGGAAATTTAATGTAGTTCGTGAAGCGGCTATCAAGTAAAATTCCAAATCGTTTCCGGTGTCCAACGATCGTGCCTGGAGTGTTGCGCGTCTCCCTGACGTCGACAATGTAAGATTTTATCTTGCCAAATTGCATATGCCACTGTAATAGCCACCGGTGCACACTGTGAACATTTTCCCTAATAACCGATCGTCTGCCACAGAAAAGTCTGGAAACTCTCCTCGGAAAATGAAAAGAACGAAAAAGCTGTAAAAGTCACTATATCTCGATGTTTGAAAGCACCAGGCTCATCTAAATCTCGATAAATCATCAGAGGTGGGTATATACGCGCTGAATAAACTTTCTGTAAAAATTACTCGTTATCATTGTCACTTCGAGAAAGTCTCTGTTCACCAGTTGTTTGCAGTTCGTTCAATTTATCTTTCCACATATTTGCATGAAACAAAGCAACACAAAGGTAACCCAATTCTTTTTACTGTCTAGGTCGACAAACGTTTACAGTCGCAAAAGGAAATACCTTGTTCCATGAATGCACGCGCGAACCTTCCACCTCGTCACACGAGAAACCCAAAAAAAAAATTAAATCAAAAAATAAATGAAAAAAAGTTAAAAATTTGTTTCATCAAAAAAAAAATCACGAGTGTTCCATCTTTCGGGAAATTTTTTTATTCCGAATTTCGAAATATTTGAAACAAAAGAAAAGAGAGAAAATAAATCAAATCTCTCGATAACATTGAATTTAAAAAATCAACTTTATTGAATCACCGAACGTTTTTCTTCTGGATGGACTGAAAAAAACGATTGTGCGATATCGAAAAATAGTTTTGAATTGAATGCAGAATAAAGTTAATCTGCATGACATTGTGGAAGGTTAAAAATATCGCGATACGAATAAGTACTCGTATTTGTATTATGACGTAGTTAATGTACGTATTACGTATACATGCTTGTTACAATTTTTCTTCATCATTAGTAAACTCGAATAAATCGCACTAGTCTTGGCGTTATTCAATACCAATTATCCTTTAGAATATATATATGTGTACAGGGTAAAGAATGACGCGCAATGGGATAATACGATTAAGCAATGGTACAGTGAGTTTTTTATTCGAATTTAACATTTAGTGCATAATTAATCATAATTAATTAATATTAAGAGTGGATGAACCCTGGGAGTGATTAGGATCGTCATTGTAAAATAAAAAGAGACGATGATCAGGGACTCTCGACACTTCATACTCTGTTGCACACGCAGAACCGTTTATATTAATTAAATGCTTTATTACATTTGTTTTAGTGTAAATTTTTAATTATTCCACTCATTACCGAGCAGGTTGATAAAAACACATCTTGACATAATAAAGATTCTCTGTATTCGCATCGACACCCACGAGACGGACGCGCTAATTAAACAGGAATTGTTTTTTTCCACTTTTCTGCAAAAAAAAAAAAAACACGAGAATACTAATCGGCAAATTAGCAACGATTAATTATGGAAATGGAATACGATTCTTCTTGAAATCATGGACATTGAAATCAATCAAGCTCCGACAACCTGCTTTTCTATTAATTCATCGCAAAACATCAAATTCGTTACCACTAGCTCATTCGTCACCGCAAAAATAAATTATACACAACGTAATCGTCGAATGACGAAACGAAACACCAAATTACGATTCGTGAACTGTACGCAAAGAAAAAACAAGGAAAGCTCCACTCAAAAAGATTTTCTATAAAGTTTAGCATTTGCTTGAAAAAATATAATTCAAGCCAATCGAATTTGATTGGAAACGTTTCAATCCCCCATGACGAATTGCGATGCATATCATTTCAATAAAACGTGTTTTGATATCTAAACGAGAAGCCAGTCGAACGATACGCAATTCCAAAAAGGCCGGAAGTTTATCGCGGACGTTGGTGGGGAAATGGAAATTTATTTAGTACATGAATTTGTCAATATAGACGTGCAGCGAGGAAAGGATTTAGTAGTAGCTTCGATGCAGCCTCTCGTCAATTTTTCCTGATAGACTCATCATTGCATTTCGAGTCTTCATCACAAGGTTCTACAGTGTGTTCTGTACGCTTCTCGAATAACAAGTTTGTTCACCTGGTCAATCGATATGGAAAATACCATTGCAATGAAACACGAATGTGCTAGCAATTAACAGTCGAGTGATTAATGCGCAGTGGATCTTCGATTTTATTTACGAGAACGATCGAATACGAAGAAAAATCCATGTTTTACGAAATTGCAACCAATTAATTTTCCCAGGAGGAAAGAAGCTTCGTGCAGAATAAATACAAGCTGCAGTCTTCGTATCGCTTTTAGATCGAGTACCAATTAATTTTTCTCTATTTTTACATAACTTTTAGTTCGAAAAATCGTCGATTCGATTTGTTCGTAATCAGCAGGCCGAAAAAAAAATTCTCGTTCCGGTGAACGAATTGGTATTTTTCACTGGGAATCAATCAGGTGACGTTAGCGATTTTTTTTTTTTCGAACTTGTGAAGCGAGACAAGTGTCACGTTGGATGGACCCGAAGCATTTTTTTCCACAAACGAATTTTGAGTATTTCTCCGTACGAAATAATTATGCAATTAAGAAATAATAATTAACGATAATTTTCTTTTGAAAAAATCGGTATTCGGGGATAAAGTTTCTCCATGATCGAAAAATGCGAGAAAAAGTGGGACCACCATGAGCTAGCCATGGTGCGGGACGATTTTCTGTCATGATTTTTTAAACTCCTCCGGTTGGAAGTGAGACGCTTCAAATGCCGGTGAATTGTTGAAGAAAGAATGTGACGTGGGTGTCTATGAAGTCATCCCGGGATAAAGAGAATTCGCGAAATCTCTTAAGGTGCAAATTTCATGGTAATTTATTTTCGGTAATAATCGCATTCAAATGTGGACCAAGGATTTAGTTATTCTTACGGTAGGTAGATGAGCTTTGGTAATCGACCAATTGAAATCGAAATAAAACGTATAAAATTCATGGTCAGGTTGACTCACTATTTTTTTTTTTTAATCTTTTATTATCGATTTATATTAGTTACCAACGGATCGTACGATTATTTATTCGTTTGAATATACACCGCGCACATTTCCGATGAGATAAATCGAAATAAATATCGATTTTCGTATCACGAGGTCATCGAATTATTCCCAAATTCAGTTTTCATAAAAAAATACTGGAAGTTACCACAGCCAATTTGATCTATATATATACAAATATAAATTTCTACTATAAATTTGTGTTTGTGCCCTTTTCAAGCAAAAATCACTGAACCAATTTCGATGAATCTTTCACAGGAATGAAGCCCACGAATCAGAATAGGTTTTAGGCTGTATTGCATTCCGATAATTAATTTTTTTTGGGAACCCCAACCAAGAAATCACATTTTTCGTCACATTTTCCACTTTTAAAAATCACAAGCAACTAAGAAATGATAATAAGTAAAAAATCACTAATTACCAATTCAAAGATAATTCGAAAACGAAGATAATAAGCGGTAGCTGGAGTGCCAGTTTGTAAAAAAAAAAAGTCACAGCGATTTTCGTAAAATCAAAGTTTGAAGATTTTGAAAAAAAATTTTAACTTTTCATATTAAGCTATTGAACTACGAAGACAAAGTTTCGTAGACGATAATTCAACTCGCAGTTCTTCTCTGTTTTACGAACCTGTAATTTTTAAACATATAAAAATACCGTAATCCACAAAAGTTATAGCAAGATTACTTTTTACGAGAAATCCACATTTTCTCACAATTTACTCAAGTGGCAAGTCTGCCCAGAATTCGAAGCAGATTGTCCCTGAATCCTTCCTGGTGTTTCTTCTTCCTACCCATGAACTTTCATCCGTAAATATAAATAATTAATGAGGTTCACCCACACACATGGATATTTTAGCGAAGAAAAAGGCTGCGTGGTCCTAAATTTGGAATCCCCAAATAAATATCGGCAAATTCCATGTCATCCATCTTTAACGATCTGTTTATGCAGAAAGAAGACACGAGCGTATATGTTCAAGCGCAAATGTTCAATTTTAAAAAGCAAAACGTCTGGACCGACTTGCACTGAGTTTTAATTTGACAATTGAAAAAAAAACTTTGACTCGATAAAGATGAGACATGGAAATTTATATGGGACAAGAAATCGGTACGAAAATCTGTCAGGACAATTAACCAGTGACGCGACCTGCTCGCGTCAATCCTCTTTCGGTGCATCCTTCCTGTGCTGGTTAAATCGAGACGAATTTTAATCGTTACGCAAGTGCAGATTCGACGCGTCAGCTGCAAGATTTTCCAGAGTCGCATTAAATGCATTAGCACGTGGAGAGTCCTGCATGCGCGCGTCAGTCTGCGTATAAACGTAAATTCAATTTCTGCGCACAAAAGAATGGATCGAAGGCAAAATTTTCCACCGATCTCAAAATTGCAATATTTGTATATATCTCGTTTCGTCCATCGATCCAATTTCATCTCGAATGATAAACGATTTATGAAAATTGCAAAGATTACATAAAGCAAGTTATTTATAATTGTTTCTTGCAGCGGAATATCAAAGCGCGAAGGGAGTTCCAACTGGTGATTAACAGAAAATCAAGATCGAGTGTAAAATCAAAATTCTACCAGCAGCGACGTTTTTTTTCGATGCATTTTATGTGCCATCATAAATCAAACTTTTCCAATCAAGTATCAACCTCCGAAGCTCCAAGTTATTTTGCATTTGCTCAAAATTCATTTTTCAACGTCCTCTATAATTTCCGTCGACGACAAGACATTTTTATTCTCATGTTTTGTGTATCAACGTAATTACGGAAACGTTTGATCTACAATGCCAATATCGTCATGAGAACACGAATGAAAAGTTTCCATCTTATTTTTTCGAGGACCCATACAAAAAAACATGATCTCAACGTTTATTTCCAGAGTCACCAAATTAAATGTTTGTAAATCATCACAAGACCCAAATGATGAATAATAGAAAGGAAAACTCGTCACTTTGTTATCGAATGATTTAGCGTCCTATTGCACAAGTGAAGAGAACAGTCATTAGACTCGGATCACGTAATTCACGTCTGCTTCTGCCTCAGAGATCGTTTTCTGAGCTCCGCGATTAATCGGTGCATTATAAAGCAGGCAATAGTGGCAATGGAAATTATCGTTGCGATTGGAATCGAGAAAATTAGGAAAAAAACAGAAAAACAATTTCTTTTTATTTTCGCAAAAATATTTGAAGGTTTTTTGTAGTTGGGCAGAAAGTAAATCACATCGAAACGTTGAAAAATATAGTTTAGACTTGAATTTTCTGCTTTTTTTTTTCAAACAAGTCAAGTTTGCAGTTTCCGGTGGGTTTTCGATTTAGACTCGTATCGATCGCGCAATAAATCATAAACTTCGATCTACAGCACGTATCGTTGTTCGATGTCTTAATAAATTTCTTTTATCACACTCGAGCATCAACGTCACAGAACTGATTACGAAAATGATGATTAGACATTTTTTGGCAGACGCGCAAAGAGCTTTGGTAATTCCGACGATTGCCAAGGGTGATAAGCATTTGGAAAAATTATTGGGCAACTTAAGCTGGAGCCTTGATTAGTAGAGATAGAGAATTATCGATAAAGACTAAAAATTCTGACACCGAAAGGTGAGCTCGCGCTCGTGAATTTGAATAAATAAAATAAAAGTGGAAGGACTTCTGCTCCGCTTGCTTACGAAGCAAGTTAACCCTCCGCGGATTGTGTGGGTCTTTTGGACCCGAGCAACAAGGTGTTTTTCCAAAATCTTGTTTTTTAAAACGTTTTATTTAAGAAAAAAGTAATTCAACGGCTGTAACAATTATGGAACCTTGAAGTGGAATCAACGGAGAGTATTTTAGAATTTTTTCGGATTTTTTTCTCTCCAAATACATGACCCATAAGGGCCAGGATGAAAAGGACCCCCATATGTTCCGGAGTCCCATAAAAATCATATGATTCGCAAACGGTTAAGAAGAGTTTACTCTAATATTGTTGATTCATGCTCCACGTACTAAAAACCTGCTGTCCTATCGATTACGGAGTATATTTTCGATCAATATTGTCGATTCGATAATCATTTTTTCTTGATTCATGCTCCTCGCACTAAAAACCTGCTGTGCAATTAATTACAAAATATATTATCGATAAAAACGTCGAATCACGACTTCCACGTTAAAGCAGCTCCAATTTTTTTTCTGTTTCTTTTATCACTCAGCAAGAGTGCAATATGCAATGATATGGTGACGCGTGATATTTGACGCACCATAAAAATTAATAAAAACACCATAAATTGCAAATATTAAAAAAAAATTTTTGAGCATTTCCCAGGTGGATCGGTAATTCGACAAATCAATCAATGAAAACGGAGAGATTGCAACTCTCAGAATTCGCTCGTCTCACGTTTGAGTTCATGGAAAAAAATACAATTAACCTTCATCTGTGTATTCAGGGTCAAAATTTTGACTTGGCTTGCTTTAAGGCTATGAATCAGTCGGTTTTACCGAGCCACGAGCGAGAGAGACGTAACTGCGAAATTCGAAGGTGAAAGTTTCGCACATCGGCTATTCGTTAGGATTGAAAAAAATTTGAACGCATTGATTCTCGATACTGATTCGTACCCTTAATATTTTCAGAGAGTCTCAATAAAGTCACGGAGTCATAAAAAAAAAATACCAACAGTTTTCTGGAAATTTTTCTCGGATCCCATTCGATTCTCCGATGGACAGACTATGAGAAATTGAGGATAAAAATGACACGAAGAAAATCCTTAATCCCTCTAATGAGCACGACATGAGTATCGTTTAGAAAATTGAAAAAACGTCAATTCGTGCGAATACTCATAAACACAATTTCCTCAAGGACTTGAAAGTTCCACAGTGGTTGGTCAGTCGAGATATTATAATTTCTTGTGCCCGAAGGTCGTGAGGATTTCAATGGTGGAAGAAAAAAAATTGGGCCAACAACAGAGAGAACATATATGTCCCAGTCCCTCATAGGTTCCGGTACTAATGGCGAAACCGGAGGAAAGAACTTCCGGACTGTGTAGTGAAGTGTCTGACCTTGGAGCATTCGTTTCCTCGTCTCAGCATGGCAGACTGTCCAGCAACTTGGTTGACTTTCATTCAAGCCAGCGTCGTTTCTTGCGAGAGAGCAAGTCAATGGTAAGGTCATAGAGTAAGAAAATATACATAAATATTTATAGCGCAATGCTGTTCAACAAAAACGTAGCTAAGCAACAAAACCCAAAAAAAAAAAGAAAAGAATTTCGTCAAATTTATAAAATAAACTTTATCGATAATTGGGACGTGACAAAAATACTCACGATAACATTTTCGTAAGTCGTTTTAATTCCGAATAAGTGACAGCCATCGAGATATGAGATAAACCAAAAAGTAGCCAAAATATTGGATTCCCTTTGATCTCCGATATGATACTCGGGAAAGACTCGAGAATATATCGCATGAACGTAACGCTCGATCAAAATCGTCTATAAGAAATCCGGTTGATTATAAATTAGTGCGGAGTAAAAACAATCTTATCATCCAATAGCTCAAATGTTTCGAAACAGAAAAAAAACAATGACCAAGTAAACGTGAAACATATTTTCTTTCTTGACTATTTATAAATTTATTTTCAACAATGTAAGCATGAAAATTGAGCACGAACGATGATAAGTGATCGAGAGCTTTTCCGAGTAAGAAAAAGCGTAGTTGCGGCGGTAACAACGGAGCGTTATTTTTGGAAATTTAACTGGAAAGCATCGAAGCGTGGAATATCGTGACTAGGAGCAAGAGTCAGTGTGAAAAGTGATAATTGTTCTTATTGAGCTAAACGGATATAAATTCTCAATGAAGAATTTAATAATAGACCTGTCATGCGATGATCGCCATTGAAAAATATTCCTTTGCTCGGTTAATAACAATATTTGCCAATCGATAAATTCCCTTTTTCTATTATTGAAAATATATATAAATATATATCTGTGAATATAAATAAATAAGCAATTTAATGTTGTATGTAATCGGCGTTTCATTGTTCCGCATTAAAAGAATAGTTGCTCGAGGTAATTGAACATATTTTACTCGTCATTGTGATCGATGAAACCGACAATTTAATTTAAAAAAAAAAAATAACAAAACAACCACACACACACTCGAACAGAAACAACAAATAAATTACGTCAATGCTGAGAGTTATTGACGTATATATTTGTATATAATCCGAGTTTATATATGTAAATTAGTAAATGCCTAGATTTTTCGCAAAAATACAAAATCGTGATAAGGAAGAGGACGAGTTACGGTACAGACAGACCGATTAGAAAGCAAGGTCCCGTTCAAGTTACTGTTGTTACGAACACGCAAATTCATATTAGATGAGATGAAAAACATATTATTCAATGTCTCATTAATTATTAAAGAAGTTGACGGTATAAAACTCTTGGGGTTTCCATAGTGACTTTGCTAACTTCAGGAAACAATCGTATATTCACCTTTTTTTTTCTAATCCGTTCGTCGACCCCGAACTTCATGAATGAAACGATGCGAGATGAGGAAGGCTGCGACATTTGTGCGACACTGAAGTTTCCTTGGTTGGAACAACATAACGGAAAATATATTATTTTGATAATTAATGCAGTTGTTCAAAATTTTGTAGTTAATTCTGCTTTCTAAAGGCAAAAAAAACTGTTCCATTTCGTTGAGAAATGTTGTATGAAAATTTTGTACTCTGCTATAAAAAATCAAACTTCTTCTCAAACTTACAATACGATTTTCTATTTTGCTGGTTCATTTGTTGATTAAGAGAAAAGAAAACGATTAAAAATTTCAATTTTTTATTTTCTCTTTTTTCGAATTTATATTTTCGACATTATCGTACGATTGGTTTTATGCTGTTAGGCTCTTTTGATTTTACTGCCAATAACATTAACTCTAAACACTTGTAATATTTTTTTTCGTCCGTAACGCTTACAGGGAGTTCGAAAACGACCCGAGTCTTATTTTCGGGATAAAATGTTGCTCGCGAGGGATAAGGAAGTTTAATCGTACACCGTTCTTTTCATTTTTTTATAACGAAAAGAATGGTGTCCGATAAAGTGGCATTTGGTGAAGATTCGATGACGAAACGCCCTAGAAAGTGCGAGTGATAAATTTCTGTTTTCCGGTGCCTATGAGTTTCTACAATAGTTGCAGTTTCGGTCTTTCCCGAAGAATGAATGTTGCTTCAACAACACGTTTTGAAAAATATTGTTTATAGGGGGAAAAAATAAAAATAAAAAATGAGCGTATATATATATAATTGTCCACCACTGAGTTACTGGTCGTCCTCGACTCACCTGGCTCCTGGAAGTGGCTGTATGTGCGCGGGTGGCCAGCACATCGAGAGAGGAAGGGACTGAAAAAAAAAAACGATCGGAGTAAAAAAAACGAGGGTATTCAATCTACTGGTTACAAGAGCGAATGGCTCGGGGCGACAAACTGTCGTTTTCTTCGCGTGTTCCGCGTTCGCGGCTTGTTAAACGGACTTTCGATAAATATCTCGAGAAAGAGAGGAGAGAGTGTTCCTGGGTTCCTTGTTCCTTTGTTCCTTGGACGAAAATTTGTTTAATTCCAATTTATGAAAACGATGGTCAGGCCGATAATCGAAAGTCGTAAAAGCAGCATCCACGCGAGAGAATATGGGTCACGGGTGGGCGGTAACAAAAAATCAAAATTATTGTTTAAAACACTGTTGGAGAAGTATCGAAGGAAAAGCATAAAACGGAGCACCATATAACTAAAGAAGAGACAAAATAACTTGAGAAAAAAAAAATCCGGTTTTCAAGGTTAATTCCAAGGCCGCAGAAATTATTTTCCAGCTCGTAATAAAAAACAATTTTCAATGCAGTAAGAAAAAACGACGTTTTTCATTAGCTGAAAAAATTGAAAATTGGAGCATCATCATGCTGTTCAGCGGGCTATGAAAACTTCGAAAAAGTACCGAGGGCCACGAACCTTTCGACCAAGGTTACAAGGTCAAGGTGATTACTCCTCAATTACCTTTCCAGTTCAATTTTCTTCATTTATTTTGTTTTTCTGTTTTTTCCTCTCAACGACTCTCGCTGCTCGTTTCCTCAATCAAGAGACGTCTACGAAAAATGTTGCAATTAATCCATAGCTCAGGGCGATTATTTGACGGTCACATGTTTCCCACTCATAATTCGTATTGATATGGGAAAAACAATTGCATCACGCGAATGAGAAACTTTATTTGCACGTTGCAAATGGCAAATACAAAAGTGCCTCAATCCTCTATACACGCGGAAACATTAACAATCAATTAAATAGCACTTCCCAACCTGATGCGAGAGAGCTTTTTATTAGCGTGCACGATCCTTCTGCACTTAAAATCAATTGTTGACACTCGGCAACGACGCTCCTGACAATGATGGTAACTTGAAAAAAAAAAAAAAAAATTTTTAAATTCTAGACGACGAGCCACTTGGCATTAAATAACAATGGAGGCTTCAACTTTTTACTTGGTCGGGCCGTCACGGCCAGTGGAGCGGGATCACCAGAACGTCGATTTCAGCCGAATTTACATTTTTTAATCCGCTCATGAAATTTTTAACGATTATATGAATTATTTATTTTGAAAATAAAGTGCAGCTTCGTCCTGACGTTTTTGAGGGGATTTGGAGGTTATATTTCCTTTGCAGTGATCCAGAACTAAAATCCAATCGACTGGGAATTTTCACCTCCACGAGTTTTCTATTTACGTACGCGAGGTTGTTTCGTGGATATTTTTGAGATCGAAGAATTTATATTTTTAACGAATATTGTTTGGTTGCTTGTGAGCTCGAAATAATTTTCTCTCTCGTAAAATTTCCTTCGGTAGTTTGTCATTTTTGGGCTTTTCGTTGTATTTCAGACTGCGAGTGATGTTTTTATTTATCGAAAAACATTTAAATGAGAAGGTTTTATTGCTCGGTGTATGGATTTCGATTGAGTTGGAAGGTAAACATGAGCTAAAAATTTGAATAAACGTTTGAATGCTAAACATTTAACGGTTTACACAAAAGATTACATCTGCTCCTTCCAGTTACCCCCATCGATTTGTATCAGGGACAGTATGAGCTCTGGGCTCATTGTTGTTCATAATTAATCGTCGTTTTTTTTTCTACTTGTTTCAAGTGCATACGACCACGTTACGATCACCTTCGCTCCTATCGACGTATATATATTCCATGTATATAAATATATACATATCTATTTGTTTGTATAAATATACATAGTTATGTCCTGTAAAACGGTTGAAGCGAGGGAATGGCATGACCGTTTGCAGGGTCGTGCCTCCCATCGACCACGTATGTGGTCCATTCACTGGGGAATATACGTTACTCCTCTCCATGAGAAACTATTATAAAAATCGTAGAGAAAGAGAGAGAGAGAGAGAGAGAGAGACATTCATTGGTACAAAAACGTGATTACAACGAACATGGCAATGAGAAGGTTCTCGAATGGTGACCCACATTTGTCGTATCTATTTATCAATTAAAATGCAACGTGGTAAAATAAAAATCAAGAACCCATTATCGAATCTTGTCAAAAAACAAGAAAGGACTCTTTCTTTCGCTATAAATCAAAGTTACTCTGAACTTAATGAAAGTATTTGCACTCACGTCCAGTCGTTCTTGTCGTCTAAAAACAATGATTGCAGTTTCTCCCATTTCGGCAGATTCCGAATGTCTCTGTAGCTCACCGAAAAATATTAAAAATTCTTGGAATTCGTGCAGGTATCTTTTTACACAATCCAGTGCGAATTATGAGTGACAGTCGCAGGCTCGGCCTATGCTCCCAAAAAATAAGGCCCACTGAGAAATAAAACTTCATCCTGGAACATTTTCTGTTACAGAGTCGAATTGCCTGCCGAAATGATTTTTCCTGACGTAGAGATTTTTAAAGTTCGCTGCGAGGAAGCTCGTCGTTCCGACTTCCGGTAAAACCGTAATTATTGCGTTGATGGATATTTCCGTGATAGAAAAAAAAAAACACAATGCGGGCACGAAAATTTATTTGAGAGGAACGATCGAGTGGAGGTGAAAAGTGATGGAAAGAACTTTGTTTATAAATTTATGATAAATTCGTGAAAGAATAACAAAAGTAGAAAAAAATATTGTCGGTGGATAAATGGTCGAGCGGTCTTGTTATTGCGGATATTCCGAGGACATAAATAGTCGAAAATGACATGCATGCAATAATTATGAACATACGACACTAATGAAGGTAGGAAACCGAACAAGGGGTTAGTTGTCTAGGAGGTAATCGTTGTCAACAATGAAATAAGTGAATGGGAAAAAAAAACACGTATTTATAAAGAGGGTGGGTACCGCACAAGCAAAAGAAAAGATATGTAGTTTGCTCGAGTAGCGAGAGTTTCTGATTAGCAAATGAGAGAGTCTCTCGGAGTCTTGCCGGTTGTACACCCGCGACGTGAGACCACCGTGTTGAGCGATATAAATGCGGGACCTCGAGCGAAATAGGCTCAGTTCGAACGGAAAAAACGTCGCGGCGAATTCGCGCTTGGACGAAAGAGACGAGCGAATCCACGTGATTTTTCCTACAGAGGATATTAAACTTGCCAATCAAACGTGAACATTATTTCGCAATAGTTTCGACAATTCCTAATTATTGCGTCGAGTACAAAGAAAAATAATTAAGCAACATTAAATATTGTTACTGTGACGGGAGAAAGAAATATTGACATTACGGAAGTACAGTGAAATAAATCGCCATGTAGTACGCGATTCAGACTTTCAATTGGTGATCATTTTTTTTTTATTCAGTTGAAAATTCCTCGTCGTTGTTAATTTTGAAATTAAAATATCGCGTCAGAGGTTCGTGACGATTGAGAAAAACGGTGTGTGCATCACGGAGAGCCGGTGATTGTTATTGTTTTGCATTGAGGTGAGTAATTGAAAATTCGATTGCGACGAAAAGGAGGGTCACGGTCGTTCGAGTGGCTAAAAATATGGATTTTCGCTCGTAAACACGACGAATATACTTTCAATAGTGTATATATATTTAAATATTTGGCGGGATGCCGAAGTTTCGCGATTGTTTAAAGTGCAACGACGACGAAAACACGCCGCTTGCTTTTCACGACCAATCATTCCCTTCACTGAAAACAACATTTCGTTGAAAAAGATCGATATTTTGTTGGACACGTTCGACTAAACTGTTTTTTGAATAATCCTGAAAATTTGGTCATCCCAGCAACAAATATTCTACAAAATCTCTTCGGAAAGCAAATTTCTGTCATTTCAATCGTGAATTTTGTTGACAGTTCCGTTAGAAGCCAAACACACCACAAAACTCACGAAATCAACAAAATGTCGTGGCGTTTTTCAACAAAATTTCATTTCCAGTTTTGTGCTCGAAGGGAAAATTCATTGTTTGCCAATTACGTTCTGAAATATCGTAATTTCGATGATTCTTTGAAAATAGAATCGTTCGCAAAAAAATTGTTATCGTGAAATATTTTAATTGAGAGATGAGCACAAACTTTTGTGCTTTTTTTATGTCGTTTCTTTTAATTTTTAAATAATCGCGAGGTTTGATCGTCACTTGGGAAAGCAACAAACTGCTCTGGTCATAATTCGATACAATTCATTGATATCAGAATTTTCAGCACGAGGGAAAAATTAATTAGAGAAAAAACGGACAGAGTGAAAAAAGCTAATGAACCACGTGGATGAAATTCCTCGTCGTCAATTATGATCGTTGGACAACGAGGTGTTCTCTCTTGAGAGAGAGAGAGAATTAGTTATTTGCGGTAGTTGAGTTGATTAACCATCCTCGGATTTGCTGTCTCATTTGCCTTAACCTCGCTATACCCGCATTGTCATATCTATACGTGTATGTACTTGTACTCTGATTTCAAGAACGCTTGTTACTGAAAATGCATTCATTCAATGAAATCAACTGATTAATCAACAAATGAAAAATTAGCTCGATCTATCGTGTCAAGGTCATGACTTTTTTTTTCTCTTAACACACGATTCTTTCGTCCAATACCCTTTCATACAGATTAAATAAATAAAACTATGTATATATTTAAAAACGATGGTGGACGGTGTTACGTTTGTTATTAATCGATCCGAGCCTTTGCCTCGTAATTTGATCTTTTCGTCGTATATCGTTAGAAGAAACGGAGAGTGTGAAATCGATACGGAACATTGGAGCCTTGATTGATATCGAAACGAAAAAATGCCCGTAAACGATACAACAATATATCGATTTTTGAGAAAAATCGAGAGCGCGATTTTGAGTCAATTTTTCGAGAAATAATTCAGAAGAATTTCTCGCTCGATATCGAAATAGAAATTTTTGTTCTGAAAGATCGCGATCTTTCGTGCATGGAAATCGATATGGATCGAAAACAAAGCCTGCATGTGTAGAACGACCGAGAAAAATCTATAAACCGGAAATCGTGACAAACAAAGCTGATCAGGTCTACCAGGCGAATAGCCACAATCAAACATCATTAAGTTCCCACGTGATGGATGCATCCGTCGTTCGTAGCAATCCGTAAAACGAGTAAAAACGACGAGAATGCCTTTTTTCAATCTCAAATCAAATGTTGTAGAAAATAATAGCGTCGTTTCAGAAAAAATCGCTGAAGGTAAAGTTCGTCCTTTTTCTGTGACTCTGGCAAGAGTATGTGCTTGAAAAAAAAAAACTGCATTATTTGGCCTCGGAACTCATTAGCCGCTTCTAATTGCTTCCTTCGAATTAATAACTTTTGTTTCCGGTAGCAAAATTATCGATGACATTCATTAATATATGTGGAGATTAAATTTTTCTTCAAAGGATATTTCCGTCGTCAGCCTTTTTCGTAATTCGTATCACGTTTCAATTACCTGATTAAATTTTACACTCGACGGAGCTCCTTACGTTCTCGCTCTTCCCCCACGAGTGAAAAATCAAATAAAGCAGTATTTTGAAAACTCGGTACCGAAAAAAATGACGATTCATAGTTAAGCATCAACATCCCCAGTGATTCGCGATCTCTTGCGGAACAAAGTTTCAGCCCATTTTTCCGTGTGACGTGTTCGGCTTACGACAATTCGGATGAGCGGATTACAAGACCGTCGCGATGTAAAGAACAAATCTATCGGAGTGAGGGAAGCACGTCGGCCTGTTTCCCTCTCTCCTTAGCCAGAACCTCATCACGCCCACTCCCTTGTTTCATCACATCGGTTTGGTCCCTTCCAATAGAATTTTATCACCGGTGCATATCGTAAAAAAAAATGGTTCGAAACTTTCCTCATTGCAATCGTTGAATTTTGAAAAATTATGATTCTGAAGTTTGCAACGTTGAGATCCAACGAAAAATATAATTTCCATTCATTGTTTATTGAACTTGGAAAATCGCAAGACAAGATCGTTTTATTGTCCAGCCCAAACATCGAATAATAATTGCGAGCTCTGCTGAAGAAAAAACAGAATTTCGTTGCATTCCAACGATGCAAACTTGAAAATCATTAAAAATTCACGTTAACTTATCGCACTGGAAATGAAATTTTGTTAAAAATTGTCGATATTTTGTTGAATACGGTAAACTAAATATTTTTTGATAATTACAAAATTTTCGTTATTTTGGCAGTATATTTGGCAGTTTCTAACGGAATTGTCAGCGAAATTTACGAGTGGAACGACCAAAATTTGCTTCCGAAGAGACTTTCTAAAATATTTCTTGCTGCAATGACACAATTTTTGGGATTATTCAAAAAAACGTTTAGTCGAACGTATCGAACAAAATATCCATCTTTTTCAACAAAATTTTGTTTTCAGTGCGTCGTACGTTTTAGTTGCACATTATCAACAAATCATGAGAGACACGTTTGGAGATCAGAGTACGGATCCAAAGAGCCGGTTAATGGAGTGTCACGAGGGCATTTGGTCACGAGACGTCCCTTAAACATTTTGAGTCATGAAATGAGGCGTCTCTAATAAAGATCTCATTATTCAATTCGAAAAGACGGAACCGGCATGTGATATAGCTTCGAATTGAAAGCAACGATGATGATCCGACGAGCATGCACATAACCGTCATACATAGACGCGTTATTCGATTGAATACGACAATTATCATTGTTTATACCCTCGTGATAACACGACCCGTGACTCAAACGTTTACGCTCAATTTTGCAGACCGTTTTTCTCCTCTCGCGGTGGCAAGACAACATCATTTATTCCATTATTCCAATACAATTATCAAATGATCCAGTGAATCATCGTCTTCACATTGATTTTGTTGTCTTTCTGCAAATGTTTATCAATCTTTTTTGTTTCGATCGTTACAGAGATTTTCCTAACGATCAACAACATGGTGGCGCAGGCCAAGTACTGGTGGAAAACGTTAAGCACTGGTGGCTTCCAAGGTGTAAGTTGTTTCTCGTTTTAATGACTTGGCACAATGTATTGAGAACTAGCCGTGCTTGCAGGGTTTGCCCCGCGTAGTTGGCGCTAAAGGGTACAGCCAGCTTAATATGAAAAGTTAAAACTTTTTTTTCAAAATCTTCAAACTTTGATTTTACGAAAATCGCTATAACTTTTTTTTTTACCAACTGGCACTCCCGCTACCGCTCATTATCTTCGTTTTCGAATTATCTTTGAATTGGTAATTAGCGATTTTTTAATTATTATCATTTTTTAGTTGCTTATTATTTTTGAAAGTGGAAAATGTGACGAAAAATGTGATAAGCAACGGAGCCGAATCTTGACTGCATACCGCAATGGGTTCTTGAAAGACTGAAAAACGAAACGTATTTTTTTATACGCGTTGGTGAAAAATGTATTCGAGCAATTTTGGGATAAATCACGTTCGCGCGATTATGTATTTTCATTAATCTCAGCGTTCGCACGTGAATCAGCTACGCTCGTTGTTTCTCGAAGGAAAAAAAGAAATTGGCCGAATCAGCTGGACACAAATGCCACAAAAATATAAATTCATTAAAAAAATGTATTTTGTTTTTTTTTTTTTCATTTCAGATTTTTGCTGGTCTCGCGGCACATTCTGGCCAAATATCCGTGGGGCTTTCCCAGGGTTTTAGTGCCGTGCTGATTCCTAAGCTTTTGGAGACAAATTTCGCGACTGTCTCGGAAGGATCGTGGATCGCTTCACTGGGCGTGATATCGAATCCCATTGGAGCACTGATTGCAGGATCCTTGGCGGAATGTTTCGGCCGAAGATCTGCCATTGCTCTGGCTACTTTGCCACATATGGCTGGTTGGCTGCTCATAGCTCTGTCAACGAATATTTGGATGTTGTACGTTGGCCGTTTCATCAGTGGCATTGGCACTGGAATGGCCAATGGCCTCTATCTATACGTCAGTGAGGTAAATACGAAGATAGTGAATGTACACGGTACCATATCGTTCCTCTGCGAGATGTTAGTCGAGAAATGGCAACTTTTCATCCGAAATCGTTCAAAAAATGTCAAAATTTGACGAAAAATATCAAATTTTTCACTATTTTCAAAAGAATATGAATTAAAAATTATTATGTCGTTGCTAAAATAAGTTTTTATATTATTTTCTCTGCGTTAATGACGCTGAAGCTGACAACGTTGGAATGCAACGAAAAATATAACTTCTTATTGCTAATTTGTTGAAATTTAAAAATCATCCAAATTTTCCTAGCCAGTGTATTTTTCGGGTCGCAAAAACCGATCGTTTTATCGTCGTAATTGCATTCCGCATGCAAACTTCAACGTCTTGTCAATGGACTTAAGTCCTGGAGTAATAATTTCTACGATCTTAGAATCCCAAGGTCTTGCAATTGAACTTTGTCGATTATGTTTTTCAGGCTGCGGCACCGCACCAAAGAGCTTGGCTGGCGAGCTCAGGTCCCGTGCTCGTTTCGTTCGGCGTTTTAATGATTTATACGCTCGGAGCTTTAACAACATGGCAAAGGACCGCAGCAGTGAGCATCGGGCCAGCGATACTCTCGTTGGCTTTATCCAGGTAAGTCAGTCGATCAAGTGCTGCTGGAATTTGTTCAAAAATAAGCCACAATGAAAAAAACTGTTTCAATCATTTTCTAAATGATTTTCGAGCGTTTTGGCAGTAATGCATGATTTTTAATGAGTTGAATAATCAAAAAGGTTGCTTCCGGAAACTCCTGCTTGGCTAGCAACTCGAGGACGTATGGAGGAAGCCAAGGAATCCTTGTTTTGGTTGAGAGGTCCAGGAATAAGTACAGAAAACGAATACAAAGAATTGTGCACGACGAACATAAAACGAGAGCAAGAAAAATCCACGTTAATGGAGGCGCTCCACAGTCCAAGAGTGTGGAAGCCATTTTTGATTCTCTTTGCCTTCTTCGCCCTTCAACAAATTTCTGGGATTTACGTGATACTGTTCTACGCTGTGACAGTATTGGAGGATATTGGTGTCAAAATGGACGCTTATACCGGAAGTGTCGGACTTGCTTTGGTGCGTCTGGTTGCATCGTTGCTCGGAGTCGGGCTGGCTGGACATTTTGGCAGACGAACTTTGGCCTGTGCGAGTGCCTTCGGGATGGCTGTCGCGGCAGCTGGAGTAGCATTTTCGATGAGGTAGGGATAATTAACGTCGAAAAATTTGTCCGGGTCAATTTGACCCAGTGTGGCAACAAAGGTCCAAAGATTCCAAATTCAATTCTCAGCCATGTTTTTTCACTCAAGGGATTGAATACAAATGATTGGTGGTCCGGGTCACTTTGACCCAGTGTGGCTACAGAGGCCAAAAGACTCCAAATTCAATTCTTAGCCAAGTTTCTTTACTCAAGGGATTCAATACAAATGAAATCTCATGAAAGTGAGTCTTTGGGGATCAAAAATCGTGATAACGACTGTTCAACAAGTAAGAAAAAAAATTATCACGTCGAATTATTAAGGCGATCTATCACTTGCTCGGTCGGTAAAAATCCCTCTACACGTTTTAGTTGGACAGTCTATGAATGTTTCAAGAAAAAAGATAGTTACACGTTGTTCCCATTGCACCAGAGAAGAAGTTGTAACTTTTTTTTTTTTCTCAAAATATGAAGGGTCACTGAGAAAAACGTGTATCTACTTTTTGGTTATCTCTCTCGCACTCAGGCAACTGCTAGATCATTTTAAGGAATGTGATTTAAACTTGGATTACAGATACGATGTCCCTTCGTGGATTCCACTGATTTGCATCGCGTTCCACGTCGGATTTTCGATGATTGGTTACCTCACGCTTCCTTGGGTCATGACATCCGAGCTTTATCCATTGAGGTTCCGCGGTGCAGCAGGTGGATTAACAACCAGTATAGCGCAATTGATGACTTTCGCAGCGATAAAGACATATCCCGATATGAGTTATTCGATCGGCCTTGAAGCAACGATGTGGACGTTTTCCTGCGTTGCTCTTTTGGGGGCCGTATTCGCGATAACAGTGTTGCCGGAAACACGAGGACGTAGTTTGGACGAAATAGAGTGTAAATTTTCAGGAGATTGCAAAGACAAAGATATGGAAGAAGGTGAAGAAAATCCTCGGAGCATCGTTGCCCCTGAGCCTAAAAACGTCACACTCAAACGTTTCACCTCAATCACCGAAGAAAAACATTCGAACATGGTAGCGAACGCTTTCGCTTATGACAACTTCTGTCTCGATCTTACGAACGAAAATCCTTTGAAAAATGGGGACGACTTGAATTTCGGAAAACGTGAATGGACCGCTAATTCCGATACGAGGCTCCCGGTCATTAGCACAATTCCACTCGAGCATGCATACCTCTGATTCTTTCAAACGTGAGACTTTTTTTCAAAATTTACTTTTCAGATGTGGACTTGATTAGAGTTTTCATAAAAATCTTATTTTCGTTCCCTTTTTCTATATTTTTCTTTAAATTGATTTTGTCTTTCTTGCCGTTTTGCAGATTTTTTTTCTCTCCTGATTCCATGACTACGTGTCTTACGTGTTTGATTAACGATTCAATCTTGATCTCCTGTTACAATTGTGATTTTTGTAAATATTGAATTGACAAAGAATTCTCGATATACATAAATGTACATTGCACATAGAAAACGGTTCGAGGAATGCTGACTGCTCATCCTCTTGTTTGTCTTGCATATCGAAGACTGCATTTTTATTCCGTAGATTAGAAATGCAATTTTATATTCTACGTTGCACCCGAGCATTCACGAGTCTTAGTGCCGTTCAGTATTATCACATTATTTTTAAGATTACAGGTATTCGATTATTTTTATTCTGTACCTCATTTATTTGCTTAAGTCGACAATTAAGGCGACCCATTAGTCTCGGAGTCAATAAAAGCCATGATACTTTTTCCTTGATGGCATAACGGGACTGACTGATGGATCACCTTAAAGTACGTGTGTTCGCATGTATGTACATAGTTATGAAAAGCATTCCTTATCGTTAAGATTCAAACAGAAATACGTGATACGAAACGATTATACAATGAACTTCGATAATCGAATTTTTTCTCTCTCTTTCTCGCTCTCTCTGTCAGTGATAAGGGACTCGAGTTGCCTGTACACGAGAGAATCGCAATATTCTGCAAGTTCGTATCCTACAATATTTAGACTCCCATCTCTCTGTTAGTCGTTGATCAATTTTTTACTTGTATATACTATTTTGTAAACTATTTATTGAATTAAATGCCATAATGAAAGAATAAACTTGTGTGTCCCCGTGAAAATGTGTTCACGTGGAAACAAATCATCGAAAACTAAAATTTTATTTCTCAGTTTATTCACTCGCGAAATTTTTGAAAAAACGGACACACCGGTCGAATGTTTGTCGTGGAAATATGTCGTGAAAATTGCGTATAAAACTGACTCCGTAAAAAGGAAGATTGATAAATTTTGACAAAATATCTTTTTATTTCCAAGTAAACACGCTCTTGGCTAATATCAATCATGCAGAGAAAAAGGCAAAGCAAAGCATGTACCTTTTTAATCATAATAAAAATTGTAAAGTGAAAAATAAGGATAAATGATTGTGTCATGATTGATATTACTCAACCGAAACTTTTTTCGGTTGAGTAATTCTATTCTATTGAATCTATGAGTAGTTCTATTGATTTTTTTTCGAAAAAGGTGGGTCAAAATTTTACCAGAAACGCAAACTCTTCGCGAGGACACGCAGGGAGACTTTCTCCATCACTGGGAATTGCCAGATCTACGAAAACGCGTCATGGGAACTCGGCATCATGGGGTTGAAACTTTTAAATTAGTTTTTTTCGAAAATGGTGCGTCAAAATTTTTTCAGAAACGAAATCGACTAGAACTCTTCACGAGGACACGCAGGGAGACTTTCTTCATCATCCAGAATCGCTAGATCTAAGAAAACGCGTCATGGAGCCTCAGATTCGGGGTTGAAACTTTTGAATTATTTTTTTCCGAAAAGGGTGTGTCAAAATTTTTCCAGTAACGCAAACGACTAGAACTCTTCACGAGGACATGCAGGGAGACTTTCTCCATCATCCAGAATCGCCTGATCTACGAAAACGCTTCATGGGAACTCGGCATCACGGGGTTGAAATTTTTTTTTTGTCACTTCAAATGGTGATTTGGGCTACCATAAACCACTGAACGACCCCCAAGAGATTTGTAAAAAAAAAATCAATATTTCAAATTTGAGGGGGCTAACTCAGGTGCTAAATTGAAAAATTATGATTTTTTTTAAATCGTTGACCGCTGAGCGGTTCACTTACGCTACCATAAACCACTGAACGACCCCCAAGAGATTTGCAAAACAAAAATCTGATTTTGTCAACTTGAGGGGGCTAACTCAGTGGATGCGTCATCTGCCCTACCTTTTGCCGTCGGTATTGCAGACACATTCGCTATACAACCGCGCGACGTCAGCAGAGCAACAGTCGCTCGGACTCGAGTACCGGAGAAACGTTGTTTTTTGTAATTATTGTTTTTTATTTTAATCTCCTTGTCGTGATTATATTTCGGTCTTTATGCAAATTGTACAAGATCGTCCGTCTGGCCGAACAGCTGAACGCGGCAAAACGATGTCTTATACCAGTGAATTGTCACAATCGAAAGAATATCACAGCTTTCGTAGTTCCGTACCATTACGGAAAATAGTCGTTGACACTGACGGAACAAAGGTAACGAGCTGTCAAAACATCTCTTATCATATTTGCCCTAACAACATTTACCTTATCGTCATTTCGTCTTGTTCATGTCAGTCAGTCAAAATTTTAATCACGACATGCACTCCTCGTTAACGTCGATCATTATTATTTTCGGAAAATATCCTTTTCGCGATTACCACTTTCCACAAAAACGATTAATTCTTATTCAACTGTCATTGCACACAGATAACTAAATTTCTACAATATTAATACTGGAGCTTTACTTATATTACGGACGTCAAAAGAAAACACGAAATAAGAAAAAGTTAGGTTAGGTTTTCAAACTCTACAGTATTTTCTTCGTAAATATTGACATTGCGTTTGCAAATATTTCGAATATCGACTTCGTACTTTTTTCAGTCTCCAGATCGTTATCTTTGCTCTCCTTCAATCATTCGTTTCTCTATTTTTCATGTTCAAGGGGTGGAAGGTTTACGATTCCAGCCCCAAAACAATAAAATGTCCACTCGTCTGTCTTCCTCCTGCCAGCGGCACGTCCGATATATTTTTCAAACAAATTTTAGGCCTGGCAGCCAAAGGTTATCGTGTTATATCGGCAAGTATCCAAAATTGCTCAACAATCGATTGAGCGAGATTTTTATTATTTCTATTTTATAGCACGACGCTTTTTTTTTTTTTAACACGAAAAAACTTAAAATTCCTTCCAATTAGAATAATACTTTCACGATTCAGTAACATTTCGAATAAACTAAAAGATCAGACTTTGCCTCCGTTCGAACCGAAATATTCAAGCGACATTGGAATTTGGATGAAAATGCAAAAAAAATTAGAGACGCCGGGTCAAGTTTTTTTGATTTCTTGAGAATTCTCAATGAATTTGCAGATAATTTTATAAATACATGTTTTTAGGCTGAGCCGCCAGTGTATTGGAACGTAAAAGAATGGTGCGACGGTTTCAGAAAGCTATTGGATTACATGGAACTGGACAGAGTGCATTTGTTCGGCGCGTCATTGGGTGGTTTTTTGGCTCAAAAGTTTACGGAACTTAATTCGCACTGTCCAAGAGTAGTCTCGTTAATTCTGTGCAATAGTTTCACAGACACTTCTGTGTTCAGTTACAATGATTCCGCGGCAATGTAAGTTTTGGATCGATATCAATGAGAATGTGAATTTTTGTTGCTTGGACGAACAAATTTTCTTTCAAGATTTTGGATCCTGCCGTCTCTGGTCTTGAAGAAAATGGTCATGGGAAACTTTACCACAAATAAAGGCGATCCTGAAATTATTGATAGCATCGACTTTATGGTGGAAAGGGTGAGAAAATTTTGATCAATTTTTAAGTTATTTTGGTTCAATATTTGACGATTTTGCTTTTGGTGTACGGTCACTAATTCGAACTCGATATTCTCTCAAGAATATTGTTCGATCATTTGTTAGTTAATTTCGTTGAAAAAATCAATGAAAATATTTGCAAATCTTAAAATTCCAGCCTCAGAGCTTAACGAATTAACGCTGAACTCGTTTTTGTCAAATAAACTAGCTCGAGAGTTTGAATCAACCGGAATTGGCTTCACGTTTGACGATGAATTGTGTAAGCTGTTACGTGGAGCCTCAAAAAATAGCAAACTTGCCAATAACGATATTGGACGTTTTTGACGAATACGCACTCTCGAACGTCGTCAGGGAGGAAATGTACAAATGTTATCCAAACGCGAAATTGGCTCATCTCAAAAGTGGTGGGAATTTTCCATACTTGAGTCGTTCGGCTGAAGTGAATTTGCATTTGCAGGTAAAGCATGGAACGAACTTTTCCAAATCGATTTTTAACGTTGATTCGAACGTCCATTGAGAATTCTATTGGCTCGATGTTTGTTGCCGGCCTGAATGTGTCCAAATTTTTTAGATCCATCTCCGACAATTCGAGGGCACCGAGTACGCAGCTTCATCGCGAAATCTTCACACGAAAGTGGAGCAAAATACGTGAAAAAAAAAAAAAAAAAACGTAACTACTCGTGATAAACAAAAGAGATGAACCAAAATTGATAAACTGCCAACGACTCGCGGCGCGAGATTTGTACATAAAAAAACGGTCGATATAAATCCCAAGGTTCCTAAGAAAAGAGACAAAAAAAAAGGGGGGTGCCCTGTTGAAAAAACTGGGGGCTTTCGCAGTAAAAAAATGGAGAAACCATCGCCGAACCATGGAATGGAAAGTGATAAGAAAAAAAAATTCGAGATAATCAAAGTATATGTTTTGAGATTGCTTGATGATTAAGCTGCGGAAAATGATAGAGAAATGATCGCACATTATTCGAGCCAATGTCCATGACAATATTCGCCAGTGTAAAACAAAAATGAACAACAAACGTAGATTTTAAAATGAATCGTTTTTCAAGCAATTCTTTTCTTAGATTTTGTTCGCAAAGCTCGATAATTTCCAGGCACAATATTCCATTGAAACGGGCATTTTCGTTTGCATAGTTGAAAGGAAAGCATTTAATTCAACGCTGCACTCTAGATGCATTTCTTTTTGAACAACCGCACTAGTTTATTTTCACATCATCACAATGCCCATATGTTCGTAGCGCGATTATTGTTTGATTATAAACACGGGAAACGTACTTCCCGTTATTCATAGTGTACATAGCGAATAAATACAAAGATTATTGTAATATTATGTATATATAATACGACATTGTTTTGTTACTAAAATCGGCCTCTCGCGACGTTGAAAATATATCTAAATGTAAATACTTTTGTATCGAATATTCAGTACGAACGATATTTCTCATTAAATGGCTCCGATGTCGTTCTAATGTATTTTTTCATCAAGTCAATTTATTTTCTTTATTAACTCTTCATGCTTGCACGTTCTAGAAATAACGCGCTGGTCACATGGGGTCGGAATGACCCCAGCCATGTTCAAACGCTTGCCGCGTTGCCAGTATCGTTTCGAACGACACACAAAAATTCAGGATATTAGTTTGAACCTTTCCGAATATGAATATCGAGCGAAAAATTTTTTATTCGATTTTCAAAATGGCGAAAAAAAATCAGCAAAGAAGCTATGTGTAAAAAAAAAATTTATTCGGGCACCGGAAGCACCCCTGGTGATCACGGAGGGTTAAGCGACTGCCGAAAAACAGATTGACTGGTATTTCCAGCAAAATCTTCCTCGAAATTCTGATTTTTTTTGGTTGATTAATTTTGATAACACGATGTTTGATTTTTCGTAGGAAAACTTTAGTCGAGCTGAAAACAAAGTGGATTTTCTCATTCGCACTGGGTTCTCTGGCTGGCAGGGAATCCGGAGAGGTTCAGTGCGCGGTTAACGATCTTTTCTGTAACGTTTTTTTATCAACCTGTCTCTCGTGGGAGAAAAAGAGATGGAAAGACGTGAGACCGTACAAGATTCCGTGGAAGGTGGTATCGATTCCCCACCGGGTGGTTGCACGCTGGACTTGCTACACACATCTACACTCCAGCGTGTAAAGACAGAACGTACACAAGCATCAGCCACAACGAGATCTCGGGTTACCTACTAGCTAAAGGCTCAGAGAGCACTGAACAAAAAAGGCGTTTGTGTACGGCTTGAAAAACCGGTGTCGCTCTGTATATCAAATTCTTTCATCGACTTTCGGATCCTTCAACTTTCATCATATTTTTTCGTATGAGAAAAGCGAAATTTTCGATCGATTCCTTTTTGCAGTTTGAAAAATAATCTCCGCAGTCGACTAAGAGATTTTTTGTCGTTTTTCTGCTTGTCAAGCGGATTCCCATACACTCCTGAGGGATTTTCGCATGTTAATTTGCATAACTTGATGTCGTTCACTACTCTGTATACTATTTCGTAACTGGGCTTAAAAATTTTTTATCTTATCGCTCACAGCTTCTGTTTCCTAAAATTAGTTCCATTCCCTTTCCGATTTTCCCCCTCGGTTGGCGTTGGCACGTCCGCTTCAAACAATTCCAACTGCCAAATTAGAAAAAACCCAATATTCTATTCAGAAGTTCTATTCCATTTTTTTTTTTTATTTGCGAAACGTCAAAATTTTCCATTTTCTCGAAGAAAAATTGCTTCGAGTTTATAATTTAGTTTTATCAGTTGTAAAAATTCGATGAAGGTTAACTAAATTCCTTATAATTAGCTGATTGGCAGCCGGTGACGAAGCAGAAAAAATTTGCATCGCACGTCGAGCAATTTTTCGCTTTCTATTCATTTTTTTTCTCCTGGTAAAAAATGATGGTTCAATGATGTCACAAAAACAAAAAGTTACAGCGATGACGGATTTTATTGAAAATTTCAAAATGCGGTAAAATTCGTATTTAAAAAGAATTTCGACAACTTTTCCTATAGTGCAAAGCGGAAGTACAGACTTTCCCAGAATATCTTAGAAAATTTGAAAAAATTGAAGCGGTTAAACGATTTTTCGAAAAACTCTAATTTTCGTAAAATTCGAAAAATCATAAAATTTGAATCGTTCAACCGATATTTACCAATTTCAATACCAACCTTCCTATTAAGATACTCTATTCATAAAAAAAAAAAATTATTAATAAATCTTGAAATTTGCGGAAGTTGGAGCGGTGACGGACTTTTTTCAAAATTTCAACATGCCGTAGAATTCGTATTTTTTTAGCAATTACGTCAAAATTCTCAGGGAATGAAAACCTTGTATAAATTAACATCTGTGCAAAACGGGAGCCCTGTAGCTCAAACTGTTCTCGAGTTATAAACGTTTGAATTTTACAGTGCCAGAACATACACACACACATCCGGACATTTTTTCTAGAAATGATTTTTCGATGTTTTGGCACATTTTAGCACATTGACATTGAAAACTAGAAAAAAAAAAAATTTCACCGTCACATAGCTTCCTCTCTGAGGAAGCAAAATTTCAACGTAATGATACATTTTTTGTGTAATTGGATAGTAATGGATTTAAAAAAATTCTTTTGCACAGTATTAAGTGAATGAAAAGACAATGACTCGCGTAATTGAGAAGCAAAAAGAATCAGTTGCCTTGATTATTTGACGGAAGGTATATGTAAAAAAATTATTTCCTCCGTTACGTTTTTTTCCCTCCTTGTAAAGCTTGTTCTTCTTCGCACGGGATCGGTAGTGGTCCGTAGGTGAATGCAATAGTCGTTACAGTGACGCGAGCGAGGTGAGTCGTGCGTGGGGAGTCCATAAACTCTTGCACGCTCTTGGACGTCTTCGCGACTTAAGAAACTCCGTAGCGCGAGTAAAACATTGACGTTTGTTTTTTTTTTTTTTTAATTTACTATCTCGTAATATAAAAGTGACAGTGATAAAAAAAAACAAGAATTAACAGCTCGTGGATAAAGTAAAAAAAAAAACATCGCATGGCAGAGACGACGAAAAACTTTAATTTATTCACGAAAGTTTAATTCACAAAATTTATTTAATCGTGCTTATTCGAACGTCAGTTGTTGATCGCGATGACGTTATGCATCGACAATTATTTCTCCATGTTTAAGCCTCGTGAATGAACGTGGACATTTTCATCGATTCGCCAATGTCGATCGTAAAAACTATTTCCAATTTGATAAAAATGTGCTGGATCGAAATTGAATAATAAAAAAACAATTTTGACTTGAAAAATGTAAAAATAAACTGAGGCTTCTTTGTGGCAACGTTGTGGGATTGCGTAAATCGAGATTTTCAGTTATAGTTGTATTTTTTAACTAAGTAAGCGTTTCCAATTGGCCAGGAGTGTGATGTTGCTTTTCAATGCGTTTTAAAGATTAGCCAAAACTTTAAGGAGCGTGTAGTAATCGAAATTGATAAACTTGACTGTTCGCAACACTCGGCCGCGTTTCTTCGTTGTTGACACGTGGAAATAACGTGTGGCAGGGAGCTCGGAACATTTTTCAAAATAAATAATGAAATAAAAGTTAAAAACGACTGAGGAAAAGACAGAATTCGATCGAAATGGAACGACCGGACGAAAACACACCGTTATTCACGGAGAGAACAATTTCTCTTTCTACGAGACTATCTTACGCCCTTGGACACATTTTCAACGATCTTGCCGCGGCTATGTGGTTCTCGTACACTCTTATTTATCTCCAGAGAATCGCGTTGTTAGAGCCCATCAATGCTGGGGCTTTGCTCTTCCTCGGTGAGTTAAAAGAGGCCAATAAGTTTTACGAACGATTCACAATCATCGAGGTGCCGTCAAGATGTTACTTTTTTCAAATTTATTATCGAACTTGCCGGGAAATGCCGATTAAATCAAGTGGAGAATTTATAATCTCAAAGTTGATAGATTTATCGAGAAAACGCTCGTGCAGTCAGAAAATATGGCGAAACTTTAAGGAAGTTGGCTACATACGACAATATGATAAGAATTTAATAAAATTTTGTGAAAACATTCTTTAGCATCAAATACGATGACACAATTTTTCTCAAATTTTTCGTCTACATAGTTGTCGAATAATTGGAGTTTACAATATGCAAAAAATATACTTATATATATCTGAAGGGTATGCTTAGCCATGTAAACTCTAGTGTTCAATTACTCGACAATTATGTAGAAGAAAAATCTTAAAAAATTTGTATATTCATTTTTAATACTAAAGAATATGCTCACCAATTTTCATTAAATTCTAATCATTTCCAATTTCCCTATGCTTAACATGGCAACATTGTTGTGTGTAGCCACCCTCCTTAACGCTCGAGTGCATGATGGGTCGTTTTGACCCCACCAATTTTCTGTCACCGATTCTTTGGCATTATCGTTTTCGTCAAAAAATAAATTTCTGGCTATAAAATATTCATAAATTACAAAAAAAAAGTTTCCACAAAAAATGCAAATTTACCGGAATACAACGATGCGAAAAACGCCTTGGGTCCGATTGACCCAATATACACTTTCAGGTGTGCACTCAAAGGAAAATCCGAATGCCTCGTTCGCCCTACGATTTAAAAACCCCAAACTAATTGCCGGATAAAAATATAGACGCTGGGAAATTTTTTTGTTAATTATTAACCGGAAAAAATAATTTTTGCTGCGATTGCACGATTTAAACTTCAACAATCCGTTCGAGAAATAAGCGGCACTAACTTGGACACTCGTTTCGATGGGCAACGATGAAAAATTCCATGTCCTTAACGTACTTATATATTTCATTTATGGGAAACTCAATTAATGGCAGTAATGTGGTGAAGTTATAATTGCTTGGAGAATAATAAACTGCTTTGCTTCGAGTCGATCCATAAATGTCACGGAACTATAAGTATTACGTGCCTACGATAAATTGTGCAACCGAGCGAGTTAAATCGCCCGTTTGTTATTGTACGGACATCACTTTTTATCTGCAAGAATGCTGAAAGCGTTGAAAATAAAACGAAACGATGTAAACACGTGTCGAGTTCCGATTTCGGGAAACCCATTATGTTTTTTTCCAACGCCGTTACGTTACGATTTTTTCGTTCGAATAAGTTTTTTTCTGGGAATGAATCGAAGAAACTGAGAAAAAATGATAAATGTTTTATATCTCAAGGTCAACTCGTGGACGCACTGATGACACCGGTCTTCGGTATTCTCGTCGACCGCTACAGTAAGAAGAAGATCTGGCACGTGATCGGATCAGTTCTCGTTACCTTTTCGTTTCCCATTATTTTCGGAAGCTTCGTCGATGCATTGACACCAACCGCCATGTTTGTTTACGTTCTGAGCATCACGCTCTTCCAAACTGGATGGGCGGCTGTTCAAATTTCTCATCTCTCGATGATACCGGCTTTGACCAATTCGTCGCTCGTACGAGCCGATCTCACTGCCATTAGGTGAGCTCGTTACTAATTTTTTGATGTTTTTCTTGCTCTAACACTTTTCGAGTTTTCCCAAACGACTGTACGAAACGCGCTCGTCAAATGAGTGCCAAATTGTGAAAGTTTTCTTTAGTTAATTGAATAATTCGTTAAGGATTATCAATTGGAAAATCGCGAAGAAAATTGTCTCGATATGTGGGAACTTTTTTTGTCGACGGCGCAATTCCATCGTTATTACGATTTTTCCACGTGAATTGTCACTCATTTGACGTGCTTTCGGTACACTCCAGAGATACCGTAACTTCAACCGCACTTCACTGGAAATTCTTTGAGACCCTCGAAAACACTCTTTACTCTTGGCTGATGCACTACTCTTTTACATTTTACGAAAACTCTAAAGAACTGAGGAAAAGACGTTCATTTTCTCACTCCCTACCCGAAGCCTTGCAATAACACAATTTGCGGGCACCGCGGAAAGCTCCAGCCGCGTGACCGGTGCTCGACAACGGCGAGCTTATGACTGTTTATTTTTTAGGCACAAACTTGAAACACAAAGAAAATTCGAATAGCGTTGTTTAGCCTTCCCGTGGCGCCCTCTGCGTATTTTGTCAGAAAGCATCACTGTGGATCTTTTTTTTCGTAGATATTCGGCACAAGTCGGGGCAGCTGTGATCGTATTTATCGTTACTTGGATCGTCCTCCCAACGAGTGAAGATTCCGTAACGCGTCTTGGGCAACAGGACGCTTATAAATTCAGAGTAAGTAATTGTCGAAAATAGTTTGATTGCTTGCAATTACGCGGCGAATTCTTTCGATGTGCGCGTCCCTCGTTCAAACTGTTCGAGCAGTTTTCTGTTCGGGGAGAAAAACTTTATTTTTTCTTTCATAAAAATCAACGTGATTGTGAATAAGCAATTTTTTCGAAAATCATAAAAGGAACGTTCCAATCTCCGAGTGATTCTCATCGACAGATTTTTCAATTCTTTCAGAATATTGTGCTCGTTCTAACTGCGGTCGGAATCGTAGCGACAGTTTTATTCCACGTTTGTCTGAAAGCGAAATTCCTCGATAATGGGACGAATGAGAAACCGCGCCGCGAAAATCGTTCGGGAACGCCGGACCTCGAAGAAGCATCGAAGAGACGATCGTGGGTCGGCTCCAGTCTTCTTCTCAGAATCGCTCTCCTCTATGTCGCGAGTCGTTTGTTTATAACACTTGCGACCGTTTATCTGCCACTCTACATCGAAGAAATGGAGGTCGGTGGTAAACAAGCATTAGCGACTGTACCATTGACCTCGTATCTTTCTTCGTTCGTTGCTGCTCTTGGACTGAAGTATATCAACCGATCGTGCGGTACAAAGGTAAACAAACAGACGTGTCTAAATTATGACTCTCATTGACGTTAGACAAACCTTCGAAAATCAATAAATGACAATTGTTTTCTATGTATTGAAAAAATGTTTTTCAGGTTTGTTATCTGATCGGATCTCTCATTGGAATTTTGTCGGCGGTTATCACAGCATTTGGTGGTAGTCACGAAACTGTCGTCTACATTGTCGCGATATTAATTGGGGCGGCGAGTTCGATCACAATGGTGACTGCATTAAGCGTAACTGCTGAGCTCATTGGACCAAGAACGGAAAATAGTGCTCTCGTTTATTCGATCGTTACGTTTTTGGACAAAATCGTAACAGGCATTGTTGTCATACTGATTGAAAAATGGCAAGTCACAGGCGTTGTTTATCAATTAACTGTTCTAAATTTTATGAATTCAAAACTAAGACTCGATTCGCCAGAATTGCCAGGATTCTGTTAACATTGTGATGTTTCTGTAATGTTTATTCCCCCTCCCCGTTTTTCTTATTGTTCAAATAATTCTCGACGCTAGAAATTCGATCGCTGGTCGTTCGTAAAAACTAATTTCGAGTTCATTTTTCAGGCGCTGCGTTGAGAAGGAAATTTGTCCAAATTACAATCGAGACACGTTGTCACTCGTATGTGCTTCTTCGATGTTACTGGGACTGGTAACGCTGATGTCAGTGGCACGTTGTTTGACGTGACAAAGCTCCGACGTGTGACCTTCAAACTAATCCGTGTCGACCGGAGTTTTTGTATTTCGAGAGTCATCCCAAAAGATGAGAGAAACGAAAAGAAAGTTCATAGAACTTTGGGACATCGCAATGTCAAGTTGTAACGATAATTGTCCCAACCTGTATATATATTATTAGAATAAAAATTCTTACTTATTATAATTTTTCGACCTTCGATTCAAACTTTTCTAACGAAAAAAAAGTGCGTTATTAGAAATATTTTATTTATTAATTACTGGGTCAATTTGACCCAGTGTGTGTATGACCCCTCCAAATTAGAGTTTTAAAATCAAAGTTAAAATCAAATATCAAAGAAAAAATCAAAAAAATCAAAAAATCAACCTACTCGAAAAGTTACTGTGAAGTACACACTGGGTCAAATTGACCCAGGTAAATTTGAGTTTCCCGATTAAAGACTAATTAAAAACTGTCAAGTACACACTGGGTCAAATTGACCCAGGTAAATTTGAGTTTGCCAATCAAAGACTAATTGAAAACTCTGTGAAGTACACACTGGGTCAAATTGACCCGCGTGTTGTGAGCAACCCTCCGGTTCTTTTTTGTAGTGAAAAATCAGGAGTCCATTTTCAACAATTAATAATGCCGCGACCTTAATGATATGAAAAATTGTGAGAGGTTTTTCCTTCTGGAAAAATGAGCGTTTCATCGCAGTGATGAAAGATTTGCGTATTTTTTTGTTTTTTTTTGTTCGAGAGCGTTGGGAATATTTTTTTGTAATTCATACTTCGATGGCCAAACAGTGCTGAACCTTGTGACAGAGAAGAGAATTAAAATGACTCGTTGCTATGTAAAGGGGTTGTTAGATGGCGCCACTGGTTAGTGACGAGGCTCGGCGGAATAAATAAAGTTTCTGAATGCCGGCATATTATCGGCCCTAAAGATCGAGGGTTTCCGCATGGCATTGACCCTCCACCGCAGCGATCTAACGATGGAAAAATTGCTTGTGGCTCCTGCCATATATCTCGGTATTTCATCAGCAAATTTTCGGTTATGCAGGGTAAAAAAAAACTCATCGACCACGTAAAACGTGCGGAAACTTTAGGATATATTTATGAAATTTTTATTATATTCTGTCGGGGGAAACGAGAGCGATGAATAGAAATGCCACGTGAAAGAACAACGAGAAAGCGTGGTGAAAAAAAAAAGAGAGATTCACGGGAAAGTCTGGCCGAGAGATGGAGAGATCGCGAAATAAGGTGGAGCGAGAGGGAGAGAGCGAGGAGGAAGGAGCGACTGTCGAAAAACAGTTTATCGTGTAGGAGAGTGGTTCTTGCTGCGGACTCGTGCCCTCGTGCATAGCTGCGAGATTGCTACTACAGGATAAACACAGTTAGAAAGATGTGTATGTATGTAAGCAGCACATGATTCGTATGTAGTACAAGTGCGTGAATATAGACGGCGTTGAGGCGCGAATGCGCGTGACTCTAGTCACGGCAGTAAGGAATGAAAAAGACGGGTAAAGACGGTCGCGAGGGGAAGCAAAGAATAATAAAAAAAAAAAAAAAGGAAGAAGGAAGAAGACGAGGACGAGGAGGGCCCGCAAGCCACCACAGCAGAGTCGGGACGGAGAATTGGCGGTGGTAATCGAACGAAGGTCCGGGCCACCGGGGGTTCCCCATCCGTCCGTGGGAAAACTCGTTTCGGAAGGTGCGCCGTTGCGCAGAAAGCGGACGCGCAGATTCTTGTTTTGCTCGACGAGCCGAGGCGAAACATCGTGCGAGAGAAAAAGATGGAACGAGAAAGTAGGCGGAATGAAGAAAGAGGCAAATATATATGTTTATACAGGAGTAGAGCGAGCAATTGGGAAGGGGGGGGGGAGCATGGGAAGAAGTGGAAGCGGCAACGCGCGCGAGAAAGACGGGTAAGGGAGGGAGGGAAGGAGGGAGAGGAAAAACGAGGGAGCGAGAGAGAGAATCGCCGCCGCTGAGACACACTCACGGGGGCATGGCGTGGTGCTGCCTGGTGCTCGGAGCTCTAGTAAACAACTTGTGTGCCACTCGTGAGGATATGTATCTGTGCCTCGTTAAGAATTGACGTATTTTGTGCTCTAGTGGTGCGTTATAATTTTCATCCGCAATTTTTTTCGTCCCTCACCGTAACGGAGAGTCTGCTGACCCTTTTTTCCACGCGTTACACAAATTCCCACGTGGGAAAATAAACACACAATCCATTAAATTCTTACCGGAGCGCAATATAGCCACGAGCGCGCCTACTAGGAATAACGAAAAATTCGTGAAAACATAAAAAAGATAAAGCCAAAGCTCGCGCAAGGGTGGATGATGAGTGTGTAATTTTTCTTTTCTTTTTCTTTCCACTTAACCCGCGTCGTCTCAGCGTTAACGTATATATAAAAGTGTGTCTGCTGCTCGTGAAAGTGTACTGTGCGTTAAAATATACTATGTGAAGAAGAAACAAAAAATATTCCAATAAAACGTTACGGATAGTGCGTGTGTTGTTATTGTGAAAAGCGAATATATACATATACACAAACCATTTCGGGGTTGGAGGAATTGGCCGAATAAAAAGCAACCCTGCCCTCCCACTTTGCTTGACCACCAAGTACACGAAACCTCAACCCCTCATCCCCTCCCTTCCGCCATCTCCCTCCCCTCCTTCCAATTGGGCTACTATCGCGTAGTTTGTGGAATTTTCGGTTTACGGCGTGCCGTCTCGCTCGGACTCTCTCGGTGAGTGACTTCTCGACTATATTTTCGTCTCCCTCTTTCTCTCTCTCTTGCCATCTATCTCTCACTTCTCCGACACCGCATCGTCTACCCCCTTCCCCTTCCATTTTCGTTGCCTCGTTGGCCTCCCTTCCCCTCAATCGCCTTTTCCCCTCTCGGCCCCTCCTTCCCTTTTGCGACCCCTTGTCACACTTTCGATATATCCATCTCTCTCGTCCTCCATCATCCCTCGTCGTTTCTCACTCTCTCTCTCTTCTTCATTCCTTCTATCTCAATCCTTCGTCCCTGTCTCTCTCTCTCTTTCTCTCTCTCGCTCGCTCGCTATCTCTCTTCCTTCCATCACCTTCTCGTCTCTTCTATTCCCATATTCTTCTTTCTCTCTTTTTTCCCCCTTGCCCTCCACCCGCCCCTAACGCTCTATCTCTGTGTTAATAATATGTACTACCACTGTGCCGCGACGACGACGACGACGCCGCGTATATTTTCGCCACTCAGGAACGTCGTGTGTGATACAAGGAGGCACAACGACGCCGGGTGTATCTCTTGTGTACCGCAATGTTGTTTTTCGAGCCTACACCACTACACACAGACAAACACATATATGTATGCATAGTTACGATACACACATACGTCTATACGTGTATTCGTTTATTTGTTTTTAGGGCCAATGATAGATTGTCATTTTCTCGACACTCGGCATATTTTTTCTGATGCAAACCGGCAAGATCGTGTGTACACGTGTGTGTGGGTAAAAAAATGAAGTTTCCGGTAACACACTATTCGGCAGATGCCGTCTTTCCTCCCGGCTTCTCGATCGTGTGTGTGCGTGCGTGTTTTTTTTTTTCTCCTACGTTTTTCGTTCACAATCTCTCTCGAGGTTTGTTGCCCCTGCACGTGTTTGTATACTCGTAGAAACGAACGAGTATGGCAAAAATGAGGCGAATTGTTTCTTTCTTTTTTCTCGATCGTATCTTCATTGTATATTTGTCAATGACGTCGGCGACGATTTGTTTTTTGTTTTCGTGAGACACAGGGCCCTCCTGCTTCGCTGTACCCTACTGCTGTATTGTAGCGAATAGATACCGAGACGTTCTCGCTAATACATCTTTCTCTTCCTCTCCAAACCCGATTCGCTCTTTCTCGTGAACTATTGCTGCTTTTTTTTTTTTTTTACTGTATTTATATTTGTATAGATATACACCGAGACATTTGTTGGACGTCCGTGTATAGCGTTTGGATGTAGTGTGTCGCTCGGTGCGTTATATACCTATTAAAAGCTGCTACGTACACGCGGCGCTCGTCACACTCGAGGCCATTGCTCGCCGCCGCTTAGACTGTGTAGCGTAGTCGCGACGCGCCTCGAGTTACTTCGAGTCGGCTTCAAACACATTTATAACCAATTTATATGTATATCTATATAGACATGTACATACACGTCGATAACTGGCAAACAAAATGACGTAAAAGATTCGATTTAACGCTTTGAGTAATGCCCGTTACGACGTTTTTCTTCTTAGGCGTATATATACGTGTATGTAGGATACATTATGATGTACTTTGTCGTTAAAAACGTAAGAAAGTACAATGTAGTTTACGGATACACAAGCCTCTTCTAATTCCATATGCTCGCCACTAACTCCTTCCCATATTTTTACTTTTCCCTCTCCACTTAAGGTATTACTATCACGAAACGACTTTATTTAGGGTTCTTTTGAAATTTTGCATGAACGTTCTTGGCACCGAAACTAACAGTTTTCTCTTATGAAGAAAAATTTTCTGACGTTTAGGCTTTGAGATATTTAATTTTCAAATTTTTTTTTTCTCATCTAAACGCGTGTTAATTGAAGTCGCGTTTCTTCTTTTTTTTTCTTGCAGCTTTTTAACGAAACGTGACTTTAATTTACACGCGTTTAGATGGGAAAAATAAAAATGTGGAAATTAAATATCTCAAAGCCTAAACGTCAGAAAAATTTTCTTCATAGGAGAAAACTTTCAGTTTTGATGCCAGGAACGTTTATACAAAATTTTGAAAGAATTCTAAATAAAGTCGTTTTGTGATTGTAATACGTTAATGCTCCTCTCGCAGATTCCTATATTTACCGAACCTGCTCGTGTCTCAACTGACCATAACCCCAAAATCCAAACACAATGGCGATAGAAAGTTTCTATTGAGTCGTAAATTACTGGCCAGTTGGAATGAACCGTAAGGCTAAAGCTCTGCGAGGCGGTGAGGCTAGTCGCCAAACGTCAACATAACCTCCAACTGCGAGCACTTTGCACCGAGCTGTAAACGAGGCAACTATAAACAATATCTCTCCCTCGACCGGCACGTGCGATACTTTTGTTTTTCGAGTCCTCACCTGGGCTTTCGAACTCAAATCAAAAGAGCTCGAATAATCGTTCGATCGGAGTAACAACTCGTTGGGAATTATTGAAATCGTGGATGGGAAAAAAAAGCGGGAAAAGAAGATTCGCATGCCTGAATACTTCGCAAAGTTTTATCAATCAAAACCGTATTCGTGGGGGAGAAGTGCACGCTGGTAAACTGATGCATACGTCGTTTCATACGCCAACAACCCAACTACACGCTCCATAATCTGTTAGGCCATCTTTTCTCTCCTTCTCACTCCGTTCGTGCGCACTTGGCGGTATTTCTCCGCCGAGAAGACGACGACGAGGCTCTACGAGCTTGACTCTTTGCGCAATCAACGCCTGATTCCCTTGTTTTTTTTTTTTCGTTGCTTTCGCTCTCTGTTTCTCTCTCCTGGTGTCATTTGTATATTGGTACGTTGATATCGATGCGGGTGTTCTGTCTGTTCGAAGAAAAAATCCGAACTCGACAGCGATGACATTTTTTAATCAATTTCTTCCCTCGTGTTTTTTTTTTCTTGTTCGAACGTATTTTTATTTTTCGACGTCGTGTGACACGGAGTCGTCAATCATTCGCTATTTCGCTCGGTAGACTCTGCCCCATTGGTCACACGAAACTATCTCTCATTCATAACTGAATTGCGAGAGTCTCGAGACACTCGATTGGGAAAAACGTCCTGACGCTTCGTTTGATTCATTTAAGGAGGTTGGCTACACAAAACAACAATGTTGCCATGCTAAAAGCATAGGAAAATTCGAAATGATTAGAATTCAATGAAATTTGGTGAGTATAGGGTAAACCACCCAGTACTCAGCCAGAAACCTGTAGTCGGCCTCTGTCTATTCTTTGTATGAGTGGGAAGAGTGCGAAAGATATATTTTCCACTCTTCGCACTCATGTAAAGCCGACTAATGGTTTCTGGCTGACTATCGGGTGTTTTACCCTATTCTTTAGTATTAAATATGAATATACACATTTTTTGAGATTCTTCTTCTACATAGTTTTCGAGTAGTTAAGCACTAGAGCTTACATCCTTAAGCATAGGATTCAGATATATATATAGGTATATCTTTTGCATATTGTAAACTCTAATTATTCGACAACTATGTAGACGAAAAATTTGAAAAAAATTGTGTCATCGTAGGGTAAACCACCCAGTACTCAGCCAGAAACCTGTAGTCGGCCTCTGCCTATTCTTTGTATGAGTAGGAAGAGTACGAAAGATATATTTTCCACTCTTCGCACTCATGTAAGGCCGACTATTGGTTTCTGGCTGACTATCGGGTGTTTTACCCTATTTGATGCTAAAGAATGTAATCACCAAATTTTATTAAATTCTTATTATATTGTCGTATGTAGCCAGCCTCCTTAATCACAAATAGTCGCTTTTACCGCAAGACGATTCGGTGCGTAGGAACGCGAGGTTTTCATGCTTTTTTGTGCGGTCAGGCGGCGAGACTGGGCGCTGCGTTCTAACCTCACATTTAGGAGACGCTACCCACGATAGATATTTCATCATCATTTGTTTGATGTGGAGTGGGCCTCACTTTGGATATTAGCATCGGACAGATGCTTCGTGTTTTGAGTGCCGGGCGCGTGAGAGTTGGCATACCTTGGCCTCTAGTATGCATGTTCTGTTTGCCTATCTATACACAAATATAGAGATATGCGCGCGTGTATTTACGTGTATACAAATGAAGCGCGGCAGTGCCGAGACTCGTCGGTAGGCCGCGTCCCTCGACCACGTGCTACTCGTTCTCCTGCATTCCCATGGAGATATTTTCTTTTGTTGTTTACAATCGGAGACCCCTAATTCCTGGAATGCTCGCTTATTGCCTCGTATTTTAATATTTCTCATCGATTGTTTTTCTCTGTTCGATCTGTGTTGAAAAGAAGATCGAGCTGAAATTTGAATTGGCGAAAAAGGGAGAACGGTTTTTCGGTACGAAAACGTTTTGGGACTGAACCGATAAATTTTGTTTCTCTCATTTTTTCTATGGCCTCTCTTTTGACGAATGTGTTTCGTGCGAGCCCCGAACCCCGGCTTCTTGTGAAAAGAGCGCGCTCCGTTTCGCACGAACGCGTCAGAGAGGTTATGTTAGGCTCGCTCAAGGTCAGTTCTTTCGACGATCTCTTGGTCGTCGTTCTTTAGAAGGGTTCCTTTTTCTTCGTATTTTGTTTTGCTTTGTTTTCGACTCTTTTACGCGGCGAAAGCGCGAAGGTGGCTGCTGAAAACCGCGTCTTCTCGCGAGTGCGATTCTATTTTCACCAATCTTACAATGGCGTCGAAAGCCCCTTTTTTTTCTGCTCGCTTTTCGTTCTTTGATTGAATTTCGAGGTTTCAACCAATCTCCAACATTCGTCGCGCGCGTGCTCCTCGTCGTTTATTCTCTAGTGCTAGCTTCATTGTGTCCCCATGTATAGATAGATATTTATATATTTTTTTTTTGTACGCGTGTATTTTTCTTTCTTTGCAACGAACGTCTCACTCGGATACCGCCGTTCGAAATTATCGAGCGCGAAGCATTTGAAAAGCTTCTTGGCCCGCGTTCGCGTCAATCCGCGCAAACTGCCATCTTATTTTTATTTCTCTTCTCACTTCCGCTTTCTTCTATTAAATTCGGAATAAATACTTTTTTTTCGATTTTTATTATTGTCGCGATTCTCTGCCATTTTGAAAATAAATTTCTCACACTCTGACGCGGTTTCATTCTCATTGGCGTAGTTTTTTTGCACGAAAAAAAATTCTTCCTCGTATCGTGTGACCTCTATTTTGGGACGAACGTTTACGCAATGAACCATCACTCGACCACACGTCACGCGGCGTAGCGGCCTCTTTTACAATCGAGACTATCAACAATGCCCAACTCTTTGCCCATTATTTTTTTTTCACCTTCTTTTTACATTGGGGAAAATAAATAAATATGGTCGACCGGCAGCTCAAACTCGGGGACTGGCCAACCGGACAAAATAAACACAATATTTCAATACGAAACCCGATCTTGTTGTCTCGTTTGCTAAAAATATTATTTTCCATTGGTCACTATTTGGAATTTTGTTTTTCGCCGAGATTTCTCGCTCAAAACAAAATTCGCCCGAATTTTATGCGGCGTGGTCGGCTCCGCGTGACACATGCGCAGTTTCCCATTCGTCGTTCTAGCGGAATGCGTAGTTTGGACAGTCCCGAACAAAAATCCTCTCCCGAACGAATTATCCGAATTTAGAAATTGAATTTTAATTTGATGTCATCGCGAACGATATTGCCACGTCCATGTTATCGTAGTGTTCTCTTTTCTAGGCGATTCGTGAGAGAAACTCTTGAATAAAATCGTCAAAAGAATCTCAATTTTTTTTTCTTGCTCATCAACGTGGCGCATCATTTCCCAGCAGATCGAGGGCCGGTTTTTCCACCTCCAGGCACATTTGACCTGTCGGTTATGAGCCAAGACTCGCGCATCTTTACCCGGCAAATAAAACAAACCGTGAGGCGGAAAAACCGGGTCTAAAGACGGAGTTTAAATTTTTTCGTTCCATTCCACCATTCGGAAAGTATTTCAATCGTCAGAATGGTGGATGACACAACGTTTGAATAAATTGAATAAAGTCGCGAAGCGTCAGGCGTTTCGTTGAAAAAAAAAACCCACCGGCCATTTTTCTCCGAAGTCGTAGATTTTTCGACGAAAATTCAAGTCGCACGTTATTTTTCCTGGAATACAAATGAGAATTTGATCCCCACAGCCGACTATTTCGCACCCTTCGATTGCGCACCTCCTATAAGTGCCTCTTGGGTCAATCAGACCCAAGGCGTTTTTCAAATCGGTGTATTCAGGTAAATATGCATTTTCGGTTGTTTTTTTTTTTTGCACAGACGTTTTTCGTAGTAAATTATGGCCCTAATTTTTTTTTTTTTTTTTTACGAAGAACGAAAAATAAAAGCCAAAAAAATTTGTAGCCATTGAATGCCAAACAATCGGTGACAGAAAATTGTTGGGGTCAAAACGACCCAGTGTGTACTCGAAGGGTTAAAACTCGCAATTCACTCCAATTTTCCGATTATTCCGAAGGATTTTCAACAAGAAAATCGTTTTTTTTACCCAAAAATTCATTTTTCCCTGATAATCGAATCCAGTTAATATTTCGATCCAATCGCCGCTTCTACCTCCTGCAAAATATAGTCAGAGACGTGCATGTTACAAAAGTGCTACAAACTCCATAAATTCATGAATGAACTTGTGCGCTGTACTGAAAAATTTAAACCGGAAATCCTGTACGTGTTCTCGTACAAAGTTATAGAACGTGGACTGTAACGAAACCGAAACAACAGAAATGAAGTAGTCGTAGTAATAATAATAATAATAATAACAATAGGAATAGTCGTAGTTGTTGTTGTTGTTGTTGTGCGAGACAACAACGACGACGAAGAAGGAGAGAAGGAGGAGAAGAAGAAGAAGAAGTTGAAAAAGAAGGAAAGAGAGAGCTGTGCCTATAGAACGAGCACCGCATTCCTCGATACGCCTTCTCGAGTTCTCGCTGAGCTCTTTTTCTCACACTCTTTCGTGCTCGGTCGATGAAGTATTCGATTGGTGTGAATTTGGACGATAACTGTATTTTCGGTCTAATTTACCTCGAGCTTAAATTCATCTCAATTAACTCCAACAATTTTTTGTCACCGATTGTTTGGCATTTAATGAATAATTTACTACAACAACAACAAAAAAGTCCTTACGAGAATAAAAAAATGTATATTTACCGGAATACAACGATTCGAAATACGCCTTGGGTCAGATTGACCCAATATGGGCTCGAAGGATTAAATTTACAAACTTGTGAATGAACCGAAAGAATTTTGTTATTAACCACACAGACCTCGAGCATCTGTTTTTTCAGACAATAATAAAAGTTGCTGGTGATGGCAAAAAAGTAGAGAGGAAGGACAGACTTACACACAATACTTTAGAAAATTTGCAAAAACTAAAGCGGTTAGACGATTTTTCGAAACAACTCAAATTTTCGTAAAATTCGAAAAATCATAAAATTTGAACCGTTCAACCGATATTTCCCAAATTCAATACCAACCTTCCTGTTATGATACTCTATTTATAAAAAAAAAATTACTAATAAATCTTAAAATTTGCGGAAGCTAGAGCGTCCATACCCTTTTTTTGAAAATTTCAAAACGTCGTAGAATTCCTATTTTTCTAGCAATTCCAACAAAATTCTCAGAGAATTAAAAGCTTGTATAGATTAACATCTGTGCAAAACGGGAGCCCTGTAGCTCTAACCGTTCTCGAGTTATGAACGTTTGAATTTTCCAGTGCCAGAACACACACACACACACGCATCCGAGGATTTTTTCTAGACATGATTTTTCGATGTTTTGGAACATTTTAAGAACATTGACATTGAAAAGTGTAAAAAAAAAAAATTTCACCGTCACATAGCTTCCTCTATGACTAAGCAAAATTGAATTATTGGAAATAATTTTTGTTGTTGTTTATAATTGACTGGAATGATGATTTTATCATTTTTCTAAATTTGGTGAATTGGAGAAAAAACATTAAGAACAGTGTCGTTAAACTTTGTTTTGTAAATCTGACATAATCTATCTGTTGATTTTTTGTTATCAATACGATAAAATATCTGATTTAGCGTGATGGAATAAGCGTGAGTTGAAATCTGAATGAAAATCTATGCGGTCGTGGACCCGCTCGGATTGGAGCTCCTAATTGATTTCAGTCCGAGCGAAAGTGGCTCGAAGTTATCACGAGGTGCAAATCTCTTGAAACCTTAGCCCGTGCTATCTTTTTAGCACTTATCGTGTTGCTTGTTCAACGCAACAATTATTGACTAACAAAGTATCAAGTACATACGATATATTCTCGTTAATAAGTGGCTACGAGATTTCAAGTCTCTGCTGAAAGTTGGTTATCTCACAATGTCGAATAGACTCGTTAAGTGGTCAACGTGTCACTCACTAAAAGTCTTTGGACTCTCGATCGTACATCGTCCGGTCACTGTCACTTTTGTTATTCACCCAGTGGCACGATTTTTAATCGATTCCATCGTTCTCAAAACGATCTCTCCAGCGAACTGCCGTCTTGGCAATCTCGTAAACAAATCGTAAAATCCACGTGGAGGAAAAAAAAATCGAGCGATTCTTTCCACTTTGGAGAATAATTCATTTTAATGTTTTTTTAAATTTTTTTTGATTTTTTACAAATTGAAATATCGCGTCGAAGGCTCGACGCTCTCGTGGGCAGAAAGTACGAAAAAAAAGGACGAGGATTAGCCCCATTCGTCGATGAAAAAATTGGAGACTCATTCTGTTGCTGAAGGATTATCGATGATTTTAGTTTCATTCGCCACAAGCAAATATGGCCGCAGATCGAAATGAAGGAAATAAAAGCCGCATGGCGTTGATTCTCCCTTTTTTCTCCCTCTCGCTGTGTCTTTCCGTGCTCTGTCTCTTTGTGGTTGCACATAGCGGTCTCGACAAGTGTGGAGGGCGAGGAGAGGAGTAAGGCTCTCTCATCGCGAACGTCCTTGCTATTTAGTTGCACTGGCGCCAAACGTCCGTCGACCTCACCGAACCTCCTGATACAAAGGGAGAGAGAGAAAAAGAGAAAAAGTTGGAGAGAGAGAGAGAGAGAGAGAGAGAGAGAGAGAGAGAAGAGCCCGAGCTCACAGAAAACGTTGGTCGGGATCGATTTCTCACGGGGCGTCTCTTTTCCTCGTGCCTCTCGAGCCTCCCTCTCCGCCCAGAACAAGACAATTTTCACGCCAAGCATAGGCCGACCAATCCGAATAAGGACGATACCAAGTGTCACCCTTTTTCGGTAGACACGCTCCAAAGAACCGACAAAAACGACGTTGAACTCTACTCTCGAGGTCAACGGAGGTCAAAGGTCCACCCTTCGGAGCCCTTAACTCCGCTGAGCCAATGTTAACCAAATCATTTCCCCAAAAAATCCCACAAGTCAACACTGCGTAGTTATTTGCTGCCTGCGCTATCAAACTCCGTTTTTTCAATTATTCATTAAATTTTTATAAACATAAATAACATCGTTAACACAAAAAATAATTAAATATTGAAAAATCTTCAAATAATCGATTTTTCAAAGATTTTCCATTGATAAATAAAATTATTGTCAATAATTTTTACATTTTCATCGATCGACCAAAGACTTCTTCGTATATACATGGCTCGTAAAAAAAATGGAAAGCGAGAACGTGGGCCCAAGCAGACTGTCCTTGATCCAAGAATCAAGAGAATTTGAAATCCTTCACGAATAATTAATTTCAAATTCTCAAGAAAAACGCACGATTTGTTCCATTTTTTTAAAATAACGATTAACTTGTCCACGTTTTTGATATTCTTCGATAAAGAAAAAGGAATTTCAATAATTGCGGAATGTATAAAAAGTGAATCGAAAGATGCAACTACTTCGAAATACGTTTTACGAAATATCTCGATAGAAACGTCAAAACGATTGAATGAAATGATCGATTTGGGTTAAGGAGATTATCTACACACGACAATGTTGCCATGTTAAAAGCATAGGGAAATTCGAAATGATTAGAATTTAATGAAAATTGGTGAGCATATTCTTTAGTATTAAAAATGAATATACAAATTTTTTAAGATTTTTCCTTTACATAGTTTTCGAGTAATTCAACACTAGAGTTTACATGCTTAAGCATAGGATTCAGATATATATAGATAATATCTTTTGCATATTGTAAACTCCAATTATTCGACAACTATGTGGACGAAAAATTTGAAAAAAATTGTGTAATCGTATGTGATGCTAAAGAATGTTATCACAAAATTTAATTAACTTCTTATCACATTGTCGTATGGAGCGAACCTCCATAACCGTGCAAAGACTGACGGCAGGCCAGGGCTTCGTCGCGTTTCAGCCATTTCCTTTGCTTTCTGCTTTGCTGATCGATATAACAGAGACATCTGTATAAAACAATTGTACAGAAAGAAAAAAGGGATAACTGGAAGGCCGTAAATACTGTAACTAGTGAAAGAGTCCAGCTGTTGATTTTTCCACAGCTCTATTGGACGAGACTGAAAATCCCACGCTCCGTAACACTCTGCCTGCTGTACGAGCAAATTTAATAACTCTGACAAAACGAGGAAAATATTAATGAAAAAGTTTCGATCGTTGTAGGCAAAAATATGAGAAAAAATAATTTCCACCATCCCTCGTAAAAGCCCATCAACGTAGCTTCATAAATAACTCAATCGTCATAATCAATCGTGGCCTGGTTCTTTCGGAGAGAGTATTTTTTTTTTTAAATGCACCATTCGCTCTAGCAACGAAGCGTGTGGATATTGTCTACACACGAAAGACCTCGAAACTTTCTCGATGCTTTTTAACGTCGCCTAAGAAATGTTTCTCGTAGTATTTCGCTTTCGTACGTATGCATAATAGCTCGCACGATTAAAAACAACCACATCAAGCAAGAAGAATCGCGAGAGAAATGAAAAAAGAGAAAAAAAGGACGAAGCAGAGCTCGATACGCTGCTCTCTCAATAAGCGCCGCGCTCAGGCTTTGTACATCGCCTTTATGTATATACATATGTGCGTGTGTGTGTGTTCATGAAGTATAAATGTTTAAGGATGTTGAGTACCTATGAAACTTGTTAATTTTAATTGTTCAATAAATAGCTTCTTAATCGTCGTGAAATTTGTACACGACCTCCTGAATACTTCATGTAAAAACATACCAAATTTGAAGAATTGGATCAACATTACTTTAACCTCCTCAAGGGTAGAAATAAAAAATGATGAAAAAATTCTGAAAATTTAGTATGTTTTTGCATCAAGTATTCGAGAGGTCGTGTAAGAATTTCACAACTCTTAGAAAGCTCGTTATTAAAAAATTAATATTTTATTAAGAACAATTTTTCAAATAAATACAAAAAATATTTATCAATAAACTTTGTTTTGTTTCAATTGCTTTCAGTGTATTGTTTAGATTTTTAGAAATTGAAAGGTCAAAAAAAAACTTGTCGCAAAGTTATCAGTTTCCGTAAAACTACATTTAATTTTTTTATGTTAATTGTTCAATAATGAGCTTCCTAATCGTTAAAACATTCAAAATTTTTAGAATTTCCTCATTATTTGCGATTCGGGACTCAACATCCTCAAGATGAGGGATCAGTCGCTAGCTCGCCACTGTGAGTGCCAGAGAGATGACTGCAATTTTCGAAATCGAATATTTCCGACACAGTTTCTCCAATAAAAAAAATCCCCTGGCAGAGGATTTTTGCCATCGTCCTACGTACGCTGACTGAACCTTTTTTTTTGATTAGTCAAACGATATCGAAGAATTTTAATTTAGAAAATTCGAGGTGAGGTTCAGTGACTGATTCATCATCTTAACGTATGTTTATATACAAACACAAAGACACAAGATATATCGGTTGAGCGTTAAAAAAGAGGAGAAGTCTAATCGACGCATATGATTCTCGTGTTTTGCGTGTGCGATATATCGGCGAGTATTAGTCGGTGGCCCGAGCCACGGGGCAAACTGGGGAAACGAGTGCGCGTCCACGTGACGCCCGGTCATGGCCGGTCACATCAAAATGTGAATGAGCCGCGCGCGAGCTTTCGGCACGCGCGCCCGAACGCGTGTACTCTCTCTCTCTCTCCGTCTCTCCCGCTCTCTCGCTCTGCCAATCGCACACCCTCCGATGTACGCACTCTCATATTTTTCCTTCGTTCCATTTCCCCCCACTTTGGATTCTTTTGTACACGAAATACTGATTCCGCAGAGAAAAAAAAAGCAAAAAACAGAAAATACCGCCATGATTATTTTGGCTCCCATACGTGCCGTTTTTCGCTTCTCTCTCTCCACGTATCGACGAGGCGATTCCTCCTCGAGTCGGATAGCCCAGCCTTCGGTATATTACTTCGACAACTCGAACCAATGTCGACGTAGGGTTTTTGGGCGTGGACCTTACTCGCGATACTGCAAAAACACTCGATCCTTTATTCTCCCTTCTTTCGAGACTCCCTGTCTAAGCAGCTGCACTATTTTTTTAAAACTTGTAAAGTTAAGGAGGGTGGCTACACACAACAATATTGCCATGTTAAAAGCATAGGAAAAATCGAAATTATTAGAATTTAATGAAATTTGGTGTGTATATTCTTTAGTATTAAATATGAATATACAAATTTTTTAAGATTTTTCTTCTACATAGTTTTCTAGTAATTCAACACTAGAGTTTACATGCATTAGCATAGGATTCAGATATATATAGGTATATTTTTTGCATATTGTAAACTCCAATTATTCGACAACTATGTAGACGAAAAATTTGAACAAAATTGTGTCATTGTATTTGTTGCTGAAGAATGTTATCACCAAATTTTATTGAATTCTTATCATATTGTCGTATGTAGCCAACCTCCTTAATGAAATTTGGTGAGTTTATTCGTTAGTATTAAATATGAATATACACATTTTTTGCGATTTTTCTTCTACATAGTTTTCGAGTTATTGAACACTAGAGTTTACATGCATAAGCATAGGATTCTTTTGCATGTTGTAAACTCTAATTATTCGACAACTATGTAGACGAAAAATTTGAATTCTGAAAATTGAATTCTTATCGTATTGTCGTATGTAGTCAACCTCCTTAATCAGCGGAGTAAGGTGCGCTCGGACGAGTTTGTATTATTCAGCTATTGGCCACTTTTGGCCCTTGTCCACCGTCGAAATAGGCTCTAACTTCTTTGCCCTCGGCTCTCCGCTGTTCGTACGCAAAAATTACACCGGCACGACCAAGGGCTCACATGGAACTCGTAAAACACGAGTGCTGGGGATTTGGAGACGCGGAATCCCATTACCAACTGTTTAATTGGCAATGAACGATAACGCCACTCCATGGAATGCTACGTTCGCTACTCTTGCTATACCAAACTTTTCCTCAAGCTTGTCAACATAAACCTACCGTCGTTTAGAGCTACACAAATAAAGCCTGCGAATTACGAATCCACCTGGAAACTACCCTACCAAAAATTAACATCGTTTAATAGACGACGTGGAATCTCTGCTGGAATTTACCAATTATTTCCACTTGTTTCGTGGCTCAACGTGAGGATACTCGGGGATAAAACTGTGCCCTGAACTTCTTTACCATTAGCCTCGAGTAGGAAATCATTTTTTCCTACTGAGTCTCGAAAATTTTCAGTAAATTCGACATTTAAATTGCCTGCCAGTCGGAATAGCTGGAAAAATCGATCGATTCGTATTCAAGTGCCTAAGAGCTTCGCTAATTTTTCCGTAGGTTGTTTGGACCTACAGGAACGTAGCCTCAAGTTTTCTAGTTTGGCGGAATTGTTTTTCGGAAATTAAAAATAATTGAAACTTCAAAAATCGATTTTTTGGAGTTATCTTTTGTGCTATGCGTTCATTTGAAAAATGAGTCCTTTGAAAGATGCGCCTCATAACGTCCTCTTCCTAAAAGGTCCTATGCAAAAATGACCTAATATCGTTAATTAAGGAGTTATTTACAGCTGAATAAAAAAATTCTTATTTTCCTTTATTGTAACTTGGTGTCGAGTGGCCAGCAGCAAAAGTTGTTTCGCTCACCCTTTTAATGCCTCTTTGACATTATCCAATAAACTCCAATATTCCCGGTCATAATACTCACGAGAAAGACATTTTGAGAATCACTTTTGACATTTGACTCCATACGAAACTGTTGATAATTCAGAGGGTCGCGTGCTCTCCGTTTATTTCAACCTTTTTTTTCTTCCTCCAGTGGCTATGGTTGCAAGCAAGAATAACGCCAGCAAAAAGTGTGTATGTGTGTGTGTGTGCGCGCGAGAGCCAGAGGATCGAAATAGTCACACGTGCGATTGTAAAAGGAGTGTCAACATTTCAAGGGTCACAATAAACCGTGATATATGGCGATCAATAAATCATCTGGAAGTCCCTCCTTTTGTTAAGCCGATGAGATGTCAATATTTGATAAACGTCCAACTTTAATGGAATTATGAATGAACTGGTTCATCCAAATCCCAAGAGTTTCGTTGCAAAAAGAATCTCGAAAATTATCAGTTGACGTAATGTTTTTTTTTTATTTTTTAATTTTTATTTATTTTTTACTTTTTCTTAATTCCATTTCGATCGATTATTTCTGCAAACTCGTTTTTCTCGTCGCAACGAATTATCAACTTCCGCATATTTGACACTTGGTTCGATAGCACGCGAATCGACATTTTTCTACCGGATAAAGAAAAAGTCTGGTGTTTGCGCGACTGAGCAGTCTTTGTTGGTTCATAATCTAGAAAATTTTTGCATGACGAGAGAAAAATTTGTGTGACGAGAGAAAAAAATAACTTTAGCTTGAATCAACATTGGCAGAAAAATGTTGGCGTCATCGGAATGCAATTCACGTGAGAAATAAATAAATGGCGATACGAAAAATAGAGATTGACACGTGCCACTTTAGAAACAAAGTAAAACAAGCTATTATTCGTCCTCGTCTTTCTACGAGCTCCGCTAGCTCAGTTGCCGTTAAACTTGCACGCGTCTAACTTTTTTTTATCTCTCAAAATAATCAGATTAACGGATCGTTATCGGGATCAACGCTTTTTTATTTTTACATCCTTCGCCTTTAATTGTGCAATTGGTTTATTTCAAGTTTTGCTGAATCGTTAAAAATCGCCGATTATTTTGTCATGGAAGCTCAAGATTTTTCTTTCGGATTATTGCTCAGAGGAAATTTAAATCTTTACGTTTTTTTAATTGCCAACTAATGGATTCCGCGGGTTAATATTTTTAGGTGAGGCTCGACAGAAACGCTGATTTCCTCGCAGAATATTTTTTCTGCCCATAGGAACATGACGTTTGATTTTCCTTTGAAAATATTTTCGAACGTGGGATACTCGAGAGTTTTCGCGTGGGTCTTAAAGGGTGTGAATAAAATTGCGAAGGCGAAATCCCTCGCAACGTTAACTACGTCACCACGAGCTTCATCTTCGTCCTCACATTTACTGCGTTGTGTTCGGAACGTCAGTTCGTTTCCAACCCTCTCAAGCCTTGCACATCATTGCGAAAACGTATTTTACGTAAATATACATTTTGAGAGCCTTTTACCCTTTTTCGTCCTCTGCTCGTTCGAAACGTAAATAATAAACGTCATCGTCATAAAACCTCAAATTTCGTTTTTATCCTATGTTTTTCCTCGCGCTGTTTTCCCAGCAGAATTCCATCCATAAGGGAGTCTCGCTCTAGAACATTTTTTATTATTTTCCGTGAGTGGAAAACAATTGCCGCTTTTCACGTGCTCGTTAACGTTGTCAACAGTTATTGTGCAATTCTCGTGAGTCTCTTCATCGCAACAGACACGCTTAGACATCATTTGCTGATTTGTATATAGCGTTCCAGTTTCTCGACAATCTTGCAATTCTGACGTGCGTAGTCAGTTGCCTGTACGTAAACATCCGTTTCACGAATTGTGTAACAAAACATCAACACGCCAGAATCGAAGCCATTTTTTTATTTACAAGTCAAATCATAATTACGAGAAAATTTAACGAGTGTCGCAATTATTACGAAAGAGTTGAACGTCGCCCAGGGCTTTTGAAATTTTGGCTTCGGTTTTCTGCTCTTGATAACAAAATCGAGCGAGCTGTCAGGAAAATATATGAAAAAAAAAGAAGAAAAAGAAACGTGTCGTATCGAAGTCAACATCGTTGGTACACAACGAAAATTATTTTATGAATCGATAAACTTCTTCGTTAATATTCCAATCGTTTTCATTCACTGATTAACCCTTCGAGTACATACTGGGTCGTTTTGACCCATTTAATGCCAACGAATTTTTTGGCTTTTTTTTTCGTTTTCGTAAAAAAAAAATTTTGGGCAATAATTTACTACGAAAAATGTTGCTGCAAAAAAAAAAAAAATCAAAAAATGCATATTTACCGGAATACAACGATTTGAAAAACGCCTTGGGTCAGATTGACCCGATATACACTCATGTAAAGAAGTTATGATTCATGGGACTAGGAAAAGTGAATTTTTCTTATGGGGAAATCGAAAAAATTGTAATTTTCATGTAAAAAGTTGATTTTTACGATAATTACGAATGAATGATCGAGTTGATGAGAGGTCAATAATGGATTCATCTCTTTTGTAAATTTTTTCACCAAAAGAACATGAATTCGTTGGCACAGCAGTCAAAAGTATCGCTTCTTTGCTTAAACCCTTGTGACCTCGGTGGTGGTGCGTCGTTAGAGGCGCACATGCGTGTTATTGTTGGCCATCATCGTCACGGGGCTCGTGTCATTGTCGGTTGACATGGACGGATTTAAAATTCTCGGGAGAGCAAACACACATGAGAAATACGAGAAGATGAAAGGGAGAGAAAATGTCATTTTGGAGGTTAACGAACGGTACTTTAGGGTCGCACGTGTCCAACGCCGAGGAACGCGATGTTTTCCGGTGACGCCTCAATGGCGGCAAATCGTCTGTTGCCTTTTTTTTTTTTTTTTTTTATCGATGTGGCTGCTATTTGCAATCTGTCTTGTTGTTACTGGGTCGAATTTTTTTCTCACGACAATATTCTCGAAAAACCCGAACTGTCATTCAACATTAAGCAAAAAAATAAAAATGCGAACTAAAACTTTAAGGACGTTGTATGCAAAATTTTCTATCGATAGAATTACTTTAAATTTGCACCACACAAAGAGAATAATGATATCTAAATTGCTCGCGCAATTTTAAGAGGTTTCCCCATGTACAAGTCGAGATATTTATTTATAAAAATCACAATTTTCAGAAGTTTCTCATAAGAGCGTGTGTTAAAAGTTGCAATTTTCAACATTTAATATTTCGATATCTAGATGATGAAGCCTCTCAAAACTTTGCATACACTTTTATGTAACATCGAAGAAGCTTTATTTAATTTTTCAAAAAAAAATCGGTCGTAAAATTTTTTCGAAATTTTGTTTATTATATAACAAATACAGATTACCTCGGACAATCTTGGATTTAGAGTATGTTGTTCTTTAGTCATTATGTAACAACTTTTTTTTAATGAACTTAGACTCGCAAACCTTTCTGTATGTAAGCAAAACTGAAAACAAAAATTTAGATTTGACCGTCGCCATACAACGTCCTTAAATGAATTAAAATAAAATAAAATTAAAACCGTAAATATTCAAAAAAAAAAAAAAAAAAAATCGATTCCTCAATAAAGAGGTTTTCCGAAGCGCATTAATTCATGACGTCGTTGAGTTGCAAAAAAGTTGGAATTGCCACATTGGATTTTTAGGGCTCGTCGTAATTTTTTCAAGTTTGAAATTGGGAGCTTTTGCAGCGTTAATGGAGGGCGTGAAATAAAAATAAAAATTTTTAACTGCCGCGGGTCATGTAATAAAATTGGCAAAAGCAATAATAATGCGGATTATTCGTCCGAAAAGCATGCCGAAGTATTCCGGAACATTTTGAACCGATTATCGTGCGATAATCAACAGTGAGTTAATTTATTTGTGTAATTTGTTAGTTTATTTTTGATTTTGTGAAAATTGTAACCGCGATGCGCAATTATATACGTGCGTCATTCTCTTCTCGTTTCTCTGTCTCTCTCTCTCTCTCTCTCTCTGCTGGAGCCGCGATGGTGACGCCGCGCGAAGAGCGTAGAGAGGTCGCGCGATGGAGTCGACGTGAAGCGCGCGCGATGCGGGCATGTGGCAATGTTTTGGCCGTCATCGATCGGCCACCCTTTTACGCGCTGCGGCGTAGTATCATGAGCGCCGTCCTTCCTCCCTTCGGTTTCCCTCTTTCTCGGCCCTCCCTCTTTTCCCTCCTGCGCCCTCGCCCACTTGCCTCTTTCGCTCGCTCCGTCTCTCTTCCGCAACCCCCTGCCACTTGCATAATCCACCCACGCCCTGGTTCACTCAGCCACCCTCAGACAGCAGGGGTTCTCATTTCATCCTGGTGAACGATCCACGCGGCATGAATTACGATCACACCCACGCTCTTCAAAAACGTCATAACCATTTTTTTGTTTGCCCTTTCGCTTCGGTTCTCGCATTTTCCTTCGGCAAATAGCATTCAGGCTCCTCTCTTCCCTAATCTTTCTACTCAATCTTTTCTCAAACTCTGACAATTCATCGCCACAAAAGAATTCGCGATACGCGCTAACGAGCCGTTAAATTCATTCATTAATTTTACACTAACGAGTGGCTCCATTTTACCGCCGCAATAGATCGAACGCACCGAGAAAAATTAACGATCAAATGACGTCGATTATCATTTTAATCGTAGCCACGATTTTCAATCAGAATTTTACAAACGGACCATCGGGTCACTCAGACCCACACCCCATTCATCCTTCTCTACTCATTCGAGATGCAAACGTTTTTTATTCCTTCAATTTCAAAACTAACGTCATTGTTGGCCTCGTGCAAAAAGTCTCAGGGAAAATGTGTGGAGAATATTGTTCGCAGCCTTGTTCAATACGTACGTACTGAGATATGAGAACTACGTCAACCGAGTTACCAATCTTTTTCGCAAAGGTAACTCGAGTAGAAAGGAAAGTTTCGCGGTTATGTCGTGCTACTGCGTAGTATTCCCTCCGTCTCGCTCTTTCTCCCACTAGCCCCCTATACCTACCTCCTTCTAGCAAGGATTGGAGCAACAAAGTTAAAGTTATACGGAACGTAGAAACGGAAAAAAAATTGCTCAAACTGACGTAGTATGGATTTTTGACAAAATTCAATATTCTGTTCGATACTGTACGAAGACGAAACCACTAGAAACGTCGTTTCTGGAACAAACGCGGCATTTGTTCCGAACGAGAAAGTAACGATTGAATCGATGAAACATCGTCCAATCGTGAAAGTGCTTTCCAAAAGTCTTTCCCTCAATAAAAAAAACTAAATCGGCGATTGACGAACTTTGGCAACGTGCAATTCCGAAGACCCTGTTATCAGTTCTCACGATTATTATTTTTTTTTTTTTCGAGAAAATTTGAGCATCTATTTATCGTTTCGACAGTCTCCTGAGAAATAAAGGTCGTAAAATGGATTGATTTAGGATTTTTAAAAAATTTTGTGTACCTAAATCTTCTCGACATTAAAACGAACAACTTTTCTATGAGACGAAACATTTTCTGACGTCTAGAATTTGAAATATTTAATTTCCAATTTTTTATTTTTCCCATCTAAACGCGTATAAATTGAAGTCACGTTTTCGTTAAAAAATTGCAAGAAAAAAACAAAAGAAACGCGATTTCAATTTACACGCGTTTAGATGGAAAAAATAAAAAATTAAATACCTCAAATTCTAGACGACAGAAAATTTCTCGTCTTATGGAAAAGTTGTTCGTTTTAATGTCAAGAATATTTACACAAAATTTAAAGAAAATCCTAAACCAACCCATTTTGCGATAGTGATACCTTAAGGAGGTTGGCTACATACGACAATATTACAAGAATTTAATAAAATTTTGTGATAACATTCTTTAGCATCAAATACGATGACACAATTTTTTTCAAATTTTTCGTCTACATAGTTGTCGAATAATTGGAGTTTACAATATGCAAAAGATATTATCTATATATATCTGAATCCTATGCTTAAGCATGTAAACTCTAGTGTTGAATTACTCGAAAACTATGTAGAAGAAAAATTTCAAAAAATTTGTATATTCATATTTAATACTAAAGAATACACTCACCAAATTTCATTAAGGAGGTTGGCTACATACGACAATATGATAAGAATTTAATAAAATTTTGTGATAACATTCTTTAGCATGAAATACGATGACACAATTTTTTTCAAATTTTTCGTCTACATAGTTGTCGAATAATTGGAGTTTACAATATGCAAAAGATATTATCTATATATATCTGAATCCTATGCTTAAGCATGTAAACTCTAGTGTTGAATTACTCGAAAACTATGTAGAAGAAAAATCTGAAAAAATTTGTATATTCATATTTAATACTGAAGAATATACTCACAAAATTTCATGAAATTCTAATAATTTCGAATTTTCCTATGCTTTTAACATGGCAACATTGTTGTGTGTAGCCACCCTCCTTAAACGTCCGATCAGACCACCACCAATGTACATACGATACATTGTAACGGTGAAGGATATAAAAGGGCGCGGGAGGGAGGGAAGGAGAAGATTGGAGTGGTCGCTACAGCCAAGACGTTGCTGGAATTATAATGGTGGGTTTTGCGAAAAGGAATCGAAGTGGCGTTCCTATATAACCACGAAGTGATCCTGCGCCCGCGAAAAAAGCGAAGCAGAGCCAACACTGCATGTGAGTAGTGTGCTGTCTTGATTCTTTACTTGCTGCGAATACTTGCTACCCTGTTGGAGAAGCCACTGGTAAAGCCAGCCGAGAGCAGGCAACTGTGTTCCTTTCTCCTTAGCATCCTCGATGCGCAATCCGATCTTTGATATTCGAAAATAATGGCAAATTCCAAAATGTTTTGTTTCCATCAAGCAAACACCCAAATTTATGATGTTTCCCTTCGCGTTACATTTCACTCGAGCTCCAACTTTTGTAATAAGCTTTCATTTCGTCACCGCAAAATTATTATTTCTCAAAAATTCAATAGTCGCTTTGTTTGGGTCTTTCCGGAGTAAAAATTGAAGACGCCGAATGAAAATAGAAAACTGTTGGAGAACCGCTCCATAATTTGGATCTTAATTGAATGTACAAACGATTAATAACCCACAAACTGGTTGCCAGGATCCTTGGGAACTCGACATTTCAAGAAAACGAAGCCGCGGCTGTCCCCCTGTACAAATTATATACGTGAAGCGGAGGGCGTTTTTTTTTATACGCGAATGCAGTCACGTTCAAAAGGAGGTGGAACGTGATAAATTCTCAACTTTTCCGAGAACCTGATCGCCCCAGCCATTTTAAATGCCAGAAGACACATTCGAAAGCTAATTTTATAAATTTCAAGCCCAGTATACAGGATTTGAAGCGTCTCGTTATTTGTCGCTCACGCAGACACGAGGATTCGATAAAATGAGCATTTTTCGATCAATGAATCACAAAGTTTCGTATCGCATTCCGATAACTTCAATATCAAAAGATTTAACATCGAAATAACTTTAGTATATATATATATATATATCGCCCGCTGCTGCTGCTCGTTCTCGCGGTGACTTTCGCCTTGTAACGCTTAAGAGCCCGCAGCACATCGCCAACGAAGTGTGTTATATGCACTTCGCTCGCTGCGCTTGCCTTTTACAAGCCGGTGAAGCCTTCGACTATGTAATATTGTCCGAGCAAGCTCTTCGTTTCTCGTTCACCCGATCTCGCTTTGACCTCTTGGCCCCTAACATCGGAATAATGTGACAAACATTCTCTCCCCTCTTGGACCCTTAGCCATTCGCTGAGCTGAGACTCGGGTTTAAAAATCGTTAAAATTCTCCACCAGGCATTCAAGTTATTTTGGCAAAAGGTGAAAAAAATCAAAGACCGTCATTTATACTTGATGTTTACTGAGATTTTCGAGCAAATTTGAGGAATACTCAATTCCCTCTCCAAGAGAATAATAAAAAAAAAAAAACAAAAGCAGCTGGGACTGGGACGTCGAGAAAATTTTTTTCCTGCAATCAACTTTTGCGAAATGCTTCGGAATACAAAAAAATTGATTAATTATAATGACTCTGAAGTTTGCAACGTTGAGAATCAGGGAAAAATATTGTTTCTATTAATAATTTATTGAATTTTGAAAATCATTACAATTTTTCGGGTCGATTGAGTTTTCGGGTCGCAAGGGAGGCTCGATAAAAAAAAAAAAAACAGAATTTCGTTGCATTCCAACGATGCAAACTTGTTAATTATATCTCATCAGTTCTCATCGGTCGTTGGAAAACAAAGTTGAACATTAAAAAATGTAGAGTAGTTACGATTTGACGATATTTGAGGGAATGAAGTGCTGAAAAGTTATTTAGTTCAAACGTCAATTAATTGATGACACAAATATTTATATAGAGAATGTGATGAAATTCTTAGAGAAATGAATTTTTGTTTGAAAGGTTCTAAAGTGTGTCAATTATTCGTCAGATAATCGATATTGGAGGAGAGAAATATGGAGAGAGTCAGAGAAAAAAGAAGGGAACGTAGCAAGACAGAGGGGGGGGGGGGGGGGGGGGAAGGGAGGAAAAGAGGCCAGACATAACGGATCGACGAAATTTTCTCGGGGCTCTGTCGCGTCTGTCAGTTGGTCGGTTGTGGTTTTACAGGGTGAGAGAAAGAGACAGAAAAAGGCTTTATAAAACGCATAGTCTAGACGCTTCGTCGTCGGGGCCAGCCCCAATGATGCGCCCGATCTGTCCGGTGACTCGACCGGGACACACGCGCTCTTCGCGATCACCGGCTCTTCCCCCCCCCCCCCCCCCCCCCCCCGTCGCTCTTTCTCTCTCTCATGTGTTCTATAAACGGAACACTCTGACTATCTATAAATGCCGTCTCTTTCCCCCTAAGGGTTCTCCATCTCACGAATTTTCCGCCTTCCTACACATTTATCTCGTCGCACTCTCGCCGAGAAGTCTCCTCACGTGGGCGATTTCTCGCCATTTCCCGCACGTTCCGATTTTATATTTATTCATAGTTGACAAACTCGTATTTCAAGAAACGAATTAATCAGTTTCACTCCTTTCCCTAAATAAACAAAAATATAACAAAATCAAAAACATCCAGTGACGAGATAAAAAAAAACACTCAAGTTTCAAAACATTCATACATTTTCTCGAGCTACCAATCAGTCGATTTATTCTTTTGCATCCGTATGAATAACGTTTTCTAAATCGAACAAACCCTCACGAATAATCTCAGCAAGGAGCAACGACCCAATTAATTTTTCCAGCCAACACCAGTTCGCAGGAGAAAATTTGATAATTCTTACGAAAAAAAAATCTTCCCACACGAATTAATTGGGACAAAAGTCTCCCACGTTAAAAGCCGAGCCCACAGTTACTAAATTTATCATTTAATCTCTTATAATTAAAACGAAATCTCATTGTTTGAACTCTGATTATTGGACACGAGAGTATTCCACTATTTGTGCTATTCCGACCGTGTCATTTTGTTCGTCCCTGTATAAGTACACACCTCGATATATATGTATAAACACAGAGTCATCCCGTTGACACTATGTATAGATCGCAGTCAGAAATAGCACAACGAGTCTCGTGCTGCTGTTTGCTACGTGGTGTAGCAAAGCTTCCCCTCTCGACGTGTTCGCTCTTTCTATTCCATTATCCTCGTATATCTGTACAACTATGTATACATATATAATTTCATGTATACGTTATTTATGCGGACCAACACGTACCCACATGCACACAAACACAAAGATTGAATGTTTGTGTGTATCTGTGATTTTTACGTGCAACGCTCGAAACATTTAGAGTTCGTATATATTGTTTACTCGCGTCAGTTCCTATCCATATGAATCGCGACTGGACGAAAGACGAGGAGAACAGAGCAAAATATCCAATTTTCTATCCAACTATAAATAGACAATGTGCGATTTAATGGAATACGACAAGGGGAAATTTGATCGTTAATTTTACACGTTTGACGCTCAAATCTAAAGTTTCTGCTCAACTATATTAATGCTTCGCTCGATTCGATAGTGGATCGACGCTTTTAACGATCATTCAATTCGACTGTTCTTATATTTTTGATCTGATTATACGAGATGTTTGTCGTTTTATCGGAATTTGAGAAATTTCATTATTCTCTATAAATAAATGGAACTTATTGAGCGATTGCCTCCCGAGCTCAGCGGCCTCGACCGAGCTCAGTTTTTCATTATTGAGCCACTTTTTCTGCAACAATCACTCAATTTTTTTGGCATAAAATTTTATTCAATCTCTGCGATATCCAGAAATTTTTTATATTTTTTTATTTTTGCTACTGTAATAACGACATTGAAAAAAAAAAAATTGTTGATACAAGAAAATTTGTACTGAATCAACAAATCCCGCAGTCACGGAGGGCGAAAAAAATATTTTGTTCATTTTACAAAACAATTGAGTTATTTCAACTGCCCAAAAATAGACAAGCCATAACTTCCAACCCACAGTTGGTCCACCCAACAACCCAAAAGTTGATAAAACTGATGATTTAGTTTATAAAACTGAAAGTTTTGTTAAACGGAACGCACGGTATTTTTTTTCTTTATCTCTCAAGTCAATCAAACATTTAGTCAACCAGAGTTCGATTTTGTTATTCAAACGACTTCATTCGGTCACCATAAACGATTAAAGGTGTTGAAGCAACTGAACGACTGCATCAGGACAAATTGATTGTTTTGACCACCTAAGTTATTGCCTCAACTACATATATGCGTTCACCGCAACATTACTTTTTTGAATCAACAAAAATTTCAATTTGTTCGCTACAATTTTGTTGATTAAACAAATTTTTTTTCTCGGTGCAGCCGTTAAGCCTCCATCGTCGTTGCTTCACATTCTGAACGCATAAATAACCTGTGCGAAGGTGTACGATATTCCGAGTGCGTGAGAGTCAACGTACACAAGTTGATAATGACTAACGAGCTAAATAAAGATCCTAATTACGGTGTTCAGGGTGTTTTATAATCCGCCGTTACGCAGAAGAGGGAAAAAAGGAAATTCAGAGATATGGTAACGAGGGATAATAGTTTGGAGAGTTTTTTGTCACGACAGAGATGTGCAGTGTGTTTTTATTTGCTTAATAAACGAGGGAGTGTTGAAATATTTCGTTTGTTTCGCATAGAAATGTTTAGTGGGAAAAAAAAGGTTGCGAAAATCTGGAGTCCATTGTTGGACGATAATGACGAAATTATATGAATTCTTAAAATTTGTGCAGAAACGGACGACGACTAAATGGCGATATAGCGTGCACATCAAACAAAGCGAATAATTAATGCCCGCGACAAAAATAAACAGAAAGTTTGGAGTAAAGGAGAAAGGAGGGGGAACTGTTGATGAGAAGCAGGAAAGAACGTGTGGCGTATTTTTTAATGGCGAAAACGTTGGGGTTGTCACAATCGGTGCGTCTTGCTTTCTCACATGGGTACGAGTGAGCGTCGCTGGTATGTACGTAAAGCATTTGCTCCGTACTATGTAGTACTATAAAAGCGGCCGGCAATGCACCATCATCGGCAAGCGCACACAGTGCGCAGCATCGCGTCAAAATCGTTCGTAACAGTGCGAAGGGAGGGGGTGTCTCGTATACAGCCTCTTTCTCCGCACCGTTCGTTCCTTCTCCACCGTTTCGATTCTCTCCGCCCCTTGCGCTCCCTTTCCCCTTAGGACGCGACGCCAACGAGCGACCGAGCTCGGCGCGTAGTAGAAGCAACTCTCGTGAATGAAGGTTCTTGCTTCTCTCTCTTTCTCTTTGTCTCTCTCTTTCTCTCGCTCAGTCTATATATTTTCCTCCCCACCACTGCGCTCCGTAACTTGTACTGGCAAAGCGTTTGGAACTCGTTGCTGCCGATGCGTTTCTCTCTCATCGGTTTTGCCATGCCTAGACTCGTCCCTGTCTCAACTCATCGGGGAAGAGAGGGTTGATCCCCCCGTCTCTTCATCCCCTTCTCCTCTGTGAACCGAATCTCCTTTCTTCCTTCGAGTTCCGCAGTCCGCGAGACAACTAGCGGAGAGATATCGTGCAGATCGGACCAACACAAGTCGTTTTCCTTCTCGCCCTCTTTTTTTCTCTATAGGGTAAAACACCCGATAGTCAGCCAGAAACCAATAGTCGGCCTTACATGAGTGCGAAGAGTGGAAAATATATCTTTCGTACTCTTCCCACTCATACAAAGAATAGGCAGAGGCCGACTACAGGTTTCTGGCTGAGTACTGGGTGGTTTACCCTATTTCTTGATATCGCTCTTTCGCTCCTCGTCTCGCAGGAACTTGCCAGCACTGTATAAATGCGTTTATGTATATATTTATATCCTGCTCCTTCCATGTCTACCTTGCTCTGTTACCAACATTGCTTATCTTTCTATATAAAACATTCCTCCACCTTAATTCGATCATTCATTCTCCCTTTCTTTTATTTTCTTCCTCTCTGGATCCTCTACACAATATCTCCAAGTTATTGCTTTTTCTTAACACTCCTGTTCTCCTGGCAAATTAGTTACAAAGCACTCGCAATGTTACACCTCGTATATCCTTTTTACTCAGTTTCATTCGACCGCCTCGACGACTCGTACCTCTTACATTTTTCCGAAGCATTTCTCGTTCACGTGACTCTGAAAATTATATTTAAGGAGGTTGGCTACATACGACAATGTCATAAGAATTTAATCACATTTGGCGAGGACATTCTTTAGCATCAAACACGATGACACTATTTTTTTCAAATTTTTCGTCTACATAGTTGTCGAATAATTCCAATTTACAACATGCAAAAGAATCCTATGCTTATGCATGTAAACTCTAGTGTTCAACAACTTGGAAAATATGTAGAAGAAAAATCTTAAAAAATTTGTATATTCATATTTAATACTAAAGAATATACTCACCAAATTTCATTAAGGAGGTTGGCTACATACGACAATATGATAAGAATTTAATAAAATTTGGTGATGACATTCTGTAGCATCAAATACGATGACACAATTTTTTTCAAATTTTTCGTCTACATAGTTGTCGATTAATTCGAGTTTACAATATGCAAAAGATATATCTATATATATGTGAATCCTATGCTTATGCATGTAAACTCTAGTGTTTAATTGCTCGAAAAGTATGTAGAAAAAAAATCTTTAAAAAATTTGTATATTCATATTTAATACTAAAGAATATACTCACGAAATTTCATTAAATTCTAATCATTTCGAATTTTCCTATGATTTTAATATGGCAACATTGTTGTGTGTAGCCACCCTCCTTCAAAATTCTCATTCGATTCTCCGTTTTATTATTTCGTGCAGTTTTTCGACTCGCATTCCCATTCCCACAAAGTTTTCATTTTTTCGCCTTGGAATGCCACATACGTATTCGTCTCGACTCTCCTATCACTATAGTGTACCTCGAATTCCTTTCCCAGCTCGATCTCCGTGCCATCTTCGAGCAGCTTCCCTTTCCCTTCATCTTTCATTTTCTCCCATGTTCACCAACACGTGTGACTCTAGTTAAAATCGTCATAACCTCTCCAGAGGCCTCTCCATAACTAACAACTATATTTATTATTCATCCATCACTCGGTTCAATTACATTTATCTTACTTGTTTACGAAAAAGCAGTCATTCCTCGTTTTCTCAATAATTTGAAAAGGAGCTGGTATAGATTAACATCTGTGCAAAACGGGAGCCCTGTAGCTCAAACCGTTCTCCAGTTATAAACGTTTGAATTTTACAGTGCCAGAACATACGCACACACATCCGGACATTTTTTCTAGATATGATTTTTCGATGTTTTGGGATATTTTAAGGACGTTGTATGGCGGTGATCAAATCTAAATTTTTGTTTTAAATTTTTCTCACATACAAAGTGGTTTACGAGTCCAAGTTCATTAAAAAATGTTGTTACAAATTGACTAAAGAACGACATACTCTAAATCCAAGATTGTCCGAGGTAATCTGTATTTGTTATATAATAAACAAAATTTCGAAAAAATTTTACGACCGATTTGTTTTGAAAAACTAAATAAAGCTTCTTCGATGTTACATAAAAGTGTGTGCAAAGTTTTAAGAGGCTTCACCATTTAGAAATCGAAATATTTAATGTTGAAAATTGAAACTTTTAACACACGCTCTTATGAGAAACTACTGAAAATTGTGATTTTTATAAATAAATATCTCGACTTCTACATGGTGAAACCTCTTAAAATTGCGCGAGCTATTAGATATCACTATTCTCTTTGTATGGTGCAAATTTAAAGGAATTCTATCGATAGAAAATTTTGCATACAACGTCCTTAAGCATATTGACATTGAAAACTCGAAAAAAAAAAAAAAATTTTACCGTCACATAGCTTCCTCTATGAGGAAGCAAAAAACACACAATTCCTAAGCTCAATCTTGACGTCAGTTACAAATTCAAAAAAACTGGAAAAATCTGAGAAAAATGAGTAAAATCTTACCATCGTTATCGATCAGTACTTAATCTTATCCTACGAAACGATCGCTCTTACGATGTTCTGTGTGTTCACGAGTTTCCTACGATCATACTCTTAGTTCACAGTTTTATGGGTTTTCTTTTGTAATTTTCAATTTTGTACGAAAATCTTTCAATTTTCGCATCTAAAATTTATCACCTACCGACTTTGAGCTGGAGTTTCGGAAAAATCGTGTTTCTCGTTTTTTTCATTATTTTATCGTATTTTTTGGTTTTCCTCTTGTGAAAAAGTTCATGAGCTTGGCCGATTTCTCGGAATTTTGATTCGATTGATAGTTCTCTTGTGTTATAATGCTCTGTATCGTGTGACCAACTGCTCGAGAGAGAATAACAAGGAGTGGGAGTAAGGCATAGGGGACTTTTGATGACTAGACGCGTTTAGCGATCAAATGTCCTTGAAAATCAATCGATCGAGTTAGAATTATCGCGGTGTGTGTTTTTTTCTTTCGTTTAGTTTGTTTTTTCGCCTGTATACGGTCCTCATTAGCCACGATCACTTTTGATAAGTATAAAAATACAGGGCGTTCTGCGCCAGCTTCGACCTACTTTTGACTCTCACGCTCTCAAATTCCATTCGTGACTCGATTAATGTCGTTTAAGCCTGCTGCTGTAAAAGGAATTTGACTTCTTTTCCCGGGCAATCATTTTCGTAGGTCGTTAATTATTGCAAATTGATTTAAATAAAAATTGACAGCTTTTTTTTTTAGAATGAATAAGAATTTTGAAAAAAAAAGACAAATTTTCGTGTCAAGACAAAAATCAAGCCACGAAGGAAAATCTGACGATTGGCTCAGCTCCCACACGGAGAGGCTCATATTCTGAAAAATAATTGTCGCCATTCGTACATATCGAAAGTACGTAGTCTCTCGAGAAGCTAAGAGTGCAAACGGTGGGTTAAATAGTCAATCTTTTAAAGGCCATATAATAGCTCGAGGAATTCGCATTGATTGCCCAGTGAGACCGATTCGTCTGGATAAACTGGCCACTGAGAATTTCGTCGTCGTACAAAAACAGATATGACACGTGTGCTCCGAAAGTATTTAAAGAAAAAAATAAAATACATCAAGAGCCATGACTCCGAAGATCCATTAACACTCTCACCTTTCTCTTTCTTGCAAAGATTCTCGACGAGACGTATTCACGAATAAAAATAATACAATGCCCAGTAATCGTGACGACTTTATTCTTAATAACGACGAGAAAATAAATTTCCAAAAATTTCATTAAATTTTCACTTGATTTATAAAACAAAAAACATTTTTTAAAAAATTGTCCAGTATCAGCCGCACCAAGTATTAAGATTTATAGCGATTTTCCATAATCATTATTCTTCGCTACGAAAAATTGAGCAGTTAAATGGACCAAATTTTATTCAGAATATTATTTTTCCATTACCCACAGCGGAGCTTCGATTAATCGAACTAAATAAGTATATACTTGTAGTTTGTATAGGACGCCATATTTTTTCTCTCTCCTTCTCATCGAAGTTCGTGATGGAGCATGGAACTGACGATGAGGGACAAGAAGGGAGAGAGAGAGGGAGAGCGAGATGGAATGTGATCGTGAACGGCGCTTTGACCCCTTTAAATGCAATAAATCAATCATCTCTCTTTATTAAGAGAATTTTGTATTTAATCGTATCATGGTACTTGACCCTTCGAATCATCCACGCGTCATACCCTCTCCCTCGGGCGCCCCTCTCCCTCCGCGCATCACTCTGATTCTTTTTTATTTTCCCACTTGTACTTACAAGTTTTTTTTTACCCTCTCTTAATCCCGTTTACCTATTGCTCTACCAAGTTGGTCGTAGTTAGACAGGAAAGAAGGACAGAAGAGAAAAAAGAATGAAGTAAAACCAAAAGAGTGTTCGCGAGGGTAGAGAGTCGTTGAGTTTTGTGGGTAGAGTCATCGTCGTCGCGATGCTGTCGTTACGGAATTAGTTATTATACTCTTGTGCTTTGAGCTTTTGTGGTGCGCAACAACCGGTTTTTTTTTTTTTCGCGCGCGGCTACCGAATGTTTTTGTCCTCACACTTTGTTTTTACTCGTAAAGTTAATTTATTTTATCCCCGGATGCTGTTGCGTCGTATTTCGTAAATCTTAATAACACTCACGTGAAAAACGCGTCTGTCTAGAAAAATTGTGCCTCCACGTGATCGAGCACCGAGACGAAAATTTTCGTGTAGGTTTAATAGAGATTTTATGATCGTTCTTATAACTATTCCAACGGGATGCACACATTCTCTTCGAGCTGGAGAGACTCATAATCCCAGCAAATTCCACACGTTTTTCTCTTTCGATGTTCCTCGCTCTGCCGCGATCTATAGCTATGTTTTCGGATTCAGAACGAGATGAAAAAATACAGTGAATCACTCTCATTTTGCCAGTCATTTTGCTGTAATCATGCCGAAGGCTTCTACGTACGTAATCGTAATCTTACATCGCGAATTAAAATGATTCATGACTTTGCTCGAAAGACGATAACATTCGCTCATTTTTTTCCTCTGAAGCAATGCCTCGACAGCTGGGGTGCAAACAGCAACAATCAGGGAGTCGTTATTGTTCCCAAAAGAGACCTTGAGAAATTGATGCACTTGGAATTTTCGTGGCAAGTTGGTCACGTTAGAATTTGTCGGTTGAACATTTTTTTTTTTTCGATTATTTTCTCGTCTGTGGCTCGGTGAACTCGATGTAAGTAATTCGGGTATTCGAGGCACGAGTTCGTCTCTTCGTCGCTTTTATTCCTCGCGCTTTTAGAAACGTCGCACACGGAATCGATCGTTCAGTTAGGCGGGACGAAGACGACGACGACTACGACGTCAAGAGGGACGTTACGAGAGACGCAGAAAAGCTCTCGAAACGCGAAACTCGAGCGACGCGTATAATCGAGAGAATTTTCGGCGACAACGAGATCATCAACGATATCGTACCAACGACTCTCCCGTCTAAATAAAACAGCCACGTGGCCAGACGTATTATTATTTGCAGAGCTTAAGCAGAGCTCGACGAACTCTCTGGCATTCACAGACATACATATGGGACTTTCCATCCTCCATTTATCATCTCTTTTTGCTATTTAAACTTTTTCACATGTTTTCACATCGAATTATAAACCATCAACAACTTTCCAACTTTCCATGGAATTATTGACGAATTTTCAAACGATCCTTATCCTCCACGAGGCTTTGGAATTTCGAAAAATTTTTCGTAATTCCTTTGACCAATTAATCGTATCGCACTGGAAAGAAAATTTTGTTGGATACGTTCGACTGAACGTTTTTTTTTTTAAATCCCAAAAATGTAGTCATTGCAGCAAGAAATATTCTACACTGAAAATTAAATTTTGTCAAAAAACGTCGATATTTTGTTCAACACGGTAAACTAAATATTTTGGGATAATTCCAAAACTTTTGTAATTTTGACAATATTTTTTATTTCTAACACGGAGCTGTCAGCGAAATTTACGATTGAAATGACAAAAATTTGCTTTTCGAAGAAACTTTCTACAATATTTCTTGCAGGAATGATAAAATTTTTGTGATTTTTCAAAAAAAGTTTTCTCCAACGTATCCAACAAAATTTTCTTTTCAGTGCGTTTACGGCGAGTCTCATTTCATTTTTATCGACAGTTGCCTTCAACATTTTCTCAAATATTTCAATCGTTCCAGGCACCACTTCAAAGCCGAACACTCAAATAATTTTCACAGTTATTCACACGAGAGGCCCTGTGTACTGATAAATTAAATTCACGGGACACGTGTGTGTACATACATTTATCTACGCGTAGTACAATGCGAATTGGGCGATTCTTTTTTCTATCGCCATCTCGTCGTGCGATGCTCGGATAAATGAATTTTGATAATGCGATGTATCAAACAAAAGTTATCTCTGTGGCGTGGACACGAGTTTTTCTACACCGTGTGACATTCTTCGTTTTTTTTTCTCTCTCCATTTCGTACACACATTTTTTCGTAAATTGATGCTTGACGAATATCGTGAAATTCTTCAAATCGATCCCTCGCTTTTTAAATCTTAATTTTTTATGGACTGTGCGAGAGAGACAGGAAAAGATTTGTAAATTGTTGAGAAAAAAATATCAACGAAAATTCAAAATGTGCGTCTGCAACTTTCATTAAAGTTCGTGTGTCTTTTATTTATTTACAGGAACGAGGAATGCTCGGTGCAGGCTGAAGAACGAAGCACTGTAAATAACAAAAAGACGGAGAAAATAATCGGAAGGGAATCGGGGGATTCGTGAGGACTCAATAGCGAAACCTACAGCGTCAGGATGTGGAGACGAAAGCGACACTTTCGATCAGGCATGAGCGATTTCGAAGCTTGAATCAAGCGATCATTGTCAGGAAAGACGAAAGGCCGTGAGGTAAAAAGAACGAAAAAACAACTGTAGAAAATAATCGTGCAATTGATAAATTGCATGGAGAATTTTAATCGAAAAGGAATCCAAGTGAGAACGAAACAAGATGGATTAGAAAAATCTTTACGATCGCTGCATTCGTCAAAAGTTTATTTCTTCTCGTGTCCATCGAAGCTTCCACTAAGATCAATGGAAAATATCCAAATGTTGCGATCAACGTTACGAGAAAATCTCGTGACGGTCAGCGGGGCGTGCGCCGTCCGAGAGATTTTTCCTTCGATCGAAATCGATCTATGGCTCGCACGATGGATGGTAAAATAAAATTGCGATTGACGAAGACTCAAGAAAATTGAAAGAATAAAAACGCAAGTCGTATCGTTGGTAAAAAAAAAAACTCAATGATTGTAATGCGCGTGTCGTAACAATAACGATAACGAAGAGACGAAAATCGCTCGTCGAAGTCGCTGAGAAAAATTTCAGGCGAACGATGTCGAAAAAGAAGGAAACGATGAAGACAATTTGTTGCAATTCCCGAACGGATAAAAGGGTCCTGAGTAAACGAAGAAATTCATCGACGTATCCTCCTCTCGATTGTTTCTTCGAGGAGGATCCAGAGCCGAAATTATTCAGACATAAAATTCACGACGACTGCATGGGCGAAAGACTCGTTGATGAAAACTCAACGATCGAGCTCATGTCTCGTTGCGAATTGTGCAAACGTCTGAGCTTCGACGGAGACGATCTCCCGTCAAGGGGGAACGACAAGAAATTAAACGACACGAAAAACGACGAGAAACGCTGGGGCGAAAATTTTCGATGTCCCAGAACAATGTCGAGAAATGACGTCATTGCTCAGTCACGATCTGGTCTCGAACATGATAATCGATCCTTGAGATGTGCCTCCAGTGTTGTTCGATGGAATTCCGCTGATCCATCTCGAGCAAGAAGATTTTATACCCTCGGTACGAGGGATGCACTTGGCTGGATTATCCCCTTCATCCTCCTTTCAACTATTCTTTCTTCCGGTGTTTCGGCCGAATTACCAACCTTTCCTGTCGCCGAGGTATACAGAAATTCGTCAATCAGCGCTAAACGCGAGGGTAAGTTTTAAATCCCTTAAAAAAAAAAAAATTTTAAATACAATGACAAAATCGAGATGACGTTAAAGTTTGCATCGTTGGAATGCAACGAAATCCTTTATTCCATTTTTTTTAAATTATCGTCCGTCTATGAAAATTACTTGCAAATGAAAAACTGAATGTTGGAGTAAAATTGTAAATCGAGACTGAGAATTTTAATAATTTTAAACGTTACTCCGTTTTCGAGAATCTCATGGTCCACGAATGAGTTTATCAAGGAAATTGTTTCTGTCCTGATTAATACTACGAATTTCCATTTCACTCGAATTAGATTTCATGGCAAATGCGATAATTATTTGTTTGATCGCTCGACGGATCGATACATGATTCTAATGTTTGAGGATCGTGCGTCATGTTGATTCACAATATGATCTGTTCTCGTACCTATCACCTGAAGTATTTACACGGAGGGTCCTACACTCACTGGCAAACCTCACAGGCAACATAATAACTGGGAGGGGATTTCATGGGGTGCACGAGCGATATATGGGATTTTTAACGTAGTACTAAATCAAAAAGTAATAGAAATTTCATACATCAACACGATTGACTAATTAGGAGTATAAATGTTTAATTTCAAGTAACCCGAAGCAGCCGATATGTAAATATCAACATGTCTATAAATAACGGTTGTCTGGAACGATATAATTTACGCGATAGTTTTATTGATCGTCCTCAATATGTAAATCCGCCATAAATGTCGTAAATTAACGACCTCGTAAATATCGAAAACAAGATACGATAATTGACATTCATAGATCGATCAAAAACGTATAAACCGAGGATGAAAATAATTTCAAACGAAAGACAAACATCTAGGATTTTTTTTTCTATTTAATTACAAAAAATGTAGAGACAACATTTTTATAAACAATATTCCGATAGTTATCCCGATTTTTTATTAAAATTTCTTCTCATTGAGAAAATTCTGCTCGTTAGAAAACGAAGCATCACGGAAAATACCTTTCAAAGTATTTCTTGTTCCTCGACGAACAACGTGCAACGATGAAATTTGCGGGAGAGAAAAAAAAAGCAACGAGTTTTCGTTCGGCTGTTTTTTTAGCTTCAGTCATCTTATTATTGTACAAGAACAATGAGAGCTTAACGGAGAGAGGGAAAGGAAAGAAAGAGTTTAAGGACGAGGGAGATGATAGAGAGAGAGAGATCGTCTAGACATTGGACTTCCGGCAGGAAGAGACCCTCGACCTTAGCTGCTATGAGGCACCTGGCCTCGCTTGCCAGCATCCCTTTTCTCATCTCTCATATCCTAATTTTACAGCATCCTACGGTTTTATCCTGCCTGCTTTTTCATCGTATTACAAATGAAAAAAAAACTCCTGCTCAATTCCCTGTGATCAAATTTTACGAGCTTTCCTCTCATCCTCTTTTTTGCACACTTTTTTTTTTCAGTGTGCCAAAGCATAGATATAAGAAATAGCGTGAGTGAATTCTCGAGACTCGAGGGCTGCCGAGTCGTCGAGGGATTCGTGCAAATATTGCTTATTGACCATGCGGACGATACGGCATACGCAAATCTTTCATATCCGGATCTTGTCGAAATCACCGGATATCTCGTACTCTACAGGTAATTCAGACACGTTTACAAATATTCGATTATTCATATCATCCACGATTTTTCCATTATTCCGTAATAAAAATTTTAAGCCAATCGATTAACGTTCCACAGATTTTTTCGATCGACTCAATATCCGAATGAATAAGACGAAATTATTAAAAAGTTGTTTTTTTCGAAGTTTTTGAAAGAAATATAAAAATTTTTGTCTGTTTTAGAATTCTGTATAAGATCGTGACAATTTAATTATCAATCATTCTTATAATTATTAACCGATTATAGGCTCGATTATTTAGCAACGTGGAACGAACAATAAAAATTAATTTTTCTTGGCAGAGTCAACGGTTTGAAAAGCGTGGGTCGCCTTTTTCCCAATCTCACGGTAATCCGTGGACACTCGTTGTTCATAAACTATGCATTGGTGGCGTTCGAGATGATGCATCTCCAAGAGATTGGACTCCATTCATTGACCGATATATTACGAGGATCTGTGAGATTTGAGAAAAATCCGGCTCTCTGTTACGTCGATACGATCGATTGGGATTTGATCGCGAAAGCTGGTCGTGGAGAGCACGTCATATCGGTGAGTTTATGTTTATTTTCAGATTTCTCGTTAGCAAAACGAAAGAGATTCAAAAAATATGTCAACAAGCTTGACCCATTTTATTTACGAATTAGAAATTTATTTCTAATTAATGTCGCACAGCGATTTAATGATAAACAGGAAATTAGATAGTTGTTGTATCGAACATGTGGATAAAAAAAAAAAAATCATAATAACATCGAGAAATTTGCTCTCGTTTCAGGGCAACAAACCCAGAAACGGATGTCCGGTTTGCGACAAACATTGTCCATCTCGTTCGACCAAACCCGACGATACTTTGTGCTGGAATAGACAACACTGCCAAAAAGGTGAGCCATCGTTTCTAGATTATCACACCCACAGACAAAATGAAGAAAATTACATTTTTATTCCAAAATTATCGATAAAAATCCTAATCATTCAATCGTAACCAGTTAAAAATCACGTTTTATTAACCCTCCATGGTCACACGTTCTACAAATAACACGCTGGTCACACGGGGTCGGAATGACCCCAGCCACGTTTAGACGCTTGTCGCGTTGCCAGTATCGTTTCGAATGACACATGAAAATTCAGAATATTAGTTTGAACCTTTCCGAACAAGAATATCGCGGAAAAATTTTCTATCCGATTTTCAAAATGGTGAAAAAAAATCAGCAAAGAAGCAATGTGTAAAAAAAAAAAAATTTTCGGGCACCCAAAACACCGTCGAAGAGGAGGCCAACCGTCTCGAGCGCCAATAACTTGTGGTAATCCCAGCCCAAAGTTGCGCTTGGGGTCATTTTGACCCCCTGGTCACCACGCTGGGTTAAAACCGAAGAAAAAATACTTTTTGATATTTTTTACAATTCTGACAATTTCTTACGACAGTTTCGACCTGCAACATTTGACGCGATGAACCTTTCACTTGGTTCTGAATATAAAAAGAAAAATTGATTTGTTTTTTTACAAAAAAGTAATAATATTTGTTTTTTGTTTTTGTTTGGCGACGAATAGTTTGCGATCGAAAGTGCAAAGACAGTGCGTGTACATCAACGGGTGCGTGCTGTCATCCCTCGTGTTTGGGTGGTTGCACGGGAGAATTGGCGCAGCACTGTATAGCCTGCAGAGAGGTGACTGTAGCGGGTAATCAGTGCGTGAAGCGTTGTCCATCGAGAACGTACGAGTTTATGAATCGCCGTTGCATACAGGAGAACGAGTGCCGAAGAATGAAGAGACCGCTGGAGGCGATCGGCACATTTCGTGATTACCCTTACAAGCCATTTAACAACAGTTGCATAATGGAATGTCCAGCTGGTTATATGGACGAGGATCGTAACGGTTTGGCATCTTGTAAAAAATGTGACGGGGCTTGTTTACGGGAATGCACAGGTGCGAGCGTAAACAGTATCGCATCGGCTCAAAAATTACGGGGTTGTACCCACATAAGTGGAAGTTTGGAGATCCAGATAAAAGGTGGTAAAAATATCGTTAAAGAATTGGAGGACAGTCTGAACATGATCGAAGAAATCGATGGCTATTTGAAAATAGTTCGTAGCTTTCCCCTCATATCGCTGAATTTTTTCAAAAATCTCAAAGTCATTAGAGGCAATTATCTTGACAATGGAAAGTACACGCTTTCGGTGCTCGACAATCAAAATCTTCAAGAGCTCTGGGACTGGAGCACTCATCCGTCGATAAAAATATTATCACCCGACGGTCCGGCCAAAGTATTTTTTCATTTTAATCCGAAATTATGCCTCCAAAAAATAGAGACTCTTCGTCAAGTTGCCAATCTTGCTGAATTCACCGATCTCGAAGTTGCACCCAACAGCAACGGCGATAAAGTCGCTTGCAATGTTACCGAACTCAAGGCTGAAGTTACGAAAAAAACCTCCGAAGCTGCTCTCATACAGTGGGAAGCTTTCGATCATCACGATACACGATCTCTTCTTGGATATATTTTTTACTTCATCGAAGCTCCTAGCGAAAATGTCACCATGTACGACGGTCGTGACGCCTGTGGCGGCGATGGCTGGCGCGTCGATGACGTTAGCGCCGCTGAAGAATCATCCAGCATTCAATTATCCCGCAATCGTACTATTCCACGGCCACCCCACTATCTAACCCATATATTGACTCAATTAAAGCCATACACGCAGTATGCCTTCTACGTCAAGACTTATACTATCGCGACCGAAAGATCAGGCGCTCAGAGCAAAGTCAAATATTTTACAACGCTTCCTGACGCACCCAGTCAACCTAGAAGCTTATCCATATGGAGCAACGCCAGTAGCGAATTGGTCATTTCGTGGCTTCCACCTTTACGAAAAAATGGAAATTTGACGCATTACAAAATTGTCGGACGGTGGGATCGCGATGATCCTGCTTTTGTCGCCCAGAGAAATTATTGCGACGAACGTAAGTCTCATTTTTTTTTCTCCTAACTTTTATCAAAAATACATTTTTCGTCGATAAATACAATTTTCATTAAAATTCCATTGTAATCGGAATTTTTTTTGACACTGAATTTTTGGCACAGTTTTTTTTTCTGAATACCATAAAAAATGACTTTTCATTCTCTCTGCAGCTATGCTTCTGCCGGAGAAAAAGCCAATGTCAGAGATGGCAGAGGAGGAGCGAAAGAAAGCGATAGCCGAGATGGAGCTGGAGAAGCAAACGACCAAGGGGACGTGCGACTGTGCTGATCGAAAGCCAGATCAATCGATCGAACGTGAGAAAGAGATTTCGAGTTCGATTGCGTTCGAGGATGCGCTTCATAACGCGGTTTACATAAAAAGGACAAATTTACGTAGAAGACGAGAAGTCGAAGGAATCCTCAGTGCTGTACCGCGGAAAAGAGACACGAGTTACGCACAGGTAACGAGGTTTTCATTCCCTCGCTCACGAATTCTATTAAAAATCAAATGAAAACATTTAACTCCATTTTGTCTTCGATGCTTTATTCTTCACACAGGACAAGGAAACCAGTGAGGACAAAATAGAGAATGGAACGTACGTTAGATTCGCAGTTTTAGTGCCAGCGACGAATCACACATTTGTCATGCGAAATTTACGACATTTTGCTGAATATTACATCGAGATTGTTGCCTGTCGTGAAAAAGTTGTCAATGATACGCTCAACAATTGTTCAACTAAAGCGGTTAAAGCTTATCGCACATTGCCCATCGATAGTGCCGACAATATACCGCCGAATTCATTCAAGCTCGAAAAGATTGGAGGCAATAACAGTTACACCCTCGTTAAACTCCAGTGGGACGAACCACCGCAACCGAATGGTCTTATCATCACTTATCAGATCGAATACAAAAGACTGGATATACAAAATGTGAGTTTTTTATTGCGAAAAGAAAGTTAAAAAATACGGGAAATGAACGAACGAAGCAGATTGTGAATTTACTCGCTTTTATATTCCAGATTCAAGCGACTCAGGTTTGCATAACGCGTCACGACTTTATCAAAGCTGACTATTCCTACATCCTTAAAGATCTTGCGCCTGGTAATTACTCGGTCAAAGTTCGAGCCACGAGTTTGGCCGGCAACGGTGCGGATTCCGAGATGAAATATTTCTACATCGAGGAGTTCAACACCAGCAGCAAATTTTGGATCGCCTTTTGGTCGATATCGAGCATAACTCTCCTCACAATTTCTCTCGTCACGTTTTACGTATGTAAACGTAAATTTATGCGCAATGTGCCGAGCATGAGACTCATCGCTACTGTTAATCCGGAATACGTCAGCACTGTTTATATCCCCGATGAGTGGGAAGTCCCCAGGAAGAAAATTCACTTACTTCGTGAACTGGGTAATGGCTCCTTCGGTATGGTCTACGAAGGCGTCGCCAAGGATGTTCTCAAATCTAAACCCGAAGTCAAATGTGCTGTTAAAACTGTCAATGAGAACGCCACCGATCGTGAAAGAATCGAGTTTCTGAACGAAGCCTCCGTCATGAAGTGAGTAAACAAATAAATGAGGGAAAAAATATTTTTCTTTCAACTTTTGTTCATAAATTTTTCATTTCTTCAGTTCCTTACGCTCTCTACAGCGTTTGGCCAATTTCGAAAGCGTTTTTATCACTTGGACGATCTTTCTCAAGAAGAATAAAAAAAAAAAAAAAAACAATAAAAATTTTTCGCGCTTCGAGCTCGAAAATTTTCGAGTTTTTCTTTCGTTAACACGATTTATTTTTTTTGCTCAGGGCTTTCAATACTCATCACGTGGTGAGATTGTTGGGCGTCGTGTCCCAAGGACAACCGACGTTGGTCGTGATGGAGCTCATGGTAAACGGGGATTTAAAAACGTATCTACGAAGTCATCGACCCGATCAATGTGAAAATTTCATGAAACAACCGCCAACGTTGAAAAGAATTTTACGTATGGCGATTGAGATTGCCGACGGCATGGCGTATCTGTCTGCCAAAAAATTCGTCCACCGAGACTTGGCAGCCCGTAACTGCATGGTCGCCGAAGATTTGACCGTGAAAATCGGCGATTTCGGCATGACCAGAGACATTTACGAAACGGATTATTACAGAAAAGGGACGAAGGGACTTTTGCCAGTAAGATGGATGGCCCCTGAGAGCTTGAAAGACGGAGTCTTCACGAGTTTCTCCGACGTCTGGAGTTATGGCGTCGTACTATGGGAAATGGTTACTCTCGCTTCCCAACCTTATCAGGGACTCTCCAACGATCAGGTTATTACCAAATTGCAAAGAAAAATCAATTGGAATCCAATAAGCTCAACGAAACTCCGAACAAATTGATACAAATTTTTGTTTTTCTTTCCAAAACGATGAGCCAGTTATTTACACCGAATAATTTCGTATTTTCTTAAGGTATTGCGATACGTGATCGACGGGGGCGTTATGGAACGACCGGAGAATTGTCCCGATTCCATGTACACACTGATGCGAAGAACTTGGAATCACAAGTCGAACCGAAGGCCAACGTTCATTGATATCGCAACAATGTTGTTGGGCGAAGTCGACGTCGAAGGTTTTGACCGCGTGAGCTTTTACCACTGTCCCGAGGGAATCGAAGCACGTAATCAGAACAGCTCGCATTCACCGCACAATGACAAGTGAGTGTATTTCGTTTGTAGTGAAAGAAATTGAAAAAAAAAAATCGCAATCCAGTTTTGACGTGGATGAAAATTGAATAAATTCGAGGGAACGGAAGTTTAATTAAAATTTTTGTTCTCAATTGCAGGGATTTGGAATTGTCAGCTTTGCACGATCTGCGAGAAGACGAGGGGGAGGATGACGAGGATTCACCGTTGCGACAAGACTTTGGTGACTTTGCGGACATCGAGCCAACGTATTTGAAAAACAATTCGAACCCGAGATACGGCGGGGAAGTGTACGGAGAGAACTCGAAGGTCGTCACGAAATTTCATGATTTAAATTCATCGAAAATACCATTGAAGGCAGGATTCGACGATTTTGATGGCGTGTCCGCGGGCTCGTTGAATTCCAGCAAAGACACACTCGATTTCCCGTTCGTCGAGGACAGTTTGAAATCCGTTAAAGTTTCACCGTCCAATAGAAAGAAAAGTTCATCCCGAGGAAGTCTGAGTCTCAAGTCGATGAAACAACAGCCGAGAAGTCCAGCCAGTTGCAGCGAGATTGCTGTCTCCATGCAGGATAGTCCGGGTTTGTCTTTGAAATCACGAAAGAATAGCCCCGACTACGAAAACCATACGCCCGAAGTTTTATCGATGATCGAAGGCAAAGAACCGATCAAATTACGTATTAATTTTGCACCGATCGATGATATCGATGTCGTCGATAACGCCGCTACTAATAACGATAAATGCTCCCAGCCCGAATACGCTGACAAACCAGAGACCCTTAACAATGGTTTTATAAGCGGAACTACCACGTAGTCACACGAGATATTTCGCAAACACTCGAATCGTTGAATCCTCCGAACAGAACGATTCTCCATCAAGCTTTTATGCCTCGCGCAGAAATTTCACTGTCTTTTTCCTACTTTTTCATTTTCTTCTTTCATTTATTTTTTTGAAAATGAAAGAGACCACGCGCGCGTTGTTGTAGCGCACAAGTTCATGAGGCCCGAATCGAAAATCATTTCCGATCAATGTGTGCAAAATAGAAAACGAAAAACAACAAAACTTTTCGTTGTACAGAGTATTGTACAACTTTTGAGCTACGCTTCAACCTATTTTTCATTCCAACACTTTCGAAAATATGCAGCTATATTCCTGGAAATTACTTGCTTTTGTAAAAAAAAAAACACGTAAACTTCCCACGATTTTGTTTTTGTTTTTTTTTTTACGTTTTTTCAATGCAAATTCCTATGAATAATATTTATCAAACAGTGTATAGTGAATATTACAACGATAATAAATTTATTTCGTACGTTAGTTTCGTTGTTGAAGAATCGAGTTTTTTACCCTGTTTCAGGGTTAAGGCTTGCGATACAAATTGTTGACGCGTTTCGAGCGATTAAACTTGGGCTCAGAGTCAGGATTCAAGTCAAAAGTTAATACAAATTATTCTCAAAGTAACCACCTTGAGTTTAACTCGCGGTTTGCACGATTCGGGCTCTCTATTAACACAACAAAAAATAAAAAAGTATGAAAAAGAGCAGAGAGTGTCTGAGCTAGTCTTACGATGATTTACAAGCGAAATTTGGGTTAAGCAGCTTCCGAGATAGTTGTTGTAACAGAGGAGGGTGTTTTTGTTTTTGTTCATAAGCGAATGACGTGCGAGGTGAGCGAGCGAGGGAGAACGAGAGAGAGAGAGAGAGAGAGAGAGAGATAAAGGAAAAAGTGTTAGTATTTTAAAATAACGTAGTTCGTAATGATAAAATTAAATTTTTAACGTCCCTAATGTACCGGAGATGTCTCGAATTTCAAAATTTAGCCATTATCTTACTCTGAAGCAGAGAGAAAGAGGGAGAGAGAGAGAGAGAGAGATGGAAAGAAAAATGATTATTTGTCACGTTAAAAGGTCCTCCAACGATTTTAGTCTCTCCTAGTTAAAAATATCAGTACGTTTTGTGCAAACCAACGACTCGTCGATGCGGGTTCTTTGTAAACAGGATTGCGACTCTTTCTTTACTTGAAGGATCCTAAATTATTGTTTTCTAATGTTGAATCGTTTGTTCATTTCGTTTTGTTTTAGACAAACCGTTTATTTTGTCCATTTGTTAAAAACTAAAGTACGTTTATTTTGTTTGATCCATTTGTTAAAATGGAATTGAGTTTAAACGAACAAAAGTGTATAAATCAAAAAACAATCATTGCATTTTATAAAATGAATATTATTTCTTGGCGAATAATCATTATAGCGATGCACATGTTTTTGGCGCAGGCAAACATTGATTCAAAGTAATCAGAGATTCGCAACTCGGGTGTGTACACTATAAAACTAAGGGGAAAAAAAAGAAAACAACAGATACTGCCTATTGGGTGTCGTCACGAGCCACGTTTCCTCGCTCAAACTACTCGTGGCTTTTGGTCACTTTGTAAATCGTTCAGGAGAGCTAGGCAGCATATTTTTTCGCAGCCATCCCTCCCGACAAAACAATCACCCCTATTTCCTTCGCCCCACCCCCCCCTCCCCCCAAATCCCTCGTTACCTATTTTAACCCTATGTCGAAAGAATCGCTCGGGGCTAAAAATGTAATATTTATACGTCAATCATAGCCAATTATCGTGCGAATGTTTATCGAAGGGAATGTAAATTTTGATTTTCGAGGCTTTTTTTCCCTTACGATTTTTTGCTACTAGGGATTAGCGTAGTTGGAATTGAAGACAAACAACAAATTCGTAATGACGTGTTATTGGCACGATATTTCAGACCAAAAGCAAAACTTTCGATCTCAGGCGAATTTTATTCAAATTTTCTATCGATTATTCACACTCGTGTGTCGCAGTGCCAGCGGTTTTTTTTCATGCGGCAATTTCTCGAGGAAATAAAAAACAAGTTTGCAATTTTTTCCCCCCCAAAAAAAAAAAAACGAGTTTTCTGGAACATTTAAAAACAGAACTTGATTTTTTTTTGCAAATTGAAGCTTAACGTCAAATCTCGGGATCATGCTCCATTTATTCACCTTTACTTTTATTTTATTTTTCGTTTATTTTTATCATTGCTCACGCAATAGAGAAAACTTTTTTTCGATCTAAATATGCCTGGGCGAGTCAAATTTAATTTTGTATATAATAAACAGTTGGAACAACAGTAGATGATTTTGCTTTTATTTCAATTGTTGTTTGCACAAAACCCTCAAACTCGCGAGCCATTTATCAAAGCTTCCGATTTTTTCTTCAATAATTTTACCATTTTTTTCCGAATCTTGGCCAACGTTTTTGTTTTTCAAAAATATTATAATATTTTTTGATATTCTTTTTGAAGCATAAACATAAATGTTGATTACTACCGGGGCTTGGGAAGCACGCAAAAAAAAAAAAAAAAAAACTGTGCACCATCGGGACAAGTTTTTTGAAATCGTTGTTCACTCCGAAGAGAATTAATTCGAATTGAAAAATGTTAGTCTTTTCTGAACCGTGCATCACGTCGAAATTTATTTTGGCTGACAAACAGAAAAATCGATGGTCTGAAGTTTCACTACGATGTGTAAAACATCAAAAACGCTTTTTACGATAAATTTTTTGTTCGCATATCATTTCCGATGAAAATCGAAGAATGAATACGTTCCCTGACCTCTCTATTGGCAAGCAAGGCTGATGGTATATTTTTGTTTGAAATGATATATCCGAATTAAGCGACCATTACGAATATCAATCGAAAAATGAAAAAGAAGATGAAAAAAGTAATATCATGTAATCCCTCCTAAAAAAGAAATGAGCTCTCGAACGAACAAGAAACGTACGATAATGATAAATGTAAAAAGAAAAGAAAAGAAAATTCCTTTGATTATCGAAGGGAAAGAAATTTGAAATATAAAATTTACATTTTCCCCAGGATCAATAACACACACTTTTCATTGTCGTGTAAACAAGAGAACATAGACTGTACAAAGCCCAGTGAGAGCCAAGATTGACGTCGAACAAGAAAAAATAGATCGATGAAATGAAACAAATAAAAAACTGTCGTTGGAATTATTGGCAAGGGAAAGAAAAGTAAACCGAAAACGAAAGAGAACGAGTGAGAGAGACAGAGAGAGTGATTGAGTGAGTGAGAATGTGCGAATGCAAGAAAAAGAAACGTGAGCAAACTGAAGGCGACGATAAGTTTTTTTTAAGTGAATATTGACGATCCACGCAATACAGTTGAAACTATATAGATAAAAAAAGCGAGAAGAAGAAGAAGAAGAAGAAGAAAAAAAAGCCTCAAAACAAGACTGATTAGCTAATGCCCTCTGTAAACCCGTTACCTCCCGTTAAGTGAAAGAAAGAAAGAACAAAAAAGAATAATAATGTTGCAAACCAACATGGTAGAAGTTCCATACCGTTTTTTTTTTTTCATTTTCTTTTATTTGTTTCCTCTTTTCTCTCATTGCGTTAAGTTCTATTTTTAGTTGACGTTGCACGCGACCAAAAATCGTATAGCAGCGTCATTCGCTTGACTGATCGTTGGTCCGGCACTATATCGACGCAGCCTTGTACTTTGCTGTTAAGAAATTCGAGAACCACCGGCCAGTCGAGTTTCGAGAAAAATCACGAAATATTACAAATATATTTCCTCTTTTTCGATAATGGTATTTTTCCAAGTACCAACGACCTAATAGAAAGTACCATCCTTTATTTTTAACGCTTTACAATATCATTATATCGCATATATAAATATATATATATGTTGAACCTAAAAATTGATGATGAATGAAGAAAAACAAAAGAAAAATTAGCCTCCAGTTTCTTTGGTTATTATTATTATTAATATTATTATTATTATTATTATCATCACTACCGTTATTACTACGCAAACTGCTACTCCCACTACTACCCCTACTACTACTGCTACAATTATTATTATTATCATTATTTCCTTTTTTGTACAGAAAGAAAACGTAAACGTATCAGATGCAACGAGGTAATTTAAATAGTTATGTATAGAATCGTATAAATCCTATATTGTAGTTGTACGACTCTTCGGCTTTTGTCTTCTTCTTATTTCTGTTAAATGATAAAAAAGAAAGAAAAATAATGATAAAATCGTTGTTTTGCCCTCTCTCCAGCTGTACAATGCTTTTATTAAAGAATGAGGGCATACTTTTTTTGAGCTCTCTTTTCTTATTTCTCACTCCCGAACCCTTACCGAATCAGTATAACTTGGCAGTTTGATCTGTGCCTCCTCGACTCCCCTCCGTTTTCATTATCAACTGTTGCAATATTATTTTTCTACTTGGAGATTGTTTTTTTTTTTTTTTGCGCGGGAATGAAGAAAGTTTAATGAAGAAAACAGCAACGCTGATATGTACATCGAGTTTTTTGACAAAGGACACACTCGTCTTCGTCAGTGCCAATGTAAATTAAACGTTCTATTCAAATGGGCGAATATTCTCCGGCTCTAAACGTATCGTGTGTCTTATCCAAAACTACTTTGAACGGTGCTAATTGCGATTCTCGATTTTATGGGAATATGACGTTGTTTCCATGTTTTTCCAATTCATCGACTTTATAGAACTCTCGATAAAATAATCAATATTCTTGCTTTTGCTTGGTAAAAAGTTTGAAATATTTTAATTCATTGTACAACTTTAATGACACAACAACGAAAACGTGTTTTTCAATACGTCACAATGTTTCCAACGATTTTCGGTCTCTTGGTTGTTCTTTCTTTGAAAATATGAAATCGAGGTTCTTGGTTTTGACTCTTGGGAAAATGATTTTCCATTCTCCTTATCTTCCGAATCGTCACTCTCCCGACGTGTAAATGTGAATGCATGTATAGCTGTGTGCAGTGTGAAAAATGTGTGTATGCATTTATAAACATATAAAGAGGAAGAACGAAAGATAAATCGTACATTGTTTTCATTATTTTTGGCAGCACACACGTACGCATGGTATTTCATTGTACCGTCAGTCTAATTAATCGTTGACAGAAATCATCAGATATGTCAGACGCCATTCACCGACACCCAGCGTATTATATTTGAGAAATAAATGATAATATTAATATTAATATTGATAACGTTAATAATTATTATTATAAATATCAAATTAAATAGTTATAATGATTATGATAACAAGAAAAAAGCCTCGCTCGTATTTTCAAGTATTGATGAATAAAAGAAAGGAGAAAAACAAACACAATAAATTATTAATGCTTATACTATCTGAATATCGAAATAACGTTGTGTATGATTTTTGTTTCTTTCAATTATTATTTCCATTTTATTTTCGTTCCATATTTAAGAGCTTTGAAATCATCGATGGGCCTATCCTCGACCAGAAATATCAAAACGAGTGTCTTTCTGGCATTCGACAATTAAGCAGCTCTTTCGATTTTTCTATTTTTTATTTTTTCTTTCAAATTTATTGTTATCTCTCTATTTATCTCTCTCTGTATACCGACTGGCGGCTGTTCGAGAATGGGCCACGAAAGGTCTCCATCTCTTTGAGCATATTATATATATGTAATTTATACATATGTGTGTAAATATTATATACTTGAACGTAAAATTAAGTCAACTCGAATAACGTCTCCTTTATTTTTTTATCCTTTTTTCTATCGATTCGCAAATACATACAGACTCACGTACAAACCCAGTGAGACCATACGATTTCTTCTTTCTATTGAAAATACCAAATGAAAAAATTTGCTGCTACGCTCAGTCTCATTCGTTTTGCACGTCGCTGTGTATCTTTTACGTAGACAACGAAGTGTTGCCATTCCATGTCACCCACTTACATGTTTCGAAATGATTTGAAAAAAATTCTGGAATTTGCGATGTTTTGCAGGAAAATTGCAATTTTACGGATTCAACAAAAATTGCTCCGAAATTAATTACAGCCACGATTTCATTTACGAAAATCTATTTTATTTTTTCGATTTATTGGAAACCTCATTCGGGACGATTCCGTGTATGATTTTTGTTAAATTTGATGATTTCGGAATTTATGCTTTCTGCCCCTGAATATCTCAGTGCCTAGAGGCATTATAGGGACTCGAGAGGCAAACAAATTGCGGTTTAAGTGATGTATCAGCAAACGTTGGGAAAATTAACTTGGGAGCTCCGTTTGATGGGCTTCGTGAATACTGAAAAGTGCTGGACAACCTCGTAGAGGGCAAGGAGGCGTTCTCGTGTCTGGGCCATCGAAACATGACGAATGAGTTCAAGGTAATTGTGTCCGCGACCTTGACGAACTAATAAGTGGTAAACAGCTTTGGTGATAGTTGTTGGGTGTCGAGCGATCGAAATGCTCGATAATTCTGATTGCGAAAAGTATGAAAAAGGCTTGAGATAAAGTTGCATTGAAAAAAAAAAAATTTACACTCGTTTCGATTTTTTTTCTCATTTTACTTCGTAAAATAATCCGAAGATTGAGAATCGTGGACCGTCGTGGAGGATGTGCTTGTAACTCGAAACGAAGGGCATTTTATTACGGAGCTGGTGACCGTTCCAAAAAGCTGGCTCTCGTCTGACACGAGAGAATGTTCGAGCACCATGAACCTGCGTTTTATACCGTTATCATCACCTGCTACTCCCCAGGGGGCGTCTTATTTCCCCTTCTCTCGTCTCGCTCAGCTTCTTCTTCGTTGTTCGACACTGCCAGCACAATCATTATTTTTATTTTCTTCTCAATGATATGCATATATATGCTTGACACATATATGTTGTTCATTCCACTTTGGAGGACGTGAATTTAATCGCTTCTTCGAGTCAATTTCTTTCATTTTTTCATTGGACTCTCCTGGGCGTGGGAAAACGTGTATCAAATTTGTATATGTGTGCAAAAAATGAGATTTCTTCTTTTTCATTGGTTACCACTGTTCATCTTATAATTCTTTCGAATACCGGTTCGTCTTGATTTCGTCAATCGTCAATAATTAATCTCGTATTCTCATTAACTGTGAATAGAATCACTGATGCTTTTCGTTCGGTCATTTTTCTTTTTCATTCTCTTCCCACTCTGCTTCCTTCTTCTTGTCTCGATAAAATTTCATATCGATCATTGATCGATCACGTTGTTCCGATCGATCAGCATCGCGCATTCTTCCAACGAAAATTCCGATAAATACAATTTCATTGGGCCATTAAAAAATGCACCAGACGAGCAGTCAATATCGTTTTTTTTCTTCTTTCTTTTCATAATGTATAACTGTATCTACGAGCGTGAAATTGTTGAAACGAGACGTGAAACAATTTCATCTGTCATTAATTTTTATCATCGGATCTGTGTCGGTGATCGCGCAATTTTTTACAAAGATCCTTATCGTCGCAGTTAAACGACGAGTAAAAAAATAGCTTTCACAAAAGAGTAGTTTATGATGGATTTACAAAAGTGGAACTTGGTATACTTGGCTTCGAAATACATTCGAAAAGTGACAAAAAGTCATCGAAATAATGATGGAAAAAGGGTGAAAAAAAAAAAAACAACTTTGTACTGTCCCAAAAATCCAGAAATAACAGGCGAATTTTTCAATATCCTCGAGGATTTTTTTGGAATACTTGACATCGATTTTCATCCCGTTAAGCAAGCGCCCATTAGTCCAAATCTCCAGTCCGCGTATTTTTCTATAACTGTGATGGAACAAAAAACAAAAAAAAAAAAACAATTTGAATTTCACGCCTAAGATCAATTCGTGGACTATGCCACATATTCTGAACGGACTTTGGCCAATAAGAATCCGTTATATGGCCGAATTCAGCAATTTCTGCCGAGCAATCGTCTGCCAATAAAAACAAACGGGAGAAATACTGTGAATGAAAATGTGCGGGTATAGTGAAACGTGTAGCATGTGTATACGAATAAAATGCCTCTGAGCCATCGGCTGTTTCAACAATTCATTGACACTCGATATTCTCAACTAATTTTTTTTTTTTTTTAATAATTCAACACTTTTCCCATAAAAAAAAACATCCGAAAATTGTGGCTACACGAGATTATGGTGTCATCGAGGTGATCAGCAGATCTGACCGCGTCGCTCGGAGTCGGTACTTGGTTAGGTGACCGCTACACGCCATCGGCTCGAGCATCCGCCCGTTTTATGCAGTACTGCCTGGCCCTCCTGGAAACATCACAGTGCCTTACGAGGCAATTACGATTCCATTCAAATAATGAATGAGAGATAACACAATCGTCAAAAACTGTAATCTCTTTAGAGAACGACATTTCGAGTATTACAGTCTGGACATATGTGTAACATTATCATATGCACGTTTATGTACATTGAGGGTTGAGGCTAACCGCAGTCGGAATCCTGAATGAATGGACATAAGAATGCATGTGCTTGAGAGAAACCGCGATAAAACCGCGAGTTCGATTCTGAGCCACGCTTCATTCCAGGACGAACCTGATCTCTAAACACACGGAATTACGATTGAAAGGGAAATATCCTCGCAATTCTTTGTGGAATATTTAAATATTAGCTAATTCAGCTTTTGAGACCATTTCATTTTTTTTTTGTTCAAAAGAAATTGTAAAAGTATCCGCGGTGAATACACCATGTGTTTTAAAGCAAATCCCCTACACTGGGGTTAGGGGCACCCCAGCACTTTGAAAAGATGCAGTTGACTGGCTATTTGTCGTAGAGAGTTTTTGTTTTTTTTAAATTTGATCGTTCGAATTCGGAAAAATAAAATGAAACATCGAGATAAATTGTAATATTCATTTTTCACGGTGAAAAATGAGATTAAAAAAAATTAAAAACATAATCTTCGAATTTTTCACTATTTAGTAGGGGTTTGGGGAACCCCTGAATAAGGTCCTCGGGTTAAAATGAATTTATGAATTATAAAGACGTGTGTTTATATGGAAGTAATGAAAACATTGCGTAATTTGTTCTCGGTGTAATTACGGAGAGACGCGATGTGAATTCAACGTCGATTAGCCGCGGGAACGACCTCGATCTTTCGATTGTTCTCCAACGAGGGAAAGAGAGAGGGAGGGTGTGCTTAGTAGAGTAAGCCACATCGTAGACTCCTGCAAATGTGCATATGTAATTCGAATTGCACAGGACGAACGTTACGCGCGAATGAAGGAGGCGTTAACTTTAAATCTCGGTTAGACACATTTGTGTATTTACAGGTGTACATGCCACATGTTCATATACATATGTTAGTGTTTATGTGCATTGATGCGCGAGTCTGCGAATATATATGTATAGTTTGTACGATCACCGCGTGCCAACGCACGTTTCAGCAGCCCAGATCCGCTCCACGGGTGAGATACCGTTAAGGCGCGATTCCAGCAACATACAGGATGTCCTCAAAGTCTCAGGCACGAAACGACCAATTTATTAAGATTTTTTGACCATTTTCACGAAACTCCGAAAAATCGTGATGTGGGTTTACCCTTCGGGGCCACAGGGGGTAACTAGTTACGCCATCAGGCGCAGAAAAAGTAAAATTGGAGGTCTAAAACTTTTGAAATAGATACAAGTAACGATATTTGTTAGTAGTGGATAAGTGTGAGATATGACTTCGTTACATAGGAAGCCGAAAAATCGTGTGGCGGCGTTTTGAGTGTTCGTTTTTTTTTCTTTTATAAAATACTTTTTTAAAGATCGGCGGATATTGTTATTTTTTCTTACGGTCGTAGTAAACGCTGGAGTAATGAATTTTTTTCTGAAAAAATCCATTTTTACTGAGTTTTTACCATTTTTTAGAAGGCCATCCATAAATTGACCGATAAAAGTCATTGGAAACGTTGAAGCAAACATGCGATTGAAACACTTTCGATGTTTTGATCGCATCATCATTTTCCAGCCCTTGTGTAATAAAAATTTATAACGCAGTCCTGGTTAAGGTGTCGGTTTTCGAATTACCGTTGAGAATTTAATAAAATTTGGTACATTTGTAGATTATGATTAGAAAAAGATCCAGTCAAATTTTCGCGAGGCTACAGAGAACCAGAAAAAAGATATTCGCATTGATAGTTTCATACATTTGAAATTGAGTTTTATGATAAATCTCAGTTTTCATTGTATTTTACAATGAATTCTTATCAATTCTTAGGAGAAATCATAGTTTTCATTGTGAAATACAATGAAATGTATGAAATCGATGTTAAATTCATGAAATTACCGCATACGAATATCTTGTTTTTTGGTTCTCTGTAGCCTCTTGAAAATTTGATTGGATCTTTTTCTTATCATAATCTACTACTGTACCAAATTTCATTAAATTCTGAACGGTAATTCTAAAACCAACTACTTTAAGTGGATTTAGAGTGGGAAGGATCGTTTGTAAGCAACGTTTTTCTTTTACGATTGTTGATTCCTGCTTGGAAAAAGCATTTCGTCTGGATGATTCCATAAGTGACTACGGTTGACTCGAATAGTATTGATCTTTGGAGTGGTCGGCCTACTTCGAGGAATGAAAATGTTGGTGGATCTTTTTTCATTGTGCACATCAGGAAATTATTGTCTCTACTTTAAGGGATCTTGCATGACTTGAGACAGTGTAGAGATGTTCCAGGCTCGAGAAGCTATCATTACGGCGTATGCATTCCTTGGAAGCTCCTTATTTCGACGTAATGGATATGGAGTGGGAATTGACGTGAGTTTTGGTGAGCCATCGGTCGGATAGCCACGACTTTGCAGAAGTCCATTCGCACACGAATTCTTAGGTGCACAAACCTGACGCTTTGGGGACACAGTCTCAGGAGAAAATCTTCAAAATGAATATCATCAGGATATTCTGTGCTTTTTTCGTCTTCGGGCTTTTTGGGGATTGCGTCAAATGTGCGAATTGGGTCGACCATTTGATACGATCCATCGTCGAAGATTCTGGCGTCCGTCAAGTGCGAGTGGTGACGAATCTTGCGGAAAATGAAACGTCAACGAGTCCATTGATCGATGTAATATGTTCCAAGTTGTTGGAAGAAATTCCTGTGTTAGTGTCGCGCGCACCTAAATATGACAAACTTCATCATCTACCAGAAACTAATTCTCCGTCAACGTTGTTTCTATTTGATTACGAATCCCCGAAGAAAGCTTCAATATCAGAAGTAAGACAGTTCGTTCAAGCTGCAACAAGGACGAGTGTTCTGTACTATAAACCGAAACACTTGATGTTATTCATTGGGACAGTGCGTAGTAAAATGTTCAAGAAATTGTTGGAATCCTGTTGGGAAAAGAGCTCGATCGATTTGACGATCATTGAATGGGTCGAACCGAAACAGTTAGGAATATTAAGGTCTGAACGACATCGATCGCATCTGCCGATTATCCACCAGTTTAATCCCTTCAAGAAAGAGTATACAAAGCACACATGGACCGGAAGAAACTTTCCTCTATTTCCTGATCACTTTAGTAACCTGTGGGGCTATCGCTTGCGAATAAGAACACCCGATGTGGATCCGTTCTCAATCGGCAAGTTCAACCAGAAGAATGAGCCAATCAAGGTCGGTGGTGCAAATATAGTTCTGATACAAACGATCGCTCGAGCTATGAATGCCACTTTGGAATATATGCCGCCTACCTACACATTACCCAGGAGTCATTTCACAAATCAGTACGATTACTATCACTATAACGCAGCATTGCAAAAGGCAGACCTGGTTTCGAATTTGATAGCTATTTCGTCCGAATCACCGTATGCAAGTTTGAGGACAACTCCAATAATCCACGATGCTTTTTGCGCGGTTGTGCCGATTCAGAATGAAGACGTAGGCGCAAATTTCTCACACTTGATCGCGGCATATTGTCTGAGCATTGTTACCGTCCTGATCTATTTGGTACTGAGCCGCGTGCTGCGATTTTCTGCTCGCGTCTGGGGAGCTTTCTACATCGCGCGTTTGTTCTTTGGCGTGTCGGTGTCCCAACGGCCTCGCAAAAATGTCGAGCGTGTTATCTTCGCTTCTTTGCTCGCCATTTCGGCGATGTACTCATCCTCCGTTTACACCGCAATGACAGACGTCAGTTTGCACTCGACCAAGACGAAGGAGTACAACAGTATCGAAGATCTCGACCGATCAGGATTCAAGCTTATGATAGATCCTATTAATGTCAACAAAACGTTCTCCCACGCAAAAGGCTCGTTATTGAATTTAATGCAAAAAACTACCGTCACTGAAAGTTCGAAAGTCTTGATGGACTGTGCGAAACGGGCTGCTAGAAAAAAAGACGTACTATGCTTAATGTCCAAAAAAACAGCTACCGTAGCGTTAACAAGAAATAACCGATACGGACCTGACAAAATTAAAATCTCGAAAGCTTGCTTGTGGTCAGACAGTTTTGTCTTTCAGCTCAGTGGAATATCACCTTATCGATACAAAATCGATGCGCATATCCAGTCTCTGAATGCGGCTGGATTGATTTCCAGGTTTTATAACAAAGAAAATGTGGAGAACAGCAAATTGCCTATAAGTGTGGAAGAGGAAATTTTTATCGAGGAAAAAAACAACAAGACCGCAATGTATCAACATTTGTTGGCAGTTTCCATTGTTGGTTATTCGATATCGCTCTTGGTATTTTTCATCGAGCTAATTGTTGGTCGCATCATACAATACAGGAAATCGAAAGTACAACCATTTTACTTTCCATACACCGATTAGGGAAAGAATTGAAAAATATACCGAGGGCTGGAGAGGCTTCTTTTGATTCTTAGGAACATATTTCGTGTTTGAAAAGCGATTGAACTTTACTCGCACGGACTATAAATGACGAAAAGCTTTCACACGTTTTACGGGAAAATTGCCTTTTTGCTATTATGCGATCGAATTGTGGACGACGTTGGTTATTTGCCACGCGAGATCATTCGATAGAGAAGAAACGATCAACTAGAAAAAAAGTATGAAAAGCTTGACCTACTTAAACCGATACACATTGTAATAAAAGTTCTATTATCGCAAATGCACAAAGTATCCATCGTCTATACTTTGTAGAAACTTCACGTGGTACCGATCAATTTCTATGTCGCGTGTTTAGGATAAAGGATCATAACAGTTTACCAACTTTTTAGAACATTTTATTGACGGAGGCTTTTTCACCGACAGTGTGCAATGTGCGAATAGTTATCCAATTAATATTGATTTTCGTTTCCAATCGGTCGAGTTTTCCGCGATGCACTTTTATTTATCTCGGTAAGTTCGTTCGGACTGTTTATCGAGCTGCCTGAGCTCTTTCTATTCAGTACGAATAGACAGACAATACGAAAAGTGCAGAACTTACGCATTCGCCATTTTGTGGATAAGGAACGCGGGCTTTGCGGATAAAAACATCGCGAGATCACTAGTAAAATGAATATTGCCAGGATTTTCTGGGGTTTTCTGACCTTTGAGCTCGTCGGTAGTTATGTGGAAGAAACAAAATGGTCGGAAGACTTGACACGGTACATCGCCGAAGATTCAGGAGCTCGCCAAGTCGCGTTGATAACTTACTTGGCTGAAAACAAAACGACTACAAGTTCAATAATCGACGACATTTCGATCAAGTTGATCGAGATGATTCCTGTTCTCAGCATCAATATAGAAGCGGATTTGAATAAAACGAACGATTCACCGCCGAACAATGACTTCGAGGATTCGTTCGGGATTGGTACGGGAGCGACGTTTTTTCTCCTCATTCACGAATCTCTCGGTAACGAGCCTACTCTACCATCTCGAAGGTTTGTCAACGCCGTCATAAATATGGCAACTTTGCACCACGATCCAAAATTTTTGATATTATTTGTCGGCCGAGAAGCAATCGACAGTTTTGAGGAGTTGCTGCGATACGCTTGGACGAGAAAAGTGTTGGATTTAACGATCGTCGAGTGGCTGGAACCGAAACCATTAGGAATGTTGATCAACAGAGATTATCAATCTGATCCTCCGATTATTCATCAGCTAAATCCTTTCAGAAATGAGTATACAAAACGTGCATGGATCCGGAGCAATGTTGCTCTATTCCCTAAAAAAGTGGATGACATGAATGGCTATCCACTGAGAATCAGAGCTGTCGATTCAGAGCCATTCACCATTGCAAAGTTTGACAAACTCAACCAACCCACGATCATTGGTGGCGCAAACATGAACCTGTTGTTCACTATAGCCGAAGGAATGAACGCATCTTTGACATATCTTCCGGCGATATTTGCTGAGAATCCGAAAGATGTTAAAAATGTACAAGATTTAATGTATTACAAAGGAGAACTGCAAGGAATGGACTTGCATTCGTATCTCTCGACACGTTTAGTTTCCTCGAAGTACGGTTCGCTAAGAACAGCTTCTATAAATATCGCGACAATGTGTGCAGTTGTACCGATTTTGAGGGCACATCGAACACCTGTATACACGCAATTGTTATACACCTATTTTTTCGTTACTCTTATAATCTTGATATTTTGGATGACAACGCGTGTACTCCGATTTACTTCTCCTGTTTGGAGACTCGTCAACATAGCAAATATGCTGATTGGTGTGGCAGAATCCCGACCACCGCATAAAAACGTCGAGCGAATAATCTTGGTTACCTTGATCACTGTTTCCTCCATTTATTCATCTTCGCTATACGCCGCAATAACGGAGCTGAGTTTAGAGACTTCAGGGGAACTGGAGTTCAATTCTGTCGAAGATCTCGACCGTTCTGGATTGAAACCAATAATCAGTATATTCGACTTCAACACAACGTTCTACGAGGCCGAAAATTTCATGCTGAATTTAATGAAAAAATCTTTTATCGACAAAGAGAATATGATGAATTGCGCAAAACGTGCTGCAGAAGATAAAAATGTGATTTGTTTCATGGACACGATGAGAGCCGAGGTGGCAATTTCCAGGAGCAAAATTGGAGGAAAAAACAGACTCAAAATCGCAAACGTTCGTTTCTGGTCAGACAGTGTAGCCTTTCTAACAGGCAAGCGATGTCCATATCGCTCCAAAATTGATGGCATTATCATGCGAATGCACAACGCTGGATTGATCGATAAATTGTACACTGATGCAAAAATCACTTTGATTACACACGACCCAGTCGTGGACGAGACTAAACTGAAGGATAAACAAAGTATGGCGTCGATCTATCAATATTTAATGACAATTGTCATTTCCGGTTACATTATATCGCTGCTGGTGTTTGTAATAGAAATACTTTTCTATCAGACATCGAAATTTACGAAATTAAACAAGCGAACAACTGTCCGTATCGCTTTCATCAAATAGACACGATGTTTAGAAAGAGAACACTTGTTATATTCTTATAAAAGCACGTGTGCTGTTTTAATTGAATGAATAAAACGTAAAAAAAAAAAAAAAAAAACATAAATGAATCAAATGAGCACGAATTAATCGTTTGGACAGAAAAAAGACATCAGCACGTTTGGCTTGACAAGAAACTCAGTGGTTTTCAATCGATTATTTATCGAGCATACACTCATATTTTGGGATGCTGGAGGTTCAAAAATCTGTAAGATGCAGTATGGATTGAATCTTTGTGGAAAGTCTGCTCTCCGAAGAGACGAGAAAAAGAGAGAAAAATATTAGTACATTCGCGAATATCACACCAAGTCGTATAGCAGTAAATATGGGACACGTCTTTCCTGTCAGTCTCGAAGAAAAAAAAAGAGAGAAAGAGATAAGAACGTGGGAGAACACACGAAGAGGAGCATCAGCATCGCAGAGAGATTCTGGATTTTCTGCTCTTACTCTTTCTCTCTCTCCTTCTATGCAGCACTAAGCTCAACAGGTTTTTACAAGAGGGACACTGCGTATAGGCACGAGTGGGTCAGCAGCGGCAGCAGCAACTAATGCTCTCTTCCCAAGACCGGTGAGATTATATACCTCGTTTAAAACACATGGATATGTATACATAAATATAAGACATTTCAAGTAAAATCAGTTCAATGTTCCCCACGGTTTGATCCACCGAAACAAAACGCTCGCCGTTTCCCTGATCCATTGCTTTGTGAACGAGTGAAAAATCACAAAAATTTAGTAATTTTTTATTTCTTCGTGCGAAGCTCCAAGAAGATTCAGGCCTATTTTCCAGCTGCAGAAAGTCGAAGCCGTTGCTTCTTTTTTCTGAAGAAAAAAACTATTTAATAGAAACCCCACGTATTGGCGATTGACTGGCGAGGAAAGTTACATGGCAAGCCCCTGAGGTCGTTCTCGTCGATTTAATCTTGTGATGCGAACGTGTCCACGGCGTGAAAATATCCGCGGGGGCGGTCAGGTGAAAATCTTTGCCGCCACGATCAGTGACGAAGACGAGGACGATGGCCACTTAGGTGAGCGGTGTTTGTAATCAAACAGGCGATCCTCTGGAGCCCAGCAGGAGCAAACTACAGTAAATTAAATACATATATATATATATATATATATATATATAGGTATGGATGTATAAACGGTATATAGAAACCGCAGAGAGCACGGAAGAAGAAAGTCGAGGCCTACCGGCTCGGGTCCCTCGCGTCAGTCCAGCGACGCCCGTTCTCTCGAATGCACGTCTCTTCGCACAGTGTTTTATGTATCTTCCATTTAAAAATCTCAACCTCACGTTCAATAAAAACGAGCGAAAAATCATGAATTTCCGTTTTAAATATGAAAGAAAAGTTGCAAAAATAATCGAGAGAGAACGAAACATGTAATCGTGATTTGTTTGCTAATGATAATGAGTGAGAAGTAAAAAAGTGCAGCAGGTTGAAGAATTCGCTCGTTTGAATCAGTCATTTTTCGAAACATCCACCGGAGGATTCATCGACAAGTGCAAACTGAAAAAAATCAAGGAACACGTGCGCGTGTGTGTGGAACTTGAGGATTACAACTTCATAGAATCTACTACACTTCACGAATAATATATAAATGTATATTTATACATATAACTAAATATATGTGTATATATTTTTCTGTACGATACATATTCTCGATTCGTAAATAATTAATGGTGAGTTCAGAGAATGCGAGAAATGCGCCTATTACGTTTATTTCGTAAAGTGTGAGAAAAATATATACTCGCGTGTGCACGAGATTTACACCGGCGAGAGATTTTAATCTCTCATCTTCTTTTCATCTTAAAGATCCGAACGCCGCAGCTAACCACGTTTATGAATGTAATTACGAGAGGCTCGATCGTGTTGCAATTTTTCGCAAGTTACGAATTTCATTTTTTATTCCGACAGTCTACCTTTTGATAGTATTCTATTTTTCGCGATTTTTCGTTGACGTTAGTTTCTCAAATGATTAAAATTTTTTTCATTTTTCTCGATCACCCGTTTCTGCTCGCGGGTATAAATCTCGTCGCTTCTCTCGTCCCACGAGTATCTGATTTTCTGACCTCCCTCGTACTCATATTATATTCCGTATGTGAAATTTAATGCTCCACGAAGGTGAACCTCCCTTTCTTACTGGCTCACCTTTGCGAATCTTTCGCAATTGAAAATTAAGCACTTTGGCAAGATTCGCTCGAGTTTTGTCAAAATGTTGTTGTGTTGTTGTTTTTTTTTTCCCTTAATTCGCACGTTAAATTTAATTGGTGGAATTTGCATGAAATCGAAGCTGAGAACATTTTCCATTTCGTGATGCACACACATCGAGACACACGATCAAAGGGGCACGAGAAATCGTTGCGTAGGTGTGTGATGACATTTTTATGAAACTCAATTGAACAATGCATTTTTTGAGATGTAATCGAGACCGCAGAAATCTGGATCAACTATTTTTTCTTCCCATAGCTCGACTCTTTTCCTCACAAAACACATTTCGATCATTAATACGATGATTATGATGAATTTTAAATGAAATTTAGGTTCGGGATAGACAGAACATTAATCAAAAGTCACTATCGGACAGAAATTTATTACTTTCCTCTGTGAATTACTTTTTCTCTTGGCGTGGTTTTCCACTGCACGACGATAGTATCAAAAATATTAACCCTAGAACGGTAACCTTATTTTTTTTTACCTGCTCCGGTAACCTGGGGTCATAATTGATCCCAATTTTGAAAAATTCATATCTCCGGTAAAATTCAACAAAAAGGCTTTAACTTGGGCTCATTCTTTTCATTTTTTAATGCAGGATCACGTGAGTCTGAGGCGATTTGCTTGAAGTAAAAAAATTAGTCAAAAATGCGGTGGAACCCAAAAAAACGGGAGAACGAAGGGAGAAAGAGCGCGGGATCGAAATTCGCATGGGGTCGTTTTGACCCCAGGTTTATTATTCATTATTCATTAACTTGATGGTAAATCACACGATTGACCGAGATTTAATAACCAACGATTAAAGGCCTGGCACACTTTGAAGTCTTGTTCAATGTTTCGTGAGTTGTTTTGAAATCCTTGAGTCTTCAAATTTTAAATCCTACATTTTCCTTCGGGAATCGTTTGAATTTGACGTTGTACAGAATGAAAGTTCTGTATTGTCATATTAGACATAAACGTCGTATACAGATATAAACATGCACGTGTTTAATTGACTATATACTGTGTGGAGAGTGCATGGAATGCAGTCGGCCTAGGTCTATCTCGATAAAGGGTAAAGGGGGAAGTGGGTTCACGCGTTTTATCCTTTTACGTATATCATTGGTGTATGGCTTCTTGGGAGACTGTCTCGACGTCATTTACTTGTTGTGTCTTCCACGGGGACAGATATTTCCGGGTGTATTATTGGGAGCAAAGGAGCTTTGGTTTAATCGTAACAGACACGTGCCACCATTGATACCATAACTTGAATAATTGAATATAAAAATAAAAATATCGAAAACTTCATGAATTTATTTTCTAATTTTCTATCCAAACACTCAAGAACATGATTCTTGAATAACTAACGGGAAAAAAGAAACTCAAAAGTCTACATTTCCGATAAGATCGGTCCTAGTTGTGCTGAGTTACGAAAATACACTTTTCCACTCGAAAAAAAATCCTTTTTAAATCAAATTAATTAGTTACTCACACGAACGATCTCCTGATTAGGACTATTTTGAAATAAACCAATACTTGGATAGGTGACCGTTTTCATAAATCGATGTTTATCGGAAAATTACTGCAGATTGGAGTTTCTGAGTGCTGCGATTTAGATTGCGATATCTAATGGATGATAATTCCCGGAATCTCGAATGGCCCAGTGCTCTATATATTTTTCATATTGACCCACATTATTGCCGCACGCTGTAATCTCCAGGAATGAAAGTTAACAATTATGACCCGTACATTCTTTCCAGTCCTCGGATTCTCACGTAATAATGGCTTTACCGATAGTCCAAAGAGATTCAAAAACACACTCTAAAATTATACGTGACCGAGTGTTCAACAGTATTATATAGAAAAATAATAATGCAACCGACGTCGTGTTCGCTAAAAGTAATTTTTTTGCCTGTTGACATTTTCTATTTTTTATAGACTAAGAATTCCTGGCCCCGTGACCGTTGGTGTAAATATTCCGCACTCGGTAACTGGCGGCTGGTAGAAAATCATCATGTCCATTCGCGCTATAGCGTATCATCAATATTTCTATAGATATAGAGTTTCTTTGAGAACTCACTGATTTTTCATGCTTACATACACCAAACTTATATTTCTGCGTGCACATATAAACACAGACGTATGTTTATACGCTCTCGCTAACTCCCGCAATTATTCGTAATAGCGAGAAAGTTCGAGCTCGCACGAGGGAAGCTTCCACATGTGTACGGGGCATTCAGCGTCGAATTAATTACGCTGCGACGTTTTTTTTTTTTTTTAATTGTTCTTGCACATACGTTCGCGGGTGTTTACGAGACCATCGCGCCCTCTCGACCCTACTTTGCTGTGCCTGTTTTTGCAAAATCCAACAGAATGTGGCCCACAGCTACTCTTTTCCGATGCTTACGCGGCTCGCGCATCGAATTCGTCATCATAAAGTCAGAAAACTGCATTGATGGGTAATCAGTGACCCAACGAAATTCTGCTCTCAGGAAAGTTGCACTCCACGGCGAATTCTTACGCGCAACACAAATTTAACGAAAAAAAAAAAAAAATGTAAAGCGATTACACGATCAAGAGAGCCGGAAGTAATTAGCACCGTATTTTGGCGCGTTGACGAGCGAATTAAAAATCGTGATTTATTACTGTTCTGATCAAAATGGAGATTAAGATTGTCTGAATGAAAAGAAACGATGTCAAAAATCGTCGGAGCTCGACGTCCGCAAAAGACATTGCATAAGGAAGAGATTATCAATTCGTACGAACTCGTCTGCATTATAGTTGATCTGAGAAAATGTTGGAATCCCACCAAGGGCTGCTGGAGCACAGACCAAAGTTATACGGATCTATCGCTTCACATGTACATACATGTACTTGTGTACTACTATTTTACCGGCTAGATTACACACGTGTGTACTTCCTCCATTAACAATGGGACTCGGAATCAGAACGGATATCGCATTTAGCTGTTGTACGAGGAACGTACATACGTTTGTACGTACAGCTTGCAAAAAATCGTGACATTTCATGAAACTTTACGCTTCGTTGCAGTTTTTGACCTTTTCATTAGTGGACCAACACAAAAACATTTGATTAACGATGCCGGACTGTGGTAACAGTTTTAAAGCGAATTCTAAAGACTGTCGAAATTTTGTTGTTGTTTTTTTTTTAATTTATTCACTTCTGTACGTCCTTGTCAGACTTTCCCATAAAGTGAGCAATTTTGGTGTGTTTTTTTAAATTTAATCATCGAAATTATGAATCAACATCCAATGATTCATTGGCGAGGTTAATTTGCGTGTTTGGTTTATTAGATTTGATAAGGAATTGACAAGCTTAATTAAATTGATGGAAATGCACACGAAACTTAATTGAGGCTTTTGCAGTATCGACCAAGTATTTAATTACGTATTCTCAATTAAGCCGAATTGTGCTAATGGCATCTGTACATGGTCGTTATGTTCAGTTACTTGTATATATGTATGGATTTATATTGAAGTATATGTCCGTATCGAGAGCACAGTACTTAAAACTACACAAGATCGCGTCGAGGGCTTCTTATTGGAAGTTTACGCTCGGTATGGCCTGGAATCCGCGAGCTCGTCAGGCGCGCGGAACATATCCTTTTTTTTTTGCACAATATAGGCCCCGCCGCTTCTGTATTCGCGGCAGAGTGCATTCTTGCACAATGTTTCCTGCACTCCGATAACGAAAAGTCGTTTAAACTCGTTAGAAAATCGACCAAATTAAAATTAACGATTTTGCTTCCTCGTCGGAAAAGAAATGAGTGAATGAAAACAGAAACGAAAGCAACTTGTTAATGTCGGTGATGTGTATTGAAAAATTTATTGGAAATTTATCAAGCACGACGTTTTTATTTCTGTTGGTAAGAGCAAAAGAGAGAAAACTTGGTGGAAAAAAGAATTTCGTAAACGAGCAATATCTGTTGGGAAATATCGCGAAAGTTTTTTTCCTGTAAACAGGTCACCTGGGATTTTTATTTGTACAGAACTAAATATCGCGAAATGTGTTTTTTTTTTTAAATTGTACGAAAAATTGAGTTGAATGAAAACGAGAAATGGAATCGCTATGATGAAAATCCATGTAAATAGGACAGGAAAAATGCATTTAATTGAGTAGTGAAACCGATTTAATTGGACATAAAAATTTGATCGAATCCGATTTAATTAAGTGAAGATGTAATGTTTTAATTGACTAGGGAAATCTTTTGAGCTTAAATATTCGCGATAAGTTAATTGAATTAAGCAGGAAAACTTGAGTTCTTTTCAGATCTGATGATTATATATTTTTTCTCCATTCGTTATCGTATTACGAAAAGTGTTCTCGTTCAACGGACTGACGGAATTTCGTAATTTTTCGCACCGCTGACGTTGAAAAGTAGCTTGAACGAAACAATCGTTCATTACTTGCATTTTTTACACTCTCAGAAAATATTCATTAAGGAAAAAGTTGGATAAAAAGTCGTTGCTATTTGCTCTACAGTGCCCTGTTCCTGAATACCCGCATGGACGGAGCCGGCTTCGGATTTTGTCACTCCTACACAATCTCCAATGACGCATTTAGCTCGATTTGTCTTACCAAAACAGAGACTTATCCCGGAACTCCGAAATTTGTTATTTGTTGCTCGCAATTGCACGATGCAACGAAAAATCTTTGAGGAATTGTTCATCGTGCTAAAGATCGATAGAAAATGTAAATATAATTAATTGCAAGTAAATTGATCTGCGAATGATTGATTTCCTGATTAAAAAAATATCTAGTAAAATTGACAAAAATCTGCGATAACTCGATATTTTCAGGTGTATTTGGTCGCGGGGATTGGGTTCGAATCGATCGGAGCTCAGACACTGGTTTGGCCGGGACAAGACGAAGAACCATGTTCTCCGGAGAGTTTCGCATCGAGAATCGAGAATGTGGCGCTCTCAAAGCTCTTTCTCTGTTTTTTTCCTCTCTCTCTCTCTCTCGCTCTCTCTTCCCCTTTCCCGGGGCTATGAATTCCGTTACACGCGAGCTCGAGCACTTGTACGATCGTTTCTTCTCTCGTACTCTCTATCTACTCTTCCCTCGAGCAACAGGTATCTCGCGGTGTGTTCCACGACGAAATTTTTCTTCAATCTTTTTTTTTTCTATTTAACGTTCCTCGCCCGTGAGATCCGCAAACCAACGGAGCAACTTCATTTTATTTTTATATATATATACCCACACGGACATATATCGATTCGTCTCCATAATAAATACACATCTATGTAAACATGTATGTGTTTGTATTCATACATAAAGAGAGAGAAAAAAAATACACACGTTGTACAACATTCCGACCATTGTATATTCGTTAAATATTGTTTTCTCTCGCAGCATCTCGCTGTGGACATTTCTTCTGTCGTCCCACACAATTCCTTCAGTAAGAATAACGACACGGTTAAGTTTCCAATGAAAATATACACCGATGAACGAAACTTTCGGATTTCTTGACACAATCGATCAATTTTTATCGAAACATCGAGCTGCCCATTTTGCTTCTTTAAGAACTTTGATAATAAAGTGAAATAAACAATTTGGGGAACCGTTACAACGTGTAACGGAGAAAGAAGAAAATGGTTTCGCGTGCGTCTGATTATTAACCCTGACGAGTCCGTAACCACTTAAACCATTTCTCTGGGAAGGACGCGGTTCGCGGTAAATTGTCTCTCTCGATGCAAACTTCTGCTGCATACACGCGATCCAATCGATTACTTGACAGTGACCCTCCTCTCTCTCTCTCTCTCTCTCTCGGCTGTTTTTTTACCCTCTCAACGTCACGGGGTCAATTTCTATACTTTCTACTTCTCACATTCTGCGAGATGAGATCGCGCACCGGATGCGCTTCATATGCGGGAAGATGCTACTTAGCTGGGATTTAAAATATCAATACTTTCTCGCGTGCATCTATATATTCGTATCAATTAAATGAAACTCTTGTATCGAATTATTTATATGATACGGGGAGCAGAAATCTCGCAATTTCTCTCGAGCATTAGCTGGAAAGCTTGAAAGTTTCTTTGCTATTTGTTCGCCGCAGAATCGTTCCTCGTTTATTTTGCTTCCGTTTTTCTTTCCCATAACGACCATCCGTTTGTCGTCAATATTTCTCGAAAGTGGTTTGGAAATTTATGAAAAGATGAAAAGACTTGGAAAGTGTGGAATGTTCGATTTTATTTGCCCAGATACGCGGAGATTCTGTTGACGAGGATAACGAGCGTCATTTCTTTCATTTCTAATCGACTTTTTAATTCAATGAGAGCAACTTTGGCTGATGGAGTTTTTTTTTGAGAATTAATGAATTAAACGATACGTGAAATATACATAAAAGCAGCGGAGGAGATGTTTCATACGATTGTCCTCATTTTCAGGGAGTGGCGAAGCAAGATTCCGTGGTATAAAGATCAGAGGCGAAGACCTGCGAGAGCAGAAGAGCGCATCCAGGAGCGATGAATGGCACATTGGATTGAGAACGTGAACACGGGGGCCGGCGAGGAAAGGTTTTGAGAAATGGCTTCAGCAACGACGTGTAATTTCAGGGCAAACGAGCTCACGAAAAATGAGCCTGATTTTGTGACGGTTGTTAGCGTTGGAAATAACCAACAACCGTCTACGACAGCTGACAACTTTGTGACGGTTTTGTCGATCGGTACAACCGATAAGCATCATCCGCAAAATGATACTCCGCCTACCACCGTAATTAACAATTCAGACATACATCCGGAGGAGGAAGTCGAAGTCTTTAGACTTCCCGGCGAACCACTTGGCTTCGGTCTCAAGTTCGAAGGCGGCGCCAAAAATGCCGAAAAAGTCAAGAGACTCTTTGTTCAAAGCTGCGCTGAACAAAGCCCTGCAAGCAGAGCCAAATGTTCATGGGGAACCATTGGCGAGGGCGATGAGGTTCGTACACTTTTCTTAATCAATATTTTTCCAATTCACTTCATTTTCCCAACTTTTTCAAGAATTTTTTATTTTAATTGTTCTTCTTTATACATGGAGAGAAAATAATTTGAAAAATTAGTATGACAACACAGTTTCCTGGTACCGTTTCGTCCACCGGAGAGATTTTAAAAAATACATTGCAATTTTTCGTCTGAAATTGGGCGAAAAATGTAAAAACTTTAAAGAGACAACATGATGGAACCAGGAAATTATGTGCCATGGTAATTTTTCATATTATTTTCTCTCCCTGATTCGTTCCTATAAAAATCTTTTAATTGTTCAGTTTTCGGTATTTGTTGATAATTCTTACGTTTAGAATTATCGGTTGAAAGAGAAGTTTTTTGACTGATTAGAAAGTTGCTTATATCTGTTGAGAAATGTAATGACTTGAGTATAAAAAGATGAATAAAAATTGTCAACGACATTCAACAGGTATTGTCGATCGACGGAGTGCCAGTGACCCACATGAGTCGTCTAGACTGTGTCAGACGTCTGAAAGAATCGCAGTTGGTGATAAAATTGCTCGTAAGATGTCGTGGCGCTCTAAGGCCGGAAGTCGTGAGTGCGGAGCTCAAATCACCACCGAAGAATATTGTTAAGTGTGAGAAAAAAGTTCCTCCGGAATTGCCGTCGGTACCACCCCCGGTACCGCCTCGAAAATTACGTCATGCTCGCGGTTCCGGTGACGGTGAGGCTAATCCAATTCCGGCTAAGAAAACCTGGAACGGAAGTCCGGTGTCGAGTGGCTCGTCCTCGCAAAATGATTCTCCTAAACTAAACTTCCAAATTGTTGGATCCCCGAGAAATGCAAAAACTTGTGAAGATTCCTCGCTGATGAAAAGTCCTCAAGTTTCGCCCAACATCTGCTCCAAAAAGTCACCCAATGAGAAGTCACCGGAGTTATCAAAATGCAAACAGGTCTTGAGTCTTAATTATTTTAACTCTTCGAGTACACACTGGGTCATTTTGACCCGAACAATATTTCGATTTTTTGGTATTCAATGGCAACGAATATTTCAACATTTAATTTTCGTTTTCCTCAAAAAAGAAATTTGAGGCCATAAAATATGAATAATTTACTACAAAAAAAAACAAAAAAGCATATTTACCGAAATACGACGATTTGAAAAACGCCTCAGGTCAGGTTGGCCCAAGATGCACTTAAGCACTCGAACGGTTAATAATCTCTTTATATATAAAACTCTACTACAAAATTGGGTTTGTGCTCTTTTCACACAAACCATTGAACCAATTTTCATGAATTTTTCACACGAATAAATGAATTAGAATGAATTAGAATAAGTCTTAAACTGGTTCTTGCCAGGCTTAGGAATAGGTGTTTTTTTATTTGGAACCCGAACCTAAAAATCACATTTTTCGTCACATTTTCAAAAATCACAACCAACTAAAAAATGATAATGAATCAAAAATTGCTAATTACCAATTCAAATATAATTCGAAAACGAAGATAATGAGCGGTAGCTGGAGTGCCAGATTGTAAAAAAAAAAGTTATAGCGATTTTCGTAAAATCAAAGTTTGAAGATTTTGAAAAAAAAAAATTAATTTTTTATTCTACGCTAGCTGTACCCTTCGGCGCCGACTAGGTGTGCTGTGGGGCCAAGCCCGCAGACATGGCTAGTACTATTATAAAATACATTTTTGAAGAGCAAATGAATGAGCACTTTGAATTTTCCATACCACTTGAAAAATAATTTGAAAAGCACGAGATTTCATTTTCGCTCGAATTTCCAATATTGCAAAAGTTTGAGACGGACTTTTTCTTCAAATTTTCCTACGACTCGCAGTTTGAAAGTGGAAATTTGAAGTTGTAGATATTTTTGATTTTGAAGGAACATTCAAATTGCAGGAACCCTCGGAAGCCATGGTTTACCTGGACGCAAGATCGCAGGATGGTTCGAGTACGCACGGAAGTACATCGGACGACACTGGAAGTTCGATGTCGACGGTGGTGGATAGATTTTCGTTGAGCGATCGTTTTTCAACGGTTTCAACAACGTCGACGACGTCTGGAGGGGCGGCGGAACAAAGTGGATGCAGCGATCGGACGATCGAGGAAACAACCGACGAGACGTTCGATTCTCGTGATATGACGAGGCTGCCAACGTTGGAGCATTTGGAAAAGGATTTCTTGACCAATCCATCGGAATATTTGTTGAAACGTTTGGCGAGTTCGGAAGCGGCGACGCACGTGGAATTGCGCGGAGACGCCGGGGCTCTAGTGGAAAAGATAACCGCAGTTGTCGCACCAAATACAATTATAATCGAAGAAACAATGACTTTGCAGCCTCCATTGTGCTTCCAGGATGCGCCATTGAGTTACGGCCACGAAACACGACCGGGTCTCGTTTATACAGCTGACTTGGCTGCAGACTCAACAACTCACTTCCGACCGATACGCGACGAAGCTTCGATCGTCGAATGCGTTAACGGTGGAACTGCAAATTCTTACAGAACTTACGAACCGATCGTTTCCCCGGTTGCCCCAAAGTTACCGATCCGCAATCACGTCAACAGAATCCCAGTAAATCAAGAAAAAGATGCAGCAGCGATTGTACCAGAAACTGTCGACAACGAGACTCATCACTCTCGGGAAGTTCCTATGCCGAGAGAATCTATCGATCGAGTCGCCCCGATTTTGCCGCCAAAACCATTGCCCCGAAAAGACATAAAGCTCAAAAGAAAAAGGCCTCCACCTCCCCCGCCACCGCCTCCCCGACGAGAACCTCCTCCTCCGGTTCCTGTCAGAACTCAACCGGAGCCCATCGAGGGTTTTCCTCTTCCCAATGTCCAGGCGATTGTTGAGGAAGCTCCAGAAGTCTCTGAACAAACGACGAATCCCGAAGAAAAATTGTTGCCATCGACGAATATCGAAAACACACGGAGTCTCGAAATCGAGGACAACGAAGGAATCCTCTTGACCGACAGTGACAATCGCCACACTCCACCGTTCGATTCTCCATCGAAAAAAGTTCAAAACTCCGCTACAGGAACGAACAAAGTTCTGGAAATAATTGAAATGAAAAAGAACAAAGCATTCAAAGAATCAACCGATCAAATGTCACCTTCAAAAATTAGCGACGACGTCAATACTTCTTCGAGCACTTCTCCAGGGAGAAATGGAATTTCTGTCGTTCCGGCACCGAGAGAGAAACGGAAAAGTTTCGAGAAAAAAAGGGAGGACACGGTTTCGTGCGAACTCGAAGATTCCGAGGAATCGAACAGTTCGGAAATTTGGCAAGAGGCTAAAGAACATCAGGACAGCAGTGATAACATCAGTATTAATTTACAAACTGCCAATGGATTTGATCTTTTCGACGGATCAGTGCGGGACGATTCAGCGATTGGAAAAGATGGCTCATCGCGATCGAAAAGTGGCAAAGAATCTAACGATCAGGGAGACGATGACGACGACGAGACTTATCGATCGCTGGACGAAATCAAAGAAGACTTGAAAAGCACCGAAAGCAATGGAACCTTGAGCGAGAGTTCCGAAGATGATGATGAACGACAACGAATTTGCGAGAATCCCGAAATTGAGAGAGACTCGACGAGTGATGACAGCGAAGATAATGGCGACGATTATTATTGGCAAAGTAATCTAGCGACCATCGGAGAAGAGGAGGAAAACTCCTCGTTGGAATACACAAACGCGTAAGTTGTCTCACTCATTATCCAATCAACAGAATTTGCAATAAAGTTTTAAAATCCTTCTGATTTCGATTGAAAAATGATCCAAGTGCCAAAGACTCTTGTTTTTCGAATAACGATGCGATAAGCTTCTGTAAGTTGGGGTGATCGTATGAGAAAACAGATGAATGACGAAACGTGTTAATTACGATAAATGCTTGAGTGAATATCCCGAGTTAATTGAAATTTGTACTAAAAACATGCGGCCCGGAAACAAGGAGGAGAGAGATCGCGTCGGAAAACACAGAGTTGTGTCACCGAGAGTAAATACACGTGTATGCGGTCGAAAGTAAAGGTTAATTGGGTGCGCTATTGATTGAGTGGAAAAAAGTCAAATAAATGTATGCGGAATGATTAAACGAGAGAAGGAAAGAGAGAGGGAGAAAAAAGATAACATAACGTAATAATATGTGTAATTTGTGTGTGGTTTTCGATGGGAAAATTCTCGGATTAAATAAAAATCTAAACGAGATCCGCTCGAGGGCGAGTTCGCACGAGCTAATGGTCGATAAATATTTATCGTTGCAGCAACAAGGACGTGAACAATTGCGAAGACAAGTCATCGTGTGGAGATCGAGTCGAGTTGAAGAGTGAAACAACGCGGGGGTGTACGGTGGAGATAACTGAAACGATGAAGAATGGTGAGTACGAGAGTTGAACAGCGATCGAGTATTTTTATGGCTATGATATTTTTTTTTTTTTTTCCCATTAACAACCATAATGAAAAATAATAACTCGAGAATATCGAGAGGGATCGTGCATATTAAGAACGAGACACACCCTTGAAAATGAAATACTGAGAAAGCGCAGGAGCAAGAGAGCGAGAAAGTAAGAGACGAAGAATAAAGAGGGAGGGAGAGAGACCCACGCGCTTTGCTCAATCGCGACGAATGGCCCGCGCACTCTATCGTGCAAAAGGTTATACGAGTGTCGTCGCCTTTCAATTTTTATCCTCATTTTATTATTCGGTGGGTGTCGATGCAATTTTAACGGTTCGCGACCGTGATTGGTGTCTTAACTAACCGTGCAATAAAATCCACCAGACAGTTGCTCAATACGCGATTCTGTAATAGCCACTTACGTGGTGGGGAAGAAGAAATTCAAGACAAAAGGATTTTCCTAAACGTGCACGTAATCGGATTAATCCGAACTAGACAATGGTTGTTTTTAGTAAAATTAGCAACGATTGCATCGAATCAGTTTTAACTGTGAAATCATAACGTTGATGAATAAAAAATTATCATATTTCTAAGAAAACGCTAAAAAACAATGAAACTGAAATTCCGCTGTCGGGCCAGTGGCTCTGAGTGTGTTTAAGAAAATAGAAAAGGAATTTTTCAAAGAATGTATCGTCTTAACCCTCCGTGGTCACCAGGGGTCAAAATGACCCAAGCGCAACTTTGAGCTAGAATTACTAAAAGTTCTTGGCGCTCGAGACGGTTGGCCTCCTCTCCAACGATGCTTTGGGTTCCAGAATTTTTTTTTTTTACTTACACATTGCATCTTTGCTGATTTTTTTTCGCCATTTAGAAAATTGGGTAAAATTTTTTTTCCTCGATATTCTTGTTCGGAAAGGTTCAAACTAATATCCTGAATTTTTATCCGTCGTTCGGAACGATACTGGCAACGCGACAAGCGTTTAAACATGAGGCTGGGGTCGTTTCGACCCCGTGCGACCAGCGCGTTATTTCTAGAACTTTTGACCATGGAGGGTTAATTCGAAAGAATCGGAATTTGTATAAAATATGTGAGAGACAAAAATTGCGATGGTCTGAGGCATGAATTCTCCAGCATCTGTTTATCGAGCGAGATTCCTCGCTGCATCCTCATGAGAGATCGTGTAGTGTACGAATACACACTCTTCCTTGGTCCACCTCTCTCGCAACTGGTCCCTCTCTCTTTTTCAGCATTTTTCTCGTTCTCGTCTTTAATTTACGATCAAAGCGAGCATATATGACTCTCTCGAGATAGCGAGGAGGAAAGGGTGTGATACGAGGGCAATGGACCACTCCTCGAAAGTGGAAATGACCGGAGGTGGCCCGACACGTTAGCTCGGGGCACGTGAAGATATATATGCGACCAAATCGGCAGCTGAAATTGATGAAAAGGTGTTAATCACGTAATGCAAAGTGTTAAATAGTCGCCGTAAGCCTTTTCGCCTACAAATATGCGGGAGAATGGTTCGGTGCAGATTTCTCATGGAGGTGGGTTAAAATGGACTGGTTGTATGAGAGGAATCATGAATTAATCGGCTGGCTGGTAGCTCATTGGGAAAGTATCGAGGGAATCGAACTGGCGGCGGTTCAAATTAGTACAAATTTAAGTTGGTAAACGGAGTTTTGCAGGTTTACATATACGGGGTGATGTTATGCACGGTGGGTGTGAGAAAAACCGGCTTCTCTGTCAGGGTACTCAAGCTCTCTTTACCTCCTACTCCTCCTACGATATATTTCTCTCTCTCTCTTGGTTGTTGGCTGCTGTGGTCGCATTGGAGTCTTTCCCCTTCAGATCCCGAGAGCTCGCGAGAGGTGAAAATTGACGCTACCTTCTGCTTCTCTCAAGCCTCGTTCACGGGAGTGTTCTCCATGTACTCGTTTCGAAAGGAAAGAGAGAGAGAGAGAGAGAGAGAGAGAGAGAGAGAGAGAGAGAGAGAGAGAGAGAGAGAGAGAGAGAGAGAGAGAGAGAGAGAGAGAGAGAGAGAGAGAGAGAGAGAGAGAGAGAGAGAGAGAGAGAGAGAGAGAGAGAGAGAGAGAGAGAGAGAGAGAGAGAGAGAGAGAGAGAGAGAGAGAGAGAGAGAGAGAGAGAGAGAGAGAGAGAGAGAGAGAGAGAGAGAGAGCGAAACAAGGGGAGAAAGAAAGGAATAAGATGAAGAGAGTGTGGGTGGTTGGCCGAGAGCATTTGCCCAGTGGAAAGCAACGAGGAGAGAGGTCTACATGAGCCCCGTGGCTGTTAGTTGGTAGTCACAACAATATGGCGTTACTCTCTCTTCTCTCTTTCCTCTGGCTCTCTTTTGAGCATGCTGCAGCCGAATGTTAGCCAGCATCTTGATTCTTCACCATTGCTGGAGCTTTACTCAGCATCCCAACACATTATTCTCATCTCTGTTGCTCTCGTGTACCAAAGAGCACCAGTGGCTGACCGCTCTCAAGGTCTCATTCCCCCTTATAATCGCGAGAGTGCGCTCGTACTCGCCTTTTCCTTCCTTCCTTTTCGAGATCTCTTTCGTTGTTACATCGTCGTATATACTTTCCTTATATCTATATACGCGAACGCGCTGTCCTACGTACTTGGAGACTCGTACCATGGGCAACGAGTTTTCCTACCTATACAGCTATATATATATATATATATTTATTTATATCAATGTATATAGACGACCGTTGTAGGCGCGTATCGGACTCACTATGCGCAGATAAGCCTTGCCTTTATGTACCCCATACATGCCTTTGACTCGCACTACTTTCTACATGTATATCTATATCTCCTTTTTAATATATATTCACGTCAATATGCATATATACACCGTATGCATATTTATTAGTTGGCGGTATATAGATTATTACATGAGAAGAGTTTATAAGATAGCGCAATTGCTCCGGGCAAATCGAAGAAACTACATTCCTCAAGAAGGTGGAGAACGTGTATATATGCTGCACGTTTACATATAGGATACGGAGAACGAGGAGAGAGAGAGAGAGAGAGAGAGAGAGAGAGAGAGAGAGAGAGAGAGAAATGCAAGGTCCTTGGCTGTGCATATGTTGGCTGAAGCAAACCCTCCTGCCCATTCCCTTCGACTAGTATTATACTGACCTAAAGATTACTAGCACAGTCCACGACGACGACAACCAAGATCGAGATTCTCGACGCAAAATTACGAGGCTCGAAAACATCGCAGATCGCTTTTAACGTCCTCGAGCATACGCCAACTCGAAGAATACATTTTTACTTCGATTTCATGAGCGATTATACGTGCAAATTGCAACGAGCATCCTATTTATGGAAATCTACGAGTGCTAACATTTTTTCAAATTCGATTGAAGTTATTCATTTTCGCTTGTAAGTTTTTAGAGAATTTCGTTTTATATGAAGAAATTAATTTGTCGCGGAGTGTATGTCCGGAAATTTAAATTGGGAGGATGTGGGTAAAGTTTCTCTGGGTGAACGTTCGTGAACCAAATATCACATGAGTTTCATTCTTTATTAGCAAAAGTGACCAATGAGGCATCTTTCATAAAATCAAAATGTCGTTCATATTTTTTCAACTCACTCGTTTATTTTCATTTAAAAAATATATATACATATATATGCAGATTGCATAAATATCTATATATAGAACGGGGCTCGCGGATGTTCGTGAGAAAGGCGTGACACCAAAAGTGAGGGAGTGAGGGAGAAAGAGAAAGAAAAAGACTTTGAGGCACCGCAACTCCACGATCGTAAAACGTCCCTCGCCACGCGGGCACGACGACGGAATTTCGTTCTCTTTCGAATGGACGACGAAACTTGAAACTCCGGCCACGAATTCACGAGGGATTGAAGGAAAATAAAATTAATTAAGGGCTTTGAAAATGTTTTGCAAACCGGAGAAATCCGCGATGCAAATAAATAACAAAAAAGTCTATATAACGAACACACAAAAATGGCACCCACGTCCTTACTATCGCGCGCGATATATTGACGCGCTTTTCATTAGCCCTTGTCCACCGATTTTTCGGACATGAATTTTCGTATGTATTTATGTGTATGGAGAAGAGAAATGCGGTCGTTGCATAGCTCGAATACCATTTCCCGGTAGATACAGAGAAAAGAATCTCTTCGGAGCGTCTCCGTCTCTCTTTATAAGCGACGTGCTTTTTTTTTCAACTCTCTTTTACTCTTTCACTCTTCGTGACCGTCTCTTACGTTCGCGTGGACGAGGAAGCTTCGCGGATGACTTTAAAGGGTGAAGGAAACGACAACCAGAGAGAAAAAGGACAAGAAGACGAGCCGCTATATCGCCAATGGCGGAATTATCCCATCTTTCTCTTTTGCTCTCTCTCTCTCTCTCTCTCTCTCTCTCTCTCTCTCTCTCTCTCTTTCTCTCTTTTTCTTTCTCGGAGGTTATGGCTCGTCGCAAGTTATTCCAAAGGATATATAAGCCCGTGCACCAAGACGTACCGCGACTGTACTCAACTTTGCACACACTCACACTTCTTATATGCGCTTCTTTCTTCCCTGTCGTTGTTGTCTCGTTATTTCTTATGCCAGAAACTCTACGTACGCGTTTTACCGTCCTACCGCGAGAGCAAAAGACACCCTGGAGATATAACCTCCAGCTACGTAAAGTACACTATACAATAATCTTATCCTCTTTTATAAAACTTGAAAAAAAAACAAAACGCCTTCTGCCAAGTTTACTCATCGACCATTTACACTCCGTTCCCGCGGCTTTCCAAAGTCAACGCAATTATCCACCATTTTTCCTGAGTCCTTATCGTCCATTAAGTTCATAGATATTTTCAAAAAGAAATCAGATTTTTATCAAAAATCAAAACTCATTGAAATTTTCACAAAAAAAAAAAAGAAATCCGTTGATTCAAACGCATTGACAATTTTTTCGTGATTTCAACGATAATTCCTGATGAAGAGCGTTTCGTCGTTCGATCCCTGAATGTAGAAATGAAAATGGCGAAAAAAGTGAAGAAAATTGGTTAAAGTTTGAGATTCTGAGGAGCTAATTGCAAAGTAGAGAAAATTTAGGCAAAGCAACGAAATTGTGGTGGCCGAAAAGGGATTTAACTCGCGCCTCTTCCGCGAGAGAAGCGCCCTCTCTCTTTCTCTGTCTTTTCCTTCGTATACTTTGCACGGAGAGTTTGTGCTCTTGCCGGGGCTCTCCGGCTCGTTTCTGTTTGCCGATCGTGTGTTTCTCATATCGTGCAAGAGAGAACTCACAGTCAGTATCCTCGCGTTTGCCAGTCTCGAGTCGACTCTCCTCAAGTCAAATCGTACCTCTTGCTCGCGTTAAACTCGCCGGTTTTCGATACTCCGATAGTTTCTTTTCTTTGTTATTCTTTATTTTCTTTCCTATTAATTGTTCCAACTGACTTTATTTTTTGTCGTAATTTTCATCGATGAAAATTCGTTCTTGTCAATTTATTCGTGAGTTTCGATATTTTGTGCCTGTCCTGTGGATTTCTGTGAGCATCGTGCCAATTTCTCGTGACAAAGAGGTAATTATCAAAGTCGTTAAGACTGTCAAGCCTGCATTATTCTTCGTCAGTCTAATTTCATACGCTCTGTCAATTTCCTCGATGATTCAATAATTAATGATAATTCTTCAGACGCTTGTCAATAACTCGTACCTCGGTTTATCGTTCCACTAATGACAAACGGGAATCACCTTTTTCCACGTCGATCGTACATACTCATCAATGATATATAAACACGTTCAACAGTTTCTTTATTTTCCTCGAAGAATATTCCACGTTTTCTGTTTACGTTGATTCACAGTAATGTCAATAAATCGAGACAAAAATTGAAAAGTCACGTTTCTATCGTTCATTTATTTTCCTCTTTGTTTCTCGAGCTCCAATTTTTTTTTCCATCCTTCGCTTATGAATCAGTCAAGAATTCGGAGTAACAACATTTCGCGTGTGTGTTGAAAACACATCAGGGTATGCCAAAGTTTTGCATCAATCCGGAGCGAGCTTCGTGTGTCGTACAAATGAATATGGAAAACTGCTTTGTAACTGTTTTGACTACAAGTTTTAAAGCCCTTAAAAATATTCGACAGGGCGAATCGTTAGCGGTTTTCAGACTTAAATCCCGCATTTTGCTTTTGTATTAAAATTTATACCTCGTTCCAAAATCCTCCCATTTATCAAACACGATATTGAAACAGCGATGAAAATCGAGCAGGAATAAATTAACCTTTCTTGCTCTTTCATAAGCCGTTCGTTTGCTCAGGTGAGCAAAATTGAAAGATTAATTTTTAAGGAATTCCAACGGTACATATAGACAATGTATTTTTATGCCAACGTTTTCATAGGGAAATCCCATGCAAATGAGACTGTCGACTATCGAGTGTCTTTTGTCTTGCGGAAAATTATTTATGGACATTGATATATTGAAAGTTTGACATTACTCGGTGAAGGCTAAGTGCGAAATTGATGAATCATTTGACGATGCAAAAGCAGTGAGAAAATGGATGTGAAATTTTGTACAAAATATGCTCGGGAACGAAATCGCCGGGTAGGGAGAAGCGTAGATCAGTTTTTTGAAAATTCCATCGCAGCGTGCACCTTTCATTCATTGTAACTTTTCAATGTGGGTGAAAGACACGAACGCATCGTAAAAAGAAAATTGGCTCGTACGACCTTGACTGCTATGGAACAATGAGAGTTTCGAGGTTGACGTACCTCGCGATGGTCGGTTAGGTGAGGAGACACGAGACGAAAGAGGGCGCGATGTGAAATATGGACTCGAGATGCTCGACAGATGGCTTTAGAACGTGATATTTTTAAAAATACACTTTGATGCACAGTAAGCTGAGAAGCGCGTGGCAATTCACGTCTCGATGGAGTTAAGGGCCACGATGGCGTTTACTACGAAGAAGGAAAAGGGCTTCCGAATACTTTTCGTCAAGCCTTCGTACTCACTTAACGTTTATATTTAGCGAGACGCTGTATTTATTGCACCATAAACACTCCAACTTTACGTTCATATTTTTCAAACATCAGATCCGCTAAAAACAAGTTCTCAATGCCAAATAAATAAATTTTAAGTATTTGTATTAATTAAACAAGTATAATAAATGATTCGTTAATCCGTCAAGTCTTTTTTTTTTTTAATATTTCGAAATAAATTACGGTTTACAATCGAACGCTACGCAGATTGTAGGAACGAGAGATTCTTTTCCAAGGATTTATCATTACAATCATCGATTTTGGTGCTTGAGCTAACCAACAGGACTGCCTTAATAGTATACCTTAATACCTCTGATATCCTTTATACTATAGACCATTTCACAATACATTCAAAAGAGTAGAAATACACACATACACTAGTTTCGGCAGCTGGCTGGCTGGAATGGATTACACACACCTGCCTTTCGACTTACTCCTTTTTTCGTTTCTTTTCCTTTCGTTCCTCCTTATTCTCGTCTTTCATTCGCACGAATGGAGTTTCGGTCCTAGTGACCAAAGGATCATTCGCATATAGTAGCTGCTGAGGTAGAGATTATGAACGTCAAAGAAATCGACTTGTCACTTCATAAAAATCGTTTCTGAAGACACGACCAAATCTTTAAGTTTTTTTTTTTCTGCTTTCTATACGTTGCGATACATATTTTTTGACAGAAATGATTTCCATGTTTCTTTTTTTTCGTTCCACTCGATATTATCAAGGAAGTGTCTGGTCCATTTGCTAATCGCCAAGACTCTCTTTTTCGCTTCTCCTTTTTTTTTTTTTGAATCTTCTTTCATTATCGAGAGGCTGCCAATGAGACAAAAATTTCGTCATAGAGGCACTTTAGCTTTTTGTCCTTGCTCATTATCGCCATTTTGTACTTTTACAGCACAAGATCCAAGACACACTTCGCCAAATGTGATCCTGGCCTCACACAATAGCGCCCACGTGCGGATTATATATTTCTCGAGGTCATCCTCTGTATTCGTTCATATTAACATTTATACGCAATTATCGATATAGTGTCTCTTTTAATTTGCGAATTATTCGACGTCGAGCACGAACACTCTTTCCAAAAACGTTCGAAGGAAACTTGAAAATTCTACGTTTTTCTTAACCCTTCGTAGACGCGATGGGTCTGTGGGACCCGGGCTATTCTTTTTTCGGAGTCAGTGACCCAAAGAAGAATTTCGGTAGATCGAGTTAATTTTCGATAAATCAATTTCGTTTCGCTGCGAGAAATTCATAGTGAATTTTTTTCATTAAAAAAAAACAAAACCATTTTTTTTTTAAATTATTTTAAGAACTAGTGACTACGAATTTATCGAGGACACAACGCGTCAAGTTTTTTCCTTTCGTTGCTCGCTTTGTCTACCCTTTGTGTGCATTGCGAGTTTATGCAATCTCCGACGTCAGACGTCAAAAGAAACTGGCGCTCTCGTATGAATAGAAAAAAAAGTAAAAAATAAAAATAAAAAACGGGAAGGAGGGGGGGGGGGGGGGAGGAAGGAGTAAAAGCATGAAAGAGCAATAAGCAGAAGCGCGTGGCACAATTAATCCATTCATCGCGAGAGATATCTCCAACTGCTGGCCGCGTGCGCTTAATAAATTCACGCACGAGACTCTCGGCGCGATTATTAAAGGAGTCGAGGGAAAAAATAAATACGCGAGGAGTGAAGGGGAGAAGAAAAAAATTGACGAGAAAATGGATGAAAAGTCACGCACCGGCACAAATTTACAATATATATATATACGGAGCTCGTTCTATCGGTCATTTAAATATTAAAATGTAGAGCGTTCCGGCCCGAGATGAAATTCTTTTTAAGAAACACAAAAGCATACATTTTTCTTCTTCTCAAAACCGGAAACTATCGTCGCAGCAGGGTCGAACTAAAAAAATAGACAAAACGAAATGCAAACCTTTTCCCCGACACTTTTTCGTTAAACGTTTATTTCCCTTTCAATCGCAACCAACGCACTGATATGCCCTCGAGATATAAATACTTTGGTGCGAATACTTTTATCATCAAAAGAGAACAGGCGCCATGCAGTCAAAGCGCGAAAATGTACGTAGACGTGAATTGCACGCGTGAAGAATCCGACTCTCGTATTTAGTACAGGACACGCTCCGTTGACTGGCATCATAATTGCGAATACATTACACATAGATATCTCTAAACATCTATATATGTATACAATGTGAATATACATATATGTAAGCTTAGGGCAATCTGAGAACGCGTTTATTATAGTCATGAGCCATTCTGGACTAGAATATAACACACATTACTTCGCCATAAGCTGTAAGCTCAACGATATGGAGATTTCAGATCGAGTTTTGCCACGTCGAGCATTTTTATTTCTGTCTTTCCCATCAATTAGATATAATACCGGTACGCGTTTTACTGATATTCTAGTGTGGCATTAGGACGCGAAGAAAAGACGGTAAACGATCGCGAGAAACGTTCAAGTCCTCAAATTGATTTTCAATGAATAATCCAACTCTGTTTTTTGCACAGTTTGAAAAAAAAACCTGAACCAAAGAAAAATTCCTGAATGATTCCTCTGTCATTACGATTTAGACAATTACGGACAGGTGAAGGCAATTTTTTTTTTTTTGCCTTGCGTAGAAGCACTCTGAGAAACTATTGGGAAGATTTTTTGAGGGTTTATCAATGTTTGTTTTGGCTGTTTGTTACGAAACCTTTTGGGTGAGATTTTCGGACGTGTGTTTCGTTCTCTTTGAGATTATTCAAAGTGAATGTTGCATAATGCTCAAAAATGATACTTGAACATCTTTTATGGAGGATAAAAGAATGAAGCACGGTTTCATAATTTTGATGTTTCTCGAGTAGTGCATGTTTTTCTTTTTAAATAGAGTTCGACGAATTAATTGCGCAAAAGGCGACAGTAGTTTTGTTTTCGAACGAGAAAGTTTATACGCGAGTTTGTCTCGAGGATCTTGCGTAAAAATTCATTAGTCAACAAATGAATAGCGCAATATGTTCGAACAACTAATTGATGAAGGAACTCGAGTAGCCGATACAAGTCCAAATACGAAGATTAATTGAGCAGTAATTTCAATCATCATAATCGATCACTAAAACCTTAATTAACGATTTTTTCTCTTATGGACCGATCGAAGAAAAGATTGTACTTGTTAAATTTGCTGTACAAAAAAAATCATTTCGACCCATGAGAGGAGGATGCCAATTGAGTAGTGCACGATCGTAAAGAGTATGAAGCAGCGGCAGGCATGAACCTCGAGTTAATGGGTCGAGGTCGATGCTCACTCGAGAGTTTCGATAATCCTTGCCTTTTTTTTCTCCCTCGGTGTTTTTTTTTTCTTTTTCAAGCGAACTATAAACAGGCACTTTTTTTTTCTTCAATACCAACTTGACCAGGGCGAATGGAAAAAATATTATTTCTGTTTAAATAGCTCGATCGCCGAACGAGATTTTAGTCTCCCCAGTCTCGTTTCCTACATGATCTTCTATCCCCTATTTATACTATATATAAATATGCTCCATGCGGCACACACGCACGCATACACAGACACAATTGTGTGAAGATGGTTTGAAAATCGTTTGATGACTGTGCACACTTTATATCGCATTTACGAGCTTGACCACCAACGATGTGACGACCATATTCGCCATTCTCGTTCTCTTCTCCCGAGCATAAGAGATCAGCGAGAAACTTTTGTCTCCTTCCTGCCTCCGTCTTTCTTCTTTTATCATATCGTATGAATAGAATCGTCATTCAAGCATCGTTTGAGCTCCCTTTCAAGCCAGTTAAACATTCTCTCTCTCTCTCTCTCTCTCTCTCTCTCTCTCTCTCTCTCTCTCTCTCTCTCTCTCTCATCTTTTCTAATACACGTATTTATATAATAAATCGTGACTCTGGGTTTGAATGACAACTCTTGAAAACGGGACTAACCAAACACATTGATAACGTTTCCAATTAAATATATATTTGCTGAAATTTATTTCATTCAGAACTGAGAGAAGAAAATAACGAATTCTCTAAACATCTTGAAAGCCATGGAAACATTTAGTATGCTCAAACCTTCGGGCTGATCAGTAATTCATTCTATAACTGCGAAAAAATAGAAGGAAAGAGTTGCGGACAAAAATAGACAAAAAAGGACTCCCAGCTTTGACGTGGGACTTTGAAAACGTTAGAAACACGCGTATTTTTACGTTCACATGTTTGCGTAGTGGGGTGTTCGTTTCTCCTCGAGTGTTCGTTTCTAAAATTTTACAACTCTTATTCGTTTCAACAGCAAATATAAATTTGGAAAATGATCAAAAGATGTGGATTTCCATTTTCAACACAAATCCGGAAATGTTTCGTAGAATAATTAAAATTTACATATTGCACGCTAATTTTTATATAATTGGTTAATTAACGAAAAAGAACACTTTGCAATTAACGGGATGAGGAGAATTTGCAAATTAGGGAAATTTCTGGGGCAAATTGACTTTACAATTATTTTTGTTATTTATTTGCATATGTAACGCTAAATTGTGGCCGCCGCACGTAAGGATCTTGAGGCATCTCTCGACCAGTGTAATCGAAATGTCCGCACAGTCAAAAAAAAACAGAAACTCAAAGAAAAAGAGAGAGAGAGAGAGAGAGAGAGAGAGGAAGAGAGAGAATGAATCGAGAAGGAAGCAAAAGCCATGCCGGCGTGGGTGGGAATGAGTTACGCTAAAAGGAGCTCGACGGACGCGCCACGGGTCGAGCGTCTCGGCAGGGACGCACATACACCGGATCTGAACTAAATGAAAACTTTCCCCAGGCATTTTATGCCTTTATAGCGTCATTAAGAACGATTTTCAAGAGTCTCGCCACGGGGTAAAAAAAGGCATCAATTTATCATGGAAGAAATCACTGGCGCTTCCATGATGTGCGGCGTTGAGATTATTAAAAAAAAAAAAACACACACATTTTTTGCTGACATTTTTGTTTGGGGCCTTTGGGTTCGTGGAATGAATTAATCAATAATTTATTGAATTATTCATACTTGCTACATTTTCGAGGTCAACAAAACGAGGCATGAGCAATCTTCTAATTTGCGGAATGTGTTTTTTATTTCATAAATGTCTGTCACGAGATAAAATCGTCTATAAAATCATGGCAAGGCAAAAAAGTGCTCGGAATGAAAATAATAAATCCTTAATGAGAAACGCGCATCACCTACTGAACCATGTATGGTCGATGATAGCCACGCATCCATACATAAAAATACGTCAACAAAATAAATACGAAACGAAGTCTGAGAAGCCCGGAGGAGCGAAAAAAATGAAAATGAGGGGAAAAAAAACAACACAGGAAGCCAAATACCAGTCTCGTTGGCGCGTGTTTTTGGTACACTCGAGACAGAGATCTTGCTTCTTCGAGCGAAGGCTTGTCTCTCTCGGAGTCTCTCATGTGACCGCGGTGAAAAAGGAAGAAAAAATGTTTGGAAAAAAGAATGAAAGAAAAAAAAAACGAAAAATACACGTGGTACAGGGTGGCTCGTCTATATTTGGGCTCTCGGTGCGTAAAACAGCCGCGAGGGGTCTACGCATATGTATAATAAACTCGATCTCTCGTCCTGCATATAAGAGAACGCGTGTGCATTCTCAGATGCATTTTGTACTCGCGCAACGAGCTCAGTGTGCACGATTCTTTCGCTTCTTTTGCTTCTTCTTCTTCTTCTTCTTCTTTCTCTTTCTCTCCTTCTCCATCTTTTATCTTATTCTCCTCGTTCTCTCTTCTCGCTCTTTCAACAGCAGCGAGCCAGCAGCCAGCAATTTGCCGTAATTATTATATTTATCTTTCTCATTCACTTAAGTCTCGGCGTAAGATCCCTACCACCGCAATCCTCTCTTTGCTCATTCTTCACTCTCGATTCTCTCTCCCTCTGTCTCTCTATCTTTCTGTATCTCTCTTCGCGTATCCACAGATATACATATATCCGGCACAATAAAAGCCCAAAAGAATTTGCGTTTCCGCAAACAGATTTGCCCGCTTTGCTCTCGTTATAAACGTATTTATCTGTACGAATGTGTGAATCTCGTGGCTACCGAGTTTAACTTCTCCATGGAATCGATTATGCATTTTTGCTTTACGATTGCGATCATCCACCGTTTTTCCTTCCACGCAGCTTCCCTTCAAAAAGATGAGGAACTTGCAAATTGTACGGTGTATAGAAATTTGCGTCGTTTGGAAGGCAACCAAAAATGCCTTTTTTTTCAATCCATAATTTTTATAATTTCTGTAATTATAATTTACTTATAATTGTATTATAATATCTAGAATTTCTGTATTGGAAATAATTAAATTATTTAGATCAAATAATTTTTTTTTTGTTTCGAATAAATTTTTTTAACAGTGTATGCCAATTTTTCTTGAAAATTCAATTTTCAAACGAGGAAAACCAATTATCAGAGTCGAATCCTGCAAAGTTGATGACTATCTAATTTTTTATAACCAGGACTTCGCCATGAGCTAAACCTCATCAAAAATATTCTAATTCATCACACTTTGGTAATTGCGCAACGATTATTCTTCTTTATCCGACTAAAGACGTAATCCACGAGAAACGGTAAATTGCTTCGCATGATATAATGATAAATTTAATGGGATATTCATTGTGACAAGTCGTAATTACATAATTTATAGTAGTCGGATAATTTTGAGCTAAAATTGAAGGAAACAACGATTTAGCCAAGGTAATAAGACGCGAATGGTTAAATCATAGCTAAATTGACCATCAATCTGAACTGAGCTCGAGGGAAACATTGGAAAACATGGGAAAACATGTAAACAATTATTTGAATGTAATTGTTTGAAATAGACCCTAGAACGGTAACCAGGAGTCAAAAACGACCCCAGATGACTTTAAATCCCGCGCGCGCCTTTTCTCACTTCGTTCTCCCGATTTTTATCGTTTTACCGCATTTTTGACTAATTTTTTGACTCGAAGGAATATTGCTACAGGCTAACATGATCCTGGATTAAAAAACGAAAAGAATGAGCCCAAGTTGAAGCCTTTTCGTTTAATTTTACCAGAGATATGAATTTTTAAAAATTGGGGTCTTTTATGATCCCAGGTTACCGGAATAGGTAAAAAAAAAGTTACCATTCGAGGGTTAAGGAGGGTGCACGCACGATTTGTTCCATTTTTTTAAACTAATGATTAACTTGTCCACGTTTTTGATATTCCTCGAGAGAGAAAAAAGATATTTCAATAATTGCGGAATGTATAAAAAGTGAATTGAAAGATGCGACGACTTTGAAATACATTTTACGAAATGTCTCGATAGAAACGTCAAAATGATTAAATGAAATGATAGATTTGCATTAAGGAGTTTGGCTACACACAACAATGTTGCCATGTTAAAAGCATAGGGAAATTCGAAATGATTAGAATTTAATGAAATTTGGTGAGTATATTCTTTAGTATTAAATATGAATATACAAATTTTTTAATATTTTTTTTTTTACATAGTTTTCGAATAATTGAACACTAAAGTTTACATGCATAAGCATAGGATTCAGATATATATAGGTATATCTTTTGCATATTGTAAACTCCAATTATTCGACAACTATGTAGACGAAAAATTTGAAAAAAATTGTGTCATCGTATTTGATGCTGAAGAATGTCATCACCAAATTTAATTAAATTCTTATCATATTGTCGTATGTAGCCAACCTCCTTAATATGGAAACGGTACAAGGAAAGAATGTAGAAAAAAAAAGGTACGAGGGTTGCCAAAATGCGACAATTTTGTCGCATAAGGAAATGAAGTTATGCAAGACTATTTATTTATCAAGAGATATTCATTTCCTCTCTCGCTCTCTCCTCTCTCTCTCTCTCTCTTTCCGTTGCTGTCGTCTCGTATGTAACAATAGTTCAAAGAGCACAAAGTTGCAAACGGATAGCCAGGGAAGGAGACAAAGAGAAAGAGGAATAAATGATAAAAAAGGAGGGAGAAGAAAAAAGAAGAAAAAGAAGAAACTGCTGTAGTAAAGAGAAGCTGCGACGGTCCAGCAACATGGAGAACCACCAGCAGCAACTTCACTCCGATGCTGCTGCTGCTGCTGCTGCAGCTCCGGAGGTGATGACCTGCTCAAGGCCACCCGCTCCACAACATCTTCTGGGTTCTCTCGAGCTCTCTCGAGATGCCCTCGCGGACGAGCAAGAATGAGAGAGAGAAAGAAGAGAGCGAAAAAGAGATACTCTCATCATTATTATTATTATTCGTACAGCTCTCCCTTTGCTCTCTTTTTATCTCTTTTGCCAAGAACCGAGCTTTCCTCTCCCTCTCTCTTTCTCACTTGCCCATCTCCGTCTTCCCCCTCCGTAATATTTTTATGTCCCCTTCGAATTCGACCTCCCCGAGAGCCCGACCAAATCGCCCAACATATCCCGTAGAATCAAAATAACAAAAAAACACCCAAAAAAATGCTAAAGAAAGAAAACAAGTATAGAGGGCGCTTGCCACGAACCGGACATCCATTTATCTTGCGAATATTCGAATCTTGCATCGCCCGGCCAGTGGTCAACCACCCCGGACCGATAAACATACGTATACTTTGTATATGGGCCTTTTCCTCAGACGCAATCAAATTTTCAAAGAAATTCTCCAACTCTCCCGCGAACAATTTTCAACTTTCCTGGTTTTTTTCGAGTCTTCGACCAAATATTTCAAAGTCACGATGAAAGTGTACTCTTTGCGGTTAAAGATGGATTTACCAAATGAAAAAACCAAAATTCTCTGGCGGAATGTTGAAGAATTCTGACCTCTCCTCATATTTCCTTTTTGCACAATTTACCAACATGCTCAACGCGAAAATCTTATTTTTCCAAGTCCAGACAGACTCGGCACAAAACGGCCCATACAAATGTAAAATGTGCGATTGCTCAACGTCAGAAGAACGGATGTCCCGTATCATTTAGTACGAAGGACGAGCTCCGGATAAGCCCTTTTGAGTATCAAGCATCTCCACATCCATACAAATGCGGAAGCAAATTTCTTGAAAGATCGTTCAACGTATAAACACACAGAGCACGTGTGTGTATAGTTATGGCAGAAAGTACTTATCTGTTTTGTTTGTACCGGTAATACCCGAAAGACTCGAACGACCAGAGTCTTTCTAGGTCTGCATATGCAAAGTCGATGGACAAGTCAAAGGATTTTATGACGTTTGCTATTTATATTGCCATGAGGGGGCGACGCAATGAAAAATGTATCACGAATCGTATTTTCAAGCCTCTCGATTGAAATTTTCATGTCTGTATACAATCGATATTAAAAAAGATAAAATATCGTTTCCAAGCTTGTGTATATATCGAAATTTACGAATGTGTATTTCGAGTGTGTACGTGGATATTTAAATTTTAATAGAGATACATATACGACGTTCAATAAACTCGGGTCAACTGGTGTCAATCACGTATATGCAGCTGTGTCCACTCCCAAGGATGGAAATAACGAGCGCAAAATACTCTACGACCTCATCTCAATTTGTTTATTTTATCCTCGTGAAAGTTCAACCTTTAATGACAATGAATTTGAAATAATATCGAAGCTTTCCTCGCTCTTCTCGAATGAGACACACGAATTGTTTTCTGACTCTGAATTAATGTTAAAATTTCTAGCATAATGTGCTGGGTGATATAATTTCATGAGGATGAATTGGAAATGCTATTGGAAAAGATTGAAAGTACAAAAAGTATTTTTATTTTTTCTATAAAAACATAGTAAAAAAAAGTGAGTAATTGATTCAATATTTTGGTATAGGTTCTTGTCTGTTTTTTTAAGCACTCTCTCGAAACTTCAAAACGAGGCAAATAAAAATGTGCGTAATATGTTTGACCTTGGAGTGACGCAACTTCAAGGCGGTTCTTTTAGTTTCCTGGACGAAAAATTGAGGCGTTAATTTTTCTCAATTGTCCAGGGTGGCTTTCGGGATATGGGCAGTCCGCCAGAATTGCTTTCGCTCGGTTTCATTTTAATTTTTTTTTTACTTTTACTCTTCGTATTCCTTATACTACCGAAAAAAAAGGCTTGACGTTCTCTTTTTCTTTATTTGTGTTGCAGGAACGATCGGTGATGTGACGAAGCCGGAGTGCGTGAGGCGAATAAGCAACGAAACCGCCAACTCGTTGGACAACAAACTTGGTAAGAGGCCAATAATTGTTTTTTTTTCTCTATTTTTTATTTTTTATCCTTCCTTATGGTTGTAGTTTATTTTGCAGACCGAATTTGTGGCGAAATATTTCAGGATAATTGGGAAAAAACGAGAATAGCTAAGGGTGTTTTTTATTTCATTCGATTTTGGGAAAACTGACTAGGAATTATTCTGCAGAATTGCTCGCGAGGAATCAATCAATTATTTCATCGGAAATTCATTCGTCCCATCCAACTCCTTGTCATATTTTTGTTTTTTTGAATATTTCGAATACTTTGAAAACTTGGTAAGAGGCCAATAATTGTTTTTTTTTCTCTATTTTTTATTTTTTATCCTTCCTTATGGTTGTAGTTTATTTTTCAGACCGAATTTGTGGCGAAATATTTCAGGATAATTGGGAAAAAACGAGAATAGCTAAGAGTGTTTTTTATTTAATTCGATTTTGGGAAAACTGACTTAGGAATTATTCTGCAGAATTGCTCGCGACGAATCAATTAATTATTTCATCGAAAATTCATTCGTCACATCCAACTCCTTGTCATATTTTTGTTTTTTTTTTTTTTGAATATATTTCATCGTAATGTCTATTTACCAATGAAATAATGGGCCGCGCATATTTTTATGTCACGGAGACGAACTTCACATTGAGAGGCTCGGGTCTCGACGAATTCGCGAGCTAACAAATGTGACTCCATGCAAACTCGAAGCATTCGTCGATGCTGCCAGTGTTTCCGCATTCTGTCGTCCTATTTCTGACTCTAACTTACGATCCTACCGGAGTGCTAGACTCAGTCTTTTATAGAAACATAAAAAAATATATATACATGTAGAAATGCCAAAAAAACGAAGGAATAATCTAGCCTCTCACTCTCCATTGTCCCTGGGGGCGATCAACGGAGTCGACGACTCGATTACTATGTGTGCATTGATCTGTCAGTCACTCGGCGTTGTTCCGTTCTTGGCACTATCATTCTTTCGAATTATATATATTTCACATATTCACGAATTCACATATATTTGTGATCGAACCCAGCGTAACACGATCCAAAACCAATTACTTATTTCACTTGGAATTATTCCGATCACAATTGTGTGCTACGACGAAAAAAAAACCAAAATGAATAATTCCACATTTTTGCAACCAATTCTCTTGCTGTGAGTCACCAACTATACGCGTTAAGAAAATTCACTTTTTCTGTTAACTGGACAATAAAGGCTCCCCTTCCGGTCAATAAAGTTTCGAAAAATCATTTTTCGAAAATATTCAACACCAAATTTGGAAAAAAATATATGCAGACTGCGTGTGTGTTGTTCGATGACTAGACTCTCTCTCTCTCTCTCTCTCTCTCTCTCTCTCTCTCTCTCTCTCTCTCTCTCTCTCTCTCCTCACGCTTTTGTCTCATTCCCCAGTTCGTTTTTTTTCGTGTGTCTCATGCGGAGTCGCTGAGGTGGCTTGCCGGTAAACTTGCCGGAGGTATAAACCGAGCGGAAGCTGGCCTCGACAAGCAATGTCGTCCAGTCTCAGCGCAGCCTCCTCACCGGTAAGAGACCAGAGGAGTGCCAAATCGTACATCTCACTCGGCGAGCTTGGCAAATCGGCAAATTTGATTTAGTAACAAAAACAAAAATTAAAATAAATAGAAACATTGATAGAGTTTAGAAAAAAATGAAAATTTAAAAGTTTATGGTGCCTTATGGGAAATAAGCGTGAACAACAAAAAAAAAACAACGACAACAACAACATTTACGACGCACTCGTGATCCGGAAGATGAAAAATTCGAAAAACTGTCTCAGCACGAACTAAATTCGTTGTATGAAAATTCATGCTCGTAACAGTGTCAAACGCTATCTCAAGGCGGTGAATTATGGCCGAACAGTGTTCCCGGAATTGTCAGGATAAATTACGAAACATTCAGTGCTTGGAGTGATAGCAAATCGAGAGGATCCTTACCAACGATATTCACCATTCCAACTCAAGGGAATTTCGCACAGAAAAATATTCAGAAAATTTTTCTTACAACCTCGTACAATAAACTATTAATCAAAAATTGTCACGCAGCTGCAAAAAGAAGTTCGAGGTTAAAAAGGTATATTTTGAAGTGAATTTTATCAGCAGATTTTCCAAATTATTATCAATTTTAATCACCCAAACTTTTCAACATTAATTCCAAACATTCTGCATCAACTTTTTCGAGAATCTAACGCGTTTTCAATTATTCAGAAATCCAAAATCATTCTATTGCAAAAAAAAAACAAAAAAAACAAGACCAAACTCCTGTCAGACGTAAATATTTGAAATTTTTTGGTTTCATTGTCAAGTGAACAAATATGCGAGAGAAAAGACAGTGCGTTTCGAACATATGGGCGATGACAGAAACATGTACATAAATATGTAAACATGTATGTATAATAGACGCGAATACTTACACACGCATGTAAACGTGACGCACGCTGATATCGAAACAAACAGAGTTGGATGATGTTACGGTTCTTTTTCCTCAGTTACTCACAAGAGAAGAAAAAAAGTAAACGATGTATCGATATTTAGTGATATATTCGCATTAAATCGTGTCACACCGCATATGCCCACATATATATATATGAATATATAGAAATTACGATTAGAGGGATCGACTGAGAAGCACACTTTGCTCAAAGGAATGTCAATCGTCGTTGATCGAGCAAACTCATGCCACTCATCGTTTGTACATATATACTTAATACACACATCGCAAACAGAAACGAGTTTTTCACCAGCTATATATAGCTATAAGTGGTTACGGTGATTGGCTACCTAGACATGAAAAAGAATGAAAAAAGAAGAAACAAAAATCGACGTAGTTGGAATCAAGTTTAATTTGAGAAAAAAAAACACACACATTCCCATGATCCTCCATTGAATTAAGAAAATTTCAATAACGAATTTATTTATTGAGAGTAATAATAGGAATTACGGTTGGGTTGAGATTAATTAGGAAAAAATTAATGAATTCCGCGAAAAGTTCTCTTTGAACAATCGAAAAAAGATAATAAAGACTTTTTTTTTTTCATTATTTCTTTTTCTTCCATATCGTCGCTGATAGAAACGAAAAAATGAGACAAACGAAAATTTTGTTGGAGCATATTTTTCAAAGCGTCTTTAAATTTGCTCGGCTTTTGTCAGGAATTTTTAATACTCGGTAAAATGAATATTTGTATAGGCTCGTGAGAGACAACGATAAGAAAAGTGCAAACAATTTGCTCTATCCCACGAACCAACAAGTTGGAAGACGAAAAAAAAATCTTTGTTATTCATTTTTCAAGAACTCTGGAATTAACCAGTCAGCCATTTAAAAATTTTTGTTCGGGAAAATCTTTATCCTCCAAACACTCTAAAGATTCGGAGACCCCAACACAGCTGCCGAATAATAAAACTCCGGTTATGTACATCGGTAAGTTTGTTCAGTTGGCCCGACCAACGTCGCTTGGACAGAAAAAAATGTTTCGCCAAATTTCCCCCTGGCTTCGCCTCCCGCCCCTTGTCAAGGTCATACGCTGTCAGAAATTCACTGAAAGTTTTGAAACTTCATTTCAATTTATGATTATTAAAAAAATTAGATAGGTACACATTCCGATTGTTTTCTTCGTGTTAATTTTTTTTTTTCGATCAATTTTTCACGTCGGTGCTTTTTATTTTATTTTTATCGATATTGGTATTTTTCAATAAGTGCTCAACGATCGAGCCACGTCTCGATTTTAACTTTCTCACATTTCTTCATCATTTTGTTATAAACAATATTTAATTTTAGCCGTTTTTTTTTAATATTCAATTTTCTTTTCGCACAAAACAACTTTTATATTGTATTTGGTCGATTCTCGTTAATTCAAATTTTCGAAGGCAATTGTGAATGATAAACGTCGGCGAAGAGATAAGAACGTTTCACGTGCTTCTAAAGGCCATATTGCTCGTACATTCCGAACAAAAAATGAGATTTCTCGTCGTTACACCGCGACGAGGATTAAACTAAAAAAAAAAAAAAAAAAAAAAAAAAACTATTTCATAGATATTAATAGAATCTAATTGGAGAAAAATCGAAAAAGAATAATTAACGAAGCATTATCATAGTTCATCAAACTGTATTAATTCTATGGAGGCTAAAATTTTCAAACTCACATTGCAATCGTTAAAATCGATGCACGAAGGAAAATAATTAATTAACAACAAACGCATTAAAAGCTTCGTACAGAAATGCATAAGAAAAATAAGCTTATCTCGTGATAATCGTCCTTCAGATTTTTTGTTCGTACGACTGAACGACACAACGAAATAATCTTGGTCTCTATGAGAAAGCACAAAGAGCACTCTAAATATGACGTAATTGGCAAGATCGTGATGCGATCATGCCGATCTCGCGACCAAGACGAATCGTAACAATCTCACAAGCTATTACGTTGTTTCGACCAAGTGAATATATTTTTTTGATCTTGGCAAGAAAAAATATGAAAAGTATCGAAAGATCAAATCTGGGGCATTAATCCAGGAAAATCATTTCTTCATTGCCATTTGGTGCAGTTATTCCTTTTTTTTTTTTTTTTGATAATTAACTCTCGACTGAGTTTTTATACGATGGAATAATTGCTGTAAAAATGTTGAATCCTTCGTCAGAGTCTCTGCAACGTAATTAAACTTTGTGGGCAAATTAAGGTCATAAATCAGTCCATTGAAATTGAAATGCCTCGTGTTGAAGAGAAAATATTGCAGTGCTCGAAAGATAATATCGGTCTGACGGACGACAAGCTGGCTAAGTCGATAGAATTATTAATACGTTTTTTTTTTCGTCTTCGTGATAACAAACGGCATTCCCCAAGTGATAAAATACGAGCTGACTCGCGATCGCGATATATAGCTCATGTGTGTTCGAAGCCCACACAGGCGAATGAACAAATAGCCCAATTTGCAATAATTGTTATTCGCTGAAAATTAGTTGGGACGGAATGAAAAATGTTTTCTTGTTTTTTGTTACAGATACGCAAGTAAATGGTAGAATGGAAAACTGTGGAGGCGATCAACGCCTGCCCCCGGATGGGGACGAATTTCCAGCGACGTATCAAGAGTTCAGTGCGTGTACGAGTGAGCAGTATCAGTACGTAGGCACGTCGGCGAGATTAACGCCGAGGATAAGCAGCAGCAGCAGCAACAACAACATCGCCAACAACAATAACAACAACATTGTTAAATCAAATTCTGAAAATCTCGTCCGAAACGAAAAAGACGAAAATTCTTCATCGACGATTTTAACAAACTCCTCGAGCACCAAATACACGAAAAGTTTCATCGAAAAAATCAGCAACGAGTCAACCAAAACGCTGCGAGTTGAGTCTACGACCAAGAAAATTTCAACCAATGACAATAACGATGTGATCTCGAGCTTTCGAGAATCTCGCGAAAAATCTTCTTCTTACGTTCAAACGAACAACAAAGCTCCCCAGTCGGAGAACCATTCATCGAGCCAGTACATAACCAACAGCCTGAAACGAGAGATCATTCAGAAACCGGAAGTCTCTGAACGAGACGAATTTACCGAAGAATCGAAAATATCGAGTACTTCTTACTCGAACAACTCAAAGCCTAAAATTTGTGAAGTTCCGGTGGTCGTGACTGAAAAAACTTTCGAGATACCGAACTATTATTCAAAGGAGAATAAATCGGCGGAAAAAATCGGCAGAGAAGTGGAAAGTTGTTACGACAAACGCGAAGGCACGAGAGAACCGAAAAATTGTGATAAAAATGATGCTGAGTACCCGGAGTGTCCACCACCGCCTTTGCCACTGACCGGACCACCAAAAGTCGAAACCCCGGGGCCTTCGATCGGCAGAAATATTGAAAAGATTCCGGAGGCGCCTCACAACCGGAAATACTCGTTGACCAGTGATCTACGTCGTCAAGACGACAAATCTGAGAAATCGGTGCGAGACAAAATCGCAATGTTTTCGTCTCAAAGTTCTCTCGAATCGCCTCTGTTCCCTTCGCAATCATCGTCCTCCAGTCCGATGGCGACAGTCACAACGAGCGTCACTAGCAACGCGAGAAAACTCTCAAAATACAAATCTTCGGAGGATGTTTTCAACGATGAGAAAATGAACGATAAGCGAGAATATGGAAACATGATCGAAAGGACTCAGAGCTTTGTCGATCTTACCGATTCTGCGAAATACACTTTCAACGATCAAACGATCAAGGACAATGGCCAACGTCCACCGAGTTTACCAAAGACTCTGCCACCGGACGAGACCGATTTTTCAAGCGCGAAGAATCCTCCCAAAGCGACGATAATTCATTCGGAAAATTCTCCGATTGCCTACGTCAGTAAATCGTCGAATCAACAAATTTCCAATTTCGAATTCATCGACGTTCCCGTAAAACCGATCACCAGTTTAAAACCTGCAACGTCTTTGCGTTCCACGCACAACGACGTACATCCCGTTGGATCCGAGCAGATAAACGTTTTCCCAACGGAAATAAATTACAACAGTTTACGATCGTCACAACCAAATCTAACGAGAGCGACGAGCTTCTCTGGAGAATCCAGCTTCGCCAATGATCTTTCTCAATCCGTCAATTCAACCATTTCGAACAACGGACAAATCTCACGAACAAATTCCCTCGCCTCAACCTTCAAGCGTAACAACGAAGACATGAGAAGACAAAGTTTGAATCAATTGATCGAACAACGTCGCAAAGGCATCTCGAAATTACGAGGGCTCGTTATTCCCGAAAAGAATACTGTTCCTGTCGACAAACCGATAATCGATTTGCCGGAAATTAAATCGAGAGATTCGATACTTTTGCATCAGGTAAGAATTTTTCTCCATTTTTTCTATTTATTCCTTATTCATTAATAAAAATATGGAAAAAAATCTAAAAATCTTGATAAAAAAAATAATTGGTGAAAATTTGAAAAATTTGAATTTTCCATAAAATGCAAAAAAAAAAAAAAGCTATAAAGTATTAATTTGTTGGCAGTTACCAAAATCGTGTATTCAGGACAAATGGGGATCTCAAAGTTCATTGACGAGCAACGCGAGTACAACGAGTTTGCCGATGAAAGCAACAACGTCGTTCAAGATGCCAGCACCGCAAATAATGTCGAAATATTCGCCAGCGTTCAAGCGAAAGAGTTTGGCAGTTTATGGGACTTCAACGAGTAATTCTTCGATTTCGAACACCCCAACATCAACAGCACGTGGTAGCCCGGTGCAAGGGTATTCCGGGACGAGTGTAGACCCGCCGAAAAGTTTGGAGAGTATTTGCAGTCCAACGAGAAGCGACTACAGTTTCGAGTTCGCATCTTCGACGAGTGTGTCACCGGAAACGATGAGGAATCGCTCAAGGCCGTTGCAACGAAAGATACGAGGGGATTACGACGATTCGGACAATGATTCAGCAGTGAGCAGTTCCCAGAGCAGTATTTCCCGAGGTTTCAGTCCACCGACGTCCCCCGTCCCTTCGGAACGTTCGAGCTTATCTTCGGAAAGATCTTATCACACTTCGTTGATAATGGATGTCCCAGCGAGACATTATTCGAGTAAGGAGACACCGATACGTCAAGAAAGAATGCAGCATTTGGCAAGACCAGTTTTATACAACGAGAGAACCTACTCCAACTCGGAAAGATCATCGAGCGGAAGTAGCAGCTGTGGGAGCCCAAACGCGAGGTCCCCTTTGCCGGAAGTTAATCCGAGAAACTCTCACATACCACAGAGACAAGCGTTGAAACGTTCGAGTAGCACGGAAACAAATTGTAGCAGCGGTAGCTCATCGACACTCACTTCCGGTTCACAAGCTAGTGCAGAATCCCTTTCTCGTCGAGTGCTCAAGCCTCAAAGCGTCGAAGCTATCAACAGAAAGAATATTCTGGCAAGTGCTAGATGTCGAAGTGGACGCGATCTCAATGGCTCGCCATTGATACAGCGCAAATTTTCCACTGACGAGGAATTACCCATCTCCAGCTTGGCTCAAGAGAATGGAACCTGTCACAATGGCACTTCCGGTTTCGTCGATAGGAAAGACGTCAAAATTGCTTACATTGAAGTTACAGAAGCTTTCGACGAGCAACAGCAACAAAACCAACCGAGCATGAGCCCTCCAACGATAAAAACCACAGAAACTAACGTTTCGAACCAGCAAGACGATTCAACCAATTCCAATCTGATGGAAGCTTCGAATGGACTCAAAATGTGGGTGAGATCCGAGGCCAAAGCCCTTATGACCGAAACGCCTAGACCACGATTGGAACACACGAAAAAACATTCTCCCAGCCTGGACGTCCCACCGGTACCTCGTACTCGAGCTCTGAACAACACGAGCAACACGATTCCATCGGGTCTTACAGAAAACTGGACGAAGAGTGTGGAGCTCGAGATCCCGAGCGAGAAAATTGAGCCTTGCAGAGTGCAGAGAAGCTCGAGTCTGACAAACCCAAAAGAAACGATTGTGGATTCGATAAACGAAGATCTCCTGACGACTTTAACGACGAAAAGTCGATCCAGAGCACCGATTAATCTTGAGGATCGAAGCTTTGGTCGATCCTCGAGACAAATGAGCCTGGAGGATATTTTGGTTGGCAAAAAAAGTGATGAAAAAGTATTTTTGCAAAGTGAGAATTCGAACGATTCCAGCATCGCCAATAGCCAGTCGATCATGAGTCCACAAATTAAATTGCCACCAGCAACTTTGCCCAGGAGCATTAACGGACGCCCGAGTCTTGGAGAAACAACCTGGACGTCAGAGGACAAATCTTTCGTGTCGAAAATTCCAATGCCGGAAAAACTGAGCCGGTCCATCGACGCCGTCGATGATTCAACGCGATTGAACGCTAATTCAAGAATCTCGAAAATCCCGACTCAACGAACACTCGGAAGACGTAGCACGAGCGTCACCGACATGAAGAAAGCTCTTGAGAAAACCGACTCCATCGGTGGAGCAACGATCCTTCCTAACAATCATTCGAGCATCGCCTCGCACCATCGATTTCCCAGCCTTGACAGCAGCGTCGAACAAACCGCTCGGTCCACTGTCCATGAAGCGGACAAGTTCAATGGCGAACAATTCGGCAGCATAAGCTCTCTCGCGAGCTCGACGAGCCTCATCTCTCAACAGGAGCTGGCTCAGCTCGTCGAAGACGCTAATGCCCTCGAGGATTCTCGTGGCAACCACGAAGTCATCGTTGTACTTTTGCACAAAGAAAATTCTCATGGCAGCGTCGGAATCACACTCGCAGGAGGCGTCGACTGCGAAGCTAAAGAAATCACAGTGCATCGCGTCCTCGGACATTCCATCGCTGACAAAGACGGTCGAGTTCAACGAGGCGATCGTATCCTCAGTATAAATGGGCGAAGCACCAAAGGACTCAGTCATCGGGAAAGCTTGGCGGTTCTTAAGCAACCGAGATCAGAAATCGTGCTCGTTGTCTCGAGATCGAGACTGGACGATGGCCCTAGACTGCGCTCCAGAACGGAGAGCGTCGAAACTATAGTCGAAGGTAAAATCAAGTAACTTTCTGACTCGCAATCGAAATCAATTTCATTTCCATGAGAAAATAATCCTCGAGCCTTAAAATCCATTCAAAGGATTCTTCCTCCTAATATTTCAACGATTTTCGTTCCATTTTCTGAAAAAAAAACAAACAGAATCAAAAATACTCGGCTTCATGATTTTTCGACAAAATTTTTCAACAGGATCCGAAATGTCCGGAACGTTTGACGAAACTGCGTGGGGTCCAGCAACTAGAGTGACAATATTCAAGGATGGCGCGGGTCTCGGCTTCAGTTTAGCCGGAGGACGCGACAGTCCACTGGGGGATCGTCCATTGGTTATAAAGAAAATATTCACTGGTCAGTTTCCATGAGTCTAATTTTTCATCGAATTCGACAACGAAAAAAAATCGAAAAATTCAATAAATTAAGATTTTTTGAATGTTAATTAAGAATCGTAATTAAAATTTTAGAAATTTCGATACAATTGGGTTAACAATTTTATCGTTTTGTTTTTTTTTTTTTTTTATAATTTAGGAGGTGCTGCTGAGAAAACTGCTTCCCTGACAGCCGGCGATCAACTGATCGAAGTTAACGGCGTGGACGTAACGCGAATGACGAGAATCGAGGCTTGGTCATTAATGAAAAAGCTGAGCGATGGGGAAGCTACTCTCCTAGTCAGGCACCCTGCCACAAAGTCATCGTGAATGGTAGTCATTTATTTATTTATATATATGAATTAAACAAATATATAAATAAATAAATCAATTCAGAGTTAATTAGTGTTAGCTGAATAGCTTTACAATCGAGAGTGTTATTGTAAATAGTACGTGTTGTTAATTGGTTATGGTTTAAGGCCCAAGAGGCCTTTTTCTAATCTGTTGAAAAAACAAAAACTAAACAAAAAAAAAAAAACAATCGAAAAAGTAAAAACTTGAAACAAAAAAAGCAACGTCCCCACGTTGAAATGGCCATAAACTTTATCTCAATTTCGCGATCGATATCATTTCGAATATCAGCCATTTCAAAACTTTACACATGCATACTAATCACTAGAAAAATATTTTTTCCAAAATCCGTTTTTTTTTCGAAACCCCAGCTTTTTGAATTATGCTCGAGTCCCCTGATGATTTTGGGACTCGAATAATTGACATATTATGTATATTTATACATATGTGTGTGCGGAACTAAAGCTTGAGGGAAAAATGCAGGCTGAATAATCGAAAAGTTGGAAAAAAGACGATTTCTGCGAAAAGGTTTCCTTTTCCTTAAATTTCCTGTCAAATTGTCAACATGACGAAAACATCTCCACGTACTTGGAGCCTCGAGTCCCATTTTCCTTTCTAACGTATGATTTTTTTTTGCGTGTGTGTATTTTTTTAGAATTATTGCTTCAGATTCTTAAATTAAATTGTAAATATGTAGAGGCGATTGCTGGAAAATGAGAGCAGGAAAAGTATGAAATCAATGGGCGCGGCTACGAGAATAAAAAATCCTGAATTATCCCATAAATTAATATAAAAAATGTGTTGCTGAATGTAATTAAAATGAAATATTGTTAATCGAGATTGACATGAAAGAAATCCTCATTCGTCCGAAACTTGGTTGGATGCGAACCGAGCTAAATATGTGTGAATTATATTATTATATCGTGCTGTGATACGTGCGTGTGTCTGTTTGTACGGCGACTATCGACTCTGAAAACTCAACTATCGGTGCAGACCTTTCTTCTTCACTTTTTTTTTCGCTTATTTTGCCACATTACGATTTAATAGATTTTTCTTCGATTTATTTAATACTCGCATTTATGAATTATTATTATTATTATTTACAAATGCCGAGCAGGGAGCTCAGACCCTCGTGGGCTCCGCTCAGCGATCCGAATTGTTATTAAATATTATTATTATTATTATTCCTTCGTAATCGCTTGTTCGAATTAACCATTTCTTTTGTATTTTTTGTTGGTTTGTAAACGAAAGAAATTTTCATGTAGCTTTCTTTTCGGAATAAATCATTTATCGCATTTCAGGCTCGTTTTTATTCAGACCTTTTTCTACTATTTCCTAAGGAAGCGTTTGAGGATAGTATCGAGTGGAAATTCAATAAAATTCAAACCGGAATCCTCTGGTGTAGGTTAAAAATTATTATTATTATTATTATTGTTGTTGTTACCGTAACATCAACTCGTTTGACTCTTCGCAGTCGTTTATCTAGTACCAGTAATATTTCTTTGGAATTCGATCTTCCTTTATTCCCATTTTTTCCATTATGTCCATCTCGAAGGTTTTCAATTCAGGCTGAAAAATCATTGGCATGAAAATCTTGTCTACGCTAATTACTCATGGTTTTTACAATTATTATTAGAATATTCGGGCAATGAAATATTTGACGTTTGTGGAATTTGGTGATTCGACGATTTACCTTGAAGGTTATCTCCTCGACGTCCTTTTTCAAGGTGTCTTTGGGCTTTTCTTTGTAAAGTGTGGGCAACTTGTAATCTATCGTTTCATGGTGTCCCACTGGTATGGGAATTATTCGCCCGGTTCTTGTTGAAACTCTGACATGTTCACCCTCTTCCGTGTAACGCCATTCGATCGCGGTCGCCTTCCTGTTTTAGTAAACGTATTCGGAATAGAGATTTGGAGAAATTCTGAGCGCCAAGTGGCCGAGAAATGATGTCGGTGAAGTTTGCATCGTTGGAATCCAACGAAATTCTTTTTTTTGTTTGCCAAGACTCATTATTTAAATGCAGAATTACTTTTGATTTTGAAAAATTAACAAATTGGCAATAAAGAGATATATTTTTTGTTGCATTCCAATGTTGCCAACCTCAGCACCATAAGAAACATTGCTGTAAAGTGTTGCTGATCTTATACTAACAAGTCACCCGGATCCACCAGTTGAATGTCCGTTGTCACAAGCAACGGCATTTCTTCCATTATGTAAATACCCGGAAAATCTTTGGTCTTTCCCATCTGACGCAAACGAGTGTTCAATCCTTCTACATAAACCCAATTCCTCTCCGCTATGATCATCGTCACTGAGCCTTGTTTGCCTTTGTCACGACCCACCAAAATTTCCACCTACCGTCAAGAATATTTAAAAAAAAAATCTTCTACTTTCTTTAATTTTTCAATTACGCCGACTTTTTTGTAAAGTGTCTCCAAAAATTTGAAGGCTTCCTAACGATCGATGTTTCTTGAAAGAAATATCATTTTCTTTTCTCAAAAAATTGTAATTTAAAAATGTTACTCACTTTGTCTCCGCGGAAGAAACTCCAATTCATTACAGGTTCAACGTGGACCGTCTTCCGCATAGTACCCGGTGCATTGTGATAGTAAAAGGGTCTCGTCCATGGACGATGAGTATTGAAAAAGAATTTCTTGCGCTCGACGGTGCGGCGTAAATAATTGGATTTGTTTGGTGTTTTCCAGTAAACCTGGTAGCGAGCATGTGGATTATGAGTGAGAGATTTTCGGATGTGAATCTTTCGAAATGAGTTGAAAGTAAAAAACGTTTTATAGAAAAATGTTGAGTTGTCGAAATACTTGCCTGTTCCATGGCACGTTTTATATATCGATTCGGCAAATTCGAATATCTTACTGACAGATCATGCCACCGACCGAGGAGTCCACTAGTTAACCTCATTGTTGTTTTTTATGGTGGAACAACAAACTATACTGTTATTTACGATTGGATTCGTACTAACAATTCGATCGGGTCGGCACTGCGTGAAATATAACCTCAAAATCGTCCCGAAAGGCGAAAGGAGAACAACAAAATGTGATTTCTCCGGGAGGAGCAAACGACCTTTAAATTCACTAGAAAAATTACTAGGGAATTTGACGACTTTCTACGCCGGTATCGAGGCAAAAGAACCAAATTGTTATGGCGATTTACATCGCATCGTGTCGCGGGTCGTTTTCGACCGGAGCTGAAGAGAGGACTAGCGCAGCCATGCGGCAGGAATGTCAAACATCGACACTCGTTCTTGTTAAAAATTCAATATTTATGCTACGAGCAGAATAAATCTTTTTTTAATAGCGAGCAAAGGCTTGTAGATATTTCTTACATCACGTATGTTTTTTAATTGATTTTTCATCAAAAATTACAAAACTTTTGCGTACTCTCTAGGAATCTCCTGGTGGAGCCTGCAATCGTAATAAAAATAAATAAAAACGACTAGGTAAATACACTCAACGTCATCGAATAAAATGTACAGAAGAAAAGAGTACGCGATTGGAATTGTAACTTGTTTATTAAATTGAAACGAAAATATTTGGTGGTGAAATAATTCGATAAATGATTTCATGCTTTCAGAATAAGTAATTATACCCAGGCGATTGCATTTTATTGTAACGAGCTCTGGTAGATTGATTTCCGTAACAAAATTCACAGACGATAAACATGTATCAACCGAGTATTTATAAATTTTTCGATAGTAATCTCTGTTAGGTAATTTCTACTGCGAAGTCTCCGATAACAAAAGTTCTGAATTTTTCGTTCTCCCCTTTCTCTCTCTCTCTTTCTCGCTCGAGGTCGGTGTCTGCTATCCGAAACGGTTAGCAACGACCTAAACGTCACGATCGTGAGCTTCTCGTTGCTTCGACCACCCCGTCGATGGCAATCAGATATTACTATTCCGATAACGATCCGAGAATGCTGTCAATTATTTTCAAAGGAATTACTCTTTCGATTATAACAAGAAAATTTGATTAAAGCTCAAAAAAAACGAAAAGACGAAAGTCTCGATTTTTAATCTTCAGAAAATATTTATTACGAGACGTAATTTTAATTAATTGATTTTTCAACATGAATCTTTTTGTTTCTTTTTTTTTTATAAATATGTCAGTTATTCGTAATCAAATAGAAATGTGCAAAATGTCATAATCTGCTGTCAGAATAATGAGCCATAATGATCCAATTAGCACAATCTTTAAGGACCTTCCTCGAAGGATCTACGGCTGCTTGGCTAACGTTTTAAAATCTCGATATAACACTTACGTACTCTCCATCGCATTTCCGGACTTTATTATGTCTACAGGATATCATGTTAATAAATACGAGCTATCAACGAGGCATCATAAAGCAACAACGGATATTATATACAAAAAACTCTTGACGAAGAGGGCCTTCTCGATGGTTGCCAAGAGTGAATGAGATTCAGTGATGTGATCGAGCCTCCAATGGTCAAGTCGAAATACATGCGTATATATTTTTTCTAAGACTCTGATCCTCAAATAAAAGAGAAAAACTTAATAATCCTCGACTCTTCGATTATAAAAAAAAAAAAGGATAAGACTTTGAGGAAACGGACTAAAAATCACGAGTATAATTTTTACTCGAACTCGACTCAACTGCTGGCAAAAAAAAGTCGAAGAAATTCCTTAGTGTCGAAATAGTCGAAAAGTGGCAAATTCTCAGTGTCGTCTGCGTCGAAAATAAAATAAATTAAAAATAAAATTAAAAATTGTTGAAAAAATGGAAATATTGTATTTCGCTATCGGTAAGCAGAGTATAAAACCTTTGTGCAGTTAATTTAAAGAATTATGCTCCGTTTATCGATTAGTGAGGTGCAAAAATTACATCGTCATTCGGAGATCGAGGAAAAAATCGACGAGTGCGTAACGCTTTGGGCATTAGAAAATTGGAGAGAATCTTTCGCATCTTTTCGACTATTACGTGGTGATTTTTCTCTGGTCGCAGCTCGAGAAAACGATTCCCATATTCCAGCATAATAACCCTGTTATTTGAAATGGGATTATGCCCCGAATATGCGGTATCGCGAAGCATCGAATGTTTCTACACCGAGAAAAATAATGTTGTATTTTGGAACGCGATTAATCTCGAGAGTATCTTTCGTATGACCTTTCTCCACTCGCAATATTTTTCTCATTGTTTCTGCTCGCTTCCTTTTTTATCATCGACGCACTCGAAAGTTATCTGTTAAGAAATATTCGAGATGGGGATCATTAGTCTGCTCGATGAGTTCGTGGCGGAAAGATCGAGTCTGTAGAAAGTCGAAATATTCCTCGATAAAATAATCAGTTTTGTTGCGAATTCGAAGGGGGAAAAAAGCAGAATTTCGAGGATGAATATCGCAGTCATTGGAGCCGGAGTTATTGGCGTTTCCTCGGCCATTGCCATCCAACAGGCTTTCCCCAAATCTCGTGTGACAATTTTCGCAGATGTTTTCACACCGGAAACGGTTGGCGATGGAAGTGCTGGACTCTGGGGTCCTTTTATTCTGGGCGATACTCCCATGTCCGATTTTATGTAAGGTCAATGGCATTTGACAGTAAAAAGAAATCGAACGTGCAACATTTAATGTTGATCGATTGTTTTCTTTATAAGTTGCTTCACAATTATTTATTAAAAAAAAAAAATAGACGTCGAACGAATTCAATTCCAAAATTATGTTCATTTATTTTTGATAAAAAAAAACGGTTTTTTGTTGTGATTTATAAAACACAGTCGATATGCCGGAGCCACTCATAAATGGTTGGAAAGTTTTTGGAAACGTGGTCTCGCCGAGGAAACCGGGATTTGCTTGATTCCAGTGATTCGTGTCAGGAGAGGCGAAGGTTTTGTTATGCCTTTATGGAAATCGCTAGTTTATGGGGCTGTCGAATTGAGTGAGGAGGAATTGCGAAAATGGAGCGAGGAACACGACACAACGTATAGGTAATTTTAATTAATTAAGGTAGTACTGTCGCTTTCAGAATAATAACCCTTCAGAATTTAATGAAATCACAAAAACTCGGGTCAATTCCAACTCCATATCCATCACGTCGAAATAACGAGCTTCCTAGGAATGCATACGCCATAATGATAGCTTCTCGAGCCCGGAACATCCCTACACTGTCTCAAGTCATGCAAGATTCCTTAAAGTAGAAACAATAATTTCCTGATGTGCACGATGAAAAAAGATCCAGCAACATTTTCATTCCTCGAAGTAGGCCGACCACTCCAAAGATCAATGTTATTCGAGTCAACCGTAGTCACTTATGGAATCATCTCAGGCGAAATGCTTTTTCCAAGCAGGAATCAACAATCGTAAAAAAAAAAACGTTGCCCACAAACGATCTTTTCCACTCTAAATCCACTTAAAGTAGTTGGTTTTAGAATTACCGTTCAGAATTTAATGAAATTTGGTACAGTAGTAGATTATGATAAGAAAAAGATCCAATCAAATTTTCAAGAGGCTACAGAGAACCAGAAAGAAGATATTCGCATTGGTAATTTCATGAATTTAGCATTGATTTCATACATTTTATTGTATTTTACAATGAAAACTGTGATTTCTCCGAAGAATTGATCATAATTCATTGTAAAATGCAATGAAAACTGAGATTTATCATAAAACTCAATTTCAAATGTGTGAAACTATCAATGCGAATATCTTTTTTCTGGTTCTCCGTAGCCTCTCGAAAATTTGACTGGATCTTTTTCTAATCATAATCTACAGATGTACCAAATTTTATTAAATTTTAAACGATAATTCTAAAACCGACAGTACTCTCTTAATCAACGGACTCCATTATTTCTAGATTTTTCAAACTTTTGCTTTTAACTCTTCGAGTGCACGGATCCCAACAATTTTCCGTCACCGATTGTTTGGCATTTAATGGCAACGAATGTTTTGGCATTCAATTTTCGTTTCGGTCAAAAAATAAATTTAGAACCGTAAAATATGAAGAATTTGCTGCAAAAAATGTCTCTACAAAAAAAAAGCATGTTTACCGGAATACAACGGTTTGAAAAACGCCTTGGGTCAGATTGACCCAAGATGCACTTATAGCATTTGTGTACTCGAAGGGGTTAAATGTGAACTCTCTTATATTAAGCGCGATTTTTTTTTTTATTCAGAGGCGGTCTACGCTTCGTGACGTACACAACCGAGCCGCCTCGACTTTTACCCTGGCTCATGAAAAAATTCGCATTAGCTGGAGGAATAATAGAAAAAAAGAAAATCAATAGTTTTGACGAGTTAGCGAAGAAAGGATACGACACAGTGATAAATTGCAGTGGCATCGGTGCACGAGAACTCACGAACGATGCCTCTCTCATTAGTGTCAGAGGTCAAGTAACCAGGGTACCGATTTTCTCCTTTTTTCCAATTTCTTTTTTCTCCCTCTCATTTACAATTTTTTGTTTTTTCTACACGCGATTATTCTGAGGACTGAACATTGACATTTCGCAGGTCAAGGCACCATGGATGCTAAATGTTTTCATTGAGGAGGACAATCCAGGAAATTATATCATTCCCAAGTGAGACATTTTTCGTTGGAATATTTATGTAACTTTTCGAGATACCGGGTCAATATGACCCAGTGTGTCAAGGAAGACTCAATCTCACTCTACTTCGTTCATCGAAGAAAACAAAAACGTTGTAGCGATGGAGTTTCCTTGATTATTCATACATCAAGGACATATAAGGGTCAATATGACCCACTCCATACATCAAGCACTTATTATTGCGATATTCTATTTTTTAGCACCGAAACCGTAGTTCTCGGAGGATCAGCGACTCCGGATGATTACGACACGAATATCCGAAGCACGCAAACGAATTTCATTCGGAATGGTTGTTCGAGAATTATTCCAGCCCTCGAAGTAATAAAATAATCGTTTTGCTCATAAATCATGAACGAATTCATTTTTAAAAAATAATAATCAAATTTACGAAAATGGCAACTTTTTGTTCGACAATTATTCTAGCCCTCGAAGTAATAAAATAATCGTATTGTTCATAAATCATGAAAGAATTCATTTTTTAAAAATAATAATCAAATTTACGAAAATGACAACTTTTTGTATCGACTTTTTGTTTCTTTTAGGATTCTCAAGCTCTGAAGCATTGGTGCGGACTTCGACCAAAAAGAACTAAAGTTCGGGTTGAACGAGAGATTCGCTCGACTGAGGATGGGGAGAAATATCAGGTGACCGTGATCTCTCGTAGCAAAATTGACCAAATTTTAAAATTGTCTCCTGAAAGTCATATTTATTCAATTTTTCATGGCAAAATGTAAAATTTTAAAGAACATTAAATTTCCAGGTCATACACAATTATGGACACGGCGGAGCGGGGGTTACGGTGTTCTGGGGTTGTGCACTTCACGTCGTAGAGATATTGAAAGAAAATACTCCAGACCCAAAATCTCAATTATCGTCAAAGCTTTGAATGAATTAATTGCCATTACGATTAATTATCGTGATCGAGAGATTCTTTAGATTTTCTTATTCCCAATAAATGTCTATACATTTTATTATGATCAACGAGAGAAAAAAACTCGACGAATAAAATAGTGATTCAACAGATTTACGTAATTTCAAAATTGTTCCCCTTTGAAACGAATTTTCTTGCCAACAAAATATTCCACTGTCATCCAAATTGATAATGTGACTGAAAAAACGCTCAAGAGTCTTTGCTAAAGTATTGAATAAACAGTCTGGGTTGAAACGACGCTCTAAACAAATTCACAGCAAGAAGAAACTGCAAAACTGGCACACACGATTAACATGCGCTATTTCGAGCATAATGCCGTGATTCTTGAACGCTATAAAATGCACGAGTGTATAATTATGTACGTGTGTCTCGTTGCAACACAAGTTTTGTGCTTCACGGTCATGATAAAATCTAATTATAACTGAGAGCACATTTTTTTTTTTTAATACCTCAAATGTCCCTCGTTTGATATTTATTCGGTATTCGCATTGTGCATCCGAGAAATTCAAGTTGCACGTCAAAGTGCATCTGAGCAAAAGTGACAAAAAATCAGAGTTGGTTTTTCTTTGTTTTTTTTTGTCGAGATAAAATTTTGACATTTCGAGTGAATCGGGGTCGGCGAGGGAGACTCGTTTGGCAGGAAAAAAATACGTTATTGACAAGACATCTTGGCCGCAATGCTGACATCGCGAATGTTAAAAATTATCAATATTAGTCTGACGTGATGCCGACGATCAGTGAATTCAAATTTGGATCGGTGACGATAATGCAAAGATATGGTGATGAGTATTCCTGGAGATAATAAATCCTCGATCAGCCAAAATCACACACCCAAAAAAGTAATCAGTGTTCAACTGCATAACGATCCTTTACGATCTTTGAGAAAATCGAAACATCGTCGAATCGATGATGACACCGAAAATGCCAGAAATTTTCATTCGAAAATTCAACCTTGGAACAAATACGAATTCGCTCATATCGATTTTAACGAGTTGGCCAAAAAAGAGGCAAACTGCCTTTCCATACTCAAGATCCCACCTGACAACGAGATCCAGCCACTTCCCCGGAAGAAAAAGAGACGAAAGTACGTTATCAGTTATCAATTTTGACAAAATGAAAATAATTTTCCAATTTTTTTTTTTCGTTTTTGCTGAAAACTCATTTTTCTTCTCGACATTTCGATAATTTCTAATTTTCTTTAAACATCATAGATACCTGACAATATGCACGAGCAATTGTAAGTACGAGGTGGTGCGACGAGTGGCTGCTCGTTACGGAATGCGAGAAGTGACGGAGGACAGCAATTGGAATCTTTATTGGACAGACCTGAGTATAAGTATCGAGCGTGCTAAGGATATGAAACGATATCAAAAAGTCAATCATTTTCCGGGTATGACGGAAATATGCAGAAAGGATTTATTGGCGAGAAACCTGAATCGGATGTTACGAATTTTTCCAAAGGAATATAATTTCTTCCCGAAAACCTGGTGTTTTCCAGCGGAGTAAGAAATTTCCAAAAAAGCAATTTCTCAAATTTGGGCCAAACGTTTATAACGAGGCGGAAATTTCATGATTTATTTTTTTCTCCAGCCACGGAGAGGCTGTGGCTTATTCAAAATTGAGACGATCGAAAACTTTCATTATCAAGCCGGAAACCGGATGTCAAGGGAAGGGAATATACATCACGAAAAATTTGAAGGACGTGAAGCCTTACGACCGTATGATTTGTCAAGTGTATTTGGCAAAGGTGAAAACGAAATGATTCCATAAAAAAAAAAAAAAAAAAGAAAAAAGAAAAAATAGCGATTGCATAATTATTTGCATTTTTGCAGCCATTTTTGTTGGACGGTTTGAAATTTGATCTGCGAGTTTACGCGTTGATAACATCGTGTGATCCACTGAGAATTTACGTCTATAACGATGGTCTGGCAAGGTGATATAAATGAAAGAAAAAATGCCAACGAAAAAAAATTTTCAAACATTTTTCCACTGAGAATTTTCTCTTCGATTGTATTTTGAATATTTTTCAAATTCAGATTCGCAACGAGCAGATACAAAGAACCAACCGGTCACAACATTTCCAACGTTTTTATGCACTTGACGAATTACTCGGTGAATAAGCACAGCCACATGTACGTAATCGACGAGGAGACCGGAAGCAAAAGGTAATCGTTGAATATTGAGGCAATTTTTATTTGATTTTTTTTTTATTTCAATTATTTACGTATATGTTATGGAATATATACGCGATTAGCTGAAATGATATAGGAAGATATCGACCTTGAACAAGTGTCTGAAATCGAGGGATCTCGATGTCGACGAAATGTGGCGAAAAATCGATGGAATAATTATAAAAACTGTGATTGCTGCTTATCCTGTATTGAAGCACAGTTATCATACGTGTTTTCCCACTCACGATCTTACCTACGCCTGTTTCGAGATTCTCGGCTTCGACGTCATCTTGGATTGGAAGCTCAAGCCTTATTTGCTCGAGGTACAAAAAAAAACTTGATTTTTCATCTGATTGATTGCAGCAGAATGAAAACAAAATATAAAATTATTGGGAATCGTTGAATCGAAATAAAAGTCGTGGCATTATCGATTTTTAAAATTTTTCGCTATAAATTGTTTTTAATCAATTGATCAAGGTGAATCACTCGCCAAGTTTTCACACCGATGCCCAAATCGACAAAGACATAAAAGAGTCTTTGCTGAACGACACGTTTGAAATATTGAATTTCCATCAATGTGACAAACGTAAAATAATGGAGGAGGACAGAAAACGTGTGAGAGATCGATTGCTGCATAGGATAAATCCAAAGGATTTGACGTATGCATTTATAATTGTTGGACTGTTGAAAAAAAAAAATCAAAAATTAGTGTCAGTTTCGAAAATAATGAAGTTTTGTCCTTCTAGGGCGACTGAAAGTTCGATAGGGTTAACGAAAGCTGAGAAAATGGATGAGGATCCGATTCAAGAACAGTGGAAATGGGAGGACGAGCACATGGGCAATTTTCGTCGTATTTATCCAGGCCCTGACAGCGACAAATACCTCGTGTTTTTTAAGCAAAGTGGTACGTCGATGTTCCAAGATACTGTGGCATCGAGGGCGAGACAGGAAGCAGCAACGGTTCAACGTGCCGAAATAGACGTAAATTTCACGAGCAGAAAACTCGATCCAAATTTTAAATTATTCAATTTTCTGCTTGAAATGAAACATTTTTTTCGATGTATTGCAGCTGAATGCAAAATTAAAGGCCAAAGAAAACGTCGACATGAAACGAACGTTTGGAAAGTGGAGCGAACGAAAATTGGGACTGGAGAGTCCCAGTGGAATCAGCGGTCGATTGAATGCAGGAATTTTGAATAATGACAAGCGTGTTGTCACTGAAATTCCTACGTCCAACGTGAGTAGTATCGATGCCTTGAAATCCTGGCCTCCCATTAAAAAAAAAAGTCAACTCAACCACGAATTAAAACAAAAAAATCATTTTCGAATGAAACTGCCTGTCCAAAGTGTCAATTACGATCAGATCGACACAAAACATTTTTCTAACGTTCCTTAATCCCAAAAGGTAAAAAGATCTTTGGGGAATGGGACACTGAACGGAGTGTCTTACGAACCAGAAAGGATATCAGATTCGGAGGAGAGGGAGCGACTGAAATCGTTAACGCAGAGGGACTTTTTGATCAAGAGTTCAGGGATTCTGGAGCACATTTACATGGCAATGTTAAAGAATGGGAGTTTGAGGCCAGCGGATATAAAACGATATGGAATGTACGATAAGCTCGTATTCAATAAAAACGAATAAATATTAAAAATTGATAAAGTGCCTGTAAATGGGATAAAATAGCAGAAAAATAGGAAAAAGAATTTGGTGATAAAATTTGTCTACACGTTTACCAGATCCTCGATATCTTTATGTATCCTTATTTCTTTTTTATGTACAGAAATGTCGCATATTACTGTTACAGTACTCTATAATGTATAACAACTCTTTCGTTTTCATTTTTATCGGTGATACATATATATTTGTTTCAATTTCTTCATTTCGTATTCACATGATAAAAAATAAACTATGAACAATTTTTATTTCGTGTCCATGTGTGTCTGTGTGTGTCTGGCATGGTTCGATATCGTTCGAGTGTATTGAAATTTGTAGCATCAACAAATCATTGATTGTACGAGGTTTCAGTTGAAAAATTTTTTTTCTTTAAATAACTAGATCGTTTTTATTTTATTGGTAATTCGAATGATCGAGTGTCATCATCTCGATGTGATCCTGTTTGTCTGGTGAGTGTCTACACTTATTGGCCGTGTAGGGTGTGAAATTGTCATTTGTTTCGTCCTCGAATTACATTCACTCTTAACGTATTGCTATCGCAAAACGACATTATTTAGGATTCGTTCAAAATTTTGTATAAAAGTTCTTGGCACCAAAACTAACAGTTTTCTCCTCCGAAGACAAATTTTCTGACGTTTACAATTTGAGATATTTTATTTCCCATTTTTTATTTTTCCCATCTAAACGCCTGCAAATTGAAGTCACGTTTCGTTAAAAAGTTGCAAGAAAGAAACAAAAGAAACGCGACTTCGATTTACACGCGTTCAGATGGGAAAAATAAAAAATAAAAAATTAAATATCTCAAATTTTAAACGCCAGAAAATTTTTCTTCACGGGAGAAAACTGTTAGTTTTGGTGCCAAGAACTTTTATACAACATTTTAAAAGCACCCTAAATACAGTCGTTTTGTGATAGTAATTCCTTAATCGTCCTATCAATTTCAATCAGCGATAAAAATTAAGATACGCATCTCTGACGATTTATCCAATGACCAATGCGACAAACGAAAACGACGAAAAGATAAAAAAAAAAGGAAAAAGAAAAAACATGTCAGAAGATGCGAGATGCTCTATTTACAATGTGCCACACGAAGCTGCGGTTCACTCACGATCTTTTCGTTTTACCTCACATTCTTTCACTGCGAAATACGGAAAAGCTTCGCACTCGCGAATTAAAAAAAATATATGTATAGAAACTTAATGATGTAATTAATATATTTACATAAAGGTTGCGCGATTATTGTTGCTTAAAATATAATAACGAAGATTTTTTTATGCCTTTTTTTTCGTTTTTCAAAATTCCAAATCACCTGTGAACTTAGCAAGTAAATTATTCTTCTTACACGTTAAGATCAGGGACAAAAAAGAGGAGGTTTGAATTTTTCGCTCGTACGAGAAAATGCCACGATGAAAATTCAGGAATTCAGTTAATTCGAGGCCAGTGGTTAATGCCAAATATATATATATATATATATGTATATATATACAACTTACATTCAAACGATAAAACGAAAAACAAGTTTAGGAAAATTACTCGAGAGTCGATTTCGAAAAATTCCAGTCGAGCAAAATAAAAATATCACTCGAAGAGTTTTACCAATTGACAGGGAAACGTGGATCATACGTTTGACAGGAAATTGAGGAATTTCCAACTTGACCAAATAAATAAAAGCTCGACAAACGATTGACCTAAAATGATAATCAAACTTCGTGGATGAACGCGGTTTAAATTAATTAATACTCGTCTCAGAGATGCTTCCCTTTCAAGTCGAATCCCGTTTCATTATTTCCAGGGAAATCAAAGTTTTTTCTCGGTTCAACGATCGATGAGGATCCTCTCGTTCGAGCAGCAATTTTAAAAAAAAAGAAAATTACGGTCTCACCTCGCGACAAGGATATTTCGTTGTAATACTTGTATGAGCATTATCTAATGCGGATTTCTAATCCGTCAACTGAGAGATAACTAGAACAATAACAACAAAAACCTGCGATATTAGGATGTTAGTCGTAATTACTACGAAGATAAAGAAACGAAGAAAATACCTGATGATGCCTTGATTTTTTAACTTCGAGTCTATCCGAGATATTCGCGTTTCGAATTGATGAAAATTTATTCCTAACGTTATTTCATTTTCTTTCTATTTTTTCGATAGGATTTCGCGTTCAAAATGTTCAATATTTCGCCAAAAATCTGAGCAAATTGTATTTAGAAACTTGGATCTTTAAAAATTCGGCGAAAATTATCGTGAACTATTGAGAAAATGAGATTATTTGTTTGGTGAGTTTTTTGGATGCAAATTTTCGGTCTCTAGTGCGGCCTCTAAAAAAGTCGAACATTTTTTATGAAAAAGAAAATTTGAGGAGAACGAAAAGTCCGATAGAAAATAATCCTATCATTATTGTTAGAACGATTATAAAAAAAAAAGGATGTTAATTATTTCATTATTGCATATAAATGTCCATAAAATTCTAAAAGTGGCTGAATTTTGTTCAAATCCATTGCGAACTGCCAGGTAGTTGAATTTTTATATAAAGAACTTTTCGGCATAAATACATTGGTATTTAAAATCCTTAATCGAGAAGAAAAAATCATTCGTTCGTGTTTTTTTTCCTACGAGGTTGGTTTTCGGGCTTTTTTGTGGTAAGTACGGATAATAAGTTAACTATTTTTCTCAGCGGATTTGTCGTTAGAAAGATTGTCTATCGGTCCGTGCGATCGGTGGAAAAAAAATGATTGCATCGATCGGAGGACGAAAATGGTGAAAAATCGAGGCTTTTTTCGACGGAACTAAATTCCAAATGTTGCTCAGACTTGAATCATTCGTATCGATAGTTGCCAGCTAAAATAGAAAACAAATACTGAGCACTCGGAGGAATAGGGGGAAAGGATTGCGCGAGCAAAAACCGCCGGGACCCGCCGATCAATTTCTCATCGAATTTTTAAGTTCGACGGAGAGGATTCGAAATATTGAAGAAAAAAAAGAATAAAAAAAAGGTTAACGAGTGCGTCGGTCCTCGGAGCACTTCGAGAGGCAGAACAAACGCATCGTGAGAGTCTGGGAAAGAAGAAAATCTCAAAAGGTTTTCTCAATCTTCGTGTTTCCTCTTTCTTTTCCGTTTCATCGACCTTTCCTCTTTATGTCAACAATTTAAAGCTAAAGAGTTATTCAACAAACACTGTAGGTCCGTGTAATGCGTTTTCAAACGCTTGCACTTTTGTTCGTTCAAAAGCGCAGTCCGTGTGTCAGTTTTGTTTCTCGATCATTTTCTCTCCGACTCCCGATTTGCCCGCAGGGCAAAAAACACCAGTTTTTAAACTTCTCGATTGCCCTCCCCGAATTTTTCATGTGCAGTCAATTTCTCTTCGTGTATATAAAGAGAACGCTTCGGATTTTAACGACGACAGAATTATGAAGAGAAAAATGTGTGCGAATCCTGAGACGCACGCATTTTTAGCGATTCCGTGTACTTAAGAGTATATTATAAAAACTTTAACAAAGTGTCACTTGCGCGTCGTACTCACGACGTACCGAGGATCGTTATGGCTTGAATTTCACGAGAGGTATGTTTTTCGATTGTAAACACTTATCACACACCCATTCCGCGTAAACTTCTTGAGTCAGTAGTTGAAAGGCCGCTTCCGAAAGTCCCGAGCATCCTCTGTAACGTTTACATCCAAATATTTATCCAGTAAATAGCTGAATCGCTCGGCTTTTTAAACTATTTCGAAAAATCAAAACTGCGAGTCTGTGTGAAAGGCTCATAAGAGAATTTGCTAAAAAATTTGAAATAGTCAAATGTCTCGAGTGACGAGTGTCACGATTGAAAGACGGAAAATGACCTTGAGATTCTGCAATTTGGCGATTGCAACGCAAGTAGAACGATTGTCGCATTTTTTTTTCATTGATTTGATGAATTTGAGAAAAACTTACCGATGGAACCAAAAATTGCAACCAGATTCGCACAGGATACCTTGATCGTTGTCGTGAACCTCTTTGTGACAAATTCCACAGGGATAGATGGGCGGTGCATTGGGGTTTTGTGAATTAAATACCATCGGTTGATTGGGTGGATAAATCTATAAATTTCAAGAATAGAAACAGTAAAGCTGAGAGATAGAAAAAAGTGGAAGGAATTTTACAAGCCGAAAGGACAATAAATGTCGGACTGAATGAAAAAGGAGGAAGAAATAGTGTGGAGCATACTCTAAAATGTAAAATGGAGTAACAGGACAGAGCGTACCTTTCCAGCGGAGACAGGCATAGGTTTGGGACCCATGGCGGGTGGTCCCTGAAAGCCATGAGGTGGTATGGAGCCTCCCATATTCATGGGATGTCCGATAGGAGGTCCTCCGCTCATATTACTGGACATAGAGCCCATAGGAGCGCCCATGTGTCCCATTTGATTGTGATGGGGAATGTTCATGTTGGACATATTGTTCATAGGAGGACCGGCCATATTCATGTTGTTTATCGTGTTAGGTCCGGAGATGTTCATGTTGGAATTGACCATGGAGCTCATGGTGGTCATAGGGCCGTTCAACGGTCGTCCCATATTGCTAAGATTATTGCCCATGTGATTGGGATGTGGCTGCGAGCCGTTATGACTAAGTGGACTATTGACGTTGTTCATGGGGGTTGGGCCGTTCAACGGACTGTTGGGAGGCATGTGACTGTTCATATTGTTCATATTCATAGGTCCGTTGTTCATGTGATTGTGATTATTGCCGGGCATGTTATTCATGGGTGATCCGAGAGGTCCCCCCATCGAGCTTCCCATGCTATGGCCCATGTTGTTCATCGGACTGCCCATTGGTCCGCTGTTCATACTGTTCATCGGACTCCCCATGGGCGGACCGCTCATCTGATTGTTTCCCATGTGAGCCATTCCCATGTGATTGTTCATTTGGTTCATAGGACCCGGAGGCATGTTGTTCCCTCCCATGCTATTCATAGGACTCATCCCACCTATCGGCGCATGATTTATCGGCGACATTCCACCCATATGGTTCATATGGTTTCCCATCGGTGAATTACCCATCGGACTCATGTTTCCCATATTATGAGGCATCATCGGACTCATCCCACCTATCGAACTCAACGGACTCATCCCTCGCATCGGCGGACCACCCATATGATGAGGATGGTGCGGATGCATGTGCGGCGATCCACCGTGCATCATTGTACTTTGCGACGATTGCGGCGGCGTGTCGTCAAATGGATTACTCGCTACTATCGTATCTCCGTAACCCGACAACGGCGGCGGTAGTAAATCCTGAAACGTTACAAATTTATTCCATCCCACATTCTCTTTGCGTCTATAACGTCAAATGCCTCTTTTTTACCTGCACCGTCGGAGGCTGCGGCTGCGCCGCCTGAGCAACGTTCGCGTTTGTTCGTCTTTTCTTCTTGGGATTTGCGCCTGCTGGCGGCGGCGGCGGAGGATGAGGATGGGCGTTTGTTTCCGGATGAGGCGCGTTCGGTCCCATACCGACACCCATACCCATACCCCCTAGCGGCATCCTTGCAAAGGGTGGCATGCCTGCTATATTGTGGCTCATCTCCTTCGTTCTTTGCTCTTATTTTATCATGCCGGGCCGTGTAACAACTTGCACATCCAATGATGACTCGATACTCCGACCCAACTATAAAATATTTTCAATTCGTCGCATCATTTCACGCCGCGTAGAACAATCTTGAGTTTCTAACTGGTCCAACGCTCGAAAACACCAATTATCAATTTTCCATTGCGATAAATTCATCAGTGTTTAATAATTTTTCATGAAAATCGAAAAACCTCGATAATAACGAACATTGTTTCCAAAATTCATGTCAATTCCGAAAGTTTTCCCTCAAATGCCGAAATTTCGAGGCCAATTTGTGAAACGATCAAAACATTTGGATCGCGAATCAGTTTCAATAATTACTCGATCGAGCAGGGATGAGTGTAAATGAGAAAAAAGCAATTTTTTTTTTCACCCTGTTAATCCGATACCGAAAGTCGAGTTAACCTGTTACAAATAAACGAAAAAAAGCGTCTACCTCAGAAGTTTTCATGCACGAACCAAAGAGCATATGAATTATTTGTACAACTCGTGGCGATCTTAACGATGAGACTATATATTCTCAAAACAAAAATAAGGCGATTTTCCGAAGAGATTTGACAGTTGTCCGGGTGACGAATTGTTCAACTGTCAGACGTCATATGGATCGATCGAACCCACAAAAAATACGGTACTAATAAAAGGTTAAACAAAAAAAACAGGCGAAATAAGAATCCGTTGAAAATGGGAAAATATCTATTTACAATTCTAAACGTGGGTACAAATTTACGCTGACACGAACGCGCACGAGCCAACGTTAACGAAAAGCCATATGCGCGTGGGTGGACGTATATACATAGGACAAAAGTATTTATATACCGCGCACAGTGCACGCGAGGATGGATCAAGATTTCGACATGTATGAATATATACCAATGGCAATGTATATATAAAGCAATAAATATATATATAGATGTGTGGATACGTACACACGTACATATATGTTTTTTCTCAAGGGAGGGAACGAGCAAAACGGAGATAATGTGTCGCGATAGTGAAACTCGATGGAAATGGCGTCCTCTTTAGTTATAAAAGCGCATACACGAGCACTCGGTGTGTGTATCTTCGTGAAAAAACGAAGCAAACAAAAAACAAGGAAAAAATAAAAAGAAAGTAAAACTTTACCGATGCCAGTTTTCAACTTATCCAACCTAACCTACTGTAGTACATATACGTATATATGTATTTTATTCTCTCTTTTTCCTTTTTTCATAGACGGATTTGTACAGCGAGTTATATTTTCGTACGGGCGACGCAATGAGAGAGCGCTCTTATTATTCATGCGCTTGTTTTATCCAACACGCGTATATCAATGAGATTGTGAAGAAAATTTGATGGTTTTTTTAATGAAAAATAAAGTATTTTAGTATCCATACCAGAACATTATAAGAAGTCCGATCGTTTCTTCAACATAGCTCCCTCTCTCTCTCTCGCTCCTCCACACTCTTTCTCGCTCACTCTCACTCGATTTCTTTCTCTCTCTCTCCCGGTTCGTCGGGACAAAACACACAGGGCCAGAGGAGGGAATCGTGCGTTTCGAGAGCGCGCGCCTCTACTTCGCGACGAGATACTCGAGTTTTTTTTCTTGTTGTTTCCCTCCAGCCAACTTGTAACCACACAGCGTTCCGGTCCTTTTTCTTTCTTGTTTTCAACAGTTTTTTTTTTTGCTTCAACTTCTTTATTTTTTTTCGGTATCGCAGTTGCAATCACATGCTCCCACACGAGATATTTCACAACACCCAGTTCGCGCGTTCCCGTCTCCCAATACTCAATTTATATATATCTCTCTCTCCCTCTAACTCGCTATCTATGGACGCCCTCACTCTCTCACACTTTTCACGTTTTTTATTCACCCTTTTGTCTATTATTTATTTTTTTTTCTCCCTTTTATTTTATCTTTTTCGTCGCGACTCTCTTACGGTTAAAATGCACACGCAAGCCCTTCGGGTCGCGCGATGGCCATTGTCGACACACTCTCTCTCACTCTCTACCAGCAGGAGCCTTCTCACTACTACCAACAATACAGGAGCTGTTTTGACTCGAGTTTTTCCTTTGTGTGTGCGGCTTGTCCGCCTTCAACTTGGCAATTCTCCCTACAGATGGCAAACCCGACCCGCATTCCGAGCTCAACTTTTGCCACGCTCACCGCATCGCGCTGCCTACATTTTCTACTTTGTTCAACTCTCTCATTTCTTATTTTTCACAATCGTCGAGATGACTTTGTTCGCCGCGTGTTTATTCTTTCTTACAGACTCGATTTACTTTTTTATACTAATTTGGTCAACGATTGTTCGTGTTCGGTTTAAGGAAAAATGTCGAAAAGCTTGGCCGCATTCCTTCGGTAAAATTCTTTCTTCAGGTCGGCAAGTGCTGCCGCGGGCAGTACTACGCATCCAAAACGTTTTCATCTGACTATCTTATCGACATCGGCAAACCTTTAGTTTACCAAATTTGTTAGGGCTGCGCTATCGAACGGCTTCAGCGCGGGAAATCGAGTTTCGCTGCCCCCTACTGGAAGTTCCGATCAACCCGATGAACCATTGTTGTATTTATTATTAATTTACGTGCACGTGAATATAAAACATTGGCAAGAGGATTGGAGGTTACAGAACGATCGCATTAATTTGATCGGAATCTGCGCGATTCTCAATTTCTCTCATTAGTTATTTATCATAGTTTCGCCATTTCGGATTCACCAAAACATGGATTTCTTTCACGACGAGCTCGACGAACTTCTGATTTTTTTAGGTAAACAACTTTTTGTTTTCCATTCTTCCGAAGTCACTCTGTTGCGGTTACAGTTTTTCTTATCAAACGTTCGGTGAAGAAAATCTCGTACAATTAAATCTCGTGATCGCATGCAAAAAATATTTTACGAGCTCAGGTAAAATTAAGAGCGTTTCTGACGTCCGAACAAATAAATTTTGGGGGTTAGGATAAAATTTGGCCGATACTTTGGAAAGTGCTATAAAATAAATTTGTAAACAAATTGCGTTTCGATATTTCGAAATCGTGATTAATGGAGCTCTGACAGTTGGAAAATCATGACGAAATGATGAGGGTTCTCTGAAATATTTATTCGGCGTTCTGAAATAGGCAATGAAATGATTTTCACAGTATAGACCGAAACTTCTCGAGCGATGGTGAGCGGCGCGCGTCCACGAGCAATTTTGCCGGTCTGTTTGCGTGGGTAGCAGTCGAAATTTGATGGGAGTAAGAAAAAGGAAAAAGTGTGAAATCGTTCAATAGTCAATTGGAATTTATTGACCTCTTGAGAGATACGTGCTGAAGGTTATACAGCAGTGAAAATACAAAGTGGGTCGAATCTGCATGAAGAAAAAAAAGGCAACTAGAAAAATCGTCCCTTTTTTTCTCCGATCTCCTGGCTCCGAAACTCAGTCCCCCGAACACCGAATGGATTCGACAAACAAACACATCCAGACACACAATTCGACAAACATAAAATAGGAATCACGACGAGCCATCCTTCCCTTCACCTAACAAATCAGGAGCCATGTTTCTCCTGCTCTTTTGCTCTTCCATTTTCCTTCCCTTTCTCCTTCTTCCTTCTCCGTTCACTCCGTTTCTTTGGCTAAGGTGCTCTCTTATACACGCGTGTTCCGAATAAGAAACGAGCGATTTGCACAAATTAGGTATCTGAGCGAGCAAAACGCAGAGACGTCGAAGGGCGAGGTTTCTTTTTTTACGAAAGCTCGGATTCTTATATGCTCGATAATACATAGCAACACGCACACACACACCCACACCCACACAAATGTTCAATATTTGATACGATAAACGTTACGTGCGAGGATGCTTGATCCTCGCATATCATACACGCTGAAATATTTAACATACAGTGTACATAACATGATGGAAACACATTCCAGAGATTTTGGCAACTTTTTCCTCGAATGGTATTTTCGGTCGAAATTTCGACAACGACGATGTCCGTGTCCTCGACATTCATCCGGTGACGTCATCGCGGCTCGATTAATTAATTCCGTGGTCAAATCTTGAGTTGGAATCGTTTAAAAATTCGAGGGCTATTCTCGGTCGATTATTATTGCCAATTTGACGCCTTAGTGAACAAAGAAACATTATTAGTTGTTGAATGTTGTTTTTTTTTTTTTTTCAAATCCCTTTAACCAACGGGATTATTCGTCCGACAAATTACTTTCATCCTCCAATCACGCCCTCGTCAATTTATGCCTCCGGAACTCGGGATTAATCATTTAATCTCCATTCCTACAGACGAGAGTTTCAGAAATTTCAATCCGCGATAATAACAGTGCGATGATATTGTGAAGGAGTAGAGGTCGAGGGGATATTCGAGAAAAAAACAAGAATCGTTTACTGAGAAGTCGCCATACTTTCTTCTCTCGAAAGCCTCGCTCTGGAGATTCGAATCTCTCACGTATTTTACGTTGTGGCTGTTCTGTGCCGAAACGCGTTGTTGATATTCTTTTAAATAACTCACACGTCTTCCGTTCGAATTGACCTTTTGACGATTTTTTTGACAAACAAATAACATTATTTTTTAAATAGTTCAACATCTTTTGATTACTTCGCGCTTTGGTTACTTTTAATCACAAAATCGAATTCCGAGCCTTTGACGATGATCGATTTTGTATTCCTTTTGAAAGTTCTGCTAAAAATTTTGAATTTTAGAAAAAAAAAAAACGTTTAGCACGCCTCCTATAAGTACGTATGGGTCAATCTGACCCAAGGCGTTTTTCAAATCGTATTAATACGTTATTTTGTCGTAAATGGTCCATATTTTATGGTTCTTCATTGATTTTTTGACGAAACGGAAAAATCAGACACGTCTGGTGCCATTAAATGCCAAATAATCGGTGACGGAAAATAGTTGGGGTCAAAATGACCCAGTGTGTACTCGAAGGGTTAATTGGATGAAAACTTAACAAATTTCATTGAATTTCAACAAACTCGGTCGGTTTTTCATTAAAATTTAACAGTGTTTGGAGAATTTTGATGTTTTATTAAAATCTGACGTCGCGAATTACGATCCATTCGAGATGGAACGTTCCATACAAAAAACTAATAACACAAAGAACGCAAGAACCGGATATGCCTGCGTGGATAAACGTACATCGGCCTCTTGCGGTGGAACCCGTTAATGACGTGATCTCGAAGCGAGCAGTCCTTTCGCTTGCTACGGGATGCTGCTTTCTCCTGTATCAAGTAAAAACACAAAAACATATAAACACATATATTTATATCACTTATGCAGGAGCGAATGCCCTCATGATTACTAAGCAGAATTCTTGTACGGGCTGTCGCGATAGTTCTCTTTGAACTTTCACCCACGAACAGATTCCCGCGAGATTATGACCTTAAATATCGACAAGAGTGGCCGGAACGAGGTTCAAATTCCATGAGAAAAAAGAGAAATGAAATTTCATAGAACGAATAATAATTCGGTTCGAAGCCTGTCGAAATGTTTTTTTTTCTCCACCATTATTCAACCGCTTTTTCGATGATTCCCCGATGGATACTCGCCTGAATATAACACGCCGAAAAGTGCTCTTCTAGCCTTTGTAGAAGATGCGAAGAAAAAACGTAGCAAAGAAAAAAATATCGAAGATGAAATCATTGGCGAGTGCTCGCAGTTTGCAAAGCACGCGAAATCGAGAATGAATTTCTTTTGCTCTTCATAAAAACTCTCATTCCCGTATATATTAATGTATGCACTGTTATATATCGATGTGTACACAGGTAGAAGTTTATATAGACGCAGTAGAGTAGAGAAAAGCCGCGTGTGTTTAATCGTATTTCACAGGGGAACTGCATCCATTTTGCTCATCTCTTCTTTTGCTACGATTTCGATCGTTCACACATAGAACTCGGAGGGATCTCTCGTTCGGCAATAAAGGCGATTTTGTCTCGGTCGTAAATCGGTAGGAGAAGCATACGAGGATACATGGAGTACATTTGATCGATAGATGGCGTCGAGAGACACGTGTATCTCGTCAGAGTGAAACTCTCGATCGTGTCGAAAAATCTATCTCGACGCTGTTGCACACTGCACACACTTCATTCATTTCTGTTGGTCGTTTCGTTCCTGCTCGTTCCTGTTTGTTTTGTTTTACGTTTTTCCTCCCGCTCTCCTTTTCATTTATTCTTTGTCCCGTTCGTTCTCGTCAGGAACGCTTCGATTTACTTTTTTTCTTTTCATTCTTTTACCACGTTTTTTTTCCTTCGTAATTCATTGTTCTTGTCTCGTTTTCTTTTGTTCTTCATTTGATGGACAAGAGAGCGTCTCTCGCGCGTTTCGACTCAGCTGAGCCAGCATCACATTTGCGTACGGCGTAGTAATCTCCACGGTTCCGCCAATCCCTACACTTTTTTCCTTCCTCATCGAAGAACCTTCATTTTTTCCACTCTCGTCTTTTTTTTTTTTTTATTATTTATTTTCCTTCTATTTTCTTCCCGCTGCGTTCCTCGCGATTGGCAGGTACAAAAAAAAAACATCGATAATGCAAATGGCGCTTCCTAAGACCACACACGAGATCCAACGAAAATTCTACATGCCCGATAAATTTTTCCTTCCGCGGCAGAATAAAATTCAAGCATTCTCGTAATCGCTCGTTTTCACTCAAATTTCCGAATAAAAATTTCGTAACTAAAACTCTGAACAATTCTCTCGTATTTTCGAGAAAAAAACATTTCCAACCCTGCGAAACGAGTTTCAATTGTCAAACTTTTATTTTATTTATAAAAAATAATCCTCTTTAGCCCAAACTCTCCCTGACAAAAAACTCAAAGTTCCCCTGCTGATATTCCGTTATATCTCGTTCACTATATTTAGAACAATTCTTCAAAACTCGTAAAAGCATTTTTTCCATTTGCCCAAACTTCACAATTCTAAAAACGTCGAGAGATTGATGTTTTGATTTTGAGGTCGACGGAAGGACTTTGCGAGCGGTGCTGGCAAGTATTAGGTATTATTCGTACGGCCGCGGAGTCGTGAACTAATAACAATGAAAACGAAAGGGGGAGCACGTGCTGCGAGAGCTCGGAATAAAAATACACAAAGAAAAAAAACAAATAACAACATGCCCAATGCTTCAAACGAACTGTTCTCTCTTGTGAACGTTCGTATACGAAAATGTATACACGGGTTCACAAATACATATGTATATCTTCATAATTCAGAGAACTGCACTCAAGACACGATGTTGAGAGAATGGGATTGGCTTGGCTGTATTGACATATGTATGTGTGAACAAAACCCACACTTTCGTATTTACGATCCGTCCACAAAGAGGTAAGCCACTGACAACCTCCAAGGAGTCCAAGGGGAGAGTCCCAGTGCGTTCTCTGATTTCGATGTGAACGGAACTCTCTCGGAATCCCAGTGGAGAGATATTTCACATTATCGCCGCAAAACTTTTCGACACTCGGCCCCTCGACCGAATAAATAACGTTGCAAAATATAAAAAATCACAAACGTCAAAGTTGCTAAACTTTTTCTTTCATCATGTCGATCAAGGTGAGTCAAAAAAAGGAATTCCCCATCAAGCTTCTATTTTCCTCGTCGTACTAACAGAGTGTGACATTCAAAATCCTCACGATTTTTGATTCCCAATCAGCTTTTCCATAAACGTACAATATTCCGTTGAATAAAAATAAAATAAAGACTAAATTTATCGTCACATCGGGACAAACGCGGACGGTTGGTGCAATTGCTTTTGCCGCGACATATTTCAGTATCTGTCAAGTTTATGCACGGGCTCTTCCGTCTCGAATTGCCTGACCCTTGACCCCCATGACCTGCAACATTAAAATTCATTTTCTCATCAGTTTACAATTTCTACACATACCCTCATCAGTCAACTGAACATCGACGAGATCATCTCGGTCCACATTGAAAAAAAATACTTTACATTAAAAAAATTAAATAAAAATAAAAACACTTCCATTTATTGAAATAATTACAACGAATCTCTAAATAAAAAAAAATCTGGTACAAAATTGTGTTTGTGTCCTTTTCGGGCAAATACCACTGAACCAATTGTGATGAATCATTCATAGGAATTAAGCTCATGAATCAGAATACGTTTTAGGGATTCCGATAATTTTTTTTTTTTCGGAACCCGAACTAAAAAATCGCATTTATCCTCACATTTAACAAGCAACTAAAAAATGATAATAAATCAAAAATTGCTAAATACCAATTCAAAGATAATGAGCAGCAGCTGGAGTGTCAGTTTATAAAAAAAAAAAAAGTTATAGCGATTTTCGTAAAATCAAAGTTTCAAGATTTCGAAAAAAATGTCAACTTTTCATATTAAGCTAGCTGTACCGTTTAGCGCAACTACCGCAAGCACGCCTAGTTTTTTATATAAAAAAATAATTTGAAAAAGTACAATCTCAGCTTCGAATCGAAGCAGAAAACTTTAACACATAAATATCCACAAAACTGTAATAAATGCATGCATACATGATAAATACGGATTGCGAGAAGCAAAGTACATAAGTGTGTACATACATTTATAGATGGGGTTGAATTGAGGACAGATAGAGAAAAAGATAGTCACATATTCCCATTTCCATTGGTAAAATCTACCGCTGGATTGTATCGTTTTTTTTGTCCATCATTTTCACACTATAAAGTGTACTCGATCGTAAGGACACACACACACACACTCTCTCTCTCTCTCTCTGCATGTTTTTGAATATTTATATATGTACATGTGTATATAGACGTTACATAAAATATACATAAGTATACTTTTATGGGGTATTGACAAAGAGAAGCAAAATCGTTGGCCGTTGGTAGATGTCTATATAGAATTTATATAAGCGAAATATATCCTGCATGCATAGGGCGTAGGTTGGTGGTTGCTCGTGTGGAATGTTAAACGACTACTTATCGAGACGAGCCACACACACAAACCTCACTGCGATAACCATGCCGTGAGTACCACTCACGGCGGGATTCCCCTTAAACTTTCTCGCTTACGTAGACGTATAGCTGTCCAATGTACAGAGACCAATACTAAAGAGGAGCGAGCACATAAATAATACTAACTCGAGCATTTTGCGCAATACTTTGCTTATTCGGTTTTCTTCTTATCACTTTCTCCATTTTTCTGGCCATCGGTTTATCCGAGATGTCTCTCAAGTCTGCAACGTTGAGATTCAATGAAAAGTTTTATTAATTATTCATTGAATTTTGAAAATCATGGCAATTTTTCGAGTCGATTTTGTTTTTGAATCGCAAGAGATGATCGTTTTATTGTCCCGAAGAAATAACGGAATTTCCTTGCATTCCAACGATCCAAACTTCAACATCATTACACGAGACCGTTTGCACTCGGTCTCGGTTTATCCATGATTTTCGAAGCAAGTCAATTTTTGGATGAACTAAATGGATTGAAGAAACAAAATTGCGACCCCATTTTCACTGATTATTTAGGTACAAGCAGAAAACGTTTTTTTGTGGATCCCGAGAATGTATCGGAATCAGATTGTTTAAAGTAAAGAAACTCGTCTGGCCTGTTTTAGGTTCTGTGTGTTTTCGGGCTCACCATGGCTTGCTGCTTCGTAGCCATGGCTGAGGATGGGATCGATCGTACCGCCAAATCACGAGTCTCCGATGACCAATTAGACCATGCTTTGAACGACCAACGTTATCTGAGACGTCAGATCAAATGTGCTCTCGGGGAGGCACCCTGTGATCCGGTTGGTCGTCGTCTCAAAAGTAAGTCCATTGCCGAATTTCTAAATTATGAATCTTCGTTTTTCGTTCCTCATTCGAACAAATTAACATGATTATCCAATTGGGTCTTATTGGAAAATCAACTGAAAAAATAACTGCAAAACTAAATTTGACATCAGAATTTATTTTCAAACAATTTATCTCATTCATTGAAATTCTGAATTTTTCTAGCATTTTTCAAAGTTTTAAAATACAAAAATAAAGTACAATTCGAATATTACACAGCTGGAAATTTAGCAGAATTGAATTTCACATTTAGAGACTCATATTCCGTTTTCTACATTTTATCAGCTGCTTTTTCGCACTTTTGAGGCAAATGGACGTTTTAATCGCATTTTAAAGTTTCGGTGTCACGAACGTGTCCCCTTTCACCCCTAGAAAACCTCCGTCCTTCGTAGTTTGTCTGTTCCCGTGGGTTACCAGCTTTGAAAAGGACAGGATAAAGTTGCTCTACTCACTTATATCAATTTAAGCTCCGATTACCTGATAGCCAGCTGGCTTTGCTCTTTTCTCTTTCTCTCTCATTCTCTCTCACTTTCTCTCTCGCCTAGCCCAACTCTTTGAAGTTATATCTGGATTATCCTCGTTTAATAATTTTCTTACTTTGCATACATTTTGATGATACAGAGTTGGAAGAAGAAGAAAATATCCACATTCCACTATCACACAATCATTCAGTCTTTTGCTCAGTGTCTCAAAATCGAATAAAAATAAATTTTATTGATAATTCCATGAACCCGGCAAAAATTACAAAGTTACTTAATTTTTTTTTTACATTAAACATTTTTTAATTCCAGTCTCGATGATTTTATCCAATGGCATGCGTTTGAATGAATGCAAAATTTATTTTACATTTTTAATAAATTGAAAATCCATGAATTAATCCATGGACCCCGCAAAACTATCAAACTTTTCTATTTTTTTGCCATTAAAAATTCTTTAAATCGAGTTTCGATGACTTTATCCAATGGAGCGAATTTGAATGAATGCAGAATTTATTTTATATTTTTAATAAAATAAAAGCAAATGAATTATTCCATTGGATCTGCAAAAAATTCAGTTTTCTTTTTTTTTCGACACTAAACGTTTTTTAATCAAGTTTCGATGATTTCGTTAAATTACATGAATTATGATGGACAAAAAATATATTTTATATTTCTAATAAATGTGTATTTTCCATTTTGATAATTTCGATATTATTTCGTGACCGAGAACGATTGAATTCCGGAAATCAAGTTTCGTATCCCACGAGCCAGTAACTCGAGTTATCCTCTCACAGTTAGTCTTTGGATTTCAGGTTTGGCTCCCTTGATACTTCGTGGCGCGTGTCCTCAATGTTCACCGGAGGAGAGTCGTCAGATAAAGAAAGTGATCGCTCACATACAGCGAGTGTATCCAAAAGAGTGGGCGAAAGTGGTCAAGCAATATGCCGGAATTTGAGAGTTCGAGAGAGAGAGAGAGAGAAGCGAGAACCAAGGAGGGAGGTTGATAACTGACGAAAAATTGACGTAAGAAAAGGCAAATTCGATTTTTTATCGCCTCATCAAATTTTCCCATCAATTATTTATTTAGTGTTAAGTTTTCATGTTTCGTTTTATCACACTCGGGATGTTGTTGTTTAATTTTCATGGAACAATAAATAATGTTAAGAGGAGTAAAGAAGCGAAAGGAATTTTCATTCTCCCGAACGTGTGAAGGAAAAAAAAGCTCGTGAAATAAGACGAAAACGTCCGGACACTGAAATGTAATTATTTTCCAAAATTCATTTATAACGAAGGAACATTTTCGGGCAGAAGAACGAATGGAGTTTCTCCAGAACTAGGTCCCATTTAGCCCTGACCTGCCCTACATTCAGTCCGATGGTTTAATGAAAAAAACAATAAAACAAACAAACATGAAAAAGCGTTAATTTCGTTATGATTATGAATCGAGGAAGGAGGAATGTAAAATGTGCGAGTTAACATTTTTGAGAGGAGCTTGAAATTCAGCCGCTGAGTAAGATCTCGTTGGCTGTCTTGGTTCGCGATTAAGGATCATTAGAATAATTATGCTATGTATATGCGAGCCCAAACTAATTTCACCACCGATCTCCTCCACCCTTGTCTCAGCCCTAACGCTCTACAGCTTCTTCCTCTGTTCTTGCCTCTTTATTTCCTCACCCTCGGTCGTCTTATATCTCGTCGGTTTTGTGTGGACAAAAAAGTCGTTGGACGAAAGAAGTAGAAAAGACAGAGAGAGAGAGAGAGAGAGAGAGAGGAATGGTTGAGGAAAAAAAAGAAGAACGACGTGGAGACAAAACAGGAAAATTGGCCAAAACTTTCGTGATAAGAGGGATTTTAAAATCGAGCAATACTCTTAAGAGGCCAGACAATAAAAGTATTCGAGAAGGAATTTCCTTTTTCCGCCCGCATCCGTACGACCAAAAGTTTTTTTCCTTGTACTTTCTTTCTGCTGGATGTGGAAAATTCGTCGAGCTATTTTTTCTTCTCGCTATTAAAAAATGTATCAATTAGTCCAATATCTCTTCCCAAGGATATATATACCTCTTTCGAGTCCGATGGAGCAAAGTGCACAATTTAATTAATCAGCAGCACACCGGATGAACATTGCAAGAGAGAAGAAAAAGGGAAATTCTGTGTAGCCAGCACAAACTAGCCATCTTTATAGTTCCCAGGAAAAAGAAGAGCCGAATAAAACTTTTTATTTTCGCTCAAGCTGTTATCGTTTTAATCAAACAATTTTATTTCGAAAATATACAATTCGTATGCCACGGAATCCTCAATCACTTTGAATTTCAATTACAAAGTTTCAATTACGAGATCAATGGAAAATCGATTACGTAATAATTTCTCTTGAGTCTTCATTCACATCTGCCAAATATTACTGCTTCTTCCCATTGAACGACACACATAAATACTTTCGAATACAAATTCGTTTTCGAGCTTTTCATAGAGTTGATAAATCCACAAATATTATTCGCTTATCTGAATCTTCAATTATGACTCATTTTGACAAGCAAATAATGCGTGACTCTTGTGACATTCCAAGCTGATAATCAATTAAACCGGAGCATCGATTCAATGGTTATTCAATTAACTGATTTATCAGAGAGAGATTGAATTAATGGCGACAGTAAATTAACTGATTAATCTTTAATTGGCAATTAATGTTTTTCGACTGAATGATGCAGCCGAGGATTCCCCGAGGCTTTTCTATATTATATTTGGATTTGTCGAATTATGCGATCGTCGTGAAACTGTGTGTTTCGAAAACTTTTACAAAGGAAAACCGAAATGATTGTTTTTAACCCTTCGAGTGCACACTTCCTATAAATGAATATTGGGTCAATCTGACCCAAGAATTTTTTCAAATCGTTGTATTCCGATAAATATGCATTTTTGTTTTTTTTTTTTGTAGAGACGTTTTTTGTACTAAATTATCCATGGCTCTAAATTCATTTTTTTACGAACACGAAAATTAAACGGCAAAAGATTCGTCGCCACGAAACGCCAAACAATCGGTGACGAAACATTTTTCGGGTCAAAATGACCCAGTGTGTACTCGAAGGGTTAAATGAAAGAAACAATTTTGAATCGTTTGTTTCTTCGTCAACCCCCTGTTTTCATGATTGTTGAAAAATTCGTGAAATTTTATTTTCCATCGAATTGTTCATACTGTAAAATAATTCCATTTGTGAAAAGAATATCACGACGAGACGAACAAAAGATATTTTTTGAATCAGAAGAAATGAAAAGATCGCTTATTCGTTTTTTTTGAATTTTTAAACAGTTCTTCAGTTTCGCGAATGGTTTTTTTGTCGTTGTGAGTAATTCATAGTCCCACCAGGCGCCGTAGGTGATTAAGAGAATTTTTATTATATCGGAAATATTAATAATTAAAAGTGCTTGATGACGAGTGGCAGAACAAAACGAGCCAACTCTTGCGTGTGCATTATTGAATTGGACGGAACGCGTGAGGGATTGTTCTACTACGTCCGTTGTACAGGTGGGCAGAATACAATTTCGTTGGCAGCTCGCGCTTAAACTGATTACTAATTAATTTCATTGAGGATGAATGAATAAGGGATTGCATATACACGTGGCCAGTGTACATAGTTATAAAGGTCTTTATAAAGGTCTCCATATAAGTTGAGTCTGGTCCGACGCGATGAAGAAGAAAAGTGAATGAGAGAGAGAGAGAGAGAGAGAGAGAGAGCAGGGGGTGAATTCCCAAGAGAATTATTTCATCTCCCCTGCGACGACTCTTTCCCATGCAGTCTCGGTCTGTGTGCTTCTTTCTCTTTTTGGCGATCTCTTCTCACTGTTCGACGCCGTTCGTTCTTATTTCTGGGGAAAACAAAAGCAACTACTTTTGCGCAGATCCAGTGCCACGAGTAGGAGTGAGAGGAAGAGAAATGAAGGAGGAAGCGAAGGAAGAAAGAAAGGGGAAGAAACAACGGAAGCTAAAACGAGAGCCAAGAGAGAAGGAAAAGTCTTCGGCGTATATACAGTCGTTGGAAAATGGGCAAAACTTTGTTTTCCAAAAGTTCTCACGCTTTGGACTTTATAAGGGCGAACGAAGAAGTGGTAGAAGAAGAAGAAGAAGTCGAAGGAGAGAAGAAAGCGGAGTATAGATCGGGCGAGTGAAAGAAGAAATGGGATTCGGTAGGTCCGAGTGATTTCTTTCCTCGTTTTGAGAGTTCACAGGGGATGAGGTTTAGTCTGTGGGACATGTGGATCTCTAACGCTTTTATAGCACAAACGACTCCCTCTCTTTTTCTTTTATTCTCCGGGCATTCCAGCACAAATCGATGGATCCTCGTGCTCGCAGATTTTTCTCTATTATTTTTCGTCCTTTTTCATATAATCCTACGAAAGCCACGCAATATTTTCCGTTCATTTGTTCCAAACTCTTTCTCATTCTCCTGGCAAAAAAAAATCCAAAAATCCTGTCAATCAATTCGAAAAAAAATCCATAGCCCTTTGCTATTTTTTGCCATTTTTCTTTTTCATCGTTTCGTTTCTCCTGCCTTTGCATCTGTCCCATAATTTCCAACCCATTTTTCCCCACTTCACTGTCCCAGCGAGACGACCCACAGTGTTGGTCACAGGCGCTCTTTCCTGAAGCACGAGTGCATAGCATTTGCTCGAGTGCCACGAGAAAATGCGAAAAACTCTGCCAATACAGGCGCCATCATATCTTATCGAGTTTCAGTTGGTCAGCACCATCAAGAATTCAGGAAAACTACTTTCTTACCTGGCGTCACTCAACCAAGTACTGAGCTCGCGCGAGGCTGGTTCATTTCCCATTTTCAGATCTCCTTCTATTTTCAAAGTACCGCACATTGCATGGACAAATTTCAACATTCCGGAGGCATCATTCGCGTGAAAAAATCCTTCCTCCTCTCCCTTCCCAAAGAAAAATAGAGGAGTCCCTCAAATTTATTAAAACTTGAAAAAAAAAATAAAAATTTAAATCTTATTTTTTTGTATTTAAATTTTTTTAATAAATTAAAAATTTAAAAAAACAAACGACCATTAATCCTTCGAGAGCACACCCTCACAAGTGCATATTGGGTCAATCTGACCCAAGACGTTTTTCAAATCCTTGTATTCCGGAAGATATGAATTTTTTTTTTTTTTTTGTAAAGACGTTTTTTGTACCGAGTCATCCATATTTTATGGCCCGAAATTTATTTTTTAGCGATAACGAAAATTAAATACCGAAACGTCCGTTGTCATTAAATGCGAAAAAATCGATGACAAAAAATTGTTCGGGTCAAAATGACCCAGTGTGCACTCGAAGGGTTAAAGTCATAAATGATATACATTTGGAATAAGTGTTTATAAATTTAAGTGTCTATTTTAATAGAGGATAAGAATATCGAAAGTGGTGGGACAAATAGTAAAGAGTAGAGGATTGGGGATATCGATTCGATGCGGAAAGTCCGATGTGTATGGTGGAGTAAGGCAGTTTACGTAGGAAGGAGAATGGGGATCGTGAAGATCGCTAAGCGTTTGGAGCTTTGGAAGGATACTAGTAGGATCACAGAGACAAAATCGAAGAAGACACCCTTCCAAGTTGTGGCTCTTTCTACCAGAGACTCTGTATACATCTCCAAACACATATAAATATATTTATGTGTGTTTGTATAAATGTGTGTGCCAGGACACAGCAGAGTTGGTGTAGACACACAAGCACAGCAACAAACTCTCGTCTGTTGGTGGGTTCCACGGGGAGCCTCGTTGGGTAACTGCAAACGACGTTCCGATGATACATCGAGTGCAACCGCATACACGCTCTGTATAAACCAACTATACTCTCTGTACACATACTTTACTCCACTGTGTCCCGTCTCGCACTTTGAGAACCCAACCGTATCCTCCCTCTTGCTCCTTCTTCTGTTTTACTGATGTAAAAGGTTATTTCTCCCAGGGATTCTTCGCTGCCACTCGCGTACACACCGACGAATCATTGTTCCACGTTAAATTCTTCAACTTACGAAACATTTCTCACGGTAGCTGATTATTTCGAGACGTTGCAATAATTTAACAAGGACAACGCGTTCGAAAAGTTATTCCTCGACAAAGATCGTCGCGTTAATTAACCGCAGAAGCGCGACTTGTCAATTATTCCTGCGAACAATGTCATTGACAATGTTTTTTTTCACGACTCTCTAGGGGATTTCCGCGATGTCGAGGGATTTCCAATCGGGTAACGACTATTTTATATTTCAGCTGTAAAAGAGCCGTGAGGACTCTCCATACAACAGAGTATTAAGCACTCGCCTGTTGCTTTGCTCGTCAAATACATTCGCAGCCTTTCCAATCGTCTCCGCATTGGATCAAATGTCTTTGTATAGATCGATCGAGTCGTGGGGTCAGGCACGTGACTTTTTATGTGCCTCGTATTCTCCGTTCGAGTCGTCTCTGTTCACACGTTCGTTGGTTTTTCTTTGGAAACCCTCATCAAAATCCAGTTTCCTGAATCTTTCCACAACATACATAATTTCCACATTTTAACGGCGTGTTAATGATCGCGTTCTGTTTATACAAAGCAAAGTAATTACCTGGAGAATATTTTTCGTTTTCTACACTTGAAATAATTCATTTTCACCGCGCAAGTTCGTACAACTGTCATTACTTATTAGGCAGTTCCATAAGCTCTTCGTCCCTTTGAGTTTGCATCTGAAAATTCTAATAGCTGCATAAGTCTCGAGGCGAACGTTATAAACTTGACGATAAGGACGTCAATCCCAAAAGCTGAAGTTCAGGACCGAATTAAAAGCCAAGACTAGGACAGTCGTCGATGCTTCTAAGAGGGTTTAATTATTCAAGTGGTCTTTGGTGAATATAACTGCTAATAATTAATCAGGCGAGAGTAGACGATGAAAGGACAGCATTAGAATGGTCGATTGCGATTCCGCGGCCCCTGCTGTTTTACTTTCGGAATAGTGACCATGTACCAGAAGCCCTGGTATCAATTTGTAACATAGGTACAGATTTATTAATATATATGTATATCAGTGTCTATTGTATCCCAGTGCGGGACTGATATCCGATGAAGCTCTGGAAGCGATGTGTTCTGGCTCCTCCATCCCTATTTGTGAATCGCTCTTTGTTCGACTCGTTGAGTCTCTCGACAAAACGTATACCTCTCAATAACGCGTGGTAAACACAAAGACTTCCTGTACACAGATTGTCGAGGGTTACGAGGGTTGGCTCCGGCGCGTTCTGTGCTGTGTGGCACTTCACGGTATATGCACCGGTAAGTACCGTTGCTTATGTACGAGGGATTTACGTATGTATATATGAGATGTGGAACAGACACATCGATGAACAATCGCATGTATATACAAAGGAGGGATTTTGACACACGTGAGTTGACTTCTCGTCGAATATACGAGAGAGGAAAAAGGCTTTTTGTCTAACAAGCGAAATCCAGATTTATCTGTGAATCGTTATTTGTTCCTGGATCCATAATGAAGCATATCCTTACTATTTAAGCAAGCATATGCTTCAAAATATTTGTTTACATAACAATAGTGCATACCAACATCTTTGTTTTGAGTAGAAAAGTCTATTTGTTTGCTAGTATAGTCTGTTTCATCGTGTCTCATAGTTCGAGTATCTAGTGGTGTGTATTTGTGTGAATATGGGTAAAAGCACACGTGGAGAGAGCACGCGTTGCTTCTACGTACGTTTTGTGTACGATGAGACCGTTCGGGATGCCACCAGCCTCCGTGTCCCACGAAATCTCCATAGAGAACATTGTAGTAAGTCAGTCAACTTCACCGTGTTGCTAGAGGCGCGACGAGTCAGTGAGTGAGTGAGTGAGTGAGAAAGAAAGAGAGGGATTGGGGGAACGGGTATACTAACTATTTACCTGAATGTATGTACGTGTGCCGTATACATAACCCCTGAGCCCACGCTACCAACAGGGGGAAGCTACGGCGCGAAGGTAGCGTGAGAAGAGATGGAACGAAAGAGGGAAGAAGAGGACCGACAGGGAGAGAGAGAGAGGACGACAGGATTTTCAGCTAGAAACCCCGGGTGTGCACCAAGCGGGAAGGTGGTCCACGTACAAATATATATATGTGGACATTCTAAACTTGACTCTCTCTATCTGGGGGAAGGAAGGACTTGCTCGCTTCTCGTTTGACTGGTGTGTATGTACTACCGATGTAGACATATATTTATGCGAATGTGTGTGGGAATAGGAAGAGGTATTTTCTGATATACATAGCACCAGGCCCAAGAAAGACAGAGAGAAATAGCGAGAGTGAGAGAAAGGGGATGAAAGTGAAGGGTGGGAGAGTGGGTACGCGGGCTGTGTGCTGAGGGCACAAGTTAGTGTCTATATGTACCCGCGTGGAGATCGATAGAGGACAGAATCCCGGGACATCCCCAGCGATCCTGTTCTCTTATTCTTGCAAGAAACGTCCTCGCATAGCTTTCCGTTCTCTTAACTATACATACACAGATATACCACTATTATATGAACCTTCTCTCTCTAAGTCACGCTCGCTTTTTCTCTCTTTCCTCCTTGTCGGATGCGAACCATTTCTCATCCGATACGTCCTTCTCCTTTTTTCCTCTCTCTCTCTCTCTCTCTCTCTCTCTCTCTCTCTCTCTCGGGCTCTCTATTACTCTGGCTCTTTTCTGATACTCTCTTCGGGTATGTGCGTTCCCACGTATAACACATACGGCGAACGATGCGTCAGATTTTCTACGTGTCCCTGTCGTCTCCCGAAATTTCATCCCCTCACTCCCTCGAGAAGATTTTGCATTAACTACTTCTCTCTCTTTCTCTCTCTGCCTCTTTCTCTGTTTCCCTCTGTCTCTCTACACTTTTGCTCGCTACTCCTTCGTCTCTTCGCTCTCGTAAGTGCCAGCGGTTCGGATGCATCATGCATCATCTCGATATCATATATACATATGCATATACATATGTATATATGTACATACAGCAATATACATATATATCGAGTTGTATAAAATGTGGGAAACACGCGCCCACGGATTCACGATGCCTTGCATCATATCGCGGAAGCGCGACTAACTAACGTGTAATTATCGAGATACCCGACGACGAGGAGAGGTAGGGGCGAGCTCTATGCATGAGAGAGGTTTGAATTAGTGTGCGAGAAAGCGTTGAGGCAAAGTGGCTTTCGGGAGCTGGTAGGAGGAGGGGAAAGCCAGCACCGAGACACCAGTGAGAGAAGTTAAGTGCGAGGTGGACCTGATCTTCGTTGCTCCATCCCTCACCGACTATTCTACATCACACAGTCTTTACCTTCCATCTCTCTGCGAATCTCCCTTTCTCACTCTGTCTGGTCTTCTCATTCACTCGATCTTCCAATTTCTCTTTTTCTTCCTCTCTCTCTGTCTGTCCTTTGCGATGTATCTCCTCGTCATTCTCACTCAGGATGTCGTTGCTTCGTTCCGGGACGTTCTAACTACGAACCAGAGACTCGAGCAAGGCTTGGCGACAAGGGAATGAGAAAAAGGGCGGAGTGTAGGAGGATCACCGGATACAGGCGATAACGACGGATTTACGGATTGTACGATTTAACAGCTCGTGATCTTTTCACTCGGTCTTTACCTTTTTTTTTCACTTTTTTTCTTTCGCGCTTTTTCTAGCTTCTTCGTCCTCCATCTCACTCCTGAGACTCGAGATTTCTTTGGCCACTCCCGATCCTCCACCGCGACACCCACCCTTTCTCTTTTTCTTGTCTCTTCTCATCGCCATTCACCTCCAATTAGTTTTTCAATCAAACACGACACTCTTATGTATACTTTCCTCGTTAACCCCGGGGCTAAGGGCTCCTGCATAATTGCTCAACGTATATAGACATACATCGAGCTACTAATAAAAAAATAAAAAATAAAAAATAAAAAAAATGGAAATGGCAAGAGAACACCAGAAAAAAAAAACAAAATCAGAGGAAAATAAAACATTTACGTTGAAAAGCTCGCAATCGTCGACGCGTACTCTTGTTCGTCGAAACGATCGGCCAATCAAAAGATCAAAAACTTTTGATTATTTTGTCCGTTAATAACCACACGCTCTTTTCCAACCACTCATGATTTTTTTGTCTTGTATTTCACCAAAAATACTACAGCAGTGCAAAAGCGATCTGATTGCGATTCGACGTTAAATCTTTTCGATTCAAATATATCGCAAGTTGTTGATGTATATTCATACGACACCAATAGCTTTTCTACAGTCACCGCAGAGAAACATAATCAAAAAGTATATATTTCACGGTCGACTCGTCAAACGATTCAGCCAGGCGATGCTTCTCGTCGCAAAGCTGATGAATAAAAAAATGGTATTGCAACTTTTGCCAAGGTAAAGGACGAAGTTCGAAAAAAAGAACGAAACGATTTTAAAAGGAATAAAAAAGTTGAGGGTTTTCGAAAAAAATTACCATTTTGAAACGAAATTGCACGAGCACTGGAAGCCTTTGCCTTTCATACGATCCCCACGATCCCGATATTCACACACATCTATAGAACGATATATGAATGATTTTTCACGGTTCTTGTCGTTCGGCAAATTTGCTGTTTTTTTTTTTTTTTTTTTTTTGGTCGTAGAGCTGCGGATTTTGCCGCACGCAGCGCACGGTCTGCGTCGTACAGTGAGGGTAAATCTCTTCATACTCGCGTCCCTGTATATACCCCATCGAATAGCCTCGGCTTTGCTCGAGGGCCACGTTTTATTAAGGGCTTTGAACAAGGTAACAGACCGAAAAACATGCTTAGTTTGCATAATTCTGTTTTGCCACACAATTTCAAATATTGGCTCTTGCCCACGCGGCATCGTTGGGGCGATGAAAAACATTTTTTTAATTTATCGATTTAGTATTATACGCTCGCGCGACATTTGGCTACGCGATACGTGTGGAAAGTTTGTTTTTATCTACTTTTTTCTTTGCATACTCAAACGAATTCGTCCGATCACGTGTAACGACTCCTTTCATTGGCTCAACGAATATTTCGAACGATAATGAAATCATCAACTGTTGTTTCGGCTGACACGAGTTGTGAATCCAATACAGAGGGGAAACGGATATTTTGAAATCTATCCTCATTAGTCGTTCATTGTTATCATCAGTTCAGTAAATAATCGATCATCATAACTATTCTATTGGTAATTATTATTGTTATTATCTCATTACAAAGTTTCCGGGAGGAAATGGGAGAGGGAGGCGAACAAAGGTGTATGGAAAATGATTTCCGAGCGGAATCCCATTCTCGTCGTCTCTAATCTTTCACGTCGATCCTCCAGACACGCGGGATCACTTTTTTTTCTCCCTTTTTCAGGCAAGATGGTGACTCTTTTCTCTCTTTCGCTCTGGTTGCATGCCAAGCTTCTTTGGCATACCTAGTCGAGGCTAAAACCGAGACGAAACATGAGAGAGAAAGACGCTTTCCCGCTCTCGCGATGCTCGCCCCTTTTTCCATGTATACGTCTAGGGAAATCCCCAACGGATCTACGTCAATGCCTGGCAAGAGTCGTGGTCCGAATTCCTTATCGTCCCACGAGACTCTCGGGACTTATCGAGACGACGAAGCTTTCTTCCCTCTCTCTCTCTTTCGCTCTTTTCTCTACATCCTCTTTCTACCCTTTCGCATGCGTCGATCACGAATGCTTTACAAACAACCCCCTACAGCCTTGAGCCATCTTCCTTGTTCATTCACGTCGCACCGTTTCTACTTAAATTCGTCCAGAATTTTTATCTACGATACGATTATTTTGATTACTTATTAATCAGCCATTTTTGTTTTTAATTTTTTTTACATACAAAATGGTTTGCGAGCCCAAGTTCATTGAAAAAAGTTGTTACAAATTGACTAAAGAACAATATTCTCTAAATCCAAAATTTTCTGCGATAATCTGGATTCGTTGTACAATAAACAAAAAATCGAAAAAATTTTACGAGCGATTTGTTTTGAAAAACTAGAAATAGTTTTTTCGATGTAACACAAAAGTGTATGCAAAGTTTTAAGAGGCTTCACCATTTAGAAATCGAAATATTTGATGTTGAAAATTGCAACTTTTAACACACGCTCTTATGCGAAATTACTGAAAATGATGAATTTTATAAATAAATATCTCGATATCTACATGGCGAAACCGCGCTTAAAATTGTGCGAGCTATTAGCCATCAGTATACTCTTTTGTATGGTGCAAATTTAAAGGAATTCCATGGATAGAAAATTTAGCATACAACGTCCTTAATTTAATGGGAGACGTGGAATTATCTAGATTCCCGACAACGATGAGTACGCGGTCGGTGTGAGCCTCCGGCAATCACAAAACTGCCCCGCGCTGCCTCGCCATGCACGCGCGTGTCAATCGCCGAGTTTCCTCAGTTCCTCGTGCGAATACCAAACAGTGGGCAAAAGTCTGCTGGGGTCTCACAGGAACAGGAACAGTCAATAGAGGAGAAAGAGCGGCAATGAAATTGAAGAAAATTATTTCTTTAACAATAAAATGTGAAAATTTGAATATATTTTATTCATTACGATTTCAATTTGACGTAATAATTCCGAATAACTTTTGTTTTCTAGTACAAGAGGAAAATGAAATGATTATATAAGTTCGAACTGAATGTAAAGTTATCGTTTTATCATTTGTAACCGCCATAAATTGCCGAGTGCGTTCTTCAGATCATAATTTCATCAGCAAGAAAGTTGCGCAGTATTTCATAGCGCGCGGTTTAGCACTAGCGGGGCTTCGCGTTCGCTAATTGAAATTTTCGTTCGCGTTTCCGGGCCGACTTTCCATTCGTAAATTATGCAATATTATTTGGGAAATCGTTGAATAACAGAATCGTGTGAATCGTCAGCTAGTTCGAATTTTTCCAAATTTGTAATTCGTTTGTAAAAAAAAAGTAGAACCGTGACAGCTTAGCACGAAAAATGCAAACATTTAAATTTATTATAAACCTCGTATCAAACAGATAAAACGTGATTGTGACAAAATTGAAGTAATTACAAAGTTCGAGTCATAAATACAACAAGCAGAGCAGCAGGCAGATGCGAGTTATTAAAAAAGACAGAATTCCCATCAGAGCCCAAAGCTGTTGGTATAATAACGAGCGTTGGAATAATGAAAAATGTCATTTAACATTTTATCTTTTTTGCTTCTCTCATTTATGAATGTATTCGAAATATAAAGCCGAAAACAACCGAATGCTAATGCGGGGAAAATTATATCGAATCCAGGGAAATTCACTGTTCAGGAAACTCGTCATATATTCTTCAAAGTTCTATTCAACGCTATTGTTACTTTTGATATAAAGACGAGTTCTTCTGTTATCATTATTATTGTTATGGTTATTCATAGTGGTTTACAATTTATAATTGGACTAAAACTTGATATGGTTGAGCTGGAAATTCTTGGGATTACATGACGTATTACAATTATAATAAATCCAGGACAATGTTTGATATTATTCTGTGGCCGTGGATAATTTTATTTCTAGAAACTCGTGCGGAAAAGGGAAGAGTATTTTCATACGGGAACATCTTCGTATATACGCGTTGAAAAAGTGTACGTCATGCGTGAGATATGCGTAGGAAGTAGTGGGAAAATATGATGTCAAAAGAGGGCTGATTACTCATCAGCGCGAAATATGAACGTAGGCGGACGCGTTTATTAACTGGCCAGTTGATGAATTTTCCTCAGTTTAATATTTGCAATATTTTGTATGCATATACCGCGAGTGTGTGCATGTGTGGCTTTGGGTGGAAAGCGTGTACAGAGCAACAGCTAGTTGCTAAATAATATATAGTCAGAGAGATCGAGAGGAGAAGCGAGACGAGGGCGAGATAGAAAAAGATGAATAAACGCGATAGACTGCTTTACAGACAAGCAATATTTTCTCGTTATATCACAGACGGATATAGAGAGCGAGAGGATGTTTCACGAGCTCTTCTATTCTATGTACGACCTACTTTCCCAGGATCAACGAAGGCCATCAATTATTTATTTATAAATAGGTGCCCATGTCGTCGATTCTGACACAAACTTTCGCGCCTGTATTTCCTTATTTTCGACAAGCCGAACCATTGTCAAAATTTCATCTCCGAAACATTTTTCATTATTTTTCTAACCGACGAATAAACGTCAGCAGAGATTTATAACAATGAATTATTGAAATCTATTCGCCCTTCGTTGACACACTGGGTCAATTTGACCCATGTGCAAAAAAATTATCTCCAAAAGATTTTTTCTCTTTATCTAACCGACGAATAAACGTCAGCGGAGATTTACAACAATGAATTATTGGAATCTATTCGCCCTTCGTTGACACACTGGGTCAATTTGACCCATGTGCAAAAAAATTATCTCCAAAAGATTTTTTCTCTTTATCTAACCGACGAATAAACGTCAGCGGAGATTTACAACAATGAATTATTGGAATCTATTCGCCCTTCGTAGACACACTGGGTCATTTTGACCCACGTGAAAAAAAAATGATTTTTCCACTCGCCCCTCACGTGTCAGTGCATCGAATCGAAAGAACCAACTAGTCCCCGACAGCTATGCCAACCTGTCGAATCAACTTGGAACGCCTCGTAGATAATTCATCAAAATCCACCCTCGAGTGCAAATCATTGGACAGCATTAACAATGCAACTATCAAACGTCAAAATGTTAAAGTTTGCAGTAAAGGGGCAACGTGCTGTTTATTTCGACACGGGAGCAAAAAAAAACCACCTCGCTCGACGTTGTTTCCATTTCTGGTCATCAATTAAAAAGCTACCTAACGTGTGAATGGCTCTGCACAATGCTTGACGTTCTTGGAAAATGGTCAACATACATGAAAAAAAAAAAAAAAACGATAATTTTATATGAATGACGCTTTAAACACAAGGGGATAAATATAGCGCGCCAATCACCTCACTTTAACGATATCGATTGCTATCCATCATCCTCTATACATTTTCATAATTCGTACCACACATTTTCATCCCTGCGTAAACTAACAATGTGCTTCAGCGCGTGTCTTTTTGTTGGACGTTTAATCGGTAAATTGGCACTATGCTGCTGGAATTTTTTAATTAAATATTCCCTAAAAAAGGTCTTGAGACGTTTAAAGCTCATTTGAAAAATTATTCGCCTCTCGATATTCAATTTATCGCTCAATTTATTTAATTATTGTATCAAACTCTGCACATATTATTACCGTGACAATTTTATTCGTTTTGAGCTGCGTCAAGCAAAACCGTTTCATCTCAAGTTGACCAGTCTCTATGGCACAACGATTCCATGCATTTATATACATGCATCAATGGTATTTGGGAAATGGTGAATGATTCGGGATTCGATGGTTGGTTTCGTTTGAAATGTTATATGCCTCGATAGGTTCGAGGTATACTGCCAATACGCCAGGCTGACTCGATCGCTCGCACTACGTTTGGCCAAGTAACACGTGTGGACCAACGATAAGCTCTACGGAATAAGCGCAGTCACGTATTTTATTAAATATTCCGTTATATTTTCACACTCTCGTGTGTCTTCGTGTGTTCGAGTCAAAATACTATAAATATATAATCTGGAGTCACGATACCAACTCGAGACAAGTATTTTTACATCTATTGTCGACGCGTCGCTGCTAAGATTCTTTTTACAGTAAGCGGAGCGATGTCGAACACTTTTTCAAAATTTTCTCATCGATATTTGATCCTCCACAGCGATTTTTCCTTTCGACGGCAACGTGTCCCTCGCTTGATTCTTATTTAACAACTTTTTTCAATTTCGTCCACCGAAACTCGGTGGCTAAATAAATACGAAAATTACGCGCTGGTAATTTCGAATCGCGGCTCCGAAAAACAAAAAGATGACGACAGGACGATATTGGCGAGTGATTCCGGGGACCAACGTTTCATTTACGCTGTGGAATCCAATCCATAGGATCCCATCGTGTATGGAAAATCCACATCTTCCAATTATTTCAATTTTGAGTCTCATCCAAGGGAGAATCAGCATCCAATCAACTTTGGAATACATGCTGATTAACCCTCCGTGGTAAGCAGGGGTCAAAATGACCCCAAGCGAAACTTTGCAATGTGTGAAAATTTTTTTAGAAATATTTAGGAATATTTAGAAAAGTCAGTTTTGGGTTCACCAAAATTTTCCCAAACAGTTTGTTCGTTTTTTTCTGTTTCATTCAATGTTCGTGTCTTTTTTTTTTACCATTGGCTATACATCGTTATTATTATTTTTGGATTTGCTCAACGATGTAGGCCAGAGTTTGCGAGGATAGGGGAAAAAGTTGAGCGTGCAAAAGAGGAGAATCGAAGGTGCGGGAACGGTGATCAGTATATCGTAGCCCGATACAGACCCAAGTCGGATAGCAATCGTTCGAATGGAGATCGAGAATAGTTTTCTCTTCGCTGATTCTCCATTTTCTATTGCCTGCCATTTATCTATGTATATATTACGTGCATGTACATGACGTATAACTGTAATGGGAGTATCGACAGAAACAAGTTTTACCTCGAGCTGTCCGAGCATATCGAACCACGAGACGTACAACTTCACTCATTCCGGCTGAAGGGAGACTCTTCAATTTTTACAATTATCGTTACAATCCCACTGGATCGTAGTATCAGCAGCCAGACGCTCGTTTGCTCGTTGTACATCGCATGGGTGTGTGTGTGTGTGTGTGTGTGTGTGGTTTGTATTTATATAGAAATCTATTCGCATGTGTCTGCATAATTTTGGATCGTCCCGCGGCGCTACGTATTTGGAAACTTTGCTCGGACGTTCAGTCGATACGTATATACACTTTTATGGGCAAGAGAGACTATTTCAACGAACCTAGTTCAATCCCTTCTGTTCACACGGAAGCGAAAGCTTTCAAACTCTCGGCAATACTTTTCTTTTTATCATGAAAAATAAATATTGACAAATAAGCCTCGAGTAAGCTCGCGCTTCAGCAGGAATTTCTCTTCTCGTGAAATGCTCTTCATGTACGTTCGGTGGAATTTCATATAAAACTGTAACGACGAAATAATAAGCCAACTTTCGCGCTTTCTCGCTCTTTCCCATCATATTCTACGGGCAGATAATAAATTCGGAAATTACCCTCGGTCATCAAACTATTTCGCATTTTTTAAAAACTCTCATCGATAATTGGTTACAAAAAAATTGGTTAAAAAATACATGCACGATGCGGCGTGTAAATTTGACTTTCGCACTCGTTTTTTTTTTCCACCTGAAGTTATTTTATTATTATATAGTGTCAGGGAAGTGATCTGCTTTTTGTTTGATTTGTTAAACTTTTTCCTGCTCCCATCGGGGCGAAAATCGTTATGGAAAAAAAGTTTTTTTTTTCTGTATAAAATTTAATGGTCGTAGAAAAGAACTAAAGTGATAAAAAATGAAAAGGTTATTTCGAAGGTCCCTAGAAATTTCGTTTTAAATTATTCAGACCATCGGGATTACTCCAAGGGTTATGGTTCGGAAAAACAACGATTATATTTCAATCAGCACTCTTCGTCCACGTAGCAACTGACGTAGAAATAAATCCTTACTGAATGTTGTGTGAATCGCAACATTATAAAGCTAATATGAATTTCCTCTCATTACGTCGACTGATAGCGATTCCCTGAGCATCACCCAAACGCTAGTACTGTGATTATCCTTTTGGGGTACAAGAGCAATTGAAATAGCTTGTTCAGTCGAATTAGCGAAAATTTAGGAACGAGGTTAAATCCTCATTGCTCGTGATACCGAATAGAATACTTGCCGATTCATAATCGTTCACTGAAAATCAAATTTTGTGGGAAAAGTCCGATATTTCGTTGGATACGTTCGACTAAACGTTTTTTTGAATAATCACAAAAATGTTGTCAATGCAGCAATAAATATTCTAGAAAGTCGATTCGGAAGGAAAATTTTTGTCGTTCCAATCATAAATTTTGCTGACGTTCCCTTTTGATAGATCTTGCCAAAATACTGAAAATTTTGAAATAATCCAAAAATATTCACATTAACGTGTTAAAAAAAATATCGACGTATTTCGACAAAATTTTATTTCCAGTGTTTGGGTGTTGGAAGTTCGAGAGTTCATGTGAAAAACCATTTCTGGCTGGAAATTATTTGAAAAATTCCGTCAACGATCGTCGATGATAAAAAAACGTCTGAAGCAGGGTTGGGATTCGTTGGCGAATGGGATCGTCGATAATTTTTCAATAAAAATGTAATAAAACAATGAGCATTGAGGTTCTTTCAAATGATGAAAATTCAACGATTTCAATAACAAATCAAACAATACATACTGATGCAGAAATGAATTCATAAATGAACGTCAGCTGAGTCGATTCAGTATAAAGCCTGCAGAATTGTGAAAATATATGCAAAAGTGTGCAGAGCCCGTGAGAGAGTGTAAATCGTTGAAAAAGGTACAAAGCAGCCAGAGCAATATCAATTTTGCGTAATGAATTGGTCATTATATGCCATGCATTAACGAGGGATCGAGTGATTTGGTAGTCGGTGCCAGCATAAAAGGTGAGAGAATTGTTGATAAAGGGTTTTTGCGAAAGAACGGCTACCGGAAGAGAAAAGTGAATAGGAAAAGCGAGAGAGAAAGAGTGAGAGAGGGACGGAGAGACAATAAAGAGAATAAAACAAAATGATACAAACAGAGGAAAAAGGAGCAGAGATCCTGGACCTGCGCGTTGAATAATGGCGCGAGCAGTGTGTGCGGGAAGGCGCAAGTGAGCGGATTCTCGAAGCTCTCGACGTCGCGCAACCCCGCGAAACCTGACACTCCAGTACACGCGTCTCGACGCCCGGGGATGCGTCCGCGACTTTGAGGCAACAGATCAACATTCTTCGCACATTATTCAACGACTAAGTAAAGTGAACGATTCTTCGAGAAGAACTATATTCTATTTTTAAAAAAGTTTTAAATCCATTGTGAACGATTTAATTAATTCTAAACAATTAAACACATTTTATTGATTTGGCTAAATTGATAAGTGGAATTTATAAGTGATATCGTTTGAAAACAATTTTCATCTTATGACATTCAAGTATAATGCAAAATTTTCCTCATGAGGTGAGTCTCCACCATCAAAACCATTTTTCCACATACTTTTTTCCAAAATGTTATCCAGCTAATTTTGCAATAAATATTTCGAGACTCAATTTTTTTTTTCGATTTTTTGCACTCATTCGTTTTTTGACTACTCGGAAAAATTTCTTCGTTCATCCCTCAGAGGAAAAACTCGCGCCTTCCTTGACCCTTTCGCGACTTTATCGGAGGGGACCAGGCATGCGGGAGATGTATGTAATTTTTTTCCTACCCTAGTTACTTAGTCATAAGTTTTGCATATTTATCCAATAAGGGCGAAAAAAAAACTCGAGTTTTCGATCAGTTCGTTGAAGAGAAGGAAAGTTTATTAAATTATGAATTTCTTTAAAATGTTTAACTTCCTAAAAATGAGCTCGCAGAATCGTCCTCAATATTTTAAGCGAAAAAACTTTTACTACAAACTCTCGGAAATTTCGTTCAAGCAAAAGTTTGTTGTGATTCACTAATGCGGCGTAAAACTCTATCGCAAAATAATTAGGAATTACAAAATAAACCACACGACAAAAAACCAAGGTTTTCAGTTTGCTCTCTGTAGCTTAAAACCCAAATCTAGGGACAGCCATCTCCAGGAAAAGTCCGCAAGTCACTGAATTTTCATGAGTACATAAAAGCGAATCGAGAGACAACTTTCGACTAAGAACTTGTGAAATCTTTCGATTTAAAAATAAAGTAGAATGTAAAAAAAAAGAAGAGAAAATAAAGTGGTGAATTCCGATGAAAACTTTCGTGGAATCCAGTCACTTAATTGTGATTCACTTGAGCCAATAAAATCGACGCCGATTAAAATTCCAAAGAAACGATCATTTCATTTTTATCTCAATTAATTAATAAATGAACCATCCGATTTTCGCAAATGTGTCGAAATTTTCAAGACTTCTTAAATTGTAATAAAAAAAAAAATGAATCTAATCATGGTCGCGTGAAATTTTTCATACTTTGGTGAGATAAATGTTATAAAAGGCTGTTTGATCAGTGGAGTTTGTATGCGGGCTTTATAAGTGCTCCCTCGCGTCTCGATCCTGGGATATTATCGTTCGAGTCTTCATACTGATATATATACATTACGTAAAGATATATATACGTGTATGCATGTAAATGTGTGAAGCAGCACGACGTGGTGATTTCGCAAGCTCGAGGCAAGGGATTTAAGCCGCTGGCATAAAAATCGCCTTTACGTTCCGGACGTTCTCTCGTATATTGAAGAGAGAGAGAGAGAGAGAGAGAGTGAGAGAGGCGAGGAGGGCGATAAAGAGAAAAAGAAAGAAAAAGGAGGCAACGCGCGGGAATATTTGTTACAGGCGCACGGCGTGTGTGCACAACTCCCACGAATGGGTAAACGTACTTAGAGCTTTTGCAAGCTCGTACATATCCCTTCGAGCATCGAATCTCTTTTCCTAACTTCTCATTCGCCAAAAAGTTCAAAAAAACCGCTTCGAAACTAATACTTTTTACTCAAATCTCTTTCTCCTCCCTCCGAGTCTCTTTTTCTTTGTATTTTATCGTGAATCATAAAACCAATATTGAAATACTGTCACGTGTGCCTTTGATGTAAAAAACGAGAATGGTATTTCAAATTTCGAAGGCCCAGAAGCACTGGAAATTCGTGCAAAAATTAAATCCCTCGCGGTGAGTTGAACGAATTTGAACAAAAAACATGCGAATAAATTTTGGGAAAATGACTACGTTTTGATTTTAGTCTCGAAACTCTTACAAAAACGAGAAACTGGTGCAAAGAATGCGAAAAGTTTTCGCATTCTTTCCATTTCTTTTTCTTTTCGCATTCGAATGCAATAAAAACTTTTTTGCTATCTCATTAACTTGCTCTTCGCAAATGAAATATTTTTGTTCAAATAGTTGTCAGTTAGAAAAGAAAAGTCGTCTCGAAGTGGTTGGCAGTTCCGATGCTTCCTTAATTCTCATAACATTTTCAAATCTCCAAAGCGATCATAAATATCAACAAAAGTACGACATCGAATGATATTAAAACTTTTCATAAGATATAAATCTCGCGACGAATCGTGGCTCGCACACAAATCAGCATTTTGTCGTTTTTATTTTTTTATTTTTTTTATAAATATGGAAGAAAAGGAAAAAAGAACAGTTTCGTTCAAAGTGAAAATTTGAGCAAAGATATGTCAGATTGAAATTTTAGGAACGAAAAGAAATGAGAAAAAACGACATTACAGATCGAATTCCGCGTGATGGACGATCCCTCGTCTATCAACTACAATAAGAACCATAAAAAGAGAGAAAGAGGTAGAAATAACACACAGAGAAAGTAAGAACGAGGGAAAGAATGAAAAGTAAAAAAAAAACGAGTACTCACGATATTCTAGAAGAAGTAAAGAATCTCCAGGCTCACGTCGACGATTTATCGTTTGCACACGGCAATAAGTGTTATGGTAGAGTGTCGCGTACATTTCGAGTGTGCATGAGACATTCTATGCACAATCGCGTTCCGGAGATTCACGAAATATTTCCCTTTTCCTTCCCGACTACGAGGAAAATGATAAAAAGCTCAAAATTCCGAAAAATCCTTCAAAATCTTTTGCACTAACCAAAATCACGAATATCAACGTTGTCGTGAAAAATTTCTCAATTCATTGAGAGAGCAGAGTTTTGATAGGACAAGGACACAACGAAATAGCCACAGCGTGACACTAAAAATATAACTCACCCCCGTTTTAAATCCCCGGATACTGAGAAAATAAATGTCTTTTCCGTACAAATAAAAATGCCCCGAAATAAATGTGTGTGTGTGTGTATATATTTTGGATTGTTTTAAAGAATGAGTGTGGCACGGCTATTACTGTGCTACGTACTTCTCGAAGACTACAGTACGAATCTAAGCGCGGCAATTAGCAGCAGAAACACCCGTAGCACCGGAAGTAACGCCGGAAGGAGTGGAGGAAATGTCGTTGCGAGCACGAGCGAGGTTGTGCAGCGAGATCTCACGCTGGAGGACAATGGTAAGCATTTCTCAATTACAATCCATCACACATGTATCTTGAGTGAATTAATACATATATACATTGAAAAACTCGTATATATTCACAGACAAAGATAAATCTTGAATAAATATATATAAACCCATGGAATTGGTCGTACATATAGAATCGTTGGCGCGCAACGCGGCAATTACTTCGGCGTTAATTGATTTATCCTCGCGCACGCGACACGAGAGAATGAGAGAATGCGAGGATCGAGCATGTTACGAGCGTGGACACATAGATATATATATATATAATTTTAATATATACCAAGAGAGGCTACACTGAAAACAAAATTTTGTTGGAAAAGATCGATATTTTGTTGGATACGTTCGACTAAATTTTTTTTTTAAATCAAACAAATGTTGTCTCTGGAGCAAGAAATATTCTAGGAGGTCTCTATGGAAGCTAACTTTTGTCGTTTCAATCGTAAATTTCATTGACAGTTCCGATAGAAATCAAAAATATTGTCAAAATAACGAATATTTTGTGAATATTCAAAAATATTTAGTTTAGCGTATTAAACAAAATATCGAGGTTTTTTGACGAAATTTCATTTTCAGTGTAACGCTGCAGGGCTCAATTCTTTTTGTCCGAAATTTCGGAATAAACAAGTTCCTAGCGACGGAACGTTCTAAAATATTTAGCAAAATTGTTTGAAGGCGATTTCGAGCAGAGTAAAAACGCTGCAAATTGGAAGTTGCAAATTGCTTCCTCAAGATTTAACACGATCCTCGAATCTTCCTTTATGAGGTACTATTTTTTTTCTTTTTTTTGGCTTCCTCATAGGGGAAGCTTTATAAGGATCGTGCTAAATCTTTAGGAAGCAATTTGCAAGTTTCAATTGCGGCAACGTTTTTGCAATTTGATACCTTCCTACGACGAAACTCTATTTATAGAAAAAAAAATTAGTAATAAATCTTAAAATTTACGGAAGATAGAGCGATGACGAATTTTTTTGAAAATTTTCAAAATGTCGCAAAATTCGTATTTTTTAAAATAATTTCGAAAAGTTTTTCTAGAAAGTAAAGAGGAAGTACAGACTTACACACAACATCTTACAAAATTTGCAAACATTGAAGCGGTAGACGATTTTTCGAAAAAATCAGATTTTCGTAAAATTCGAAAAATCATAAAATTTAGATCGTCCAACCGATATTTCCCAAATTCAATACAAACCTTTCTGTTATGATATTCTATTTATAAAAAAAAATAGTAATAAATCTTAAAACTTGCGGTTACAACTTTTTTTGCGAAAATTTAAAAATGCCGTAGAATAATTCGTATTTTTCTAGCAATTCCAACAAAATTCTCAGAGAATGAAGAGCTTGAACAGATTGACATCTGTGCAAAACGGGGACCCTCTAGCTCAATCCATTCTCGAGCTATAAACGTTTGAATTTTACAGTTCCAGAACATACACACACACACACACATCCGGACATTTTTTCTACAAATGATTTTTCGATGTTTTGGAACTTTTGAAGCAAATTGACATTGAAAACTGAAAAAAAAAAATTCACCGTCACATAGCTTCCTCTATGAGGAAGCAATAGAAACTGTTATCATTGAAAATGTTTATGGGAGTTTTGTTATGAATAAGAAACTGAATAAATGAATGATTTTCAAAGTTGTCTGGAGCTCGATCATCGCGGGGAGCTCGAATCCACAAAAGTTTTGATTTCGTTCATGCGAAATCTCATTTTGATATTTCTATGGCTATGCAGCAACGGTTTATCCAGAAAATAACATTTTTTGTTGTTTTTTAAACGTCTGGCTCGGCTCAAAGACTTTATGACTGCGATACACTTTTGATAGGATAGGCTGAATCGAATCGTTTACTTCTGCCCCGAATGGGTTATAACGTTTCTGGGCTCTTTCCGACAGACCAAACACCGAATCGTTATGTCTGCGTAATCTCTTGTCCTCTCGCATACACGCTCCCATTACCCTACAACCTCGTTTTTCCTATTGGCTGAAAATAAACAAGAGAGAAAAGAATGCAAGGATATAATTTAACGGCAGGCATGAGTGATGGACACTGTGGTAACGTTTTCATTCTTTTTTTTTGTGCGTTTTAAACTTTTTGTCAAGCTGTACGATCGAATGACGCGATAGACAGAGCTCTGAATGTCCAACGAATTCAATATCGAGTGGCACTTTGATTCGACAGTTTTTATCCCGATTCTTTCCAACTAGCTCAATTTTCAATTTAGTTACGTCATTTCCCATCGACTTACATATTACGTGGCGATGCGAGAAGAGTCGTTCGAATTGAGCTCGTGAATCAATTCGTTTAGCAATGTTTTTTAAACTCATAATTGCGTTTGAAGAAAAACAAAGATTTTGCATGAACAAATGAATTTAACAAACGTGGACGCTGTTAAAGTTTCGCTTGGCGTCGCGTGATTAATCTAACAAAAAGAAAAATAGAGTTTACTCTGCGACGGAGCAAATTCTTCATTATGTAAAAGGATAGAAAAAAAATAGAGTAATTTTGCATAATCGAGGGTGACAAAACCGAGATTTGAGTTACCTTAATCAAGAGGATCGTTTTAATAACATTAGCGGTATGCGAAGGAGCTTGCATAATGACATCCCTTTCGTCGTTCTTCTCTCGTCTCGTCTCTCAGGCATGATCCAAGTGGATTTTCATATTTTCGCCCAAAAGGGTAAAGAGAAGAGGAGAAAGCGACAGAGAGAGAGAAAGAGAGAGAGAGAGAGAGAGGGCGAGAAAGCTGTAGAATAACCGCTTCCCTGTTTCCCTCTTGAGCTCTCGGTCTTGTTTCCCTTCAGTGCATTAGAAGGAGGAGGGAGTTTCGGAAGGGGATATTTTCGAGACTAGAGTAACTATATATGAAGAAGAGAGTTGGTGAAGGTGTGAAGGTGTTGGTAGGAGTGTACAGCTCTGCTAATTGTCGGGTCCGACACCGAGCAGCCGAAGCTTCATCTATACATGGAAAATATACAGAGAAGCGAGGCATAGAAGGAGTGAAAGTCGTGGTTTAGTCGGCCGAGCGAAACGAGTCTTTTCTGTCTCTTTCTCTACTGGGCCAGTGGTAAAAGCCAAGCTCGTGTCAGACAAGCTCGGTGTATAGGCGAGAGTCGCGTCGAGCTCTCATTAACCACCGCGTATACTTCGCTACATATAAACCACCGGAAAAGGCGAGAGAACGAGAGAAAGAGAAAGAGAGAGTTGTGGTTTTAAAAAAAGTGACTCGAGTCCGAGTGAGTAAAAGGCGAAAAGTGTGGAAAAGTCAGCGAGATTGCGGAACCGCTACGATTGCACATCTGTGCAAAGGTCGCCGAGATAAAAAAGTCTAAGAACGTTGCTCGATCTCTTTCTCTCTCTCTCTCTCTCTCTCTCTCTCTCTCTCTCGGGGCATATCGGAAGCAAAGTACACGCGCGCGCGGAAGGCCCAAGGGCCGGTTTAGCTCTCCCTCGCGTTTAGAACTCGCGAGATCGAGCGAAAAGGTATAATTTCAGGAGGGAAAGATGATGGGATAAGAAGAAGCGAGAGAGAAAGTTCAAGTGCGCAATGGTGACTCGGCACGTTTTCGTCCCTACGGAAATGTGAAGAGCAAGGGAGGCAAAGACAGAGGGAGAGTATATGGAACGCAGGAGTTTACCAACTTTTTCCTTTGACGATGAAAGATATTAATTAAACTGTCACAGCCAGCAGGGACAGACAAACTCTATTTTGCCACTTACAAGTTTACTGCTCCCCTCCCCCCACCTCTCTTTGTCACCAACTCCCTTGCACTCTCCTCGTCTCAGATATTTTCATACATAGCCATGCACGGATGGGGCCAGCGACCAGAAGAGTCGCCCCGGAGCCCATGCATCAATTTGAAACAACCACCCTTGGATTTTCATCCCTTTCGGACACTCGTCCGTGTTCAGCGAAATCCGATTATGTACCAAGTACACGATATAACTACGTGATATGGAACTCACCACTAGTAGCAATATCGTAAATTATACAAGCAGGAGGTCGCGGTGCCGGTCGCCGTTTAATTATTGTTACTCTCGACATGTCTTCTTAACCAAATCTATTTCACACGACGACACTTATTCACCTGTATATATGTATAGACACGAACGTATCAAGTCCGACCAAGACGCTGCTACTTCTAAACGCTGCTTCCTCTCGCCGCGACTACCCTTAGTAATCATCCAGATTAAACAAACCAAATTGCGCACTGACACATATATAGATGTGTTAACCTGTACATAAATATATACATATGTACATGATCTATATATCATATTACGTGAGCCAAAAGCTAAGGCATACTGGCACTCTTGCGCCGTACGCGCAAATCAGATTAATTAGAGTTCGAAGTCGACCATTCGTGAAAATCGTATTATTGCGGAGTCGAGGGTAACAGCTTGCTGAGCTCGGCAAGGAACCATTATGTATGTCTGTGTGTGAATGTATACACGATTCATATATGTACTGGGCGTTACAGAACGTTGAACCAACTCGAACGCTCCTGTAATAAGTAAAAAAAAAAAGCTTTGTCCTCGCGTCTCCCTCCGCACGACCCTCTCCATTCAATTTCCGACAGTTTTGCAATTACAAACACCAGGGAATGTTAACACGGGGTGTACTATAGAAGCAGCAAACTTCCACCTTCAATGCTCCGCGAGCCTGCACGCTCGAAAGTTTTGGGAATTCACAAAATTCGTGCTGTAGATAGTCGATCGAAGTGCGATGGCCGGACGAAATAATGCGCAATATTTCTCCTCACTTACTTCGCCCTAACAATCCTCGAAAAAAGAGGTTTTTGAGAAACCGCAGAAACTTGATTTTTCACCAACTTTTGAAATTAACTTCAAGCGTTGTAAATCGTTGGAAACCCATATACAGAAAGCGTTAGGCTATCCATCTTTTGGATTTTACTTGAAATGCGTTTGGTAGTTCTCAAGTTTTAGTCAAAAACTACCAAAGTCGTAGACCAACTTTTTTCCCTCAGAGATCCATAAATATATATGCAAAGACGATATATTTATTTGGAAAATCTTTTATGTACATACATGGGAAGTTGAAAGTTTCCTCTACAATACGTTAGGATCCTCCTTTCTTTTTATAGTTGGAAACTTGTTCCTACGAACGCCTGATGAATTCCGAGTGCGAGTTCTTTTTTGAAGTAGCTATAATTACGAGAAAAAGCGTTTAACCAATTATAAACAGTTTTCGAGGCGTAGCTACATGGAGAGAAAAATTACTATGGCGGCATAGTTCCCTGATTCTACATCGCGTTCCTAAGCGATTTCTGCAAATACGTAGTAATTTTTTTTATTCATTTTCTATTGAAAATAGCGAACACTTTGACATTTTTCCATTTTTCGCCAAATTTTAACATTTTTCGCCCAATCGCAGATTAACCATCCGTGATGATCAGGGGTCAAAATGACCCCAAGCGCAACTTTGAGCCGTAGAATTACTACGAGTTATTGGCGCCCGAGACGGTTGGCATCCTTTCCACGGTGTGCTTTGGGGTGCCCGAAGAAATTTGTTTCTTTACACATTGCCTCTTTGCTGATTTTTTTTCGCCATTTTGAAAATTGGGTAAAAATTTTTTGGCATGATATTCTCATTCTGAAAGGTTCAAACTAATATCCTGAATTTTTATCTGCCATTCATAACGATACTGGCAACGCGACAAGCGTTTAAACAGAGCTGGGGTCATTCCGACCCCTTGTGACCAGCGCGTTATTTATAGAACGTGTTACCACGGAGGGTTAAACGATATTTGCTAAAATCTCTCAAAGGGACACGATATAATTTTTTATATAATTTTCTCTCCGTGTAGATTTCTATGAATGACTTTAGAAAGTAATATCAACGACAGGGTTGCTTCGGAGATGGTACGAATTTCGGAACAAAATTAAAACAGCCTGAAGAAACAGAAACATTTTTTCCATGCCCTAAATTCTCGTCTCCTAACACAAATGATTTCTGAGCTAAAAAAAAGCGGAACCTTTTGTCCGTTATCCTTCCGATCGTAGCAGACTTTTTTGCACACTCGCGAGAGAGCTTTTTTCTACTTCTCCGTGGCAAGAAACAACGGTGAGAAAGTAAAAGGAATAAGAAAAAAAAATAGAGTTTCTGCATACTTGATTTACGTGGCGTAGATGAGAAATTCCGGTGATAAAATGCATCAAGGGACTTTAACGTAGAATTCAAAGAAGTACTTTCATTTCTATTTTTTTTTGTCTATTTTCATTTTGACTCATCCCTCACGGGGTATGAATAAGTTTGCACTTGTTTGTTGGATAAGAAAAAGAAAAATTTGACCCAGTAATCTCATCAATTTTCATTAATAAAAAAAAGCCACTTAATATCGTCATTTTTTTCCTCGTCTTGCAAGATTTCATGTAAAAACTTTTTATTTTGCGATAAAATAGTGAAGATACTTAATTGCGGAAATGAACGAGTAAATCCTCCACTCCAGTGGATACTTTTTTTATTAGGCCTCCTATTTATCAAGAAGTAAAGGGTAATTAGTGTCTTCATATTGAAAAAGTATTCCGGATAATGTTCTCTGCTACGGAGCCAATGGCTTTCCTTTCCGCTAGACTTGTTCATTTAGTAATTCGATAATTCTTTCATTCTCGGTATTTACCCGAGAATCCTCAATTACGTGCGAGATTACGTTGTAATTCGAGGGCGTTAGAAACGGCGTAATAATGCACAGCGAGTATTAATCTGCGAGTGGCGAAAACAGGAAGAGCGAGGGAGCGAGACAGTGAGAAAGAGACACAGCGAACAAAAGTGAATTGTGGAGGCTGCGGGGATTGGTCGTCCTGCATGCTAGGAAGGTGTACGTGCTCCCTTTACTTATCTTTTTATCTTTTTGTTTTACCATCCTTTTGCCTCTCGTTAGATTGCCATCTCCACATATTCGTTCCTCTTTCGCTTTGCACCTTTCCATCCTTCTATTTCTTCGCCTCGTGTCTCTCTCCGTTTCTCCCTCTCTCGCTTTCGCTCTCTTTGTAATTTGTAATTAGCTCGTGCCTCTATACTCGCGCGTATCCACAATCGTTCTGGACCAGCACGGAATTCGTGCGGCCTTGTTTCATTGATATAAACGTATGCACGCGCGAGTAACAACATTTCACCGGAAAAGGCATCGCTTACCACAACCAACCCTCCCATTCCCGCTCCCTTGTTCGTTCCCCCTCTCTTTCCCTTTGATTGTTACATATATGCTTCATACAACCCTTGTTCCTGCCTCTCCCCTTCATCGCTGCCTCTTCCACTCGAAACTCTGCTCCAACGCTCTCGATCGGCAATTAGAGCAAGTGTTTGACGCTACATTCTGCTGCTCCGATTCCCATCGAGTTTGTACGTGCGACAAAATCGTTTCGACATTCTTCCCACTGCAATAAAGCGATTGCACTCAAAATTCCTCGTTTTGAATGTTACGAATAATAATATTCCTTGGACGTACAATCCACGAGAGTTACTCTTGAGGTAAAATTCACCTTGAAATTATTGGCGAACGCAAAAACTTCGAAACGAGGATCAAAATTTTTCAAATTTCAATTTCACATTTTTCAAATTTCACTTCAAAATATTTTTTCTTCATTTCGCTCAACTTCGCCATGACCGTGAATCTTGATTTTTCGTAAGTCTCGAAAAAGTAAAAATTATTTTCGGTAACTGCATAATATCGTAATAAGTATGTAAATGTAGGTACTCGAGGAGAAATAAGGGGCGTAGTGAGCGAGGCAAGCAGAGGAAACAGATCCGGCATTTGAATAGCATATAAGGTCACATTTATGTATGGGGGAGGTCAAGCCGAAATGAAAAAGGGGCAAAATGAAACGTTGGTTTTCTAAAAGTATATAAATTTCGAATTATCTGAAAATAATGATTCAATTTAATTTGACCAAGGCCAACGACCGCGGCACATCCTCGTCTTCAGAAATGTGATTGTCGAACACTATTTCCACAATAAGCCTTTGCCCCGCAAGCAAATTCTGATCGCTCCATCCGTTCATTGAGGAGGTTGGCTACACACGACAATATGATAAAAATTTAATAAAATTTGGTGATAATATTTTTTAGCATCAAATACGATGACACCATTTTTTTCAAATTTTTCGTCTACATAGTTGTCGAATAATTGGAGTTTACAATATGCAAAAGATATACCTATATATATATATATCTGAATCCTATGCATGTAAACTCTAGTGTTCAATAACTCGAAAACTATGTAGAAGAAAAATCTTAAAAAATTTGTATATTCATATTTAATACTAAAGAATATACTCACCAAATTTCATTAAATTCGAATCATTTCAAATTTTCCTATTTCTTTTAACATGGCAACATCGTTGTGTGTAGCCACCCTCCTTAAATAGGCAGCAACGATCTCTTCGATCAGTCTTACCGAAAAAATCGAAATACATCAACCGATTAATAAAAAAAATTTGAATCTTCCCTACTGTTTCATATTGCCTCGATTTTTCCTGAATATATTCTTGCTCGTGTGTATTTTTTTCTCTACATATATATTACGTACACGTGAATCACGTAATGCACACGGGATTCCAGTGAACACGTAGCTGATAACGAGCTGAATTTCTATACGAATGAGACGTAGCATGTTTTCCAGTACGCAGAGAAAAAGGCAGAATAATGGAGAGTAAGAGAGGTGGGGTTACGAAACCACGCTGTTTTTTTTTTTCCTATTTCACGTTTTTCGTGGGGAGGACTGCAATATTAAAACGATCTCTTATCCAAGGACCACATGGAAAAGTTATAAACGTGTCAAGTTTCATCCCTTCGTAAAAAACAAAAACGTATTGGTAAAAAACACATTTTCGAAGGAAGATCAAAATCGCTCGATCTCTTTTTTTAAAATGGACAATTTTTCTAAATACGGAAGCGGAAAATAAATCGATGGTGAATGATTTATCTGATGGCAAGTATGAACCTTGAACTATTAAATTGGGAATCGGTGAACCCTTAAATGGACCCCCCAAGTCGTGTGTTCCGACAGTTCTTTAAAGTCTCCAAGCATTCCCATGGGAAATAAAATATCCGGGGTATTTCTTCTTCGCAGTTAAATCCCCATAGATTTTCATAGATATTATATTTTATGGGGATCCGGAGGTGAGTGATTTGTGGTTTTCGGATGACTGTTCGCAACTTTCGCACGATCTGCAAAATTTATTTTCTCTTGTGAAATGGATCGGAGAATGACTTGGAGTTAAAAAATTTGTTGGAAACCGTGAGATTTTTTTTTTTGCCTGGAACTATGTATTTCAGAACTTTTTCCATGATTATCCAAAATTGTTACGAACTCAGTGAGCTCGGAAGAAAAAATCTGAGGGGAAAAAATTAACAAACCCCATTGTTTGATCGACGAGTAAATTTTGTCTGGAAAATTGTTTTTTACAGACGAACGTGATTTTCATGGGATAAAGTTAGAGAGCCAGAATATTCTAATATGGAAAAAAAAAACATACCGAAAAAAAGATAATCGAAAGCGAGAGGAAAAGGAAGAAAATGTTTTGGTCGTCCAGCATGCAGCGTCCGCGTGCAACGGTGCACGATCGTATATCGTCGTATCACGAGCAAAGTTTTGCGTGTGTGTTCGGTATGTATAGCGCGTGCTTGCGTTTCTGTTGCTCGCCTATATGCCCTCTCTAGTCTGGGCTTTTCGAGCCTGGCGTTGGGACATTCGTCAGCGTGGCTTGTGTGACAAACGCGATAACGAACGAGACTTTGAGAGGGTGTGAGCCGTGGCAACGCGCTTACCCGAGTTTCGTGTTCCATATGTAACGCTCACTATCGTCGTCTATTCATGGGGTGTCTCGAAATTTGCACCAGCAGTTTAGAGAAGCCATACACCGAGCAATTTCGGAGCGCAAAGTTTTTATAAACGCTCCACAGTCCAATTAAGCATTGATAAGGTTTTGATCAATTGATTGCAGTCAATTTAGAGAGAGTCGATAAAATGGGAAGCTCAGGAAATGAGGAAAGTTCGAATCGACCCCGTTGGTTGGTTAAAATTAAGAGATAAAAATCCATGGAGAGTCTTCGCTCGAGACTATTGCGAGCTACACTGAAAATGAAATTTTTTCGAAAAACCTCGATATTTCGTTGAACACGGTAAACTAAATATTTTTGGATAATTTGAAAATTTTCCTAACTTTGGAAATATATTTAGTTCCTAACGAAAAACTGTCAGCCAAATTTACGAATGGAATGACAAAAATTTTCTTCCCGAAGAGACTTTCTATAGAATATTTCTTGCTGCGATGACAACATTTTTGGGATTATTAAAAAAAACGTTTAGTCACACGTATCCAACAAAATATTCGAAATGTTCGAAAAACATTTTAAAAACGTGAGCATATTTTTTTTTATTATCATCAATAGGACGACGTTTTCCATGCGAGATTCTGGACACCTTGGCTACTGCGATGCAAACGTGCACATGCGGTTATATAACGAGAAACGTCTGTTAATATGTACGACTGTAGATAGACGCATACGTACACATGTTTTACATTCAGTTGTAATGATTAAATGACGCGTTAGTTAAAAAGGATGAATATACATACGAGCAGAGAATTATAAGCGTTATTTTGTCGAGTTCATATTTACGCATCGTCGCGATATACCAACGAGCTTTGTGCGACCATTTTCCTCCACTTATTTTATCTCTTTAGAGTGCTGTATTTTACGGCCGAGTTAGCAATCCTCTTTGTTTAAAATGCGGTCTCGAATCACTCGCATCGTAACTCAAACGCGATACTTTCATCGCACAATCACATTCACCAACTCTATTCAATTTTCACGTCAATGGCGAATACTGCCACGTGAAAAAGCTCTCGAAATTCTCATGTGACAGAAAAACCATTTATTTCACAATCTCCATTTATTCGAAAGGCTTTTAATTACAGGAAAGTAAAACATCGTTTTGAGATTCTCTACAACAATGCGATATCGGACATCGCATTAGATGATCCATTTTGATAGCTGTCAGGCCCAATGAATCAGGTCAACGATATAAATATTCGAGTATCTATTAAAATATATTTCTTCTATAATAATCGAAGAATTTCTAATCGCACACAGTTTGAATAATTTTTCAGTTCCTTCGGGATCTTCGGCGTTTTCATAACGGAATTCGGGCAAAATGGAAAGCACGGTTAATATGTATACAAACGTAAGCTATGCAAATATAATGTGTAGATATGGGACGATAAGAATTTCCTCAAATATGTTGGAAAATGGTATACATCGTACGTCCACGTACGTAAGCCTCGCTGCATATTTCGACCTGTTTCTATGGTGAAATCTTCAAAGAATTCCACGAAAACTGCCCCGTGAAAAAAATGACGAAAGGCCCAACCATGGTTGAGTACCTCCACAAATGTACTCAACCGTTGGCCTATTATCGGAAAGAGTGCTGGATTTACATTGGGTAAGAGTCGAAATGATAACTTCGGTCCAACGGTGGCTTTCAACGTTGGCCCAGAGTTTCATTCAACACTCGCCCAGTATCGCCCCCAATGGCAAGCACCGATTAATTATTTAATTGTATTTTTATTAAATAATCATTATTTCTCCGTAAAATAAGATTATTTATTGTAAAAATATTGCAGCATATTAGGAAAATAAAAAAAAACAGATTTAACAATTCATTAGAGATTAATATTTTCTGCCGGAGGAGGGATTCGAACTGCCTACCTATGACTTTCCTACCTAACACCTAACTTACTAACCCGGGACGCTAACCACTACACTACGAACTACGTTGTAACTTCAAGATTGAATTCTTCATATAAGCTGCATAATGCCGAGCACGAAAATGAAATAGTTCATTGCGATACAAACGTGTATCATATTATTTCTATGTATATACATAATTTTAATACACAATAAATAATAATAAATTGATAATAATAATAAATTATTAATAATAAATAATTTGTACATACAAAATTTGATCACGCAATCTAAAATTATTTTATCATTAATTAATCTTATTAATTATTAAAATTGTGTATATACATGAAAATAATATGATACAAATTTTTATCGCAATGGACGTTTTTATTTAATTTATTTTCGTGCTCGGTATTCTGCAACCTATACAAAGAACCTTGAAGTTACAATGTGGTTGGCAGTGTATAGTGGTTAGCGGCCCAGGGCAGTGCATTTGAGGAATAAAAATTGCGATTTCAGTATAACGTTTAAAAATTCTGAATTTTGTCAAGACTTGAGATATTTGTAAAAAAATATCGTAAGTCCGAGACCGGGTGAGCGTCGGTTGGAAGGCCGAATGCCAACGGTCACCTGTTTACGAGTTACCAACACTGGCATAAGATTGGCAATGATTGGCGTGCCCATAGTGCATCTGAGCATAGGCTCAGCACAGGCAAACAGCATCGGCTCGGCGTCTGGGCCAACGCTGATCACCAATCGTTGGTTGCCGTTCATCGGCCAAAGCTGAGCTGATCGTCGGATGCCAACGCGATGTGGGCATCGGCTGACGATCGGCGAATATGTTGGCCCAAGATCGGGCTTAGGAATGGGTTCGAACCGTCGTTTGCTATTACCGCGCCGAGCTTCGGCCGTATAGTGAGCATCGGCTATTTTTTCACGGGGCATATCCTCCTCTGTACAAATTATTTTTGCTGTACAGCCGAGCATTTGTGCACGAATTTTGTTCCATTCGATTATGATAATGTCTGCATAAGTTGAATAAGTTGGTTCTGTATGCTCAGCGAATGAATTCCACGAGGGACTCGCGTGTCAATGAAACTTGTGTGAACTTTGTCTTTTTATACGAACGTGTAACAAGAGTGTTTCGCAGTATGTACGGACTTGTGATTTTCTTCTCAACCTTCGAAATCTTTGAAGTTCAGATTTGGGCGTTTTTGATCATCACCAATGGCAGAAACATGTGGACAGAGTTACTGGAGACTCTCGAGGCAAAGTCGCCGGATCTGTACTCTCTTGGCCGCATAATATATGTCTGTGTCTTGTGTCCGTTGAGTCCTAAGCTACGACCGCAAAAGGGAGACTCCCTTAGCCCCTGCGAATCCTTTATTCACACTTAATTGTTCTACGCGGTCCATTCCGTTTCCCAGTCAGTCCCTATGTCCGCCTCTCTTGCCTTAACGCTCTCTCCCTTTCTCTGCGTATATCTCTGCGTCCACACGAAGCGTGTGAACTTTGCCCTAACGACCTTGCGGTCTTCGGCAATTAACGTACAACGCTAGAATTCTATTAAAATACAGAGGAATGCCTCACGCTACCTTTTACCGGAAATCCCGACAAGTCAGTCAAGCACGCACATATACACTAAAAATAAAATTTTGTTAAAAATCGTCGATATTTCGTTGAACACGGTAAACTAAATATTTTTTGATATTTTTAAAATTTTCGTTATTTTGGCAGTGTATTTGGTTTCTAACGGAATTGTCAGCAAAATTTACGATTGGACCGACAAAAATTAGCTTCTGAAGAGACTTTCTAAAATATTTCTTGCAGCAACGACACAATTTTTGGGATCATTCAAAAAAACGTTTAGTCGAACGTATCGAACAAAATATCGGTCTCTTCCAACAAAATTTTGTTTTCAGTGATACGAAAGCGTGACAAAAGCTTAAGGTATTACTATCCCGAAACGACTTTATTTAGGGTTCTTTCAAAATGTTGTATAAAAGTTCTTGGCACCAAAACTAACAGTTTTCTCCTATGAAGAAAAATTTTCTGACGTTTAGAATTCGAGATATATGTAATTTCCAATTTTCTATTTTTTTCCATCTAAACGCATGTAAATTAGAATCGCGTTTCGTTAAAAAGTTGCAAGAAAAAAAGAAAAAGAAACGCAACTTCAATTTACACGTGTTTAGATGGGAAAAATAAAAAATTGAAAATTAATTATCTCGAATTCTAAACGTCAGAAAATTTTTCTTCAGAGGAGAAAACTGTTAGTTTTGGTGCCAAGAAAGTTTATACAAAATTTTGAAAGAATCCTAAATAAAGTCGTTTTGTGATAGTGATACGTTAATGGGAGAAAAGTCCGAGCCCCTCGCGTAAGCATGTTGATCTTGCAAAGTTTTTATTTCCTACGCCCACGCACGTGTCTTATTCGAGTGTATCGGTTTTTCGTACTCGAAATATATAACACGATGTAGGGAAAAGTGACGGTAGAAAGGAAGTGACTAGGGTGAGAGGAGCAGGGAAAGGGCAAAAGAATAAGTCGTCGGCATGTGTGGCTCGCGAAACCCCTTACACATTTTCTTTCCATCTCTTTCTCGTTCCACTCCAGCCCTCTTATAGAAAAGCCCATACTGTTACTCCTGGCTCACGAACCAGAGGAGATTGAATTATTTTCCCCTCGGAATAATTCTCCTATGAAATAAAAACTCACAATATATATATATACATATGTATGAAATGGATAAATGGTCTTAGGCACTTTGGCAAGGGCTGTTTAACGCGAAACAGGTCAAGGGTTCTAATCCAATCGCACGAACAATTTTTCAAACTTTTCTAAACCCCTCGTCCAGAAATATAAATACGAGTCTTGTTTTTTTTTGTCAAAAATGACATTTCGAGCAACTCGATGAGTATATAGATCAATTAAAAATTCATTTAAAAAAGATTGAAAGAAAAAATAATCAACTAATAATGAATAATCAACTGAATGATTAAACTTTCGAAAGGATAAAGTTTTTTTTATGTGATTTAAAAATTGTGGTTCTCCAAATGAAATATCCTTTAGGCATGAATAATATGACTATATTTTTGGCAAGAGAGATATGAGTGTTGGAGGAACGAAGGAGAAACTGCGCCTGGTCTAGTATAACCACGATGGGTCGTCCGGGGGATGGGATTGTACGCGATTCACTGCGAGAGAAGGTAGCGCGCATAGTGGCAACGGGTGCTGCCTCCGGTCGCCAGTTTTCTTGTCCTATCCCATATACTCACCGGGCAACCCTTTTCTCTTTCTCTCTTTCACAAGCACCTCGGAAAACCGAGCCATTTTCTTCCTCGAATGTTGCCCAACTATGTATCTATATATACGTGCCTTTTTCTCTCTTTCTTTTTCTCCACTCGCGTCTGCCGAATCCGCCACAACTGGCACATCCGGCCGCGAGACCCCGAGAGATGTCTTTTCCTTTTCTCTCTTTTCCTTTTTCTCGTTCCACCGAACTAACCCTCATATTACATTCTGGGATATAGGAAAAGCTGAGAATTCCGCTTCCTCTTTTCTCTCTCCTGCTCAAACTCTCGGCTGTTTCTGTCAGTGAATATCTTATCATAATCCTCATACATACGTATATTAAAAATTCTAGAAATAAAAAAATAGGAAAGGGCGTAAACTTCCAGGATTAAACACGCGGTGTAAAGTGGCCCGCGCGGGTCTTTTTGCGTATCAACTCCTTCATACGTATTTGTGGGAGCAGGCGAAACTTGTGAAGAATATCTTTATGCATAATCGGTACATCGCTCTGTTTATAGTTTTCGAGTATTTTTTCTTTTTCGTTAGCTTGTGTTTACCAAATCCACGATATTACGTGTCCATCTTTTTCTTTTCATTCATTTCTTCTTCCATCAAAAATTTACAACTCTTTCCTTCGCCTTTTTCGTTTTTTCCTGTTCCCATTTCATACTTGTATTCATTTTGAGCGAACGGAACAAACCCGAGAGTGGAATTCCCTTCCACCACGCACCTCTGGATTCCTCTGACAAATTCTCTTTCGAGTTTTTCACTTCGTTCTCGAACAAATCCTTCGGAAAAAAAATGCCAATGCTTTTAGAGTACAAATGAAATTGCGTTTCCCTTCAACCAGTCGCAACTCATTTCGTTCGCGAAATCCAAATTCCTATTTTTGTTTTCACCGATTCAATAAAAATCTGGATCGATGTGTATTTCTTTGCATTCCAACACAAATATCACGAAATAGGTCAATAATTCATCACAGCTCGGAATAGCGAATAGAGAAGCACACCTGTTACGAAAATTAACAAATAAATTATCGTCCCATCTCCAGCTCGTAAATTCTCACCAATATCCTCTGCATTTTTTCCACATTTTTCATCGACTCCTACTGTCGAAAAATAGTTATATCACGTCAGTGCCCTCTTTCCAAGGAACTCGATAATATAGAAAAACGGATAAACAACTAAAAAATACTGCTTTATCAACAACTGGAGAGCGATATCAGATTCTGAGAGTTAGATATTCTCGTTTACACGATATCGTTTACCCTTCCTACTTTGCACTCACTCAGGAATGTAATAAACGTTGCTCAGTTTATAAAGCTATCGGAGACTGTGCTTTACAAAAGCAAGGGAACAAAAATATTATATCGTCCTGACAAATATTTCATTTACGTCAAAAGTCATGCGACTTACAAATCTCTAAATTATTTCAGAAAAATAATTAACAGAAAAAAAGATCGAACACGAATCGAGCATTTTCGTGCAGATTAAAATATTTCTAAGAAAAATGGATTTTAATTGGAAAATTGAACGAAGAAATTCAAAGTGGATTTTCCTAACGATCTGTGGCCTTGGCGCCGTTGAAAAATTACCAAAGATTTTCTGCTCAAGGCAGTTTTTCTACTTTGTTTATTTTTATTTTTTATTGCTGTGGATTTCCAAAGGGGAACTTAAACCCCAAGTGTGTGGGTGTGCATCCCTCCTGACGTTAAGAAAGTTTAAGTTCTATGGAGCGATCGAAATACGGCAACACTCGCTTGGGAATCCTCAACTCCTCCTTCGCTGCTTTCTATCGGGATCGTGAGAGATCGGTCTCTCCCTAAAGAGTACACTTACTCGTCCGAGCGAAGCTTTTCGATCTTTCACCATATCTATACACATCGCGAAATACAGTCTCAAAAAGAGAGACAGAAGGCGAGAGCGATAAACAGACAGAGAGATGCGACAAACTTTAAACTCGAACTTTGTGCGAAGAAACGTAGATCTAAAGGCGAGTGCTAATAAAAATGGGCAAGCGAGAAAGAGAGTTTCCAAAACAGAGACGAAGAGAAATAAGTGACAGCGAGACTGAGTGAGTCAAAGAAAGAGAGAGAGAGAGAGAGAGAGAGGGAAAAGGGAGAGATAAGGATAAGAAAAGCGAGCCAACTCGATACCAAATATACAGAACGCTCAAGGCGGTGTCTCCAAAAGTTAAGAAACACCGTATCATGCAAAGTAACTAAATCAGTAGTAGCAGCAATCATTAATAATAAACAAAACTTTACTTCCCACAAGCTTCAATATTTAACAACGTGTTTCCAGATTAATGGTGAGCAAATATTTTACACACTTACAAAGACCACTTCATTCTCGTACCTCGAACTTTCGCATATCCCTGAAACCGAAGTGTCCAAATTTTCCTCTATAAATTCAATTATTTACGTACAAGAGATTCTCGTCCCTAAATACCAATAAGATTTTCCGAGAAACTTCATTCTCTACTTATTTAATCGGTTAGAGGAAATTTTATGGCACTAGGCGAGAAACATTCTCGCAAAGTCCAATAAAATAAACATCATTCCATCGATATATAAAAATATCAAAATAGACTACAGAGAGTCTCTCATTGATAGTTATTGTGAAACGTGATCGAAGATCCAATACGCGTCTTTCAATAAGTTTTAACTGAGGTAAAGGAAAGATGCTGGACTATCCTCGATGTATATCATATCTTTCGATATCCAGACAACTTTCACACATATATTCATGTTCGTATGTGTGTATCCGCGTATGTGCAGGATCCATGTTACTGGGGACAGTAGTTACGGCGGTTTAAGGGCGAATGTTCGGTGGAGCGCACGTGTTTGGCTTAACAAGAAGCTACGAGAGCGGCATCTCGTCTCGGAGCGTGCATCCCTTGTATTTCGGAATATATATATATATATATATATATTTGTATTTATTCCACTAGTGATTCAAGTGCAACGCACGAGGTCTTGGCAAAATCCTAGACTCTCGAAAAGTTTGTCACCAATTTCAAGCCCTTTCTCTGCCTCCGTTTCACTCACTCTGACGGCCTTGTACAGTTCGTTGTTATGTAGAGAACGGACCGACAAATATGAGCAAAGCTCGACCCTCGATACAATTTGCACTTTTATATAAAATGAAAATTGTAAGCTGTGGGCTTTAGAGTTTCCATTTTACCTTGTCGTAACTTATTTTTCGTCTCATACCCGAGAAAACTGATTTTTCGCTCGAACAAAGTTCGGAAACTTGGAAATTTCATAGCTTTTTTTTTTTAAGGATTTCGAAAACGATTCGTTTTTACTTTTATTTTTCACGCGATTGCGGATTTCCACGAACCGATCCCAGTTTTTCTTCTCCGTTTCATCCATTTCCAGAGGTTCTTTGTAGCCCCCAGCCCTTTCCTGGCGCAATGCCCTATCGCATTCGCACGAGGGCCAACGAGAACTGTAGAAAACCCGGCGAATCAGGCGACTATTTCATTTTTTCAACGTTGCCTGTGCGGTTAGCACACTTTCCGAAACTGTGAAACGGTCACCCAACTGAGTATCGGCCTCGTCCAAATCTTCTCTATTTGGCAGAACGTCCGAACCAGTCACACTGAGCTTTACTTTGCGAATTATTATTATTCAAGATTCTACGTGATCGAAATCCTCGATCGCTTGAAATCTCTTCGCATTACTTTTACATTATTATTTCCTATTCTTAGGATATGTTGAGCTCAAGTGCCGCGATCGATTCCAATTAAGGGTGTACGTTGCTTCATCCGTAACAACCCTTCCAAATTGCATCTCACGAATAAACTCGTATATCCTATTAATTTCATCCGCAGTGCGATAACAGACTAATCTATGATTCACAGATGTTCCAAGCTTCGCTAAACCGATCGGAAACGTGACGGCAGCTTGCAGGGGGGAAGCAGTTCTCTCGTGCACCATTAGAGGATTGGGGAACTACAAGGTGAGAGAAGTTACATGTGACCTAAATACCATATACGGAGGATAATAACCGCAGCATCCAAATTAGTCGCGTTTTCGCGATATCCTTTAGCTTTGGAAAACAAAAGGAAATTGGTCTGTTCCTTAGAGAAAATAATGAATGAGCACATTTCCGGGTTACGCGGTAAAAACCTTGAAGACTCGTGTTTTCCATTCACGGAGAGAAAGAGTCCAAATTTTCGAAACCAAATCAACATTCCAAGGTGCAAATTGCATTTTTGTGGGCCTTCTTGCCGGTGGTTCAAAAAATATGTTTAGAAAAATTCTGCAGACGAAATCCTCGGAATGAACTGTAATATGGTTTTCTGGAGCGTTTATTTAACGGGTATCCTCACGAGGATAAAACGTTAACGATCGGATAATTTCTACATTTGCCTGATTTCTGAAGTAACCCCCTCGCGAGACGCTTTAAACTCCAGACGTTAAAGTGATATAAGAGTAGTTAAGGAACAGTTGAGACGATTTCTTAACGAGTCCCCTGGATCGTCGTCCACTTTATTTCTTCGTTCACGTCCTTTTACGTATCTCGCGAGATGATAAAATTCAACGAGACGACCCTCGAGCTAAGAGTAGTGAAAAGGGCCGAGAAAAAGAGGAAAACACGAGCGGAAATCGTGCGCGAAGTGCGTGCAATCAAACTTACCGCACAATTTTTTTTTTTTTTTCATAAATATAAGAGATTTGCGTGAGATTTTTATGAACCGGACCATATTCCTAGGGGCAGTACCTTTAATACTGGATAGTTGGCCGAAGCTCCATAATCCCTGAAAAAAAAACGGCTAGAAAGAAACGCCCTTTATGAAAAGCTCGTTTTCCACCGATTTTTCCCATAATCACTTTTTTATGGTGCTCGTGAGAAAAGTTTTGTCTGCGACATTATGACGTCGTAATAAAAGTGGGAAAAACTGTTTTTTTTGTCTCTGAAAAGCAAGCGCAGGCCTCGGGCAAAAAAAACGAAATACTAACAAAAAAAAAACGATGCAAAAATTGCACATTTGCAAAAAGTGTGGAAACAGCAAGATTCTCGAACGATTCTTCGTTCGCAAAAAACAAAGCTCGACCTTTTGTTGAACGGTCGGCCGAGATAAAATTCATTCGGACGTTGAGTTTGCAGAATGAATTCGTTGTTAAGATCCGAAGAGTCTTGACTCGCGTTTTAAAATGAGAAAAATGAGTAAATCAGGAGCTTACGTAAATAAGTTATTAACGGACTGGAAAACAAATAAATGGAACGTTTGAAAAATATGCTCTGTGCGGACAGCGTGCACAATTCACGTACATCTATAAATATATAATTGTAAAAGTCTTTTTCCTTGAAAGGAGGATCAACAAAGTCATGAGACTGCGAGAAATATGATGGAAATTTTCACAAATATAACTAGCCTCGTCTCTCGTTCCATTAACGCCGCGACCAGAGAAGAGAGAGAGAGAGAGAGCGGGAGAGAGAACAATACCCGCGAGACTAAATTCTTCATGCTCCGCATTATTCTCAACAGCAGATTGTTGACGTCACAACGAGACGTAATAAAGCACAAATGGAGAAAAAAAAAATTCATTAAACGAGTGCATGTATCCTTCATTCTTAGTGGAAGAAAAAACTGTGCTACAAATTTGCAAACGGTCCTCATTACGGTTAGCAACGGCGTCGTCCCATTATTTGCTGGATAGGAGAAAAACGAAAAAAGCTTCGTAATATTTTTTCCTCCTTCTAACGAACGATCATTCTCAAAAACACGTCGGTTACGGACACGAAGTATAAAGTGATAAAAAAAAACTCCCGTTCAAGCTGCGGAGATTTTGTTTTTATGGAGCAAAATTAAATTCAATTAATTTTGGCCTCGTTTTTCATAATTATTATTAATTGCACTTTTCGATTTTTTATCTTTTTCAAATCGGTTTATGATGCACGAACGACATTATTCCAATGTTAAACGAGCCTCGCCATCCAGAGGAAACAACAAGACTTTCGACAACGTTTGATGTCTCGAACTCCGTAGCATAAGATCGATAAGGATTTCGTGAAAAGTTTGAAGCGGAGCTATTCGCAAACTTAATATGCGAGGGCTTTTCGGATTGTAACTAATGGGATATAAATTCGAATCCCCGTTGCAGGTTTGCCATCGTTAAACAGTACAAATTGTTAACACAAAGAACCGTAACAACCGAAAATTCAAGAAGTAGGTAACGGGGAGGATTACCAAGTTTTTCATGGAGACTCTTCATGGTAAAAAGTACCTCCGCGTTGTCAATTTATTCTCCGCGCAAAACATGCGGATTTTTTTCGGGAATAAAATTTTTTGGAGCGGACCAAATATTAGTTTGCGACGAAAATTATGGAATCGTTCTTGCGAATACGATGTGATTTTTTTTTCCAACATTTAACACGAACATTAAATAATGAAAAGCAAATATTGCGAAAGCTTCACTTGCAACTGACATCGACGAATTTATGCTCGAACTATTTCCCGGATACTGAAGTTTTCGGTAGAGCAGTTCGGAAGTACTTCTCTTCGAAAATGCAAAAATTACTTTTATTTAAATAAAAAATTTCGATTCAATACGCGAACAGTAAATACGAAAATTTCATATCGTGTGTCAACAACGTTCATATTATTTGTGACCCGTGAATATTGATTTTCAAATTTATAAAAATCTCTCGATTCGTTTGCATCGTTGTGAAAAACCACGATGAATAGCAACGAAGCTATTCGTTTCCCATGTTTTATTAGCCATCGCCAAATATCGGGAAACACATTTCCCCACTCGATTATCCGTCATGAATGAAATGAGGAATCATAAATTCCAACAGGCACAAAAAAGAGCAATTGCGCAGTCCAAGATTAATTGAAAGAATTGACTGGATCATTTGTACAGAAACAATACACGCCTCGCCGTTACAAAGCAGCGATAACAAAACGAAATAAATAAACAATGGAACTGGGAAAAAAAATAAATTCACCTCGACAAACGACGCACTAGAGAAAAGTTGATCGTTATTTATTTTTGTCGATCTATTCACTTGTAATTACGTTAGTTACATGCACCATTCAACTGGTACGCTCCACCAAAGAGATTAATTGCTCAAAGTTTCTCGTTTCTCCAGAATGATAACAACGATCATCCTTTTCCATTCTTTGAATGGGAGAACTATCTTAGATCCACGTAATATTACATTCCGTGCAGACAATACAGGAAAAAAGCACGCGGAGCTGTGTTACGTATACACGTTTCACTTTCCTGCACAAAAGACGAGGAGATTGCACGTTTATTTCTATTTACGCTATCTTCGTTTACATGTATACGTCTAAACGTTTATATAGATATAAGTGTACACATGCATATTCAACATGAGCAAAACCGGAAGGAGAAGTGTTCTAGAAAGCAGCTTGTATTATTTCTCGTTTGAACAAAGTGCGGAGGAATGATGATACGGGTACATAAGGAAAAGCATCGCGTTGAGTATTCTTGAAGAAGAAAAAAAAAACCCAAAAAAAAATATACGGAAATGGAAACTGTCGTTGTCTCCGTGCTTGCTCGTGGTTTCGTCCAAATAATATGCGGAAAGTATATGTATGACATGGAAGAGGCAGTAGGAAAAAAAAATTTCGAACATTTAGGATAAAACAGGCAGAACGTTGCGGAGCGCACGGTTTGCTTTTCCGTTGCGATTCGGCGGGATAACGGAAGAAAAATGGTGCAGGAAAAGTTTGACGTTAATTCGAAGTATTTGTTTGTGAAATAAAATCGAAAACGAGCATATCCCTCGCGACGAAAATCTATTTATTCTTCAATTTACCAAACATTCGGAAGTAGACAAGATCCTTTTTCTTATTGGGAAACAGATGTTTTCATTGAATAAGTAATTTGATGAATCGTGATCGAAGTTCTGATTGATTTCTGTGCAGGAATAATTTCTCTGTGTGAACAATGGAAACGATATTTTCGGGTGAGGATGAGAAAGTAATAATCCTGGGCTCCTCGATCGTCGGATGTAAATATGAATGCAAGAAAAAATTAATGTCGGACATTGTGCTGTAAAAACAAAGCTGTCAGAAACAGTCTTGTCTGCAGAGAGAAGGAAATGGGTAAAGGGAGATAATGAAAGAAAAAGAAAGGGAGAGGTTCATCGCTGATGATGGTGTTTTCTCGTTTCTACGTGTCCAAGTTTAGTACGTACAATGTATCTGAGTTCTGGCCAAGTTTCCCATCGGACATTGGCTGACTGGAAAGATCCGTATTCACTGTCAGTTTTCACTCCCTTTTCCGCTTGATATAGAAGAGCTTTGGAGCAGGAGGTGCGCGATGATGATTCGAACATAATGGTCTTTTTCTCTGGGCGTTTCGCAACATTCTCGTGTCTATTTATTTTCTCTGTCTGTTCGCTTGGTTTCTCCCGTCCCCATTAGGCATCGATGAGGATTTGGGCAACGATGCAAGAATCGAGAGAGAGAGAGAGAGAAGAAAGAGAGACGAGGAAAAAAAAAGTGGGGGAGAGATTAGAGTACGAAAAGACAAGAAAGGAAAGAAGGAAGATAAAGATATGGTCGTGGAGTCCGAAGCGTTAGTGTTTTCCCTGGGGGTAAGCGCGAGCATATACTTGCCTCGAGGGCTTATTCAGACAAATCGGTGATTGCTGCGGAGGCGAGTGAAAAGGGTAGCATCTACAGGAGCACATGTACACAAAGGACATATATATGTATGAATTTCCAAACACATGGAAGAGAGAGCACGGGGGAGAAAGACATACGGAGAGTGAAGCTAAACGAGGAGTTTTGGATTCCGCGTGATGTTAGATCGATGAGCTTGCTTTTAAAAGGACGTATGAATGCTTTTTACCCATCGACTGGAAGTTCTTCTGGCAATGGAGCATCGAAGTATGCATGTGAAGAGGGAGAGAGAAAGAGGAAAGAGTGTGCAGCACGTGGTCATTGGAGCGACGAGGAGGTAAAGAGCATTCGGAAGATAGAAAAGCGAACTAAGCCTCTCGTTCTCTCTCTCTCTCCTTTGCTCTCTTGCCCTATGCTGAATCCACCGCATATATACATAGACGTATACAACGAGAGGAACAACGAGGAAAAGCCAGAACGACCAAGAGAAATAAAGAGAAAGAGAGCAAGAGGAGAGAGAGAGAGAGAGAGAGAGGAGAATGATTGTTTCCATGATTACAATGGAACGGAAGAGCAGAAGGGGATGAGGTGAATGAACGTGTAAGGGGTGGTAGAGGCCAGAAATGGCATGAAAGGGTATGGGGAGCAATCTCTTAGCGCTAACGTAGATTCGTGGCCCAAGAACTCTCGAAATATCACACCGATGGGTAGACAGCTTTCTATCTCTATGTATATATACCCATACGTACGCGTATGTACTTCACTGTTATATTGGTTGTTCAAGAAAATGCACACATTGAAACTTTACCGAGATGAAATATCTGCGTGTATATAATCTCAGCGTCTCGTCTTGTTCTTCATTCCCTGACAGGCACGTACGTCAAGCATCATCTATTTTATACATACCTATGTATATGATGTGCCTATATACATGTATGAACATATGAAAACCCCAAAAGGGAATCTTCGGTACTAACTCTTCGGATAATGTGTGTCAGCTGTCGAATCTGTGTCTGTCTCTTACTGCCTTTTCTACTTGCTCCCTCTTTCTCTCTCTTTTTCGACTCTTAAGCTACACGAGCTCGATGAAACCTCACGTATTTCATTCCCTTCATTCCGCTTCTCAAATCTCATCTCTTCTGTTTGCCAGTGGTTGTTGAATCTTTGCAAAATATATCAGATCGAATCTTCACCCCACAGAGAGCGGAAGAGGTAGGGCGAAAAGAAAAGTCTCTTCGAACCTTCCCGCCATCCTCTCACAGATCCAAATGTATCTTAGCTTCTCATCCGTTCATCCATTCATACCAATCCCCGATAAAGCATCATTTTCGCACATTATTACTGGTATTACTCTTCCCTTTTACGATCCTTCGTATTCTCGGGGATCCCTTCACGCCCCAACAGGATAACCTCACGAACTTTGCCTGCCAACACTTTTCTCGTTCGGGCGATATGGGAAAAAATTCTTCAATCTTCATATATACATCCCAAGTACATATTGTAGCTAGAAATCGCGATGGAACACTTTCGTATAGCAGCGCTCAAATTTGTTTGCCCTCTTGTTCATGGAGTCGTTTATACACCCATGCATATGTATATATATTTACACGTATAAACATCCTCACGTTGGTATATCTATACGGATAAGAAAAGAGGGAAATATATGAGGCGATACGTGCAGATATATGCGTTAGGGGTTGGTGAGCACGATAACGATATTTTTCGAGGCTAGACCGAAATTGTTGCAACATTCTGAAAGAGCAGAGGACGTCTTGATGAATAATATACATTTTCGTATAATAACAGCAGCGAAATTGATGGTGCTGAGTTAATTCTCTTGCCCAGGCAAGTGGACAAGTCCCAAAAGTAAATACGGAACGGCCAGTAGTCACTGGCGTGTTTGGTCAGACACCACTTGGACTTTTGTACAGAAAAATTACGAGCGTTTCTCTATATGAGTGAATGGAAGTTTCGTCACCATAACGGAGTATTGTCGTAAATCGTGTATCGATCGTTGTAAAGAAAAAACAAAAAATTAGGTTCGTACATTAATGTCCGGAAAATAAATCAAGTGGTTTACGACTTTCTCGCGTAGACATCGATATGCCGCGGTGTACACGTTCGGTGAATCTATATTTTTTCATTCTTGGATTCAAGACTCCTCCCTTCGAATCTTTCAGCCTTTGTCGTGAGATCAAAGGAACCAGGGAGCTAGCCCGAATTCTCCGTGACGACAACTACATCCAAGTCTCTTCCGTTTATACCTGTCTGTCGGTGTACAAATATATATAGTGGGAGTGAATGTGTGTAGAAATATATGACATTGTGCATAATATATCCCCAGAGCATCTGACGATTGCACAGTGCAAACGGGGAATGATGTTCACCGGATCCCTCTTTCTATAGTCACTGTGGGATTCGACCGAAATCAGAGAGGAAGCATCTCTTCATATTTTGCCTCTCTCAGTCGTCATCTTCTCTGTGCATACGTAAAGTCTATGAATGTTATATATTTGAGCCTTTATCGTTCTTGTATGTACACAGGTATACACCTCCGGACATATCTGTACATCGCTGCATCCTCAGCCTTCTTCTTGTAATCTTCCCTTGCGGTTTTGCCTCGCGCAAATTTGTACCATTCGCGAGAGCTCCTTCAAGCACTTAATCGCTTCAATAGACTCTCTACAACCGCATCTCTCTTCACCTTTGTCCTTTCCTCAACCTCTCTCATATTTTCCTTGGATACGAAAGCTCGACCACGTAAAAGCGAACTTATGGTATTACAGGACTGACGAACAGAACGCTCGAACCAATTGTACGTCACAATTTTATGAGCAAAATGAGAAAGAGAGATAAATACCCAAAGTTGCATTGGTAAGCCAGAAATATTTCGTGCAGCTTAAATTTGGAGGATTAACTAAATGAGGGCACGAGGAACAGTTCGTTATTTTATCGATGAAGTAATCAATCTGGAAAATCGGGAGGAGGTGCCGGATTAAGGATATATTTTGATGATTAATCGTGAAGATAAATTTTTTTTTTTATCATTTATCCTCGATGTTTGTTTCTATACGAATAAGGAACTGAGGATCTTCTGTAATTCGAAGCTTCCTAGTGTTATTTGCTCTCGATCTCATGTCTCGTAGGACGAGTACCTTCAGACGGAGGTAGAATAAGAGGAGTATCTCGGGAGAAAATCCGTCGAGTAGCTGTCGGATTTACTCTCCCTCAGCCCCCCCCCCCCTCTTCCATCTTCCCTTTTCTTCCCTTAATCTATATGCCTCTCTCTCTCTCTCTCGCTCGCTCGCTCTCTCTCTCTCTCTCTCTCTCTCCAGAACACATCAACCACACTCGCTCCTTCAAATTCACCCAAGGGACAAGAAGCGGTATCGGAGAACTCTCGTTGCGGGTGAAGAATATCTACTTGGTGTTTGGCGTATGCCAAACATGCAATTGAAATCCTTGAAATCTCTCTTTCTATCCATTCACGTTTCATCTCAAGGCACACCTATAATTTTTCTTTTCCCTTGTATGCCAAGCATTTTACTCCAAAACCTCAAGCCTCTGCATTCGTTACAAAATACTCAACGTTCCCGTCACCTTTAAACTTATTCAACGCTCGAATACGAGAGCAGATCGTGTGCTTGCGAAATATTGACAAACAATGTCTCGAATTCTTCGCATTACGTGTCAACCACCGTAGTTTCTTCTGAATGAGATTTACCATAAAACGTATTTGACAATCAAAGTTTTTCAAGAGAAAATTCTCCGGAAATCCAAAGATACGAGTCTCGAATGCAAAAAGTGGATTTTTCATAGCGAAATGACGATTGAACGAAAGAATTGGAAAAAAATCGATTTCTAAAATTTCATCAGAGCCCTCGTGAGTTTAATTCGTGAAAAAGTTCATATTCGCTTTTAAGGACGTTGTATGCAAAATTTTCTATCGATAGAATTCCTTCAAATTTGCACCGCAAATTTATAAATTATTTATAAAAATCACAATTTTCAGTAGTTTCTCAGAAGAGCGTGTGTTAAAAGTAGCAATTTTCAACATTGAATATTTCGATTTCTAAATGGCGAAGCCTCTTAAAACTTTGCATACACTTTTATGTAACATCGAAGAAGCTTTATTTAGTTTTTCGAAAAAATCGGTCGTAAAATTTTTTCGAAGTTTTGTTTATTATTTAACAAATACAGATCACCTCGGAAAATCTTGGATTTGGAGTATGTTGTTCTTTAGTCAATTTGTAACAACTTTTTTAAATGAACTTAGGCTCGCAAACCATTTTGTATGTAAGAAAAACTGAAAATAAAAATTTAGATTTGACCGTCGCCATACGACGTCCTTAAGTTGAAGCCTAATCTCCCATTGTTTACGTACGATGTAGAAAAAATTCTTTCTACTTTGTAGGATAACTTCTCCAAGCATAAAACTTTTCTATATATTTGTCGATCCATCTATTGCGCAAAGATGTCAAAGATAGCACTCGAGAAGGCGGCCACTCATAGCTCTAAGTTTTTCATGCTGAACCTCTCGTCCAACGGGTGCAGTACTTATTTGGCCCTTTTCTCCTCCGTGAGCTCAGAGCCGCTGTTTCCTTTGTAAACCCGTAAGAAATACACCAAACAGACATAAGTACATGCATGCAATCCAAACATACGAATTGTAATAGAAAAAGAAGAATAATAATAATCTTCTCCTTATGTACGTATTCTTCGTTGTTGAACTCTTCCATTATATTATCAGCAGATATTGGACATCAACGATGGAAAGATATGATACTAATTGAAAAAAAAACTCGGATAAAAAAACGAGAGAAAACATCGCTCGATATGAAAGATTCGAGTTTACTCGGTTCTGAGCATCGGTATAAATCCATAACGTCATGGAATAACAATTCGAGGAGGAAGAATGATATGAAATCTACACTGAGAAAAAAATTTGGTTAAAAAGCTCGAAATATGTTTGATGCAACTAAATTATTTAGTCCCATACGCACGACAAAATATTTGTAGAATTTAACGAAATATTTCGATAATCCTTTAATAAGAAGTTCATGGGCTCAAATGTATCGAATATATCGAAATATTGATTCCATGGTTCCCGCTTTATTCGTGCTGTGATTGGTTGCTTGGAAATCTCGAATTTGGAGTCCCGCTGTTCGGTTTGAAAATTCCGGCTCTCGGTTTGACAGTTGCGTGTATACGCATACGCACTTGTGTATACGCACTTAATTTTGGCGTAAGAAAAATTATAATAGAGCAAAAAAAAGTTGTGGCGACGCCACCTTTAAAAAATTTGTGCCATATGGTTTTTACTAATGTAAGAAAGAGTGGAGGTCTGAATTCTTTTGATAAAGAGATTTAGTTGTTTCGATGATTTTTTTTCTCAGTGAGCTCCAAGCTGTAATTGATGAGGCGAGCAGAGCACTAATGGAGCTTGTTTCCACAATATATACAGCTGAATGCAACTTTCTTTATTGCTTCGAACTGTCAGCCAAAAATAATATTCCGTGCCTTTCATTAGTGCCTCCTTAACGAGCCAATCAATTTTCAAGTAAATTATATTCGTATATAGATACGAAGGTAAATTGGATAATCGAAAACATATGGAAGCTTTTGTAAAGGCTGTATCGTCGATATATTCAAAGTAGCTGTGGGTTTTCCTGGTTGTTGGATAACCGTGTAGCTGGATAACGCGACCGCACCGTAAAGCACGAATGCAAGGCTTGATCGGTTCACTACGGACGGTATAGGAGATAAGATGAGAGTCAAATACTCTCTGATCCGTCCAGGACGTAGAGAATACGGGCGAGGGAAACTTCCGCAATCTTAGGCGTTTATGTAAGGGTCTGCAGGATCGCGAGGATAGATCTGGTCGAATTGAAGGATGCGGCAGGGTAGAGTCGTATAGAGAGCATAGTGTCACTAAATATATATATGGCGTCGAGTTATGAATGGTATTGAGCTGAATATGCATCAAGAACGATCGTGTGCGATAATAATATTCGATGAGTTATATGTATACGTAAAATGTGGAGAGGGAGAGCACGAAGCAATAGAGAGAAAACGAGGTGGCGTAGTGTACTCTCGCTTTATTTCACTTTCTCTCTGGGTGTCTGTCCCTTTCGGAGGCTAACTGTGGATGTGGGTGGCCCCGCATGTAAATCGAGTTTCAATGATGGCGGCTTGATATTTGCACAACTATACCCGGAGAATTTCGATCGTTGCCGATAGTTGAAAAGCGCTTTCTGTTATATGGCCCTCTGGTTGCGATATGCATAAATTTCAAAGTATATTGGCGTACGTAATTTACAATCCAAGACTCATTTGCATGTATAGGTGAGATGGGAGTGATGGTAAATTTTCTATGGGGGTATACATAAATTTTGATTTCATTGGGTTGAGGGTTATTGCTTATGATATCGTTGGCTGGATGTAGAGCTTCGTTGACGATAATTATGATGGACAGGTCGCTTGGCTGCGAGCCGAAGATCAAACGGTACTCTCGATAGGGCAACGTACCATCTCTCACTCGAATCGCTTCACCGTGACAGTAGAAAACGTCACGAGCAAGAATCAGAGCCTCGCCATTGGGACTAACAACAACAACAACAACAACAACAACAATAACAACAATGAGCATCAAGATACATCAACGATGACGGATGAGACAACGACCTGGCGTTTGCACATTCGTTCGCTGAAGGAAGCTGACCGTGGCTGTTACATGTGCCAAGTGAATACCAGGCCCATGTTGAGCCAACTGGGATGTGTCGACGTACTTGGTAGGTGATATTCTCTTGTCTCATCCTTCTCTCACGCTTGTGGTATTGCTTAATTGCGCGTCACGCATTCCTTCCGAGTGTGTTGTGCACTTGGTTTAACACAATGTATAGTTACGAATTTATCGGTGGATATATCTGTATGTATACGAACGGGATGCTGTTGTTCTCGGGATCGTTCCCAGTCCAAATCACGAATAGCCCCGACAAGATGTTCCCCGCAACAAAAGGCCTTTGCCCGCGTGTTTAAGGCATCAAAGTGCTTTCCGGGTTAAGCCCTTTTGTTGCGCTGTTAGGTAACGTGTTGTGCGCTCCTAACATTTATGTGGAATGACGCGGACCAAGTGAATCCTGATGTCGCAACATGCATCTCCAACAACCTCCCCTTTAACGCCTTGTCTCGTACACCCTGTTACCTGCCTAATACAATTGACGCTAAGCAGCTTCCCCAACGATCTTGTCGTCTCTTTGTTCTCACTATGCTCTTCTCCGGCTACTACTCCATTCCTCCAATCCTCCATCTTTCTCCCTGTTTAGCCGCCATTTGCTGCATTCAATGCTCTTACATCATAAAGCAGTTTCGTATAATTTCTATCACTGCAAACTCACTGGTTCCCATAGACATTTGCTACCGTTCTGTTTAATCGACTCCTACGCGAGTATCAATCGTTTACAATCGAAAGGGCTCAACATCCGAGCATTCACGAGGGAGCTCGTTTGTGTAACCCCCATAAGTTCGTTAGCGCTCTGTGTGAAATGTTAATTTCGAATGATCATAGTCACACGAAGAAACTTAACGGGCTAACGCCACATGTATCCGGATTCCGACCTTTTCTCATTCTCTCACGTGCGCCCCAATCGGGTCGTTAATGTACAAGTAGTACTGACGCGCTACAGGCAGACAGACTCTAGAAACTAATAATTCGTTCGCATCGTAACGAGAAAACCATTCTGGGCTCGGGGCATGTTTCATGGCGAAGTGAAAGAAATGTGCATGCGAGAAAGAATAATCGATTCTTTCCGAAAGTTCTTTTGTTCAATTTGTCAAATATTTCATTTGCGCGTTTTTTTAATTTTTTCTTTTTTTTTTTTTTATCGTTTTGCATTCGCCGACGTTGCGTTGGGTAGGATACAATTATTTTTTGCAACGAATGCACGAAACTCTTTATTTGTTCGTAGTGCGAAAAATGAAGAAAAAATCCCGTTGGCGTTGTTGGTTAAATTAATTCGCCTGGCTATTTTTCATTGCACTCGAATTCATTTGGTCATGTGCCGCATAAATACGAGATAAAAATATTTTCGCAATGCATAGACAACGCTGGGAATTGAGAAGTATATAATGATATTTTCGTTGCTCAGTCGCACCGGATATACTGGTCGACGGTACGTCCGAGGGCGAGGTATCCATAATGGAGGGTGAAAATGCAACGCTGACGTGCAAAGCTTCCGGTCGACCATTGCCACAGGTATACTGGCGAACCGAGAAAAATCATTTCCTGACGAGGGGCTTTCGCGACGAACTCGTTCAAGGTAACTTTTCCCCAACTTACTTTTTTCTCTCTCCCTGTCCTCAATCATCCTTCCTCGTCACTTTTTTTTCATCCAGGATAATAAGGATAATACGAAGAAAAATATTCCAACCTTATTTTCTTCTTTTCCACGCAAATTGGCTGGACAACGAATAGAGGGCGACACAACAATAAAAACAACATTAAGAAAACAAAATTCTCTTGCATTCCTTCCTCGACATTATTTTTCTACTTCAATCCCGTCGGATGGGCTTCCACGTTCTGAGTCAATTGGAATATTCGCGGAAAAAAAAAGACTCGAGCATTAATTAAGACTGTTTTGAAGGCTAAATAAAATTTTGGTAAAAATATCGACATTGTCGGCAAAGGATCGCGTCAATGAATCATCGTCGTAAAGCGAGAATATTTCCACTTTCCTCGCATGTTTGTCTAGCTAAAAACAACCTTCCTACCACAAAATTACCGCGAGTGACGAGAATACCAAACTATTGATATTTTTACAGTGCACAACGCGACTGGCGAACGCTTGGAGCTCACCAGAGTTGACAGAAGGCAAACCGGAGCATATCTTTGCATAGCGAAAAACGACGTGCCCCCGGCAATCAGTAAGAGGGTTTATTTGAGAGTCAATTGTGAGTATATTCTCGTATATATAGAGAACGTTCATAAATCATTCCTTTCTTGCTACACCTCGTCGTCGAATTAAAAAAAAAAAAAGAGACTTTTTATAAAAACTAACATAAAAATAAAATGAAGAGAAAATAGAGTAAAAATAAAATGAAGTTAAAAATGAAATGAGAAAGTTGAGTCGAACGGAGAGAGGTAAAATGGAAAAGCTTAAGATCGATCGATCTCTATTACCAACGTCTGCTGAGCTCTTCGGAGTTTTTCTGGCCCCTTGGCCCATTCTTCCTGCTCTCGAAATGACCCTTTTCGCTCTTCCCTGTCGACAAGCAAACCTGACAGTCGACACACGTCACTTGCCTACATTTTTCTTGACCCCGTTCAACCGACAAAAATTTCTTCTCCTTTTTCATACAATTTTCATATGTGTGTAAACATTTTTCAATATTCCATGATATATATGATTCCGAGAGACTCGCCATGTCATCGTCCGAAGTGGGACACATGGCGAATCAACTGGGAAACGGAAAATAAACGCTAGCAAAATGAAAAGTCATTCAACGAAGCAGCTCAAAATATAAAAAAATAAACTCAGACGCTTCAGGACAGCATAAAACATCGTCAAAGTTGGAATTTTACCTCGTAAACTTGTCCACAACTTGTACTTTCCACTTTATCGATTCGTAACTTTATTTTTCAAATACATCCTTCTTATTTCTTTATTTTTCTATTTCCCATCTTTTCAAATGTCCCGATCAATGCCTCGAGGTGAAAAAATTCTTTCCAAGTTACTTTTTCCAACGCCCCGAGTGGCCCTCGACCGCTTCACGAATTAGAACGATCCAAGTCTCACAAATCGAACTTACTTTTCTGGTTTCAATGTGTCCGACAAAATATGAAATAACTCGAAGGAAATGCAGTTTTTTTTTCACAACATTTTCGTCCGAGCTCTAATTCGAAGAAAAAAACATTTTTTGCTCCCATTTCCAGAATCGCGATTTTATTGATTGTAGGGAAAAAAATGAGTGAATCGTTGAAAAATATGACGTAATGTCGTTCAGCCGCTAATGGGAATCCGATTGAAAAACATGGAAGAAATTGCAATCCTGTAAAAACTGTGATATGGGAAAGAAACAAACATTTTTTTCATATCGTTCAGTTTCAACGTAAACGTCCTTTTTGGGGGGGCTCTTTACTTCGGTATATCGTGCAAGAAAAAGTTTATATATCGAGATATAGAGAATTTTATTGGAAAAGTATTGCAGAATAAAATGACATTGGAGCAAGCGTTGTTTTTCACATTTATTGCAAATATGTATACACATATATAAAAATAGATGGAATATTGATATATACATTTATCGCACCACTTGGCCAGTCACTGAATCGAATAAAAATGCTTTTTCCCTTTCTCTTGCCCCCGAGTGGCATGTTATTTCACGAAAAGGCAAGCACGGAGTGTTTTCATTACGATTTTCCCAAATAAATAAGTTTCCTATCCGTCAAAATACGAAATTTAAACGAAAAATATAAAAAAAAAAAAGAATTTCGAAGGAAAAAATAGATTTATCTGACTTTTTCAAAATCGACGCCGAAAAATCTACCGATCCTCGTTCGGTTTCATACCATGAAAGATATTCGAGCCATTCACTGAGAGGAAAAAACAACGATTTGGTCATTTCTTTTATCTCGTCAGTGAACATTACGAATCAACGCTGTTGTCCAATCGTGTCAATTCTATTGAATCAATTTTCTCTTTTCAGTTTTGAACGTTTTGTTCAAAGTTTTTCCTTGTTGTTGTTTAAATGGTTTATCATTGAATGGCCGTAATGATTGTAATACGGGGAGAGGACAATAGAGTCGGTGCTTCACGGGAAACGCAATTTTGTTGGAAAAGAGCGATAGAACGTTCGACTAAACGTTTTTTGAATAATCCCAAAAATGTTGTCATCGCAGCAAGAAATATTCTATCGGAAGTCTCTTCGGGAAGGAAATTTTTGTCATTTCAATCGTAAATTTGGCTGACAGTTTCCCGTTAGGAACTAAATATATTGCCAGAGTTAGGAAAATTTTGAAATTATTCAAAAATATTTAGTTTACCGTGTTCAACGAAATATCGAGGTTTTTCGAAAAAATTTCATTTCCAGTGTAGCTCGCAATAGTCTCGAGCGAAAACTCTCCATGGAATTTTATCTCTTAATTTTAGCCAATCAACGGGGTCGATTCGAACTTCCCTCATTTCTTGAGCTTCCCGTTTTATCGACTCTCTAAATAGACTGCGATTAATTGATCAAAACGTTATCAATGCTTAAAATTGGACTGTGGAGCGTTTAAAAATTTAATTTCCAGTGTTGAATGTACTCGCGAATGAAAAATAAATTTCTATGTGTTTTTGTCCGAAATCCGGATGACGATTATTGGGAAATTGTGGTAAACGTCTAGTCGCACCGAGCGCAAAGGTCGAGAATGAATTGCTGACCTCGCCTCTGAACACGAACGTCTCGCTGATCTGTGAGATCGAAGCGTCACCTAAAACGATAAATTTGTGGACGAAGCGGAAGGACCAAGTTATAATGAGCGGGTGCGTATATGTTGCTCTATCTGGAGTATCCAGCTCACAGGTGTAAGCATTTATAAACGTAGATATCTCTCGATCGAGCGATACAAAAGGGCGTGTGTGACACGATTCAACGTTTAGCTATATAGGTTAACGACCTTTTGTTTATTAGTACTTGATGCTGTGTCCGCGATGTGGAGGCTCGTTTGTGTGTTATGTGTACGTTTCTCGAGAGGTGCGGGTCTGTGTGCGTGTGTGTGTGTGTGGCCGGACTTTGTGCGAGGGTTAACTATATACGCCGAGCAATCAATTTATCTGTGTAGTGAAATCGTGCAAATCGCATTGCGCTGTACACAAACTGCATGCCTCTCTGTCTCCCTCGTAAACTGTCTAGAGGAATAATCTATTCGGCGAGTATCGTCAGTTTACATATACAATCGTGTGATACACGCTCGCCACATCAGGGACACCGATGATGTGTGTGCTTTGTGCTCGATGTACCGTACACTCCACAATGTTTAATGCTCCTCCAGCGCCATCTCTTAGCGATCCCATTCAGCTGTCCCACGCTTGTGCGCCACACGCACGTCCCCATCTAGTAATTGATCGCACGATATCGAGCCTAATAATTCCTCTCTCATCATCTCTCTGCTTTCCTTCAATTCCAACTTGTATATAAACGTTACGAATTATTATTACGATCAAACCAGATGCCATAACTCTTTTGTGTTTCTCGTTATATGGAAACAGTGGACGCTACGTGATCGACGAACGCACCAATCCTGACGACGAATGGAAAACCACGATCGAATTGAAAATAAAAAATCTACAAAAATCCGATTTCGGAGAGTATAATTGCTCGGCCACTTCCAGCATGGGCTACGCGGAATCTGTCCTCAATCTCTATGGTACGAAATATTCATTTTCACCTTAAACGTCTCATGTACCGACTGAGCAACTCGAAATCCCATCGAAACAAATTCCAAATTCTAAACATTCATTTTTATTTCTACATTTTTGATGAAATATTCATGGCTTGGAATTTTTCAGAACTACGCCTCGCTACCACTACCCCTCGTCCCGTCACCTGGACCAGCTCGAGGAAAAATAATCGTGAGAGATCCTCGTATGTCACCACACCAAAGTACAATTACAATCGTCCGAGCACACCGATGATCGGACAAAGGACAACCTCACTTTTGACATCGAAAAAAAAATACTATTTTAGTACCACGAGTACGAGCACCCAGGCGCCACGTGTTATTTTGAACAAAGACAAGAATGCCTTGAAACATAATAACGAAGTTTTAAATATAAGAAACACCGGTAAAAGCATTGTCAATGAACGAATTCAAATTTTATCAAAAACGCTCTATTTATTTGTTGTTTTTTCGATGCTTTGAAAGACACACCAGGAATCAAGGTCAAAAAGTATTTTTTCATCGTTCATTCAATTTCTATAAGTTTTTCTTTCAAGTTCATTGAGTTTAATCGATAAAAACAGACAAAAGGGCATATTTTTTGTCGATTTTCGTCTTATTCATTTTTGAAGAAAAAATGTTGAGCTGTTTTTCCTTAGAAATTCTACTTTTCTCGAGCTTTAAAATATTCAAGAAATTTTTTATAATTATGTCCTCAAACTAGATTCGAAAAGTCTCTGTGTTTTCTGGATATCGAAACCAAAAACCCCCAGTCAGAAGATTCGCTTTAGCCAACGACAGAGAAAAGTGACTAAAGTTACTGGAAGCTAAACGAAGATTAATATATGATGAATTTTCGTAAAACAGTCGTATACACTACCGCTCAAACGTTTAGAAGCGATTTCATGAAACGAACAATTTATTTTAATCTCCTAAACAATTACAAAATATTGACAGTACTTGAGAGCTCCAAAAAGGAAAAAAAGGTTGAGCTAATTAAAAAAAATACGTTTACGATTATTGAGGCGATCCATCGGTCGCAATTTCAACATTCATTTTTTTAAAATAGTTTTCGTACGAGAAAATATTTGGTACAAAAGAATTTTTGAACGGTAGTGTATATTTGTACTTACAGTTCAAATGGCGATAACTCCAAAAATGTAAACAATTACACTGACAAAGATAAAAAGAAAAAAGTAGATCGAGAGAGAAATGAAATGCTGGAGTTATCAATGTTTGATTCACACATACGTTCATAATCAAATGCAGACAAATAATTAGATTACGAATTTATGTATAAGAAATGAAAAGATTCGAATAGGGTGTATCAAGAATTCCTATTGAACGATAAGATCGAAAGAAGCCCATATCCTCGTAAATATATTCATATCGGTAGTGAGTGTGATGCTACGTTAATTAAAATAATATAAAATAAGATTAAACGAACTATATCGCGATTGAGACGAGAGGATCCTCGCTAATTTACATTGTACAGATATTTTCAGTTTTCACTGAGTTATTCATTTATTTTCTCGTCAAAACGATTCGGTCATATCCGGTTTGACGAACGAACCGGAAGTATGCGACGTGGATGAAGAAATCTATATTTCTGGACGGCGTTTAATTCGTGGAAGAAAAAAAGAAATGAAGACAAATTCTCATCGATTATTCCTCCCTGTGTAATTGTTCCTGTCAACCATTGGAACAAATCATATCTCTCTAGTTTTATCGGAACGAACGATAGCGAACCTATAGTCAAATGTACAGTTGATTGTTGTGAAGGCAAACGAGCTAAACGATTGTACACAACGAGATGAAAAGAGAAAATAAGAAATTTACCAATTGTACTGAATGTACCTATGTGTGTACGTGTAAACATTATCGAACGATGCTCAATATATTGATACTGATGACGTTATGTTCAAAAAGCGTTGTTTATAGGGAAATAAAATAAAATCTATATATATATATATATAAATATATCAAGACTAAAATGAGAAAAAAGTGCTCAAATTGAATTTAAAATGAAAAAGAAAAACATAATTAAACGACATAGCTTTCGCTGCAAACATAACGTATCGACAGAAAAACGAATTAAACGTGTATGAAACTAGCGCGCAAAGTATTTTTCTTTCATTTTTTTCTTCATAGATTTAGACCGAGTTTAAACGAGCTGTATTTTTTATCATTGATGTATTCGTTATGGAACTATGGAAAGATAAAGAAAATCGTCATAATAATAAATGACACTCAATTTATTTATCCCTTATGTCTTATTTCTATGGAATTTTCAAGATTATAGTACCAGTTCTGTCCTTTGCCTCAAAGTACCATCGAAAGAACCTTAGGAAAAGAACAGGATGCTGACCGCCATGCAGAGACATCCTATCGATACGTACGGACTCTTCCTTTCACCGATTCTAGCACACTTCCAAAATATACCTCCAATCCTGCAAATTTTCAGATTCAACAATTCAAATAACATATTTTTCCTCTATCGTTCAAGCGAATAGAACTTTCGAGTCCGGGGCGTTTCTCTGGTATCGTGAAATCATAGCTGAGCGACTATTTGAAAAAGAAAAAAAATGAATTCCCAGCTTAGAACAGGAAAACCTTAGCATAATCCAACTGCTCGAGTCTCTTCTCACGAGGGCTTGAAATTCACAAATAAATATTGATCTACAAAGCTGGAAATTGAACAGACTTGAACGCTTTTCGAGGAATAAACTGTTTTTTTTCGAGAAATTTCATTTCTGCAAATATTCATTGCATTTGAAAACTGATGCTCACTTTTATGCACAATGATTATAATAATTTTCAGTAGAAAAAACTGCTATAAGCAGCGTTAGGTTCGCTAATAATGGGAAGTAAATTGCGTTTTTCTCCGTTTCGTAATTTCGTAACTTCTCAGAATTTCTACAAAGAAGCGAGGCGATTGCTATTGTTGAAAAGCCTCTCGTAAAATTTCTCACTGAACCAAGAACCATGTGGCAAATTTCATTTTGGTCGGATATTATGAACAATTAAGCCATCAGGGTCAAAAAGACCCCGAAGTAATAACGGCCAGGGCTCGGAAAAATCATAGTCAGCCCAATTTGGATAATAACAATCATGATCATGGAAAAATAACGAACGAAATATTTTTTTCCAAAATTTGAGCGTAGTAGAGATTTTGACTCACCCAACTTTTTTCCTGTCCATAAGACTTGGGACGATGGATCTTATGTAGGCACAGGTGCATATGAGAAGCAACACAACTGTGAGCAAACTCTGAAAATTGAATAGGGCAGACTACCCAAAAAAAAACGGATAGGTTAGGAGCCGTACGTAAACAAATGATGAGAAAGTGAGGTTATGTTGGCGATGTTTTGATTCTGACTTGGCATTTTGGTACCCGGAAAAAAAATTACGTTCAGCGATACATTGACATAGTGTACTGGCTGGTACTTACCATTTCGTTCCTCTTCTATGTTGTATTTCGTTGGACAATTGTTCCGGAGTGGAACTCACAGCAGCGTGATTGCTTTTATGCAATGTGGCGAAAATGTAACTGAGCAACAGAGCAACGTATTGAGTAGCCTGTTGGCCGACAACTGGCGGCTACCGAACTACCGACCAACACCGAACCGACTACAGACAGAGTGCCTACGGCTGTTGCTGCTTGTTGCGCCCCGCGCGAAACCAAAGCACGCCAGACGACGACCTCACGCCTAGCGGATGTTTGTGGAAGTAACAAGATTAACCTAAAGTGGCGGAGTTGTTCAGTGTTTGACTGACGCAGTTTGACGTTGATGTAAAAAATGACATCATCGTTTAGGAAATTAGTATCGTAATAGAAAACTCCTCAACATTCACTTTCGCTGTCATTATACGTTATCGGCGTGAAAAATAAAATAATTGGTGAATTAAAAAAGAGTAAGACAAGGCTTTATCTTAAAACGAAAAAAGCCAAAACAAACGGAAATAAAACGGTATTCGTCTATCGGTACCGTTATGTTGATCGCGGGATCATAAACAAAGAACAAAAGTCGTCATGCAATAGTATATAATTGGGCATCAAGAAAGTCCAACGTGTCAAAATGCTTGAGTATAGCTGACGATATTTTACGCAAGAATAAAGTGTCAGAAAGTTAATTGTTTCCTCGCGTGTTTTGCGTGTTTATATTTTTATTTCGCGTGCTTAATTTTTCGCAACTCTTTCGAAACTTTTTCCTTTTTAATTTGAATCAAGTAAAACATGATCGCGCCGGATATTGGCTCGACAAACGCAGATCCTGTCAGGGTTCGGGTTTCCAACGAAAAATTGCCTCTGATCCACGGTCGTGGAGTTTTTAGACGTATCGGAGACCTCATTGGCATTGGCAAATCCTCGACAGCCGAGGGTGATGGCTACGTCGAGTTCAGCAGCCTGGGAGCAGACAGTGGACGGACACTGGGCACTTTTGCCGGTGTTTTCAGTCCAGTCACTCTCTCTATGTTTAGCGCCTTGATTTTCATTCGTATGGGTAAGTCAAATAATTTTTTTAGCCCTGCAAAGAACTCGTAGATTCAAAAAACTCGAAACAAGGTCAAACCTTGAGAATTCCCATTAAAAAATAACTTTCCTCAGTCGGGTTTTTGTCATAACAAAAAAAAAAAAATCCCTGGTCCTACACACCCAGAGTGTACTTCAAGGCAGTAATTAATCTTTCAGCATCAATTTGCATTGCTTATCGATTTGTTTGATATTTTCAGGATACATTGTTGGAAATGCCGGGCTCTTGGTGACCTTGACGCAATTTGTGATTGCCTACGGTATATTGGTATTTACAGTATCGTCCGTATGCGCCATATCAACCAATGGAGCGGTAGAAGGCGGAGGAGCTTACTGTATCCTTACATGAAAAAAAAACGAATGTACCCAAATGGCGTTGTCACGTAATGAACAGATTAATTTTGTATCTGAGAGCTTCGGTACTGCCCACATTTTTGCTGATAAAAAAAGAGGTGATAAAAAAATGTAGATTGGATGATTCACCCGCTATCTCTTCATGGCCAATGCTCCGGCGTTGAAATTGTTTTATCAAGGTCAATGAGCCTCGGCTCAAATTTTTTTGCCTCAAAATCCATGATCCCGGAAGCAATGAACAGATTAATCTCTTGAAAACGATTTGATGACTAATTTTCGTGACTGACCGAACAGTCAACTGGGAGAAGAAACTATTTTATCTTCCTTACAATAATTTATTATGAAAAGTTATGATAAGCAGAACTCTCGGGCCGGAGTTTGGCGGTTCGATCGGGACGCTCTTTTTCTTGGCCAATGTCGTATCGAGCGCTCTTTGCATTTCCGGTTGCGCCGAAGGATTGGTCGAAAACTTTGGTCCTTCCGGATATCTTGTGGGTAAAAATGCAGTTTTCCCGGATGGCAGATGGTGGCGATTCCTGTATTGTTCGGTTCTGAATACTGCGAATCTTCTCGTTTGTCTTATCGGCGCGGCAATGTTCGCGAAAACGAGCGTTGCTATTTTGGCAATTGTTTGCATTTGTCTCGGCAGCGTTTTCATCAGCTTTCTCGTCGAAGGCCCATTGGAAGTAAGAAAGAATTTTCAAGTTCGATTTATTTACGATTAATCAGTGGAAGAAAAAGATTTTAACTGAAATATTGAAATTTAACGATTTTTTTTCTCATGACAGATCGCTATTCCGGATGCAAACACCTTGGTCCAGAATGCGACGTACCACGTGAACGGTTCCTACACAGGAATACTAGCATCGACTCTCGCTTCGAATTTATATCCAAATTACAGTGCGGATTATTCGAGCCCCGGTCGAATGTCCGATTTCGCAAGTGTTTTCGGGGTTTTATTCAGCGGCGTCACGGGCATCATGGCAGGCGCGAATATGAGCGGAGAATTGAAAAATCCTGGACGTAATATTCCACGTGGTACTCTCTCTGCTGTACTTTTTACATTTTTGTGTTACATCGTTTTATCAATCATGACTGCGGCGACGAGTAGTCGATTTTTGCTCCAAAACAATTTCGTCTACATGATGCCGACCAACGTTTGGCCACCGTTCGTAGCAGTTGGTATTCTCACCGCAACTTTTAGTGCGGGACTCAGTAACCTGATCGGATCGAGCAGAGTTCTCGAAGCACTCGCCAAGGATAATATTTTCGGTGAGCTATAAAAAAAAGTTGGTGAATCTCTGGAAATTCTGGAAATTTATACAAAAATAAATATCGAGCTGAAAATTCAATTTTTCACGTGGTTCACAGGTCCCGGGCTAAATTTCGTTGTCCAGGGAACGTGGCAAGGCAATCCCATTGCTGCCGTTGTCACTTCGTGGTGTCTCGTTCAAGTGATACTTTTCGTTGGCTCTCTCAACACCATAGCTCAAATAAACTCGGTTTTGTTTTTACTGAGTTATTTGGCAACGAATCTCGCGTGTCTCGGTCTCGAATTAGCCAGCGCACCAAATTTTAGGTGAATTTTTGTTCACGGAGAAAAACACGTCGTCAAAACGGAGGAAATCTCGATCGTACGATTAAACATGTGTTTTTTTTTTTCAGGCCTACTTTCAACTATTTCACGTGGCACACGGCAACTATAGGGCTTTTTGGAACCTTGATAATGATGTTTGTCATAAACAGTATTTACGCCTCCAGCAGTATTATACTTTGTCTTATTCTTATTATTGTTTTGCACCTATTTTCGCCCAGTAAGAATGCTGCATGGGGCAGTATTTCGCAGGCTCTTATATTCCACCAGGTAAACAGATAAATGTGTTTAAACATAATATTAACTCTTCGAGTGCACACTTCCTATAAGTGCACGTTGGGTCAATCTGACCCAAGGCGTTTTTCAAATCGTTTGTATTTCGATAAATATGCATTTTTTGTTTTGTTTTGTTTTTTTTTTTCGGAGACGTTTTTCGTAGTAAATTGTCCATATTTTATGGGCCTAAATGTATTTTTGGATAAAAACGAAAATTAAATGCCAAACAAACGGTTGGGGTCAAAATGACCCAGTATGCACTCGAAGGGTTAAATCGTCATTCGTGTCCCATGATGGTTGTGGATAATCAGAGAGAGAATATAAAAACTTATATTTTGAATTTTAGGTTCGAAAGTATTTGCTGATGCTGGACTCTCGAAAGGATCACGTGAAATTCTGGCGTCCTCAGATTCTACTTATGGTCCAATCACCTCGATCCGCCTGCCCTCTGATCGACTTTGTCAACGATTTGAAAAAAGGGGGTCTGTACGTTATCGGACACGTGAAAATTGGAGAATTCACATCCGGCCAAACGGTCGACCCAACCCTCGACGAATATCCTCAATGGTTGAGTCTCGTTGATCACATGAAGGTCAAAGCTTTCGTTGAGATAACCCTGACGAAGACTGTTCGGGAAGGACTTCAACACTTGATTAGGATTTCCGGTATGGGAGCCATGAAGCCGAACACCATAATTCTCGGATTCTACGATGAGGAGATGCCGCGAGATTTCTTCCAAGAGTCCCGCTACGCGACTCCCATGTTTGAAAATAATTCAGCGATCAATGGAAGCTCCTCGACGTTTCCACTGAGGCACTCCGGGGAAACGAAAACTCTCAATCCCATCGAATACGTTGGCATGTGTCTCGATGTTTTGCGCATGAAGAAAAATTTGTGCCTGTGCAGAAACTTCCACGTTCTCGACAAGTCGCAAATCGCTAAGTAAGTTTACCTCAAACTTCATTCGATTAAGCGATCGGACTTTCTCTAATTTTTTAATTTTTCTATAGAAATGGAAAATTCGCATACGTCGACGTCTGGCCCGTCAACTTTTTCCAGCCCTCGGACCAAGATCCTTTCGACACAACCTCCTTGTTCATGCTCCAGCTTGCCTGCATAATAAACATGGTACCAGTTTGGAAAAATCTTCATCTTCGAGTCTTTCACTGCGAGATTTCCGACACCGATTCCAATCTCAGTATCAGCGAGTCCCACAACTCGATCAACGAATATCCAAGAATATCCAACGAGCACAGGATACGAAAGCTTCTCGATTCTCTAAGAATCTCAGCTTCTATACGCAAAATATCAAATTGGGGATCACACGTTGCTGGCCTCAAGGGAAGACCCTTGATCGAGACACGAACCGATCGAACTTACGAATCCACCAGCGACCTTGGCGACAACGAACTCAGCAATGTTTCACGAGCTTATGTGATGAGGTGAGGCAAAGCGACATTTAAAACTTGATTACTACTCCAAAATATTATCGAGATTAGCGAGAGCAAAAGCACAAAAGTGCTCACCGATTTAATGACCTTTGTCGCACGACTTGAACGCAGTGGCGATGAATTTGCATCACAAAGCTCTAATTAGACCTTTGTGATGACCCACTGGGTGAGACGGAGCGTCAGAAACAAGTTTGCCACTAGAAATTTAACAAAGAATTAGATTGATACACAATAATTTGTTTTTATTGACATTAAACTTTGTGACATTTCGTATGAACGGGTCTTAGATGGATCAGTCGCTATCTCGCCACTGTGAGTGCGAGAGGGATAGCAGCAATTTTCGAAATTGAATATTTCCGACACGGTTTCACCAATTAAAAAAAGCCCCAGTCAAAAGATTTTTGCCGTCGTCCTGCGTACGCTGACGACAGAGCCTTTTTTTGATTAAGCAAACGATATCGAAGAATTTTTATTTCGAAAATTCGAGGTGAGGTTCAATAACTGATCCATCATTTTAAGATGGTCCATGACTTTTTCGCTCAGTAAAAATCCTGTTGCACTTTTTATTCGAGATTCTTGATATCTGGACAAAAATTGCACGTGGTTTTCTTCGAGCGAAAGAAAAACTCGTGACTTTTTTAATTCTCGAAATATCAAGAATGTTCTAAAAAAAACTTGTGTCTACTTTTTACGTGTTTTCTTTTTACGGGTCGCCTTAAGATATATAAAAATATTTATAAAGAGGAAGAAATATATTTCAGCAATTTGTTGACGTCGTGTTTTCTTGTGCATTACCAAGTTGTTCGTTTTTTTTCTTTTTACAGTGTGAATCAATTGATCAGGGAACATTCGGAGCAGACAGCAGCGACGTTCGTTTATCTACCGTCACCGATATCGACACTGGCTAATACGCGCTGGGAAGACGATTCGGCAAGCCGACAATATTTGCAATTGTTGACTGAATTGACTGCTGATTTGCCGCCGACAATATTGGTTCATGGTGTCAACGCAGTCACGTCGACGACCTTGTAACCTTAGCCTTCAATTAGCAATATTATTCCTTACGCTTCTCGATTTTTTTCCATAAAATGTGAAAAAACATGAGAAGGAATTTTACGATTTATCAAGATGTCGGCGATATGATTGCAGGATGCTCGATAAAACTACGCATTTTTAACAAAGTAAAAATTAACTGTGATAACAAAAAGAAACACCTGATCAGTCGCGACGAGGAAGGACAAGTATTTATATGAATCGTCGAACGAATTATCTTCGGTTTATCAAATCGGATTCCAGGGCGAGAATGAAACGAGTTTCTTCTCTCGATATCGGGTATTAAACGAAATTCCTAAAATATCAAATAGCGTAGTAAATTATACAACATTAACATCACAAGCTTCAATTTCTGGAGCACCGTAGCGCGAGTGAAACGGAAAACAGAATCTCCGGATTCTCGAGTAATTTTTGTACGGTATTTGAAAAAAATGTCCATACTCCTCATGTTTTCATACTGTGACCGATATCCAACACGGAGTTAACGGATTTTTTAACCCAATAATGTAATAAATAAATATATGAATATATGTATGTTATATACATATATATATCGGTGTATATAAAAGGCATTGATTGCGTTTTCTTTGTAAATTATTGAAATCCTCAAATTTACATTATTTCTCAATTTCTCGTGCATATAAAAAAACAACATCGTTAAGTTGTTTTTTCGGACCTCCAAGCAAAATGTCCATTACGAAAAGAGAAAATTCGCCCATTTCTCTATTAACTACCCTTATGCTCATGACGTAATTGTAAAATTCCACAAACCCGGTTTCCGAACGTAAATCGGAATGTTGACTAATTAGTAATTGATCTCGCTCTTATAACTGTGCATATATATCTCTGCCTTCATAATTGTTTCTAACAGTTTTTTTTATATCTTTGAGGATTATACTGTTTGACTAACAAGTTGATAATTGTGGTCCGCCAGCGGTTAGTGATAATTGGTTCGATTAGAGACCGTAAAGTTATCTCGACAAAATAGAAACTATTATCACAAGATTGATAATAGAATTGATAATACTCCTTGCGTATAGCATCAAGCTATAAATATATGTATAAGATTGTAAATACTCCGTGGGAAGGTTTTTGTTTGTTAAAGTTTGAAAAAGCTCGTCTGTTTGGACGGACAGTGTAGGAATTTTTAGCCCGATTGCCGTCGGGAGGCAGTTGGGAGGCACATGTCAGATTTCGAGGCTCTCAGGCATCGATTGGACTGAAAAGAAATGGTTTTTATGAGTCCAGGTATCTTTACCACGTTATCGTGAAATTAATTTGCATTTGGTAAGAATCTTACTTCGAACGTGGAGGCAGCGCCCACTTGGGGCATTCCGGAACACGATTTCTTCAGGACGCCATTAGCGTCAAGCGTTTCGGTTTCTCGTGTCTTCAAACCCACGAACTTTAAAATGTCCTGCAATTTTTCGGGATATTCCGTATGCCCGGATATTATTCCGCTGAGATCGACGTTTCTCACTCTTTTACAGCTCAGCGGCATCAAGCCAGCCACACCGGTCGTCATTGATAGTGTGCGGTATAAAAAACGTAATAACCAGTCGCCCCTGTCGAATTGAACCCTCGTAAATGTTTTTTCGTGTTTCTTACTTGAATATTTTTAACCTCCGAAAATATTACCTGCAATAACCATTCACAACGTTACCAGCTACGACTCGACAACACTTGTCCCACTGACCAATTTTATCCGTCACCGGCGCACCCAGAATTATCGCGTCTTGAACTATTCCCTCCGCCCCACCGATCTCTGCCATTTCTCGTAGACAGTAGAAAATCACTCTGGCTCCGAGACTGAATCCAACAAGTGTAACCGGTCGTTTACCGTGTTGCCGGGACAGGAGAACGTGGGCAAGCTGCTTACCCACTTCGGAACTACGTCGGCAACAAACCGACCAGGGGTTGTCGATTACCGAAGCCATTGAGAGGAGGGCTGCTGGCCAAGCTACTGCTGCCATTAAGCCTGAACGAAAGTCACGGGAATCATGAAACTTTAATACGCAGATTTATAGAAATATTTTTCCACTGATTTCTATCTTCTTACTGGATAAAATAGTGTATTTCAAGGCTTCCTGCGTTGCGAGTGAAACAGCGATGCTAAGAATGTATTCAAGAGCTTGGCCCAGTTCCAGGAGATATTTCGTTTCGTATCTCAAGGCGTATTGTTCACGCGAAATCGCCAAGCATCGCCAGGGTCTTTCAACGTTGCCAGGATTCTCGTCCTTCAGCCAACCGGTTATAGCAATCGCGACGTGCAATTGACTATCAGTTTCGGTGAATCGTGACAACGGCACAAATCCAAATTCCTCGACTTGGCCCACGCGTTTATTCATTTTGTACCCTGTTTCATCATCAAATGCAATTTTAATTTACTTTTATTTAGAAAATCCAAGTTTTTTTCTTCTCCTTGCGGAAAACAGGAGTTTGCCTCGCAGCGACCAGAATTTCGATGGAAATTCATAACAACCTGTTAAACCGGCACCAGCAACGCCAAAAATGGATCCTATTATGGCAACACCAGTAGTGCTGGCTATTGCGGCAGCGGATGCTCCGCCGAGTATCGTTCCCACTCCTACGCCAATAAAAGGTGCCGCCAGTCCTCCGGTCAATCCTATCAAAGTTCCACCAGCTATTGTCGCCACTCCCACCGAAGCGTATCTCTTTATTTTCCTTATTTTGTCCCGTCGCTTCGTAGCGTTTTCCTCAGCCCTCCAAGAAAAAAAGTTCGTTCCCGATGAATTTTCAAAGTCAATAGATAAATTGTAAAACTAATATTCAAAGTTATACTCTACACGTCCAGACTTTTCAAACGATCGATATTTCGAAATGACAGTTTTCCAAACTTGCAAAATGCAAAAGAAATTTTTTTTCTTTTTTTAATTGTGCAATATTGCATCTTGAAACGCTGTTCCCGAGAATTCCTATTTTTTGGGTGCTGGACACATAAAATCCTGTAAAAAGCTGAAAATATTCACTCGGTCCTTTCAGCCACTTCTCTGCTCAACAATTCTACCAGCGAATGTTCATAGAGTTCGATGAGCTCGAAAGGAACGTTCAGGAGTTCTGCGAGTCGTCTAGCAAGAACTCTCTGTCTGGCGTCGTATTCGCCTGGAAAACAATTCCCTAATGAAATTTATTGAGAGAGCAAAAAAAAGTAACAATTCTGTTCGAAATTCTACTTGCCAGTGCTAGTTTAAATATTTTTAATGCTTTGCATGAATCTCTACCAAAAATAGGAATATAAAATCCAGCTACACTACGTCTTTAAGGTTTTGCGATAATTGCCAATTTACCTGATACAATTCCTGTGAGAAGTTCAAATGTGAAAAATAAACAAAGACAACACGTCAATCAACGGTGGATTGCTATGTCCCCGATCAACATTTCTTAATTTTCCTCAAAAATGATGTCGTAAGAATTTATAAAAATGAGTTTTCTCGTTACCTTTTCTGACTGCAAACAAAACTGCATCTTGAATGATTATAATTGCCTTGCCAGCGAGGCCAGATTCTTCCATTAACAAGTTAACGTACAAATCGGGCGTCTGACCACTTTTCCCTTCGACTAAAACCAACATGACAGTTTCCACCCGGTCGTTGGCCCTTAGATGACGACAAAGGGATTTAACGTACTGATGATTAAATTCTGTGTTCCATTCGACGGGGAATAATTCTGAGAGACTGAGTGAGCATATTGCTAAATACGCGTATACACCAGCCTCCGAAATTCTCAATTTTTTGTCGTCGAAAAGTGGTCCTTTTTGAAGGAAAATGAAGAAAAAAATGATAACAATTTATTGAACAATGAAGAATGTTTGAAATATTGAAAATTTATACGATGAACGAACCTCGAGCATCCCCCTCATCGGCGAGTATTCGAAACCGAGAATCCTTGGACGCCGTCATTGTTGCTTATTTATTTGTCGATCTAACCTTGAATTCCTCATGGAAAATCGTTACAAAAAAACTCTCCTGGCTTTCACTTCCCCACATTTGTATTAATGCATTTTTACTTCCTCGAAAAACTGTGTAAATTTTTTTTTTCACGAGACTGCGCTTATTTTTGTAGGAACTCTGTTGTTATGGCTGGACACGAGCACGAGAAAGTGCGTCATTTACAGCTGACATCACAGGCGTGGGCGACAAATAGATAACAGCAGGGAAGGGGATGGACTCAGCTAAGCATGTTGCCGGAACTTTTGGATCGCGAAAAATATCCAAGATATTACGTTAAAAAATCATACACATAGAGGTCGGGAATGTTTTCTAATTATTTATTAAACAAATTATTGCAAAATACTTCGACGATTAGCATTCAGCCTTGTTTGCGCATTTGATAGAAAAGTATGGCAATGGGTACCATGAGTCCTGACGACATGAAGACAGTGAAAATGATGGTGAACTTTCTAGTGTTGGTAATGTCGACCGGAAGGAACTGAAAACCGAGAATCGGAGGTTTTTGAACACGATAATGACGAAATTTTTGAAACATCATTTTCTTACTTCACTGAATTTCGGGGCTCCGCCACGATCGATGGGTCTGTCATCGTGTATTCGGCGCGTGATTTTCATCGCGGACTTTCCGAAATTTCGTAAAATACTCGTCGACATGATGAGTCGAAAGGAGGGAAGAAAATCTTTGGCTCTGACGTTCGTGTCGTTGCTTCGGGACGAAGAAGAAAAATAATCGGGCGACAAGGAACAAATGAATCCTCACAATTCTGTATAAAATGCGTTCTTTTATTTCTTAAATATACACGTGTATTTAGTATATATATATATAATAATATAGATACTATGTTTATCTACACAATTTCGAGTCCTGAGAACTCAAAATTTCGAGAGGAAAGACTCGAACCAAGAAATATGATTAAAATGATGTTTTTCCTCTTTCTTTGCAAGGTAATTCGAGTGTAGATTAAAAACCAAAATTCATGAAGATGCAATACGTGACTAGGATATATACAGATATATACACACAGGATGAAGACTGCGGATCCGCTGGAGGCCGATCGGAAAGAAAAACATGAAAATGGATGAGATTGAAAAGCGGAGCTTAACAAAAGGCAGTCTCGTTGATTTACAGCCACGGATGCCACGAAGGATCCATTCGACAGAGATTGTCGTGGCTGTTGGCGGCCGCGACGAGAGTGCCGACTTTGCTGTCGGTCCCGTCGAAATTCGCGAGAGAATTGAGCCTCGTCACGATCGCGGTGACCGCTCGCGTTACCATCGTAATCAAAAGTTCGCCTTTCAGCTCGCCCGGAACTTGTGACGCGTTCTCTGAATCTTCCTGCTTTTTGTTGTGATCGGCGATCACCTCGTCTCGCAGAATTGCTCGTAAAATCGTGTGTATTTTGAAGGACGGTTGCACGAGACAACGAGCCGTTGCGATCGCGCTCGCGGTCAATGGTCCCGAAACGCCTGTTTTAAATCAAAATTTCGTTAGTTTGCATTTTTTATGATTTAATAGATATTGTACGACGTAGAGGAGTGTATTTTTTAACCCGCATTGTGACCAGCCTATCGGCCCAAAAATTCTCAAAAAATTACTGAACATCCTTTAGACATTCCAGTTTAGATACGAAAAACTTTCCTAAAAGGAATCGAAGGCAAACATATTTTTTAAAATGCAGACTGAAGAAAATAAGCGGAAAAAAAAGTTTTTTCACCAAAATAATCGTCACTTCGAGGATTTACAATATTTTTGCCTAAAATTTGGACCTGATATTCAGCGGATCTGGTTCTTTTGTGAAAAAAATAGTAGGATAGCGCGCGTTTCAAAAAACATATTTATTCCATTATTGGAAGTGGGTCGATTTAAGAGAAGATGTTAGAGACTTTTTAGCATTGGCGGCGGTAAGTATTACCGCCGCCAGCGGTAGGGACACTTCAAACTATCGCGAGATGACGATTATGTCGCCATTCAATACCGGGAACCACTAGATATTTATGCCAAAAGTTGGTCACTGGCTGGATTTTACCCAGTGGGACCACGAAGGGTCAAAAACCACGGAAAAATTATTAACCCCAGGCGAACCTCGAATCACGTTCCTAAATTAATTTTTCAGCACTCTTAGGTATTTAAATCGATCTTCCACCAACTAAATCTCGATGAAATTGAATTTGCTCTTCGCTATTCTCTTTGGCATGAAAAAACAAAAAGATTCATGTACCTACAAGTCGTACCTACTGCTTTCAGAACGATTTTGCGAACAAGAGATCCGCGGGATAAATATTAACCCCAGTTTGTCGTTTAAAGGTTAAAAAACAATGGGTTTGTAGTTTCTAGGGTTAATTCCGAAAATTGGAATCTTGATTGCTCTCGATACGATAATAAGAAGAGCTCAGTATTTTCGTTTACCTGTGCTCGTAAGGAACTCGAGAATATTTGGAGTTAGTCTGAAGGGCACAGGTCTGTTGGCGTCCAGCTCGCCGGATGTATCGTCAACGTCGAACTTGAAATATGCTATGTTTATGAGACCAGAATCTTGATGGACGTACATCATGTCTGGATTCAGACGCGTCAGATGGAGGACGTACTCGGCAAAGCAGGCAAGTGCCAATTGCAAAGTGAACTGTGAAAATAAAAAAATAAAAATTGATCAATTGGCATATTCGACGAATATAAAAATGAGAACGGTATAAAAAATATGTTGGAAAAAAAGCGAATTTACCATTTTCCTGAATGTCCAATAATCCGTGGCGGATGGGAAAGTTTTATTGGCCCAATCTTTGAGCATCGTTCGTGCGACCATCGTGGTTTGAACTTCTTTGAGAATATCCCTGAGTACTTGGTGACTGGCTTGCGCCCCTCTGGCCTGTACAGTGGCGAGTCTCTCGTAGTAACGAGCGATCGGTGCATCGTGCTCGATGCCGAGTTTGGCACAGCCTTGTTTGTAAATATCGAGCAAAGAGACAGACGCTGGATTATCCTCGACGAGACGCATCTGTGGCGAAACCGCGACGACTCTCGGCACCGTGAAGTGCAAAAACCGTCTCGATGTTTCCTTTTGCTTTGCCAAATAGTGATTCAACATTCGCAACAATTGGAGCACGCGCTCCTCGCGTCTCGCGTCCCCCAGACCCGCATCGTTCACTACGAGATACGGATACAGACGACCGTTGTGGCCACGAATTCGCAAACGACGAGCCGCAGTATTGTGACGCTGCACCACTTCCACGCGAGGCATGAATCGTGCGATTCGCACGAAATAATGCGAATGCTGAAACAGAAAAATATTTTTAACAGAGCCGTACGAAATGTTTTTTTTTTCGTTTTTATTTAAATTAATTAACATTTTTCCTGTCAATTTAAAATGATTATTAATTAATTTAGACATTATTATAAAAACGTTGAGTCACCTTCGGCAATAAAAATTCCCCTGGCAGCTCAACTTCGGCGGTTTTCAGGCTAAAGTTGCTCAGGAACCGGCATTTCTCTTCGATGAGGAAAGATCTGAATTGGAAGAAAAATCGTTGTATCAAAAATACCAATTGCAAAATTACAGGAAACGACGAAATAAGGAGGCGATCTTACTTGGGCAGTTGTTTAGTTTTTCCTTCGAGTATCTTAATCCATTTTTTGAGCTTGCTAATGAGATTATGAAGCAGCCGAGCTCCAGGTTCGGTAAAGTCAAAATCACTCGTAAACTGTCCTTTCATTTTTTGGAAAACTGGATCTTGAACGGTCGCTTGTGCACGACGAGCCAATGACTCGGAGGCAGCTGAGCCGAAAGTATTGTTAACGTTTTGACTAGACGATATGTTTTCTGCAATCGAACATGTCAACACGATTAAATCATCAAACGCCAAAGAAAAACAAGTTATTGAAGAAAATATTTCAAGAGTAGTTACCGATTCCAATGCCGAACGTAGAGACGAGCTTTTTCACGAAATTCAGAGTGTGAGGCGTTATTGTTGCTTCGCTGACTGCGCCGCGATTCTCAAACGCTATTGCGTAACATTTTGCCAACCCTTGACGAAGCTGACGCAAAACTTCTTCGTACCAGGTCTCACGGAACCAAACCATCTTGATTCAGACGAAAATATAAATTAGTATCGAACAACGAATTGAAGAAATTTTTCATTCAACTGAATAATTTGAAAAAAAAATAAAAATAAAAATAAAGAAACAGGAAAAAAAAGGTTTTTACTTGATCAACGATTCCTTCGAGACTGGAAAGAATCGTAGGATGAATGTCCCTCTGCATGTGCATGATTTTGGAGCATCGCCACATGGGAGCAGTAGCACGAATAGGTCCAGTTTCCTGTTGGCTTTGGCCTTGTTGATTGGTTCCGGTGTTTCTGCTATCTCCGATGTTGTCAGCACTCGTGGCACCGCTGTTTTTAACGGCAGCAATTTCGGCACTTTTGTACCTTTCTCGTTGTTCGATCTTTAGAGTGAGGTAAAGAGTTCTGATGGAAAAGTAAACAGCTTGTGGGAACATTCTTCCAACTTGGCTGAGAAGATTGAGAATGACGTTTCCATCGTGTCGAACGAGGCACATGAGAAGCTGCGGGATCCATGGTAGCCATTGAATGGGTGGAACCCCAACGGCGTATTTGTCGACAGCCTCCAAAAGGGAATATTTATCATCGTCGTAAGTGAGAAGCCAAAGTACTTTAGCGAGATATTTTCTCGATTTAGACTCGTTTTGATGGCGACAAGCGTGAAGGAAGCACGTGATGGCGGAGACGCCAATGGTGATTTGTCGGGCATCTCTGGTGAATATGTGCTCGAGATAGTCGCCCCACAGGGCCCAGGCTTTGACGAGGGTATCGTGGAGCTGCACAGCAGCTGAAAAGGCTTTATTGGCATCGTCCGATCTGCCGATTTGTGAGAGTAACATTCCCTTGAGAGCGTGGAATTCCGCAATCATTTCTTTGGTGAAGTACTTGAGATTGGTGGACTCTATAACCTCGAGGCCTTCCTGCAGCTCGTTCTTACCGGCTACCGATGCCATTTGGAGATAGCACTTTACTTGTTGTCGTATTTTCTGGAAACAATCGACGATCGGGACGCTGGGAATTGTATAAATTCGGGACAAAGAGTCCAAGCAGACTCCGGTCAGATTGTGCTTCCTGGCGATTTTTCCAAAGTGTATTATCGCCTGTGCCGAGGCGTGGACACCGAGCATCGAATGATTCGTCGTTTGGTCTTGTTGAGAATCGTAATGTGACGAGATGAACGTGTAATGATGTTGTCGCCAGGTGAAAATGTCCGCCCAGTGGCTGAGGTCATCGGCAATCACGGGTAACCGATTGCGCCAAGTTTTCACGATCGCTTTCATATCGTGCAACGACGAACTTCGACCGTGCAACAAACCTTGATGGATCTGCATCGCTTCCTGCAGCTCCATTATTTGTTGAGCAGCTTGCAACAGTGGCAAATGTATGTGGGACACAATGTGGGGCAATCTTCTCCATTCCCGCATGCAGAGACTCGAAGCGAGTTCGACGTAACGTTCAACCGCGGTGAAGTGCTTGTCCTCACTGTGACAAATGGCGAGATAGCCTCGGTAGAGATTAACTTTCCAGGCCATTTCTTTGGGACAGTTGTGTTCTACCTGAGCGAGAGCTTCTTTCATGACGTTCCAGTTTGGAATGCGCCAGGAACTCTCGACTATGAGGAAAGGATTAGTTTCTGCTTTTTTGCTCCCGTAGTCCAACAACAAGTCCCACTGGTTGAGTTCCTTGGCGCAGCGGATCCATTGCTGTTCCCAGAGCATAGCTTCTCTCTGGGTCTTGAAAGGAGCCGGCGCACTGGCGAAATCTTGTTTGAATTTAGTCATTGCCACGTCGTAAGCTCCTTGGGCCTGTTCGAAAAATCCCTGTTGTTCGAGGGCCGTCGCCTGTAAAGTCTCTTTGTAATGAGCGTGTTTTTGCCACAGCCCGGACCACATGTCCTCCTCGCAAAGTTGGGAATACATGTCGGAGAGCGAATCCAGAACTTCGGCGTGCGGGCTGTTGTCAGGCTCGAAATCGTAACAATCGTTTTCTCGTTTGGCTCGATTAGCGGCAGTTGCGTTCTCGAATGCCATTTGTTCGAGGGACAGAGTCATTCGATGCCAAAGATTGTGGGATCTGCCGAGATACTTCATGAGCGCAGGGCGCATCGGGACTGGTGGATCGCAGCGAGTCATTGACTCGACAAACGTCGCAATCGCTGAAGGATGACAATCTTTTTGAATAACGTGAGTTCCGCTGCATACGAACGGGACCATTTCCGCGATTAAGATGCTGTGCTGATTGTCATCGAGGATCGACCACAATCGTGGGAATATGTCGAGCCAAACACGCTCGGCCAGCGACGTATCCATGTGGCAGAGTTGCGCAGCCGCAACGAGTAACTGTTCCGTCCGAATCTTTCGTGAATGTTCCAGGAAGTCGGACTGTTTGACCATGAGTTGAGCGATGCTGGCTTTCTGGACAATTTGCATCATGTCCACATCCGGTATCGTTGGACCTTCCGTACCAGCAAGATCGAGATCCAACAACTCGTCTTTGACGTCGCTCGCGTTCAGCCCATTATTACTTCCGCCTTCACCCATTTCTTGTGGTTCTTCCTTCACAGCGGAGTAGATGACAAAGTTTTTCTGTTCCTCGCTGTCCGACATGCTTATGATCGCACTGATGGAAGGCAGCAAAGTGTCGCGGTTGCTCAGCTGTATATGGGTCGTTGGGTCAGCCGTGACGATCAACAGTTCGATACACTGTTTGATCCAATAATGAGGACCCATCGCGTCCCAACTTTGACTGCAAACGATGTACAGAAGACGATCGAACAATCTCCGTTGCATTGACTTATCAAAAACATCGAAGAACCGTGATCTGATGTGAGGCTGGATACAGCGAAGCCCGGATAAGAAAGCTGGTTCGAGTTTGGACGTGAGTTCCGAAGATTTGAGACTCTCGTCGCAGTAGACGTAATTTACGAGCTCCAAGAATTGTCCGTTGAGCTCCAAGTCATCGGGGAATCGTTTCTCCACGTATTGCATCATTTTGACTAGCAGTATCGACTTTTCGCGCAAGCAAGGAGCTTGATTAACGGCTATAGGATTTTTGTTCTTCATCCATTCCTCGAGCATTTTAGTGATGGCTTTCATGACTTTAATATCTTGAGTTTTCTCGATCAAACCAACGAGGATCGAGCCAATGAAGGATTTTCGCATTTCAACGCCCATAACGACCACGCGATTTTTCACGAGATCCAAGCTCAGTATCAAAAGCTCGCTGCCAACAGGATTCGCCTCGGTTTGCGTCGGGTGCAAATGATCCTTGGCCATTCTGTGCAGCACCCGCATGAAGGGCGTTATGTTGCGATCGATGTAGCTCTGATTATTGGTGCAGGCCGCTTTGAGCATCATCAGAGTGCCGAAAAGAGTGCTCGGCGTTGCTGAAGTATTTTTTTCGTAAGCCGCCAGACCGTCGGTTATGAACTTTCCAACGGTCGTGTACAAAGTATCCAATTCTTCGTGTTTCGAGCCGACGGTCGATGAGGTTGGTTCGGTTGGGAATATGGTCATGAGCCTCGATAGCAGCCCGTGCACGAGTCTGATGACCTTGGTGTTTGTGCTCGCGATACAAGCTCCCAAGCCCCTTTGCAACGGCTTGAAACTCGCCAATATCTGTTCGCGTTTCATAACGCCCAACAAAAACGTGAGTAGCTCAAGGGCCGTGCAGATGTTGCCGTAATTTGGTTGATTGTTCTCGACGCTGGCGAATACTTTGTCGAGGAAGGCGAGCTTCAGGTCGCAAGACTGAGGCCACACGTCGGGCTTCAGGGCCATTTTCAGGAGAGTAACACAGCGTCGGGACAATTGTTCGCCAGGATTGCCTTGCGTGGTGGTCGCGTCGTTGACTTGACAAGCGAGACGAAGCAAAAAATTGAGTATCGCATCGGCTTGAGCCCTTTCAATGGGTTTAGTCGCTCCGGGTTCCATTCGCGGGGCAACGAGAGCGACGGTTGCATTTCCGGATGGTCCTTGTGTCGCCAGGCGCTTATTGCTCGACGGATCTTCCGGCAATTGGCGACGAACCGCCTCGGTCATCGTTCCTGTTCCTCCGGTTTCTACGTTCTCGGCCTCGTCCTTGATCCTGTGCAATTCCCACTTGATTATCACCTCCGCCAGTTCTACAGCCAATCTTCGGTGTTCGATGGTCGCAGTGGGCGAAAATCCAAGTCTCTGAATCGAGTTTACCATGTGCTGGACGAGGTGATGTCGCACCGGATAATAAACTTTGTAGTGTCGGACGACCAGTTGCAGGATGTGGAAAAGCTGCTGCATCGAGTGTCCTTCTTCGACGATTATCTTTTTCGTCCAGTGAGTCAACATTGTGTTACTATCTTCCATTCTAACCGGCATCGCAGGAGTCAATATCTCGAGGGCTTGACGCACAACGTTACGGGCCTCGACCGCGTGAGCCTTCAGGAGGCTGTGAAACACTTGCAGGACGATTTTCTTGTGAATAGCAAACTTGGCGATTATGTGGCTCAGCAGGAGATGGCCGTGATAACGAGTCGCGGGATCGACGCAGTTTTTGCCGAGCAAACACGGCCACGCAAAAGTCATGAGCCTGCGCAGCTTGTTGCCCTGGCGCTTGTTCGACACGTCGTGAATATGCGGAGACGCTTGCTCGACCAACAAGCAGGAAAATTGTAACAAAGAAATTCTCACGCAGTCGGCCGAGCCGAAAGGATTGTCAGGATCGATGATTTTGCTGATGAAGACCGACACGACGTTCTCCGGATTGTCCTGATAAGGCATCGGCGGTCCGCCAACCAATTTCGTCTCTTCGCCACGTTCGAAGCTCACAGCGAAACAAGGAATAATTATCAGTTGCAATACCTTAGCTTTCAATTCTTGAGACATGATGTTCGTTGGAAAATGATCGACGAAACGGAAAAAGGCGTTTCTTTTCCATTCGACTGTGTATTCCTGAGCGACCGTGTTTTCCAGAAAGTCCCGGAGGAATTGAAAGTCAGGAATGAAGCGATCGCAGGTCGCTCTCAAAAGTTGAAACAGTAAATCGATGTCGTCGGTATGATGGCCGAAATAATGGAGCAATATTTTTCCAATGAGTTTGGGCTCTTTCCAACGACAAAAATCAACGCTGTCGACGCGTTTATGCAGCGCGTGATATTCATCGTTACACCAAATCTGGTTGACCGCTGCGACCAATTTACTCTGATTCGAGAGCCACTGATCATCGAATTTAATCAAAATCGAAATAATCCTTATCGCCTGATGCTGCAACTCGCTCTTTTCTATGCTCGTAAGATTCGAATTTGTCTGGGAATGAGCGAGCAGCATTGTGATTAGTCGCGAGGTGCTGTTGTGCAAAACATCTCTAAACGGTTTTCCCTCTTTGTGCTTAACGAGGAACTCCAAGTAACGGCTCCATTGTTGATCCTTGATATTGTTATCGTGCAACATAAGATTGAGGGTTTCCGTTGGATAACGAAGCAAAAACCGCATGAGCGGTATTCTGAATGGACTTGAGGCTTCGACCAGCAGAGATTTTTCAGTTTGCAGTACCAGACGACATAGGACGTCAATAAACTTGGGTGTTGCCGCAGGTATCTGATGGAAGATGCCAATTATCGTCGCGATCTTTTGCTCGTTCTCTCCGGTTCTCACAACGCCCTTGTTCGTTTGTATCAAATTTTCTAATAACTTTTTAAGATGTTGAAGGAGTTGTTCGCAGAGGGTGATGCTGAATGTGCTGGGAAATAATTGCGTGAGGTAGGACAATCTTTTGACGCAATTGAGGCTCAAATTTCTGTGATCGCCGAGAGTCAAGAGCATGGGACGCATGATCGCGTGAACGGACTCCATGTCGATTTGGAATCCGGCGATGAATTTTTGCATGCACTCGAAAGCGGCTTCCTGGAGCTCGGCGTTTGGTTTCTCGAGAGCTTTGTAGAGAACACCAAATATTTTTTCGCGACACGCGACGATGTAGTGACAAGCGGCAAGAGCTCGAAGTGCTGACTTCCTCAGAGGTATGAGATTCGAGACGGATTTGTAGCAGGGAAGTTTGTTCAAATTGGCGTCTTCGGCTTCGCTGAGTGCGAGTAATTCTTGAAAGAAAGTTTTGTGCTCACCGACGCTCAAGTCGATAGTGAAGAGACGCGGGGTCAGGGTTGTGCAGAAAGTATTGCCATCCATGAGGCCTATTTGTGCGTTTGCCGGTTGATGACGCAGCAAATGTTTTTTCGGTGGAATCATATCAGCCAAAACTTCTTTGTGCGGTTCCATGACTTCGGTCACACTTTTCGATTGTATTTCGGCTAGTAATCTGAGCGAAGACATTGCTTGCTCGCGTACCATGGTGTGAGGGGAAGTGACTTGGCGCACCAGCTCGTGGGTTACTTCGTAGAGGCTTTTGTTTTGGGCTTCGAGCAATTCCTGGTTGCAATCTTGTCCTCCGGAGTTGACGCACACTCGCAACATCTCCTCGAGATTGGCTTTGGCCATGTCGATTGCTCCGTTCGATACTTCGCCCGTTAAATCCATCATAACGAACATGAGAGCTTTTAGGAAGACGAAAAGATGATTGAGGACCCATTTTGTGGCCATTCTCTCAAAGAGAAACTTTATGGCGATACAACCGCCCAACTTGGCGTACCAGGCGCGCTCGTAACACAACGAACACATTCTTTCTGCGAGATATTCCATCAGCGGTAATTGGCAAGCGCGTTCTTTGCTCCCGAGGATATTTGTCGCCGTTTCCAGGATGAGCACCAGAGCGAGATTGCCTGGTTTGCAAAGTTCTTTCTCCTCGTGTCCCATTATAACGGCAAGAGCATCGATCAGTACCAGAGGATCGAGTCCTTGGCATCTGTGACTGGATCTGCCGTTGCAAGCAAAAGGTCCGGCCTGTTGGGCAATGGCGACCATGGTATAGTGACGTACGAGAGAAACCATAGTCCCCAGGACGGATTGTCGTAGTTCTTTGATCGCAGCGGCAACGAAAAGCCCCGTGAGTGCGGTTTGTTGAACGCTTCGTGCAACGACATCGATGCATTTGTAATGAGGTCCTTGTTGATGTGGAATTTTGCCTTCTTTGAAGCTCGGATGTGTGAACAATTTGTAGAGAGTCGTTCTCTCGTCGTCGAGACGCAACGAGGCAGCGAGATAACAATTAATAACTTCCCAACACTGTCGTCTGTAGAAAGGATCAGTTGTGTTTGACTTTAAAGCCGTGAAGGCGGTTTCGATGACTTTTTCAACAGGGAAATCGATCGGCTTGCCAGAATCTTGAATGTTCGCGATAACCGCTGGAGAATTAGTCTCGCGATCGTTATTGTCGAGCCTCTGAGGTTCGATCATCATCTTGCGATTGCCACCGCCGAATTTACCGAGAACCCGGAAAGCGACGTGGGCGACTTGGTCAGTCGGATTCCTCAGAGTACGCCAAAGTGCTTGCATGAGATCAGCGCGTACCGGTTGGATGTGTTCGTAGAGAAAATCCGGCTGTAGATTGTCGACGCAAAGCTCGAGGGTCCGAAGTCCTTGGCTGACGAGAGTGTGACTCCCGTTGAGGGCGGAAACGAGAGGATCCATGAGCATCGGTAGATACGGGAGTAACGAGCTCAAGCGGACGGGGACGGTGAGGCAAAGTTCTACGAAAAGATCTTTCATGTGTTGCTTGTGAAGACCCGATTGCAAACGATTCAAACCTTCCAGCAGATTCGGTAGGAGCGGCAAAAATTCTTGATAAAGAAGATCGTGAGATCCGCCGCCGATCGAGCGGAAAAGTGCTCGAAGCAGCAAGAAATAATTGTACGGCTCTTTCGCCGACATGGCAAGTTCCATTGACCGATTAACGATCTGATGCAAATGGGGACGGAGCATATGCTCGTTCTCGGCCGGAAATAGAGAAACGCTGCCGAAAACGAGCTTGAAAAGCCTCAGATACAAATTGCTTCGTTCGACGTTGGAGCCCATATCGTCCATTCTTTCGAGAAGGTATTCCACGAGGACGGTAGCAAAAATGGGGGATGTCGTTGGATTGGCGAGGAAGGAATTCCCGACGATTTGGAGGGCGCAGTTCTTGAATATTCTCTCGACCATGTAGTCGATCGTAGTGGAGAATATTTCTTGAAACGTCTGGGGATTCATCATCGAGAAGACCCCGCTGAAATGTTCCAAAACCTCTTTTTCTTCCTTCGTCCGAACTGTTTGGGGTTGTGCGGGTCGACCAGCTTGCGCAACTGCCCCAACGCCCGGTGGTCCGATCGTGTAAATATCCAAGGCTTGTAACGCCCATTTGACCAAACGTATAAAGACCAAAGTTTCCTTCGGCTGAAACTGTTTGGACTGAGCGACCTCGCCAGTCTTACAATTCGCGCATCCCCATGTGATGGTTTTCACACCGCAGACGAGAGTCTTTACGAGGCTCCGATAATCCGCGACGTTGTAATTTACCGCTTGTGACGGTGGGAAACCGAATTTCGATTTTCCCGCGTCTTTGTCCTCGTTCGGATCGACTATTTGCGGCTTTGTGTCTTCGCTCTTTATTTCTGAGCTTGTTCCCATCGTCCCCGCAGCTGCTTTCGATTTGTTCAACAACACCGGCATCTGGAGCTTCGTTATAGTCTTGAACTTGAGGACGAAAACCTCGAGCATACGCATAAGCAATTCGCGTCCTTGATTGCTGTTCTCAGCGTCGCTGCGTTGGCGAATACACTCGACGAGATTGAGCAACAATTTGCACGACATGGTTTGTATGGTCGTCGGTAAACTCTGGTCGTGAACGTTTTTGCTGAACAAATGAACGGCTCGAGCCAAATCACTCAGTGGCAAGAGCTGACGCACGTGATGGACTAAATCCGCCAATGTCGAATAAGCCAGAGGCCTCAACGACTCGTGAGTCGTCCAACCGTGGCCCAGCAGCACGTCCTCGTCGAAGAGACGTTCCATGTGAGGCACGAACTTGGTTCGCAAGTCCGTCGCCAGTATGTGACGCGCCGCGATCAACAATTCTTTTCGCAAGTGCGCAACTTCCATCGGACACAGTGTCAACAAGCCCAACATACCCTTCACCATCATCGTGCTGTGTTGCGACACGACGTCCTGGTAAATTCTTATTATATACGCCAAAAAACTCAACGTTTTTATTTGCGCTCCCATAAAATCGACGAAAACTTCTTTGTTGAATGCCGGAGACGCACGATGTTGCGGACTTGGCTGTAACGTTATCGTCGTCATTATCAACGGTATAAAATCCGAGACGTCCTGATGCACGTTCTGCTTGTATATCTGGTACATCAACACCACTATGATTGGTAATTCCTGCAGCACTTTCAACGACATCACCGCTTTTGGTATGAGATTGTACTGCAAAGAAAATAGCCAAAAGTATTTCAAGGCTTTGTCAAAAAACAATATCAACGTTTAGAGCCATAAAATATGAATAATTTACTACAAAAAAACGTCTCGACAAAAAAAAACTTGAGGAAGTAATTTGCAAATTTCAATTTTCACCGTTTTTTGTATTTACATTTAAAACTATATAATTTGGACAACTTTTCTAGAAAGTAATGAGGCAGTACAGACTTATACACAATATTTTACAAAATTTGCAGAAATTAGAGCGGTTGGACGATTTTTCACAAAACTCAGATTTTCGTAAAATTCGAAAAATCATAAAATTTAAACCGTTCACCCGATATTCCCCAAATTCAATGCCAACCTTCCTATTATGATACTCTAGTTATAAAAAAAAAAAATAGTAATAAATCTTAAAATTTGCGCAAGTTAGAGCGTCGACACCCTTTTTTTGAAAATTTCAAAATGCCGTAGAATTCGGATTTTTCTAGCAATTCCAACAAAATTCCCAGAGAATGAAGAACTTGTATGGATTAACATCCGTGCAAAACGGGAGCCCTTCAGCTCAAACCGTTCTCGAGTTATGAACGTTTGAATTTTATAGTGCCAGAACATACACACACACACATCCGGACATTTTTGTTTAGATATGATTTTTCGATGTTTTGGGACATTTTAATCACATTGAAGCAAAAACAAAACAAAAATGCATATTCACCGGAATACAACGATTTGAAAAATGCCTTGGGTAAGATTGACCCAATATGCACTTATAGGGATTGTGCACTCGAAGGGTTAATCTTCGTTTTTTAATGAAATTGTGCAGAAAAATTTGTCAAAAAAAAAAAATGGATTTACCGTAACGACTGTTCCATCGGCAGCTTTTTTCTCACTCTGTATCGCGGTTATCGTGAATGTTTCTTTCAGCAGCGCATCGACATTTATCTCTGAAAGTTCCTTCACTCGTAGCGGTGGTCGAGGTTCGAATATTTTGGGCAAATTTTTAGGCAATTCGCTGTATATCGATTTAACGAATTGCAAAAAGTGCTGAATCTGAAAACGAAACATTTACAGAATTTTGAATAAACTCGAGTCGACTGTGTAAGGGAAATTATTTTGTTTATCGTCTTGATCACATAAGCAAAAATAACGTCACGGAAATAATGGAGCGAAGAAAATTCTTACCTCGGGATTAAAAGTTGGTCTGTACTGTTTGTGAAGCTCGATGATTATTCTCAGGCAAACTAAGATATTTTCTTCGTTTTCGGTTTCAAGGAGCTTTAACATCAAGCTCAATATTTGTTTGACGTAAGGCCGAAGATACTCGTTCGTTGGTAAACGATGGATCATTTCAAGAATGAGTTTTCTCACTTGTTGAATATTGTACTCGCTTATAAAGTGAGGCTCGCCTTCTTGGAGAATCTTGAGAAATATTTTCATCAGATGGTCGAGAAATGCTGGATATTGGGACGAGCACATTATCACCTGAAACGATAAAACACACGATTAATATAAAAAGTTAAATGGACTTGAAATAAAAAGTGTTTGAGACTGGCGTGTTATTAATTATCGAATAATTAATTGAATAGAGGCTGTTGGAGGAATTTTTGAATAATCACCTCGAAATTCTCCGACAACTCCTGAGCAGCTTTGAGCTTGAGCTCGTCCTTGGAGCCAGGATCGGCCAACATCGTTACGTACGATCTGTACGTGTTCATTTGAGCCAAAGGATCGGGAGGCGCCATTTTTTCGGTTTTTCAGTTTCCTCCTTCTCTCCAATTATTTCGTGAGACTCCAGACGTCCCACTGTGTATTTCAATGGGACTATCCGCTACTTCGATAAAACCTGCAAATAATAATTATTTTTCAAGTAAATTAAAAATTAAATCACGAAGAAATAAATAACACGTCGTTTGAATAAATATTGCACTTCGTTAATCTCGATGAGACTGCAATTAAAAATCGCTAGAAAGCAGAATCGATAATAAAATGAGGAAAAAAACGGCATTTATTTTTGCTAAAATTGATCAAGCTTCTGGCAATTGTCGCGTGCGTGGAGTGACGTGGGAAAATTTTAATGAATACGTCCTGAGAAATATTCCTATCGCACCTTTTCGTTCCAGAACATTCTCACGTTATGTGGCAGATCAATGATTCGAGGTGCTTTTCAAGGTCAAGAATAAACAAGCTCCTTAGTAACGAAATTCATTGCGGCATGTTGCGCGAACTTGTCAAATCTTTTGGAGAACCTTTTTAGTTTAATTCCGCATTCCAAAACAGCAAGATGTGAAATCGAAGGAATATTTCACCAAAAAATACCAACGATCGAAACACCATTCGAATAATTATAAATAAATTTATCTTTCAATAAAAATTGAACAAAAATTTGAAAACGTTAAACAAAAAACCGACACTTGCAATTGAAAAAACTGTTTCACAATGGACGAAAAAGTAATAGATTCCATTTTTTCCGGATCTCTCAAGTCCCTGCCACCGGTTAGCTCGAAAATTGTCAGGATATTCACGAGTTCCACGTTCACTGGTAAAAATGTGACTGGAAATCGATAATTGTGCTCGAAATTAATTATTTCTTCGATTATTATTTCATATTCTTTATGAAACTTAGATACCACAATGGAAAGGAACACCTTAATGGCGCAGTGTTACCCTAAACTGAAGGATTACTGCAGAGAAAAACATGGACTCGAGTTTCAGGTGGGCAGAGACTTTTAATTGTTGTTAGCTCGATAGTAATGTAAAATTGTGAAAATATTTCGTCTGGAATTTTGGAATGCAGTGATTTTTGCTGGAATTTTGCGATTTGTCCTTCGATACGAAAATTAATTTCGCAGGTAGTAGACATGAGATGGGGGGTCAGAGACGAAGCAACGGACGATCACATGACCACCGAATTGTGCATGCGTGAGATCGAGAATTGTCAACGATTATCGATGGGCCCAAACTTCGTGGTAATCAAGTTTTTTCATCATTTCGATAATAAAACAAAAAAAAGTCATTGTTTTCTTTCTTTGAAATGGAGTTTCGTTCCGCCACATTATTGAAGGTTTTTCTGGGTCAAAAATACGGCTACAGACCGATTCCGACTTATGTCTTGAGCTCGGAACTCGAGATGCTGAGGAACGAGCTCGACAGTCAGGGGATGGATGTCGAAGTGTTGGACACGTGGTACAAAAAAGATAGCAATGCTGTACCACCGACGAGCGTCTTGCAACCAATTTCCTCGATCCTCAAAAATTTCAACAACAAGGTAAATAAATTCGAAATTTAAAAAAAAAAATCGTTTTTTAAACTTCATCAAGATTTTTTCTTCAATTAGTTTTTTGTCTTTGTTCCAACCAGCGAATACCAAAGCTCCAGCAAGAAGATCAAGCAATCTGGTGGGACACGATGCTGAAGATGCAAAAATTATTTCGCAAGGGTGCTCAGTCGCTTTACAACAATGGCAAATTCGACAAGGACACAATGCACAATTATTTCATGTCTGGTTCGATACTACTTCACAGAAAAATGACTAAAAAATTATTTTCACTCCTTACAGAGTGTATTCGAGAAAAAAATTTAATCATTCGACGTTTATGTTGCTAGTTACCGAACGTGAGGTTATCAACGGATTGTTAAACGTGAAAAACACAAAAAATCACGTTCTTGCTTACGTCCGTTACATAAATAACATAAATTTGCAAAATCTAAGAAAAGCTGGACTTTTTCTCGATATTGCGAACAGGAGTCTCGACAATGAGGCATCGAGATTGCTGGCAGACTTGAGGGACGTAAGAATGCCAAATAAGATCGAAAGTGCCAACTTGCAAAGGTTAGAGACACGAATCATTTTTATATTTTCAATTACTCGAAAATATTATTATTCGAATATATTATTATTCGAAACTATTCTCACTCATTCGCCCCATAAATTTCATGTAAAAAAATGATAATTCTGAGAAAATGAAAATTTTATCGTTGTTGATAAAAACTGTAGATACACAGTTGAATGGATTGGAAGAGAGGGTCTCGATCCCGAAACCCATAGCGAGTACTTACAACATTTCATAACCCACTTTTATCGAAATATGGTGAAACTGGTAGATCGTGCAATGAGGAAAGAGGACAGTTCTGCACAAGGTCAGATGATAACCGAACTGTTGCAACATTTGCACGCCTGCAACAATTCCGTGAGGGTAAGTTGTAACATTTTTTAATGAATAATTCGATTTAAAAAACGTAATTAACCCTTCGAGTCCATACTGGGTCATTTTGACCCCGCCAATTTTCTGTCACCGATTATTTGTTATTTAATGGCAACGAATGTTTTGGCCTTGAATTTTCGTTTGCGTCAAAAAATCAATTTAGGGCCAGCAAATATTGATAATTTACTACAAAAAACGTCTCTACAAAAAAAAAAATGAATTGACCCTACACTATGTGTTTTAAAACAAATCCCCTACACTGGGGTTACGGGCACCCCAGCACTTTGAATCGATGCAGTTGACTCGCAATTTGTCGTAGAGAGCTTTGATTTTTTTTTAAATTTGATCGTTCGAATTCTGAAAAATAGAATAAAATATTGAGAAGAAGTGTAATATTCATTTTTCACGGTGAAAAATGCAATTAAAAAAAAATTAAGAACATAATCTTCGGATTTTTCACTATTTAGTGAGGAACTCCTGAGTGGGGTCCTGGGGGGTTAACCGGAATATAACGATTTGAAAAATACCTCGGATCAGATTGAGCCAATATGCACTTGTAGGAAGTGAATGTGTTTCCAGGTGTTTTATGGGCGAGAGGATTCTTTGGAGAGAATAAAAGGTCACATGCTCGACGAGAATGAAAAACCTTTGGTGCTTTACGGGGAGGGGGGCTGCGGGAAAACATCGCTCTTGGCTAAGAGTGCTGGATTGAGCAGCAGCACTTGGCTGATTGGCAGGAAGCCTATCAGCATTATAAGATACTTGGGGACAACTCCGGACAGTAGTGCATTAACTCCGACACTCGTATCAATTTGTCAACAGGCAAGTATTTGGCTAATTAATAACTAACATGCCTAAGCTAATTGTTTTCATTACATAAAAAACTTTTTCTAGATTTCGTACAATTTTATGCTTCCATTCGAAGAGATTCCCGACGATTTGGTCCCGCTGACAGCTTATTTCAAGCATCTCTTGACTCTGGCGACCCCCGAACAACCGATTTTATTGTTTCTCGATAGCGTTGATCAATTGACCGGAACTCAAGGCAACAAGTTGTCTTGGCTACCAACGAGACTTCCGGCCAATTGCAAGGTGAAAAAAATTCCTAAGCACTATTTCCTTATTCCCTGCCTTTTTTTTCATAATTTCCATTTTTTTTTTTTCAAGATGATTTTATCCTGCGCTGCCGAAGAATCGAATCCAGTTATCTCGAGAGATTATCATCTTCTTCGCCGTATGATCGACACCGAGAACTGTTTCATCGAAGTGACCGCCCTGGGCGAAGAATTGGCCATGGACGTGATCAGGTTCGTTCTGACCAGTCTCAATCAACGGCTTTGCACGATTCATTTTCTATAAGTTATTGTTTTTCTCTGTTAACAAGAATGTGGATGAAAACAGCTCACAGAGACTTGAATAATTATCAATGGCGCTTGGTGGCGAACGCCATCTCCAAATGTTCTTTACCAATTTTCGTGAAGCTCGTTTTCGCGGAGATTTGTAGATGGCGAAGTTATACGAAACCAGCGGACACGCATTTGGCCAGTACAGTTATGGACAGTATAATGATGCTTTTTGAAAGGATTGAAAAACAACATGGAAAAATATTGGTTTTCCATGCCCTCGCATACATTACAGCAGCCAAGTCAGGCTTGTCGGAATCCGAGCTCGAGGATTTGATTTCTCTCGATGACAAAGTCCTCGACGATGTTTATCAGTACCATTTGCCCCCGGTACGTCGTATCCCGCCTCTTCTTTGGACACGTATACGTAACGATTTGCCGAATTATTTGAGCGAGAGAGAGGCCGATGGAGTGAGCGTTTTGAATTGGTATCATCGACAATTTCGAGATACGGCCAAGGAACGATATTTCAAAAATATGAACATGGCCATGTACTTTCACTCCATGATCGCCGATTATTATCTCGGTATCTGGGGCGGCGGAGTACCCAAGCCTTTCAAATACACAGAAATTCAGAGGCACAGGTATTTTTCGAAAACTTAATTTAAAGAATAAATAAAAATTCTTGTGACTATTAAAAAATTTGGACAACCTTTCTAGAAAGTAAAGAGGAAGTGCAGATTTGTACACAATATTTTACAAAATTTGCAGAAATTAGAGCGGTTGGACGATTTTTCAAAAAACTCAGATTTTCGTAAAATTCGAAAAATCATAAAATTTAAACCGTTCAACCGATATTCCCCAAATTTAATACCAACCTTCCTATTATGATATTCTAGTTATAAAAAAAAAAAATAGTAATAAATCTTAAAATTTGCGCAAGTTAGAGCGTCGACACCCTTTTTTTGAAAATTTCAAAATACCGTAGAATTCAGTTTTTTCTAACAATTCCAACAAAATTCCCAGAGAATGAAGAACTTGTATGGATTAACATCCGTGCAAAACGGGAGCCCTTCAGCTCAAACCGTTCTCGAGTTATGAACGTTTGAATTTTATAGTGCCAGAACATACACACACACACACATCCGGACATTTTTTCTAAACATGATCTTTCGATGTTTTGGGACATTTCAAACACATTGACATTGAAAGCTGAAAAAAAAAAAAATTTCACCGTCACATAGCTTCCTCTATGAGGAAGCAAAAAACAGTAAAAACGATTTTCTACAGATTCAATTTAACGGATAAGGAGGGCGTTGCTGATAGAAAAGTGCCGGAACAACCGTTGGCTTTTTACTCGAAGGAGGGAAAAATTTCGAGATACAACTTGCGAAAGTTATGTCCATGGTTATAAAAAAAATAAGATACTCGCAAGTTTGCATCGTTGGAATTGAACAAAAAATATTTTTTTATTTCATTATATTGATAATTCATGAACTCGTTCAAATTTTTCGAGTAAATTCATTTTTACAATCGCCAAGAAAACTTTCTCTCTTGACAAATACTGAATGAAAATTTTCAGCTCTGCTATAAAAAACCATAATTGTTCGTTGCATTCCAACGATGAGAACTTGAACGTCGTAAAAAAAATTCTGTCCATCATTACGAAACTGTTTTCATGAGTTATAAAAAATTTTCTGCAGTTCGGTGAATTGCCATACCATTTGATCAGATCGAGAAGATTCAAAGATCTTTTCGAAAACGTATTGTTCAATTACGAGTGGCTTCACGCGAAACTCAGTTCGTGCCCCCTCCAGGCTGTGCTTTCGGACTTTGAAGACGCTTGCAACAACATCGAGGATCAGAATTTAGTCAGGTGAGTTGAATCAACGAAAACGATGAATAATAAGAACATTTTTCGGACGATTCTGTTTTCTTGGACAGAGAATTGATGCTCGTGGCTGATGCATTACGACTGGGCGGTGCAATCCTCGGAAATCATCCGAATATGCTCGCACCCCAATTAATCGGTCGCTTGCTACCGGAAATCGGTGGCAACGTTAACGTCCGGATGTTGCTACGAGCTTGCGACAATGATGGAGTCAAAGATTGTGCTCTTTTGCCACTCTATCATTGTCTCCATACGCCTGGTGGGCCCCTTAAGGTATTATTCGGTTTCGAGCTAAATCCATTTTGTCTTTTTGGTCAAGGGGCAAACGGTCGAGCTTGTAAATAAAAAGCTTTTCGTACAGCCATGGACCGAATGAAAAAAAGCGATTCAACGATTTTCAAGTTTGGATCGTTGGAATGGAACGAAATTTGGTTTTTTCTTTGGCAGAGCTCATGATTGTTATTCGATATTTGATCTGGAGAATAAAACGATCCTCTCTTGCGACTCAGAGACTCAATCGACTCGAAAAATTGCCATGATCTTCAAAATTCAATAAATAATTGATAGAACAAATATTTTTCCTTCATTCTCAACGTTGCAACCTTCAGAGACATATTTTCTGATGTTTTTCACGTTTTTCAGTATTCATTGGAAGGTCATCAATTCGCAGTTTTCGGTTTTTGTTTAACATCCGATTATCGATACGTAGTTTCAATATCGAACAGATTTATAACGTGGGATTTGAGCACGAGCGACATGACTCGAGACGTGAATCCTGGAATCGAAGGAATAATGCAACAATTAGTTTTGAGTCCGGATAATCGATATGCAGCGGCTTCGACGACCAACGATCAAGTTGTTATTTTGAATACTCTCACAAGTGAGTTCGTCGTCGTGGATAATCCACTACCGGAAGACGAACAAGTTTCTGGTGTTCATCTGATGAATCAGTACGCTTTTATACATGGAAAAAGCGGATGGTGCAGGTTCGATCTTCGTGGAAATTTGTTATCGAAGCACACGAGTCCCGAAGATTCCAACCAATGGCAAATATTGCGTGAGTCCGCTACAGAATTCGATCTTCACCTTAGAACTAAAAACCCATTTTTTGTTTATCTTTAAAACTACAAACTGGCGTAAATATTTACCCCACGAGTTTCTTGTTCGTAAAATCGTTATGAAAGCAGTAATCTGACTTATAAGTACATGGATCTTTATGTTTTTTCATGCCAAAGATAATGGTGCGAAGAGTAAATTTAATTCCGTCAAAATTTAGTTGGTGAAAAATCGATTTAAATACTAAAAAGTGCTGAAAAATTAACTTGGCAACGTAATTCGAAACTCGCCTCGGATAGATATCTGCCCCGGTTTGAAATTCATGGCTTAAGCTCGGGATCACGTTATTTTTCATCGTTGGTGTTGGCACGAACGATTAAACAATTTTTTCCAAATAACCAATTCAATTATATTCCATATAGTCGTCGAGTACACGAACCTTGAGGATTACAGAATCATTTTCTGGTCCGGAAGTCTCGACGATTCAGCGATGTTGCTGCATTCGTATAGAAAAAAAATATCATTGGATCCCTTGAAATTCCACAGGCAAGTTCACAAGCGAATTGGCAATCAACTTAAAAGTCACGAAAAATAATGATTTTGAATTATGCAGAGCTATGGAAATTCAACAACATTTATTTGAAAATTTCAATAAGAGAAAAGATCTTGAAATTTGCATCGTTGGGAGGCATCGAAATTCTGTTTTTTTCTTGCGCAAAGCTGATGATTCTCATTCAATATTGAGTCAGGACAATAAATCGATCTTTTTTCTCATTCAAACCCAAAATCCATACGAAAAATATCATGATTTTTTAAATTGAACAAACAGTGAAGAGAAAAAGTGTTTTTTGTTGAATCCCAACGCTGCGAACTTCAGCTTCGTTACGAAAAAGAAGAAATTAACGAATGAAATAAACAAATTATCTCACGAATTTTTAGTGCTATGGTTCTAACGCGCGATAAAAAAGTTCTTTTTGCCTGCACGACGAAAAACAATTTTCGTATAACAAAGTACGTTGTCGAGGATGGATCTTCGTACTGGGAAAAATTGACTGACATGCCAAGAGCTCACAACGACGATACCGAATATATTTTGCAAATGAAGCTCGATCGCGAGGAGGAAACGCTTCTTGCAACAACTGGAAATGGCTTTGTCGTGTGGATTCTGGAGAACAAGAGTGACGCTGCTGTATTGTCACTGCCCAATGGGGTCAGAAATATTAGCACAAAAATGCTTACCTCCAATTCCATAATGGTTAGCGGGAAAAAAAATTATGCTGTGGCAGGAGTGAGGTGAGGAAAAAATTCTTCGGAGCAAATGAAAAAAAAAAAAAAAATGGTAGAAAAAGGAAAATAAATGAAAACGAATAAATGGAAAAAAATTATTATTTTAAAAGGAAAAATCTCTACGTCTGGAGCCTCGAAACTTGCGAATTGGTCAAAATTCTAGACGCTCATTTTGCAAGAATCATTCAACTGGAAGCTCTGACGATTGGAAATTGGAACAGTGTCATTACGTCGAGCATAGATCGGAGTGTAAAGGTTTGGAATATTGACAATATTTTCGAGCAGGTTCACGTGATCGACAGGCACGAGCTCCAAATTGATTCAATATGGTAACATATAATTATCAAATTAGAAAAATTGTTTTTCCAGGTAAAACGACTGCGCCTGACCAGCCAAACGACTGTTGAATGTTCACGATGGTTGCATGCAAAGTTTAATGTACTCGTTGTTAATTTTCTATGAAACTTCACGAGCTCCTGTCGTGGGAAATCAACAATCGTTTGTCCAGTGTCAAGCAGTTTTTTTACTCCAGTCATTATTTCTTGTAAAAGATGAAAAGATTCACATTTTCTAATGGGAATTGGACAGTTTGGCAGAAGGTTGCAGTCTGGCTGTGACCGTGACCAGAGGCTGCGTTGGGGTTTGGGACTTGCAGTCAGGGAAACTGGTCTCGAAATTGGCGGATAGTCCATTGGGTGCAATTGTTACTCACGCGACGATAACTCACGATGGAAAGTACGTGAAAAAATCTATTCGAATGTAAAAACAAGGAATTTGTTTATAATCGCGTTGATTAAGAATTCTTAATTGAAAAATTATTTTTCTATCAATTGATATTATTCGTTTATTCATTTATTTAATTGAAATTATTATTTTTCAATCGAATTGAAAAAATAGTTTTCAACCAATTGATATAATTTATTTTCAAATTTAATTGAAGTTGTTATTTTTCAATTTAAAAATCATTTCCAAAAACAAAGATTCATCGTGTCGACTGAGTCCGGAAATGTTTTGATTTGGAACCGAATAACGGAGCAAGTGTTATTCAAAGAAGAACAACCAGGAGTCCGTCAGTTGACTCTGTTCCAAGAGTCAACAAAGTTCTTGGCAGTTTCACGGCCGAGTAATCCTCCTGGAGTGGAATGTATGCGCACAACGGCGACCTTGACAGTGAGAAGCATCCCGGACGGAAGGAGTTTATTCTCCTTGGAGTATCCGGTTCGAAGTCACACTGGCATTCCGTTCCGTCCGGTCGTTCTCACTTCGGATGGCTCTTTCTTGGCTGTTCCATCAGCCGAAAAAGGAAGTCGCGATTGCGTCATTATTTACAGCGCAAAAAATGGGACTCTCGTCAACAAAATCCCTATCAAATTGCCTGGATTCAAAGAAATCGTCAGCATCGTACCCATGCCCAATAAAGCTCACTGGATCGGCATTATCGGACCTGACAAAGGCAGCATTATGGATATTAATAAGAAAAAAATCATTCGATCCGTACCAAAGTGGAGCGGCAACATCAGTAAAGATGGAAAATATACTCTTTACGCTCCGAGCAGGTATTCATTTCGTTTAATTCGTTAAAATAATAAAGCTGAAGTTCGCAGCGTTGGAATCAACCAAAAAATATTTCTTTCTATTGTTAATTTGTTGAATTTTAAAAATCATCCAAATTTTCCAAGCGGATATACTTTTTGCTTTGCAAAAATCGATCGATTCGTCATCGTTATTACATTCTGCATTTTAATAACGAGCTTGGCCACAGGAAAAGAAGAATTTTGTTGCATTCCTACAATGCAAACTTTAACGCCGTTCGAAATTGCCGCTTTTGGGCATCTCTTGTTACGTGGAATGCAAATTTTCATAAAACGAGAATGAAATTTTAAATAAATCTTGCACAGTACGTTTTAATCCGTTTCATCGATCGGAATGTATTTTTCTTAATGTTTGAGAATTTATTGAGAATAATCAATTACTGGAAATCTTTGTATTTTATGTCCATTCGTTACTGTTCCATCGTTACAATGTGTAAAAACTAACAAGGGGAGGCCTCGAGTTGATCGAACTGAAAAAAGGAACGACCGTTAAGACGTACATCCCAAAAGTCGCGGAAGGAGTATTCACCGTAATATCAATGTTTAATAGAACCGACGAATATGTTCTGTATTATCACAGTGGAAGAAAAACCATAAGGGTATTCAGGTAATTGCCAAAATCATAGGAAAGGACTTTAAAAAGGAGAAAATATCGTTGCGATGTTCACTTTGCAGGTTAATTATTTCGATGATCTATGTCACAGGTCGTCCGATTGCGAATTGATAGCGAATTATCGAGTTCAAGCGGAGCTGAGCGCGGTTGATAGCACGTACGATGGTCGTGGGATTGTTTTGGGTACGGTAGACGGCTGCGTCTCTGTACTGGCAATTGCAGACCCTCAGAAGCCCGAAATGAACGATTATCTCAAAAATTTACCATCCCGTGACGAGCAGGTAATAAACAAAAAAATAAACGCAAAATATCGAACATGCTGATTGCTTACGAATCGTAAACAGTCATATAACTAGAGTTAGTTTCCAACTGTTGGCATGTGAATAACTTTATCAGTGATGTTAAACATGAGAGAATGTTGTCGTTCAAATATAATTGAAGCCCAGATTTCAAAAATCCGTAATCTCGGGAAAGGCGGCGCGAAATTTTTGAGGTTATGTTTGGGTACCGATCGCGTGCGTCTTTTTTTGCAATGCTGGTTTCGTAGAATACTCATCACAACCGCGGTGCTGGTTGATTGCTGGCAGCGAATTTTCCCATGAAAGGATCGAAAGTAATCGTAAAGATTTGATATACTTGTGACTGGAGTAACGACAAAAACTTACATTGATTTGACGTTAGGTTATCCGGCCGTCCGTGTAGCTGCACCGACGAGCACACCGCAGATTTTTTTTACGCTTCACTTTGCCAATGAAACTCTGAATCTCCCGTCACATTTTTATTACTGTCCGGCACATCGCGATCCGTTCAATCATTTATTATCGTCAAGTCACGCTTTTTCTTATGATCGAATGCACAAATAAACAAAATTTGAAACGATCAAATACACGATGGGCTCGTAGCGAAAACAGCGAAAATATACCTGCGCGGGATGTCAAACTCAACAACACGAACACTACAATTCCCAACCACATTCGCCCTCCCCACCACTGCCAGTAGGAGTGGGGGGCGATGGGAAACCGATATATCGGAGAATGAATAAAATAATAACCTCAGTATTGGACAAACTGCTTGAAAAAAATCGTGTCAAAAATATTGAATATCAACTCAATTACTATTTTTATCAAACGATCAATGTTAATTTAAAGTAATAATTCCGGCACTTTCAAACGCATATGTTCCAGCTGCCCGAACAGTTAGCGTCCATTTTTTCGTATCACGTAGTGGCGACGCGGTCGGGATTCATGAAAAGCGCGGGAAATTTTGAACTGTACATCACACGTGACCGCAGATTCTCAATGTCATAATCGATCAACATGAAATCATAAATACCGATTTAGATATTTTTCTACATTTATGTTTCAAACGTACAAATTGTAAATATGTACAAATCCTTCTAGTTGATTATTCATATCAATATGTGGACAGTTAACGACCGAGGGCGAAAATGTTATCCCTTGGATAATTGATTATCACGGACATTTTGTCGTGGGCTGAAAAAACGTACGTGTTGCCATTAATAAACATATGAACCGTAATGTATATTTTCAGTGGAAAAAGAAAATGGAGAAGCAACGAGCAGCGATAAAATTCAAAGCAGCAGCGCGAATAGCTCGAGTAACTCATGGTCTTACGAACGCAGTGAGAGCCGCTAACATAGAGGAGGAGAATGGAGAGGAAACGGGGAAGGAAGCGGAATAGAGAAACAGCAAATGAGAATTGGTCTATTATGGAATTTATATTACATTTATTTTGTGTCTTTTTTTTCTCTGTATGTTGTTATAATCTTTCTCTTTTGTTTATCGTCCTCTATATCGCACCTTCGACTCTAAACGCCTCGTGGTTCGGTACGATCCACATTTTACCGTTTCTCGAAGCTCAGCCCACGAGTTTTAAATAATAATAATAATAATAATAATAGATTTTAAAAAAAAAAAACAAAAAAAACACTCGAGACCCGCGTTCACTTTCCCGTACTCGTCGTTCGTGTCGGGGGCGCTTCAAATTTTATTACACTTTATGCAATGAAAAAACATCGATACACAACAGGAAGATAGAACGCGGTGAGGTTCCGTGTGAACGACGATTCGGGAATGTGAAGCGATTGTTTTAAATTACAAATTCCTTGTATCAATTATTTGTGACGCCTCGCGGACTGGCGTTCAATTCTCTGCTTTCATTCTTGATTTTTGTCCCCTTCCCCATGCAGTATCGAAAGATTTCTACTTTGCTCATCCTCCAGTTTTTTTTTTCATGTTTTCGTGCTTCTCTTCAGCATAATCAACAATCTCATTCACACTTTTCCTTGTTCGATTAATGGTATCGACCCGACGCTCTTCCCCGTTAAAAAAAAATCGAAACTACTTCGTGTTTCTGTTTTTTTTTTTTTTCGTTTTTTTCTCTCATTTGTTCTTTCATGATTTTATCTCGTAGCCTCCCCGCACTTTCGTCCGGCCCATTATTCACCCTATTTTTTAATCCCTCTCGCATATTTTGCGAACGTGTTTTTTTTTTCCTTTTTCTTCTCTTCTCTATTATTTTTCTTTTCTCTTCTTCAATCCCTCCAAGTATTCCCTCATTCGTCTATTGCGTGCCCCCGCTTTTTTGAGTCTGTGGTTGCTGCTGCGAATCTTCCCGCTGCTGCTGCGGCTGGTCCGGCTGCTGCTGCGTTTCCGACGCCAATGCCGTATCCTTCATGTGTTTGTCAACCTGTCATACAAATTTGCAGATCGTTTGGTTTAAAGTTTCTCTTTTTCCACTTTACTCTTCTCATAATTAGCCCCTGGTCTTGGATCCCTCATGAAGCTGTTTTTCTTCAAAAATTACCAAATTTCCAGCCTGAGCCAGCATGACTTTTTGTTCTAATTTTTTCTCCTCAGATATTTTAATATTTTTGGTTTTGGATCTCGAAATACTACCAAAGGCATTGTACTTCAAAAAAAATTAATTACCCAATAAATCGTTTTCAGAATGGCAAAGTTTTTGTCGTGCACTCAGTGTCATGCCCGATCAATCTTTTTTTTTTTCGTTTTTTATGACGGAATACAGATTGGCAAAACAAAAAATAATTTTGGCAAAATGAGCGAATTCGAATTTTATGCAAAAATGGAAAAATTACCATTTTATGCATCACTGGAAAAATTACGATTTTATGCAAAAATGAAAAATTTACGATTTTAGGCAAAAATAGAAAAATTACGATTTTATGGAAAAAAAAAACTCAAAGTTGTGAGTCCACGTTGCAGGAAAAAATACTTATTTTCGGAAATATGCGACGAATGATACTCACAATTTTCCTAACATGTTGATAAGGCTTAGACTCTTCGTTGCCGTAAATGTTATTGAGCTTGTAAGGCGGAGAGATGGTAACCTTGTCCCAGACGATGATGTTTTGTCCGGCAAGCCTTATCGTCGGTATGGTCTTAGCTATAGCGAGGTATAATTTTTGTCCCTCAGGCGATACTCCGGCCTGCAGAGCCTTCACCATTCTCTTTTTCTCCTCTATCTGATTGATTACCCGCCTATTTAGCCTCTGCAGATTGAGGCTCAGTGGTGCTTCACCGAGCGTCTGATTAACTTCTCGTTTAACCTGAACATCCGACACCAGAGACAAATTCACTAAATGGACATCGGTCAAGTCGGACCTGCCACTGGACGATGGGCACTCTTCGAAGGTTAATTTTGAGTCAAGGAGAAATACGCACTAAGAGTATGGGAGTGTAAATGGGTGTCAAAAAAAATCGATGAAATGTTATAAAAAAATGGATTTTTTCGAACTTTTTATATTTCCGAAGGCAAATTAATGCTCTGATTAGTTTTGCGTTTTTTCCAAGAACAATTTTTCTCTCGTTATTGAAAAGGATTAACAAACTCGGATAAAACAATTTGTCGTGTCGCAGATCGCGGTAATTCGCTTTAGAAAGTTTGGCAAAGCGAACCTAACCTTATATTTGTATAATACGCGATCGTGCACACGAATTGTTACAATGTCAAACAAAGGCGGGAAAAAAAAAGATTGACAGGAAGCACAAAGAAGCGTGTAACTTCGTAAACAGTGATTGTCCTTGGCAAGAGTCGATTTTAGAGTATGTATTAAACGTTATTCACGATTTTATGAGATAATGTAAAAACGGTGCGAGCCCTAAAGCAGTGCGAAAGAGCAAAGCCCGTTTGCATTGTTGTGGATTACAAATAAATGTGAAATATCTTTCAAAAGGATACTCAGTATTAGCATTTTTGTTTGTGGATCGAAAGCCAATACTTCGCCCTCGATTTCCTTGTTGTAACAGGTTTTACATGCCACCGTACTCCCAATGTTGAACCAGTCGCTGACGCCGGCCATTTTTCACTAAATAAGACACAGTGCGAGAAATGCTCAACAATGCTGCCAAAATCGCAATAATACCGAAACAAAAAACATCGACAAGACACCCTGAAGTTTGTTATGAAAAAACTTTCCAATTTTTATTCAATAATCGAATCGCTATAAAAACGTTCGCTCTCGATATTTACGATTAATTCATTCAATTAGGGTCAAGGTAAAACCCCATTTCTCACTGCTTAGATCACTGCAATTGAACATTCGACTCCAGCAAAATACGCAAAAGATAAAATTTGTATGCCTAATAATAAATTCACATATAAAATAAATTTCTACACATCATAACAATGATCGATAGGCACATCGAATATCGAACAATCGAATCACGCACTGGTGGCTGTGTTCACTGCGATTCCCTCTGATGAGAATGAGAAAATATATATAGTAATACATAATTAAGATTGTATCGCATATCGGGTCGTGTAAATTAACGAAATCAAAGTTATGGCACCGGTGACAAACTGTCTCCGAATATCCATCAACATAATAACGAAATTTCGCGATCCCGAATGATATTACCACATCGTAGTATCGATATCTAACAAGGCAGTTCGTAAAATTGTACAATTCGTTTCAACGTAAACATAACTCTTTGTTACAGTACAAATGAATGAATATTTGTTGTTGTTTCGAACCATTAACCTCCAAAAAGTCACATACCTCTGAAATTTATCGAGTTTCCCTTATTGAATTATACCAGCAGGTGCAATGATGATCGCGTGTCGGGAATACGATCGTAGGAAATGCGATTGAGGAGCTTTTTTTCCATGACGCTCTTGAGTGTTTATTATTTATAATTTAAAAAATGTGCATGAGTGAGATAACCTAAAAAAACATTTCTAAATATGCAAGCTTCGAATGACGGTTCCCTTCACTTCTTTATGGTCTATCCATGCATTGTCGTCTCCATGTGAACTGCAAAATTCACACAAATAGAAAAAAGGATTTCAATCGCGATTTTCAACGATAATTCTAACAACTTAATTAATAATCGATACGAACTTTTTTTTTTTCATCAAAGAAATTATTGTTTGGTGCTTAAAACTTTAGAATATTTTGTGACAGAAATATATATTTCTACGTTTTAAAATACCTTTTCCTTGAAACTTGCTATAATGCGCTTTTGTATTTTTCGATAAATTCACAACGTTGAAGTGCAGCGAAATACTGTTTTTTCCTATTCAATATTTGTTCACGACTTTAAAACGATTTTTTTACTATCCAAACCCAAGATTCGTACAAAAATTGTCGTGGTTTTTAAAATTTAACAAACAGCAAATAAAAACAGTATTTTTCGTCCGATCTCAACGTTGCAACGTATCATGAAAATTCGATTCATCCAAACTGAGAAAAAAATCACAAAACTATGCTTTTCGCAGGGATCTCACTGCACTTTTTTCCTCGACAAATCCGTTATTTTGTATCGACGGCTTAAATACAAATAAATGAGCAATTCGGAGGAGGTGCAAAATGATCAGGATCCTGATTATGCGACACCAGGTCCCAGCAACGAAGCGCATCAAAAGTTTTATGAAGAAACTGGTAAAAAAACTGAATAGCTTAAAATTTAAATGTTGAAAAAATGTATAACTGATGAATTATTTTTTTGTAACGTTTGTCAGCCCGCGCAAATGTCGCGAGGAAAATCACAGAGATCGTGGAGAAGGAGTTTTCAAAGGAGATTGAGACAAAGGAAAAAGAAATCTTGCAAATAGAAGGAAAATTGAACAAAGCCCTGAAAACCCTTCATTTTCTTCGTTACGTCATAATAACGGACTTTTACAATCGTAAGCAATGCCAGGCGACTCAAGCGGCTGGAGAATCAAAGCAAACGAGAATTCATCCGGCGATCAAGCAAATGATCGGTAAAGCGCCAAAAACTGAGAATTCCTTAGAAACTCAAGAAGTTGGAGAGGAAAATTCGGTGGACGGAGGATTAAAAATCGAGAAAGATGAAATTTCCAACATGAGCGAAATCGAGAAACGGCTGGCCATACTCCCGGGCGATTTGAACGAAGATCTTCCAGTAGAAACGAAAAATTTTGCCAAAAGATCGAAAGACGATTTCGCTGCGGAAAATGGTCCCCCCAAAAAAATTCCTCGATACATTCCACCCAAAAGCTCCATTCCCGAACCTCAAGTCCCCTCTCGTGGCGCTCGACACAAAGTTCGCAAAAGAATCATTGTCGGCAATATCTCGAAATGGATTTCTCCCGATTGGAGAGAGGACGCCGCTAGTCACAAGTGGACCATGTACGTGCGAGGCAGCAAAGAGAATTCTGATATTTCTGATTTTGTCGGAAAAATTCGATTCTTCTTGCACCCCAGCTATCGACCTAATGACGTTGTGGAAATCACGTGAGTTTCATCCGATTTTCTGTGCAAAACGGGAGCCCTGTAGCTCACACATACACACACACACACATCCGGACATTTTTTCTAGAAATGATTTTTCGATGTTTTGGGACATTTTAAGCACATTGACGTTGAAAACTGGGGAAAAAAAATTTTACAGTCACATAGCTTCTTCTATGAGAAAGCAAAAAACAAAAAAATACATATTTACCAGAATACAACGGTTTGAAAAACACCTTTGGTCAGATTGGCCCAATATACACTCGAAGGGTTACCCCGTTGTATACTGAAGAACCCAAAAATTATTCCCCAGGTCACCACCGTTTCATTTATCAAGACGCGGTTGGGGTGAATTTCCGGTCCGCGTGCAATTGCACTTCAAAAACTCTGTCAACAAGCCAATGGACATAATTCACTACTTGAAACTCGATCGAACGTACACGGGACTCCAAACACTCGGTAAAAAATCTCAATTTTTCTATGTCAATAAAAAAGCTCTCGTAGGCTGTAATTTCTGTTTTTCATTGGAAAGAATTCTTTGAGAAATTAATGAATTTTCAAACAAAGGTTCCGAGACCGTGGTGGATGTTTGGATAAAAGCGGCACAAGAGATTTCGGGAAGTAACAACGAAGAAACGAATGAGAGTCGGAAGAACGGAGTTTCTGAAGATTTCACTGCGCCGATAAAGCAAGAACCGTTAGAAACGGAAAAATCATCGAACGACGATCATACAGCATTCAAATTTTCGGCGTGTGAGCGAAATTGCAAAGTGAAAAAAGAGGTAAAGGAGGAAATACCCTCGCACGTTTATTTCGAGCATGATTACGTGAATTTTCCAAACGACGTCACAACGGAATCATCAGAGAACGAGAACAACGTGACGATTTCACATTCGCCTCCGGGAAAACAGGAAAATCTTTCTTTGAACTCGATTCCCATGAACGGTAATTCCGAGGCGAACAATTGTACGAAAATCGTAGAATTGACAGTTGCATCTGAAGAAATCGTGGAGACGTGTACGATGGAAACTCCGACTCGAATATTGAACGGAAACTCGCAACCAGGGTCGAGGGATCTTGGTTCTTCAAATATTTCCATGAGCCAAGACGTCAAAACCATGGCCTCGAATCTCGAAAATTCTTCATCGAAGTTGAAGCCTTTAAATATTTCTATACCCGCGACTTTCGAGGCGCTCCGTAAAACGACAAATTCGCAAAAGAAACAAATCCTCGTAATGCGCGACAACAAATTCGTCCCCGTGAATTCGATGAACGCGACGAATAACCAAAACTCCCAAATCGCCACGATCGTATCGACCATTGTTACCGATCGTTTGAAAATGTCGAAAAACTCGATTTTGCGCCCGAACGTGAGTTTGCTCAAAAAATCTGCCATCGGAAACAAGAAAACGATGCTCTTGAACCTCAATCCAACCAATTCGCTGCTTCTCGATTCTTCCAACAATATTCCTGCGCTCAAAATCGTTGAACCCAACGCAACGAATAATCGAAAATCGGAATTTATCGAAAAAGTAATGCCACAACGACCCAATGATGACGTTTTGTCTAAAATAAAAAACAACGGTTTAGACAATTTGAAGCTTGTACCAAAATCGAAAATCACGATAGGAAAAGATCGCATTGGAACGTCCAGCAAAAAGGAGCAATACGAAGAAATTTTACGGTAAAAACAAATTTTATTTCTACCAAACTTTCATTTATCCAAAATTTCACATATTTTTACATAGAAATCCAAGATTGCAATGAACGAACGACTCGTAATTAGAACAACCACACTTTTCGTGCTAACCAACTGTTTTTCTTCGACGTAACATTTTTTTCCTGCTCAGTTCGATCGATCAAGTTGAAATAAATGACGTTTCGGCGCTCATACGTTTCATAATCCGACGGCTTCCTCTCGTAACGGGAAAGGCGACAGATCCGGAGTACAGAATCCTTCATCCCTATGCGACGTCCAGTGATAATGAATTCCTGGACAGTAATGTTGGTAAACAACGAGCTCTTGAGGTGAGTTTAATCGGTTGAGGATTTGGATCAGTCAACCTACCCTTAAATTTTAAGAATTTTTCGATATCGTTTGACCAATTAGAAAAAGGCTCCGTCAGCGGACGCAGGACGATGGCGAAAAACCGCTGACAGGGGCTTTTGGTAATCGGTGAAACGGTGTGGAAAATTTTCAATGAAAAAAATCGCTATTTTCTCTCTCGCACTCAATGCCACGAGATTCCGAGAGATTAGTCACTTCAAGGTCAAACTTTCATCGAATTTGAAATAAAGATTGAATTTTGTTGATTCGTGTCTTCCAGTGGTACAGAGCAAGGCGGATCAAATCATTCCTGAAGAAAAAAGGCATTCCGGAGGAAATGCAATGGAGCGTGAAGGAAATAATGATGTGGTCACGATTGCACGGTTACACGCCAATGCGTTCTTGTTCCCAAATGGTTATGAGAAATTCGAGTGTAAAATCATCGGAGAAAAATCATCCGGAGGCGAGAGCAAAAAGGGTAACGTGTACGGTGACCGAACCAACGGAGCTCCTGGAATTTTTGCGTACGGCGAAAGAAATTAAATTGGAAGCGGGAGCGGAAAAGGCGACGGAAGACGAGATCGAAATAATCGATGTGGTCGACGTCACTGGTCCTACCAATATCGGCAAATTTTTCAAGTCCGAGAAGAATGGGCAGGAGAAAAAAAATATTATGTCGTTGGGGATACCCCAAAAAATTGTTCCTTTTCAAACTTACGTCTGCGATACCGCGAGACAAATTGGCCTGAAGCTCGAACCCGAGGAAATAGTTCCAGGCGTTTTGCACTGCGCATCTGCAAGAATGATCGTCAAAGCCACCCAATGTTTTTTAGAAGATCTTTTGCGGTCTTCGCTTGCCAAAGCCTGGGAACGCAGCGTCGACGGAGGGTCGGTGATTAATTTCCATTTTTAATTTTCCATTTTTTCGTACGTGAAGTGATCTGGAAAATGGTTTTTTTTTTTCTTTTTCACAGAAATCCGGAAACAATAATTCTGGAAGACGTTCGTGGAGCGATTCTCAATCGCCAAGAATTTGACGTATTCACGAACGAGGGTCTCGGCTCTCAACACTGTACGGACGATTGAATGGAATCGAGAAAAGGAAGAAAGGATTTTTCAATTTTTTCCAATGGAAAAAAAATTACCAAAATTCGTACGTAGGACGTGCTGTTTCAACAAATTTATTTATTCCTCCAGTAATTCAAAAGATTATTCCCATCCAACGGGAATTCGATGACGATGGATTTCATTCTCGAGCCATTTTTTTACCGGCTCGTAATAACGCAGTAACGATTTCGCCGTTATTTCCGGCGAACCAGAAACCTCGCGAATCCATTCGCGCCAACCAATGCTGCTTCCTCGACTCATCAGCGATCTATCGACAACCAAAACAAAATAATTAAAGCCTCAGAAACTCGTCGATAGGGATTTCAAAAAAAATCGATACAGACAAAAACAAGTTCCTCGGAAAGAACCGCAAGAAATCGGTAATAGCTCGGGAGATTCCATGTGTTTATGTTTTTATTATTTGTCAAGTGACACCGATGGCGTTTTCGTACTTTTTTGTAAATAAATGATAAGCTTTTTTAAACGAAATTGGATTCATTAATTTTTCAATGAATCTGGATCGAGCGATGGAGGAAAACGTACCTTAATCTTTTTGACGCTCTTTTCGAACCGTAAATGTCGCAGCGATGCAATTCCATGGAAAATTTCGGATCACCGATCTTTCCGGTCAGTCCAGCTTCGCACATCCCGTCGAATAATTGATATTGCAAAATATTTGCCAGGAAATACCTATTTGCAATGACAATTATTCTGATTTAAATTTCTATCATAGAAATTACAAGGATTCCGTTATCGTAATAGTCTCGCCGATGTTTTTTACAATAATTATTTTTCGAATTCTTAGAATTTCAAATTTCACAAACATTCATCGTTCCGAATTTGCAATTTCGTTCATAGAAAATTCCACAGTCTAACGAGCGCAGAAATAATTAAAAAATTTCACGCATCCCTCGAGGGCTCGAACTTTTCTACAGTTTTTTCGTTTTAGAAAATTTCTCATCTCGCTTTGGAGTGAAATGTAGCGATGGAAAGTTTAATAAACGACAACTTTTATTATTTCTTACGATCCCGATGGATTATTTCGTGTTTGGAACAAAATCCAAGACAATTCCTTGGCCAGATATTTCAATGTTTTGACAAAATTCTTTTTTCTAGAAATTCATCATTTTCCAAAATGAAACCGCCTTGGCACTGCTCGAAGGGCGTGAAGCATGATTTTCGCGAGACAACTACCTTAAAATTGGATTATTTTGAGCACCTGACGTAAGGCGTGTTGCTGATGACATGGAACTTTGCAGCAGGATCGAAAAATTTATCGTCTCTCGGACTCGGTGGTTCGATTCCCAAGTATCTTTTGTGCAATTGCCACCAAAGAGCGTTGTAACCTGGTGGGGAATTCCTTTGGGCAGCGAATACTTTCCATCGCCATTTATCCATCAGGAGGGCGTAAGAGAGTTCTGGCAATTTAGCGAGCGCCTGGCTCAGCAAGAGACTTAAATCTAAAATGTTCCATTCGTTATCATCGACACTCACTGGGCATTGATAGATTTTCTTTTCTGAAGCCATGAGAATTCCTACCGTCAGTCAAAATCGTGTCATTGGCAAGGCCGAGTCTTTGCAGATGTTGCGGTGTCATGACGCCCAACATTACCGAGTCCCCTATAGCTTCATGGAATGCAGAATTAACTCCATTCTGTTATGCAAAATGAAACATTCGTTCGGCTGAAAAAAATCGATGAGCCAACGATTCTAAGCATTTTTTTTTATCCTCAGACTTCAACGCTACCTGGAAAATCGTTGGTTGCTCCTGATACGCCATATAATATTGAATGTGTCCAAGTTCGTGATGAATAACGTTAAAGTCATAAGCATTGATTCCTAGGCAAGCGATAATGCGGTAATCATTTTTTTCAAACATATTCACAGCTGTTGCGTGACAACTTCCTCCGGTAGAATTTTCCCTCGTGAAAATTGATCGCGACCAAAATTGTCTCGATAATTCAGGGAAGCCCAAAGACACGTAATAGTCTTTAGCATGTTTCACCATGTTCTTTATCGTGTAATTTTTCCTTAGCAATGACTCGGTAATATTCAAGTTATTTCGTTCCTTGGGTAAAATTAAATCGATCAGCGATGCCCAGTTTTGCGACCATAAGTCTCCTTCATGAAATATGAAGGGAAGATGGTTAATATTTTATGGATAATTGGCACGAATTGGAATTTATTGTACGTCCGATTAATTCAATTGTTATTGACCTAAGAGATGAGCAGGTATCGGTCGATTACGATCGACCACTCCTGGGTATACTCGACTCAGCCGAAATCTAACGACTGCATGGAGAAGACGATAAAGATGCTCCACTTGCCCATACAAATCGTCGACGAAATCTTCCAGATTCGGAATTTCTAATTCTTCTCGCCAACACGCACCGATGTCACTGTAACCTGTTGAATTCCAAATTGACCGAGTCTTCACAAATCTCTGAACAAAGAATTTATGCTACATTACCGTTTTTTTGAGCTGCCGAATTTTGAAGATTCATTGATAATTCAAACCATTTTTTCACGGCGCTCATTTCGTCTCGCCAACTCGTCCAAGCCCAACGCAATTCGCTTTCGTTTCTTAAACGTTAAATATTGCATTATTGAGTATCTGTAACACGTCTCTACGAAATTTCAGTCATTCAAAGTTTTTCCTGAACCCATAACTCTCAGTTTTTTGGAGGGGTTTTTTCTTTCATTGGACATTTTTGAAAAACGAGCCGAAACAAATGTTGTAGGTGAGAAATAGGGAACAATCGTGTTCGAGAGTCTTTTTAAAATCTTTATTCACGTAAAAAATCTATTTCAACGATAAGTTATTAAATTATTTATTCATGTTTGATCGATGCATCGTTTCGACGAACCAGTCGCCGAGGAATATGATTTTTTTGTCGTGTATTTCTTCACGCAACTGTTATTCACATAGTTGGACAAATATTCACTGAAAATAAAGTTGTATTCGGTAAAATTTGGCACAATGATGAATGATTGATTTTTAAAAAAACGTTCATTCAATTGGAATATTTTCTCGTGGTGCCTTTCACGATGCAGACTTCAACGCCAACCTCGAGGCTTTCCAAAAACTGTATCCATAACTTTTGTTTGATCGACAACGAATCTCCAGGACCTTTGACCTCGACGAATCGGCATTTTTTATTGACGCGATCCCAGACTGCGAGGTCGGGAAATCCGGATTTCCATTGGTTGTAATTTTTGGCTAATCTTTCGCAAATTCCAAGAACCCCATTTTTTCCTAAGCATTGAACAAAGTCTTTGAGGTCATTGGGATCTTCGAAGAGGTTCCCATGCACGAGGGACATGTAGTGACGGTTTTGGGCAAAATCCTCGCTCATTATTTCGCTGAGATCTTCCACAGAGAGATCTTTCATCAGGCAAAGTTTGCTCTCGATCTCTTCTCGTCTGTTGTCGAAAAAGTGAGAGCCATAGAGATCGAGAGGAGCTTCTTGGTAGCGGGAGACAAAAGCTCCGGGTACGGCAACTCCGTAGATTTCGTTCCAGAGGAGAGTCGCAAAGAGCGTTACAGGGAGAGCGCCTTCGCAGTGCAAACCTCCGTGGAAGCCTTTCCCCGAGTAATGGAGAAGCGCGACTTGTTCCACGCAAAGATATCCAACGTCCGTGCCACCGATGCCTACGGACCATGTGCTCTTGGAGCCGGTAGTGTTGCCCTGAACCATTCTGGCCTCGATAACATTTTCCACAGGGTTGGCAATGGGCAGTAGAGCATCCGGCTTGGGTTTGGAAACTTCCATCAACTTTTCTTTTGTCTCAGTACTGATGTTCGTTTTTCTTGCTAAAATCTTTCTCGCTCTTTCCGACAACTGTGCTCTGTCGTTGTCCGATAGTTGTTCTCTCTGCAACCCTTCCAACGTTATCTCGGCGCTGGCTTCAAGGTCCTTTCTGTGATGCATCTCTATCAGGGCCAGTTCGCTGTACCAGTGAGTGGGATTCCCTAGGAATTCGTTTCTTCGTCTCACCAGAGACCGAAGAATGTCTGCCGCTACTTCGATTCCTTCTGGCGTCTTCTTGAAGCCTTCGACGCTCTTCCATAATACTTTTGCCCAGACGTAGTTGACCTCAAAGTGTCTCACGTGCGAAGGCAACAAGCATTTCTCCGACTGAGCAAATTCTTGTTTCTCAAAAAGCTCGACCAATCGTTCCCGTGCTAATTTTCCCAAATCACAAACAGCATCCCAGTCTTTAGATTCTACCGCGCTGTAAAGCTTTCTAAGACCTTCTCTCGCTTCAGAATATTTGGAGAGGTGTTCTCTGTTCCTGAATATGGGGAAACGCTCTTTTGAAGCCGGTGGATACATTCTTTCGCCGTATTTGACTTCGGCCAGTATGCGAAAAGCGTCAGCCATGTTTTCTCTCGGATCTTGATTAGGCATCAAAAGAATGACTACGCGACTGAGAAAATCGAACGTTTCTTCCGTAACACGCACACATTGACCCAGGGTCGCGATAATTTTCTCCACGAGCGCAGAGCCAGGACTTTTCATTCCGGGGAACAAGGACTTTTTTCTGTTGGATAATTTGAGCAGTTCTGCTGTAAGAACAGCTTTCGCACCTTTGTGATTGACCTTGACGGCTTTGCAGATCGCGCGAGTTTCTTCCAAGGATAAAAGGCTCAGTAAAGTCGGCACTGACTCGTTCTTAGTGTCGTTGCTAAGAAATTTGGCTTCGACGAGTTCTTTGAAAAAAGGCCCCAAATCGTCGGCGATTTCTGGATATTTTATGGAATCGACCTTGTGCCAGCCTCGCTTACGCTTGGTCAACCTCGCCAACAAAGACTGAGCACCCTCGCTCAAGGTTAACAACTTAAAAACCGCATCCAGTTCTTCCAAATTGAAATATCCACAATTGGTCGCTTCGGAAAAGACTTTCAGCAACGCCGTTGTAAAGAGCATACCATTCCTGTCTCTTGGCAAGTTCACTGCACGAAGGTCGTACTTTTTCGAGGGATCTTCCTCCCTCGAACATTTGTACTCGATCTCGAATCTTTTTTCTCTGTAAATTGATTCCAAGTCGAATTCTGTCGGGATTACACCTTGTTCGGCTAAATTTAAGTTTTCTAGCGCTCGAAACACCAAATCCGCGTCCTGTTCCTCGTCCGATTGTTTTTTCGGCGATTTTTTGGGCGATTTTCGCGGCGACTTTCTCGGTGACTTTTTCGGCGATTGTTTCGGTGATTTTTCCGGACTTGATGATATTTTTCTTCTCTTTGTTGGAGTCTTCAAAAGTTCTAGCGGATTACGCGATTTCTCTTTCGTTTCGACCACCGCAAAGTTCGAGGCATTTTCGGAACTCATTGTTCACTCGTTTTGAGGTTATTCATTCGAATCACGCGTACCGGCATCGAATTCTCTTCGTATTACGAAATATTCATTTTTTTTACATGCACAAAGAAATGACAATATTTATTTCCACGACTTCAGTATGAATTTTTCATTTGTATTCACTTATTCCGCGAACAAATTCGATGCTGTATTGTTGAAAACAACGACGAGACGCCGCGACCTGTCAGACAAACACCCTGTGCAGTGCTGCGCGTTTCAAATTTTTCTGTTATTCTTCGTTTCCCGGAATATATCGCCGCTGTCTTTTGTCGCCAGCGCCTATTGCGACGGATATTTAAAAGTTATGGGATCGGAATTTCGAACGTTTTTCATTACGATTCATACTCTGTAGAAATAAAAAGTGTATTTTATCAAGAAATTAATGAAATACCGTGACGTCGACATCAACATCTTCAAATCCAGTTCCCCGTGATAACATTTTCGATTATCCATGAGCGTTTGGCAAACTGTACGCGAGGCATAATTCCTCATGAGTTCGAACGAGACACTTGTGAAGGCCCTTGGATTGGAATCACGTCGATAGTAAATTGACCGATGAAAACAGCGATTTGTCATTGAAGTATAAACAAAAATTGTTGATTTTCTAAAAATTACCAAACTTGATCAGACGAATAAATCGGTCCTCTGCAAAATAAATAAATCATCCTCTCGGACGGTAGCTTATCATCGCGAAAATGATTGAGTTTGGAACAAAGCTGATTTCTCCAACGGTTCCTTATCAACGAAAATCGTTTTTTCAACGAATAATTATCTCTCGAAAGTGTCGTCGAAGATTCCCATTCCAATCGGACGCTCATACGATTCATTACCAAAAGCTCATCGTTCATTTTTTGCAATAAATGTTCGAGCTCGCGATCTAAAAAAAAAATTAACATTTGATTGCGGAAATAATAAAAATGTAAATATTCTCACCGGCAGTGCAGATCGACGATTCGACCATCGCAGCGATTATTAACAAACCGATGATAAAATTCATAATGAACTTCATTAAGGTAAAAATAATTAAAACAATTTTTTTTTCAATTTTCGTTCAACAAATATATCGACACACAAAATATTTCCCAAACGTTTTATTTCAAAAAAATATTTCTTCCCATTTTTCAAGCCATTCAGAAAAGATTTTTTTTTATTCGAGATTTGGGAAATATAATCCTGACTTGACGAGGCACATCACACTGAATGCATCCCAAAAGTGTCTTCCTTTTTATCTCCTCAATAATCGATTTTCCGATTGCGCGCGCTTTGCCAATCATTCGACAAAGACTAATTCTCTTCTCGTCTTTGTTTTTGTAATCCGTTTCGTTTTGTTCCTCATCACGTGTTCGAGGATCACAGGACAAATTGAATGATATATAATCCCCTTTTATTGGCTCACTGGACTCGAATAACAAAACCAGCGAGAGCAGGATCCCACAGCCAACGAAGATTTATTTCTCTCGTCTCTTCGTATCTCTCGCAATAATCTCCCGAGTATTTCAAGTGCAATCCAAACATTGAGGGAGTCATTTTTCTCTCACCCTCGCAATTCCCAAGTATCTGTTGAGCTATCGAAAGTAAAATGTACGGGGCCAAAATTAATTAAGGTCGAAGGTGGACCTGAAAATCGGACCATGATATTAAAGTGAAAAAATAAATCGAAAGGGATCCAAAGCATGGAATCAAAATTTATCGAGGACGCTGAACAAAAATTAGTAAAAAAAATAAATAAACGACGAAAAAAAAAATCGATTGCCACTGAATTATAGCGTTTAATGGATCGCCACATATAATTTAAATAAAATTTCTTCATTCTCTGTGCTTCGTAATTGACACCGTATGTTCCAAGTGGCTGATCGAAAATTCGATTAAATCGGTATTCATTTGACGTTGGTCGGTTTTCTGCTCTAACCAAAAATTATATTTCGAAATGTCAAAATGTGGCTTTTGTGTAAACTTCGGCAATGTCGAGTCGCCCAGTTTGTATGTTGATCGCGCGGTTATTTCGTTGGGTTTCGTACGATCATTGTTCATCGTCGAAAAAGCTGGAGACCTTGGAGTTTTTACGATAAATCAATTTGGATAAACAAGAAATTCGTACGTCAGAAAATTTCTGGAGACGACAGGAAAGAGTCTCGTTCGAGTAAATATTCAAATTATATTTCGACAGAATTGTAAACGATCGAGACAAAAAAATCAATTGTGCAAGTTTTACTAAATAATTAATGCAACTCAGGTCACTTTGACGGAGTGAGAAAAAATGGCAGCGGCGACCGAAGACGAAACAAATTATTCCGAGCTTTGGGTCGACTTAGAAATTCTCCAAAATGGCAGAACGCTGAAATAAAAATTAATCAGCTTAACGAAATGGATCTTCGCGTGGAACGCGGAGCCAGAAAGTCGTTCGATTTTCCAGGGACAATAAACGTTAAAAAAAAAAAAACGAAAACTCCTTCAAGACTTCGGACAAGATTTACGGATCGCAGGTTCCGAGGAGGTGGAGAATCTTTTAGATGAACTCGGTCGTGCGAGAAGTCGAAAGCAATAAATAAAATTGCATTCATCACCGAAAGTTCGATGTGAGCGTCCCGTGAGCTCCGCCGAGGGACCAATGACTGTGAAAAAATCAAAACTCCACTTCTCTTTCAATTGTAAAAATCTGTAAATTCCTCAAAACGCTAATAAAATATTAAAAATGAATTTAAAAAAAAAAAAAAACATTTTACATCATTCGATAGGTCGATAGTGGCGAATCTCGAAAAGACGAAATAAAAAACAAAAAATGTAAAACAATTGATACTTGACGTTGAACGGTCAATGTCCGTGGTTATCTATCAAAACGAGATTTTTTAACAGCGCTCAGTCGTGTTAAACGAATAAGTCGGATAATCGTAGATTTTTTAATATTATACTTATACATATATTAATATTTAGTATAAATAATTTATCATGAAATTGTAGAAAACAATTGGAAAGCGCAATTTTAATTCGTATTGATGATTTATTTGTGCAAACGTCTCTCCCTGGCTGGCCGATCTCGTTCGTACAACGAGAACTTTACCATCGCTAATAAAAAACACGTTTTTATCAAAATTCTTCAAACCTGAAGCTCACAAAACATCGAAGTTTCATCTCATCATATTTTTCTACTATGACGGCTGAAAGAAGCTTACCGAGCAAATGCGATATCACATAATTTACAGGTAAAATAAATAACGCAAAAAATGTCAAATTCCCCATTGGTTTCCTTTGGATCAATCGATTTTTCTCATTTTTTTTTAACCCAGTGGCTAGTCGTCCGGATAGTCGGATCGGAATAATATTCGTCCGAACACGGTTTATCTAATGATATCCGCTTTACCCGGACGAGCAAGGCTTGCTTATTCGTTTGGACGTGCGTTTAGTGTACGAAATATCCGGACGAGTAGCCACAGCCTTTTTTTTTAAACTTTCTATCGTCATCTTCAATTTTTTTTTTGCAAATAGTTATTCGAAAATCTAGAAACAATGATTTGATGAAGGAAAAAAATATTTCAGCGTGTTTTGTATGATGTTGTACGCAGCAAGAGGATCGGGACAGTTGATCGGTGAGATAATTGACACTTCGATATTGGGGGATTCCCCGCTGGACTGCTCGGGTGAGTATACGAGAAAAACAGTTGATTCAAAACAAGCCGATATTTTTCGAGATTCCAAATGGAAGGTCCATTCGTCGCGCACACTTTTATCCGTTTCTTCTTCGAGTTCGGAGACAGGGAATAAAAAGAATCCAAGCGAAAAATCGATTCGTAATAATCTTTCTATCATGTCAACGAACACGAGCTCGACGTATTTTCCTTCCGAATCGTCTAATCGTTCGTACATTCATAACGATCCGAGCCGAAACGTGGAAAATGGATTCGACGATGATTTGCTCCAAGATGGAATTGAAAATTTGGGCAAAAGAAAGGCCAAACGAGCGGAATTTGATGAAAGAAACGAGCGAGCAAGAACCAACAAGCAAAGTAACGACTTGAAACGAAATGTTCTTCGGAAAAGGGACGGAGCCGACGTTTCAAAAAGGAATATTGAAAGAAGCGATTTTTCGGGTGTCCTAGCTCCGGGGAGTTCCTACGTTTTGGATAATCGTGGCTCTGGTCGGAGTCTAAATTTTCATGGAAATGGCAAACGTGGTTTTCAGCTTGTACCTTTGCCCAGGAACGTCTACGTCCTTAAGGAAGACATACCGAGTCCCAGAGAGCAGCCTTTGTTGTCGGATTATTCGTCGCGACATTCTCTCGTCGCGCCGAGCCATTCAGCTCCTTCGTTTCGCACTGTTGGTCATTACAGCCCGAGACTGAATCACGATAGAACGTCCGCTATGTTGTCGTTCAAGGCTCATATGCACCACGATGTTAAAAACATCGGAAGTAATTTTCGCCGCAAAATTTTCGATCGAAATATTCGCTTTGTTAATCCTGGCAAATCGCCAAGCGGTTCAGTGGAATCGTTGAACGATGACTCTGACTCTTCGGCATCATCGAGCTTCGCTTCTCCAGATTTTCTTCCGGACGATTCGCCAAACTATATCCAAGCAACGAATAATCAAAACTTTGTCGAGCCTTCATCGGATAGCTCGAGCGACGACCTGGGCGACAATGACAATGTCCGAATGTACGGTCGCAGCGATCTAACGAACGATCTCAATCCCTCAATGGGCTCAGCATCCTTCTTCGACGCATCGTCATCTTTACAAAACGGAAATCCCAACGCGCCATTGTTTGTTAACAACTTCGAGGAGAATCAGCTTCCTTACGAAAAATGGGATTTTGCTGAGGGTAGAAATCCCATAGATTCTGAATTTGATAACGATCCGTCTATTTATCAAGCTCCATTGGGAGGAGAAAAATTTTCTTGGGTGGAAAACTCGCGATATAACGAGCCCCACGAGGTTTTCAACAGTGTCGACAATGTGGGCAGAGATGCGAGGCAAAGCAACGATGATCGAACTACGAGCAAGTACAGCCTCAAGTATTTGGACCGATACGCAAAAGCTTTACGTTCGATGGATGAGAGTTACTCGAATAATTTAGAAGATATGTCTTCGAAAGTTGAGGATCGAAACAACGGTGATGAGGATTTTCTAGGACAGAGGGGATTGGCGGATTCCGTAAACGTAGACGATCCTTCGGTGCAGCCTCAAGAGTCCTTGGACGACATTGAGAAACAATTTTCCGGTCAAAATGACAATTCGTTGAAAACTCGTGACATTTCTTCTCTCGATGATGATCCAGCCTTGTCGCCTACGGATTTAATGTCCGATTTGAGCCCCGACGACCTCGCCAATTCTCCGGACTTGGCGTCTTTCGACCAGGAAGACAACGCCATGAATGACAATCAACTGAAGATAAAAGAACGATCTTTCTCGAACGTCATCGCCCCTTTGACCGCCCAGTTGCAGAATCTTCTGTCAACGATCAAGTCAGTGAATGGAAATTTGAGGAAAGAATCGCAGAGCAAGCGTGATCTGACTTCCTTCGAGAAAACTCGACGAAAAAGGCACCACCAAGTGCTGAGGAAGACGAATGCGAACGAACAGCAAATTGACGAAAATGATTCCCAACCGATCGAGAGACTGGAGCACGAGCAAAAAAGATTCATCGACTATTCCGAAGGTGCCATAAAGCAGGTCGAAGAAGGATCGAAGAGTCAGAAAAAACATTCGTCATCCTCGGAGGATTCCGAGCCCCAGACAATCGAAGGCACGCAATCGGAAATTCCGATCAACACGTCACTGACGAACACGGAGCAGGGCACCAAACAAAAGAGAAATCCTGGGATAATCGACTTCCTGGAAAAAGCATTTGGCATAAAAACGCACGATGATCGATCGGTAACACAAGCAACGATAACGGTGTTCGTTACGTCGGAGACAGAAGTCGACCGTACCGGCCGTTATTACGAGACGAAAGAATATCCTCCGGGCAGCGAAAGGTCGACGGATTTAAAAAGCGTTACCGAAACCATACCGACCGGTGGAATAACGACCAAGCCAGAATTTCCAGAAAAAACAATGAAAAATGTTTTCGAAAGTATAAAAACCATGACGACTTCTGCTGAAAAACAGAAAGAGGAAATCGCACCGACTACCATCCCGACCCCGAGCAGTCCCAAAACCGAGTTGCCAGCAGCTGGAGTTACTCACAGATTGACCGAGCAACCAAACGATTCCAACGAAAAAACTAGAGCAACCGCATTTCCAAAGCCGAAAATCGAAGAAGCTACGAACCATCAATCGATTTCTTCAGAGACCTCACAAGCCAGAAACAGTTCTTCCTCGGCCATTAGAATCAAACCAACCATGGCCGCGCTCGTCGACGTCCCAACGACTCCGGGAAGCCTATTAGGCGCTCACGGGAACGTTTCCATGGTTGCGAGTCACCGGCAAGATTACCAACCGAAACCATCGTCAGGCAACAACTCCAGCAACGTTGCGGAGGATCAAATTAACGCGTTATCGAATTCATCATCAACGACAACGAACCTCACCGAGGCTAGCAGTCCCTTCATCCAGACTTCAACCAGCACTCCGTTGACCAACCCTTTAAAGATTCAAGACGCAGTTCCCAAGCCTTCGCACAAGTTGGGAGAGCAAAGGATAGCAATTGACTTTTCGGAAGTTAAAAGAGCTCGCGAATCCGGAGTCCAAGATTTTTTGGTTAAACTTATATCGCCGGAAGTAGTGAGGAACATTACCAACGACGGAGTCGTCGTGAGAATACCGTCACCGAAAGTATCATTACCATCCCTGTCTCCCAGCAATAGCAAGCCGCATTACCAACAAGCGGTAAACACTCCGGAACAGGAAGTGGAAATTAATGATCAGACGGTGGACAAAGCCGCAACGATACAGAGCCACTCTTCTATTCCGGAGATTGAAACGGACGAGATTTGCGAATCACTGAATGAAACGATGTCATTGTTGCCCGAAACGAATCCTCCGGATGGAAGAAATCTTTCGAGGCCGTTCAATGCTGGAAATAACGACAGAACATCCAGCCACACGGAGACAACAAAGCCTCGCTCTCGCACCTCTTCCGCTCCGCATTATTCGAGCACCAAGTGCAGAAATAAACCGAAAGTTAAATCATTCGGAGACACTGTAGTCGCGATCAGTGAGGACGACGCCAGCGGAAACGCTCGCGTTGACATAACCCTCAAGATACCAGTCCAGAAATCCATGAGATCGGAACACAATAAAAACGCTTCGAAAGGTTCCGCCGTAAATACAATCAAGAGATCGGCCTACGATGCCTACGACGAAGCTGAGGATTACGACGAGTACCTGGAGAATTACGACCCCGATATCTCCAACGATTATGACCTTGAAAGCCCCGATTCACTAGACGCTAAAAAAATCTACGCCAATCCCGATTTCGATGCAGCGGAGACCCTGGATATTTACGAGGACGATTACGAGCCCGATAAGCTCGAGGATGATCGAGTAAACGAGTCTCCATCGGAAAACGAGCTCGAGGCAGACGCGAGCAGAAGTAGCAAAAAGAAAAATGACCTGAAACCGGTGCACCCGTATATTTGGCCCGAGCATATCGGCGACGTATCCCGCGCAGAAGTGGATTATACCGATTTTTCAAAAAATCCGTCGACTCCGCTCTACAAGCTTCCAAAACGTTTCCCGGAGAACCGAAACCCTCAGACAAATCGCGGGACCAAAAAACAGAGTGGAATCCAATCGAGTAGAAAAAAAACGAACGTTGCTTCGAATAAAAAAAAATCACAAGGGACAGCAACGTCAAACTCCAAAAAACCGAGCCCCGTTAGACTTGGCCGGAAGTTACAATCGATTTCCGGTTTTGCGTGCAATCGAAAATTATTCGGTTTTGACGAATTCGACGATGAGGTCAGCGAACTTTTTCTGACGAAGCCAATAGATGAGGTTGGAATCGAACACGATCCGCTCGCTCTGGATTTGCCGAATGAACAAATTCCAGACGTGAGGATTTATCCAACGGATATTTATGCAACTTTCGAGCCTGAAGATTCGAGCCTCAACGTGCAGGAAATCGATATCGATCTCGATGTTACGCCCGCATTAGGCGTTGGTCCGCCTGTTTTACCTCATCCAAAACTGCCCTCGCCAGTATTTAGTGACGAAATTGACGAAACAGAGCCGTTCCAGCACGACGATTACTCACCGGAAGGAACGACTGAAGCGAGCACCCGAAGTTTGTTTTGCACTTGCGCCAAAACTCCCGAAAGTATCGACGAAATGATGGCCTCACTCCTGACCCCGGACGAGCCGATTTTGACAACAGCCCAAACGACCGAAATCGATTTGACTGCAAAACAAACGGAGGAAACAGTTTTCACTGCGAAAGAAACGACCGAAATGGTTTGGAGCCCACAAGAGACAATCGACCTGATTCCAACGGTTAAAACGGACAATTCCCCACGGAAAACAAACGCAACGAACGCCAACTCGGAGGAGAAAACTCGTAAGAAAGAAATTGGAAATAAAACGACCGTTCCGGCTAAAGGAACCACCGAACAAATTGGATCGACCGAAGAAACAACCAAACAAACCGAATCGAAATTAAAAACGAATAAAAAAATGAAAATTGCGACCGCACCGAGTACGTTGTTAGAAAATGCCACAACTGCCCAAGAAACGACAGCGCTGTCTCAAATAACCCCGACATTTTCCACGGCTCCCTCAACCACATTCGAATCGAGCGAAATTTCCATGACGGAAACCGAAGAAACGACGAGAACGTCGATGATAAAAATAGAAACGGCTCCAAAAACGACGGAATCGTTATCTCCGGACTTACTGGTTATCGATTCATTAACAAAGAAAATCAGTGCGTCGAAATCGTCGACAAAATCCAAATCCTCGCAGAGTCCAGGTTCCGGAAAATCGGCAAGTAAACACATGGTCACTGCTTCACGTAGAAACTCAACATCTCAGATTTTTTCCACCACGTCGTCGACGACGACTCTCAGTGGAAAAGCGCGTAAAAATAAGAACAAGCCACTGAAAAATATGGAAACAAAAAAAACTGCAGACACTTCAAAAAAGTCCCAAAGACCCAGGGCGAAGGAACGGAGTTCCGAAACTTTTAAAACGACCGCGGCGAGTGACGATCAAGAAAACATCGATCCGACCATCGCGATGCGAAATGTGACATTGAAAAAAAGTGCGGAACGCGGTGCCCGCCATTATCGCGCGAGTGACGACGAAGAAAAAAAATTGACAACGCAACCGGAAATCATAGTCGAGATAACCGAAGAAACAACTGGAAGCGACGATTCGACTGCGAGGAATTCTGATCGAACTGGGACGATTGAAGGAAGCACAATGATTTCTACGATCCTCGAAGATTATGTGGACGATCATGAATCGATCGCCGCTCCAGGTATCACGATCCGGGAAGACTCTCTTCGCGTTCCTATTCGAGCTGCCAGAAAAATGCCGGGCAAAGAAATTAAAGGAAAAGAATTACGCGTGAAGCGAACTACGGAAACGCAAACAAAGTTGACGAAAGAGTATTTTCTAAAGACGACGCCTTTGCCTGTGGAAATGAAAGACGCACGACGTCTCGATGAGAAAATGGCAAATGAAGAGTCCACGGAAGATGTCGAAATGTTAGTCACCTTGCCGGAAATTCTAGAGCGCCCAGACGCAGAGCCATTGGCGGACGGAACGGTCGAGGACAATGACGAAGAAACAAACACGGGCAAAGACTCACGAAATAAAGAAAAGGAAAAGGAAAGGAAATCGAAAAAAGACAAAATGACGCAGATGGAAAATCGGCAGAAGCTAATCGAGCGGTTGAAAGAATTGAAGAAAAAAAAAGAAGAGCTAATTGAACGAGAAAAAGATATACTGCGGAGAAACGAGGCAGTAGAAAAGAAGAAGGCAGATGAAGAAAAAGAAAGAAAGAAAAGTAAAACTTCAATTTTTCCTGAAGACACAATAGAAACGACCGAATCGTTCGCTTCGACCGAAGAATCAGACGAGACGACAGAAACTGACGAAACCAGCGAGTCATTAAGTACAGAGACGGAATCGACAGAAACAACACAAACTTTGAGTTCGAAGGACAAAAAGAAGGGATCAAAAAAGCCTGCAGGTAAAATTGGCAAAACAACGAGTACAGCCAAGCCATCGAGCTCTAAAGGGAAAGCGACAAGTTCGAAAAAGACTTCGAAAAAAATTGGTAAATTAACCTACACTGCTGAGCCATCTACGATCGAAGGAGAAATGACAGAATCGACGGAGTCGACAGCAACGGAAACGGAAGGTGAAACATCTACGACTGAAACTTTAGTTACTCCAGAAGAACCTGAGGAAACGACCGAGACAGAATCGACAGAAACGACACAAACTTTGAGTTCGAAGGACAAGAAGAAGGGTCCACAAAAACCTTCCAGTAACATTGGCAAAGCAACGAGTACAGCCAAACCATCGAGCACTAAAGAGAAAGGGAAAGCGACAAGTTCGAAAAAGACTTCGAAAAAAATTGGTAAAGTAACCAGCACGACTGAGCCATCTACGATCGAAGGAGAAACTACGGAATCGGAGGAAACTGAAAGTACGTCGGAGGACCTAACGATCTCTATAGAAACTGAAGACACGGAGTCGACGACGACGGAAGATGAAACATCTACGACAGAAACGGTCACTACTGCCGAAGAAACCGACGAAGCAACTTTGAGTTCGAAGGACAAGAAGAAGGGTCCACAAAAACCTTCCAGTAAAATTGGCAAAGCGACGAGTACAGCCAAGCCATCGAGCACTAAAGGAAAAGGGAAAGCGACAAGTTCGAAAAAGACTTCGAAAAAAATTGGTAAAGTAACCAGCACGACTGAGCCATCTACGATCGAAGGAGAAACTACGGAATCGGAGGACACTGAAAGTACGTCGGAGGACCTAACGATCTCTACAGAAACTGAAGACACGGAGTCGCCGACGACGGATGATGAAACTTCTACGACAGAAACGGTCACTACTGCCGAAGAAACTGAAGAAACAACTTTGAGTTCGAAGGACAAGAAGAAGGGTCCACAAAAACCTTCCAGTAAAATTGGCAAAGCGACGAGTACAGCCAAGCCATCGAGCACTAAAGGGAAAGGGAAAGCGACCAGTTCGAAAAAGACTTCGAAAAAATTTCGTAAAGTAACCAGCAAGACTGAGCCATCTACGATCGAAGGAGAAACTACGGAATCGGAAGACACTGAAAGTACGTCGGAGGACCTAACGATCTCTACAGAAACTGAAGACACGGAGTCGACGACGACGGAAGATGAAACATCTACGACAGAAACGGTCACTACTGCCGAAGAAACCGACGAAGCAACTTTGAGTTCGAAGGACAAGAAGAAGGGTCCACAAAAACCTTCCAGTAAAATTGGCAAAGCGACAAGTACAGCCAAGCCATCGAGCACTAAAGGGAAAGGGAAAGCGACAAGTTCGAAAAAGACTTCGAAAAAAATTGGTAAAGTAACCAGCACGACTGAGCCATCTACGATCGAAGGAGAAACTACGGAATCGGAGGACACTGAAAGTACGTCGGAGGACCTAACGATCTCTACAGAAACTGAAGACACGGAGTCGCCGACGACGGATGATGAAACTTCTACGACAGAAACGGTCACTACTGGCGAAGAAACTGAAGAAACAACTTTGAGTTCGAAGGACAAGAAGAAGGGTCCACAAAAACCTTCCAGTAAAATTGGCAAAGCAACGAGTACAGCCAAGCCATCGAGTTCTAAAGGGAAAGGGAAAGCGACAAGTTCGAAAAAGACTTCGAAGAAAATTGGTAAATTAACCAGCACAACCGAGCCAGCTACGATCTCTACAGAAACTGAAACCACGGAGTCGACGACAACGGAAATGGAAGATGAAACATCTACGACGGAAACGGTCACTACTGCCGAAGAAACTGAAGAAACGACTTTGAGTTCGAAGGACAAGAAGAAGGGTCCACAAAAACCTTCCAGTAAAATTGGCAAAGCGACGAGTACAGCCAAGCCATCGAGCACTAAAGGGAAAGGGAAAGCGACAAGTTCGAAAAAGACTTCGAAAAAAATTGGTAAAGTAACCAGCACGACTGAGCCATCTACGATCGAAGGAGAAACTACGGAATCGGAGGACACTGAAAGTACGTCCGAGGACCTAACGATCTCTACAGAAACTGAAGACACGGAGTCGACGACGACGGATGATGAAACATCTACGACAGAAACGGTCACTACTGCCGAAGAAACTGAAGAAACAACTTTGAGTTCGAAGGACAAGAAGAAGGGTCCACAAAAACCTTCCAGTAAAATTGGCAAAGCGACGAGTACAGCCAAGCCATCGAGCACTAAAGGGAAAGGGAAAGCGACCAGTTCGAAAAAGACTTCGAAGAAAATTGGTAAAGTAACCAGCACGACTGAGCCATCTACGATCGAAGGAGAAACTACGGAATCGGAGGACACTGAAAGTACGTCCGAGGACCTAACGATCTCTACAGAAACTGAAGACACGGAGTCGATGACGACGGATGATGAAACATCTACGACAGAAACGGTCACTGCTGGCGAAGAAACTGAAGAAACGACTTTGAGTTCGAAGGACAAGAAGAAGGGTCCACAAAAACCTTCCAGTAAAATTGGCAAAGCGACGAGTACAGCCAAGCCATCGAGCACTAAAGGGAAAGGGAAAGCGACAAGTTCGAAAAAGACTTCGAAGAAAATTGGTAAATTAACCAGCACAACCGAGCCAGCTACGATCTCTACAGAAACTGAAACCACGGAGTCGACGACAACGGAAATGGAAGATGAAACATCTACGACAGAAACTCCAGAAGAAACTGAGGAAACGACGGAGACAGAATCGACAGAAACAACACAAACTTTGAGTTTAACAAGTAAAAAGAAGGGTCCGCAAAAACCCTCCAGTAAAACTGGCAAACCAACGAGGACTGCCAAGCCAAAAAGCACTAAAGGGAAAGCGACTAGTTCAAAAAAGACTTCGAATAAAATTGGTAAGCCAACAAGCACAACCGAGCTCTCTGAAACCGAAGAAGAATCGACAGAAACAACAGAAACAACAGAAACAACAGAAACAACAGAAACAACAGAAACAACAGAAACAACAGAGACAACAGAAACAACGGAAACAACAGAAACAACAGAAACAATAGAAACAACCGAAACGTTGAGTTCGACGAGTAAAAAGAAGGGTCCGCAAAAACCATCCAGTAAAGTTGGCAAAACAACGAGTACCGCCAAGCCAAAGAGCACTAAAGGGAAAGGGAAAGCGACAAGTTCGAAAAAGACTTCAAAGAAAATTGGTAAAGTAACCAGCACAACCGAGATGTCTACGATCGAAGGAGAAACTACGGAATCGGAGGACACTGAAAGTACATCGGAGGACCTAACGATCTCTACAGAAACTGAAGACACGGAGTCGACGACGACGGAAGATGAAACATCTACGACAGAAACGGTCACTACTGCCGAAGAAACTGAAGAAACAACTTTCAGTTCGAAGGACAAGAAGAAGGGTCCACAAAAACCTTCCAGTAAAATTGGTAAAGCGACGAGTACAGCCAAGCCATCGAGCACTAAAGGGAAAGGCAAAGCGACAAGTTCAAAAAAGACTTCAAAGAAAATTGGTAAGGAAACAAGCACAACTGAGCCATCTACATCCGAAGAAGAAACAACAGAATCAACAGAAACTACATCGAAAGATCTAACCATCTCTACAGAATCTCAAGCTACGGAGACCCTAATCATTAACATGAAAAACACGACGACTGCGGAAGAAAGTGAAGGCACGTCCGAGACATTTTCAACAGAAACCGATACGACTGACACTACGGAATCTTCATCTGCTACAGACAAAAAGAAGGTTTCAAAAAAGACTTCAACCAAAAGTGGCAAACCATCGCGTACAACAAAGCCATTCAAAACTAAGGGAAAAACACCAAAAACGATGGCGACGGAGACGCTGATAATTGACATGGCAAGCACAACGGTCTCAACGATTGAATCCGAAGAAACGTCTTCGCGTGTGACCAGCAAAAAGGTTTCGAAGAAACCTCCAGGTAAACCGGAAAAAACGCCGGAAGCTTCTGTCACATTGGACGAAACGTCGGTTACCGAAGAGTCGATCGATCCGATTGTTGGGCTGACAATGTCCCACTTTCCAATTGGATTTGAGGACTCAATGTCTACGGTTTCGATGGACGAGGAAACAGACGAGGACGAGTCTGAAGATTCGGACGGAGAAGATGACGAATCATTGGATGATTTATCGATCGAAGAACTCAAAAGAGAATTGGAAAAACTCAATGAAGAAGTAAAGGCCAAGGAAAAGGAAATAGAAATACAAGAGGAAAAAATACAGCGCAAAGAACAGAGACTGAAGGACGAACTGACACAATTGGAAGCAACGGATGAATTAAAGAAAACGGAGCACGATGATGAATCGGAAGACGAAGAGGATGAACATGAAGGTGAAGAAGTTGAACCGAAACACGAAGCAGATGAACGTAAAGGTGAAGAAGATGAGGAGGAGGAAGAAGAAGCTGAACCGGTCGAACCCGGAGATACGGATGGATCAAAGACAAAGGAGAAAGATGACGAACACGAAGACGAAGAGGAAGAATCGGAAGACGAAGAGGATGAACATGAAGGCGAAGAAGGTAAACCGAAACACGAAGCCGATAAACATAAAGGTGAAGAAGATGAGGAGGAGGAGGATGAAGAGGCTGAACCGGTCGAATCCGGAGAAACGGATGGATCAAAGACAAAGGATAAAGATGACGAACACGAAGACGAAGAGGAAGAATCGGAAGACGAAGAGGATGAACATGAAGGCGAAGAAGCTGAACCGGAAGACGAAGCAGATAAACATAAAAGTGAAGAAGACGAGGAGGAGGAGGATGAAGAGGCTGAACCGGTCGAACCCGGAGAAACGGATGGATCAAAGACAACGGAGGAAGATGACGAACAGGAGGACAAAGAGGAAGAATCGGAAGATGAAGAGGATTTGGAGATGATGGAAGATTCAACGACGGAAAGTACATCCGAGAGCACAGGAGACTGGTCGACAACGATATCGACGGTAAAACCATGGGAAGAATCGAGTCAACCAACTCCAGTGCCACCGGTCGAAGAAACCTCTGTACCGATCCAACACATGACCAGTGAAAAGCAAAACCGAAAGAAATGTAAACGTAAGAAAAAGCCAAAGATTATGAAATCTCGTGCATACGTTTTCGACGAGGAGGAAGAAGTCTGGAGAAAAAAAAGACCGGAAAATTACGCGCGAGCGACGATTGAATCGCTCCCTGCGGAAATCTACAAGCGAGCAGCCAAGGAAACAGCACTTTTCGAAGAAACCGAACATCCGGAGAAAGAAACAACGAAAAATCTTCACGATTCAACGAATCCTGAACAAGTTACAAGAAAAATTTGGCCTCACGTCCTCGACGACGAAGCTTTGCTCGTCGATTCTCAGAAACACCCGAACCAAATCACCGAAAATCCTCCGTACAACCGTGAAGAGACGAAGGAACCTGGACATCCAGGTCACGGACGAGTAGCGAGAAAACTCATGGACCACGCTGACGATTCACCGAGCCAAAAACTTTCCAAACTGCAGGCGATTCCTTCCGGTGCAGATTACTCGCTGAACAAGCATCAAGGTAAAAAAAAGCATAAGCAGACGAAGCTCAATCATCTCAGCCTCCAGCATCACGAATGGAAGAATATGGAAATGACTCCGGAACTGCGAAGCCCAGTGGGTTTCACTCGAGTCTACGAGATTCGTTCGAAAAACGCAGAGGATGCCGAAGTCTTGCTTCCGGATGTGCAGGAAAAATCAATGGCACACGTTAAGAGAGACGAGATGACGAACTTTCATGAAGAACCGATGGAAGATGAATTCTTTAATGCCGAAGGAGATTTGGAGAGCGATGAATCGTTGGAGGACGAAGAAACGAGAAAGATCGACGACGCTATCGGAGCTTACGATCTCGACTATCACGACGAGACGAGAAGCAGTCTTCGCGAACGTGACGACAAAGGAGAAGCTGATGAGATTGAAATTCCGAATGACCATGACATCGAGAACCAGCTTGACGACGCTCGTCCAGAATACAGCGACGAGAATGAGCCTGAAAACATTTTAACCGACAGCAAACATACGGAGACTCAACGAACGATATCCGATGATGAAAAAAAATTCATTCAATTGGAACAAGAAGTGCGACGTGAGGAAGAGAATTTGCTAAAGAAAGAAGACGCCGTTAGAAAAGATGAGGAAGAAGTCTCGGCGTGTGAGCAATTGCTGAGGTTGAATGACCTGCCGATTCGATCTCGTCGTTCCAGCAGCATCGGGAAAAGAAAAATTCTGGAGTCTGACGAAGAAACAGGATCACGGAAAAGTAGGTTTGTTGACGAGGATCGTCGGATGCGTAGAAAAAATTTCGTCCGCTCGAATCCGAAGGACAACACTGACGAATATTTGGGTCCAAAAAAAAAACCATTCACCGTGAACGTTTTACATCTGGAGTACGACGAAGATGAGGAAAGTCATAAAATGATAACTGTCCAGCCGAAGAAACAAGAGCAAGTCGCCAAAACGAGCGACGACCTTGAATACCAACCGGAAGATGACGAAGTCAGCGATGAAAACTGTGACGAAGATTCGGAAGGTCCTTGCGACGATTCCGACGAAGATGATCACGAAGACGAAGAAGCAATGGAGGCCGAGGGCCCGGAAAACGAAGAAATTATCGTCCCCGGATCTCGAGGCTCACAAAAAAAATCAAAAACCCGAAATCCACCAGGTTCCGAATGGCCTACAGAACGAACGAGCAAGTATCACACGGGTGGCACCATGACGTGGGACGAAGAGTTTTCTATGCCTCCGAAAGAGATTAAAAGAGCCAAGGAAGCCATGGACGAAGAGGATCGCATATCCGACGACAGGAAACAAAATTTTAACAGCGAAGTAGCCGACGACAGAGTCAAAATTAATTTCAATGTAAAGAGACAAGAAAATCAGATCGAACGGCCGATGCTAACGAAACTGTATCGAAGCCGGCGGTGGAGATCGATCAAAACCACAAAAAGGAAGTCGTTGCAATCAGCAAATTCGTCGATTATCCTGAAGCGCGACGTCCTTGGCCGAAGGTTATCGGGTTTCGAGGAAAATCCCGCGCGACAAAGATCAAGAAATCTAAATGACGAAACTGCATTCAAAAAGAACGAAAATAAAAAAAGTTTTCTCGCGAACATTGAGCCTAAAACGAGGTCAAAAAAATCAATCGATTTTGCTGAAGCCGAGGAAAATCCCGAATGTCTAGGAGGCTACGACAATGACAACGATTATAACGACGACGAAGCCGATCATTACGAAGACGATGAAGAAACCAACGACTACGAAGACGACGACGACGATGACGACGACGACGACGACGACGACTCAAGGCCTCGAGCCAACGATTTCGACGATGTCTATTTGGCACCCACCGAGGGAGTAATTACCAGCAGCAAAGGACGAAGAATCGGCGTTACGAAAGAAGCGCGAGCCTCTTCGTCCAGTCTTTCTGTCAAACATTCAAAAATCGAGAATCCCCAAAACGTTACGAATTCTACGTCGCTCAACGCGACGACAGAAATCTTCGATTTACAGGATTTCACGCAACAAAAAGCTTCGAGCTCTCCGCAAAACTTCAGCCTCGGAGGCAGCCAAGAAATTCATCGAAATCTTGTCACCGAAGATCCTCTCTTCAATGAAAAAAATGCAACGTCTGACCCCACAACCGTCCAGTCGAATTCACAGAGCGAGGAAACTTCAGAAACTTTAATTTCCACAATAAAACCCGAAAAATCGATTCTCACGATTCCACCGAATCAACAAAATCAATCGGCGAACAAAACGAGCGTCAAAAATTCGCATCCGTCGCATTATCATTTTTCCGCCGAGTACGCTGATTACGAACAGGACACGAAGCAGGGCAAAACGAATCCGAGCGTTTCTTCGTACCCTGGGGGAAAAAAATCGGTCGAATCGGCATTAGCGAAAAATGTGGCGTCCGCGAACGCAGGACAAGAAGTTTCATCGATAGAAAAAAATTTACCGATTTTCGTGAAACTCGATGATGCCAAGTTGTTCGAATTGAAAAACCTGGCGAAACCACCCGCGGAGATTTACGTTATTTACAAATGTGGGCCACCCATCGTCGTCGGGGAATTCAGCAGCACAGAATCGAGCGTTGGAAACAAAGTGACTATTGAAGCGAGTCACGTGAAAGCGACGATGAAAGAATTGACGGGCCGCGAGCGTCTCGACGGAAAAGTCGCAGAAAGCGTTCAGGGAACTTCCGTTCCAACGACCGAGCCTCCCGAAGAGATAAATCTTGGAGAGAAATTAAATCCCGAGGTCGAGAGCGCGAGGCTGGTCGACAAGGAGCTCGAGTTTGTTCCTATTTGCGGCAGATACGGACAGGACGATTCTGATGAATCATTAATAAGCAATTCCGAAGAAACCGGAACGAAAGAAACTTCCAACGGATTCGGAGTTCCTGGAGAACTGACGAACGGAGGCCGAGCCACGACGGAGATTGAACAAGGCATTCCCATGCCTACGATCAAGGAGACTGCGGTTTCCGGGACTTCGTTAAGTTCGAGTTCGAATCCACGTGTCAGGGCAGCGAACGAGACTGAGCGGCAAGAAGGAATCGCTCGAAAAACGTCCGCGGGAAAAAAAAAGTTAATTGATTTTTCAAACTCTCGAAAAAAGCAGAGTCCCGCAAAAGAATTATCATCGCAGAACAGTAAAAAACGATTCGTCGGTAAAGATCGAGGGACTCGAGAAAAAAACGCGTCCCATAAATCTCGGACTTCCAGGTCCCTCGATTCGAGATTGCGTTCCATCGAGAATTGGCAAGCGGAAGTTAATTTGGAAAAAAGAGACACGACCACGTTGAAATTTCGAGAGGGAGGAAAAAGAAGAAACTTTATTTCTTCTTACGACGATTTCGAGTTGGAAAACGAGATTCCAAACGGTTCTGACTCGGACTACGAGGAGCTCGAGACAGTCGATAAGACCGGAAGATCGCTCTTGGGTTTGGAGCCATTTCCGAAAAGCCAGGAGAACAAATCGAGAATCCAAGAACGTAGGAATCGTCGAGGAAAAAAAAGAATGAATAACGGTGGCAAAAATCGAAAAAAGTCAAAACGACGAGTCCTTCGTGATTTGAATAAAAAACCTTCGACTAGCGAAACGCAAGCAGGATTTCGAAAAAGCCTTGCCCTCGATTCAGGCGTTTTGGAGGAAGACGACAATCCTGCCGAAACTTCGAGCCTTCTCGACAAAGTCATGGACATGATAAACCCGCAAGATCCATCTGGAAAGCTGGCCCAACACAACGAATCGATTATGGAAACAATGAGAGAGCCAGGAAAGGAAGAAAAACCGAGAAGCCTTCTCGAGAGAGTCAAAGATATAATCAGCAACGCGATCGGTCTTGGAACGAATAAAGAAAAAATCATCATGTCTAAAAAAACAATGGACTCGATGATTACAACGCCTTTGACGGTGGCGGATTATCGGGAGAAGAGTCTGCTCTACGACGCCGAGAAATTGTTGGCTTCGTTAACGACACTAGACGCGAACGAACCAACGGGACAGTTGCAAAAACATTTATCCAACGAAAAACATTCGAACCTGCACGACTCCTCGAAAAATTCTCCGAAACAGGCAGCGGCGAAAAAAAAAAAGAAAAAAAACTCCGCGGCAGCGAATAAAAAAAAGAAACCGAATAAAAAGTCAAAAAAAAAATCAAAGCAACAAAATCGAAAAACAAAAAATGAAAAGTCTCATGGGAAACTCGTTTTTCAAAATAGAGCCAAAAAAGTCAACACCAGCGAAATTATCCCACGCATCAGAGATCTCATTCAAAAACAAAATCTCGGTAGTGTAGAAAAAATAATTGTTTACGTTGACAAGTACAAGAATAAACGCGATCACCGAGCCTCCAAGAATCCAATTAAAAAATCGCATCTTGATCCAACTAAAAAAGCCCCAAATCCCATTACAAAAAAGGACATTTCCTTCCGACTCCATTTGAAATCACCGAAATCATTAAAATCACATGAAAATGAAAACTTGGATTTTTCTCTCGCCGATCATGGGGAATCTCGTCGAAGACACGTCGAAGAATCTGAAGCGAAATTTTACGACGATAACGATTTTTCCGAGCAATTGGACAGTGGAAAATTCATTTTCGATGGTTTACCTTTCGACACAGTTGTTTCTCGAGTTGCCGATGAAATACTTAAGAGTGCCGAGAGATCTGAGAATGGTTCACAGAATTTGGAGCCAGACGTTTCGGTCATGGTTCGTTAATAAATTCGTTAACGTATTACTATCACAAAACGACTTTATTTAGAATTCTTTCAAAATTCTGTATAAACGTTCTTGGCACCAAAACTAACAGTTTTCTCCTATGAAGAAAAATTTTCTCACGTTTCGAATTTGAGATATTTCATTTCCAATTTTTTAGTCTTCCCATCTAAACGCATGTAAATTGAAGTCACGTTTCGTTGAAAAGTTGCAAGAAAAAAAAAAACAAAAGAAACGCAACTTCAATTTACACGCGTTTAGATGGGAAGAATAAAAAAGTGGAAATTAAATAACGCGAATTCTAAACGTCAGAAAATTTTTCTTCACAGCAGAAAACTGTTAGTTTTGGTGCCAAGAACGTTTATACTAAATTTTGAAAGAACCCTAAATAAAGTCGTTTCGTCAAATTCTTAATTGTCAAATTCTCAATTCGCTAGATCATGAGAATTCAACAGTTTTTTTTTATATTCAGGTAACACAGAGAGTTGCGATCGATAGAGATTCACCTGAAGAAAGAATGACGACGGAATTTCTTTTGGACATGTACAATCAGGAAAGTCCGAACCCTTCAAGTTCGACCGAGAAAAAGCGAAAACTTGTAAGCACCCGTAAGAATTCGATGAATTTTCGTAAATCGTCGAGGCTAACGTCAAAAGTATCAAAAAAGCGAATGAATCTTCCGGACGTTCCTCGGAAAAACCGGAGAAAAAATTGGAAAGAGAAAATAAAACGAGAGGACGAAGAAGCGAAAAGAAATCGCGAGCGAAATTTGGACATAATTCGTCGCCGGTTGCTCCGCGAATTGATGAGAAAACTGGCAGAAAAGCGAGCTCATCGTTTCTCCAACAAATCGCGAATTCGAAGATCACCAACGTGGAATAAAAACGGCAAATTAAAATCGAAATTAGTACCGAAACATCGTGACAATCTTAACGAAAAAATACGAATCATTTACTCGATGAAACGCAAAAATTCAAAAGGTAAACATTCCCAAAAACATGGGGACCATTTTGGAAATTCGGAAAATCGAAAAAGTCATTCCCGAAATATTTCTTCGGAGAAGTCTGAAAAAAATTCACAGAAAAATCCGACCAAACGTCACAAAAGGAATGAACATTTTGAAAATAACGATTTCTTGGGAGATTCCGAAGAAAGTTACCGAATTGGCGAGCAAAAACATTTCGATTTTCTAGCGATTCCCGATGGCCGAGAATCTTTGGAAAATAACACAACGAGAGAGATTTTTTCCAAGAACGAGATGGCGAACAACGACAGCATTCTTTACAGTCACATGCTCGACATGGAAAAAGAATTGCTCAAAAAATCGAATTCTCGATCGGCAAGTTCTTCACTGAAAGAAAGAAACGCTGAGTATTCAAAGTGCACGAGAATCTCGAAAGATATTTGCGAAGGAAAATACGAACGAATGAAGAAACTCGTCCACGCTGGGATTCACTATCTCCTGCGTCGTTTCGATGATTGTGAAAATTGTAAGATCGAAAATGCGCCTTTGGTATCGAACACATCCATGTCGTTGATTAAAAAGAAAAGGGAAGATGACGAATCTCTGAATGTGGAAAATATGGCCAAAAAGATAATCAATTTTGCTAGTAAAATAGACTCTCGCAATTGCGAGGAAAAAAAAGTTCGAAGAGCTGACGGAAAGGTTGAAAACTTGATAGAAAAATTTGGGATTGACGAGCTTGGCTTGAAGTCTGAAAAGGATAAAAAATCATTGGCTGCTCTGATCAACGAAATCGTCGACGTTCAAAAAAGCGTCAACGAAACCCTCGAAATAATAAAATCACGATCGAGCAAAAGCGAAATAAAAAAAATCGAAGCACAAAGATCGACGAAAAATTCCACCACAGCGAGAAATACCAACAAAAAACAAACCAAGAATGAAACAAAATATGGAAAAAGAAACTCGAAGAAGATTCGTTCAAAAAAGAAAGAAAAATACAAAAGTGGAAAGAAATTTGACGAATTAAAAAGGGTCGAGAAAAACATAAAGAAAACTTTGCCTCGGAACGTTTTTGAGAAGAAAAATCCGACACCGGAGGACAAAAAAAAACTAAAAAGTCGATCAAGTCCGGAAGGACATTTGGATGAGATAGGGAAAGAGATCCGTTCGATTTTAACGGAAGAAAGTGATCAAGACCCAAAGCGATCGACGTCGAACGACTCGGAAGAAACCTCAAATACTTCACGTAAAGTTCGACATCTCGAGATGATCAATAACGATGTTTATCCTCGATATGCACGAGACATCGACCACACAAACATTGCCAATTTCAGAAAATACAGAATCCGAAGAGTTCGTTCCATCGTGTGGAATCAAACGCATCTTCCCTCGGAAGACAGAGAAGAAACGATTTTGAAAAACTTGCCACATTTTTTAGATCGAACGAACATCAGTTCAGATTACAATAAAAATAAGAAAAAAAACGACACGAGTGAAAAAACATCCGTCAATTCTACAACCCCGGAAGCCACGACAACACGTGTGACGAAGAAAAATGAGAGCGAAAAGTTTTCTAATAGTATTAAAAATCTGGAGACAAAGAAAAAAATTGAGACGAAACCAAGAAGTCGGCAGGAAAAGCATCATCATCCAAGAAAAAAGCGCGGAAAGTCTATGATCCGGTTGGCATCGATGTCGAAAAACGAGAAAAAGCTCATAAACGAAAAAAAGAAGAAGCTGAACGGTCACGTGAACTTGGCTCCTGCCAAAGGAGTCAACGCGAATATGCAATTGCCTCATTTCAGTGTTCAAAGGAAATTGCAGTCGAGCCCGAGGATCTCTGGCTCAAGATCGCCGAAGCGAAAAACCAAAAAGTCAATGAAACGAAAAAAAGTAGGAAAACGTTCGATTAAGAAAACTTCAAAATTGGGGGAAAAAAAGGTTTCGAGGCATAATAAAAAAAGGGAATCACAGACGGTGATACCGATGGATAACGGTCACTTAAGAGTCAAGTATATTTATCGGGACGTCACGGAACAAATTCCAAATCGTACGGCCGATTTTCTTGAAAATCATGATCATGAGATGCGGGGGATGGCAAAAGAAACGAAAAATTTTCGAAACGAACAAAAAGCGGTGTTTGCAAGTGTTCCAGTGACGGAGCATCCAGTTACAAATAATAATTGCGCGACTCGTATATGCGATATTGTAGAAACGATCGATGAATTAAAAAACATTCTGACAGCAAGAGGCGACACGTTGATGAAGATAAAAAATTACGAATGCCCTAAGTACGAAGAAATCGGTGACGAAATCGTTCTTTTCTCGAGCGGAATAATCGGTGACATTTTGCCAAAGTCACGTCGTGATCTTGCCGAGGCTAAAGGCATGACCTACGTCAAGCCAGAAGATCTAGAAGACGTTCTCAGGGCCGGGTCTGATTATGAAAATAACGATAACGATCTCATGTCCTTTCCGGGCAACGATCTCTACGTCCCGTGCAATCGTGATGGCGATGACGTCACGTGGTTGACTAGCATCAGCAAACCTAATTATTCCTGGACTCGAGACGATGGTTTACCCGTGTCAGGTGCTTTTATTAACGAATTTTTTTGATCATTGCAAACGCTGAGTAACTCTACGTCGTTGCGGAAATGGAGAAATGATTAATCGACATTTTTAACAGGATTCATAAGAAAAAATGGTAATCTCGAGCTTTACGACGTCGATTCGAAAGATTCGGCCAATTACACGTGTTTCGTCAGTTACATTGACCCTGACAACGAGGAACTGGTCCAGAACAAGTACGAGCATAAGATTCAAGGTATTTTAGCTCTAGCGAAAAGTCTGTGAAGTATCAAAAGACTGGAAAGTTGAATTTTGGAGATCGACCGAGTTTACAAACGTTTTTCGCATTCCCACGTAGTCGTAACCCTGCCGAGGTACACACTGCGCGGTGGAAACCGTTACGAATTGGAAAACTGCGACGAAACGGTGCTCGATGTTCTCGCCTCTCATTTGCCAAGAAAACTGAACGATATTCTTTGCAAACGAAGTATTTGCGATGCCTTCATTTATGCTCCGCGTTGTTACCACAAGCAGGTTTGTGATCAGTCGAAAAAATCACGTATATATGCTGAGAATTGCCAAAGACGAGGAAACATTTTTCTCTTAGATTTCTGTGAGAGCGTTGATCCTGCCATCGAGCACTACGAAACTATTTCCGGTTGGAGGAAGCCAATGCGGACTCCGATGTAAAAAAGCCGTCCAAGACAAAGTTGCTCTGACGTTGAGCAAAAATTTACGAACTGTACTGCAGAAACCGAGTGAGTTGAATATTTAGAAAGATTTATTTTGTCAGCGTAATTGACGCGTCACTCTTTATCGATGGATGAGCATTTTTTTTATAGAGATCTTTAACCACAGTTGTTTTTAGGTTGCCCCATCGCTCCGAGGACAAACTCGTACCAATCACGAATGAGCTTGAGAAAAAATCGAGGAACAAAAGAGGACGAAGCGATGGAAACGCCGATGTCGATGGGCAAGTTGGACTCTTGGTGGGCTGCCCTGCTGGCTATGGCCTTCGCGACAGCCATTGCTGTGAGATTACTACTTCGTCTTGTCTAACCAGTTAATTCCCTGTCACCAATGACTACCCAACGTTCAAATCGTTTCTCCCCCCTCCCCCCGCAATTCCTTTCAGTTCCTTGTTCTCCAGGATCTCACAGCGATAACATGGGTTCTCGGTGTAAGAAATGTCCCCAAGGGACTCATCAGCCGAATGCAGGTGCCAGGACTTGCCGTTCTTGTACTAACCCCTTCGTAGAGGGTTGTTACCAGATGGTAAAATCGACTTTTCCACTTACCATAAACCAAACAGTCGCAATAATTGCTTTTGTTTTTTTTCCATCAGTTTTGGAACTCTTCGTCCGCAGTCATGGCGATTTTAGCGAGTCTCAGTGCAGTCATCACCATTTTCATGATTCTCGTTTGGATGCTTTGCTGCGGCAAAGGGAAAAAATCCAACGCCGCTGGCTCGTGTGCTCGCTCGACCGAGATCGAGCTCGAATATCAGCAAGTACGATTTTCCGCCTGTTCTTCCCGATATTTCTTCAAACTTGCATTCCTCTGAGGCTGAGAAAGCCAGAGACGACCAATAAATTCCCGCGTCTCGACAAAGTCATTTAATAAATTCACTCGCTCCGATATCCGACAGGCAGACCGATCGTTGAGACAGCCATTGATAGAGCCTTGTCGAGACTTAACGGAGGATGAGGAACGTTGGTGCGACTGCGAAAAACTGAAAAAGAAAAAGAAACGATTGCTGCGAAAAAAATTACTTTCTCGTGATGGAGAGGCGCTGGAAAATCTTACTCACAGAGCGGCAGATGTAAGTTTCAGATTTAAAACAGTCGATACTTCCTTGCGAACAGAAAAACTAATCCAAACGGTCCTTCGGCGTCAACAGAGAACTATCGAACCCGATCACAGAGTGGAACGAGTTAGAATAGTGCCCATTTCCTGCATAGATTCTTACCGCTCTCACGGTGGACGTCAATCGAAAAATAGTAAGAACAAAATCAAAAGGGAGCTGCAAAATTGCCCAGACTCCGTAACTCTGCAATTTTTTATTTGAATTTATCGATTAATTGCGCTTCCAATTCCATAGATTGCCCAAAACGATACGACTATGCAAAACCTCCGTTGCCACTACCAGATTTTCCCAGGTGACGAAAAACCCCGGAAACTCTATTGGTCAGCCTCATTAATCTCGTAAGACGAGAATTGGATAGTGAATTTTAGCAGAAAAGCTGGAAACTTGGAGAAGCCATTTATAGACGTTTTACTTTGCATTAATTTTAGATAGACTCACATTTATACACACACACACACATATATATATATATATATATATATATATGCATAGAAATGTATACCATAGAAATGTTTTTAATAGACGGCTGGAACATCGGGTGAAGCCCTTGGGGACATAGGCCATTTATAAAATGTTATTTTAAGCTTTCTGCTAAGTCCGTAAATGTACATCCTTTTTTTTATTTCTCCCTCATTGAGACTCAGGAGATTAAAGAAAAATCAACACATGAATTTACGTTGGTTTCTGCTCCTATGGATGTTTATTGGATATTTACACAAGTTAGCATTCGGTAACAAATTCAGACCCCTGGAGCATCTTAAATGCTACTACAAAGTAATAGATCGGAGGTACATCCCCTTATTTAAGCATTTGATGGCGAAGGATCAGGAACGGCACTCCCAATCCACTGCCGAAGAAGAGAATGAAATACACCGTCAGTTTGTATCTGTTGTTTATGTCGAATGGCAAATTCTGAAACAGAATCGATCGCCGTTGTCACTGTTGGAAGCCCAGAAAACCATTTTTCCATGGATTTTTAATGAGCTATTTAGCAATAATCATTGTTAATTGGCCTGAACGAATTGTTTTGGTAATTTAGAGGAATTTTCTTGCTAGAACATTTCCATAAACTTTTCAACAATTGAGAAAACAAATTCGGGATAGCGATCTTCAATATTTTGCCCAGTTTGGAATGGAATCACGGTTTCAATTTTGGAACACTTCCCATACGAAAATCTGCAATTTTGCATGTGTTTTCTGTCAAAGGAATTCAAAAACTTGACATTTTTCTCATAAAATTTATGATTTTGACGAATTTTTCTATTATGCAACATTTTTCTTCAGGGCAAAGCTGGTTTGTATTTTCAAATCTCTAATATTGGCCATTTTGTTTGCTTTATCAGGCTTTATCGATCGAGTAGTTAGGTTATGTGCGTTTTTAAAAAATTGGCGAGGGGAACATCGTTCACGTTGAAATTTTCATTAGAAAATTTCTTTTTTTTTCTCTTTTTTTATATCGATCAAAGTTGTTGAGGGAATTAATCTGTGCACAAATTTAATTGTGTCCCAAAATCGCGAAATGGAAATATAAATTCGTAAAGGGAAAGAAAAATCGAACAATCGTGGAAAGAGGGCGTTGTGATTAGTTATTTTGCTGGAAAATTAAATCAAATTGGATGATTGACAAAGGATTGTTGAATTTGGAAAAAAACATCGCAGTTCCCTTGATGCGAATTGTGTCGTGAACGATTATGTAAAAGTTTGGAAGGGGGTTCGAGGAAAAATGGAAGGTTTATGAAAAAGTAACTTACGCCGCCAACGCGACCACCATGATCGTGAGAAGCTCGCGCCACGCTAGTTCCGAATCTCCTTATTAATTGATTGGCAAACATTTTGTTGCTTTGTTTTAATCGAACAATGGATTCGCCAAAATATGATCGAACCGAGCCGTTCGAACACCACCGACTACAGTGTTTTTCCTGTTACTCAAGATGGCCGTCGTGTTAGTGCAGATGGCGCGCCCAACGACACTACTCTAGTCAACTTGACACACTGCACGATTACAAGCCGGAACTAGAGTAACCCCTTTTTTTTGCTATTCCAATTTTCAAATCAAATCGGCACGAAATTGTCTGTTTGGTCGCGAACATCTCAAATGTAACGTTTGTTCGATTATGGTCCAGCTTGATAATTTCTAAATAAATAAATGAATAATGAACTGTAAATAACTATTTCACGTGAAATAATTTCGATAACATATGCTTGATGGCAACAAAACTCAATAAATAATATAAACAACTTGTGATGATCTGATCAGAGTTCGAACGAGTTTTTGAAAAACGAACGCCGAGATTTATAAATAAATTAGAAAATCAATCTAGTTTTGCTACGAAGAAAGTAACTGTGTTCAGAAATCAGGCGTTTTCCCTGCTAGCGCGGGTAAACGCACATATACAAAGGAATTTACGTCCGGGCTTACTAATGGCAGCAGTGGCGGCAAGGCGTGCGTAGTAAGAACGATGTGGCAGCACTGATCGGAAGTCTTCAAAGTTCAAAGCATTGCAGTCACTATACCAAGAGAAAGAAGAAAAAAAGGAGAGAGCATTCGGTGCTGCTGGTGCCTGGTGGTGACTTTCCCCTTCCACTGTTACACTCGAAACTCAGAAACACAAGCACCAAGCAGTAGCACTACATAACTACATTTCGTAGTTTATACACAGGACGATACGACAGTTCAGTTAACACTGAAATATCAATTTTTTGTATTTCAACGGAAGAGCTCGAGATCCAGACGAAGTTATAGAATCGATCGTTGATATCGTGAAAAATACAATTTAATAATGGTTCGTATTTTAGTAAGAAAACAATGGATTCACCATTTCGAAATACACGAATACGATACTTCAACATTTAGAGGTTATGTAAACGAATAAATCGAGTTTTTAGCAAATTTTAACGCTCGAATCACTCAAACGTTTATTGCTAACTGCAATTTCGTCAAACCGATTTTAAAATTACACTATCGAGTCATTAAACTCATTATTTTATTCCCTTCAAATTGAACTCCCTTCAATTTTCGTCTAAACAAATTTTGACGTCAATCCCGCCAATAATTCGTACCTTAGGATCGATCAATTTTTTTCCTCGTTCGTCCCAGATCGATACGTTTCACTTATTATTTCTTACGATTCCTGCAATATGTTGAACAGTCGGTCGCAGAATTCCTGAAGGGTTTGCCTTCCTACGACGAAAACAACTTTGCCAACTTCCACACAGACAACGGTAACAGAACGTGCGTCAAAAGGCCCTCAGTTTACCTGCCGACTAAAGATTATCCCTCTGAACAAAGTAAAAATCTTTTTACAATTTTGATAAATTCCTTTTCCTCAAACACGCAGGTGACTCCATTTTTAATTTTACTTTTAAGTTATAGTGACAGAAAAAACGACGATACTCTTGAGGTACCTTCATCAACAATGGGACAAAAAGGTAACGTTGAAAAAAATTCCCCTCGAGCATTCAAAGACCAAAATGAATTGGCTTCTCAAGGTCGCGATTTTGAAACTCACGAATAAGACTGGAAAGCAAAAATCAACTTTATTTCAACGTTGAAAAAAATCATTCTTTCCAGAATCCAGAAAAAAAGCGAGAACTATTGACAGTAGTTGGAGAATCACAAGAGGACACGACAGGGACGCGCAGTAAAAGGCCACGCCTGGAGTTGAACAATGCTCTGTAAAGAGATTTTCAAAGAGAAGTAAAAAAAAACGAGAAAGCAACGAGAGAGAAATATCCTTGAGTAATTAATCCGATTTGCGAATTGGTTTTGCTCGCAGTTGTTTCTTGGGACGGTTAAATCGTTGAAAGAAGCGACGAGACAATTGGCTCATTATTCAATTGTTTTGACTCTAATTTTTTGTGGCGTGGTATTGCAGAATATTTCCTTTGATTGGATTTGAGTGGAAACGAGAGAAAAAACGAGAGTGAATTTTTGGAGTACGACTGATTTATTTGAAAATTCGTCACAAAACACACCATTTCAGTTATTTTATTTTGTAATTCTAAACTTGCATACATCCAGGCGCTTCTTTACTTCGTTGTTAAGATTATTTCATTTTTGCAACATCGTATCAACGACGTGTACAGTAAACTTGAATTTACTTCGGGAATCGTGGTCAAACCTGGCATCTCGGACGAATTCTCGTCCCTGCGAAATCTTCACTCATTTCAGATAAAAAATTGTAAAATAATCTCCAATGATGGAACAATGCCAGATGTTTAACGATTCAATGAATACGTCGAACACATTCGTTATTTCGTTCATTACCCGATAGAACTGTAATTACTTAAAATATATTGTACTATTTTCCAACGCTATTGTCTTCTATTTTGCACAAAACTGATTGAACACATTTTACAAAGTAACGCGAGGTGTACACGTTATTCCATTATAAACTTTCCAGCCGCCGGAATAAAACCAACTCGAACGATTCATTTGTATGCATTAAGAACTATCCAATAAATCAATGTGCAATCAATTACGAATCTTATACTTGTATTATCGCAAATTTAGCACAAGTATATTTGTAAAGCGTGTTGTCGATATATATATATTTTTTTTTTTTAGTTTTATTATTTCTACACGTCATTTTGTTCGAAGGCACGTGATTACTAATGCAGATTTTTAAGGAGGTTGGCTACATACGATAATATGATAAGAATTCAATAAAATTTGGTGATGATATTCTTTAGCATCAAATACGATTACACAATTTTTCCAAATTTTTCGTCTACATAGTTGTCGAATAATTGGAGTTTACAATATGCAAAAGATATACCTATATATATATCTGAATCCTATGCTTACGCGTGTAAACTCTAGTGTTCAATAACTCGAAAACTATGTAGAATAAAAATCTTAAAAAAATTGTATATTCATATTTAACATTAAAGAATATACTCACCAAATTTCATTAAATTCTAATCATTTCGAATTTTCCTATGCTTTTAACATGGCAACATTGTTGTGTGTAGCAAACCTCATTAAATAATCAATCCGTGTATGAAAAGTGTAAGTTACGAAAGTTTTATCGCACTTTCTGTCGAATCTGTTGAATTCGAACAGTAATCTGGTCGTCAACTTCGACAACTTGTCCCTTAGAATTACTATTTGTTTCTCATTCAGACAGTTTTGTATTTCGAAGAAGGGTCATCGGAGTACTCGGAATTTCTAGTAAATTACGATTGGCACTAGAAATTTCAAGTGTCGCTCAGCGAGATCTTCGACTTCGAGTTTTGAAAAGTGAGCAAATAATTTGTCAAGTTTGAAAGATCCGCCGTATAAGGGCAGAAGATTTTAGGAAAGACGACATGGTCGAACGGTGACGCTGAAATCAAAACATATTTACAAGATTGGTCACGATAGTTTTCACCTTCTGTCTTCCTCCAATCGCACGATGTTTACACCGGCCAGAAATTTGCGAATCAAATCCTCTGTTTCTAATTCTTCAAAGTCAGAAAAAGTAAATAATCGAAATTTCGTAATCTTGGACGAATTAAAAATAAAAGAAGCGATAATTTCAAAAGCACTCACGTCTCTCGTATTGTTTGAATTTTGTTACGATAATTATAGATGTAGCTGAAAATTTTTGTAGTAATCTACCCACATTCGAGAGACACTGTTTTGACTACTTTCCGTGACGTAATGGAAACGTAACCTCAAAAAATAGCGACAATCAATTCTCCTGATCTGACGTTCTGTATTTAAGGATTTGTGTTTACAAATAAAGCCTCTGCGACTAGTGATACATTTTTAATGTGAAGTGATTAAATAAGTGCAGTGATGAACCCATAATTATCCACCGGATATGACTCAATTTTCGATGTTTTATCAAGTTATGAAGGTTAAAAAATGCATGAAATAGAAACGTTAGACGAGCTTTTCTATCGTCCAAATTCTCGAACATTTCTATTTATAAATTCTCCTATTTATTTATAGGTCGCAGCGGGCCACTACGAGGCAAGGAACTGGGATCGTATACTGGGTTAATAGGGAGGTTGGTTTTCAAAATGGTTACTTAAGAAACCCAATTTAAATATTTCAAACCCACCGTCTGGACATGAAAAACAATCTTTTTTCCATTAAAATTCCGATAATTCTTAAAATTCATTTACTGTATTATTTTCTTCTCCGACAAATTCTCGTCAATGAAATAACTCCCAAAACTTACAAAATATCAACCGAGAGCTCAGCTCTGATACGATTCAAAAATGTTCAAAATTCACGCGTACAAATTGATTCTCCAAAATTTCTTCCGGTCTATTCAAAGTTTGACAGAAACTCAATCAGCCGCATGTAAATTTCGTTGACGATACATCTTTCAGTATTTTTACATATTTATAAAAAAAACAATCGGCAATATTTGCTGATAAATGTTGGAAATGAGTAAATTGAAGAAAAAGGTTAAAAAATTTTTTTGTTCAGTTTTTAGACACTTTTTGACGTTAATGACTTTGACGTTATTTTTGGATTATCCAGACTCTTGCAGAATGGCTATAGACACAATGGGTTTGATGGGTGGAACGGATGGTCTTCGGGAAATCAGTATGCGCCTGGAAGAGAGTCACTTGACTTATTTGCAACTTGACGAGAGTCCGTCCAAGTTGCAGGCGAGACAGAAACTGGAGGGTTTCATAAAGGAATACCTTTGCCACGTACCTAACGAGAGGAAATACGTATTTCAAGAAACGGCAGATATACTCCATCGTTCTGCGGCGACGGTGAAAGATTTCAGCGGTTATAGAGCTTGCACAGCCTGGAGAGCTCTGTCCCTTTACGCGGCCAACTTACTCGCTCAACCCTGGCGTAAGGAGTACAGAACGTTGAGGGTTCGTCAGTTTCTTTCTTTTTTACGTAAACTTTTCGAGTGCGCACCTCCTATAAGTGCATATTGGGTCAATCTGACCTAAGGCGGTTTTCAAATCGTTGTATTCCGGTAAATATGCGTTTTTTGTGTTTTTTTTTTGTCGAAACGTTTTTTGAAGTAAATTATCCATATGTTGTGAGCTTAAACTTATTTTTGACGAAAACGAAAATTAAATGCCAAACAATCGGTGATAGAAAATTATTGGGGTCAAAACGACCCAGTGTGCACCAGAAGAGTTAATTCATTCCAGCCAATGGATTAATGTGGAATTACGAAATAAAAATATGAAAAAATCGTGGAATATCTTTTGTAGACTTACAGCGGCTACTATAAACACGAAATAGAAGCTAATCTCATCGGCGCTGAATTGATGTTCGAACTGATGGGCTACAAGCATACCGGCCTTGGTGTACTTACACTCGAAGGGCCTATAGATCCTGACAGGGTTTCCAATGTCAGCAGAGATGCGATCGTCGCGTTTGTCGAGTGCCAGGTGATTTTTCGTTCCATCACCACAATTTATCTCGTTAATTCCCATTTGACTGGCATATCGGAGTAACTGCCTTGACCCTAGAACTACAAACCCATTTTTTTTTTACCTTTAAACTCCAAACCAGGGTAAATATTCACCTCACGGGTTTCTTGTCCGTAAAATCGTTCTGAAAGCAGCAATCTGACTTATAAGTACATGAATCTTTTCGTTTTGTCATGCCAAAAAGAATGGTGAAGAGCAAATTTAATTTCATCAAGGTTTAGTTGGAGAAAAATCGATTAAAATACCTAGAAAAGCTGAAAAGTTAATTTAGGAACGTAATTCGAAACTTATAGTTCTAGGGCTACTGATACTCATCATCATTGTCACATCGTAGTTGCTTCGTTGATGAAGAAAAAGAAATTCCGAAATAATTTGGATTTCATGGTTTTTTCAGATATTGAAAGAGATATGGGAGAACGTGTCACAAAAGTTTACAGTCTCGTGGCTGGAAGTGCTCGAATTTCGTTGCAATTCGGTCGGGACACCAGAGCAAGCAATGAGAGCGTTAAATTTTCGATTTCTCGAGCGTCTCCATCAGACTCGAGATAAAAATTCTTCGAGCAGTTATCGCGATTACATAAACACGCAACAGCCAATGGGAATAGAAGTACCGATTCCGCCCCTCGTAGGGCCAACAATTCCTTATCACGCGATAGCGAAAAATTACAACTCGACGATAATGCCTAATACTTGTAAGCCCGAAAACGTTTATTCGCTCGATGGAAATTATTATTACGCACCGATGGACCCAATGAGCTTGCCGAATCGCTGCGCGAATCCTTATCTGTGCAGGCCATCGATCAATCACTATTATCCTTTGGGACAAAGCCAATCGACCAATTCAATGACGATGCCAGGAATTTCCGGGAGTCACGTGACCAGAGTACCGACCGGAAGATTAATCGAACTCGATCCACCGTTGCCCGTCGCTAATTATGAGCTTAATCATCCGATCCTCAATGAGATTTCTAACCGAGCGACGAAATCTCGTTCTCGCGAGGTTGTCGTTGACGACGACGAGGTTGATTTCCGACGAAACAACACGAGCTCGAGTTTCGATGATCGTCAGGATTACGCGAGAGTCGATAAACGTCCGAATCCCAAAATATCTCGTCACAACGTCAACACCAAAGACGACGATTGGGAATTCGTTTATAAGAATTTGGAGAGTCGCGGTTACTCCAAGGACCTTGGAGAACGGGACGACGTACTGAGGAAAAAAGATTCGTCCGTCGATGCGAAAAGCTCCGCGAGATCGCAACTTAAAAGTTCTCGATCACTCGCGCCTCTCGAGCCGGAGGATAAATATGAAAAATACAGTGGCATTCGGAGCGCGAGAGACGAGAAGAAACGAGTTTCCAACGCCGCGCAAACGAGCAAGCCCATCAATTTCAACGATTCCAACTTTGATCTAACCAACGGACAAGAAAATCGCTCAAACTTATCGGAATTTCGGAAAAAAGCATCTTCCCTCGATTTTACTCAAGATTGTCTTGTTCTCGATCCAATCTCCGACCAAAATTTGATCGGCTTCGAGAAAAATGGTAAAAAATATAGCAACACACTTAACATGCCGAGAAACATTTACAAAAACGTTGTCGATGCCAAACTCGAAGCTAGAGTCTTCAAGAAACACGACACCGAACAACATATCTCCGCCGAACGATGGAGTTGCGGTACTTGCACATTCTTCAATTCACGAGACCGAGAGATTTGCGAAATGTGTGGAAAATCTAAACGCAAAGGCAACGAGGACAAACCGTTGGCGAGTGGAGGCAAAGAATGTCCCAAATGCACTCTCGTCAATGACAAGAATGCCTCACAATGCGAAGTTTGCACGGCCAGCTTGAAAGACTCTCCTACTTATATCTGAACGAACCTTTCTTCATTTTTATCATGTCGAAGTTTGCATCGTTGGGATCCAACGAATTTATCATTTTTTCAGAGCTTCCGCGATTTACTTCTTCAAGGATTTTCGTAAAATTTTCCATTTCGCCATTTCCGTCCGTTCGTGCCCAACGAGCTCATTATTTCCACCGTAATCAAAATCCTAAAACATGTTGCTTTTATCTTCAATTTTCCAAAATTCCCAAATCGATAAATATGAAGAAATTGTCTCGCTCTTTAACGATGCAAACTTCAACGCCTTTTTGTTCTGCTTCGCGTCGATTACGCAGCAACGAAATGTAGGATTTTCCGAAGGTTCTAAAAGCTAAAAATTCACTATTTGAATTTCCATGTTTCGATAAAAAACAAGCGAACGGCTCGAAAAAATATTCAATTTCACAAAAGCGTCAATTTTTTTTTTTTTTTTTTTTATGAATTGATCAACAAAGAACGCTCCTGAGGTGACTCGTAGGTTTCGATCGATAAAACTGAAACAGTAAAAAGGCCTAAAGTTCTGCAAGGAAAAATCTAAAAACTAAAACAGGCCTGCCAAGATGTAAAGAATTCAACGCCCGGAGTAAAATTTAGTTCTTTTACGAAAACGAACTCAAGATTTCTGAGGGTGAAAAAAAAGTCCGACCTAAAAATGTGTCGAGACGATTATATCGACCGTTGATTCGTTCGTTATCGCTGATGAAAATATCTACGAAGTTGCCCCTTCTCCCCATGGTTTTTCAGACTTTTATTCACAGAGATAGAAAAAATCATCGTAAGCAAAAGAGCGCAGCACAAAGCCCGAAAAAAAAGTTGATCGTCAATTTTTTTCCGATATTTATTTAAACTGTATTATAAGATTTCAATATTTTATTATTGCGACTGCTTCGATTAATGTTATTTCACTAAATTCGTGAACATTGCATAATTCCCCAATTAGACGCGAATCAAAAGTATGAAATTATTTCGAATTAATTTCTTTTTTAACATTAATTATTTATCGATTTATCAGTTAATTTCATTAATTATTTACGTTGACGGGCTTTTTTAATTAATTGTTGGTATTATTATAATAATAATTATTATTATAGGATTTTTATGAATATTTTTAAACAATAGGGACCCCATTGATCGATATTTTCTTTTTGTTACGACTGAAGTCATTATAAATGTATGTACAGTATATATTTGGCGTTGGCTCCTCGATTTTCATATCTACGATTCCGAGCAACGTTAATGTCCTCTCGAGCTTGGTAAAAAGTCGAGTTATAAATCAAGATAAATATATGAACCATTGTGAAGGAATGAAAAAAAAATCAGATTCGACGTATTACTATTAAAAATACACTTTATTTGGGATTCTTTAATAAATTTGTATGAAAATTCTTGACACGAAAACTAACAATTTTCTTCTATGAAGAAAAATTTTCTGACGTCAAGAATTTCAGATTTTTAATTTCCAATTTTTCTCATCTAAACGCGTGTAAATTGAATTCGCGTTTCGTTTCTGAGCTGTAAAAAAAGTGTTTAGGATTTTTTTTTTCAAATCGGCTCATAGCCTTTCTGGCTTTCGGCAAAAAAATTCTTACTATATTTCTTTTGCAACTTTTTAACGAAACGTGAATTCAATTTACACGCGTTTAGATGGGGAAAATGAGAAATTAAATAACGCGAATTCTAAACGTCAGAAAACTTTTCTTCCTGTCAGAAAACTTTTAGTTTTGGTGCCAAGAACACTTTTACAAAATTTTGAAAGAAGCCTAAATAAAGTTACTTCGTGATAGTAATACCTTAACGACGATAAACCGATTATTGGAATTTAACGAGATTCAAATATCTGCGAAATATGAATTATTAGTTTTTCTAGTTCGTCACACAGTCGAGGCACTAATAGACGAGTTTAAAATATTGAATAAATTTAATATGAGAAGCCCTCAAGTAGGCACAGTATTTTTCGAACTTACACGTAGTCGCGATACGGATTTCACCGTTATGAGGTGAGTTAATAAGAAGAGAGTGTAATTTTATAGTGAAGAAACAGAAGATAAGCGATCGGAAGAAATATTGCATATTAAATTTGCCCAAGAATACACAAAAAAAAACGTAAATCGACGAAAGATTTTTATCGCAGTCAGTTGCTCCGTACGTTCTGTTGTTAAGAGAAAATCCACGTTTGTTTGTATCAACTTTAAATCGTTTGCAAATGCAAAGGAAAAAAGATAAAGGAATGAACCGAAAAAAAAGTGGAATTGAAATAATTACAATTGGTTCGTCTTACGGAGTTCAGCAGTACGTGGTCTAGTCAAAAGTGCACGAAAATTAACGTCGCTCTCCATTCTTACAATATGCAACTTGTGCTTTTTTGTCTTTTTTTTTTTTAACTCGCCAAAGGACCAACGTATGTTTCAATAAAATTTAACTGAACTAGACGAGGCTGTGCGGAAACAAAATTTTCACCTCTTTTCCTTATCATCTCTGGCCATTCCCTTGAGTATTTTAAAATTGTGAAAACATGACGATTCTTCAGCAAATTGAAACGTCGTGCACCTCTGCCATTTTTAGCCTCGATTTTCTTGAGGTGATCGTTGCTCAAGAATAAACGGTTCGGAGGATTGTCAGGCGATGTAACGAAATATTAAAACAGATGCTCGCCTAATCCATACGTTTATTCGTTCATTTTATTAGTGTTTATTCGACCAGAACAGAGCTCTGGATACGATTCAATGTGCAAGGATGGGGAACACATAATTATAAATCGCAGGAAAGAATGTTAGAACGAGCAAAACGTTCAGGGGTTTCCCGGTGCACGCTTTGCTCATGAAAGGGTAAAAAAAATCGTAAGGCAAACTGATATCCAGATTTGGTCCACCGGCGTAATAATACATGGACGGCGTGGAAATGTCAGTGAAGGTAACGAGACTCGTTAATTCGAGGTTCAAATGATTCGAGCAATTTTTTTCAACGCATTTTGGCCACGCCAAGTCTTTGGCCTCGGAGAACGTTAAAGCGACACCAGCGATTTTATAATTATCAATTTCCTCGTGATTCGGTAATATCGTGTACAGAAATTCCAAGTGCATCGAAGTCACAAGAGCCGAACACCGGATTTTATCGCGAGACTCAAATCCTGTAACGACGTTACGTGGCATTCTGTCGAGCAATATTTGGCTCCACTTCGAACGATCGTTCATCGACGTGTCACCAATTTTCGAAACGTACGTTCGAAACATTTCGACCTGTGTCACACCCTCGAGAGCCTCCTCGAGCATTAATTTCAATGTTTCGTTTTGCAGCCTCATGCAAGTGACTGAGGAAGAAAAATTACTAGTTTCCACCTCAACGTTGCAACGAAGTTTGACATTTTCGTTGAAACGCACGACGTACCGATCACCCGACATACAATTACCATTTTTTCCACCCATTGCTAGTTTCAAATGATAATTAGAACTGTTCACACTTATGTTTCCTTTCGTAGCATCGTTCGACGCATTCACTATCGAAAAACCAATTATTATTGGCTTTCCGAACGTGTACCCGGGACTACCACTTCGCAAATATTTCTGCTCCCTTCCCTCGCCAGTCCAGTCGTAAGTCACTTCGAAATGTTGATAAAAAATCTCGGATACGTTGCTCAGCATCAAACGCAATTCGATACTACGAATTCCGCTCGTACCGTTATGAAAAAACGTGTAACGTACTCGCTTTATCACGTTTTTGCATTTGCCACTCGTACACGATTGTTCCACAGTTTTTATTTTACTGCAATTACTCCAAATTTCCCAACAATGAAATGTTTCCAACGAAAGGCACACGTTGATCGGACAAGACTGAAAACAAGACCCCATCGATTTTTCTGTGAGAGACAAACTTTTTTTTTTAACGATTCGAGTGCATACTGGGTCATTTTGACCCCAACAATTTTCTGTCACCGATTGTTTGGCATTTCGACGAATTTTTTGAACATTATCATTTTCCTCAAGTAATAAATTTAGAGTCATAAAATATGAATAATTGGCTACGAAGAACGTCTCTGCCAAAAAAAAAAAAAAAACAAAAAATTCATATTTACCGGAATACAACGATTTGACAAACGCCTTGGGTCAGATTGACCCAATATGCACTTATGGGGATGTGCACTCGTTTCTAGTTGAAACGATTCCTGCAGAACGTTCTCGAATATTTTTAGAATTCAATGAGACACAAACACGTCATTATTTTTCCCTCAATTATGTGACAATCGTAACTGATCATTAATCCTTATTAATAATAATTCGTTCATTATTTAGCAAGTATGATTTTCCATGATTTGATCGATTGACACTATCTGCGCTGCATGATGAGATAAAACAGTTTTTCGTGAAACGTAAATTCATCCGCTCAAAAATTTCAGAGTTCAATTTTTTGAAGAAAATAAAAATGAGCTGTCGGTTTAAACTGTAATAAGAGTTTTTAAATGCTTACATGATTGTCCGAAGAAATGAACGTCGAGTTGAAGAGATGAGGCGATGCAATTATCCTCAAGTCGTTGTACGTTTCCGTAAACAGATAAGCATTGTTATTACTCAGATCTGTCTGCAAACATGTCCACTTTAATGTTTCCAGATATTTGACTTTTCTGCCGAATGTACATCGGCTGTCGAGTCCAGATTGCGGGAGCTCTGCATAATTGAAAAAAAAAAACGTTGATTAATAAATTGAGAATTATGGACGCAATTGTCAAGAACTTGGTGAACGAAATTTTCTTAATGAAAATATGAAACTAATTACCCATTGGTTTGAGGACATTGTTGTGGATTTTCCACACATTATTTTTGTGTTGATAATTTGAAGAGAAATTGAATTCCAATGGCATCGTTATATCAGGGAAATGCCACCCATATTTTTTCAGGTTTATCGAATATTTCGATTGCTCGAAATCTCGTCGATTTTGTAGAGTCTGTGATTTGGAAAAAAAAGTCGTCAATATTGAATGCAGTGTGGATTTTTTTCAACTTCTTCAGTCCACCTTTCTCAAGCGATACGCACCGGAACTTCACTTATTCCATAAATCGGTGGAAGATTGTCATAAGCGATGCAAAATAAGTTACTGGCCAATCTCTCTAGAATAAATTGCGTATTGTTGCGTTGAATGAAATTCTTTGTGTAACAATATCGACTGTCATACATTTTTGGTCGATGGTTGTCGCAACCCGAAAATGCCGACATTTGGAAATCATTGCAGTCGGGATCGCAACAACAATTCACGTCACACGATGATATCTACGATAAACGATTATCAAAATTCATCATTTTTCGAACGACTCAAATCTGATTACTTGAAAAAAATTACGAATTATTAATATTTATTAAATATTAATAAATATTAATGTTAATATTTATTGACTTATTGATTAGTTGATAATAATAAATATATAATATTTGTTAAATGTTAATTATTAATATTTATTCAATAACCTTCAAGTCACACGTGCACATTTCCGAAAGTTTTTTCGGAAAATGGTTAATTGTTTGGTCCACATCGTTCCGCGACGTTGTACTAGAAATGGTGATTGCGGTTGTCGAGGACACTTGATCAGTTTGAGAAAACGCGGTGGTGAAATTTTCATTCGTGATCGCCTCGGTCGTGAAGACAGTGAATATTTCGTCGCTTGATTTTTCCGTCGGTCCATTAGAGTTTCCAGAGGAAGGATTTGCCTTTGATACAAAATCCTCACAAGGTGAACCATCGGTACAGTTCGATATATTGATATCATCGATGTCTATGGCAACGCCATTGTGCAAGAGAAAAACGAGGCCAAGAAATGATAAAATTTCCATCGCAAACTCGTCGCCTTTCATTTTTATTTATCGAATTTCGAACTCGAGCACTTGTAGTTAATTAACTCTTCGCTGAATTTTTTCGCTGGAGAAATTCATTGAATCATAATTGACAACCAAATTTAACAAAATTTTTGGCTATTATGTGGATCTGCACGTTCACTGTTCCCAGACTTTCTGTGAGTAACTCAAACCTGTCGTCACCATTGGCCAATAAACTTGGAGTTTTCAGTTGAAGCGTCATTCCTAAAAATTTATCTTTCAGACGATCCTGCCAACCACCTGAAGAAAGAAATTTAATTATGACGTTAAAAAGGGTAAGAATAGTTGAAAAAACTTGATTCAACAAAAACGAAATTATTTTGACTTTGCGTTGACTTACCAACGGGTTTCCATGTGTAACATTTGATATCGTGTGCACCAGGAGACAAGGGCACGTTCACAACTCCGTAAGCAATGAATAATATTCGATTATTATTGTCACGACAGAAAATTTGTAAAAGCAATTTTGGTGCACCTTGCAATGTCTGAGTCGAGTAATGCAAGTCAATCGGATGATCCCAAATCGATTTATTCGTATAAGGATCAGAACATTCCTGAGTTTGACCTTCGGGAGATCCTTCTAATAATTTCCATCCACTTCCTATTCATTCAAACGATTTATACATTTTGTTGAATTTATTGTTCTTATTTCTTTCTTAATTCAGTAAAACAATGCGTTGTTACTTTTTCATACACGTACCAGCATGAAAACTCCATTTACAAAAGAGAGACGACTGTTTAAAACTTTCCGCGGAAACTATTTGTCCCAAAATGTGCAATTCAGCCATAGCACTCGATCATCCTGTTATCTAAAAATGATCAGACGATCGAGGAGCAGAAAACTTCATTTTATTTTAAATAATTTATTGTTTTTTTTGCATTCGCAGCATTTTGAGCTGACTGCGTGCGATGCAGTGCTATGAGAACATTCCGTGATTTAAGGGATGAAAAAACAATGTGCAATTGATTCTCGTCGACTCACCTGTCGATTGAAATGATATATTTTAATTAATTTAATTATCTTAACCAATTGTACCAGTTCGTAAACAAATTTGACAATTGATTGTTGAAATACATTGATGCTCTGCAGGTTTTCTACGACTGACAAGCGTCCCTAACTAAAAGCCAAACAAACCACCTGAGCAGGTGCGATCTTTCGACGTTTGTAAAATCGATAGCAACGACCAACAGTCGCTGTCGCGGTGCAGGAACGTGTGCACCCTTCGTGTACCAACCTTATCGATTGCTGGTCATGGGATTGAAAAAAAAATTGCTCTGTTCACGACCAGATAGCGTTGAGAGATCGTTTTTCCTCATAATTAGAAAACCGGGCTAGATGGGACGCCGCTCCTAAGGCCTACATTATTTTTCTTTCTTTATTTAATAAAAAAAAAATCAATTAGAAAACGCGACTGTATCGAGTAATTGTCTCGTAGCTTTAACTTTTGCGTATATTTCTTCAGAATATATTTAAACAACATTCGCAACATTTCCCAAATGAAAGAAAACACACGTTGGGCCCAACTTTATAATTATCGAATTTTTGCAAATGATCGATGCTTCGGAATTCGAAATTATACACGAATCCACAACAAACATCGATACATGATAATCCCAAGAGTTACGAATAAATTTTAAATATTAATATGCCATATTTTCGTTTACATAATATCTCTCTCTCTCTCTCTCTCTCTCTCTGCAGAATTTCATTTCTCCAGAGTGCAGTTTAAATTTGAAAAATGCGAATCTACGCTGTTTGTATATTTGGAATCAATCATTTCGTAGTCCATTTATTCACGAATGATTGTAAAATCAGTGAATTAAATGGATGAACAAATAAAATGAGAATAAAATTAATGAAAAAGTAGTTGGTGCTCGTGTTGTTTCAGTCGATCGTAAATCACCTCGAAGCTCTTCGTACCAATAAATATCAATAGGACAATACTTCAAATATAAATTTATGCCAAGGCATAACGCAGGAGTCTTTTTACATCAGGCACGCGCGATTTATTATGTTGAAATGTTTGCAAAGATAGCCCGTTCGACAGAAGAAGAAGAAGAAGAAGAAGAAGATACGATGAAAAAGAAGAACGAGTGGGAGTTGGAAAAGCTATGGTCAAGTTTCTGGAAGACGTGGGATGTTATCGTACGTCGACACGCTCGTTGGTTCGTCCATGATTCTTCCACTGCGACCCTTATTTTTTTGTTGGTCCTACATTTCCACTTTTTTTTACAAGAGATTCTTTTTTTTTTTTGCTTTTTTAAGGTATCAGTAAAGCCCATCCGGTTGGACGAGTACGATACCGGAAGTATCGTCATTCTTGGGCTCTACGCGATTGGAGGACTTTGAGCTTAACGTGGTACGAGCCAAGGGTGAAAGGCGAGTACGTGAGAATGAAAAATAAATAAGTGAGGGTGTGATCCGTGTTTGAAAATGTCCGTTGGCACGAAATCGAAATGAAAAACGTTGGAAAGGCCGAAGAGTATACGAAAAAAAGCACTAAAGCGTGTATTTTACGTCGCCTTCGTTCACTCCGTTCTTCGCAAAACACCTACGGGCTCGAGCAGGCGACAAATAATTTCAAGCTTTTTTCCCAGGATCTCAATTATTCACTAGGCCCCGAGGACTGGAAACAAATTATTCAAACTCACCATGAATAAAGAGCGTAATTACATAACTATCTCATAATCTGATGCCCGAAAAGTACGTTCTACGTCGCGAATCAACCATTTAAAGCAAATATTTCGGCGTATGTCATATTCGTAGGAATTTTCGTTTCCCAAAATATTTTTATAACAATATTTTTATAATAAAATATTTTCATGACAAATTCTCATAATATTTAAATATAATATTGAAATATCAAGGCGGGATTTTCAACAGGATGTCATAGAGCGGCTGACGGTTATATATGAGACTATCTACATATGTAGATAAGCATATTATATTTACTTATACAATATATAAACAAAGTAAGAGGAAACGCTCTCACTGCGAAGAGGCTCTTAATCCGGAGCAAAACGAGTGCAGAGTCAGGAATGAATTTGCGTCGTTAGCAAGACTTGGTGAAAATATAAACCTATATATGAATATATGTGCATTTTATATATGTATACAAAAAGGTAAAGGCATGTATATGCATTATCCTGATACGGAGATATAAGCTCTGAGAAGGTCCAGTCCGAAAATTTAAATGAGTGTAAATTAGGATCCTTCGTGCAACGTAGTTTCGTACACGTAGTTACTTACATATATATATATAGATGCATAAATAAATGCACGTTAAGAGGACGCACCACTTTAACTGGAGACGCGTCTAAGCCAGAGCTTTCGTCTATCTATACACGGAAAAGAGGGATTTTTAGCTCGACACTACCAGCGGATACAGGAGGAGCTTGCGATTTTTGAACTTTTCTCCTCATTCGATCGTGGGGTGTAAAAAAATGCGAGAAACTTTCTTCGTGTTTCTGATCTCAGGAGAAAATTTAAACTCGATGATCTACCGCCTGCTGTGCGACAGATCTCGCCAAGTCTTCCTGTTTTCTGGTTCTGAATCGGTCAACGGAATCGAGGTTCGAGTGTACCTTTGAGATCCGTCCAAAGAAGTACCGCCGCGCGGTGTCCTCCTCTTGGCGACTGTACACAGCAGGCCAGGATAACGGACTTCCTGATGCTTTCTCACTCCAGAAAAGAGAGCCCCGCATCTACGCTTGGTAGGATATCACGTAAATTTGTGGTTGTGGGTCCGCGTGTTTGGAGAAGGGAAAGGGGTAGAGCGAAGAGACTTTCGCATGCTAAATTCGGCGCAAGCCGCGCGAATATTTTCCTCTGTATTCAGCGAATTATTATTCTTCGGTCAGCCGGTCGCGGCTCGAGAGAAGAAATTACTTGGAGGCGCTGTTGTGACGGTTTCCGTGACCGGTGTTGCACGTAATTCTGGAATATAGAGTCGCATCTCTCTTTCATCCTTTCTCTCCAAACTCTTATTCTCTTTTTATAATTTTCGTTCCTCCACAGAGTGTGCAAGAATTGCACGTGACTATCGTTGAAAGAGGATGCATCTCTTTAGACGCGGGACTTGTTCCACGAATGGAATTATCCTCTTGACGATGTAGACTCGGGGTGAGGATGATTCAATCGAGGAACAAGTGGATATGGGTGTGAACGCTACCAACACTTGGGAGGGGATGAAGAGCCGCTTCACAGGATATCCTTCCGTCAAGGGGCAAGCAATTCACGACAGAGAGAAGCGCCAAATTGGGCTCCGCGCAACCGAATTTCAAATGATTCGATCCTCCTAAGAAGGAGCAAATAAAAAGAGATGTAAGACATTTTTGCCGATTAAATAAAAGACAAAATGGCACGAGCAGAGAAAGAGGAAAAACTCCGAAGAACACCAGGCGAAAGGATGATTTCCCTAAGAAGGCTAACTAAGTCGATCCGTTCGGTGTCTGCAACGACGAGCATTGCCATATACACCTACATGTATATCTCTATATAAACATTTGTTACACTACGTGGTATTCTACAAACACAGGCGTTGCCGAGACGTCGGGCAACTACTCGGTACGATGAAGTGGCAAGAGGAGAGCTTGCTTCAAACGAAATTAGCTACACCGGAGGGGCAGAGAGGCTTGGCATTTTATTAGTCGACGACAAAATAAAAATGAGCTACGTGCCGAGAAAAGCGAAACTGTTATGGAAAGGGGAACAGCGCGTAGAGAACAACTACGAGACGGCACGTTGTTACATGACTGACTCTCTACTTACCTCAAGCTACGTATAGGTCATTTCACGTCGAAGCCATGGAATCGACCTGTTAAGGAATATCATCCCCTCACAATAATAATCTACGAAGCATCATTGAATAATTGTTTCAACAGAATCCGTCCATTCAACATTTCCAAAATTTTCGTACTCGAAACAACATGATCAGCTTTCAACATCGGTGATTGATATTTATAACCCTTCGAATGCACACTGGGTCCTTTTGACCCGATCAATTTTTGTGTCAGCGATCGTTTGGCATTGAATGGTAACGAATGTTTTCTCATTTAATTTTCGTTTTTGTCAAAAAAACAATTGAGGGCCATAAAATAATTTTAACCACATAAAAAATGTTTCTGCAAAAAAAAAATGCATATTTGACGGAATACAACGATTTGAAAAATGCCGTGGGTCAGATTGACCCAATATGCACTTTCAGGGGTTGTGTACTCGAAGGTTTAAGATTTACCGAAATTCAAATATCTTGTACAGTGAAAAACGACATACTAGTCGTTTTGCCATTCGTGCAAGTTTCGGGAAGCGACAAATTTTAAATAAATAAAAAAAAATATATCAGTTTTCTCGTAAATTGATTGAAACTCTCTCGAGTTCCGGAGCGCTGGTAGGAATTTCGTGCATGAGCAGAATGTGCCTTAACCCGAAAAGAAAAAAAAATGTAGCATCGAGAGTGCAAGCACCGACGGTTGGAAGGAGAACGCGTTAAGCGAAGGAGGAAGAGTCGAAGCTTCACGGTTAGCCGAGGCCGGTAATAGCACCGGAAGCTACACTTAGCCGAAGTTCCGGTGACTCTCGACGATCACGATCGGACCAAGGCGGTGTCCATTTTACACGCTCATTTCGCCCTTTCTATTTATTTTTTTCTTCTGTCTATATAGTCCGAGAATCAGCGAAGGGTTTATGGAGGTACGTTCTCAGCTCTACGCCATATCCGTAAACCATGAATCCTCCTGTTCTCGATTCGCATCCCTGAATTACTACCAGCGGAGAACAGAGCAAGAAATCCTGAAAATACTAGCCACTTTTTATCCTTCCTTTAAATCTCCCGAAAACGCTCACTTTTTTTCCTTCACGCTTATGGAGAAAAAGCTATTCAACATTCTCAAAAGTGCATTGAACTTAAATCGAACGATACGTACACTTTCTATCCTCACTGTTTGAAAAACATTCACGAAATGACGATGAAGTATCGATCGATGTAAAAAACTAATCGTTCGTGACGTTCGTCGAAGCCCTTCGTGGGCCTGCGGTCTCCTCTGGCACCACGAGACTATTCCCAACGTCTCGCAGGAGAAGCTGTGTCTAAATGTATTGGGGACTCGGTCGGTTTCGTGGAGTTATTGCGTTCCGATTCCACATACACAATGCCCCTCGGAGGGAGTACGTCACACAGTGAATACTGGAGTGTCTCAATAAAATATTAGAATACTGCAGTACATTGAGAAAAGAAATTTGTTGATTCAACAAAGCCAGGACGAGCGAAATCCATTTTGTAAATTTAACAAAACATTTTGTTTATTTGACAAAACCACCACATTGACAAAAAAGATAATGAGGTGGTGAGCGCATATGTAGTTGAGGCAATAACTTGTTTTGTCAAATGAACAAAATGGATTTCGTTCGCCCTGGCTTTGTTGAATCAACAAATTTCTTTTCTCAGTGTATCGATCGACAGAATGTCACAGACGTCTATGGAGTGCATTGGATGGAACATTTCGTGAGACTCGTCCTCGGAATCCATCGAATCATAATTTTTTGCTTGCTTCGTAGTTATAGAATGAGATTAGAAAGTATAAAAAAATTGAATGGATAGACAGGTTTATGCGAGAAAATTCTTTGATATCCAATTTGCATTACATTTCCTTGAAACACCCTGTGTGTACAGTTATTTTCGAGATAGTGCAATTCAGCAAGGCTTTTGCAGCTTCACTCTCTGGTCTGCTCAGTCTCGGGACGTTTCTACTGAGGTGGCTACAGAGTCTACTCTCCGTTGCTCTTTCTTCTTGCTCTTCTCATCTCTCTTTGAACGCGTGCCTCTCTCCTGTCTCTCTTGCACATCCATCTTTTCAGGTTGCCTGCTTTGCTTCAGCTCCTGTTCTTGCAACTACACTATTTGGATACACGTTATAGAGGGTGTCACGAAAGGAGTGTCTAAAATTGAGTAGATCGAGGGAGCGGACTATTTCATATGAAAATGACATCGAGAATTTTTTGGTAACGATAGCGTGGCAAAGGCGAAACTAAGAAATTTTATCGCCGGAAATCGTTGCGACTGAGAACGCTGTTTGCCTCCGACGAGGTCGTACGAGCGCGTCCGATCGGTTTTTGGATAATTACTCAATTATATTTTATCGAGTAGGCATCAAAGTACAAAACACCTTGAAACAATGTGGATGGGATTTCTTGGACAGCCTGTATACACGAAGGTATATCAACCCCTTCAGTCCCGCTCCATCTTGGGCCTCTCTCCGTCTCTCCCTCTCTCACAGCCATTCTTTCTCCGTCGCTCTCTCACTTGCCGTTGAAACTCGCGTATCAACTGAGAAAGCCACGGTCCCGCAGCCTCGCTGCTCTGCAACGTCCGCGTGCGGATATAATACGATTCGAAATTAAACTTCCAAGGCACGCTCGGCATCCGAATAATGCGCGAGGCTGCCTAAAACAGTAAAGATATTACGTATTATTACAGCGTGCCAACGCCGGAAGGGCAGATGGAGAGGAGCAAAAGAGGAAGACAGGGGCAAGTGGTAGGAAGCAAAGCTATGCGAAAACGCCTCGGCTTGGTGCATCTTAGCCTAGCAGCCCATATAGTGCTTCATAGCGCTCAGATCTCTCCTCCAACTCGCTCTCTCTTTCTTTCCTTTCCTTTCTTTTCCTCCCATTCTCTCTCGCTCTCTCTCTCTCGGTCTTTCTTGAGTTTCACTATGCTGTTGCTATTATACCCACTTTTTGTCTCCTTCCCCGTCGAAACTTTAGCATCTCTTTCTTCTTGTTCTTTCTATTGTTACTACATCGTACTCATAGCTGATGTTCTCATATTACTTGTAAATCGCGTTCCGGTGAATATTTTTACGCGCATGAAGAACCCGTCCGAAGAAAAAAACAACCGTCCGAAAGAAATTTGTGAAACAAATTGCAAATACCTTCCAAAGAAAAAACTTAACCTCTGCAACAATATTCTGAGATAAATCAATATTCATGATTTCGTTTTCGAGTGTTATACGTGTACGAATTTTTGCCACAAACATTTTTCCTTCAGCGCATTGGACGCAGCATGATTCGTAGTTGAAGAAGAAATCCAATCTGATCGAGCTCTTCTTATTATATATACACATGGAGCAGGGACAGGAAAATAGTGGAAAAAAAAGCTGCAAACAATCGTCGTGATTGAATATTTGTACGTACAGACACATCCACACGTATACATACAGAGATGTAGACTCAACATCATGACTGTAGGTACAAATACGAGGATGGCTACGACAACGACGAGAAAGGCAATAAGCCTGCCGTCAGAGACAACCGCTCCTCCCGGGGGCTATCCATTACTTAGCATGAACAAAGAAAGTTAATGTGAATACACGGCGGCTGTGGGGGCGTGCTCGTGTGGATAGTCCAGAACGCTCCTACCTCGCTTGCGGTCCAGGCGTTTGGCAAATTAAAAGTTAATGTAGTATAAGCGATTCCATCGTGAAATTAATTCATGAGCTAAGTTGCTCGCCGCTGTACATGCAGTACCAGTGCGCCTTTTAAAACCTCTTTTTTCTCTCTTACACCCTTTTTTTTAAATCTCGCTGTCTCTCTGCATAGCTATGCTATACGATAATTCACTTATTTCGCTCTTTCATTTTTCATTTTCTGTTACCATTTATCTCACTTTATTCCCGGTTCACACCATTTTGTAATGGTGGCTGTGTAACCAAGATTTTTTTTTACTTTCAACTTTTTTACTCTCGTCTCACGATATTCCAAACTCCTAATGACTTATTATGGAGTTTGACGTCAGTTCTGCGGTGACGAAGCACCGGATGGTAATTAAGGATCTCTCTATAATTTATGAGTATCCCCGAATCATCATTATCGTCATTATTATTTCTTTGAAATATTGATGCCAGAGAAAACGTCAAAAGTTTCAATCGTTTTTTTTTTTTTCGTATATTCGGAATAATATCTCCTGCTCGTTGAACGATTTTTTCGTTTGTTTCCGTAGATACTGTCCGGGCTCTAGTAAACTGGGAAAAAAATAAAAATAAACAAGGCAACTCCGAGCATCTTTCAAAAAAGTTGACGCCATAAAATGAGGCGATCGGGTCCGAGCGAGTAGGACATTTTGGTGTCGGAAAAGCAAACGCGCCCCAAGGGAAACGTTCCCAGCCTTTGCACACTCTTCAGGAATACAAGTCGCGTATAGAAAACAGGTAGAACCTTTTTTTTTTTTTTGCCTCTCTCATCCCTCGCACCCCCGGTAGCAAACTTTCTCAGCGTTTTCCTGCAGCACTATCAGATTTTACGTACTATTTCACATTCCATGAGTGGGGTTCACGCTGCTAAATTTTTCTGTGTCCTCCTCTTCACCGTTAACCCCGCGTTACGCCTTTGCCCACACCGAAAAACTTTATTTGACGCGAAAAAAGAGAGAGAGAGAAGGAATCACTCAATTTGCCTGATCGCAAGCACCCGTTTCTACTGTTCTACCGAATACACTGGAAATGAAATTTTATTAAAAATCGTCGATATTTTGTTGAATACGGTAAACTAAATATTTTTTCATAATTTCAAAATTTTCGTTATTTTGCCAGTATATTTGATTTCAAACAGAATTGTCAGTGGAATTTACGAGTGGAACAACAGAAATTTGCTTCCGAAGAGACTTTCTTAAATATTTCTTGCTGCAATGACACAATTTTTGGGATTATCCAAAAAAAACGTTTAGTCGAACGTATCGAACAAAATATCGATCTTTTCCAACAAAATTTTGTTTTCACTATGAAATTTCTTTCACATTCTATGAAATTTCTTTATGCACACACTTATACCGACGATATATTATAAACCTCGGTATACAAAATATATAATACAAGCCCCCACTAAATAACGGTTACAGCAAGAAATGAAGCAGGAATAAAAGTTTGTACAGTTGGAAGGCAATAACACATAAGATTATAGATGAAATCCCATAGGGCGAGAGAGGGTCGGAAATAGGTCGTGTTCACGTGGAATGTTTCATATATATCTGACTAAATCTGCACGCTTATCCTATATACTCGAAAATCCAATTCGTAATCCAAATTCTTGTGAATCCCATCGATGTATATACACTTTTATACGTGTTATACGAAAGTGTATATATGTTTGAATATGTAGAAAGTGGATGATGCCGTAGAAGAGCGGAGATTTAAGCGTGTCGTGCGATCCGGGAATATCAAATTGAAACGTGAATTTCGAGGGTTACAAAGTCACACATATACACGTATCTATATATATAACACGTATGCAAACTTATATGCAGCTATTTTTATACACATATAAATACATATATGCATGTTGAAATATAGATAGATAAAGGAAAGATGTGAGAAAGCAGTAAAGAGAGGACGGAACTTCAGCAATTTCAGTAACTCAACGTGCCGAGCTACGCCGTTTTCTTAAAGCCTTCTCTCTTTCTCGGGTTCTATATGTATAAAGATGTGCATGCATGTGTGTGTGTGTGTGTGGGTGTATGTATATCGATAAGCGGAGGAAGGAAACAGGATGAATGGCGAGATGGTAAGAGAGAGGAGAAACAACCAGGCCCTGGAGAGACACCGAACGTGATTGGTTTTGGCCCCGAGGGATGGTTGACCTACCGATTCACCTCGCTATACCTTCTGTCACTACATAGATTCCTATAACCTGTATATATATATATATTCGCAGGTTACTCTCCTGTACGTTGACGTATACGACGTTTGTAACCTGCTCGATAGTAATATTTGTATGTGTATCGATTGCTGACCGACGAAAAGGCGGGAAACTCTTCGTTTTACTTCAAAGTGATGCCATGTGGACCATGCGACAAAAACGCATGGAAATTTTATGGTCTGGAGTCATGCGTTGGAACGACTCAAAACGCTCGCGCGATGATTAAACGAAGAAAAAGATAATCGAGGACTCTTGCGTGTTGAATAGTATATACAAGAGTCGCGTGAACGTCAAGCCTCGGATTTACTATTTTCGGGTCACTTTGCACGTTGCATAAATTCCAAGTTAACGCAGTGCGAATACCAATTGACCCTAACCATCGCGTTTAACCACATATCCCTATAGACTTTGTTCGGTTTTCGGTTCATCATCATCGCCAACGTTCTAGGGTCTTGACCTCTGGCAATCACTCTCTCGACAATTTCCAGTTTTTTCCGGATGCACCCCATGTTTCGTCAACTTTTAAATATTTCTCGATATCCTCTACCAACCAGTTGATTTTTAAACACTTCAGAATTTATATACGTCACTATTTCGAATTTTGATGCTTCGACAAATCCATTTATATAATCAGACGATCCACACTCCAATTAGCTATCACATTACGGTTATCTCCTTATGACGAAAGTGTGCAGGAGTCTTTTTATCGATTTGAAGGGAAATCAGTTATAGCCTTGACGCATAAACGTAGAAACCAGATTCGATGAATTATATAGATTACCCCGATTTACACGCTCCAAAACCGTTCCATTTACTCCGATAATCCATCTGAACAGAAAATATCTTGCTTCATTAAAGGAATGTGTTCTCGCCTGACAAAAAGCAGTACGGAATGGTCTTAAAATACATTTTAATGGCGAAAGTAAACCATGAATTCGATTCTGCCAATCGCGTAAATCCCAAAGTACCGTATATACCGTGGATCTGTTTCCAATGACCACGGGGGTCGATTTCGAGGCATAATTTCGTTTAGTATTTATTTTGATTATATTTCATTAAAAATTGATTGGAATTGATAACAGGCTCACAATGTTTTGATGGCTATTTGGAATTCTTCAGTGAATTACAAATTAAAGAAATGACTGAAAGCATCGAGTAAATTTCACTTTATTATCTCCATACGATAATGAAACTTGTTATGGTTTTTTTTTTTAAATAGTAAAAAAAATATGACAGTGAATTCTTGTTTGGAAAATTTCTGCACAGCATCCAGCAGGAATCCGTTGAGGGTTGGGACAAAAAGTACGAATTGTTCAGTGTAGTCCTAAAAAGATCGTTCCGTTGATTAACCTTGCTCGGAGCTCCTGTTGGGGGATTACCTAACTGCTGGCGACTACCGGAAAGAGTAGGATCCACATTTCTCTTCACGGATAAATGGTAATTTGTTCATTCTGAGCAGACACATCTAGCGGGTCTCAGAGGCCGTATGTTAACATTGTTCGTTTCTTGCGACCTTTACTTTTTCTTTTACAAGTTTGCTTTTACTTTTTCCAAATGCAAAGAGTATAATAAACATTCGGCAAGTGAGGAACAACATTGAGGAAACGAGGATTACAATTTGCAGTCGCTTTTCGTGAAAGTTGTGCGACCTCCGAAAAAACACATCATCGACGTCCAATCCTCAGTTTTTGGTGCATCTTTTCATCAGCCACTGTCTGTGCTTACGCTTACATCGCAGTGCGTCTGTTCGGACTTTTCATCAAAAATATAATAAACGACAAATGTAGATCTATTTAATTCGCAAGAAAAATTGCAACATATTTTGTTTTCTGTATTTTGATAAATTATCGATAAATTCGACGATTATTCCGAATGGTTTACCAAATCTTGTTTTTACTCCTTTATTGAAAATTCCAAATTACTTCCTACGTTCATTTTACGAGCTTTGACGATTACTCTAGATAAAATAAAATGTTGTGATTTTGAGTGAAAATTATTGTTATCGCGGTATCGTTTTCTATTTTTATTATTAATTATGACATTCAATTGTGTACGTTCTTAATGTGTTGGGGAATCATATCTCACACACTTAATGTCTCATGTTTATATGTATTTCCATTAGGTTTGTGAATATTTGCGAAGGGGATGGCGATGACGGGCGGTGAGGATCCTCTTGAGATTGCGAGAAAAAGAGATAAAATAGGGGAGGGTAGAGAGGGGTGAAGGGGTTGGAAGCAGGCTGCACGTTGTAGAAAAGCGAGGAAAACGAGAAAAGCAGCGAGTTCTCAGGGAAACGTGTGTGCATACCGCATTTCGGTGGACGATTAGATCCTTCCAGAGCAGCCCATCCCATAGGGAGATCTCCACATCGGAGCTCTCAGTGTCCAAAGGATGGCCCGTGTGGCTTTGCTGTGTTTTTCCGAGCTCTGCTCTCATCCCTTTCATAAAATCCCTTTACTTTTTCTCTCTTTTTCTCAAACTCCGTTGTTCGAGTTTTCGACTAGGGGGAAATAAACTCTGATCCTATGGCTTGCACATATGGTTATTCAATATTATCTTCTCTTTTAATTATATCTTTGTACTCGCAGGCGACAGTGATAAAAATAATAATATTCAATATGGCTCGTTCGTAACGCACAATCGAACAGGCCGTCTCCTCAAAATTTATAAACGTTCCTTCATCAAACTAATAAATACCACACGCGAAAACATCAAATTTCTTCATAATTTCAAATTCAAATATTTACGTGTTCCCCTTTGGAGCGATAAACGTTTCGAACTCTAAAAAACTTACAGTACCGTGTAAATAAGTTTTTTTTTTTGTTTTTGAAATTCGCTGAGATTGCTGAGAAGGATTTTTATCACGATTCATCGGTGCTATATACGATCGACTGATTTTGATGAAGCAATTCAAATTGGCTACTCCGTCAGATTGCACTTTACAATGTGTCTGATCATAGTCTGGTTACACTACTGACAGTTGAACTACGTGTACAGAAAAGTGACGTTTGAAATACGCGTTTTCAGACACGTCGATCGGCCACTATGTCTGTATGTTTATGAATGATGAACCTAGCCTATTACCTTGAATATACCCGCATCAATCGTTTTGATAACCGGAGATACATATTCGGCACACGCGTCGCGAAATAATCCGGAAATATCGATTTGATTTCTGGTCCGATTGGTTTGCCCATTTCTACTGCATATAGAGTCTCCCATTTCTCGGTTCGTATATACATAACTCTCTCGTCGCACCTGCTCTCTCTCTCTCTCTCTCTCGATCTCAATGCCACCGAGTTAATCATTGAGTAAGCATCCATTTCCACAGTAAATAAACTACAACTCCAATGCCACAATTATGGGATACTGAATTGCGAATGTATGTGACACTCTGATCAAAACGATGCAAAATACCAACTAAATTCCGAAAATTTGTAATGTCACATTATTTCGGAATTATTCACAAAACCGTCATTATATTTTTTATAGGAAATATATTTTCATCATTTTTCAAATGTCATTTTATTATATAATTTAAAATACGACGAGAAGAAATTCTACGAAGGTCGGAATGGTTAAAAGTCTGTTCAAAAAATGGCAATTAAATATTACACGATGTACTTCCGGGATTAGAGAACAGAATTATTGGGAAAATTCTTCCAACTCGTCGGAATTTGCGTATTAATAAAAAGATTATGATTTAATGAGCTCAGCTGTAAAACATCCATCGAAAAAATTTTAGTTTTGCTTATGGTGACGGTGCTCACGGCTAGTCAGCTTGAGTGACGTTCCATTTGTGGGTAGACGACGATAATTTCATTCCGTTTTACGAAGCCATTTTGAGTTAAAATTGCGTAAAAAGAGGCAAGCGATCAACGGGTACTACTTCCGGTAAAATTGTTCGCTGTATGGCACAGTTAGCTCTCGGTAAAACGAACATCCATATCACATGTGTATGCAGAAACGATTTATCTCTCGTGTACTCGTTATTTCAGTCCTCTATGTATATATGCCTTCGCGGTTCGCGCGCCATCGCACAAAATTACATTAACATAAACACGCGGGCGTTCAGGTTCGAGCTCGCGGGCTAACGCGCCAGTAACCTCCTGCATGCATCAAAAACACCCTATAACTGCGTACACCCCCGCCTTCCATACATGTGTATTTACAATTATTTTAAGCCTGGTATTAAGGTGGTTTGAGAAAATGCGTTCTTTCTAACTTTCCTTCAAGTCCAACTTTTCCAATTTTTGTTCCTCACAAAAGATATTAGTAAAAAAAACGCACTGCTTGGAAATATTTTCGTCTGGTTATCGGCGAGAAAATACTTTGGAAAATACAGTTTTATCCCGTTTGATGATCATTCAAGTTCGCAACGTTGGAGTCCAACAAAAAATACTTTTTTCTACTTATTGTTTGTTCCATTGAAAAAACCATTGAAATTTTCGTACCGATTTTGGGTTCGGATTTTAAAAACAGATTGTTTTTTTGTCCTGATCAAATATTGGATAAGAATCTCGAGATCTGCTATAAAAAAGGGAAAGAGATTCGGCGCGTTGTAATTTACAAATGGATCGTATTTCCGTGAACGTACACGATTACGTCGAGATAAATTTATGGAAATGAATAATAATCTTTATGAATCGTCGTGTGATGAACAAACGCTCGTAATATTTTTCTGTGAGGATTTAAAAGAGCACTATAAAATGTTCTTGATGGAAATAAAAGGCAACGGGAAGAGGACAAAAGAAGGAGTGTAATAAAGGCGAGTAGAAAAAAATGTTGGATCCCCTGTTATTATAGCGGCAGTTAATAATAAAAGCACACAAGTTGTATCTGCATTTTATCCGAGAGGCTCCGCAGCTATTTGCATCTCTTTTCACTAAAGTTATACCACTTTTCGTTAACGAGCCAGCATGGGCCGTCCTCTTCTCTGCCAACAACATTTCGCAGTGGCTTTTTCTAGTGTATACATAAGGCTTTTTGGATCAAATCATTTATGTATTTTTCTTATTCCATTCTGTAAAATTCATTCCGTAAAAGTTGTTTCATGTCAATTCTACAATTTCCGTGTCAATTATTTTTCATTAATTCTGACAATTGTTTATCTCAAATGTTTCGATATTATTCATTCTAATTTTCATATTTCTGAGCGAATGGAGCTCAAGGAAGTTGCCTACACACAACAATGTTGCCATGTTAAACGCATAGGGAAATTCGAAATTATTAGAATTTAATAAAAATTGGTGAGCATATTCTTTAGTATTAAAAATTAATATACAAATTTTTTAAGATTTTTCTTCTACATAGTTTTCGAGTAATTAAACACTAGAGTTTACATGCATAAGCATAGGATTCAGATATATATATATATATGTGTATCTTTTGCATATTGTAAACTCCAATTATTCGACAACTACGTAGACGAAAATTTTGAAAAAAATGGTGTCATCGTATTTGATGCTAAAGAATGTTATCACCAAATTTTATTAAATTCTTATCATATTTTCGTATGTAGCCAACCTCCTTAATGAAATTTGGTGAGTATATTCTTTAGTATTAAATATGAATATGCAAATTTTTTAAGATTTTTCTTCTACATAGTTTTCGAGTAATTGAACACTAGAGTTTACATGCATAAGCGTAGGATTCAGATGTATATCTTTTGCATATTGTAAACTCGAATTATTCGACAACTGTGTAGACGAAAATTTTGAAAAAAATGGTGTCATCGTATTTGATGCTAAAGAATATTATCACCAAATTTTATCAACGTCTTATCATATTGTCGTATGTAGCCAACCTCCTTAAAGACATGCTCCGAACTATAATTTTTTAAATTCGTTTTGTCTGCAAAGTTTTTAGTTTGTCCGAAGAAGAGAAAATAGGAGAGTTGAATAATCGCAATGAAGAAGCTGTCGCATTGATTCCAAACTAGCCCATGAAATGAGCTCGAATGTTGTAAAAACAGTATGTTCCTTATTCCGGATTGAGCCCCGGTAGCTGAGAGTTTTCGACCTGTTGATTGAGCCTGGAATTCCCTATACAAACTTCGTGTTCCCCCAGCTCCTGTCGAATTCGAGCGGTTTGTGGTAGTTTTATATATACGCTATCACAATATACACGCAAATACTCTTCATCCATTGTGCGTACAGTCACTGCAATTCACTCTTAATATGAAACGTATGTGACAATGAATTTGGTTATTAATCCATCCCATGAAGCAGCTCAATGTGTTAATATCAAAACGAACACACGAAATACATCGTATCAGTAGAATCATTGAATTCGAAACGGATATCCATGAACTTCACTACACGTTCGATTATCAATCGAGCCATCAACGTAATTATTAGAATTTTTTTTTTTTTAATAAACCAACGATCCATCTCTAACGACTCTAGGTCGAAATTTCCAATAACAATAATAACTCAAATAATAATAAATCTGCGAGATTAATGTTCCATGTGTAAATGGGATGTTTGGGATATTTTTCTGTTCGAAGGTTTTTCCCTGCATCGTTGGAAAACTACCTCAGTTCTTATAGTATTAAAAATCGATGATCAATACGAAGCATTGACCAATTTCGTATTGATTTTGAGGGGTCACGATTCCTTAAGGATATTACTTGGCATTAACGGAACAAGGACTCGGGATAATAATCACCGGACTGGCTAAAGCTCGTTTGTGTATCCGTATATAACGGACGATCATTTCGAACAGCTGCTGGAGAGGCCTTGGTCAATAATTGCTCACGGTGTGCTCGTGACGATTGTAACGCTCTTAAACGCGTGTACGCAATCAACGTGATAGTGAGGCTTGAACGACAGGAGAGCGAGAGAGAACCGAGCAAGGAACCGAGGGAGGATTTGAAGGCCTTTGCAAGCACAAATTCAATCCAGTGCATCGCCAATTGGGCAATCTCGATTCGACAATAGAACTACAACCATAACTATGTTTATATATGAATGATGTATTTAAATTGAAATTCCATTCCACCGGTGACCTTCTAAGAGATCATTGTATCAATTTCACTAAAAATTATTGGATACTCCGAAGCGAACTGAAACATTACACAACGATGTCATCCAAGTTGGCGTTGGAAAGTGTCAAATTTTTCTGTTATTTCATTTCTGATTTAGAAGAAAAATAATTTTAAAAATGGAGCCAGATTTTGTACTAGATAATGAAAAACTATGATTGAGAAATATAAAATGAATATTTGACAAGGAATTCAACACGATCATCGAGCATATTATTATTCGAGCTGTTGAGTTTCCGAAGTCAATAACGTGTACTGAAGTAGCATACGTGCTCTTCGATCATAAACGACAAGGTCGTGAGTGCGATTGAAGACTCTCCTGGTCATCGTAACACAATGTTCGCTAGGGTACCGGATGAAGTGCGTCGTTATTCGCTAACGGATACATCCAAGTGGGCTTTAATTCCCACTTGATGTGTAAACCACAACTCGTCATTCAGCATAGTTGTGTGGCAATGTCACCGCCACCGCACATTACAGTTTGCTAAATTATTGAGTTCCGGTACGATTGAAAATTCGAGTACCGTTTCGAGTGCAGAGTACCATCGAGTCTGTAATTGCAGTGAAAATATTCGTTTCTAATAGTCAAATAAGTGAATGGCGTGAGGGGGAGGATCTTCTTTTGTTGATGTTACCGGATTTTGAGGTTTAAAACAATAAAATAAACGCTCTCGTTTTGTAATGAAAGCGAAAATGTATGTTTTTACTGTACGCGGATCGATTGAGAGAAAACGTGTGAAGAAGGAGGTGAAGGAGGATAAAACTTAAGGTGTTGTTAACGTTCTTGAAGAAAACGAGATGTGGCTTCAGACGGTATACGTAAGCGACGTTACGGCCTCGCTAATAGATAAAGAGAGAAAGTAGAGAAATCTGAAAGTGTGCATGCAAGTGTAGTGGATATGGGAGGGTTGAAAAAGCGTGAAACGCGCGAGGGGTGAAAAAGAGAAACTTGAATTTGCCCTCTAGCGGGAAGCTCTTGCATCATGCCAGTGTGGCGTGCCGAGTCGTTCGTTCTCTCTCTTTCCTTCGTTTCTTCTTTATCTTTTGCTCCCTTTCTCTGCTAACCTTCCCAAGCGCTCTTCTCTCCTCACAGCCCCTCTTCATGGCTTAACAATTCGCGGCGCGTCGCGTTAACAGCGTTACGACAACAACCCGGAGTTGTAGAAACTTATAACGAGAAAATAATGAACCCGGTTCACCGGGTCTGCTTGGAATGCAAGTCGTCGTGCTCCTTCTGACTCTCAACCCTCCCTCCGACGCTCCTTTCTCACTTCTCATACCTCTCGGTCTTCCTCATTCGCTGCTTGCACGTTGCCATGTGTCGGCATCCCTCGCTTTGACTTTGAGCCCCTCTCTCTCTCTTAATCTTACTTCTCTTTCTGATTTTCTCGCAGTTCGCCATCGACCAGCGACCACTTCTCAACTGCGAGACGGTCTGCTTCTTTGCACAATTTCTCAAACCGACTTTTTTCGAGCCCCTCATTTCCTTTTCTCTTGCACTACTTCCCTATCAAATTCACTGGAATCCACACACACACACATACAAACCAGCGAACCTCCTCCATCTCCTGCTCGCAGCGCTCGCAGCCTTGCCCGAAATTCGCAAGGGCAGTCTCGATGTGGTGACTACAACAGAACCAGCAACCCCTGACCTGACGCCTTAAAGGAAAAGCCATGCCAAATGCAATCCAACGGATTCTCTCTCTCTCTCTCTCTCTCTCTCTCCTTCCCTCTTGACACATCAGTCGCTACCTTGAATATTGTATATGAACCCTCTATTTGAGAATGAACGTTATATCCATTCTCCTCTACTCCTCGAGTCACTTTCATCGGAGCCTTTTTCGTCTGTCGACTTGAAATAAAAACTTTTCGCAAGTACAACATTTTTTTGCAACGAATTTTCTGTATTCCCATTTCTCACAATCGTTTTCCTCTCCGTTTCTATATGTTGCATTGTTCAGCAACCAATAATTATTTGTCTGTGGGCTTGAGAATATAAAATAATCGCACAATTATTCATCCAGGTGTTAAATTAAGATGGGAAATTTTGAAATTTCACTCCGTCGCGGAGAACTTGTTCGGGTATAATCGGATAGTAGTTTATAAATATACGAAAAATACTAGAATCCGTGCTCTCTGGAGAACAATCATATGCCACGACCAAAATGCCTGGATCCAGGGTTTTTTCGATTTCGCAAATGCCTTCTATGCGTGATTCGCGTAGACGCAAGTGGATAATGTAATTTCGTAAATTCCACGTAAACGGTTAGTGCGTCCGTGATAAAGGAGAAAACATTGAATGGGACGCTCGTATAGAGACAAAAGTAAATCTTTGGCATCTTGTCGAGATGTGTTGTCGAAAGACGAGCCAGGATGCTGCGCGAGAGTAATTTATCGTATAGTGACGAGCTTTCCTGCTATTATTGTTTTCTCTCATCAACATCGTTCCTGTCCGCCTAAACGAATAATCGACGCGACAATCAAATCTCTCGATGATTAGCCAAACAAAAAAATTGAGTATCCCCTCTTCAGTGAAGAAAATCGAAGGACCTTCGGAAAATTCTGTTGAGCCAATGTTCGGAATCGATCTGCTCCATAAAAATCTTGCAATGTATAAATTAAAAAAAAAAAAAAAAATACACAACGCTTAATTAAATCTATTCTAATTCTCAACAATTGGCATAATTTAAAAACAGAACTAAGTCCACAGAAAGTTGTAAATGAAAAATGGGAAAAAAATAATTTTTTCAAATATAGCTCGTCGTTGCTATAAGCGAAAACTTTAATTTGGGGAAAAGTTTGAATCCAGTCGTGTATCGAGCGGAAGGGTTGGCCAAGTGGCGAAGAACGCTGTCGACGATAGTTATTGCCGCGAGAGTCGAGTGTAGCTACTGTTGAATGTCTAACCCTCCAACCTCCTTGTCCCACCCCATAGATTCTAGCCTCACCCTTCCGACTTTCCGAAACGGCAATTTTTATGTAAACGCTAAATAATAAAATTAGCGTAGAGCCCGTTAATACCTCGGGCTTGGTGCACCGGTGGTTCAAGCTAATTTAATGATTTTCGTTATTGGCTCCGACAATCGTAAAGCAATTGGCGCACATCTGTTGCCCGCATCGATTTTAATATTCGCTTGAGCTTCACGTTCACTATACGTGAACATTACACTCTATATTTATATAAATTCATGTACATTTATGTATATACATATATGAAATGGTAACGAACACGAGGAACAACATTTCCAGTTTCTGTGACATTTTCATACTATAGTTGTCCTTTAACAATTGATGGATTTCCATGCTGTTTCCTGCGGCTTGATTGATGGCAGTAGCAAATTCGTCTTGTTGATTTGTTTGTATTTTTTTTTTTTTAAACCCATTTCCCGATTAGTTTTGCTGTTTAGAGTTTATTTAAGGGACGAGGCACGATACGAGTTTTGTTTTACAAGGAAATTCGGTTTCACTATTTTTGGATTGTACTTTGTACGTTTTTCTGAGCTCGAATTACGTTACGTTAGGGAAGGGGGCAGATAGGGAATTCCTCCGACTTCACGCCCGATTTCTTCTCGCGCTTACGGACCATTGGTACGCTGTACGTGCGTCCGAGTAAAGCAGTTGCCCCTTTCCTCATCCCTGCGAATTCTACTTCTATTTTTCCATCTGGCCTCTTGTCCTTCTCTGTGTACGTATATTCTATAGACCGGGGGAATATGAGACACTTCTTAATCGTAATAAAAACAACAAATGTAAAAAAAAAAAAATTATTTTTAATGAAAACCATAAAAACCTTCAGTCGATCGCTCTCATGCGTTTACTGTTTCATTCTTTTCGCAGTGTAAACTATTGAGGTGTTACGTGATCATCTGTTATTTCGACGTTTTGATATTTTCACGCGAATTATGGTTTCGTCGAGTTATTTCGTTAGGTCGCCGAGTTTCGGTGAATTAATAATGACAGACGTCAGTTAATATGAGAAAAATCGCTTGTACGAAGCAGCAGCTTTCATTCTTCGAGTTCCTATTTGCCCCGATCTTCTGTATATATAAGTGTGAACCAATATCGGGTATAGAGTGAAGGATGCTGCACACGCCTGGTGCTCAACTATGGAGAAAAGTGTCGGCTATCAACGTAGCAGTGTTTTCCCTCTGTGTCTTATCTCTTTCCTTGTCGCAGTTGTGCTCAACGTGCATGTTCGTGTGTTTTTTCGCTCTCTTCGTTTCGTCTTACATGCTCCTCTTTCCCACACGAAGCTGGTCTCTTGTAACACGACGGTAAAGTGGCGCGGGTCTCGAAAAGCCTCGCAGCAGGCTGTGCTCCCACATAAGCCCGCCACACACACGTATCTCCGATAACGATCGAGCCAATATAGCTCTCGACTTTCCGATCGACGTCGATTTGTTATTGCGTTATGAGCAATCACGTAGAGTTCAGCCACTTTCCAATCTTCTTTTCTTCAATATATAACCCGCGCTTCTTGCAACCTTTTTTCTCACCGAACACAAACAAAACGAGGATTTTTATCATTTTGAATCTTCGCTTACAAGATCAAGAAGCAAAAAAAAACATAACCTTCGTTTTTAAATACTGGAAGAAAATCTGAAATTCGTAGCTTTGGAAGAACGGGATGGGATGAAATTCCTGGCAATGGAGCTCAAGCCATTTTCATTGAAGCAGAAATCTGAGAGAACAGATTAAAAGCAAAGAGTGTCTTGACATTTTAACTTTTAAGAGATGTTTCATTCCGAAAGCATATCGCAGCTGCTGCTACTTTTTTCATCGTCGATAAATTATCGGGAAAAAATGAAAAATCAAGTAATATATGTATGAAAGTTAATGTGCCAAAAGTCTAATTGACGACACGGCTCGTCGAACTAGTGAATTGGGCGTAAAGTCGTTTGGTAGAGAGTGGCGAGCGCGGTGATGCTCGTCCAAGGGTGTCTTTTTCCATCTTGCTCGTCGCTGATGCCTCCATCTTATCATCAGGATGTCCTTCTATCTCTTCCTCCTATACCACTAAGTCTCTATGTGTAGATCGGCCGACTGATAATATTTGAGTTGTCGAAGACCATCAAGTATGAACTGAAGGGTGTTGAACAAGAGATGGAGAGAGAGAGAGAGAGCAAAGAAAAGATGAGCGGAGCTTCGCCAAGAGAATAGTGTATTGGGGCTTGAATACTGGAGATCCTACATACAGGACGAGGGGTTAGACAAGGGTGCGAGAAGGTTCTCTGGGTTAAGTAAGTGGTTAAGAGGTCGCTGGGTAATGGAATAAAAACACTCGACCCCGATGTCTCTCGATAGAGAGGGCTTTCGAAGAGATCACACCCCTACCCCACATTTTTCTCTTCATTTCCTTTTTTTTTCCTTTTCCTTTTTTGTCGGTGTGTTCGACGTACTTTTATCAGTTTAGGCCACTTTTTTCTTCGTCTTTATGCCGTCTAGCATCGGACGCATATAGTAACTCCACAAGCAACTATCCATTTACGTGAAGAAAGAAAAAGAGAGCTTATGTATACTCGATCGACAAACGAAAAGAGCAAAATAACAAAAAAAAAAAAAAAACGCACGCTCTTCTGCCATCTTAAGCTGCCTTCAGGCGTCAAATAATGTCATTTCTGAAACGTCGGATAAAGAGGCTTGTCACCCGAATATCCTACAGAGAGTTTTGTTCGTATAGAGCGACTTCGTACGACGTTCAAACGATCGTCCTTTTTGAAAATTGAACTTGACCAATCTTTTCATCATCGAGTATGTTCGATGAAAAAAAAAAACACTTTGTTTTGAGCGCATTATTATGCCAAACAAATGACTTTTCTTTCATTTAATTAATAACTACTTATTTGTCTGTGCGACCTCTGCATTGTACGAAGGTTGCCGAGACAGACTTCCGAGAGAAGTGTCTCGGAACGGAGTCGTCTTCAAGGATATTTATTAATACAAATATTTAAGCATTACACTGAGCGTTCTCGATCCCCAGGGCTTGGGTGTCATCCGGCTTTCATGGCACCAAAGAAACACGGTGTTGCATGTCTTTTTCAGGGTCCCAAAAGCCCGACGAAATCCAAGGCTCCAATGATGAGTGTTTGGATCTGCTAGGATTCCTCTCGGAATAAAAATAATTCGCATTCGCAGATATTAAAGAATGGAGAAGGCCCAGTAAGAAAGGAAATTTTTGAACGCTTATTAAAAGCTTCGACAGACAAAACCCACGGAGAAGAGCTTCTGCTCGAATGTACGAGGTCCGACGAGCAAATTTTTATTCCGGTAATTTATGTGAGTTCATGCAGCTTGAAAAATGTATTTTCAATAAAAATCATTCGTTTAAATTGATATTGTAATTTGGATACTATCATTTACAAATCCTAAACATGAAGTTACATTTGGACTTGGCCCAACTCGACTACGGGATTATCTCAATTTTAACGAATCTTCCAATATTCGTATAATAATTCAATCCATTCATTTGAATCATTCGTAAAATTCCCAGATTTTTTCTTCTCAGTTCTGCCAAGTTTTTTGCCAACATGGTAACTTTTTACTGCTGGAAATTTTTTCCTATCGCTCGGAGAAGAACCAAAAAAGGGAGTTCGACTACTCGATGGTGGATTCGGAGACACTCGTGAGTATCGGCATTCGCCTCTCTCTCTCTCTCTCTCTCTCTCTCTATGTCTCTTTTCCACTCGCGTGTCACTTTATCTCTTTGCACTTTTGGTGTACTCGAACGGTAGCGGTGGCGAACAATCTTGGATTTGGTAGGGGTGGCTTTTCACGAAATAGAGGCGGAGCAAAGTCGCGCGTCGGAGCTATCGTAGACGACGGGGCGTTTCAACCCCTCTACCCCGCGCAATTTTCATCCCGGTTGGACCATAGTGGGGAGACACAAAGTTCGCAGTTTCCGACCAAGCATCGGCACGAACTCACGCGACATCATAGCTGGTCTCTCTTCGAGTTCGTAACAACGAGAGTTCGGTTCGGTCCTCGTGCACGTGTATCGACGAGACGATCGAGCCCGATAACCCTCTGTCAAATAATTTTCCTCCTCGTGATATCGAATTGGTTTTCCGTTTTCTTTGATAGTTTTTCATTAAAATATTAATTTCGATTGTTTTTTCTAAATCAATCGATGATTCTGTTGCCCTCTATTGCCTTTATTTCCAGGATTTTCATTAGTACAAAATAAAATTAGATAAATTTTTCTTTCGTCCGTCCAAAGTATTTGCCTTCCCAAAATTTTCGGTTTTTTTTTTTTTTAAACATAATAAAGAAAAGAATGAGGTAAATGTGCGCGGATATTCGAGTTCGTGAATTAGCATTTAGCCGGAAAAGCGTGATAACGATAAAATATTTCGTGTCTCAAGCGAATCTCGACGCTGTGATTCGTCGTTTGAATAATAATTTTAAAAAAACGTGTGCTCCGCTGCAATATTGAGTAATTTTTGTGCACTTTTTCGTCACCGCAGTCGTTGAAACGATTTAAAAAAATAAATAAAAATTATATATTTCGACGGGCGTGCGAAATATAGATCGATGCTGTCTTTGACCTCGAACGTGCTTCTCGAGACTCGGAAAAAATAACGGATTACATCCGGATTATTGCAGGTGTGAGGTAAGCGAAAAAGTATTTTTCAACCGAACGATTAGACATCAAAATTCAAAGTTCGTTCCATACACCTGGATATTTTCATCAGTTTTTTTTCGCATGACCCTGAGCGAGACAATTATTCTAGTGGATACTTTATTGTCGAAGCCATGCATACTTCAACGTATCTCGTTCATAAAATATGAAATAATAAACATTTGACGTTCCAAGCCTTGAGACTTAATGTCCTTAATGGATTTCTTACGACTCGCTCTTGAGGTATTTTACACTTGACCATCGCTAACCATATCTTGTCATGTATACCCGAATAATAATTGAAGCGTAAAAAATTCATCGAGCTCGCTGTGCTCATCATCATCAATCCTCCCCTCAACTCTGCGGAAGTCGTAAAGCGCGTAATTGCGTTTTCCACTTACGGCAATTCCTCCTTATTTTGTATTTCCTCGATAAACGGAGAAATTTGACCGCGAACGCGTCGCATATACCGCAAGAAAAAAAATGTATTTACTGGCAAAAATAACGTTTCGGGATTAGTTGCGCAACGATCAGAAAAATCTTACTAATTGCCCAATTATTAATAAAATTAATTAATGGCTTTGCACGCGTGAGCAAACCGCCAAAACCTTTTCGACTTGATCCCGAATCTGACTTGACCCTCGGAACTTTAAGCAGCTTCCATTTCGCGGCTCGATATCCACGCGTCGACTTTCCCGATAATCAATATAGAAAAGTTTCGCAATGATTATTGAGTCGACTGACAATTAGGCGCCACGTTTCGAAGCTTTTTGTTCATTTGATCTTTTTTCACATTCATTCTGTGGCATAGGCATTCATGCTTCGTATGGAATGGCAACAATCGGACGTGTAGCATGCCTGGTATCACTGACGCGCCAGACCAGGAATAATCCCAGCACAGATCAGCTCCATGGTCAATGAAATAAGCGTCCACTTGTGCGTGGCTTCGTGTACACTTGTTTCCACGTTTCGCGTCTGACCACTACGGGCTATTTCTACTTGCGTGCATTTCTTCATTAATTCCACCCTCGGCATGCAACGATCACTCATAGGACAGCGATGCACCGATTTTTCTTCTTCGCCAATCGCCCCCATCGGTGATTTCCGTTCTCGCTCTCTGGCGATCTTTGCTTGACATCCTTTGTCCCGTGTTCATCGTGTATTTCAATTGTTTATTCTCCAGGACGCTTTACTGCAAACTCTGATCGTTTCAGCCTCGATATCTCGCCCCAGTGGCGGAAACAATTGTCTTTAATTCTCAGAACGACCTTCCTTACATTGTTACACATGGAAAAACTGTGCTTCAGTGACGTTTCTTTTTCCTTCCGTACTTTTGGGTATTTTAGTCGAGAAAATGTAACATCCGCTCCAGTATCCATGACATTGCTGCGCAATTTTTCATCTCAATCATTTTTCAATTTCACGAAAAACCAATTCACCATTTTGTTCATTTCCTACGAAAATTTTGGATTTTTATTTTATCTTTACTAGAAATTTGGACTTTGTAAGATTTCGAAGAGAAAACGATTCTCTTGCGACACATTCCGATCATAAAACGATCAAACTCGTGATCTAATTTCATGAAACTACTTTTTGAAACGATGAGACAAGGTTGCTATTTTTTTTTATTGCAATTTATATTTTCACTCGACTTAGTATTGAATTGTTATTATTTCTCGTTTGGAAACTTTGAATGAACAGAATGCATAGACGAAAGTATAGAGTACACAACATTAATATGATTAGCATCGTTACTTTGGAGAGTCTCTTCCTTAATCGTGAGAGCTCTTTCACCCGCAGTTCTTTTATTCGAAATATGTGCCAGTACCACAAAACGTAGCAAGGTCCAAGTGTATCGCGACTTCATAAGCAGGTTGCACGCGACATACATATATATAGATTGCCCGACTGGCATTACGTACACTCGGTAAGCAGATAGCGGTAGCCAAGGCTTTACCCGCGTCCCTCTGCCTCCGGTCCCGAGAAAAGTCGACACTTTCCAGCATCCTCGTCTTGTGCACTCTCCGCGATTACGTGCATGTAAAATGTTGCTTCTATCCCTTTTTTTTTTTCAACAATTCCGGAAATGCAAAGGGATGGTTGTGTGCATTGTCAATTGTAAATTTTTCGTAAAAAGTTTCCGCGGAATTCCGGTATGTGTGTCAGCTTGCTGTGAGCTTCAGGAACTTCGCTATTTTTACGAACGGGTCATCGAGAATGCTAGAAATTCAGACTGATCGATCGCTCGGAACAGGCCGAACGATCAATGGCCGTTCGACATTGAAAATTGGAATTTATTATTACCAGCCACGCGCATAGTGGATGTGAATTATTCACTTTACGACCTTCGTGGACGAATCCTTAAGTATCCCTGACAGGTCTCAGCAATTATATCAAATTTTCAAGAGTCGTGACTCTTTGAATTGAGGAGGGTGACTACACACAACAATGTTGCCATGTTAAAAGCATAGGAAAATTCGACATTATTACAATTTAATGAAATTTGGTGAGTATATTCTTTAGTATTAAATATGAATATACAAATTTTTAAAGATTTTACTTCTACATGTTTTTTGAGTTATTGAACACTAGAGCTTACATGCATAAGCACAGGATTCAGATATATATAGGTACATTTTTTGCATATTGTAAACTCGAATTATTCGACAACTATGTAGACGAAAAATTTGAATAAAATGGTGTCATCGTATTTGATGCTAAAGAATGTTATCATCAAATTTTGATAAATTCTTATCATATTGTCGTATGCAGCCAACCTTCTCAATGAAATTTGGTGAGTATATTCTTTAGTATTAAATATGAATATACAAATTTTTAATGATTTTTCTTCTACATATTTTTCGAGTTATTGAACACTAGAGTTTACATGCATAAGCATAGGATTCAGATATATATCTTTTGGATATTGTAAACTCCAATTATTCGACAACTATGTAGACGAAAAATTTGAATAAAATTGTACCATCGTATTTGATGCTAAAGAATGGCATCAACAAATTTTATTAAATTCTTATCATATTGTCGTATGTAGCCAACCTCCTTAACAATTTCGCTTGCTGCAGAAAGAAAATGAATGCAGCAAACAATTTTCAAGGTTCTACCTTCTATTTCCGCATCCTGTTTATCAAGGACAACGTTCCTTGTGATTATCGTGAATATTGAACCTATTTTGAGTGAAGATGCGACGTTCGGCATCGATGCGAAATTAAATTCTTGGCGTGATTCGAGTCCGTACGTGTCATACGATGATAAATACGAGAATAATCCACCCAGTAAATTGTTAGTGATGCCGATGCAGAGTTGATGAAGTAGGGAGAAAGATGGGGAGGGAATAAAGCGGGGTGTAAAACAATTTAGCTACCTGGGGGTTGTCCCTGCAATTTATATACGTAAATATATATCTATATAAATTTACACGCACACAAACAAGCAGTGGGGAAGAAAAGACGTAAAGCAAATGCGTAAACTGGTGGAAATTACGCCCTTGAGTTTGCTAACATTTATATTTATATATATACACACACAGCGGAGAACACAGTGGAGGGAACCAGTTGGTGGAATGGGACGAACGTAATGGCCACAATTTGTGGTGTTTTGCCGGCAAGCATGAAAGAGGGGGACGCACAGCCAAGGCGGAATCGTTTAGCACGCGATCTTCTCGTAATTTTCCTCTCGGCACGCCACAGCGTTGGGCAACGTTATAACCATCGCCAAAATGCATCCCCGCACCTCTCTCCCCATCGCAAAAGACTCTTTGTTACTTTCCCTTTCTCCTTATTCTTCCTTTTTTCGACAGATTTCTCTTAAACGTTTTCGTCTACTGAGGAAAAAGAAAACGGACACAACGTCTCGGAAAAATCTCACCAGGTGGATCGCGATTCAAGAAAAATTCGTGCGACTGAATCATCATTTTCATATAAGAAAAAAAAAAAAAAAAATCAAATCGGCCAATCGATTAGATTTCGTTTCATGATTTTCTTTATTCCAACATTTTTTCTCCTTCTTATTTGCAGCATCGTTTTTAATATTTTTGTTGAAAGGAAAAGACGAACGATGATTTATAAATAAGAAAAATACAAGAGATTAACTTTCTCGTCAAAGTGATGATCACCGCATGTTCCAAGTTGGCCAATTAAATAGTGTAGCGAACGGTGCACCGAGGAGCTTTTGGATATGAGAATAAACACACTATTATGTTAACACAGCAATATCGAGGAAGTGCACAGGCCAATTTCCATCTCACTTCATGCTCTCGTCTATTCTCCGTTACAGAGAGTGCACGGTCTTTGAACATTTACTCCTTCTATAATATTCACGCCTATGGGTGGCTTATATACACTTATTTTAGTACATAACGTACATAAACGTATAAATATGTAAATACGAGGCATTCTACAGCAACTCGATACACTTTGGATTGTCTGTGGAGTTGAAACCAAAAAAGCCACGAAAGATTGTTGTGTTATTGAATAACGCACTGGGAATGAAATTTTGTTAAAAATCGTCGATATTTTGTTGAATACGGTAAACTAAATATTTTTTGATAATTTCAAAATTTTCATTATTTTGCCAGTATATTTGGCTTTTAGCGGAATTGTCAGCGAAATTTGCGAGTGGAACGACTAAAATTTGCTTCTGAAGAAACTTTCTGAAATATTTATTGTCGCAATGACACAATTTTTGGGATTATTCAAAAAAAAACGTTTAGTCGAACGTATCGAACAAAATATCCATCTTTTTCAACAAAATTTTGTTTTCTGCGCGTGATGGCAAAAAAAGGGAAAAACATAAATAAAAGAACGGGCAGTAAAAAACATTTTTGTCGATGCATCAACGTTTCGAGAATTGAGAATTATTATTTTTATAAATAAACAAGTGCTCGAAACGTTATTTATGAATAATTAAAAAATAAATTGCATATCGACACATTTTTTCAACATTTTTTACATTATCAACCCTTACTGAAAAATTTTAATCAATTTTTGCACATTTCTCCCTCTCGCCTCCTTCAATTCTCGATCTATCTGCAGTTCCGTTCTCTATTGAACTTGCACTCAGACGCGTTTGAACTCGAGTTTGCACAGGAAACGTGCACAAAAATTCAGCCAGTGGAAATAGCTATTTCAACTAAAACTGACGTTTCTACAGGGAATGATCAGTCTCCATGAATATTACCCATGTACGCCAACAAACGAAATGGTTGCGGGGGGCTTCCCACTCTCGCTCTGGCCTCGAGGAACAGGGCAGAAATTGATAATGGCCAACAACAAATACCTCTCGAAAAAGATGCGAAATACACACACACACACACAGACACATATTCAATGCACGTATGATGTAATATACTCGGCGGGTACTTTCAAAAGAAGGTGAAAGGTTTTGTGAGCTATTTTTTCCAAACGCCGAACGAAAATAACGTGACAAACGCTGAATGTCCATTTTCTTTCGCTTTTAAAAAATTCATTCTTTTAAGTTCATTTCACTCTATACATAAAACTCAATGTCATCCGCTATTTGTGATGTAAACTATGAGAAAAATATTCTACTGCGTATAATTAAATTGCTATATAAAAAGATTGAGCGTTAATGGATTTTTTTGCCCCTTCACCAGCACGCTCGGGTTTAAAGGGACAGGAGAAATTTGCTATTGTGATACCGAGTCCAAAATAAATCACGAGCTCTTTGCCTAAAATTATTAGATGGTTAGTTCGATACTTTGGCCTGGCTCTGTTGACTTCTTTGGGAGCTCAGAACACTCAAAAACTTCTGGTACGTCTTAAAAAACTTTTAAAAAAAATGATTATTTTGATGAGGGCTTTCTGAATAAATTGGAAATCTGTTTACTTGCAAATTTTTCTTTTTGACGTGTGTAAATCTGGAATATCCTATGCGGTGCATAGTCCATGACGCGGTTATGGTCGCACGCGAGGGCTAATTGATCAGTCGATCGTCAGCATGCGTTACACGAGTGCTCGCATCTCCCGCGACCGTGTTAATTGATTACGCCTCTGTAGCCCTCACCTACGCATAACATACTTGCTTAGGCACGTGTTCGCGCGGTGTGCTAGACTATATTATAATATCGTATAAACTAGCGGCAGGTCACTCAGCTTCTTAATTATCAACACGTTCCAGTTCGTGCCTATCAATATTCTAAATTACTCATAAATATTGATCAGTTTGAAGAATACTGAGGTTGCAAGAATATCGTTCGAGAAAAGTTGAAATTACAAAAAAAAATTGAGCACGTGGATGAGACAAATTATTCGTTCTTGTCATTTATTTATTTCCAGCGAATATTCTAGTCAATTATTGGAGTCTCATTTCTACTGTGAAATGCATTATTGTCAATGTCGAGAATCAAAAATTTAATTTCACGAACGAAATCCTCACCGAGTAAAAATACGAGTTTTCCATGCATATGCAGCGTGCTAAAAATAAGTATGCAATTTGAGTGTGCATCCAGTTTCCTCACGATTCAGACGATCGGCGAAGCTTTCCTTTTGTGGACGAAAAAAAAAAGCTGTGCTTGAACGAACAGCTTCGTTCCAAATATTGCAGCTAGAAATGTGTAAATTTAATGTGGATGCTCGTGTTTTTTTTTTTTTTTTTTTCTTAAGCTGGACACTGATTTGACTAGGAAGTATACTTAGTCCCACTTTCTTAACACAGTGTTTGAGCAAACTCCGGAAAGGGGAAGCAAGAGGTTTTTACCCAGCAGGCATTTTTTAGAACACCTTGTGTTTCTGTTTTTCTTCGTTTTTCTTTTTTTTTTTTTTTTATCTATTTCGTTATACTCTTTTCTAACGCGCTTCCCACTAGCCGGAATCTTTTATGTTCGGATCTGCACAGTGAGCTATGGACCGAGATACGCAGCTTCAGGAAAAGCGGAGTAGCAGCTCGAGCGAGTTGCTATATATGCATTCGTCTAAAGTTTCTTTCACCGTTGAGAGTCTCGACGCTTTCGTCTTTTTTTCCAACCTCGGAAATTATTTTTTTATGTTTGTTTGTTTTTTGCAACATTTTTTCTTTCCTTTTTTTTTTTTTAACTTCTTCTCCTGTTTTTCCCGTCTCGTTGGTTCCGCACAATACTACAAAATGTGTGCATCTCTGTTTGGATTTCCCCTCCGGGAACGCGAACCGCCTCTACACCATCAACTGGAAAACTTTATTTCTCTATATCTTTCTTTCTCTCTTCCGCTTTCTCACGTTGATTTTTACTCCGGAATTGTAATGCCGAGTTCATTAAATAGAAAATGTGACACTTCTGCATTATTATTGACAATTTACCTCTAACAAAAACTCTTGGAATAAAGTTTAACTTGGAATCTGTTAGTCACTTTTCAGGCCAACGAGTCGAGAAGTTTATTCAAAAATAAGACGAAACTATCCAAAATATTCAAAGTCTGGAAAATTATTTCATTTAATTATCGCCAATGTTTTAATCGAATCATGCACCATCAAGATTTTCAATTCCATTCGTAACAAACATAGTACCTTTATTGAACATATCGTCCCACGCAATACAGAAATAACTAATTATCGAGAAAGTTAATATTTATTGAATGATCAAAAACTTTAATCAACCCGAGCGACCTCCATTTCTTAAGGATATCGTAAATCTCTAATTACATAAAGCTTCGAAATTAACGGTTCGATATTTAAAGAAAAAAAAAAAAAAAATTTAAATAAAAAAGAAAGATTCCATTCTCACTTCAAAAATCCTTTTTATTTATAATTGCGGGCGTGACTCAGGGTCACGGAATTAGGGTGTCTAAAAAACGTGTTCGAGGATTGAGGGTCAACAAATTTTTTTATGCCCTTCTAAAATTTGAAAATTTCGTTATTTTGAACGTTCGGTCACATTTGTTTGCAGTGCTGCAAAAGCAGGTAAGACCGAGGGAACGTCTAACGTGGAATGGGATACTCTTACAGATTTTAATTTCGGTAAAGTGTTTGAAATCATACGGTGAGACATTTCTTACGACATAGTATCGTTTAATTTACAAGAGATATTTGGTGGAAAGAAAATTTTAATCCTGCACCTGTCGGAAATAAAAATGATGCTCGCTCGGCATCGGAGCAAACATCTTCATAATCGAGAAAAAGTTTGAACGGTTTGGCTTTGTGAAATTGTCAGGCTATGTGTGTATAAATATATATGTTTGTGTACAGTTGCGGAGAACGAGATACTCGCGTTATTACTTTGCTCATATGATGCTTTTCACACGTTGTCTTTTATCGTGATATTTTTCTTAACGCTTTTCCAGCACTGAAAGCACAGTTTTCATTGATTCATTCAATCTTTTATTCGACACATTGAACGTACAATTTTCCGAAAATATCGAATTGAAAGTACGTTTATGAAATGAGATAAAATCATCAGCTTGTGCACAAAAAATCGAGGATTAAAAATGTGCGATTTTGATGGAGAAAAAAATTGTATAAAAAAGTAAAACTTGAGTAGAAAATTTACTCGGATAATGAAAGCTAAATAAATTTGCAGGAGGAATAAACGAAGATGAAGTTTAGTCCAGAGATGGCTGTGTCGCGTTGTAATATTTTTTGTTTTCGTTTAGCTCTTTCTCGCTGGCAATTCAGGCAGTGGGCTTGGGCCACATTTTTTCGGTTATTAATATTTTTAATTGCACGAGCGCCAGAAATGTAATTGTGAAAGCAGCCATTTGACTATTTTTACATTTTGTCGACATTCCACGAGTGTATGTGATGATGCCAGTGACCGTAGGTGGACGTGCCTCTGTGTGTCTTGATACGCGTGGAAATAACACGTGTATATGACGATTCGTTAATGTTGGCACAGAGCAGAATGCGGTTTAAGCGGCAGCAGTCGCGTTTGGCATGTCCACCCTTAAAACTCGTACTTTCGAGGATGCATCAGTTGAGCTTGGCAGCAGCACTCTCCTTTTATACAACACCCTTTTATCTATATCTATATATTATATAATAAACGTACATAGCAACCATATGTAAAATATTTGCGTGATGTAGAGTGGACTAAAAAATCTAGCACACCGTAGCCCTCTAAGTGTTATTATCCTTTTACGTGAAATGAAAAACCGCTCGTCATACTAAAGCATATAGTCACAAATTTTTTAATCTCTTCCATGAAACGTTTGTCATTTGAAATTAAAATGTTTCTTTTATTAAGCTTTTTTATTTCTGTTAAAATAAAGAGGGACGTAGATTTTTCTTTGTACGTGAAAAAAACGTGACGTTTAATGATTTGAGGCTGGAAAAAATAATGTAATAATTATCATTTTCCGAAAAAACTGTTGTTTTTTGTTAATTGTTTGGATTAGTATATTTGAGCAATAAAATTGGGCTGTTGCGGGATTCGATTAAGGACGTTGTATGGCGATGGTCGAATCTAAATTTTTGTTTTCAATTTTTCTTACATACAAAATGGTGTGTGGTCCCAAGTTGATTAAAAAAAGGTGTTACAAATTGACTAAGGAACAACATACTCTAAATCCAAGATTTTCCGAGGTAATCTGTATTTGTTATATAATGAACAAAATTTCGAAAAAATTTTACGACCGATTTATTTTGAAAAACTGAATAAAGCTTCTTCGATGTTACATAAAAGTGTATGGAAAGTTTTAAGAGGCTTCACCATTTAGAAATCGAAATATTTAATGTTGAAAATTGCAACTTTTAACACACGCTCTTATGAGAAACTACTGAAAATTGTGATTTTTATAAATAAATATCTCGACGTATGGTGCAAATTCAAAGGAATTCTATCGATAGAAAATTTCGCATACAACGTCCTTAAAGAATCTTCCATGTACTATTGCAGCAGGTTAAAGAATAAAAAGTCGCGGGAACAAAGGAGAAATAAAAATGTGGCATCTGCGTGAACTTAAGTGACGCGTTACATTGTAAAAAATCGCATGTAAAATCTCGTTACCCGAGAAATATTCGCGGAATGCGCGAACGAGCGCGTTATGAAACGTCTCCGTGGCCAATACAAAAGTACGTAGATAAATATACGGAGCAAAAGCCGGTCACAATGAGAACCGAGAACGAAACAAAACGGGGGCTGCTACGTTGGCCAAGGGATTTTTCTTTCTGGAGAAAAAGTTCTTTAAAGCACCTTGTGAAAGGCACGTCTCACTTATTATCCTTGGGAAAACGACGAAAGAAGAAAACGATCGGGGGTTTCCCCGCGTTCGCAGTGAAAGCAGCCCCAACCCTCTCTCTCTCTCTCTCTCTCTCTCTCTCTCTCTCTCTCTCGTTTTCTTTTCTCCTTTTTTTCTTTCTCCCTCTCAGCCGCTCTCGTAAAGCTTTGGACGGTGGTTCTGCTCTCTGTGACCGTTGGAGCTTTTTCCACGGAGCTCAGCACCCCACCGCGGCTTTCCTGTATCCTCTTTTGCTTTTCCTTTTTTTTCTTTCCTTCGCGTTTCTTTTTTAATTTCTCTTTCCTTTCCAAAGACAAAGTCTTTGCTCTCAGTCTACCTCAACTTTAATATCCTTTTCGTCCTTCCCCACGATAAATCTACACGTACATACACACATCCACAAATATATATAGAACCTGAGAACATACAGGCAAATAATAATCCGCAAATAAAATCATAGTGACCCAGTTTCGAATCGACAGCTCTAAATCGAACCTTGTCCATTTAGTTACCACAATAACTGGTGCTCCGAGGAAACCTCTTCATTATCCACAATATCGGATCCAAGTGATACTCAAAATACCGAAGTACATTGATCAAAGTATATTCTGGTTCGATTACCAAATAAACAGATTACACGACGTTTGGAAAACATATACCAGTTCGTTCGGGATTTAAAGCTATCATTTCCAATCAGTCACGAGCAGCAGTCTCTGGAAAAACCGAAATCACTTGACGTCCCGATCAGATTTTCAGTTAATTAGAAATCTTTTTATTTTCTCATAGCAAAAAATACGGAAAATCTGTTTGAATGGAATACGCGTTCCTAATTATATTTTCATGCCGTCAAAATAACGTCATCCAATGTCCAGTGCACGGGTTTTCAACGTGAATGACGTTTGCAGCTGCGGAACGAACCGTACAAGATTAATATATGATCGGGAATATTTGTTGTTATTATATTAAACGATATCGGACAATCTGACACGTGACTACCATGTCCAATGCTTACAGAATCGCAGCAAACTCAAGCTCATCTTAATTGCAGAAATCGATTATTGGGGTTTCCGGATTTTTAGCGTAATAATGCGCTCCCTGAGATCTACGACACGGATGTCAGTGTCGGAGGTATTTCCACCGCATATAGTTGGAACCTTCCAATACCAAATATCCGTCTCGTGCCTGGGCTTTGCAGATTTATTAAAAAGAAAAAATTTCTAACGTAGATATTAAAAAAACGTGGACAAAGGATTGATGTTCGAGTATTAGTGAATAACGAGCTCTATAGCACAAGAAAAAACGAAAACCTTTAAATAATTTGATTGGCAATACAAAATTCCGATGTTTGTCTCAAAACTTTTTGACAGTATTTACAACTTGAATTAATATTCACGCGGGTAAATGTGAATTTGTGTGAGCACGTAATCGCAATTCGTTTTGCACGAGGATTCAGAATGAAGGAAAGGGAAGAGCAGAGAACTTGATGGACTGACGAATGAACCTGCCGCCCGGACCATGTTATTCGGAGCTGCTATATTATTAGCAACCCGTGGATTCTAAGTTGAGTTTACTTTCATCGTATGATTCGTGTGTTTTAAAAATTCAATAGAATCGAGCTTGCCGGTTAATTTATCTAGGAAAATGTGCGATTCGGTGAGTTTTGTGAAGAATAACGAGTTTCAATGTTCTCTATTAGACGCAGTATCACGAGTTGTAAATCCGACTGTGTGCCCTTAAATTCCGGGTATGCTATGGCGAAGAGTAAAATGTACTAGTGTCGCCAACAGTTTCATAAATCTATTAAAATGAAACAATGTGCTGCGAAATACAAATACGAAAATGAAACAAAAGGTAAAAACGACAGCAATGTAACGTAAAAAACGTTGCGTAGGAAAAAAATGTACAGGGCAATAAAAACGTAACGATAAATGAAAAAGATAATGTTGAAAGAGAGAGGCAGAGAGAAAAAGGTGAGCTAGAAACGATATACATGTGGAATGATAGAATTGTGATGGGATATGGGAATGGTCGAAAATGGTGGGACGGTCTGAAGCGAGGGCAAGAGCTCGAGTTCTCATGCTAATGTATATTTATGTATTAAACAGGCATTATTTATACGTCCGATGAATATGCATTGTTTGGTGCGGCAGTAGCGAGGTGTCGAGTGCAGACCCGTCGCTATCACAGCCTCATCAATCACATACAGTTCCATACATTTATACACGTATATAAACGTATTTATATATATATACATATTGTTATCTGTGTACTATGACCGCGCGTTCGCGGACCAGCTCGCCTCACGAGCAAAATCTGTCGGTCCTCGCATCCCACAGTCCGCCCATGTCATTCCTCACCCTCCGTTTTACGCGACCTGCTGCTGCTGCTGCTGCTGCTGCTCGAAGGGTGGACGCCCGCAATTGACACTAATTTACGTAACTTTTTCGCAGTCCGCACATGTCACCATGACGCCTCCTTCGTCCCAACCTCGTTCTCCGTCTCTGCTTTCCTGTTCGTCGTTCAATTCTTCGGTCTCTTTGCTCCCTCTTTCCCTCTCTCTCCGTCTGCCAGTTTCTTCTCCCAAATTGGGAGATGTCACTATACTTTGTCACTTGTGTGTGTGTGTGTTTTTTTTTGCAATTTTTTTATCGAAAAAGAATCGTAACTGATAAATTTGCACAGGTATTTGACAAAAAATCGAGTAAAAATTAACAGGCTTGAAAGATTTGGCGTAAATACACAAAACGTTGTTTTTGATGTGCGTTTGATATCACGTTTCTCGTATCCAGAAGGATAAGCCACTTCGTAACAGAAGAGCTCTGTCCTAATCGCTTTATGTACCCGATGCATGTGTGGGTTCAGTTACTTTTGCTTTTTAGGCATACCGCGCACGATATGTATATATTACCGCAGATTCGGGGTGAATTGTTGGGGATTCGAGATCGCTATATCATCGGCATTGTGCGGTTACGTGTCAACGCCTCTGACGAAATATTGGCCGACGAAAGAGAGGGCAGGATGAGCGCTTGCTCAAACCCCCTGGTGCTACGAATGATATTCAAAACGTTAATCGGTCGGATCAATGGGCCTGCCACCACAAAACTCTCTGATAGTAGCCGTTCGTACTATCCAAGCTAACCCGTGGAACACGTAACTGTTTGAAACTATAGACGCGTTTATATGTGGAATTTCATGTGAAATTAATTTTATTTTTTTTTTTCCAATGATTTCACTTTTACATTTTGATTCATTATCGAATGAACATTTCCGATTGGTCACACGCGAAAACTTCTACCTCTGCGATTTTTCAACTTTTACTATAATTCCGCTTTTCAAATCATGGGATCGAGCAGCGTTCCATTCCAATTATCCGGCCGAGCAGCTCGACGCAGACCCAGAATCGCTTCGTCTCAGTATCTTGCCGCGCAGTGATCGCCGGCTTAATGATTGCTGAATCAATGTTTTGGACAAAATGGATCAACGCATTGGATATTTCTCATTTGAAGCTTTAATCAAAACTGTAAATATCTTCGAACACTTTTTTCTTTGAAATCGAAGTGATTGATCAATTCTCGGTGTTGGCATTTTATTTAATCATTCACAGTTTTTTGTTTTTCATGTTATTATTGAAATTATTGAATCGCAATTTGACGTACACGATTCGAAACGAGGATACGCGGGTACAAAAAGAATTGAAAAAAAAAAATGATGTAAGGGAAACGGCTGGCAGTGTTTTTCCAAAATGTCGTCGGTGGTTGTTTCAACACACAGTGACCCATATATCCTTGTATAATACGCATAAATGTATATATTCGTATAATAGAAGCATCGACGTGCCAAAGCGAGAGGAAGAGAGGGAGGGAGGTTGAGCGAACGAACAGACTCGCGAGGATGGTTTTGTTGGACGTAGGTGGTCGTATTGGGGGTTTACCCTCGCAAATCAGTAATGACCAATTCAATCGAAGCAATTTCACGCGCGAATTCGTTGCCGTTAACGCCGTGGATCTCCGGGCCTGTCACTGCGGAAAGTGATAAATGTAAGCCCGTCGGCAATGGCTTACACATTGTATCAGGACGTGTCGTCGGACACAGAAAGGCCAAAATTGGAGGGAGAGTGACAATATATGACAACCGGTGAATAAAACGTGGCATATAATAAAATAAAAAATCGTTTATAAAGCCACAGCAGGTTTTCATCGCGTTAATCGTTAATTCTCCCTTCGTCATTACGTCATTCAAATTTTGCATCATCGAAACCCATGAAAATTCAGAGGCTTCAAAATTTCCATATTTGTTTTTACACGATGACAATATCCTTCACCAAATTCCACCGAATATTCCGGACTAATATTAAAATTCACGTTCGTCACTTCCGTCAGTATTCAATTATCGATTTATGGAGAATCTTCTTCTTTTTCAAAAAAATACTTTTCACAGTGCGAAGAGTCAGATGAAGAATAATGTAAAAACACTGAATATTTCAACTGAAATTCGATTAAAATAACAAAAATGATCGAGAACGAATGAATAATAGGGAGGTCGAGCTGAAAAATGCATAATTGCTGCATAAACTATGCTCAGCAATATCGGTTTTATTCGTTGGTCATTTTTCTCGTGCAGAAATAGAGTTCGAATGGAAAAACGAGAGGAAAAGAATGAACGATAAAAGAAAACGGAATAAATATATTTATAGAAAAATTTGAGACAAATATTAACGTGTCCTATGTCCGTGACGAGTTGCCAAAATTTGTTTCCATTGTCCAAAAAGTTGATACGCAGTTGCACTTGTGCTGCAGCAGGATATCGTTGAAAAACACTGGAGCTTGTATTTTCAGCCGCCCATTTAATGGAGGTATAGAAGACAAATTTTTATTTTATCACGAGCAATAAAACCCGATGCTACGGTCCCATAATTTTCGTTTAAAACAGAAACTGCAGTGTTATCGCTTATATATGTTTCATTTTGGTATACGGACGAATACAAAGGTAAATATCAGGTTGAAATTTTCATCAAACAATTGGACGATCGATATATATCAGTAACCGTCTAGCCCTGAAATAAATTAATCTCGCTCCGTCAGGTACAGCGAACGAGCTCTATCTTTCTCACTCTGCATGCCTATCAACAACGCGGCTCTGGCGTTACATTCATTTGACCGATGGTGCTTTGGCCACAACGAAACATTGGATGCCATTCGTACACAGTGAAACAGAAAAAAAAACCACCAACCGGAGAGACAGAGAGGGGGGGGGGGGGCATGAGCAGGGACAAAAAGCGGAAGAGCTTTCCCTCTCGCTATAGTGCGGGGCAATAGTAGAAACGGCTATACACTTTCCAACTTCCGAACCGCGACACTAGACCAAACGGCGTATCGTTACCAAGCGAGGTTTCCAACCCGATGAGATTTCCGGGCACGACGAATGGGACAACGTTTTGCCTAAAACTCGAAGAGCACTTCGTCCTAGAGCCTGAAAATACAGGAGAATGTGCTACGGGTAAGAGTGAGGAACAGTAAAAGGGACTGGAAGCGAGACGAGGTCGGGAAAGCTCTTTGCAAAACGTTATATTGGTAGTTACAGGGAGAAACTTGGTTACATGGGTTCGAGTATAGTTCTGGTATGTTGCTTTCTTCCTTTGCCTCTTTCGTTCTTTTTTTCTCTTCGCATCCATCGCGTACCGACTCTTCCAGCCATCTCCCTTTCTCTTTCTCTTTATCTTTCTGTCTCCTATCCCTTTCACGTCCGCAAACTATCGCTCAACGTCAGGCATCGCTCTCCTTGAAACCGCTCTCGCGTATCAGTTATCGGCTGTCTCGTCAATCGTCAGTTATTTCGTTTGCTCTTGAATAGCAATCCGGCAGCTACAACCTATATACAAACTCCTCGTCTTTCTCTCGTACTTAATGAACATTTTAATTACTCGATATCCTTGTTTCGAGGGGCTCCTTCGCACTTTCTCGGATGGATGTTCTTCTCGTGTGTATTCGACGTTACGCTTGTACAGTGTTGTGGAAAATTTTGGCATCGTCACGATAACGAATACCCGATCGAATAATCCATTTTTCTCATTATTCAATCATCTCTGGTATATAAATCCTTCGAATTCAGAAATGATGGCTCTCCAGTCAATCAATCGCGGATATCCAATGGAAACAAAATAAAACGATCGAAATAACCGCCGGATTTGCAATTTTCCCAGATAATGCGATATTTTCGAAAGGAGCTAAATTTAAGGACGTTGTATGCAAAATTTTCTATCAATAGAATTCCTTTAAATTTGCACCATACAAAGAGAATAGTGAGGTCTAATTGCTCGCGCAATTTTAAGAGGTTTCACCATGTAGAGGTCGAGATATTTATTTATAAAAATCACAATTTTCAGTAGCTTCTCATAAGAGCGTATGTTAAAAGTTGCACTTTTCAACATTTAATATTTCGATTTCTAAATGGTGAAGCCTCTTATAACTTTGCATAAACTTTTATGTAACATCGAAGAAGCTTTATTTAGTTTTTCAAAACAAATCGGTCGTAAAATTTTTTCGAAAATTTGTTTATTATATAACGAATACAGATTACCTCGGACAATCTTCGATTTGGAGTATGTTGTTCTGTAGTCAATTTGTAAAAATTTTTTTTAATGAACTTGCAAACCATTCTGTATGTAAGAAAAGCTGGAGAGAAAAATTTAGATTTAACCGTCGCCAAACAAAGTCCTTAAAGTATTTTCGCAATCGTGGTATATCGGAAAATATGGAGAGAAAAATTGTTTGTGCAATCGGAACGTTTTTACGGCAAATGAAGAAACGAGGTACAAAAAAGAGGGCGAGAAAGTGCGAAAGAGATGGAGAAGGAGAAGGAGAGAGAGCATTAAACGGGGGAAAGACTATTTATTTAAACGTCTCCGGTTAAAATCAAAAGTGTGCCTTTCGTCTATGCAGAGAAAACGCGAGCGCACGAAAACTGGAGGGAATGACGGAGAAGTTTGGAGCCATAAACCCGACGACTGCCTCTCGCGATCGTTTCTCTTTCTCACTCGGTCTCTTTCTCTCTGCTTGGCCATTTGGCAAAATGTTACCCCTACGTCGGCTCAGATCCGGCGAACCCCGTATTACCCGAGCTATGTAAATGAATTTCGTTTAATTATCTAAGGGAGGACCGGGGCGGTGTGCTCCAGTCGCCAATGGGACCGAAAGAGGGCGCTCGCGCTAGTTCATCCAGGGTGAAGTTGTACGAAGCTGACTATGTTCCTACTTCGATGCTTTTTCCCCTTTTTTCTTCTCTCTCACCCACCGCTTTCTGTTAAGCTCTATAAATGCCGAACCATAGCAAACCGACGAAAAACTCCCATGCGAACAAATCTTGAGAATTCACTGCGACAGCATTGTGAGCTGCAAGCAAATGTATAAAGATAAAGATCTTTTATTTTCTCTCAATTGTCTACATTTTTAAACTGCTTTCTTTCTTTTCTCAAAGAAGACGACTATTTTTTTCTTATCGATACTCAAACCCCATGAACTTATTGCTGTTATTATTGAATGCCCAGCAAACTCGCCTCTGTCGTTTTCTCAAGATTTATTTATCCGCTCACGATACCCTTGTTTTCCTTTTCCGAGGACAAACTCTTTTCGCATCAAGTTAATTGGCGATACTATAAATTAACAGATAACCATTGAAATGGCCGATCTCCAACTTGTACGCTGTCCTTTGGTCGAACGAATATTTTGTCGTCGGTAAGAAACATTTTTTTAAATTTGATTCAACCCTTCGAGTACATACTGGGTCGTTTTGACCCCAACAATTTTTTGTCACCGAACATTTAATTTTCGTTTTCGTAAAAAAAAAATTTCGGGTCATAAAATATGGATAATTTACAACAAAAAACGTCTCCACAAAAAAAAACAAAGAATGCATATTTACCGGAATACTACGGTTCGAAAAACACCCTGGGTCGGATTGACCCAAGATGCATTTTGTATGGCGGTGTCGGAGGTGTACACTCGAAGGGTTAAACTGTGAGGTAAGAACGTTTGAATTCTTCGTTCGGAAGGACATAGTTCCGAATATTAAGCCGACAAGCGAACAATAAATAACGAGATTGATTTTTTTCGAATCTCCTTTTAAGGCAGAGAGAAAAGAAGGCGGAAGAGAGAGAGAGAGAGGAAGCGAAAGGCTCTCCTCTATGCTACTGAGAGAGGCTCTGTAGAGAACTCGAAAACGCGTTGTAAAATTCTCTCGTTATAGTTCGCCGGAGGTCTGCCCCGGGCGAGGACCGAAGAGAGGCGAGAGGAATTTAATTTAGAACTTGATTTATATTTTAGCGGGCCATAAAATGGGGAAATAATTTGTCCCCTGAACCCGTATGAGATGGGTTAGCCTACCCTCGGGCAGGCTCGTACTATCTATTCGTGTATATATCTACATATGGGGAGTAGGGAACGTGCACACCCGTGCATAGGTCTTTCACGTAGGTGTGAAAGAGAGTGAGAGAGAGAGAGAGAGAGAGAGAGAGAGAGAAAGTACGAAAGAGAATAACGAGGAGGAGAGTCTGTGTGGGAGGGTGTTCTGCCGGTGGTTTTGGAGGTGGCAGATGATAGTGGGCACACGACGAACACCGCAGAACCACGCGCGAACTTTCTAGCCTGCTCCGTCGTTGTACAGCGCCCATACGTTATATCTCTATGCGTTTTTTTGCCCTTAATTTTCATCTCTTTTTTTTTACCATCTCTCTTATTATTTCTCTCACTTTCTCTCTCTCTCCGAATTTTTATTTTCCTTCCATGGCACTCATACATTTATACGAGCAGATTGGCTATGCGGGCAATTGAGAAGATTGATTCTCAATGGTCATAGAGTTTCGTTATTGCTTACAAAGTTAAATGTTTGGCACACTAAATTGAAAAGCGAAAATGTAAATTGATCTGTAAATCTCGTTAATGCCATCCCGCTGGAAAAAATGACCGAACAGGTAATTAAAACGGCAATGAATTGAAAAGTAATCCCTTTCTGGATATAATTAAAGGGGAATCCTGTTTAAATAAATTGGCGATGAACGAGGACTATAAAAGGTGAGTAAATAATTCCATCGAACAAAATTCGGTGTTGGTGGATCGTCAAATATTCAATTGGACCAAAAGATTTGCTCTCCGATTAGAAGCTTTAATTGACAGTAGGTGTGATCGAACGAGAATCAACGTCCAGACCGTATATGCGACTCGTCTCATTGATTCAAATTCATCCCATCAATGCTGGTTTGAAACTTTTATTATAAAAGCCTGAAACAGCTATTTTTGCGAATAAACTTTAGTAATAGAAAAAAAATCATACTCTATTTTCTCCCCTGTTATTAGGATATAGCGAGAGAGTGAAATTAAACGGTGTGCAATGTGGAACAATTTAGGTAACGTGGGCAAAGTTGGTTCTCTCGTCATTTGGCGAGATAATATACGAGAGGCGAATTGAATCTTCGAGAAGCCTGTTCAGGGTTCTGGGGCTTTAATAGCGACGTGTGGGAGAAGCTTCAAGAATTTAGGGTTACGATTACACTGTACGTGTATACCTGGATTTACATATAGCTCAGTATATATTCATACACGATGGATATATGGTGTAGTGTAAGCATCAAAGAAGAAGAAGAGAGAGAGAGAGAGAAAGAGAGAAAATGCGTTCCCTTGTCTTTCGACGTACTCTGCGTCTCTACCAAGGAAGACTGAGAGACTGAGAGATTCATTAAAGACGGTTGAAGGTGTTAATATAGTGAACATTGCCGCAGGGACTTGCTAACACTCTGCTTCTCTCCGAGGGAGAAGGAGGAGAAAGGGCGAACTGCCTCTCTCTCTCTCTCTCTCTTGCTTATTCTCTCGTTTTCTCTCTCAATCCTCTCCGGTTCCGTGGTCTCTCTCCATTCTTTTGGCCTCCGGTTCTCTTTCCTCTCGTCCATCCCATATTCTCACTCATGGTCCCATCATTTTTGAGTACACACACGAGGAACCGTGTACGCCCCAAAAAAGGGGAATAGAACGTCAGAGAAGACGAAGAGCTGTATTCCCGAGCAGCTCGTTCAACTCTGCTTCTCAAGAATCCAAGAGCATTCTTATACCTCGCGTTTATCTCGTCTCCTTCGCACTGTCTAGCCTTTTCCACCCTCCTCTGCTATACTCACGTCCACCCGATCCTCACTGCCAGTCTCTTCCGCTTTGGATCCTGCTCCGGTATATAAATGCTGCTTCGGCTTCTGTTGCAGCATAGAAACGCAGGGAGCAAAAGAAGGAGGGTGAAGTTGTCGAGAAGCTCCAACGTAAATGAGGCTATAAAGCTAAATTACGACCACCCCTCCGACATGTCTCTCATCCTGTCTTTCTCTCCGTCATTTCTTTCTCTCTTTCTCTCACTCTCTCAGAGAAACAGAACTATTAGCCAAGATTTAGACACGACTACGAGCCACCCGTTCAAGACACGGAGCGTCGGAGAGACTTTGCGATATGCGAGAATAACCAAAACTTCTTCATTCAACCGTCGACCCGTTTCATACCGCTGGCATTCATACATACAGTTTAAAGACAGACTTTGTCGGTAATACAATTTTCATGAGACAACGAAAATATAAAGTGAATGGCACTGTTCTCTGCTTTCTTCTTCTCCTTGTCTTGGCTATAAATCTCAATTCAACACGAGGTTTCATTTCATATTAAAAGCCAATAAAAAAAAATTTTTTAAAAACATTCTACGGAACATTTTATCCATCCTGGCCAGTTCGCTCAACATTAATAATCATTCTCGATTGTCTGAATCTTTTTCGTTCACCTCACCGCAGTATTGTGTAATTGTCACGTGTAAGTGACACTCAATGAATAAGTGACTCAAATCTACGTGATGATGAAATTTCTCGCATTGTGGGAGGAAGAATCAAGAGTTTGTGTGTCTTTAAGCCTTTCATCGTATCGAATTTTATCTATATTCACGGATGAACGTGGAAACGGGCTTTCCACATTATTTGAGGCTCAAAGAATAGGGCTGGAAACATTGAACGAGCCGCGAAGAGTAGTCACACTGGAAATGAAATTTTGTTCAAAATCATCGATATTTTGTTGACTACGGTAAAGTAAATATTTTTTGATAATTACAAAATTTTCGTTATTTTGGCAGTATATTTGCTTTCTAACGGAATTGTCAACGAAATTTACGAGTGGGACAATTTTTGGGATTATTCAAAAAAACGTTTAGTCTAACGTATCGAACAAAATATCCATCTTTTTCAACAAAATTTTGTTTTCAGTGCAGAGAAGCCGTGCTATAGTCGAGGGTAGTTTCGTTTCCGGTGCCGACTGGCGGTACCGATCCAGTTGCTCCTCCATCTCCTTCGTTCTCGCTGCTTCCCTCATTTCTACATTTTTCCTTTATTCTTGTCTCCTGCTTTTTCCTCCATTTCCTTTTTCTCATCATCTCCCTCTCCTTCCCTCGTTCTCTCTCTCTCTCTCTCTCTCGAGCGAGCGAGCGAGTAGACCTGGCAGCTCGAACAAGATCGACAATAAAGGCAAATTGGAAGCTCCCCGGTGCAAGGTTGAATTAGTGCCGACCAAGGCGTGCCCAAACCATTTCTCACGGTCTTCTGCCACCATCGAACCATTGCTACTGTTCTATACCACCACTACTCACTCTATCGTTCCTGCTTCTACTGCAGCAATCCTATACGTATATACATATATGTTAACCGTAAATGTGAAAATTGTACTAGTCGTGCTCTTCGCTGATAATATTCAGCTGACCTCATTGATTTAAACGGAACGATTTTTTTCTCGTGAGTCTCTGCTCCATCATTAATAAAATCAACGTACTTGAAACCGCTTGACTTTTAGGAAAACCTCGCACTTGCGTATTTTTACTGAATCTACACCGATAAATGAGACGATACATAACAATAGTTCGATTTCCTTGGGAGAAAATAAGATCTGTAAAAATCTGTACACTGAAATGAAAATTTTGTTGGAAAAGACCGATATTTTGTTGGATACGTTGGTCCAAACGTTTTTTTAGCAATCCCAAAAATGTTGTCAATGCGGCAAGAAATATTCTAGAAAGACTCTTCGGAGAGCAAATTTTGACAGTTCCGTTAGAATCCAAGAATATTGGCAAAATGATGAAAATTTTGAAATTATCAAAAAATATTTAGTTTATCGTGTTCAACAAAATGTCGACGGTTTTCGCGACAAAAATTTAATTTCCAGTGTACACGATATTCAAATAGTTACTTCATCAATGTCATCGGTAGTTGAAAAGTATTCAAGTTTTTTTTAAATATACAGGTTAAAACTGTTAATTAGTCGTTTGAGTGTGTTAGTCATTACAAAATGAACCAACGAACTAATAATAATATAGCAGAAATTACAAAATGAAGACGACATATTTCTAGGATCTATTCCTTTTGATTTTTTGTTGATCGAGACCTTTGGAACCACCAACTAGAATTTCACGCTTTGAAAAAGTATTTTTGATACTCTGTCCAATTGTACTTCATATCGTGTGATACTTTTTAACTTTTTTGAGCTACGAAAATTCGTTCAACCAGTCTGCACTGCTCCCGGACGTGCTATCGATGGAAAAAGCTGTAAACTGTATACAGGTCACTTTTTCCCTGTGCGGTGAAAACTGACAGGAGTATTTCAATCACGAAGAAAAAAAAAAAGAATCGTCGAGAGGAACGATTCTCGGCACAGATTCTATCTCTTTAAATAATATTCTTGAAGTCACCGTGAGCGAAATCTGCACGAGAGATAGAGAGAGAGAGATGAAGATGTCGAAGGTTTAACAAATATAGGACGTGTCTCTCGTTTTATAGGCTTTTGAATCAGGCTCAAAAGAGACGAGGTTGGCGATATCTTTGCTCTGATTTGGTTCCGTAGCAAGTCAAACATGGAGAATACATGGTTAGCTCGTCCATGGGTCGTCTTCGTTGCTCTTACGAGGCTGTTCGTACATCATGTATACGTTGTAGCTCGATTGAAGGTACATTCGAGCTTAGTAATCAGTGAGACACAACCAGGCAAGCTTTCCTCAACGTTGAATACTAATGTTTGCCCACCTTAGACCAAATCCAAGCGGACAGTGTATAGCACCAAGAGCCTGAGTTAAATCAAAAGCATCGCCAACTCTTCCAAAGAAGCTCGCCAAACTCTCTCACCGTAGGGCTTTTTAGCCTTTGGGTTCGAGCTCTAATTGGCCCGTGTTCATATTTTTCAAGCTTTCGCAAACATCAGCCGTTCATCATCATCATCATATCATCGCAATATCAAAATAATTATAAAATAAAGTTCAAAACCCTTGAACTCTCAACACTGCACTTTTATTACGGACCGAAACGTTTCGGCAATTGTTCTAGCGGAGATCATAAATTTCATATTATGATCCGATGTACTTTGAAGTATGCGAGCTATTTCAGCAGGAGCAGAGAAAAATTTAATATACGACGAACGAAAGCATCTCTCGTGGGAAAGGTTGTGTGTATAACGCGGAGAAACTATCGGACGAGATACACGTTAATCCGGAAGTTAATGTATATTGCTACTACGAAAATCCAATATCTTGGAATTTTAAAATCGATACCGACCAAAAACTCAGCAAAAAATGAAAATTGCATTGAAATAGATTTCTCTTAAAGGTAATAGGATTTAATTCAACAAGTCGACAGATTAATCTATAAATGAGCCATTTTATCGAGGATAATGACTGCGATTATTTGACAAAAAGTCCTCGTTCTCGCTTGAAAGGACATGAAAGTACACAGAAAAATAGAAAGTACAATAAGGCCGATTGTATGTCACAAACGACGACGACAACGACGACGACGACGACGACGACGACGACGAGGATGTGCAACAAGTTGCCTCCCACCCTCGACGCTACAGTCATCCCACCCTCCTTCAGAACAGCACCGACACCAATACACTTCCCTCTGTTCGGCAGCGACAGGCCAGATCTATAGCTCACCCGTTTGCCATTAAATCATTTTTAAACGTCCTTCTCCTAGTTTATGGCACTATCCTTTTCGGACTTTTATTTAGACAACTCTCTGCTATGAATCGCGGTCTCCGAAGCTCGATGGATTACATCAGACTTTCTACCAATCGGTTTCTCTTTTTTCGACCTCCGGATCGTAGAGCCTCTTCATTGCCGCGCTGTTTATACTCGCTCAATATGTGCAATGTCACTTACAATTGAATGAATCGAGGACATTTATTTTCTATATTTACATTTTGACAACCTCAATTATTCATATTTTCATTATTTACAAATTTTATTCAAACACTACGTTTTGTTTCGTCTGTATTCCTTTTGGCAAAGGAGAAAACATTTGGTAACGAAGTAGTTGTATTATCAACATATTCGCATAGGAATCCCAGCCACAGAGTTTTTAATGATTCCACAGAAAGTTCCTACTCACTGATTCAAAGTGAAAGAATTACAGAAAAAAAAAACGTCTCGAGATCGTTTGATAAAGTTTTTAAAATGTTGTGGAATATTTAATGACGTCCAGTCCGAAGACCGCAGAAGACATATAAATGCTGTCAATCTCTAAAATGCCAGTTATCTCATTTGCAGATACTTACCGAAATAAATCCTCTTCATTTTTTAAAACATAACCGGGAAAAATAAATCGGCTGAGACGGGAAACCTTTTTCAGGAACCTCGTTCAGGTGGAAAGAAAAAACAGCAAGCACGCGAAACGTTTCATCTTGTGCATCGTCGTTGCATTCATCGAATCGATCGGAGCACATTTGCGCATTATTGCTTCCGTGTCACTAAGTTGCCAGTTTGCAAAGTATAATTTTCGCAGTCGATTGCACGAGGTCGTGCGAAAAGAGACGACAAGATGTATCGTTTATATTCGGTATACGCCTGAGTTTGGGTGGCTGAGATGGTATCCTGCCGCACTGTTAACCACATCATTTGACCTTGTCTCTCGGCTGTTTATTTTCCATTTTCTGTATAAACCACTTGGCGTGTAGAAATTGTGATGTATATTGTGCGGTTGTAAAGTGTAATAAATAGGATCCTGAGTTAATTTTCTTGCTTGGCCTTCAAGTGCAACAACCTGCCGGATGCTGTTCAACTCTGGAAACGAAGCTAGAGCCGGCACCGAATTACAAAAGCTCGCAAATTGCTTCTGTAGAAATGATGAATGACGTTTTGAATTATTATAAAAGGCAATGAAAAAGGAAAAATCTCAAGCACTTACTTTTTAATTCATTATAAAGTCATATTCGGCCCCGATAAGAGCCTCGTGTTCCAGAGTGTCAGAGGGAGAATTCGGTAAAGAGAGTGAGAGAGAGAGAGAGAGAGAGAGAGTGAAGCCCTTTGCAGTCCGCTGCAGCTTGCTATGAATGTGGAAAGTAAATCTCGGGATTTGCGGCCGGTACAGCAATAGGGATGGTCCGGTGAAGCTATTCCGAGTCAGATGGGCGAATGGAATGGCGGTGGATGAAGCACGAGCCGAGGGCAACCGAAGAAGGTTTGTGTGTTACAGTAATGCCCAACACGCTTTGCGCTATAGAGACGCTGTACGTGTATCAACCGAGTATTATATACGTTTGGTTGGTGCACTTGTACATGTATATTCAGTGGTTGGGTTATGTATAGTGTATGTACGTCTACATATCCACGGAGGCTGCCTGGTTGGTTTGTTGCTCGGTGCTTGGTAAAGTCTGCTCTAGGAGGGCTAATACATCAACATCAAAGCGGTTGAGCTCGCGCTCCCTAACCCTTCAACGTACAAACGCAGTTATTACACTCAAAGGTTGTAGCTTTCGATCCCGGCTGGGCGTGATCAACATTGGAAGCCTTCGTAATGCGCTGGCTAGCCACCCCAACACATCACCCTTTCTGGTGTGCATCAGGAGCTCGCATGACCACGTCACGAATCAAATGGCCTGGGGGTACTTCTTGTTAGTGTAGTGTAGCTCTTAGATAGCAAGCAAGTCATTGAATCAATATCTATTTTAGAAAATTCATGTACAAATTATTGTCCACTAATGGTCAGGGCTGTGGGATCCACCGAAATTTTAGTTGGAGACGGGATAAGGAAAAAAAACAGACCACTTTATCATTGCAACCATTTACAACTAAGTGGATACTAAATAGAAATAAAAGATTGATGTTTAAGGAGGGTGGCTACACACAACAATGTTGCCATGTTAAAAGCATAGGAAAATTGGAAATGATTAGTATTTAATAAAATTTGGTGAGTATATTCTTTAGTATTAACTATGAATATACAAATTTTTTAAGATTTTTCTTCTACATAGTTTTCGAGTTATTGAATACTAGAGTTTACATGCATAGGATTCAGATATATATCTTTTTTTCTCTATATATCTTTTGCATATTGTAAGCTCCAATTATTCGACAACTATGTAGACGAAAAATTTGAAAAAAATGGTGTCATCGTATTTGATGCTAAAGAATGTTATCACCAAATTTTATTTAATTTTTATCATATTGTCGTATGTAACCAACCTCCTTAACGGGAACCGCGTTAAAGAAAATGTCAGAGATCGGTGCTCGGCCGAGTTTCATTTCTCTCGATGCGGAACAGACTCAAAATAAGTTTATCTTATTGTTTTTTTTTCTTTTTCATATTAAATTCAATATGACCGGCAAAAAGGATCAGGAATATACTGCATATCAAACGATACACGTGTCTTTTGATCGCCTACGGTATTAAATAACGAAACGACGGAACGCCTGCTTGGCCGAAGAATCCCAACGGGGCATCGCGTCGCATACGACATTCCACTCGCAGTGAATATGTCGTCGAATATCTACTGGGTGCTGTTGAATGGGAAAACTCGCTCGTAAACAGAAAGCTCGCACTCGCTTTATTGCTATTTTCTGGCCTTAAGGCTAAACCAGCTCCGCGCGATCCTTGAGCCGAAGAATATTGTGAAATGCCATGTACGAATGGATACAGAATGCAGCCACTCCACGATTGTCATAACACCCTCCTCGAGATATGTGTCACAAAAATACTGGCTCTCTGAGCTCTCGTAACTTCATCTAGTAGTTTTATGACAAATGACGCATTGTTCAAATATTTTTTGTATATTTTCAGATCTCCTTAGACTGCCAGTTTCTCTGGATTTTAGGTACTAGTGAGATTTTTTATATCGGGAGACTATTCGAACGAAAATTTGAGGTTTTCTTTGAGCCGCGTGTTACGAGTCCGTCCTATCAAAGCAATGAGCTCATGTAAGCCTCGCAATATTCATCGAAAAGCAATTTAATTGTGATTTTAATCCACCGGAGCAACGATAGTAAAACGATAACAATAACTAATGAATTTGAAGAATTAGATTCCCACTAAATTGCTTCGAAATTAACTCGGAATCGGCTGAACGCGCTGCTTACCACCGAACGAGTTAATTGCCAACGATCTATAGGACACTATGTATGTACGTACACAGTACGTGTGTGTGTGTGTGTGTGTGTGCGTGTAAAATAAGGATGAAACACGGAATACCGAAATCAACGTTTCTAATTAAATGGAGTATACGCTCGGTGGTTGGTGAGAGTGAGCATCGGTGTATCGTGGCTTCTGAGGATTTCTTACTTTCTGATCTAGTACCCCGAGCACGAGTTCTCTCCTCGCTTTCTTCATGCAACTACCGCTGGACCAACTTTGTATCTGCATGAGCTCTCGTTTCATTTTAACATTAATTTATTCAAATTTCGAGGATATACGCCAACGGTTGCAAAAAAAGGCGATAATTTATTGATTAATCAACAGATTGTCCCTCTTCGCGGAATCTTTGGTGTGAATACGGAAATATGTTTCTTTGGGCCAAGATTTAAAATCCATAAGTTACGGAAATCCAATTACAAAGTCTTTCGTGAACCGGTTGAATTGTCATGGAATGTTATTTATTCCAGAGGAAAGCCACACTGCAAAAGGGATAATACAGGACGACAGGAATGAAGCGTGGGTGTGCATAAAATTTCGTGAGTTACGGCTCGGTAGCGTTGCATGAATAGTGGATGCATGAGATGCAGGTAAGCTGAAGCAAAGCTTACAAACCTGAAACTGGTCTTATTCTACCAAACATTTGGACCACGTTCGATACTCAGATTGCTGTCCTTATTTCAACGTATATATGTTGACACAGACACAGACACAGATGTCTGTATCGGTGTGTGTGTGTGTGTGTGTGTGTGTGTGTGTGTGTGTGTGTGTGTGTGTGTGTTCTGTGTCTCTTTGGAGGTTGTTCCTTCAGGATAGCAAGGTGCAACGGGAGGTAGTTCGAACTTGGTTGAGTGGCCGTTATATGGGGTTCTAAGCATTTTGATTCTGCTGACCGCTGCGATGCTTCGAATCCTCTTGCTATACCATCCTCTTTCGCAGCTATACCCCATTCCCGAAGGAATACGTGGTTCGCCTTTAAACCACCCCTCTTACATGCAACGGCTCAGCTATATACCGAGAGCCAAGTACATCTCTCGTTCTATCCTATAGCGGTGGAAAGAGCGAGAAGATTTCTCGCTCGGGCCGTCGGGATTCTACTAACCGTGCAAGCAGCATCGTCAGTTTCGATGCCGTTACTCCAGGCGGTTCTTCGATTCTCGTTCACGTACCAGAACCGACTCGAACTATCGACACCTAAGTCCGACGTCTGCCGCATTTTTGTAACGAGATCTTGCGATTTTTCTCCATTTTGGCTCGGCACACACTTTTCTTCAGCACTATATATGAATATGGATTATGTCCGGACAGGAGAAGCTAGAAATGGCGACCAGGGAGGCAATGTTTTTTTTTTTTTTTTGACTAAAAACTTGGTGGACATTGATTTTCATTTTCATCAGTTACGTTGCTCTGTGTACTCTTCCTCAAATGCGCCTTTGCGAAATGAATCCGATCCAAGTGTTGTTGAACTTTATGGAATAAGAGGCTTTGACGGCTCATCATACCGTCACGTGGCGCATGCACGTTTATTCAAACTTGTCGTATATCTCGTAAGAGCGTATTCTCCCTTTTTCCACTGGCCATGGTCTGCTCAGAAATCTGAAAGGCCACTCGCAAAGGCCACTTGTTTTTTCAGTCGCGTTCTCCTCACGCTTCGTCGAGTGTCAGATCCGTGAATCGAAAACAAAATGAATTCTTATGTAGGATGTTTCGGGCGTTGTTGTATTTTCCTTCGATCAAGGTTTCAGTGTATCTTTGGATTTCTGGCTTTGTTCTTCGATTTTCGTCAATCCCTCCGTTCCAAAGAACTTTACACAACTCGCGCTCGTCCCCTGCTCTGCCATTCTGCCCAGGCACTCGCTTTCTTCCTCTTTTTCTCGACGAGGCCATTTGCTTTCGGCTTCTTTCTTCCACAATCACTTTCCCACCGTGTCCTTTTCAGCTCGCCTGCTTCCATCTATCTTTTATTCCTTACCCACACTGGCTGGACCAGCGGTATAGACCAAACTGGAATGTCACAGAGGCAAAAGTCCCTCAATCTTCTTTCACGGCGCGCATGTTCCAAAGCAGAAGGGTTCTCTCTCTCTCTCTCTCTCTTTCTCTTTGGAGCAATCGTGTACTCGCAGCCTCTTTGAAATGCCGTACGCTCAAGAGCACCCGCGCTATGGAGCTATTGATTCCAAGTTCCTCAAGCTACATGAACACATAGATAGACGAACGCCTTCTTTCCCAAGTATCCGGTACGATCAATTTTCACGAATCGAAGAGAGATACCGCGCACAGAACTCTTGGAGGTTTGAGTGTGGTCAGGCTAGTGGAAGATGCGTTCATTAATTTCCAGCGGAAGCCTCCGTCTGCTCTGGAGAAACTTTTTGACCTACACGTAACACCGCGTGTTTAATCGAACTAAGAAGAATGGCGTTTTCGCGCTTCGACTAACTCGGCGATAGAGGCTTATACATGATCCGATATGAAAATATCAATATATATTCCGCAGATTCGAATTTGTTGATGCACTTGAGAAATAACGCACGGGAGGACAATGTTTTTCATTCATTAGGTGGACGATCGAGTAGCAACTCATAGTTTAGGAAAGTGACGTACGAAGAATGAGATCGGCACCATTCCGAAAATAGGAAACTGCAAGCACGTGGGAAAAGTTGGTCTTGTCACACGATTCCTCGCAGTTTATGCACCCATGAAAAGTCTGTGGGCGAAGTGCCGAGTGCGAAGAGACACACCAAACCGCGAATGATTAGATACACACGGCTTTGCTGTCGACTGGATGTGCGAAACTTTCAACCCCGCTGGGGGAGTCAATTATTTCATTGACAAGCGGCAAGCAAGAGAAAGAGAGACAGGAGCGAGACGACGGAGCAGAGAACCGAGAGATCCCAGTTTGCACGACGAACTTTCAGTGGCTAAATGTGTGGCAAGAGAAATATCGCGTTTCGGCTAACTATATCTCGATGGAAGTAGTTGAAGGTGCTGTGGATAAGGATAAGCAAGAGAAAGCCGATGTGCGAGTATGAACGGTGGAAGAAGAAGAGAGCAATGGATGATGATGTAGAAGGGGGATGGAGCGAGTGTACGACAGAGTGGGTTGCCCGCTCGTCACGTTCCATAGGCGTGCGACGCCTACATACCACTAAACTTATGTACCATTTACTATATATCTGTATATAACCCAAATATATGTATGATAGAGGTCTAAACCGTGGGAGATGCTGTTCCCGAGGGTTCTGTCTCTCCTGTTTCGCCCCCACCACCTTCTAACAAGCCCATTCCAGTTCAGGTGCTTCTCCCGTAGCCCGAGCACGCTGCACTCTATTATGCAGTGTACGCACGTAACGCGTTTCGCATCTCTACGTACTAACCTACCACCCCTTTTCAGCTATCCTCTGACCCTCATATTTACTACCACACCTGACATTTATACTGTAAGTGTCAGTTATTACAATACATGCTTGCAACCAGACCAATTTGCCACTGCATTTCCGGTATCAAAAACTCGAGCTCCTTAGTCTTGCTGCATGCTCAACTCTAGGAGCGATAAATATATTTATATCATATCATGATATGACAGGGATGTGTCGCTCCATTCAATTTCGGGCCATTTTTAACTTGAAAATTTCAACATTTTTATAAATCTTGCAACTTCAGTTTTATCCTCTCGAGTAGTTGAAATGTTAACATTAACGATATTCAGAGAAATTCATGACGAAAAGCCTTGAGTGGCTGCTCCGTAAATAAAAAATGTAATAAATGGAGCAAAAGTAGACGCGAGTCACATGCAGACGAAGATAATCGTCATGATCATGTCCAACGACACACTGCGACACCTCGATGCCAGGTGAAAGGAAAGAACCGTCGACGAGCCAGAAAATATGTCAATTCAAGCTACCTGACATTTTTTCAATTACCACTTGCTGATGCTTACAGCGGCTGGTCGACAGGCTGAGTAGGAAAAAGCGAATAGTTCCGGAAACGCGAGCAGGATACCAGCGAATGTCTATACCCTGCGGGGTCAGTGTCAAAAGTTTCTGCGGTTGCGGAAATGATCGGGACATGGGAAAAACGAGGATATTGTGAGCTTTATAGGATATGGACATCGCGACAACAATTTCCAACGTTGGCCATCGCTCGTCATCTTTTGCTTCTATATCGAACCGAATGGTCGCTGGATGAAGTTTTTTTTGTCTTATCTATCACACTGCCACTACCAGCATGGCACATGTTTTTTAAATGAACTTGAGTATAGAGAAGAAAAAGAAATTGTCAAGCGTCCGAGTGCTGGAAATTTTTCTTCATTTCGTGTCAGACTATCGGAATTTTATTAAGCGCGATTCCAGATCAAACAAATTTGACTACGAATAGCCGATCACACTGTAACGAAAGAAATGTTAATAGACTTTGGTTCAGACGGCAAGGATACTCGATTACAAAAAAAAAAAAAACGAACTTTCTTTCCTCTTTTTTTTCCATCCTCGAGTGCATCTCGTTTTTTTCTAATGTCACTAACGTTAGGGACGCTTTGCGACTCGCCCCATTCCTCCACTGGTGGCTCATCGAGCTACGAACTTTCTTACAGCGGAGAGGAATGCAAATTCTCAAGAAAAACTTAGATGAGGCGGCACGGTCGTGTTTGGAGAGAGGGCAAAAGTAGATTGAAGGGGGAATTTGAACATCGGCCACGATACCCTCGAACTTTTAAACTGTCTAATGCAACGTCTGTCGGCTTGGTGAGCCTAATTGCTCGTTAGGATCGAGAGAGAGAGAGAGAGAGAGAGGAAGCAAGAGCGGCAGAAAAGAGGAAGAGGGAAGAAGCGACCGAGAATGAGGAATCCACTGAAGAGAAAAGAAAGCTCGAATGCGAGAAAGCAGGGGGAAAAGGTGAGACGTCATGTCGATTGCGTCGACCCTCTCGAGCGTTGGCACTGGCGAACATGGGAGGCACGAGAGAGGAGAGACCATTTGGAGTCTGGAATGTTTAGCTGACTCAGCGTTTTACCAATCTCAGGAACGACCGTGCAAAATTCCCTGTTCAATTGACAAGTAGAATTGGAAATAAACTTTTCAAATTCCATACAATTCTTCCTTCTTTTCCTTCCATTTCACTTCGTTCATTCTCCTACTTCTTCCCGCGATATCAACGTCGAAATATTCCCAGAGTTCACCTCGTCCTTTTAAGGGACGACGAGCCGCGTAATTAAAAATTTGGCAAGTTGCAGCGATTAAATAATAAATATCGCGACATCTGTAAATCGCTTAAAAATCCATAATTTTTGATTTTATTGAATTTTTTGATGAATTATCAACTTGTTTCGCAAACACGAACTTTGTCCTTATTATTTTTGTGCTGGTGTTACAAAATTTTGCAAACGCAAGTATATAAGCAAAAAACGAAGATTTTGCCAGAGCGATGCATTAAAGCGATTTGAAGTCGTTGATAGTTCCGCTTAATGAAGTAGTGTACCAATGAAATTTATTGTTATTAAAGCTCGCTCTTTATACACGCCATGGAACGTCGAGGCTTTCTGCTGCGGGCTCCGGCATGTAATAAGAGAACACGGGAAGCTCGTGATGCCATGCTTTGGGTTTTGTGGAAAGGGATCTAAAGCAACACGCCGAGAGGTTGAGCACGCGCTTAAACGGTGTGCACGTGGTAATTAGCAATGTTCAGCTATGTCGAGGAGGCGGAAGAGAGACCGAGAGGACTCGACTTTAATGGAGCGCGTCGCATTAGCTCGCGTGCTTCTACGTCGGGAGCTATAAGATCGAGTAGAGACTAGAAGGAACCTGCTGAGCGGAGATAGAACGAGAAAGATGAGATAAGAGAAGAGCGAGATGCAGAAAAATATGCAGCTCGCCTATGCGAACGCGCTTACAAAATTCCATCGCGAGCCATCAATTACCGAGCAATGTGAAGACAAAAAACCAACAACAACAAATTAGTGTTTTCATTTTTCTTCAGTTCAGCACAAAATTCTTCGGACAAATGTTTTTAATTATTTCAATTACAAAACCGAAATAATAATTTTACTGACTCACGCTTCTCTGGAAGTTTGCAAGTGGAATACAAAGATTCTTAATTGATTCAATCAATTTATTCCATACCTCAAAGTACGCAGCGTAAACTTTACGACACTGTCGTCGTAACAAGTAACTAAGTAAAGCTTGAAACGAATACGAACTGTTTTAATTAACAAAGATGCTCGTTAAGAGTTCTGTGTCCGAAAAACTTGTGTGATTCGGGGATCGCAACGTTTATCTGAAAATTATTGAAAAATTCATTCAGAATAAAAAAGAATCGGGTAAGCTTCATGCTCGTCATTTACCTCCGAGCAAACTCTCCGTAAGAACTTTACACTTTATCTCGAAATCGAAGGTCCCCGGCTCATTAGCATGAGGTACTTTTCGAGAGGGTGCGTCAAACGACCCTCCAGTAGGGTTGATTGATGCCAACGTGCTAATTTTAATTTACAAATCGCTTCCTCATAATTTTTACCCATCACAAATCTTGCGTCATGACCAGGTAGTTTTTTTCCATTTTAGTTTATTTGGAGCAACATTTGTGGGGTGCAAAAATTGTAAGAAAACGATGTACAAGCCGATTTACACTTTCTCCCTCTTTTCTTTCTTCTCCTTGGGCAAAACTTATTTATACGAAAGCAGTGAGTCGACGAGCCTGTAATTTTTCATACGTAATTTACTGTCTCGCTTATTATTCAAAGCAAAATTACACTCGATTTTTCTCCTGCGAGTTTAGAAACTGGTTTAATTTAGAAAAACTATTTTAAATCGATTTTCATTCATTTTTCGAAAACCACCGATCGATTCGACGAGTACGAACCAAAGTGACATTTTCACCTCTCTCACACACATTATCATTCACTCAGAGACGCGGTGCTTCTCCGCGTGAGATAGGAAACGTCACCGGCGTTGAGACTGATAGCATACCACAAGAGAGGCAGTCAGCGATAGTTAATTGCAACCGCGATCTTAACTACTCGAGACGCAAATCCATATCGAATATTTAATGATGTTTCCCCGACCGAGGAAACATGCATAATCTGCGGATATAAAAGTACATATTCGCCGTTTATGTACAGTTAGTAAATTATTGACATTATGGTTAATAATTGAAAAACAATTACCGAAAATCTCAAGTGAATTTATCGTGATTTTTTGTTTTTGGTTATAAAATCAAAAAATTCATAACGTTCAAAAGTTCATTCGAAACATAACCTACGGATATAAAAATATGTATTCGTCGCTTATCTACTATTAGTAAATTGTTGTTAATGATTGAAAAATAATTACAGAAAATCTGAAATGAATTTAGAGTAATTTTTTGTTTTAGGTTATAAAATCAAAAAAATTTATAACTTTCAAAAGTTCATTCGAAACATAACCTACGGATATAAAAATATGTATTCGTCGCTTATGTACTGTTAGTTAATCATTGAAATTATTGTAAACGATTGAACGATAATTAACGAAAATCTGAAATGAATATTTATAAGTTTGTTGTTTTTGTTCATAAAATCGAAAAGTTGCGAGCTCTTTGGTTAATGGGAAATTTGTTTACGGGGAGAATATGTACAGCGATATTCATAGAGTAAGAAAAAAGGGAATAAGAGAGACACGTCAAGTGACGTAACACCGAGCTATTCAATTTGCGCAGGTGTTTCACGCCGTTTACTCTTCCGAGGCACGAAAAACTCCGTCGCTAGCACGTTTCCCATTTACCGTTATCCATGCGACTACAAATTCACTTTTTATATTGACTGCTCGGCGCTGGTCGTTTACGCAAAGTATCCGTAGTATCGTCGCTCAGTCAAGTGGAGCGCCTGAGGAAAAAAAAGCGAACAATTGCATGGAGGCAAGATAAAAGGAGAAAATTGAGGTGGAGGATGTGGGGAACAGCGGAGGAAAGGAGCGTCGTGGTATCCATCGAATATATCAAAAGTATTTCCGAGGATATCGTTACTCCGGTGAAAAAGTAAGAACTCGTGCGTGCGATATTAAATCCATCGAGAGAGGATAAAAAAATTAATGGGTAAAGGAATTCCCGGTGAAAAGTTAATTAATTGGATCGAATAATTCGGGAGAGAGCAACAACCTGTCAGAATGACAAAAGAAAAGAAGTTGCCAAGGTCGAGAACTTACGTTTGGTGAAATTAATTTATGGAGCGAAACTTGCAAAATTTTTTTCTTTTTTAAACATTATCCGATGGAATTTTGAGAGAATCTGTTAAATTAACGACGTGGAATCGATGGTATTATAGTGCAATAAAAAATCGGTATTCACTTGGAATTCCGAGGATTTTATTGATCATGAAACCGGAGGAAGATGAAACTCTATAGCAGCGAAGAAAAAGTGAAATGCTGTAAGTTTAAATCTGCAAATTCTTTCACCGAAATCTTCTAGAACGCTCCAAGTTTGGTCCATGGGGGATTCGAAATTGGGGAAGTTAGTTGTAGAGGGCGTTTCTTCCGGGGAGTTTACAGTATCGCCTGTAACTTGGAGAAAGCAATTTACAAGTTTTAACTTACAGCTTTTTTCTTCCTCGTAATTCCTCAAGTGGTACGTTAATGACGTACGTATCGCACCAGCGAAAAAAGTGGAGTACTTTCATTTAAAGAGTCCCCTTAATTCACCAGGCAGAGCAGAACGAAATTTATTAGAGCGGAATTGTTGCGATAATAAAAAAAAAACAGCCAAAAGACACAAAGTCGATAACTCGAAAATTGCCATTCGATATTGTCACTCTGAAAAAAAGGCTCGAAGAAGATTAAGGATAAATGCAAAACGAGCTTTTGTACAATCTCGTGTGGGTTGAGTCTGACTAAACTTATGGCATTTTCCGATTCTCAAAGTCTATTCGATAGTCAAACTTTCGAAAAGGGTTTTTAACTCGCATACTTTGTTCCCCCTGTTTGTCTCTCTCGTCATCCTTTGTTTCACGATGAAAATCCTCCATTTTCCCGTTCTCTTACGAAAGACAACTCTCAGCTCTTAGAATGTATCTTTTCATTTCTCGTCTCCTTTCCACACAGAACGGAAATAACATTTCTATGAATTTCTATAGACTCGAGTTTGGAGGGGGGTTGTGCTCGATGGATTTCTCTGAATATTTGGATGGCGAATATATCGAGAAATATAAATATTCGTAGGCGATGTGAACCAGTTCTTTTCGGAGTAATTCGTAAAGTACATCCAGAGCAGAAAGAATTTAGCAGTCTACATAGCCTCGGTCGAATTGTAATCTGAATATTCAAACGAAACGTCATCGCCAGGAATAGAGGACGAAAAACTCGACGAGAATTTTAGCCCCGTCCTTTTCATCAACGATGCCATTAGTGACATTTCCGCTAACGATCCTTCTGCGAAATATAGAAAAAAAAATATATAACGCAGAAAAGAGATAATAATGTTAACCCGGAAGGGAATATGATGATAATTGGGCGGATATGATTCAGGCTAGTGAATAGCTAACAAGAGAATCTATGCGAGTGGATGAGCTATAGCTCAGGAAGGATTGGATATCGAAGGATTGGTTGGTAGGGCGAAAGGGGACTGTGAGTATGAGAAAATATATGCAGAGGAGATATTTCATTTCTGTCGTTTTCATGCTAAGGAATATATTTACAATATACATACAAGAGACGAGAGCAAGAGGAGCAGAGAGTCAGTCTGGTGGCTTCTGACGATATACCTAGACATTTTAATGGAAGTTTGGACTTGGTGTATTTTGTTGGTTGCTGGCGAAGAAATAGGGAAGAAAGAGAGATCGAGAGAGAGAGAGAGAGAGAGAGAGAGAGAAAGGGGTAGATGGATGGCTCGAAAGAGCTAGTAAGGTTGGAGAGGCTGAGTTGCCTCGAGCACGAATGTCGACGAAGAAAGACTAGAAAGAGGACGACGAGGCAGCCAAGTGTTCATAATGAGATGTTAATGGAGTAAGCGCAAAAAATGCAGGCGTCACGTCAGGATATCGACAGCAGGGGGACAACGTCGAGCCCAAGACTTCCTCTGGGCCTTGTTCCATAATATATATGTATATATATATATAAATGTATGTATACATGGCTTTAAGTTTGGAGCAACCTTCACCCCATCTCTGCTTTAGCATATTCTTCCTTGACTCCCCCGATTCGCACAGTGGCACATATACATAGATAAATACGAGCTAAAATAGCGGCAAGACTCCGCAAGCTCGCCCCAATCGAGCATTCTTGGCCAAGGGTTGCAGCAGCGACTCGGCATGAGCGAGAAAAAAAGAGACAAAAGTGTAGAAGAAAATCGAGAGCAACCATGTTGGCTAGTCGCGTACGACACCCAGGATGAAAAGGGCCGGGATGTCACTAACATGGAAGAGGGAAGAAGCGAATGTAGATGGCGGTACAGTTAAGTTGACCCACCCTTCGTAATCTATTTTGTCTCCAGCAGACACCGAGAAAAAGGATCGGTCCCGCAATCAATTTCGCGAGAAGAACCAACATTTCTTCGTTCTCCTCCGAGTGAAAGTAACTTCTGTTGCTCTCGAGCTTCTTTCTCCGGCCCCTTCCCTGCTCTTTCTCTCTTTTTCCTTGTATACGTTGACGATACGGAACGAACTTTATTCGTTGAGACTGCTATCCTCTGGATTTCATTAATTTTACATAGTCGATCTACGTCAAATATTTAAATATTGAAGAAAAAAATGATGCATGGTTCGAATAATCAATTAAACAGCAAAATACCAAATTGTATGTTTGTCCCGAATTGTAACGAGTTATCTTTTCGTTACAGGCATGAGGCGACGAGTCGAAAGGAGCAAAAACACAAAAAGTGCAACGGGAGACGAAACAGCTAAAGGAGGAACAGCAGGGACGGTGGAGCGCAGAATGACGTGTTCCTTAAGTGGATAGAGCTTACTTTCTCGGTGTTTCCGCACGCCGGATGCAGTACATAAGGGGCAGGCGGTTTTTACCGCGGTTCAGCACAATGCTTTGCCATCATACCCTCGCCCTCCTATCGATTGTCAGCGTGCCAATCGGTAAGCCAATATTAGCTTGCGCATACTTCTATCGGCTTTAGCAAACACAACAATTTATATAGACGCACATTTACGGATATTACAATGAGATATACAGCGTGTGCGGAAAGTTAAGCTGTACAATACAATTTTCCAAAGATTCTCCGATGCTCAACACGAAAATCTTCATTTTTTTCCTCGATGTATCGTTTACGAGATAACAATTGATTGGCAACTGCCAAATCCAGGCCACCTGTTGATAAAGGACAACACCCTGCTTTAGAACTTGTGTTTTATTCATCCATCTGGCTCTGAAGAATATCCAGATGTGTTGAAAAAGCTGATCACTGTCATTTGCATTATTGAGAAGCAGCTCGTAAAGCTTTGGAAACTTGAATAGTCGCCGGCGGAGAAAACGAGCCGGTTACATCACGTTCTTTTGTGTTGAACAAAATTTGTAATAATCAAATTGCTGCTGTTGTCATTGAAATGTATCAAAGGATCTGAATCACGAGGCGTTTCAGCGGATGACTCTATGCCGAAGCATTCTATCCTCTTGGTTGGGAGCGTATCCGTAACAGCGCCCATGTCACCTGCAGATTCGACCAGGAATGCGTTGCCAATCGAGAACAGGAAACTGAATGAAGTTATATATCCATATCTATAGAAATCATTGGGAATATAGTACGTACATATTGTACACAGGCGATTCCACGTCGAGCCCACACCTGGTTCGGAGTCCTGACCCTCTTCTTGGGCCAACCCACAATTTTCTGCATTATTGCCAGGGTTCGAGAAACCATTTTTTCTGCTTGCTTTCCAGCGAAGCATATACGGCATGAGATCTTTGAATTATTTCGACCAAAAAGAAAAGTTTGTGAAACGTCGTGGAAAGTGGAGAATGAAGCAACGAACGAATTTCATTTTTCTCAAGCAATTTTTTCTCGCGATGACAATTTCACGGGGATGCAAATTATTTACGAGACAAAAATTCGAATCAACTCTTTCGATCCTTGTACCTTGTACAATTTAAATTCATAGAGACTGCTATTGGATTCGTGCCTCAAACAAACACGGGGATGCATTCGAAGGGAACGGTAATGCAACGAGGAGGTAGCGTTGGCATCGATTTCCCTATGGATATTTCACATGTAGAACGAAAAGTACGCCTTTTCAACGAAGCTGTGTTGGTAAATGGAAACGATGCGCCAGGCAGCCGGTCAACTTCTGTTTCTGATGTTTATTTGGTGAACCGAGTGCACTTGTCATTCGAATTAATTCCAATGTCCCATTGTTACTGCTGGTACAGTGAGTTCTCTGTTAGAACAGTGCTGATGGCAGTCCTTATATTATTTTCAACGTACAGAGCTATGTAATAACCAGCAACGTCATAACGGATATGATTTTATTATTCCTTCGTCAAGCCCTTTGTATCGACTTTCGAAACAAAGATCTAGAGACTCTAGAGTATAGAATCTCGGGACAAGTACATTTTGCAGCTCTGTCTTGTTTATTGGCCCGACACTCACCCACGACTGTATTATCTCTCTTAATGAAGCAATTTCATTGGTGGGGGGGAATAATTTTTTTTATAACTCTTCGAGTGCATACTGGGTCATTTTGACCCCAACAATTTTCTGTCGCCGATTGTTTGGAATTTAATAGCACCGAATTCAACTTAATTTTCGTTTTCGTCAAGAAATAAATTTCGGGCCATAAAATATGGATAATTTACTGCAAAAAACGTCTCTGCAAAAAAAAAAACAAACAAGAAATGCATCTTTACCGGAATACAACGGTTTGAAAAACGCCTTGGGTCTGATTGACCCAATAGGCACTTATTATGATTTGAAAATTTAGTTGGAGGCTAATTGGAGAAAAAACTTTCCATTGAGCCATTTACACACGTGAAAAGATTATTCAAAAGCGCCAACACATTCAACGACTTGATTCGTCTCTATACGAAACAATGAAAAACGAGATTCTGATTGGCTGGTCAATTGGCTAGTCAGAGAGAAGTTAGAAAACAGGGCAGACGTGCGATCGAGTCGGAAAACAATGCAGCTGCGAAAATCAATATTCTACTGTACCAACATTGACCTTTTAGTTCAGTTGAAAAATCAACCGCTACGCGCGATGAACCGATTCGCAAGTCATTCAAGCTTTTGTAGCGAGAGGCGCTACCTTCGATTTCCAGTTGTTCGTAAACTTGGACGACACACACTGTAACGCGTTCTTTTCAGAAAAGGAACGTTTTTTTTTTAATATTCCATCGCAAATGTGTCAAATATTTGAGTTGCTGTAAGATCGTCTTGAATAACGTTTAATTAATATAACTCGAGAAGTCGATAAATACGCATGCGGATTCAGACGCAACGATACGATTTAATTATAATTCGATTAGTATCGGGAATTGAAATTCGTAGCTAGTGGAAAATTGGGAAGAGTATTTTGGAGAAAAAGGAGAAATATACTGAGAAGGAATATTTTCTCCACCTGGCACGACCGTGGTCCTTTCGGCTGCCAGGGCTCTATGGCTTTACTTTATTTAACAATTCGATAATGTTGGGCACCAGCTATTTGCGGATTGACTAACGATTTTAATTTAAGGGAATTACTAATTGAGACAAATTAATTACTATTGAGACCTTTCGTATGTAAGAAAACGGGACAGAAAGCAGGGAAAAATATAAATTTATTCGACTTACGTTACTGCATGTATGGAATTTTTCGAGAGTCCTTACACACGGTAATCGACACATATATTCACAGATCGATATTATAACAAATTACTGAATCGATGTTACGTGACGACTCCTTCAGGGTTGACTTCTTATTTATTCGACTGATATATTTTCCGGTGAAATATATATCGAATTTGTCTGGAATCTATGGATCTTAGAAATTGACGAAAATTAATTTTATGGAAAAGACAGAGTGTCGATCCTGGAAGACCGAAGAACGGTCAGCAATCGTTCAAGACTAGAGATTGGAATTAAAATTTTATTGATTTTTGGGAATGATCCAGCTCCCTTGCCACTCCTTGTTGCTGGATCCCCAGTTACTAAGATGAAAATATTCGCGCATGCCCGTCAACCCTCGAAAATTTGACAATTTGATAAATGAATGTAATTCTTAAGACTAGGGACGAAGCAATTGCGACAATGACACAACTTTGTACACTCAAGGAGCCGTCGAGCGTTCATGTCGAGGAAAAATGATTTTCCTGTCACAATACACGAAGCTTAAGAATTATTTGTCCTTGTAACGGTAAAACAAGCAGTTGGGAGGAGAAGGAAGATTTGGTGGATGTAAGTGTGGAAGACACGGGTTAGAGTGAATAGAAGGTAAATAAATGGGTGTGGGAATCGGGGTTGCCGAGATATCGAAAGTCAGTTCGTCTGTCTAGGAGAGGGTAAAGCATTGTTCGAGCAGTCTTGCGCGCAGTGGTCCCGGTGGTATCGTAAGCGATTGTTCGCTTTGGTACTGCTGCTTTATCCACAAACAACGACTTTCCCCGATAAAATTGGTTAGCCCAGTCTGACCAGTGGTAAATGTGATTAATCGGCAGCTACAGAGTTCAATGTATCCTCGAATTTTCGTCCATTCTCTCGACACACTCGCGTACTCTCGCTCTTGTTCATTCTCCCTCGTTCTCTCTCTTTTTCTCGACAAACGGGCCACCGGTTCTCTGAGGCTATAATCCGATAATCACGGTCGAGAACTCAATTGTGTTTCATGTGTATAGGATCAAGCGTGTTGGTCGCGATTCCATAAATTCTCGATTGAGTATCAAGGTAGCAGAGTTCATGAGCAATCGGGCCAAGTGCCTATATATATTTCGCAGCATCGCCAAAGTCGAACGTGTATTTGGATATTACGAGAAATTAGAAAGAAGAAAAATAACTGCCCGTTTAAACACTCGATTCGTTGAATAACAAACCCCAAAAAGTACGAGTCAATAAAATTATTTTACTCAAAACATAAGAACAACGAAAAGAAAAGATGAAAAATACAAGATGCATTGGAAAATGCACATTTCGAGCCCGTGCCGATAGCGAGTTTACTGCAAGAGTGAAGGAATTGCTTTGCAAAAGAGCGGAGTGGAATGTAGGACACGGAAAAAAAGAGATCGAGAGGCAGCAGCGGAGATGGAAAAAAAAATCCAGTGGAACGTAAACACGGGGAGAGGAAAGAAAGGGAAATGGAGAGAGAGAAAAAAGTAAAGGGAAGAGAAACAGCAGCTGAGAAGTCAAAGCGAATTGTGATAGCAGAGACATACAACATTCAAGAGATGTTGGAATTGTAGAAAAGAGAAAAGGTACTGGTTGTGATAAAAGTAGCAGCAGCAGTAGTTGTTGTAGTAGTATGTGATAGAAGGTACTGTTCGATTGGAATGCCCAGCAGAGGGGAGGGAGGAGGGAAGGCAATGTACACCCGAGATCCACTCACCGAGGACAGATACGAGGGAAGATAGGTAAAAGGTTCGAAGCGATAGCAGAGGGAGGCAGGAAGAGGTCAAAAAAGGGATGGGATGGGGTGAGAAAAACCTGGGCGAAAGAAAGGTAGAGCATATTGAGGGAACAAAAAAAAGAAAGAGAGGGCTGAGTGCGCTATATAGACGAGGAAAGTTACATGCACATACAAACCAACTACAGCTGCTTGTTGTCCGACCCCGGTTGGTTGGCGTGTACAGGATGGTAGAGCATCGAAAAAACCGTGTGACAGCTCAACGGAAGTCTTATAAACAAACCTGAAACCAGTTCGAAACGACTAAAGACGGTGCGGCGATGTAGACAAAGGCAGACCTATTCCAAATCACGTCAGAGCCCAAAGAAAAGACACGGGGAAAGAAAGACAGAAAACGAAATAACAGGAGGATGGAGTTTACCTATTCGTTGGCTATGCTTCGTGCATAGCCCGTCAAGGAACCGAGGAGAAAACGGAGAATGGAATAAACCCAACATGAACAGAGGCAAAATGTTGGATTCGCACGAGTAGAGTCTAAGGAGGAGAAATAGAGGATGAATGAGGCAGGGCTGTGCGCTACGACCGATATGGCACGGTGCGAATATCCGCCTCGGATTACTGCGAGCGAGACTGCTCCACGAGAAGAGAGAATGCGACAGACTGCCATAGGGAAAGCGACGGAGAGAATGAAAACTACAGAAAGAAGGAAAAATGTAGGGAGAACATAACGAGCTCATTCACAAAGCAACGTCAGCAAACACAATTTCAATACTCTCTGAAAAAAAATAAAACTCCCTAGTCCCTTAAGATCGTATTTGCTCTCTATGCTCTCGTTGAGAAGCGATCCCCAAACTCCTCGAGCATCCCTCAAGCTTCCTCCTGCAGGCAGCGCATCTCAACAAGGCATTGAAAACTTAATCACATTATTGAATGAACGAGAAGAATTTTAAAAAATTTCTTTTCCCTCGGGCATGTAAAACGTTTAGAGTCTCTGGTAGAGAGTCCAAGGAACTTTGTGGAAAAGTCGAGGGAAAAGTATATTCATCGCGGAAAAACAAATTTCGTAGGTGAATTTATTTCTTTAAGATCCTTTAGATTTTATGGTCTTGGCTGTTGCATTACACGTACTGGATGAAGCAAAAACTACATTCATCATTCAAACGCATCAAAGTATCGCGAAAAAAAAAAATATACATTTCTACATGCCATTTTCCACCGTACAACGATCTCTGCGGACAATCATCATTGCGCGTGACACATTATGAGTGTTAACGCTCCGAACATCGTTCATATCCACCTCACGAATAGCTCCCGAAGTTTCCTTGAGGATAAAAAAATTAAATGCCAACGCAATATGCCGTCGTCTCTTTTCCACCGTATTGGTTCTTCCGCATCGGATGATCATAGTCACTCGGAGTGAAAAGAAAGAAGGAAAACAGGAACAACGTGCCAGGCACATGAAGTAAACGCAGAAGGGAGCCGGTGTCGAGGCAAACGACTCTGCGATGCCCTCTTCTTCCTCATCTTTCTTCTCATACTCCTCTCTCCCTCCTCCTCCTCCTCCTCCTCCTCCTGCCTCTGCGACTCGTTGATAACGACTCGCGCGCGTCGTTCATATTTTACACCCTTGACTCATCAATAATTCATGCTCTGAATAATGCAGTACTGTTTCACCCGGGCTAGCGCGTTACTTTATATCGCTATCTCGCGGCTTTGCCGCCTGCGTCGGAAAACTTGTGTGTCTATGTATATATGGGCGTAACGCGCCCGTCGTGCCGATTCTTACAGGCATGTTTCGTGCATGATGCCCCGCATGACCGGTAATAGTGCGTCAGACCTGATATCTCCAGCAATATTCGAATCCTCCTGCTGCCTATAAAATCCCAGCGCACAAAAGTTAAAGAGAATATGCACCGAGATTTCCAAATCCTGAATAGAAAAGTTCTTATCCGCGTTTTCCTCTGTGACGCGAGATCCCTTGACAATTTGTCATGTGAACAAACAAACAAAATCACTCGTGACTGGAAATTAAATTCCGAGGTTGTTTCCGCAACGTTTTCTTTTTTCAACAAGACCTACTTTTGTGGCGCGGTCGAGTATTTCGAATTTCAAAGTATTCACCATTCGCAGATATCCACTGATAGTTTTAGAAATCGTGGAGAAAAATTGGCGCTGAACAAGCTAAGAGCTCGCCTGGGAGAACATTAAATACAATCTTTACCTTGAACTTTGGAGTAATAACTATAGTTGTCAGGTGGCAAATAATTGTGTTGTAAAATGAATTCGACTATCCGTACTATGGAAAGTTATTCGCGTTGAACGTGTGTTCTCGGTTTTTGCATTTGAGTTCATCGGTGTACTTCTTGGTAATACATACCGTATGCAAAAGAAATATGTATAGAGACGGAGAGAGAGAGAGAGAGAGAGAAAGGGAGAGAGACCGGTTGGTGGCTGGAAATTGGGAACCATTTTGTCGACACATTTCGGAGGGAGTTGGTAGCGCGAATGTCACAGAACGGCCGAGCAAGAAGTTTCATCGGAATTCTCAGAATGGTTCGTTGGTTAGGCATTGCGAGTTGGTGTTCCAGAGCAGGGTGTCTATCTGTGCCAAAGTGTAGTCGAACATTTGTGAATACGACACGAGGGGGCAGGAGGAGAGCAGAATGGGGCACGGTGGAGAGGCTGGAGCTCGAGAACGAAAAGGAAAGAGATAGAATAGTACAACTGTGTATATAGAAAGGAGTGAACGTGAACGATGCTGACGACGATCATCCACCGCCATCCACCAAACCCTAATTCAACTCCTGGTGCAAGAGTGAGAGCTAGCGTGTTTCCCGTCAAATTAGGTAAGGTAACGCTTCAGCTACTGATCCTCGAGGGAATATAACTGGATGTGTTCACGCTCCACCACTTCCAGACTGTCCCTGCGGACGATAAGTAGCTGTGGCGTTATTCGTAATGTTCGCGACGAAACCGTGCCCACTTCCTTTATACATTTACATATCGATGTATCGTGCATGAAAAATCCAAAAACTTTCCATGGGAATACAAACTCAGAAATACAATAATGCGATGAGTAATAAAATTATTAAATTATTGAGACCAATTACTTGCTCTTCGGTATAATAATAGAAAATTTTGGATTGAACTGATTTTTTTCGGAATATTAAATAATCGGCTTAAATCGTCGTTCACTCTGGATCAGTGCATTTTATTACCACAAGCCCTTCGAGTGTATAAGTACATCTTGGGTCAATCTGACCCAAGGCGTTTTTCGGTACGGACGGTCAGGACGTTTTTTGTAGTAAATTATCCATATTTTATAAATTAATTTTTTGGAGGAAAACGAAAATTAAATGCCAAAACATTGGATGCCAAACGATCGGTATATGACGGAAAATCGATCGGGTCAAAAGGACCCAGTGTCTTCACTGGAAGGTTTAAGGATAAACAACGGAAGAAAATACTTTTCATACAAGTCGAAATAATCCAATATTGTGTGGCAAACGGAATTTTTCTCCAAAAGCTGGAGAAGATTGGAAACTGAGGTATTTCCAAGAAGGAGCATTTGCCGAATGAGTTGATCTTGAAATAAATAGAGCAGGAGGACAGCAAGTTTTTCAGCAGGGATGGAAGCAGAGCAGGGTCTAAGGAATGCAATTGAGACAAAGAGTTTCACGGGGGAGAGGTTTCTCTTTGTAGGTATTCCAGACACTTAATTCCGTATCACGCTTTTTCCTTTTCGGTCCTTTCTTTGCCCCCTATGTCTCTTCTCCTGGTACAATCCACCGTTGAATTCGTCTGGCTAGAGGGTCTAGCCGTAGCACCATTTTCCTAGTGGCGCACGTTTTGCAATGTGTTTGCCATGTCGTATCTGCGCCGAGGAGCCTCGTAATTGGTATAGTAGCAGCAGTCCGGCAAAAGCGAAAATGAAGGAAATAAAGCAAGTCGGTACGAAAAAAATATAAAATAAAAATAAATAGGCGAGCGGGGTAGAAAATGGGGTTCGAAAGTTCATCCGAACGAATGAGAGTAAAGGCACTGTGTGAACGCGAGCACGAACGTGCCGGATGGCCGTCGGTGTAAGCGGACGGAGAAAGCGGGAATGCGAGAGAACGGTCGACTCGGATGCACGACATACCCAGCCGAATACGCGATCGCTACACGTACAAGAGTCGAGTGTTGCATCGACACATCAAAATACACCATTCTCGGGCACGTTTCGAAAAAGATTTCTCTTGATTCGAATGGGTGGCCTGGAACGAAGCCATGAAAATCTTGCCTGGACCGCAAAGATCAACGCGGTCAACTTTCGATGACGACTACGGGGAAAGAATCACATAAGTAAGCCTCATAGACGATGAAATGAAAAAAGTTGCAAGATTTCACGACGCAAAGACCCTCTCGATTGCATAATACCGAGGGTGGATGCTCAAGATGTGAACGTCAACAGCCTGGCGCGAAGCAACACGATAAAGGGACGAAAACGATCGATGATTGGTTAACCCCACGGATCCGTAAACATTAACCTTTTCGTTAATAAACTAAATTCGCTTCTCCTTGAATTTGAAACCGATTTACGCATTAAAAAAAAAAAAGTAAAAATGTAAATAAACAAAATCGACGATACTTCAAAATAATAAATATTTCTATTTCCATATAAACTCTGTCTCCAATCTGAAAAATGAGATTCAAACCATGTTGGATGCAGGAAAAAGCTCTCAATTCCCACTGGAGCAATGAGGACATAGAAACGCAATTCCTTTTGACTGAAAATGCCCCATATGTATATAGCAACGGACACACAAGAGCAGGAGAGCATGTTTTACGGTATACGGGGAAAGAGGAAAAGAAGGCATTGCGGAGTTTATTCGCCGCACCCAATCAACGTGAAAACCGACGAAAAGTCTGTGTTTTTCCTTTTTTTTTTTCATTGTTTTTTTTCCCCTGTGGCAGTGTTCGGCCAGCCACGAATCTGCTCCGACGAAGCAGACACGGCTTTCGCCTCGGACCCTTCTCTCACTCGCACGATTCTTGTGCTTTACGTGCAGGTATCACACTTGTCACGTACGCGGAGGTGCGGATTCACGTACACGAGAATGTCTTATCCTTCCGTGAGAAGAGCATCGCGTATATATATATCAATGGTTGCCGATAAAATGGGCAGAACATCTTCTCCGCGTTGGATCTATTCTATTTCCTCTGATCTAGGCTGCGCCCTTCTCATTGTTAACATTCGACATGTGTACCCAGAGACGGAACAGAAAAGCAAAGAAGAGAGGAATGGCATCACCACTGGCACTTTACACGCACGAACGCACGAGACATGATCGAAAACTCAGACGTAGCACACTGGAATTTCCTAACACGAAAGAAGGCTCCGTCTTGGTATAAGAAGGAGAGGAAAAAAGCAGGATGGAAGGAGACTTGCCATAAAGTATAGGAACAACGGGAAAGAATCATCCCAAGATCCGGATCGACGTTTCTTCCCTAGCCTCCGATATAGGCAGCGTATATACACGTAACTGCATAATCCATTCAATTCGACGAGAAGGACGCTTACGAGCGACGAACTGTACTAACCATCAAAGTGAATAAAGCAGCCATTCAGCTCCCTGATGTTCTTCCAACGGACATACGAGAGGATATTTAAATGAACTTGCAGCTATGAAAAAATACTCAATCGTTTAAAATAGTTTGTTAACCCGACGATCGTGTCAGCGCTACGGTTTGGTTACATGCTCAAAGGATAATGACTCGCTTTTTTCCGTAGTTATTTGCCCTACATACAGCTCCTTCCGAATTTTCGCTTTTCTCCACAATTTTCCGTCATTCCTGATGGTGTAACAGCTCTACGTCTCCCAACTCCAAAAGCCCCAGGGATCTTCTCGCTTTCTGACTCTCTTCTAACCGTACCACAGGGAGATGGAGGTTCTAGACGAAGAAGGATGACAACGGAGCGTGCAGCAAAGAAACTGAAGAAGAGCTGGAGAAAAGCTTACGAGCGACGTCACAGAGAAGAACGAGAATGAAAGACAATGGTAAAGCAAGCCCGCACGCTACTAGCGGCCAGCAGGGATCAGAGAGTTTGTTTTTCCAGCAAATTCCAGTTGTCGGGTCTGATTCCCCGGCGGGCCACATATAGATGCACTATATATGTCCATCCACAGCTACTTCAGTCGACCAACGACCACTAAACTGCCTGCTGCTCCCGTAGCTGTGGACCGTTTGCACAATGATGTTGGCTCTTCCCATTCTACCCACTCGTTCGTCGTTGCTCCTCAGTGATACAACTGCGCGCCTTGTCAGCCGTAGACCAAACCTCGGACTAAAAGGAACCTGGACGTACGGCCAATTTCAATGAACATCCCTCGCACTCACGGCTAATTCAAACCGCCACTGTAACCCCAGTACGCTCGTACGAAACAACACACGAGTCTACCTAACAGAGTTCAACTGCGAAACGCCCCAAATGGGAACGTTCGAATTATTCTACTGTACTCCGCGGTTTTCCGCAGCAAAACGTCTCAGTGTCCGAACTAACGCTATACGTCCACGCGCCCCTTGTGCGTCAGCGTGAGGAAACACGTGCGAACGTTAATGTTGCAATATGTTTTGCACGCTAGCACTATATTTCGATCGTTAATTAGGATCCCATTGGGACTTGAACAAATTCAGGCTTGTAAATAATCTGCTATGACGCGAATGAATGATGACTCGAAAAATTTTTAGTAACTCATTCCATTGGAAAGTGATGATTGGTCCGCGCGTGGAGAGTATATCGCACGGTAAACAACGAATGGTTCGTCGTTAAGTTTGCTGGATGGACCACTCGCTTGCCTCGCAGGCAAAACTGCCTCTTCAAGGAGCTGGGGAGAGCGATTCGGTTCGTGTCTTTCTTTTACTGCATATCCACGTTTCCCCCGTCCCGAGAGCATTGAGGTGGTTGATTCTCAGTACCGTGTCTCTTCTGTGGGAATTGTGCGGATGAATAATTCATTCGAACCTGTGACGGAGAGGGAAAAAGACAACGATGACAATCGGTGAACCTGCGGTGTGGTCCCGAAAGGCTCCTACACGCGGGCGCTCGACATATTGTCATGGATTAGGGAGATCGATCTTCATCAAATTGATAGACAGGCAATGTCGGAGCTTTCGCCAGTCCAATATAACAAAAACAATTGCGACATTGTCTTGTCATTTTTGTGAAAAGGTAAGAACGTTTTTTGGCCAATCTTACTTCAGGACGATAACCAGGCTCCATTAATTCTTTGACTTAATCGATGTGGCGAAAGTAAACAAGTTATGACGATGAAATAAGAAATTAAGGAATGTTTGTGCAGAAAATAAAGACAGGGAAAAGCGAGGCACGCGCGCTGGATCTCTATTTCCTTCCGCGTCTTCCTCTCCCCGTGCTCTCTCTCTCTCTCTCTCTCTCTCTCTCTCTTTCTCTCTCGTATCGAAACTAATTTCGCACTTCCATCGTTCATCCCATCGTCGACATGTCGGACTCTGGGTAATTGCCAGGCGTGCGAGAGAAAATGTTAGTGCGAAGAAAAAAGGGAAGAGGGTTATCGCAGGAAAAGCTGCCGTGCGAGCAGCCTAGGGCGAAACGAAAAGAGGGAAAAAACGACGAAGGAGAAAAGAGAAAATCCGTTTACAAGCATAGCGAGCACAGTCGCCGTGACTGAAACTCACTCGGTGTACGGTTGAACGGACTAGACACGGCTGGTGTGTCCCGTGGCATTACGGTTAGACCTTGGGTATTGCGGTCCTCGTATATACACACTACGACAGCTATACTATATATCGCTACTATGCGGGACCGGAGAAAAGCCTTGTGGGTCAAGAGGGTCGTACCGATGTACGGGGTCGTTGGGGATAACGTTTCCTGTACCGAGCACATCTCCCGTGGGAATCCACCATCATCACCATCGCACCATCGGATAAAGCAGCAAAGAGGGACCAACTATACATCTTCTTCCACCCCCAATGCTTATTATTTCCGCGTCTCTATACTCTTGCCCCCACCATTTTCTAACTCTAATCTCATTCTCGACTACATGGTTATTATGCGGCGACAAACTATAATCTCCATATAGGAACATTGCATCCCGATATATTCCAGGCTCTAGGAATCTTTTCGTCAGTTATGCCTCATGAGTTATTTTTCATACCTTCAAACGCATAACTGGGCTCCGAACACATTGCACGCTTTTCTTGATCATAAAACTGGCCCTATGCTAACAAACAGACTTTCTCATGCATGGTTTTCTTCATTTTTTCATCAGGAAGAGACTGATGTCTGAGAAAACTGATTTTATGCACATTCAGTTTATGAAAAACCCATTCGAAGACTGAAAATCGGGAAAAAAATCAGCAAAAAGCTGATGATTCTTTTAGAGTTCGCGTGGCCGAGTATGTTCGGACCCCAGTCATGAGTGCACACCTTCTATACAGGGTCAATCTGACCCAAGGCGTTTTTCAAACTGTTCTATTCCGGTGAATATGCATTTTTTGTTTTTTTTTTTTTGCAGAGACGTTTTTTGGAATAAATTATCCATATTTTATGGCCTCGAATTTATTTATTTTTTGACGAAAACGAAAATGATGTGCCAAAACATTCGTTGCCATTAAATGCCATGCAATCGGTGACAGAAAATTGTTGGAGTCATTACGATCCAGTATGCACTCGAAGGGTTTGAATGCTTACGCTGTTACATAAGTTGTATATATGAAGAATTCGAGTATTTTCATGTCTTCCGCAAACTGCCGCGTACTCGATCGTTGACGTGGAAGCCAGTTATGAGGAAAGTAAATGGGAAATGGAAGTTTCATCATGGATGTATTTGATACTTATATAGCGAATGAAGTTTTAATTAGATGAACAAGATTCAGGAACAGCAAGCTGGGAATTCTCATCGGGTGAAATGTGGGAAAGGCAACGCGGAATGGGAATATTGAAAGTCGCATACGCTGCGAATGACACTCGTGGAAATTAGTCGGTCAATTCGAGAGATTCTCGATATTGGACCAGACATTTCCAATCTATATATAAACTTATTTCAGAGGCGTCGTATTTTTTTGCGCAATTTATTTTTCTACCTCTCCGCAGCCTCGCCGAGAAAGCCAGCATTCGTGGCGAAAAAAAAAAATATAACGACGTCTGGCGAAGTGCTTAAAATACTGCAAATGACTAGAATGACAAGTAGAACTGATTGAAAATCCTCGATTGAGAGATTCGCGCTAAATAAGCGCATTTCGGAAAATACATTCGGGCACGAAAAGAAGGGGATGAATGAATTAAAAAAAGGGGTCGTGCTGGTTGAATATGAAGCTCAAAAGATCGGTAAGCAGGGAGACGACTCTGTTTTTATCACAATGACAATTGTGACTTGGTATAAGCAGCAGATATGCTGCTTTTCTCTGCTTACTTTGACAAGTCGTTTGTCAAAGTACATGCGATTAAAGTGGCTCAACTAATGAATCCAATTGTCCCGCCGGTGAAACTGCTTATCGCGTTACACGTCACTTAAACAACGACGTTTTCCTCCTCGCCGTCTAGCCTTCAATTTTGTTCTTTTTGTATCCGCACGTATATCCAACGAAATATAAGATCGTCGTTCTCTAAAAAACGAATGCAAAAACCGCCTGCGTTTCTACGATCTATCGTCTCCCTCGTCTACGATCAAACTCGTGTCATATAAACCCAAGGATATACGTTCGTCGGTAAAAATACGCTCCGCGTAGTTTTTACTCCACAAAAGTTGACAGCTGCTCCGAAAAACGTTCATACTGGCAATTTCGTTGCGACCTGACCATTTCAACAAATCGGAATGGTTACTAATCATTTGCTTTTTTTTTTTTACGTTTGGCAACTGTTGAATTGTTTACCAATCGCCTCAATGTTCGGTGCACGATTCGAAAGAGAATTTTTTCGAGTATCTGGAGAATATTACAATGTCCTACTCGAGAATGTTTACCACGAGATATATTCACGAGATACGGGACAGGTTGTTGAAAGATATGCAATAAAGAGCAATTTTGATTCATACGTGAAGCGCAGGATCGCATCTTCTCAGCCTAATGCATCCCATACATAGAGTTTCTAAATATATGTATGTGTACAAATGTGTATAGAGAGCGAGAGAAACATGGATACATGTGTTGGTGATGGTACGGAGGAATGGTACGTATCGGTACAGCAGCACACAGGAGAAAGCGGGTGGAAAGAGAGTATCCGGGAGCAGAAGCAGGAGAACGTGACCCGGCATTAAGTGGTATATAAAATATTGCGCCCATGTAAATAGCCATCGTAAAATTCAGAACCCCTTTGGGTGAATGTTGCCCTCAGCATGCCAGGCCACGGTTGGAAACCTCGTCGCCATATCCGCCGAGATCTTTGCCCTGTAAATTCGTATTCAATAATCTTCACACGAAGCTTTCTTAAAGGTGGAAAAATATGAGACTCGCGAAGGATAGTGAACGATCTTGGCGACTGGGTGAGTTAGGGGCAAACAATTCCGAACGAACGTATGTGAGTGTTTGCCAACTTATGTGATCCGCTTACACCCTCCAATCCCTCACTATCAACGCACACGTTCCTTTCATGGAAATGTAGATCGCTGCTGCTTTTGGTACACCCTTTAGATATTTACTTGCAGCTACTGAAATTGTATTCCAAACCGTATTCGTCTTCTTTTCCTTTTCTACGTTTTACTTGTTTGCTCTCCGTGCACGCTCAACCTCTCACCCACCACGCTCCCTCTCTCTTTCTCTCTTTTTTCTTTCTTTCTCGTCCTGCCCCCCTAACCGGCTCTTACAGACATACGAGCGTCATGTCAGACAGGTTAAGATACACGGATGCGGATAGAGGATTCTGCATTTTCCTGAGACGACATAGAGGATAAATTCGATGAAACAAGTGCCCGCTTACGTGAATTTGAATACAAAGCAGCCTGAGCTTTGATTCGGTGAAGATACTCGTTCAAAGCAGACTCACTGTTGCGGTCGTGTATCTTCCAACTTTTTCTCATCTCTATGAATTTATGGAAGGAGCAACTGTTTGGGAATCTTGGCAGAAAAGTATCGATGCAGAAAAAAACTCGTTGGAATTTTGTTTCATTATCCTAGATGTCATTTTTTCAATCTTGAAAAACTTTGAAACGATCAGTCGCCAAGCTCCGAGAAAATTGAAACGAATTTTTATGTTTTTTCAACTAACGTTTGAACCAATTCGTACGATCGTTTGTAAATGTGAACAATTTTGAAGAATCTCGAGGAAGATTGAATAAATTAAAAAAATAAAATATTGTTAACTATCGATTTTTCGAAAGTACTGATTTTTTACAATGTCTCTTTTGTTTGTGAATGTGTGTTTCAGTGACGGGCTTGGGTCCAGACTTCCTTTTTCCTTTGGAGAACGTAACGATCCCACAGGGTCGTGACGCAACGTTCACATGCGTGGTGAACCATCTCGGTGGATACCGGGTGAGTCCTTCCTCCTACGCGAGTGGAGATCACAGTGGCGCCAAGGCCCGGGTAAATATCTTACCATTTTGTGTCCGCCTGCACTGGACCCACTTAATATCTACTACTGCACTTCTGCCGCGTGCCTGCACTCACCAGCTCTCTGCATTAATGCACCAACGTTGCTATGAGAATCATCACCCTCACAGACAAAAAAAAAAGAAAAGAAACAAAAAACAACAACAACAAAAAAAAACAAATTACCTGGACGCACGCCCTGTATATCAGGGCCCTTCGTATGCTCGCCTGAAACTATTCTAGTCGGATGAATTCTTCCTTACGAATTCTGACGCCAGAGGGGAAATTGTCGTTTTGTCAATCGATCGGCATTTCGATCATTGATTTTTCCATTTTTTTTTTTCATTTGTTTTTTTTTCCAACCATCTTCCCGAACGATAACGTTTTTGTTACTCTTTTTTTTTCGTATTTCGTTCAATTTTTCATGCATCCGTCCAATTATCCATTTCAACTCATCTCACTATTTATTTATTTAATTTTTCGACCATTTTCCCCCGAGCCGCCAGACTCTCGATAGCGCGCATCTTATCGTCATCGCAAAGACTATATAACTATATATGATAACCTGCCTGGGCCTACTGAGAGCACGCAGCACGTTATGGAATTGGTGCACTGAAAATTGTGACTGCCTGACTATTCGAACCCCCAAAGTCTCATCATTGGGAAACCCCTAATCACTAATTCGAGATTTTTCATTTTTTAACAAAAAATTACGCGGTTTTTTGTTCAGTCTTTATATCAAAACAGGAACTTAATGTCTTTGTTCACCTTGTTCGTTTTACAGTTCGTATCAATCAACTTTTCATTTTTTTCCGTTCATCTTGCTTTACTATTTTCACGATTTACCCAACTAACAGGAAAGGAAGCACGCAGCACGATGCACTGAGTGGAGAACTTTAAAAACGATCGTCATTAAATTCATTGGCCTCTGTTTGAAATTACGCCTGCCCGTTTTTAAACGACAATCGAACTAAATAAGCAGTTACTCCTAAACAGTCTCTCACGCTTTTGCTAACAAACTCACTAAACCATTTCCTAAAAACTGAAAAAAAAAAATCAACGTAAATATTGAAAGATCATCGACTCATAAAATGAAAAGAAAAAGTCGGTAAAAGGAGTAACGTGTTCACGCGATAGTAAAACGTGTCGAGCCCTCGTCACAATGATAAGCTCGCAGAGGGAGCAGATAGCGAGAGACAGAGGGAGAGAGAAAGGAGCATGCAGACTTTGCCTGAAATTAACATTCGTCAGAGTAACATTGAAATCACGTGAACGGACGAACTTATTGAGAATGGTAATTATAGTAAAACAGAAAAGCGAGCCGAAATTGGCCAACAATCGACATATAGGTTTAGAGTAATTTAGCGTCGTCCGCTATGTCGAAATACTAATGAACTGATGGACACGCCGATAGAAGAGTTCTCAGGAGCTTATTGTACATGGTATTGATATTTATTAGCCCAATGTTTCAACGTCGTATAAAAACACAATATCTGCTGATGCGAACTGAGGCTAATTAGTCGTCGAAACCATATGAATTTCTTCAACAGCAAAAATCTATCAGAAATTAATTTGAAATTAAAAGTGAAGGGAACAGAAAACGTGGAATTGAATTTCTGTCCAGACGTTATTTCAATTTGGTCGAGTTTTCATGGGAGAATAAAAATTATGGGAAATATATGAAGTTGACGTATTACTGTCACAAAACGACTTTATTGAGAATTCTTTCAAAATTTTGTATAAACGTTCTTGGCATTAAAACTAACAGTTTTCTCCTCTGAAAAAAAATTTTCTGACGCTTAGAATCTGAGATATTTAATTTCCAATTTTTTATTTTTCCCATCTAAACGCCTGTAAATTGAAGTCACGTAACGTTAAAAAGTTGCAAGGAAAAAAAACAAAAGAAACGCGACGTCAATTTGCACGCGTTTAGATGGGAAGAATAAAAAATTAAATATCTCAAATTCTAAACGTCAGAAAATTTTTTTTTCATAGGGGAAAACTGTTAGTTTTGGTGCCAAGAACGTTTATGCAAAATTTTGAAAAAACCCTAAATAAAGTCGTTCCGTGATGATAATAATACCTCAATAAAATATTTAATTTTGTTTCGTCGAAATTTTCAATTCAAATGTCAATCGATACGAATTTTGATTCGAACTTCTTTTTATTCGAGATTCTATAAATATTCAATAATAAATAGACTTGACCGACTAATCTGTTTATACACAACATTAAACATTTCCGTTTGGTATATTCGTATATTTGAGTGAATTTTGATGAAACTAATGAATAACCGAACGGCATGCCCATACATATAGGAGTCTCTGATGGTGGCGAGAAACGTATAGAAATTTGCTCCATCTCCATATCAAGTCAAAATACATATGTATTAATCTTCATAAATAGAAACCTTTGCTGCAAAAATGTGTTTGGCCGCTTTCCACGCGAAAGCCACCAAACCGCTGATGCATAACGTTTTGATAAATCATTTCGTACACAATTCTCAAACGATAGATTTTACATGTTTATCCCTCAGCCGACTTTAAAATCTCACCTAAAACATACAAACAAGCAGTCTGTATCAATGTACTAACAATATTTAGTTAATCAATATTTGGTTAATCACAGCCGGATGAAGTCTGCATAACGTTTTGATAAATTATTTTTATACACAATTCTCAAACGATAGATTCTACATGTTTATCCATCAGAAATCCATAAATTGAATGAGTCTGTATTGATGTACCGATTCAGAATCTTGATATTTTGTTGGTTTCGATTGACGATGTATTAAAGCTTTCTTTGAGGGTTGATTTTCAATGACGAGCAAATAGTGAACTGATCTCTGTACAAATGGAACGCTGCTGGCTAATGAAATGATCTGGATTATCCCATGGAAACCCGCGCCATGAATTCATCTCTTCGGATCATTTATTTCTAACGTTTTGTCATCAGTTCCCTTTGAGCGGAATAATTCCGACCGGAACCCATATACCAAATCGGCCCAGAAATTTCAACGAATGTCGATCTCGTTTTTCCCTGGACTGTTGATATTTCTATATATACCGAAAAAAAAACCAACGTAGTCGTTCGAGGCGACTCGACTCTCAAAAATGGTTTCTGTGGATCGCGAAATCGGTTCCAAAAATCAGAATCTAAAAAATTCATTTTTTTTATTTATCGTTTCTTCCACCAAACGAAAAGTTCGTATTCCTGAGTTATCAAAAGCGTTGATTTATCGATTAAGCATCATGAAACAACGACGAATTAACCGATCGTCGACAAACCTTCGATTATGTTTAGGAACCCAGACATCGAATCGGTGTAATAGGAAGAATTACGATACTCAATATACTGAACAATAAAAATAACGGCAAAGTCAACAGAAAGTGGATTCTCGTAATTCAAAGCACACGTACGTCATACACACGAAAATGCATATACGAAGAGATCTAAACGAAGCTACAGAAACTGAAAATTATGGCATCGTTCTCTAAATGACCCGACACAAAAGTACGATGGTGTGCTATCATCGGACATGAAAAGGCACGTGAACAAATAATGGTGAAAATCCAGAAAACGTTTTCGAAGGAGCGCAAAGAGGTCTCGGGTGATTGACGTTTTCAGGAAAAATTCGATTTCCGTTTTCGCAAGATTCCTCGTTTTACCATGTTCCGAGCGAAGATAAAGTTTCTTCCAAGGCTCCGATTCCACTTGTCAAACAGTGCGTGTTCGATCGATCCTCTCCTTTCTCGCTCCCGGCCTCTCTCTCTCTCTCTCTCTCTGTCTCTTTCGGAGGAAGCTGCACTCGCTTTATTTCTAGACCAACTGATTTGACGGGAGGAAAAAAAATGTTGTCTAGTCTCTTCCCTTTTTTTTTTCGTTATTCTGATAAATTCTCGAATCCTCATTATTTTTGGAGTTGAAGAAGAAAATACTCTCGATGTGGCTGCAACAGAGATCCGGTCTCGCAACCACTTTTTTATGAACGCGACAAGAATCAACATAAAAAATGTAAAATCTTTTTGAATATCCAAGGACTTGTGTATTTTGGTTTCTTCGATTTTTTTTTGTTTTTCTTTTCTGGCTTTTTTTACGAGCTATCGCACACACGACATAATATATCGTTGGAAACTCGTAAACGTGCGAAAATTCACTGTCTCGCCGTACGTAAATATATGACGAGAATTTCTCCGGGAGAGTTTCGAGAGTTGAAAAATTTATAAGAGAACCGCGCGTGTGTAACGCCTCGAAACTCTGTCGTAAGCGTACACGCGATACACCGAGGGAAGCTCACGCTTCCGGGGAAAAAGTTACGGAAAAGCGACCTCTCGCGGACGAGCACTAGTGTCGGAAATAAAAAAAAAAAAGGATGAAAAAAAAATATAAAGAAGACACGTTGAGGCAGCGTCTCGCCGATTTCCTTCTCGTGTGCCCTCAAAAGCCTTTTTAAGCATTCGGGAGACGCGACCGCCAATGCCACGCAACTGTGACGACGAAAAAGTTTCAATCCTTTTTTTTCACGTCTACCTCTCGTGTATCCTGTACGCAGAACGCAAAAGCAGTGTAGGAAAAAAAATTCGTCGCGAATTTCGACGACAGAAAATCGCCACGTCTCGCGCGTTGATCCGTAAATTTTTCGTATAATTATGAATTATCAATTTTGTCACACCTTCGGTTTATTGGAAAATGATTTTTTTTTTCTTTATCATTAAAAAAAGACAAAATTATCGTATTTTTTGGAATGTGGTATTTTGTGAAGGTAACAAATAACGATTTTCCATATTTTTTCGACATTTATGAACATCCCAGAGACCATGGGAAACCGAAGGATTTGGCATTTGCTGTTGCAACAATAACTTAGCAATAAGGAACATACGATGGACCATGAAAAAACAAAAAGAACAAAAAACAGGATTTTATTCTACACATCGAATAATTTGGTAAAAAAAATAATGTCGAGCTCCATTGAATCACTCGACCCAGACTGACGTATATAATGCATAATTAGTTTACGAGTTAACAACGAAAAGTAGGTTAGCATTTGGAACACACATTTGGGATAAAACGAGCCGGCAACGTGCAGAAAGTTGCACTTAACAATTTTGCACTCTCGCCGCAATGCCCCCCGGAGAGTGAGAGAGAAGCAGGCGGTCCTCGAAATAGAATTCCATTTTCACTTTTAATTTGTCCTCTCCAGGGATGAGGCTCGCGCGAATGATTACTCCGATGAAATAATTACGAACGTTATTCAATCGCAACAACACCACCGATAAAACTGCCTATTATTTATTCTCATTATCATCGCATCGTCCCACGAATCCGTTTCGTCTGTTCAATGAATATATCCAAAAATACGAGTCAGCCCCGCTCATCGGTATGTCAAAATATCGTCGAATGAACTACTGAATCAAAATCAATCAACCAATTCTTCAATAATCAATCCCAAATTTTTGGAATATAAAATTTTTTCTCATCACGATTGTTGCATTTATTATTAGAAATCAGAGCAGTGATACGTAATTTGAAAAAAAATAACAGATTCCTGTCTGTCAATCGTACGACAGTGAATGAAAATTTGAAAATAATGTCAACCGTGTAATTTTAAGCTGAGACGAAAACGAAACATAACGCTGAAGTTTGCAACGTTGAAATGCAACGAAAAATAATTTTAAAAATATTCAAAATGTTAAAACGTTTTAAAAAATTCTAACCCATGATCGTTTTATCATTGTAATTGCATTCCGCATTTGAATCATGAGCTTTAACGAAAAAATAATAATTTCGTTCCATTCCAACGATGCAAACTCGAACCTTCATAAGAAATCTAAAGTTACCTCAACTCCAATTATATCATAGGTTTATATATCATAGAAGTACTTACTGCCTTCCCAATGATGTGTGAATTTCAGTAAAACGATTGAATATTATCTCGTAAAACGTTCGACGAACGATATCAAGTTGTGGAAAGTAAAATAAGCGTAAATCGATACTAATTTACGGGGCATGTCGAGAGATGCATGAGTTTTAAATAATACAATAAAAATACATAACTTTAGGGTTGCATGCGCATGTCTAAAAAAGTAAAAGCACTTTGCGTTGGTTTGGATTGATGCAACGAATCTTGACCGTTTTAAATAATCGAAATAACCAAAGAATGTCAACCAAACGAAAAGAAAACTGGAAAAATAACGAAACACACTATGCCTAAATCATCGAGCTCGTTAATTCCGCAGTAATGTTTAAATTTGATGTTAAAAAAAAAAAAAACAAAAAATACATACTGAACAAAGTGATGAAATTAGGTATCGAAAAATCGATCGATTTCGACGATGGAACGAGGATTACGCCAATACGATAAAATAATTGATGAGAGTTAAAAAATAAAGGACTGGGGGAGAGAGGGGTTTGAAGGTTCACAGTCGGTTTCCCAATTTTTCAATTAGCACACGCGTATTCGTAAATTCAACGAGAATTCGGTTAGCCATTCGGTCTCACGGTCGTTCATGGATATACTTGCGATACATTGCATTTTATATACGTGCATTTTTAGGCGTACATGTGTGTGAGTGTCGGGGAGTGTCTGTGTCTTCGTCACTCGAGGATTGAATATCCGATCGTTAATCGCGTATAACGTTTCGTGTATAGCCAACAACGGGGCTCCTCACGCAGACATATACAAGCATCCCAACAAAATGATTCACGTTGTTAAACACTCGCGATAAAGCTGATGAAAAAAAATGAAAACAGCTCACAGCTCGATTGCTTTCGTCAAAAACTGTGCGGAGTACTGGGGCGTGTAAACCGGTATAAAGGGCATTCCCCAGATTCCAATACACATGATTTTTTCTCCTCCTCTCTTTCTTTCATCCATTTATATCACAAATACATAAACAGAAACAATTTTATATCGGCTCAACTGTTGGGACTGTAACCCGAAAATATATATACATACCGGAACAGAATAATTTCAACGTGCAACAACCACGTACAACCGGAAGTGCGTTTCACTGTTTCGATCGTGATATTTACGTGTATATGCACCAAATACACGCACCTCTCTATATATACGTGCGTGTACGTATGTGTTATATAAATATATGTGTACGAATATTCCGGCCACTGTATATACCGTATACGATACACGTTTTTTCCGGAATGGAGTAAATATCGAAAATGAAACGATACTTTCTCATTTTCACGTGCTGCGAAATTTTTTTTCTCCGCGACGACGCTCATACACCTGAACCTCGTGAATTTAATTCAAAAATCACGTCGAACAACTCCATTCCTGCTACGTGTGATTTTTTTTTTTTCATATTTCTCTATCTTTTCCGTTATTTTTTCCGCTATGCGGCGAAGAGAGGGCATGACTTTGGATCAACGATAAAACGTGCACAAGACACGAGACACGGAAAATCGTTGTGGCCGAACTACAAGTTGTTTCGCTCTCCGCTTGAAATATAAACGTTTTTCGACTGTTGGAAATCGATCTCGAGAGTCCGTTTCGCGGCTACTTCGGGATGTCGAATAATATTTGCAATGTTTTATTTATAACGAAGACACAAAATTGACTCTGGATGCGGGTCTGGAAGGTTTCCGAGGAAAAGATTCGTAATTTTTATAGAGTTTTTGCTGTTGTTGGTTAACCCTTCCCAACGCACACATCCTATAAGTGCATATTGGGTCAATCTGACCCAAGGCGTTTTTCAAATCGTTGTATTCCGGTAAACATGCATTTTTTTTTTCAGAAATATTTTTTGCAGTGAATTTTTCATATTTTATGAGCCTGAATATTTTTTTTGACGAAAAGAAAAATTGAATGCCCAAAACATTCGTTGCCATTATTAAATATGCGAAACGCGATCGGTGACTCAAAATTGTTGGGGTCAAAGAGACCCAGTATTTACTCGAACGGTTGATCACGTGTCGTCATTGGTTCTGATGGGGTCCCAGCAGGATTATGGGGATCTGAGTGTGACGCGTTTGATCCCAAGTTTAGTGAGATATATGCACCCTTGACAGTTTGTAACTGATGCCTGCACGATGTCAAGAATGATCGTCTTGACTGCACGAGCCTAATTACATAAACACAAAGGTCAAATGTATGCAGATACAGTTTCATGAAAATATAAAAAAAAATCTAACTGGCTCGTGTGTGCATATCGGAATAGTGCGAGAGCGAAATAGCAAAGAAGAAAAAGATACGAGAATTGAGAAAGGGACGAAGAAAAAAGAGAGGAAGAGCAAGAGGTGGCGGAAGTCTAGGAAGGAAGTCGCGAAGAAGAGAAAGCGGGAAAGTCTATGGAAGAGAGACGAGCAGGAGCCGAAAAACTTTTAATTAGCGAGTTTATCCATTTATCTATATACCAGAGTGCAGAATGAAAGGAGCAGCCATCGGACAGCTGTAGAAAAGCCCATAATACACTTACATGTATATGTTTGCCAATGTCTGGTACACGACTCGTGGCTTGTCCTGAAAAGACATTAAAAAAAAAAAAAAAAAGGAAAAAACGTAGGAAGCATCGCAGTGGAAGACACGCGAGTGTGTTCGGATGCTGAATGAAATATAACAAAACAGAAGCAGAAAAAGAGGGAGACGGAGAGGGAGAAAGCCTGAGAATGAGTGTGTGGACGAGGCAAGTGAAACGGGTGTGAGGGAAAAGATAAAAATTTCTCGTAGAAAAGATAAAAATATGACAAATAATAAAAATGAACGGGACGACAGGATGTTCGGGTTTGGAATAGCATTCGAAGGCGGTATATACCCAAATATACATACTCGTGTATATATGGCAGCGTACGATGCGGTTTGGGCGTGTGGTAGAGTGAAATAAACGAGGTAGAGACCGGGACTCCCGCACGATCCTCACAATGCGCAACAATAGAGAGCACCAAAACCGTTTGCATATGAAAGAGCCTCAAAAAAGGGGCGGGAGGGAAGAGGGTCAGAGGAAACCGTGGGGTACAGGCAAAAAGGTGGGTTACCCCAAAGAGATAGGTTACGCGTATATAGATCATATAATATTATAGATGACGAGCCAAAAAAAAAAAAAAATCGACAGAGATAGAAAAGTGGAGGAAGAAGCATCAGGAGAGCAGAGAACGAGAGGGCTTTCATAAAAGGCAGAGGGTGTCATAAGTGAGTTTCAAATTTTCAGCCGAAAAATAAGTAGACAAAGATAGAAACAGGCCCGGGCCACTTCGGGCGTGCTACAAAAGGTTCTTTTCTCATTCGTATCATAAATACAGTCATTTTCACCTGCTGTTCCCTCATAGATGTCCATGTCACTGACTCGCGTTCCTTGCACATAAATACCGATCGTTATTACATCATTCGATTCTACGTAACTTATCAGTTCCATTATTTCCGAAATCGAATTTTGTCGAGTCCGCAAAAAATGTTTGAGAAATCGAATTAAAATGCAAAATAAAAATTACTTTTTTTTTTTTAATTACGCGATAATCGAAATTATGTGGTAGACTCTTTACTAGAAATTGTCGTTTTGATAAGAGGTTGAGGTAACGTTTCATGGAAAGAAAGAAACGGTGAGAAAAAATCGTTCGCGATTGAACGATGCAAAAATATCAATTTTTTTTTTTTTCGAACATCAAGTTTTGAATTTCTCTAAACCGGATGTGCATTTACTGGAATTCAATTACGAAGCCATCGTACTCGGCTATAGGCTGCTGAATGATAAACGCATAACGTTGGCAACTGAACTGGATTCATCCGATTAAAGCGAGAGATTATTTATACCGGAAATGGAAAACTGCATAGCGCCAAATGTATCCGCGAGACACACGAGAATATCTCGAGAAAAGTTTTTCACGTCAGTGATCTTTCGGGATGCTTTTCCGATTCTCGTCGGGTCACGTTCTTCATGGATCATACAAAAGAAAAGTGGCCGCCAGAAACGAGAGTGCTATGGGGTGGGTTAGTGTATCACATATGCCAACTATATGAGCCACATGTACGGCATGGCTAGCCACATATACACACTCGATATACAAGGGCTTTTCCATCCCAAACTCGCGTGAATATTAAAAATTCCATAAAAGAAACAAACCCGACATCGCTGGGTTTTCGCAGTCGACGAGTTGCTTCGGTGTTGATAAAAATGAGCACTCCCGAGCGGTGACGATACTTGGTTGGGTGAACATATAGAGCATTACAGAAAAGCGAGGAAACTCTGCGGACGGTTTCCCAGAAATTAAAGGAAAAATAACAAAGTCTAGATATTAATATAAAAGTAATTATTTTTGTGTTTTTATGAGCAGAAGAAAAATGATATTTTGAATGAAATAACCAGTGGAAATATAAACCACGTTACATTCTAAGTATAAGAAGCACTTGCTGGAAAGTCCATCACTCGGATTTCCATCTTTTGCGGGCTCAATGGATGAACTCCATTTTCGTGATATCGATAAGAAGCGGAACTACAAGAGCAGGAGACCGAGCAACCTTTTTCAGCACGCCTGATAGATAGCCTCTCTCGATATCGCGAACCGACTTTCCTTCAGATTTCGGTCTTCCCGACAAAGCTCAACAACAACAAAAAAATAATAGAATAGAGTTTTTTTTGTGGTGGAGGAATTACGGAAATTTGGATTTCGTAGTGATTTCTTGACAACTGCGAAATATTATGTGCCCAGAAATTTTGAGATCGTGGGGCAATGAGAAAATGGAAGAAACAGTGTGGTCGGTTGACAGAATGCAGGAAAAATGGTTCGAAACGGCATATTGAATAAAATATGTCAAATGCAATGCTAAAGTTTTTTTTGTTTTTGTTTTTAATGAAATACGACAAGAAAGTTCGAACGGAATTGAAAGCCCAACTTGACCTCATTAAAAATGTAGTCCACTGTGAGCCTCTTTAAATCTTGGAACATAAACGTGGAAATAAAGCGAGGGGAAATAATCGCAATTGCTACAAACATTTATGACCGGTTGAAATGACTGAGCAATGGGTTTTGTGATGGGGGAACAGGTTGCCTGGATGAAGGCTGATACAAAAGCAGTTTTGGCGATCCACGAACACGTCATCACGAACAATGGCCGTCTCGCGGTTACTCACAACGACTACAACACGTGGACCTTAACTATCAAGAGCGCGAGACCCGAGGATCGGGGCGTTTACATGTGTCAAGTCAACACGGATCCCATGAAAAGTCAGGTAATTATGAAAACAAGAAAAAAACCTTAAAAATTGCAGATTGATCGTCGACCGAAACGCCTCAGTTTAAAAAATGCATTTATTTCCGAATTAATGCAAACGACAATGAAATTTATTGATGGGGAAATGTTTGAGGCCCAGCTAAATATTTGCTCAGGGAAAACGATGTTTCAATAGTTTTTCGGAGATTTATTTAAAACGTTATACTGTTAACAAGCACAGTAATAAAATGATTAAGCAAACGTATATTTCTTTAACTCGTTGCAGAGTGCTTATCTCGAGGTGGTAATTCCACCGGACATCATTTACGAAGAAACGTCAGGGGACTTGATGGTGCCGGAGGGTGGCTCAGCAAAACTCGTGTGTAAAGCGCGAGGCTATCCTAAGCCTGAAATAGTATGGCGACGTGAAGATCGCGGGGACATTATTTCCAGGGATACGACTGGTGGTCCAAAAACGAGACGTGAGAAAATTTCGAATATTTTTAAACAGTCCCAAAATTTCATCCCGTTGACATTTCACACACGATTCTTATAAGAGATGGTCTCATTGCTTCACTTGCTCGTGTGAGGGGATTTATTTCGTTTGCATATCTTCAGTTTCAACAGTAGTCGGCGAAACGCTCACATTATCAAAAGTCACGAGAAGCGAAATGGGAACGTACATGTGCATTGCGAGCAACGGTGTCCCACCATCGGTCAGTAAAAGGATGATGCTTCACGTTCATTGTGAGTACGAAACAAACATTCCAATAAATATTCAATATCGTAAGGGGTTGTCATCGTCTAGAAACTTCAAAAATTCCATTCTTTCTTTGCATTTTCGTATAACTTTGCGTTTCGAGAAAGTGTCTCTGAAATATTAAGGAGGTATTACCGTCTAGGAACTTTAAAAATTCGATTTTTTGCATTTTCTTGTCATTTCAAGTTTTAAGAAAGTGTCTCTGAGGTATTAAGGGAGTTTTATCGTCCGGAAACTTCAAAAATTCGATATTTTTTGCATTTTCTTATAATTTGAGGTTTTGAGAGAGTGTATCTGAAATATTAAGGGGGTATTACCGACTAAAAACTTTAAAAATTCGATTTTTAGCATTTTCTTGTAATTTTGGGTTTGAAGAAAGTCTCTCTGACGTATTAAGGGGGTATTATCGACTGGAAACTTCAAAAATTCGATATTTTTTGCATTTTCTCATAATTTGAGGTTTTGAGAGAATTTCTCTGAAATATTAAGGGGGTATTACCGACTAAAAACTTCAAAAATTCGATTTTTTGCATTTTCTTATAATTTGAGGTTTTGAGAAAGTGTCTCTAAGGTATTAAGGAGGTATTATCGACTGGAAACTACAATAATCCGATATTTGTTGCATTTTCTTAAAATTTGAGGTTTTGAGAAAGTGTATCTGAAATATAATGTCTGAGAAATCAAAAAATTCCATTTTCGTTGCATTTTTTTATAATTTCAGATTTTAAGAAAGTGTCTCTGAAATATTAAGGGGGTATTACCATCTGCAAACTTGAAGAATTCGATTTTTTAAAAACATTTTCTTATAATTTGAGGTTTCGCGAAGCTGACTCTGAAATATGAACCCAGCGATAAATAAATTGGGACGTGACGTAATCTCAGCGAAAAAATCATCCTCAAAATCCCATAGAAAAGTCTTTTTTTGTCTGTGCCGAGCTTTTTGGATTTATGCTGTGCTCAATAATAATATGATCCGAGTCGCGCGAGTCAGGAGGTTGCAATAGTTTCAGTCTCATTAAAAAAACGTTAGGATTCACGATCGTGCATGCTGGCGGGGGGTGGCGAGTGCGAATAGAGGATGAAAAGAAAAAAACTAGGAGTTACGTGACCGTGGACGTAGGCGAGAGAGCCAAGGTGCATATACGTGTATATACGAGAGAATATATACGCGCGCGGTGGAGGTACGGAAGTACGAGGGGAACTTATTCAACCGCCAATGCGCCGAATGCAAAGTGTTAAATTCTCAAGCGACGTTATATGCAGTCAACGTGATAAAGTGTACATTCCAGATAACCAATTGAGAAAGAAAAAAAAACCAATGGAGCAAAAAGAATCGAGAGGACAAAGAGAAAGACAATAATGTGTGGATTGATCGAGGAACACAAATTTTCCGTAAACCAATTGAGTTCGGGTAGAAATTTAGGAGATCGCAGTCTTTCAATGCGAAATGCATTGTCGTGGATATTAAGGTTCAGGGCCTGGCGACCGAGCTGACATGAGTACGAAACCGATTTTTTATTTCTTTGAAACGCCAACAGTGCTGGATAAATTACTTTTCAAAGATTTTAGAGGGTAAAAAAAAAAGTGTGTAATAAATAAAAGTTGGAAACAAAATGAATTAAATTCCAAATTGGAAAAATCACTGCGCAGACGGAGTCAGTGTACTTGCTGGAAAACTTGCAATCGACGATTCAATTAAAATGACAATAATCATTCATTTGCAGCCAGCAGAGGTCACTGGATACTCTGGCTGGACGTGCGCTGTTTATAAATATTTATAGAAAATTAGTTCAGTCCCGACATCGATTACCAAGTTCTGGTAATTTCATTCAAAGCTCACTGGCTGGATGCGATGATAGCCATCGAACTAAATGGCATTCATCGTTGTCCCCAAAATAATCTCCAAACTATCCACGTAAACGAGGAGACCATTTCGGAGTTTATCGTCTTCTGGAGTCTCTGTCGTATACACAATGAATTTTTTGTCATTTTTGCATTAACAAAGCTGGTTATTTCTTTGAATTATTCATGCTTAAAGACCCTGCAACTTTTCTCGACATGAGCTATTCCCCGTGAACAACCAACTGACATAAATACGTAAAGTCCATTAGGGCTCCGTCCATTGACTGAAATATTCATCCAGCAACGTCCTATTATTTGTTTTACTTCACAACGATTATCCATTTTATCAGCAGAGAACGTGCCTTCAGCTTTCCGATAGAATATTCCTTTTATTTTTTCGAACAGTGCTTTTCTTTTAAGTTCCTGATGAAGCTTTTATTGAAATATTTAAAATCCTTATCGTTCACAGCGAGAAATGAGCCCGTGCTTATCATCATAGATAATGGAAAATCCTGGCTCAAATCATTTCCATCATTGAAAGTGGCTTGAAGCTGACAACGTAAAAACAGTTCATCCGGCACCGAATTTTTCACTGCAATAATGTTTAACCGAACACTACCTTAATTTTTTCAATTGTTGTTGTTGTTGTTTTTTTTTTTTCTAGTTTATTTAATGCAAGGATCGAGAAATAAAAAGTGGCAGAAATGTGGAAAATACGAATAACCAAAATATTCCGCGTTGAATAAAATCGAGGGCGAATGAATTTTTTCGTATATAGAGGCTCGAGAAAAATTGACAAACGACGATGAAGCCATATTGAGATGCGAGTTGGCCTTTAATCGAGTTTGTCAATCATTCAAGCAACTTTGAAATTTCCATTTCTATATAAAAGTGGATACATGGAGAGCTGAATATTCGGATATAGTGTCGTGTCGGTTCTCCGCAATTCTGGATTATACGTACGTGCGAAAGCACCAGCCCAAGGGTGGACAATTTCAACACCATAGGACCTAAGTAACAGTACACGCGGTGAGAGCTTGAAAAAAGTCTTGAGGGCAAAACAAGGAAGAGATGGGAAAGAGGATGAGGCGGAAGCAACGAACCGTAGGATCCCGAGGTCCAGGTCCCGTTGAGATAGTCAGTGCGTCTTCCTCTTTGCATAATTTGACCGTAGTAACTGCTTCGTGAGGTAGACGCGCGGGGGCGAGAGAGGAAGCCTTTCCAAATACCCTCGGTGCGAGGAAAAACAAAATGAGCAAGACGACAGACTTTATAATGCGAAGAAGGTGAAAACGTGAAATAAATTCAACAAATTTGAATAACGATAAAATTAATCATATTTATTGAAAAATGAAAAATAAATAAAATGTAAAGTCGATTTGTTTAAAATCATAGCCTTGATACACGCGATTCCCAAGGCTGTTAGCTGAAAACCCAGATTCCCTGTTTCCGCAATTGGAGTTCTGATCGAGAACTACGTGCAAATTAGCCAGCAACTATTTACGGAAGTGACAGCGAAGGATAGCGAGATGACGAATTGGAGAGGAATTTTACTGAGAAAAGAAATTTGTTGATACGAGAAAATTTGTGTTGAATCAACAAATCCCGCATAACTTCCAACCCACAGTTGGTCCACCCAACAACCCAAAAGTTGATCAAACCGATGATTTAGTTTATACAACTAAAAGTTTTGTTAAACGGAACGCACGGTATTTTTTTTTCTTGATCTCTCAAATCAATCAAACATTCAGTCAACCAGAGTTTGATTTTGTTATTCAAACGACTTCATTTGGTCACAATAAACGACTAAAGTTGTTGAAGCAACTGAACGACTGCATCAGGATAAATTGATTGTTTTGACCACCTAAGTTATTGCCTCAACTACATATGCGTTCACCGCAACATTACTTTTTCTTCAATCAACAAAATTGTAGCGAACAAATTGAAATTTGTTGATTCAACAAATTTCTTTTCTCAGTGTACGTGATGAATTTATAGCCTGTTGTTCGAGAGTTAACACTCTTTTTTACCTTGCCAGCCAGCATTTTCGGTGGAATGTATTCAAGTGGCAAATATTCGTGGGTTTTTGGGGCAGCTATCGAGATGATAAGATTTATCAGAAAATAGGGTGTACGAGGAGAAACTTGTCTGACGTACACCGACGTAGTCTGGATCTTAAGATGTTGGCAGGGACAGAGAAAGTTATAGATTGAGTAGACTGATGTGTGTAGAACGAGAAGTGACGGCGGAGAAGGACAGAGGGATTTAAACTCATCCTCCCTCTCTCTCGCTCTCTGTCTCTCCGTAACGCTATCTTTGGAACGCGCCTGGAAAGGTAATTCCTCTCCGGAAATTGGATGTACTCGCGGCCACACATACACGCACAAAGTACCGAGCCACGCGATCCACCAAACATATCCAGACTTGTTTTGGGCACGAGCAGCAAAGCAGCAGCAGGTCATAGTCCGGGTGATCTAGCACCTGCTTTCACGGATTGCGATCACGACGGATAATCTCTGCTTTTCATTGAATTGCGCTGGTCACGCGACGAGTTTAAGCCCCGCACTCATTTCGCTCTCTTCCGCAGAGATTACGTTGATGATACAGCTAATAGCGGATAAGTAGAATAACACTATGAGCACTTGACACATTTTTATACTCTGCCAAAAGTGCTCGCATTGTTTTCTCCCATTCTCATCGCTCGCCTCTCATTGTCGTCCATATTATTTCTTCATATCTCATGATTATTTTCTCTCATTGTTTTCACATATAATTAACGAGAAATATCGAGCTTATTCAGAGTTTATTTGAATGGCGCCTGCTGCCTTCATTATTGTTCAAACCAACTGCAGATTTCAATAAATCCAATCAGTTCACACTGCACCAACAAAGCGAAGAAAATATTTTGGTTTTATATTCGCTGATATATTCAAGTTTTCAGAGGAATATTTGCTTCGCCAATATTTCACTGAATGTTTGTTAATCTTTTTGACAGAGAAACAGGAAGCTGTGCACTAGACTGTTATAGAAAGCTCCATTTCATTTTCAATATGTCATGTGTCTCAATTCTTTGAATTGATAAATGTTAATTTGCTATTTTTGCGGGTGTTTGCATGTCCGGTGGAGATCGATTTTCATACAGTATGTGCGCGAATAAAGTTATTTATGCGCACGGGTAATAGCGCGCGATGCAGAGTCCGTGTAGCTATTTTTATATTCTGTGTGAATTATTTTACGTTTTTTTGTTTGTTTTTTTTTTTTTTTTTTTTTTTTTTTTTTTTTTTTGTTGGAAACCTCACGATCTCATAGTCCATGGAAACTCATTAATCGCATGCCTGGTTCAAGCAGAGAGAGGGAGAAATAAAATAGCAATACAAAGACGAGAAGCAGAGAAAATTTTTGACGTGTCTGGTTTCATTGGAAATTCACTGTTCGGCTGTGTGAAGAGAAAAAAAAAGGGCCCAATACGGTTTTGTGAGCTTGTACCGTGTAGTCACGCTTTCATCCATTCATCCCTCCTTTATTCCTCGTACCTTTTTCAATTTCTGTTCAATACACCCAAGAGCCCATTATTGTTTTGAAAAAAAAAAATAATAATTCATCCCTTTTGATTAATTTATCGCATAAAGGAACGAGAGCCTGAAGGGGTCGTTGGAAAAATCGTGCCGAGTTTACTCAATATTTACGCGTATACAGAAGAAAAACGTTTTAATCCAACGACGAAATTGAAGCAACAACTAATGGAAGATCGGTACTCATTTTAAAAAATCAACAAATCCGATTTTACTCCCACGAGGAAAAAAATCAGATTGGAAGGTATATATACATGTACGAAACGCAAAACTAATTGCAACATTTTTCAACCCTGAGTCTTTCACCAGAGTTGAAAAAGTTTTCGCTTGTTTGCTCGCCTCGTTCCTCTTAAGGCCCCTTCAGAACTATATACAAAAATCAAAGCAAAGAAAAGTTTTTGTTACAACAGATTCGTCGTTGCGTAACCGCAACTGAGAAAATCGCGCGCTTCACAGACGTAACCCTCATTCCCTCTTGCCTCAGAAAGCTGAATGGATGGAGAGGAGATGGAGAAAAACTTAAAAAATGTATTTTTAACTGGTGTATGACAAATGTAGACCCTTCGGGTATTGGGGGTCAGTGGACAACGAGAATCAAGACGAATTGTTGATTATTTATTTATAAATCATTTCTGCAACTGGACACAACAGATTTGTTTACAATGGCGAATCCCTGAGAATGAAAGACACGGTTATTGATTTTGCATTGACCACCAGGTTTGGACGATAACAATAAGTTCGGAGCTTGAACACGAAATAATAATCAGATGTTTTTATTCTTTTCGTTTATTCGTTTATCTGAATAAAAATCAGAAAAGTGAAATTTCGAATGAATTACGGATGCACGAATAATTTTGGATTTCTGATTTTGGAACGGATGTTGATGATAGTAAACGTATCGCGTTACTCTTCGGGAGCAATTTGCTCAAACTGTGGATAGTGATTTGGAGGAAGAGGTCAAAAAGGCGTGAGTCAAGATGAAGGGGAGAGAGAGAGAGAGAGAGAGAGAGCGGCGAGCAGCAAGGAGAAAGAGGAAATGGTAAATAAACGTTATCTTATCAGCGCAGGTGGAGAATCTCGCAGTCCTTTCGTCGTTGGCATTAACAGCGCGTTTCTCGACCTTTTCCCTGCTCTTACTCCCTTCAAACATGTCCAATTTCGGGCAAGCTTCTCCCTCACTTTCTCGTGTTTTACTATCGTTACTCCGCGGCCATTTAATGCTGTCGTTTGCTTTCTTCTTGTCCTCTCTTTCGTCCCTTTTCCTCGAAATTCTCTTGATCCACCGATCTCAGTCCGACCGCCCGCTTCGCCGTTGCCCCCTGCTTTTGGGGAGAAACCACAGCAGGCTGCGCCTCCACGACCCAACTTGGAAACCTATTACGCTCCCGATGTTTCGCTTTGCAGGCTTATTTTATGCCGCAATCGCATCAAGTCCCTTCCAACCTCTTTCTCACTCAACCCCTCGCCTTTTCCACCTTATCCTTCCCCCTCTATCGCTCTCTCTCTCTCTCTCTCTCTCTCTCTCTCTCTCTCTTTCCCTTCTATTCTCTTCTCTCTGCTGAGCTGCCTCCCTCTCGCTGGTTCCTCTGCAACATGCGGGAGATGCTTTCGAAAAGCCCCGGCACACTAAACCACGACGCGACGCTGTTACAACGTGCGAGGCTATTAGCCCCGGATTTCTCGTCTCCCAATTTAAATGATTTATTTCACAGTTCTGCGGAGATACGATTCGGTCCTACTTCCCTGACTACGACCGTCGTCCTTCGTGAGAAATTCTCGCTTCTCTCCCTGCCCTCGCGCTTCCTCTCTCTTCCTCTGTTTTTCGTTTTAACTTTACCCACACAACCTTCGTACCAAATCCACTAAACTATGCACCGACTTGTTACACTTTTCGTACGTCCTGCTCTGCACATTTCTTTATGATAATCTAGTGAGCATATAGAAAATTTCGACAAGAGAAATGCATAAACACGAAAAAAAAAGGTATTGTTCGAATATTAAACAATTTATAATTCTTGTTGATTTTCGAGAAAAAACAGAGGATTCAATTATTTCTTCAAGCTTCCGTGGTCACACGTAATTCTAGAAATAACGCGCTGGTCACACGCGGGGTCGGAATGACCCCAGCCCTGTTTAAACGCTTGCCGCGTTGCCAGTATCATTATGAACGACACATAAAAATTCAAGATATCAGTTTGAACCTTTCGGAATAAGAATATCGTGCCAAAAAAAAATTTATCCAATTTTCAAAATGCCAAAAAAAAATCAGCAAGGAGGCAGTGTGTGAAAAAAATTTCTTCGATACCCGCCAAAGCACCGTTGGAGAGGATGCCAACCGTCTCGAGCGCCAACAACTCGTAGTAATTCTAGCTCAAAATTGCGCTCGGGGTCATTTTGACCCCTGGGCACCACAGAAGGGTTCAAAGAACGTTCCTCGGATTTATTTTCGCTTATTCGCAAAAAATTGAATGGAAATCCCCATGGCAAAGTTTACTTTTGAATGAATGCGTAGACTTTTTACTAACAGACCAATGAAATTGGTAAAAAAAAAAGCGTTAAAAAAAAAGTGCCGCATCCCTCAAACTGACGAAGGTGGACGCGAGTTTTCGAGTATCCGAATTTCAATGCACATCGATTAACCCTTTTTCACTTGTCGAAGGGTTGACCGAGTGTGGTACAAATGAAATGCGTTTGGATGGGACATGCGAAGAGAGGGACTGTGGATGGGAGGACGAGCGCTAGTTCGAAGGTGTACTCAATGGCGCAGATTAATTGGTCACCTCAAACAGCGGCGAAGGGTTGAGGTCGTATAAACGAACGGACGTACAATATGTAGAACGACGTGCGGGGTAGAGTGAACGCGCATGCAGTTGTTGCGGATACTCTTGGCCATTGAACGCAGTGGAGTGACGAAGAAGAAAAGAGACGCGCGCGCGATACTTGGCCGTGGCAAAGCGAATGATCGCCAAAAAGTGAAAAGCGAAAAAAAAAAGGTTTTAATAAAAAAACAAACGGTGAAAATCAAATAACGAAAAAGCTCGAAGATCGCCTATATACGTCGAGTATACACGGGACATATAACGTGTGCCGAGAGTCCACAACCGGAGATATATATTCGGCGGAGCATCAGGATTGATTTATTGCGAGGCGCAAGCAGCGCCGCGTACCCCACCCCACCGGTTTACTCTCAACAACCGAGGCGAGAAAGTTTTAATTGCTCCAACGTTGTAATACTATATCCACGTCTATCTCCTGTATCTGAACGACCCGAATCTCGTATGCAACGCATATACACAGCATCTACTTGCCTCTCTATTTCTATACAAATTTCCACTATTTTTTGTTAAGCAAATATTTAATTTCTGTGACAATCGCACCGCCTCGATTGCCAGCAGAGTTTGCCATTTGTCGCTTCGTCATCTGCTGCGCTCTTCGCAAGAGACACCATATTCGGTAAATCGCTTTTTGTGCAATTTTTTTCAAGTCGCGCACTAATCCATTGATCTCCAAAAATGGGCGGAGCAGCGCGATGTCATCCTCACTGAGAAAATAAATTTGTTGATTCAACAAAGCCAGAGCGAACGAAATCCATTTTTGTAAATTTGACAAAACATTTTGTTTATTTGACAAAACCGCGACATTGACAAACAAGGTAATGAGACCGTGAGCGCATATGTAGTTGAGGCAATAACTTGTTTTGTCAAATTAACAAAATAGATTTGGTTCCATTATTATTATACGGAGCTCATAGAGCCACGAGCACTTGTGAACGAATCAGAGAAACAACGGGAGATTTCATTGTCGGTTGTGCATCCAGCTATTTCGATTCTCCTGCCAAATCGCCTGATTGAATTTCCGTGTAAAGTTAAAATTGAATGTGAATAAATAAAAATAACGCAAAATATGATGATAAACACTTTTTGAATGATTGTGTCGACATCGATTTTCATTCTCGCGGCGTTCTTCTTACAAACAACACATACAATGGGGGCTTGAATTTGTCTCTGAAGGAAAGTCCATGCACCTCGAAATCTTAGACAATAAATTTCAATAATAATGATCGCGAAAGCCAACAAGATTTTCAATAAACTGGAGAGGGAAAAACTGGATCGTACACATGTTCCGTACGCGATCGCCATTTAAATTTGCAGCTGCGAACCAAAAATACAACAGGAACTGGGGCATGGACTCTGCAACGGATATTGATAAATAAATCGAACGCGAAAAGGTCATTAGTATATAAGACGACGGTGAGAATGGTTGAAATAATATTCGATTCTCTTTTTGGTATGATTGATACTAGAGAGAGCACGAGTTCGGCTTCAATTATAATGAAGAAAATATTTCGACTACATTGTTGGCATGTTTTTTCATCTTAATTTAATTGAAAAGAGTAAAAAGAGGTTGAGAAGGGAGAAAGCGACGAGGGAAAGTCGGAGCATCGAGTACTTTGGTTGCCTACACGTTAAGCGGCTTATGTTTAAGTTGTTCGGGAGCCGCTTATGATCGTTTGTGACGCTCATTGGAAGAAAGTTAGCCTGGCAAGGAGATCAACCCCTTGGCTCGTTCTCGAACAGTTCCTTCGCAAGCCCATTTTTTCGTGAGCTCTAAAAAAAAAATTTCTTGTTGTTTCCTTTTCATGTTTCTGTTTCTTTATTTTTTCTTTTTCTACTCTTTGGGCTTTTGATATATAATATAGTTTTACGAGTCTCTCTGTTCTCGTGGCCGAAAGTAAAATGGTTGGAAGAGATGCTTCGGGGGAAGGGCGTCGTGGACTGCCAGAGATAGCTGTCCACGATATCCGACAGCTCGTTGGTTTGCGGAAGAAGTTGGACCACATCTCTATGTCTATGTATATCCACACTTTTATTTATATATGTATATATATATGTGATAGAGGATTACATGTTTCAGTTCATCCGATGATCCAAGTGCCAAACCAGCTGGTAGGAGCCCCAAAGGGGACAAACGTCACGTTGATCTGTCACGTGGAAGCATCGCCCAAAGCAATCAACTACTGGACCCGGGAGACGGGTAAGGTCACCACCAAAAGACCAGCAGATCGTTTTTTCCCTCCTATTTCTTGTTTTTATTAGCAACCAAGAAGGATTCGTCCTTGCTGTATGTCTTGTTACCAAAACTCATTTATTCTAGAAGCCTCACGCAACTTACACTCAATTTGTCAATGACTTTGTAATCCGAAGCATTTTGTCGCGATAATCATTTATTTTTCAATTATTAATCGAAGCTATAATTTGGGCTTTTTCAATTCAAAATTCCAACCATTCACATATCGAATTCAATGAATCTCCATTTTTGGCGTTTTCTCAAAATACAGGTGAGATGATAATCAACAATCACAAGTACTCCATGTCAGAGGAAAAAGTTTCGGTCTACAGCGTTCAGATGCGACTGATCATTCGTAATCTCCAAGCGCTTGACCTTGGGGGATACAAATGCATCTCGAAAAATTCAATTGGCGACGCGGAGGGTAACATACGTCTTTACAGTAAGTCGAAATCAAATCAGAACCTTTTCACTCAGTAATATACACTGAGAAAAGAAATTTGTTGATTCAACAAATTTCAACTTTTTTGTCAATGTGGCGGTTTTGTCAAATAAACAAAATGTTTTGTCAAATGAACAAAATGGATTTCGATCGCCCTGCCTTTGTTGAATCAACAAATTTCTTTTCCCAGTGTATCTCCGTTTTTATGGTCCTGCCTGGTTCCTCGGGAATTCACAAATGCACAAATGTCACTCATAGAAAAACTGTAAGCTGGCACAAAAGCTCAAAATACACTCCAAGGAATTCGATAAAACAACATTTTTTGTTCGCAATCTCTTAATTATGATAATTCATTAAATCATGTAATTTGAATCATAAGTGAGGTCTATGCACCGAAACGAGCGTTTCCCATAGGCCCAAAAATTGAAAACGGAGTTTAGAGCAGAAAGCTCGATGCAAAAGTAATTAAAAGCGAAGGCGTGCATCAATGAGCATTCGTTAATGGCGAACTGCGATAGAAAGAAGAATGGAGGATTGAGTTGAAAAAAGAAAAAAAAATGAAGTAGCGAGAGTAGTGCGTGACAGAGGGATTGTAATTTGTCGATTATATACGCGACTATCGCGTTGATTCCCGAGCAATTACCCGGTGTAAACAAGCGTGCGGCTTGTCTCTGAATCTACAGATAAGTGTAGCTCGCCTTACGCGAACACCGGAGCAGGCTGTCTCGCTCGCTTTCACGTTGAAGAGTACTTTCGATGTTGGACGTCGAACGAAACCAGAGAGAGCAGAGCATCGGACTAAAAGAGTGAGAAAACAGCACGAAAGGACGAAGGGATGAGGTGAATGAAGAGAGCAGGGATGAGAGGACGGTTTGAGTAGAAGTTGATCCGAGCGGTGAGAGTCACGCGATCAGATAAGCCGAGTAGATTAACCGTTGAATCCGCTTGAGCCGGAAGGTGAGTCTAGAAAGGAGGAAAAGGGCCGCTTGGAGAGCGAGTAAGGAGAAGGCGATGAAGAGCCCCCGGAAAAGGATGTGAGTAAGGTTTGTGCGGTGGTTGCGGCCATAGATGGCAGCAAGTGAGAGAAGATTTCTTAAGAAAAAAAATAAGAAAAAACGGTGGAGACAAAGAAGAGGAGTAAGGAAGATGAAAATCTTGAGTAAGAAAAAGAGAGAGTGGCTTTTCTGGCTAGAGGTATAAAGGATTGAGCGAGTTTGTTGGGCATAGAGTGTGCGTATATAGTGAAAATAGGAAGTTGAAGTATCGGAGACGATGAGTGTAAAAAAACGGAGAAAAGCAAATACGAGTGAGGTTAGATGAGAAATATAGGCGAGAAAGGGCGAGGCAAAGGGCGAGATATCAAGCGAAGAAGAGACGGCTTATCCGGGATGATGTAGAAAATTGGTCCGTGTTCTGTGGTTGATGCCGCACGAGAGTTGACTAGGAGCGAGAAGTAAAAATACGAGGGCATAGGGCTGAGTGAAAAAGAGAGAAGAGAGAGAGAGAGAGAGTCGAAGCGGCTGAGTGTCTATCCCGCGGAGAGAAAATGCCGCTGTGATGTTACACGCAGCGTCAAACTTTTCAAAAACTTGGAAAACAGTAACAATATCATGGCAAGACGAAAGTACCGGGAGGAAAAGAGAAAAGGAAGATGGTTCGGGGATGAAAAGGGAGCGGTTCCGAATTAGTTATCGTTTATCGGGGGACGTGCGGCCAGTCGACGAGACAGAAAAAGCCTGAAAGAGTGAGTACCAGGAAAGAAGAGAAAGAGAGAAAGAGTGATATGTGTAAAGGGTGTGTGTACGAAAAGTTGGACTAGTGCCTGGGAATTGGGTAAGCCATCTGTTGCCAAACATGATCGATAAAAGTCGGCCAAGTGTTATCAGTGCTAAACTGCCATTTCGCCGTGGCTCTCTTTCGCGATTCTCCTATCTCTCACATCTCTTCTCTCTCTCTCTCCCCCTCTTTTTCATCTTTTTTTTGTGCTTTCTCCCTCTACGGATCACAACTCGCCTAGACGTAATGCAGCTTGTCGCTTCTGCTCGTTTTCTCTCTCTCTCTCTCTCGCGTTTTTCTATCTCACGCTCTCTTTCTGTCGCGGAGTTTGCCGATTTTTCTCTCGGACCACCATTCCGCGCGTCATCCTGAACCAAAGAGAGAGAGAGAGAGAGAGAGAGAGAGAGAGAGCGAGAGAGAGAGCAAGGGGGAGGCACGTACACACGGAGGACACACACAGCTCGTACTTCGTCCCAATAACGTGCCGATTTTGCGGGGATACAAGATAAATTGGATCTACCAAACACGTGAAAGAGAAAGGGAAAGAGAGCACCATGAAAACGCGAGGAACCCCCGCACGTCAAAGCGGAATTCTTGCCTGGCGCCCGTGCTACTTCGAGCGTGAAAATACTCGTGATTCCTATCCCTGCCTTCCGTCCCTCCGACCTTCTATCTACGGCATCTCGACGCCCGACAACAGAGCGGAGCAGCACCCAAACCGATGGAATACCCGCCATCGTCCTTCCATCTGATCCATCAGATACAACAACAACCAAAGAATAAACAAAAATGCTAAATCCCCGATACGCAGCGTGATACCAAAACGCGGAATTCCTATTTTTTAGCACTCGCTGATGAAACTCGCGTTTCCAATCGTCAAATTCCAGCTAATCACGAATTATAACGTGTCAAGTTTTCGAAAAACCCACGAGCCCAACTCTATTAATCTATGAACGTTCGTTAGCCTCAAAGTTGAGCGTGAACATTCGCAGCTATTGATTACTTTACGAATACCAAATGTTTATTCTCCATCGCGATCATTTTTATTGGTATATTCATTTCAATTCAGTGGTATCGAATTATCTTAACGAACCCTTCGAGTGCACACATCCTATAAGTGCATATTGGGTCAATCTGACCCATGGCGTTTTACAAATCAATTTTTTTTGGAAAAGATCGATATTTTGTTGGATACGTTCGAGTAAACATTTTTTTGAAAAATCACAAAAATGTTGTCATCGCAACAAGAAGTATTCTAGAAAGTCCCTTCGGAAAGCAAATTTTTGGCAATCCAATCGTAAATTTTGATGGCAGTTCCGTTAGAAATCAAAAATATTGTCAAAATTATGAAAATTTTGAAATAATCAAAAAATATTTAGTTTCACCGTATTCAACGAAATATCGAAGTTTTTTGACAAAATTTAATTTTCTGTGTCTAGACGTTTTTTGTAATGAATTAATTAAAATTTATTTTTCGACGAAAAGGAACGTTAAATGCCATTACGTGCCAAACAATCGGTGACAGAATATTCTTGGGGTCAAAACGACCCAGTATGCACTCGAAGGGTTAAGATAGCGATAAAAATATTTATTCACGATTTTACAGATTCTCCATCGTTTCTCATTAAATTTAACTTTTTTGTTGTTGCCGTGAAGACATCAGACAACCGGAACATTCGAAAAAAACCGGTGAAAACTACGATTCCGAGGAAACGAACGAGGCTCGAGACCATCGAGGCCACAGACTCAATCACGTTTATCAAGGCTCATTGAGAGAAACTGGTTCTACTCTACAGACGCCTTCCGAGTCGGAACATTCATCAGCGGCATCCACCAACCCGGAAAGATTTCGATCTCTCGCCCTCGAAATCCTTTTGATCGCCTGTTACAAACTCTCTCTGTATCATACGTAAACTAACTTAACGATAAGTCGACGTGTCTTTACACGTGGGACGATCGCAGCTGAATCGTAAAACGGTCTCGCGTCAGTTTGAACTTTTGGTGCAACTTCCGGTAAGGTAAGAGGTCATGTTTTCGTCGTACTGACATTTTGCTTTCCCCCCAAAAGTTGTCGCCATCCCAAAATATTGTGAAAAAAAAAAAAAATTCATCGTTTAATTTAATAGATGAAAATTAACGTTGGTGATTGTGAAAAGATTTTATAAAATGTTTGAGCTTCTTCGCATCATTTGGCTAGACGAAAATTCGGATTGGAACAATGTTTCCTTTTCCCCATTTATTCCATTGACGAATTTTCTATTTTTCGAGCCGCAACACCCACCAACAAAATCCAGAAACTCATTGCAAAAATCAAACGAGTTAAAAATTCAACGACGAATGAAAAAATCGTGTTTTCACCGAAACGAGTATTCCGAATGAAGAGACTCAGTTCTGTGAACCAGTGGAAATATCCGGTTATTGAGTGATGATTAAATAATCGTATAACAACGTGGAATATTGTTCGAAGCGAATTGCCACGAGTTCTTAACCAAAGATGGGAAATATATTGAATCGACGAATATTCAATTGGAAAGCCTGCTTCGCGGTTACGGCATTATGCAGTTTAACAAATAAATCGTGATTCTCGAGAACGGTGTAACAATTAATTTTTTTTTTTTTTCCATTGATGAGTTTCAACGTGAGAAAACCATGAAAAAGTCAAGACTTGATAAAACTGAATTAGTTTCTCGCGATATCACGCACATCTGTAAATAAATATCGTCTCGAATAAAAATCCTCGTAATTTTCATAAAAATAGTTAAACAATAATCTTTGAATCGAATTTGTATCATTGTCTCGTCGCGATCGTGCGAGCGATAGAAAAACATGCAGTTTTTCATTTGAATAAAAATTTATTTGTGAAAAATATTCAACCTGGTTGAATGGAATTTAATTTCTATACCGAACAAGCGAATTGATTTTCCATTTTTTTTTATGAATGCAAGTGCGTGTGTCTGCATTTTCAACACATACATATATATGAAGTTACTACATGAATACTTTCTCTCGATTTGGGAGTATCCATGCTGATGCTTGAAATATCATGTGAAATGATCCTTTTTTGCATCATCCATGTAATTTGTAAATAATAATAGGTCTCGTTGGTGTGAGAATGATCGATTGTTGTGTATTTTGCAAAAGTATTATTTTTCCACTGTTGAACAATGGCAGCATTGATTTCAGTTTTAATTTTAATTTTGTTCCCGAGGAGAAATCGTGAGCCGAGCTGGTGTGTGAATTTTTTTTATCAATCAAAAAATGATTGAAATAAAAAATGGATGGATAGATGTTTTTGCTTTTGATTTGGCAAGAAAGATCGATCCATTTTTCGAGTGAAATTTTTGTTTATTCGAATTTTGATTTTTATTAAAATGGAGAGTAAAGCGAAAAATTGTGAAACTACCCCAAGTACGTACGTAAAGTTTAAGCTTATACATATCCCGCATAGCCGATATCAAACCTGTAGATAAATCGATGCCTGACAAAAGAAACGGGGGCACACGAGGACGTAATTAATATTTTCATGGATCAATATACGAGTCTGGAGGAGATTGTTGTGAGACGTGTATCAATAAAATTTAAACAATATAAACAATGATCCCATCCCTCGCGCGAACATCAATTCCGTACGTAGTGAAAAATAGTCCTGGTCCTTATAAATTATGGTCAAAATGGAGAGAACGCGATGCAACGTGAATCAGGGACGAGTTGTGTGCGAAAAAAAAAAACGTTCATTCGAATGATTATTCTCGCAAAGAATGATTGTAATTAATTGTGCATTTTTAATTTATTTCATTATTCGTCCGACACAAAACGACAATATTTCCGAGCTATAAATATTATTTTTACATTATGTAAAGGTGTATCGAATATTTTTAATCGAATGTTGCTCATCCCTGATCAAAATACTAATCCAACGTAGGGAATGTCGTATTTTGTAAAAACAAACTTTGTAAAACAAGTAACAAGCATATCCGCTGTAAAAAAAAAAAAAAAAACACAGACACAGATGCACACAGACATACAAGAACACCGAATGATTCAATTATTATTTTCCAAACTGCATATTTCGATGATAAAGGCAAAATGTGTGTGTATAAATATAATCCGATGAAGCAACGTTGATACATTGATAGGCAAAAATAAAAGTGAAAGAAAATTGTCGAATGAATGAACTTAAATAAATGAATAAATGGCTCGTCTCAATGGAAATACGAAACGTGCCAAAATGTATCTACCGACGGGGAAAAACGCTTACGCTCGATTTATCGTTTTTGTAAGAAACGAAAAAAAAAAAAAAAACAAAAAAGTGATTAGGACGAGCCTCATATAGGAGAAGAAATTAACGATAAATAAAGGGGAAGATTGTTTGAAAATGAGAATAAAAATATTGGCGACAGTGATCGCGACGAGGAGTTATATATCTACGTGGAAGAATGTTGAGACATGAGGAGGGAAACAATATTGAAAAAACCGTTTGCTTTCGATGGATTGAGTCAGATGACTGTTATGTAATTGGTTGTTGAAGACAAAGTTGTAATAAAGTTGTGTCCAACGTTGAAAAATCCTTTTTTACTTATTATATCCACCTCACAAAATATTTCTTCTTCCTCAACAGCGTTCAAACGTATCGGCTTTTGATATTCAACTAGCTGTCCTGGGGGCTGCGACCGCGCGGTAAGAAATACGACTTTGCGTGTACGACCTTCTCCTATGAATTACTGAAAAAATATCTGCACGATAAAAAATAGAAAACGATAAAAACTCTCCATTTTTTTCATTCAATCGAAAAAAAAAACGAAAGCTGCGAATCCCTCGTTTTTTAAATAATCCAATTTCGTGCAAATTGTAACGTGGAAAAACGCAGTGACACTTTTACTCTTCGCGCGCAAGTAGCTATTCTCCTATATTTCGTTGAATCATCAAAGTCGAATAATGTAGAACAATCTGGAGATTGAAAAGGTCGTATGGATATGAATAAAAAAAATTTTGTTCGTTTGTAATTCGAGGAGGAATGGCCCGTATATAAAGTTTGAGGGCAGAAGAGAATACATAGGTGCATACACCGCGAAGAGGAGATGCTTTTCTGAAGCTCTCGAAGATCGAATATACGTCGAGATCTAACGCGGATATGCGCCACGGGATACTGTCTCGGGCGCGTCGTTGTTAAAGGGGTAGGAGAAGGTTTGCGTTGATATTGCAAGTGGCTGCGAAATCCTTTATAGCCAGTGAAAACGAGTATGAGGAACGGGAGGTCGGATGAAAAGTGGATACACTCACACACGCACACTATGGGTAGAAAAAAAAGGGAAGAAAGGAAAAAGGAAAGGAGGAGGTTGCGCGTAGAAGGATATGGCAGACGAGGAGGGATGGAAACGATGATGGTGGAAGGAAGGCTGGAATTTTTGATGTACTGGCCCGCAGATATGAATATCGGAAAGTTCGCAAAGGAATTCCAGCGGATCAGAGAGAAGCTAGCAGAGTGGATATATAGAAGGGAGGAGGCTTGGTGGGTGGTTGAGTCGGACAACGAGAGGAAGAAAGGGGTGGATTGGCTGCTATATGGGATGTTGAGAGAAGGGACCGGTTCAAGGCATGTCGGAGAGCTCCCTTGTGCGATAAAAAGAGCATAGACTGAGAGCGAGAAAGCAAACAGGTCCACGAAAGAGAAGCGGGAGGAGAGAGACCAAGGAGAAAGCTGAAAGATCGCAGCTGTAAGAAGCTTGAAGCAAAGAAGTTACGAGGGAAGGAGTCAAATGATTCCGAACCGGGAAGTAAAAGGTTGAGAGAGACATTGCGAATGTTGGTCTTGAAACTGAAACCAAGTACAAACTTCAAGAAATCGCTCAAGTGATCAAATTGGACGTGAGAAACTCGTGTGAAGCAAACAGCGAGGCAATCGTGACGAATGCGGAATATATCGTTTTTTTTTTTTTTTTACTAAATATTATCAAGGACGTTAAATTTAAAAGCCTCTCAAGCTTGAATCTTTAATTATTAACCATGGATTTTTATCGCATAGATTGACTCTCTACATTCCCCGAACGTTTGCTGAGATGAATTTTGAAAATGTAAAGCGATAAATTGTTTTTTGCTTATGCAGGCCATTTTTTCGTGGCAACATTTATAAACGAAATGACAAAGAGCCAAAAGAGCTCGCTGACCAAATACAATTTTTGTCAAGATTAGAGCAACTCTGGATGGAAAGGTTGAAAAAAAAAAAAGAAAGGAGCTTAAACAGTGTGTCAGTGGAAATTCAATCGAAGAGCAGCCCTTTTGTGAAATGTACATAGAGATTTACCACAACGTTTGATTCCCCAACCCAGCGTGTGCTCAGTTAAACTGAGTTCAAGGGTCTGTGGGCATCCCGACGTGGTTGCCCACAGCCACTGTCAGTGTGGTTATATACTATGCAAAAGGAGAGAGAGGGACAGCGTCTGCTACCAGATGAGAAACCAGAGAGGAATGTCCGAACCCGAGAGAATAGACCGGACCCGAAAATACACACTCGCACGAAAACACATGGACATTCCCATGACGTTATTGTATTATTTCGTTAATGTCATTTCACTCTGACATCACGCTCATCAGCATATGGCGTAAACAAAGTACCGAGCTCCTGATGAAATTCTAGTGAGAGCTGATTAGATAAAGGAAACTTCAAGCAAAAACCTTCAACAGAATTCCATTCGTGCTTGATGTATTTCTTTCACAATTTATTGACTGAGGAAAAAAATCATTGAAACAAGAAAATCTCTTTAGTTGATATACAAGTCGATTGATTTAACTAAAATTTGCTTACCCTCGATGAGGATTAGTTCGTTCATGAACAAAATATTACGTTCAAAATCTTCCAAATTGCAAAACTTAATTCTGTTGATTTTAATAACGATTTATTTACTTCATTACCGGAATATTTTGTTAAATTCTACAAATATTTTGTCGTGCGTATGGGACTAAATAATTTAGTTGCATCAAACATTTTAACCAAATTTTTTTTCTCAGTGGTTCAACATTTTTGTAGTTGATTTCATGAATAATTTCGAACTGAAGATTCGTCACTGTAAAAGCGAACTCTTTTGGAAACATGAGAAATAAATTATACTTGGTACTCTGTGTTGAAAATAATTCAATTTTCATTACATCGAGAAATCATGCATCGAATCCGTCCTCGTTCTTTAAATTATGCTCAAGACAAAAATCCCGTGAATTCGTTTCGCGATGCGTAATAAAATTTGCCACTTAAAATCTAATCCATTTTGGTCCTTGCAATGTACTTATTTAAAGCCAATTAATTGCATCCACTGGAAACACATAAAATAATGAAATTTCACTCATAGTGATCCTGACGATTCAATTTAGCCTGTAGATTCGATGCATCGAGGTTGACATATGCAAAAGGTAATTGAAGTAAGGCTGCAATGAAATTTCGGAATCCGCCAATTTCCCGAAAATGTAGTCTCGCGTTAAAGTTTAATTAAACTCGAGGCAGCAGCGAATAACCCCAGCATCGACGATTTACGATCATTGAGAAATATTAAAAACTGGTTCTTGACAAAAAAAAAAAAAAAGCATAAGCATTCATCGAATTGCTGGATATGAGAGAAAACTTGGAGGAATCATAATTATGAAAAGAACAATAAAAGTATAATAATTGGAAAATAACGAAAGCGGACGCATTAATGTGTTTCTTTGGGACAAGCTTGGCGAAGCACGGGAACAAGGAAAATTATAATCGTTAGAGAAGGTTCATTGATTCTGCTATTGAATGGTCAGTCTACCGCGAAATAATCCTCGTTCTAGAATATCCGGTGGTTGCTTAATCCACATTGCGATGGTAGAAACTGAATTGGCGATTGGATACAGTGTGTGGGGTATACGTGGAAAGTTAATTAGCGGGTTCCTGTCTCGACGTCTCCCGTCTATTATATGAATTGGTAACTGGTCGACGGAAAATGTTTGAGGGATACTGGATGTAGTTTGAAACCCGTGTAGAGACTGAAGAGCAACGCGTGCACATCCGAGGGCGATGAACGAAGTACGAGCGAGAGAAAGAGAACTGTCGATTCGTTGTTGAAGGAATAAACTGCAGAGAGTCTGCTCTTTTCGTGGTGATTTCAAGGGTTTATCCAAAAACTCGATCTGTTTGATTTGGTATATATACATTCGGGTATGGTTGGTAAAGCACATATCTATGGGAGTCGCGATGAAAATGGAAGGAAGTGGATGTTGGCGTACAACTCCGCCAGCAAGGGGTACTGCCGCAAAGAAGCGATGGAGACTTGGACAGTTTAGCGAGCTTGGCGTCCGATGCTAATGAAATTCCAGAGAGCAAGCTCTGTGTGTGCTGCAGGCTTTCTCTGTATGTATGTGTGTATTTGTCGTTCTCCTTTTCGTGGCTCGTGTCGCCCGCGTCCGACCTCCTCCTCCTGTTCCTTCCGAACCTCTTTTCGCTACTCTCTGCTCCTCCTCTCTCATGCCCTTGTGTTCACAGATCGTTCAGGCAGTTCAGGCCGGCGTTTGCTCATCGAGAGAAGCGTTCTACAGCCGGTAGAAACTTCTCTCGTGGATGGAGCATGCAGCAGCAGCGAAGAAGGGCAGATATATCTACCGGTATACGTACAAACATACGGTGGAGTATTATCGAATACATCTATGTATATATATAGACGATATCGAGGTAATAGCTGAAGAAGGAAGGAGGAAAAGGGTGAAGGAGGTGAAGAAGTGGCTTTGGCCAGGAAGAGTGCTGCTGGCGACAAGTTATCCGGTTCTCCGGCTCACTTACTCGACCCACACCCTTAACGGTGAACCAACCGAGGAGGATAGCTGGAAAAAGAGTGAGAACGAACATCGACGAAGGAGAGAGAGGTACACGAAGGCGAAAACTCACAGTGCAAAAGTCAGACAGGAACTCGTCGCTTCCTCGAGCTTGTCTTCTCTCGTTCCGCTCTCCTAGGTCAGGTGTCAAACTCTGTAATCGACAGCGACTTAACTTTTTTACTCTTCTCTTCATCTCTCCGTCTCTCTCTCTCTTTCTCTCTCTCTCTCTCTCTCTTTCCTTCGCTCGAGAGCACTACGAATTCTCAGTATCTCTCAGTTTTAATAAACATTCCTGCGAGCAACCACGATCCTCCGTGTTACATATTATTGTATATAAAAAAACTTTGCCACACATCTCCTTCAACTCTGAAGCCTTTCACGCAACATCAATTTGACGTAATAATAATAATAACATTCCGACTCGTTTTCACTGACTCGGAACTCCCTTTTTGCGTATATATTATCGAGTTATCAGATAATTCCGAGAAATTGTGAAGTTTTTTAGCTTCAAGCTTCATAGAGTTCCCATTGCTGAAAATACACCGATGGACAGTCCGTTGTCCGTGAAAATCCAGCTAATTTTGGACAAGCTAACTGGACCAGTTTCTCCACCGAATTATCTGCTTTTCACATTCTAACTCTTGCTTTCCATTGCTCATATTCCGCAATGGAAACTGAGCCGTGAGTGGCAGCAGGTATGCACGATTTTTCAGCAAAAAAAAAAAGACTTTCAATGATTTACGAACCGCTTCCGGTCATTCGTATACACTGTGGTTACGGATTTCGGTTATCATATACGCGGACGGTACACAGAACCGAGAAAAAGTATTTCTGCATGTATAATGAACGCCCCGAATAACGTGCTGGATATGGAGCGAAACCTTGACGCCGGTTACGTATACACAACCGTAATGCCACGTTTGTGTTCTCGCACAAAACCACGTACATAATTCACTACCATGCATTCTAGAAAGAGAGAGAGCGAGAGGGAGGGAGGGAGGGAGGGAGGGAGGGGGATAGAGAGCGGAAGGGTGGAAATACAAGGAGGATGAGTTAGTCCGAGAGGGTATATCCATATCCCATTTGTATTCCGTATTACGTGCGCATGAATTGCACAGGAAATCACACAGCTATTTCCGGCAACATCATATCCGTCGTAGGGACGAGGAAAAGGGATAGAGAGGAGTGGAGGGAAAGGGGGGTAATGGGGCTGCATCCCAGGACCACCCGATGTGTTGATTCTCCCATATCTGTACCGTTTCAAACATTACATACCGCTGTTGTTGTTTGTACCACTTTCGAATAATCTAATAAATGAACGAGATTGAGCAAAGGTTTGAGGGCCAAGTTCCCTATCGATTTTTTCGATTTTTCTTCCGGGGAAGCATTATCCTTTCATGGATTACATTCGTTGAAAACAAAAACAAAATTTCACACGATTATTCATCGACGTTTTATTTGATAAAAAAGATAAAAATAAATTTGTTCATAAATTCCCAAGTTTCTGAGTTTACTATGGGAAAAAAATCTTCCACCAAATGCTCTCGATGGCAATGTCCATTATTTGCTTCATCGTAATTTTGATAAAAAGAAAACAATTTCTTGCACAAAAATGTGTATCGATATCGACGAAAAAATAAACTGTAAGAAAAAAATAATATCAAAATAATTGATAACGAATAAAGAACAATCGTGAGAGAGAAAACGTTTTTTAATGATAAGTGGATGAAATAACGGCGCGGTAACGAAACAAACATATGTGGCCGACGAGATACTCACGATAACGGGCGGTACTTGGACGATAGGAATCCGGAAAGCTCAGCAAGAGAACTGTGTTCGTTTTAGATGCTAGAGAGAGTACACTCGGCGCAACGTTGTTTAACTGCCCGTTATACGCGACCGTAATGGAACACCGCACAACAATCATAAATGTATTTCAATTTATACTCTCGAGCACGCGGGGACCCACTCACAGTTTGTATGTTTAAAAGGGGTTTGAGGTGAACTCTCATCCCGTGCCCACTGCTCTTGGTGCGACCGTTGTGCGGTCAACGAATGTACTGTGCGGCCGTTAACACGACTCGCCGCTGGTAATTCAATTCCAATGACGCTGTGATCGAGTCAATGATAATAATATAAATTTTTTCTTCCACCAATATGTCGCGGGCAAACTTTTTCTCATGCAACGAGTAAACCGACTGCGGTATCAAAAAACTCTTTCCTAACAAATCGATTTCGTCGACGAATAGTTGTTTATTTGTGGACTTTACCGGAAGTAATGACCGCGCGGAGCGAATGGAAAGAGATTCGCGAACGAGCTGGAGGCGTCGATTGTCGTAAAGAAAATTGAATTTTTTTCTAGTCTCTCGGCTCTATCGGCAATTTCGAGAACCTCAAAGCTTTTGCGATTGGATCGACATTCGTGTACGACATTCCGATGATTTTGCTCAAATTATTCGAAGGAAAGGATTTGTTCTCGGCTTGTAGGAAATTTGCGAAGCACATGTTTGTATTTTCGTCCACAAAGCTGTCCAATTACGTCATTCGTTTTACAGCCTCGATCACGACAGCGAGCACAGGAGGGCAGAGGCAACGCGCAGGATACGAGAAACGGAAGCATCCGCGGGATCCATAAATTCGCTTCAATTTCGCTGGCTCATGCGACAGAGCGAACCAGCTCGAATGAAGCACGATACGTAGTAACGTAAATGCACAGCACACACACACACATTTATTTCCGTCTTGCCATTCACCGCAAAATATGTTTTGCAATCATTTCAAACGAAAATTGTTATTCAAACGAAACAAGAAAATGAGAGAACGGACAAAAACTAAAGAGACTACAAACAAAAAACGCACCCATACGCATTGGAGAAAAAGAAAATCGCTGCATGCAAAGATACACGCGTGTCGACCTCCAGCAACATTTTTACAACCAACTTTCGTCTCGCTTTTGCAAACGTCGCCCTCAATCAGCTTTTACATATACACCACAACGATTCGGTCACGAACTCTTCCATAAATTCATTTCTACCGCACCGTTTTTATTCGTTCGACACTCGTACACAAATACCGGCCCGAGAAGGACAGCAACAGGGCGAGAAAGAGAGAGGGAGAGAGAGAGAGAGTTATTAAAAATGAATCAATAAAAACAAAGATACAGAATGTGTTTTCTGGAAAAGGATGTACAGCTGCAGCATCTGGGTAACGAAACGAAAAACATTCAAGCGTATAACCTGCTCTGCAACGAGGACTCCCCCTCGCTTGCTCTCTGTCATTCCAACGATTTTTTATTGAGGTTCAAGCCAACGATTCGTAGGTCAGTCCTCCTCCTCATACCGGGTAAATATCGTTTATCAATAAAAATTCGAGCAGCTCGACATATCGATTTAAAAGAACTCAACCAAAAGCATATATAAAGCCTCGTGGGATTGTTCGGCATCGCGTGCGTGACGTTTTAAATTTGTCGCGAATATGAAACGAGGTTAGATCAAGTTTATGCCAATAAAGAAAGCGGCAGGAAAAAACTAGACTCGCCTTTCTCAAGCCATGTGCGAAGCCTGCGATGGTAAAAAATGAGAATGACGACCTTACATGATTACACGCTATGAAATCGGTCTGGTTTTAAGGTCATACGTCAACAAAGAATTTCACACTCGATTCTGCACTTAATCAACGTTCATATTGCACCATGTCCAACCTTTTCCACATCCATTCAACGCAAAAAGAAGAAATTTATAGTGCCAGAAACTAATCCCTGTTGCAGCAGTTATCGATCGTAAAATTAGCTTCGCTTTCAAAAATAATGCATCCTCACGAATGCATCAAGTTTTAATGGATGCTAACGCTTCGGGCTATCGAAAACGGAGCTCAATAAAATACGAAAACGTCACACGTGTCAAAGCTCGAACCGCATGGAGTCGTCGAATGAATTGTAAAAGCCGGTGAAACTTTTCGTATTCCCGATGTCAATTGACTCTTGTGTGTTTTATTTCCATCGGGTTTGTATTCATCAATTTTTATTCATACCAAAAATACCAAGTTTTTATTAATTTTTGAAATCGAACAGATAATCAAGAGACACGGCAGCGGTTCGACGCCAAGTATTTAAAAAAAAAAAGCGTACCACGAACCCGCCGCACTCTTATATATACAAGAAAATAGGCGTTTTATGACGTCACAGAAACTTTAAATTAAGCACATACGCGGACATCCGCATGATTCGAATACATCGATGATGAAAGAAAACTGCTATAGCTCGATCCGAAATATTATTAATTTCCAAACAGATATACAGCTGTGAGAGACTAAAAGTTCCAGGAAACTCGAATCAAATTCGAGCGTAGCCATAGCTTTGATGTTTTTAATTTATCTTATCCATGTTGTTCATAAGCACAAAATTCATTTGAAAATGCGATCGCCCTCCCATCTCATTCCATAATGTTTCTCACAAGCACACGAGCTCTCCACCAACACCTTTGACAACGCTTTTCTATGCAGAACAAAAAAAATATGCACGAGGAAGCGATCGAGAACGAAGTAGACAAGGTACATATGTTTATGAACATAACTGCAGAAGGTGTGGATGAGAGTAGAAGCAGAGTGGATAGAGGCAGCAGACTTTATGATGTGGCAACATATATAAGGTGTTCTAGCTCAGCTCGCAAAACCTCATCGCCTCTCATTCTTTTAATCGTAAAATAATTGTCTCATGAATTAATAAATGTATATTGAAAACGAGAGCATGTGAAAATATTTTATGCTCTGAGGGGCTTTTTCGTACGTCGAAGAATATTATTTAAAAAAAAAACGATTTTTTGGCACGTTTCTCCATTTTTTTAAGGAGGTTGGCTACATACGATAATATGATAAGAATTTAATCAAATTTGGTGATGACATGCTTTAGCATCAAATACGATGACATCATTTTTTTCAAATTTTTCGTCTACACAGTTGTCGAATAATTGGAGTTTACAATGTGCAAAAGATATTCCTATGTGAATCCTGTGCTTATGCGCGTAAACTCTAGTGTTCAATTACTCGAAAACAATGTAGAAGAAAAATCTTAAAAAATTTGTATATTTGTATTTAATACTAAAGAATTTACTCAACAAATAGCAACATTGTTGTGTGTAGCCACCCTCCTTAAGGTGCTCTATCACTTGCTCGGTCGTTAAAAATCCCCTTACACGTTTTACTTGGAGCGACTGAATATTTCGAGAAAAATATTAGTTACACGTCCCTCCCATTTCACCAGAGAAGAAGTTGTAACTTTTATTTTTCTCAAAATATAAAGGGTCTCTGAGAAAAACGTGTATCTACTTTTTGGTTATCTCTCTCGCACTCACGCGACTGCTAGATCACCTTAATTAAAGCCTGATCCGAGAAAGTGCAGCTGCCTGAGAAGAGTGGCTTCGATCATCCTAGTCAATAAGTTAAATTTTAGTCACTAATCTGAGCGAAATCCAAGCGATTTTTGCTGCTGCAATTTGTCGAAAAGCCTCACAAACTATCCCAGAAAGTAACGCAGTAAAAACGCCTTTGCTGTTGAAAGAACGATCTGTCAAATATAGTTGTCAGAAATTGAGAAACCTTTGAGGGATTAATTCTGAGAGTTGAACAAGAATAGCCCATATGGAAGTCACCCATGGGGGTTCCACTCGCGTGCTTGGAAACGCTTCACAGTGGCACCCTCGTCCAATCTCCTTTATGTCCTCCCAGTTTCTCAAACTGCTTTTCCCCTGTCAATCGATCCCATACGACACTACGATCCGTTATCCCCCCGGTTATACACTCCACTTCCGAGATCCGTTCTCATCTTTCTCATTTCTTCTTCCGAATTCCATCCACTCGCTTGTACGAAACTTGCGAGTCGCAAAGGACCGTGTAAGTATGTCAATATCGTTTATACGGAGTCGCGACTGCTTACAAATTTACAGGACTGCGTGTCATAATATAGTACAGACTTGGATTGTCGAAATCTGTGGCTAGAATATTATTCAGTAATATTAATTAGTCTGGCATGACGACTCAACATTTTTGGATCTTGAATTTCGTTCACAAGTGCAAAAATATGATTGATTTTCTTTCGACTGATCGAAGAAACGCTTTCTCGATATTTTCGGGATTTTTGCAACGATAATGCAAATAATAAGAACCTCAGTAAAAAATTTCAAAAGTTTGTTTGTTTTGCGAGAAGAACAGCAGAGAGACTATTTAAAAAGTGAGAGAATTAATAAAAAGTCTTGAAAATGAAAATCTCTCGGCATGGAGCTACGCCCCGGAATAACAGGTTAACGGTGAAAACGCGCGGCAGAGGGAAAGGTGAGAGGGAGTCCCCGGAGAGAACACGTCCAAGACGATACTTAGCTGATTTGAGGTCGGATCGTCACAAAGTCGTCGAAATTCACTACCGCTCGTGGGGTTCGGCAATATTTGGCGAGGCCTGGGGAAATGTTGAAAGAGAGTGCGAGGAGGTGGGCGCGGCGATGGCACGGGTTTTTTGCAACTAGGTGGGCTAAATAGGCTCGTAAAACCATAGTCTCATAAAACGGATGGTTCGCCTCCCGAGTATGAAGGGCCGCGAGACGCCCATCAACCATTCCTTACACGGTCTAATTCCAAACCCCCACTCTGGTCTTTTCCTCGCTCGCTTTCGCACAATATGTACTCAGCACGTAAATGGTATATTCGACAGACAAGTGAACATTTTCAGACCGAGGCTTTCTTTTTTTTCTCGAGCAACGTTCTGGGACCTTGAAAACCTTAAAAACCCCGAGTATCGCGTGTGTTGAAGCAATATCTGGTTAAACTTCAAGTCCCTTTCAAAAAGAGCATGTGCATTTGGCCCTCCACCGAAAATAAATAAAGTCAAAAAACATCGATATTTTGTTGAACACGGTAAACTAAATATTTTTTGAAAATTTCAATTTTTTTGTTATTTTGACAGTATTTTTGGTTTCTAACGGAACTCTCAGCAAAATTTACGATTGGAATAACAAAAATGTGCTTTTCGAAGAAACTTTCTAGAGTATTTCTTGCTGGAAATTTTTGTGATTTTTCAAAAAAATATCGATCTTTTCTAACAAAATTTTCATTTCAGTGCCGTGACTTGTCGCGGAAATTATTAAAGCTGGTTCGTAGATTCACAACCAATGAAAGTGTTTTGCCATCCAGCAAAAGGGAGAGTGGCTAAGAAACTTGATGTTGGAATTTCTATTAATTTAAAATTAGCGACATATTTAATGAATGAATCGTTCGATCTCATAAATACGTCAGTGGCTATCCTGAAATAGTCTCAGCGAGATTGGCCGAAAAATGGAACGATAAAGCGTCACGGGTATTCCATAAATATTAGGAAGGCCTCCGAGAGTGTCACAAGCTCGGAGTTATTTATCGAAAGCTGAAGGTAAAGCTGTATGAAAAAGTCCATTCAGAATTCTACGTGCGTTCAACGAGGCTGTGAATGATTCTTTCTTCCATATCGGCAAGGTATATGACTTCGATAACACTTTGGACCTTCGACCTTCGAGCTTCAACACCGGAGGTGACAAAAAGTCAAAAGAAAGCGAGAGAGAGAGAGAGAGAGAGAGGAAGAGTGTATATGAAGAATGAAGGGACGTAGAGACCGGAGTGTTTTCTATCGAATATGCTTTTCGTTAAGTCAACTGATCCAGTAAAGAAAAGCATGAAAAAACGTAGTGGCAAAAAGAAAAAAAAGTAATGGTCGATCCAAGTGAATGGGGAGAGACACACATAGCTACACAGACGCATATACGAGCTGGATATAAAAGTAGGGAAGAAGAAAGTTGTCGTTCATCCTATCGTTCATCCGATGCGCACTTGCTCGCAAACGTGGCATCTTCTCAATTTTACTTCTCTATGTATATCTTACTCCGAGGCTAGTCTGGTTTCTCGCTTCGACGATGGGACGCGTCCCAAAGGAGCGATTCAATCTTTACCCGCCCGTTTTCACCGAACCCCTACGCGTGAATCTTCTGTGAGTGGCAGCAAAAACGGAAATCGCCTCTCGCGTCAACCTACACCACATTCCTGTTTCCCATATTGCATAAGCTGGATCGTCCACTTGTACCCGTCTCCCTGAACCATTTTTATACGTGATATACGCTTTATACGCTTATTTATACGCTTAGCGATCGGAAATAAAATAAAAAATATCGTCATTTGCCATCCAGAACTTTCCTAAGCCAGGATCATTCGTTATTTTTAATTGCCTATATATATATATCGCTCATTTATATAATTTATATAATTTTATCGCTTAGGCAGTCCAAAAGTGCACGGCCAGTTTTTATCTACATTTCGAGTCCCAACTCCAAAAGCATCCTGCTCATCTTTTCAGCAATAACTTTCGTGCAACTTGGAGTTTAAAAACATTGTGGAAAAATTGCGGCAAGCAGATCGAAGCTTCAGTGAATTTATGGATTTTGTGCAGCCCAATCGTAGTAAGAAATGTTCTCATTCCGCAGGAAATCCACCCTCGCGATAATTCCGTCAACGAAGCTTTTGGCTGTAACTGTTATAACGGAAACTACCCTCGTCGGGAATCGAGCGGAACGAAGACGAGAAAAGTAAAAACATTACCGACATAGTCGAAATGTAAGGCAATCCGAAAAAGGAAGAAAACACACACAAGAGCCAGAGAGAGAGAGAGAGAGCGGGGAAGGGAGAGAACAGACCGGAAGAACAACGTTGGAAAACGGTTGAAAATAGCGCGCGAAGTACATATTCTCGGAGAAGTAGCGTTGTGGAGAGATCACCGCGAAGAGTATTTGGAGGAGTCAAAAGAGGAGAATGCGAATGAATAGCACGACCGTTTGGAGGGAAACATGAAAGGGGCGGCGGACGTCACTGAGGCAGCAAGAGCCGAGAGCACGGAATCTCTCATCCGAGTTGCTGTAATTCACCAACGTACCAGAAACTCACACAATTCTCGAATTTAATACACAATCGCATATGTACCCTGCACACTTATGGCATGGAGAACTTTTTGTTCCGTTGATCTCGTAAATGTGGAGACAAAGAGTATCACTATAAAATGCAAATATCTTATCATCATCTCTGGTATATCATCACCGTCAACTTACATTTGATCCATACCAATTGTCGAATAATTCGGCTGACTTCACAAAGTATTTTTTTTTTCTCTCATTTTTTCGTTCTTTTTGCTCTGATCAGCCATTTCACCGTTTCTCGTTCTGTCGAAACGCTCCTGCTGGGCGAGGGCACAGGAAAGTCACTCCCATCCATGGAAACACACACACACACACACACACGCAACTTACTTCCAAGGAATATAATCAAGGATATATACATACGGGAACGATAAAGTCGGCAAATGACTGCGAGGTCATTTAGCAAAAGTACACTGTGTAGACCTTTCCCTCTCTTTCTCCTCTCCTCTTTGTCTCGATTTGATCGTTTCTATACTCTGGAAGATATATAAGAGAAAGGGCGGAAAACGCAACCACAAAGTAGCGAAGGAGCAAGAGGGAAATAATGTTACGTATACGAAGATGTTTGAGACGTAAGGAGCAAGTGTGTGCTACGCCGCGCTCCTGGCAAATGTTTTGGGGGAATCTACCGTTCTCCTGCTCGAACCCTATCCCCCGAAAACTACTCGTACCTCGTCTATCTACTTTTCACCATAGCTCGAGCAGTAGCTATGAAAGCCGGGCTCGTTAATCAACCGGCCCTTGCCCTCTCAAGCTTCTTCAACTCACGGGATTTCACCTCTACACGAGCGAGTAAACGTTTAACCCGCTAGCTTCACATCAAACACAAACACCCCATCTTCTCTAGCTCGCATTTAACCTCGTACTCCAAGTACTGTACGAGAACAGGCGTGTGTGTTACGCGTTTGCTTAATCTCGAGCCATTGCCGATTTTCCCTCAACACTTGAGACCAATGAAATATATTTTTCACCTTTTTTTTTTAACTGATTTTCATCCGGTACGAATTAAGGACGTTGTATGACGGCGGTCACATCTAAATTTTTTTTTTTCGGTTTTTCTTACATACAAAATGGTTTAGGAGCTTAAGTTCGTTAAAAAAAGTTGTTACAAATTGACTGAGGCACAATATACTCTAAATCCAAGATTTTCCGAGGTAATCTGTATTTGTTATGTAATAAACAAAATTTCGAAAAAAATTTTACGATCGATTTTTTTGAAAATCTGAATAAAGCTTCTTCGATGTTACATAAAAGTGTATGCAAAGTTTTAAGAGGCTTCACCATTTAGAAATCGAAATATTAAATGTTGAAAATTGCAACTTTTAACACACGCTCTTATGAGAAACTACTGAAAATTGTGATTTTTATAAATAAATATCTCGACTTCTACATGGTGAAACCTCTTAAAAATGCGCGAGCACTATTCTCTTTGTGTGGTGGGAATTTAGAGGAATTCTATCGATACAAAATTTTGCATACAACGTCCTTAAGTCTTTTCGTCGCAAGGACCAAAGTAAAGGAGAGTGACGAACGTCACTTAATTTACTTCAGTTACTGCTCGTCTTCTCAGTTGCCAACTTTTCCAACTTTGGATGAATTATAAAATGAAAATAAGCCGGGGAGAGCCCGTTTGGCTTTCATTCACCCACTCAACGTCTCAGCCACAGAGATAAGACGATTACACTCGCATGCGATGCAATATATATATGTACGAAATAAACGTATATCTGTATAGTCTTTTTTATATTCGCTCGTCCTTCGAAATTACCATTCTACTTTTGCTCGGGCGTGAGTGCATTTGCATGACAAACGGTCCAACGGTTCATTCTTCCCAGCGAGCGATGCAATTTGACCAGGCTCTGCAAACCTCCAGCAAAGTACATACATTATATATGTATATGTACTTTTCGACAAGCACATCGGTGGAATTATTCAAGCATTTTTGAAGAATGATAAGAAGCCCACGACTCGCTTCGAACCTGGCAGCATTTTTTTCTCCTTTCCACTTGCGTGCGAGATCGACTCATCGACACGTGTGTCTATGACCATAACATATCGCCGATATCTATTCAAGTCTACAATCAACTTTTTACCATACCATCACGAAAAATGAGCTTTTTATTGCGTCAATATGTTTACCTTCGAAAAAATAATGCCGGCGAGCTCCAATATCGGTTAAAACAAATCTCAAACGTCCTAGAGGCATTTTATAAAATGAAGTTTGCCGCAGTACGAAACGAATATAAGGACCGATAAAGGAGACTCTGACGAACAATATATTTCGTACTTATTGGTATCTCGAGAGTATAAAACCACGCTTGGTCCCCGTGACCCTCAAACTCTATGATCCAGTGTTGACCGATATCCTCGATCGCAAGTTTGTAGAGCGTTTTCGGACTAAAAGTAGATAGAAACTTTCAAGATCTAAACCCATCGAATTCCCTTTTTCTTGGCTTGTGACTTATATTGCCAAGCGAGCGAAAAACCTCGAGTTCCTCCTCCTCGTTCACTCTCTCTCTCTCTCTCTGGCCACTCGAGATCTTATATTGCAGGGTTCATCCCACGTATCTTTTTCATTCGCAAAGCAACTCTCTCGGATCGACACAACGGCTATGAAAAAATATCGTATTATTTCCGATTATTAAAAAATCGAGTGTCTTTTCTCAAACTTTTCGGTTCAGACCATCATTATGCGATCTGGAAAAGCGTCTAATTAAATTCGATTACGTTTTAAGCATAGGATCGATTTTATAAATATCACTGTACCGTGACCTGCTGCGCTCTTGCAATATCTCGACGAATTCAACCGAAAAACTCAAACTAACTTTTTACATCCTTCATTCATTGGACAGTCAACTTTTTCTACTCACCATTTTCAAATGAATCCGTTCGTTCGGTGACACGATATTACGCTTTACGCCAGACGATTATTAATCAATTATCAATATCGCTGAATATTTCGTAGTGTCTACCTGATTTCCGTCTTAATAACTCCATTATCACACATAAGCATTTATTCCGACAAAAAATAAACAACGACTTTTCCACTCTTAAGGACGTTGTATGCAAAATTTTCTGTCGATGGAATTCCTTTAAATTTGCACCACACAAAGAGAACAGTGAGGTCAGAAGTCGAGATATTTATTTATAAAAATCACAATTTTCAGTAGTTTCTCATAAGAGCGTGTGTTAAAAGTTGCAATTTTTAATATTAAATATTTCGATTTCTAAATGGTGAAGCCTCTTAAAACTTTGCGTACACTTTTATGTAACATCGAAGAAGCTTTATCCAGTTTTTCAAAAAAATCGATCGTAAAATTTTTTCGAAATTTTGTTTATTACATAACAAATACAGATTACCTCGGAAAATCTTGGATTTAGAGTATGTTGTGCCTCAGTCAATTTTTAACAACTTTTTTTAACGAACTTAAGCTCGCAAACCATTTTGTATGTAAGAAAAACCAAAAATTTAGATTTGGCCGTCGCCGTACAACGTCCTTACTTCAAATTTCCGAAATTAAAATATTTCTATGTCTTTCGACTGATCACGAAAAGGCTGTGTCAGCAGACGCGGGACGATGCTGGCAAAAGTTCGCTGACTGGGGCTTTTTTAAATTGGTCAAACCGTGTCGAAAATATTCAATTTTGAAAATTGCAGCTATCTCTCTCGCACTAACAGTATGGCGAGAGATAGCGACTGATCCCTCACCTCAATGTGATTCCAAACCAAAAATCTCTCAAAAGTTAAACTCGTCAACGTGCGTTGCTCGATTTTTTGTTTGTTCGGCGCCTGTTGTTGCCCGAAGGGGGTCAGAAGGATCGATCCGTTTCATATTTCAACTGGTGGGTATGGTTCACTGCTTGCGGTGCGAAACAACAAAATGGCTCGTTCGGAATGCAGAAACAAAGCTCGAGCGACCGATGACAAATTAGAATTGACTCGTTAAAATCAAAACTCGTTTCCAAATACAATTCAGACTCAAGTCCACCATAACAGCGAACAAGAACCATCACATCAAGTCAAGAGTCTCCTAACTCATTCATAGCACAGTCCTGCGATGCATGAACTACGACAACATAAAAAATAGTCGAAAAAGCGAAAAGTAATTTCAGAAAATTGTCAGCTGTGGTAAGGATCGAGTGTCTGAGGTTTATCAAGCTTTTGTACAATAAACATGAGGATCGTTGTGTGCTATTATGGGCAAGACATTTGATAAGAAGAACGTGAAACTCGTGTTGTTATTGGTCCTTTGATGGTTTACTAAATGTCGAGCGTAACTATATAGGCACTCATTAGACTAATTGGCACGGTTTCTACGAGAACAGTAGCTATAGGATAATTATAATAATGTACACGCATGCCAGTTGGAAAGGAGGGTGTATTTGGTGCATTGTGAAAGGGTGCCGAGAGTGAAGAGGAAGGAGGAAAACGGATTGAAACTTTATAGCACGATGGTCAAGTGTCAGATGTGATTGGTACGTGTCCCTAAACCACGCTATCCTGTCCCTATAACTATCCTTTGTCTGCCTCGATGAGCCTTCAGTTTTCAGTTAAATAATGGGCTTCCTCAATGAAGCCCGTTCAATTTTGCAATTACATCCTCATTCGCCCTGATTAACGATAAACAATAACCTCTTCACGCCCCTTTAATTTGTATCATATCGAACGAGTTAATTGAAGCATAGCCAGTCCAAAAATCAACAAATTATCCGTGTACGAATTTGATTCCGCAAGCCAGTGATAATCTCGTCATTCTGTATACCAACCATCAAGACCAATCGAGTTGACAGTATTTCGAAAACTATCCAATATGGAATCCAAAATTTGCCTCAAACATTTGTTCCATCTTAATTGTGAAAACTGTGCTGCCAACTTCCATCCCAGCCAGGAGTTAATATCTTCGAACGCAAAAGATTCATCTCGTGCAGTGTACGCTCACTTCTAACGTATATGGAAGAGAGTTTTGCCAGAGCATGAACAAATACGAGAAAAAGCACACCGATAAAGTGATTATACGTGGACAAGCAACAGAGAGACCAGAAGCTCGTGTCGGGGATATAGAATGAAAACTCTGGGAAAGCATCTCGTGCGCGAAGCAACGCGCACACACGCCAGAGGCATGAGATTCCAAAAGCCACGAATTTCTCTATACTCGCAACTTTCCGATCTTGTGAAAGTACATCATGTATGGGCTTTTTTACGTGTTACAAATTTACACCAAAACTAAAAGCCATTCGATCAATTTCCATTCGATCAATCATTGTCAACTATATGAATAAGAGAAAATCTTGTATTACTTTCCTACAGAGTTAAGAAACAAAGTTACAGTAATGCTCTAAAATTTATGTAAACATTTATTTACATAAATTATCCAGCAAACTGATCCAGTACGTGTTTCATCGTCTATTTTCCAAATAGCCAACATTTTTTTCAATTTTTATTGTTTTTTGTTTTTTACAACAAAAAACTATCGTGAATGAATTGCCTTAGAAAATGAAGAGTTAATGAGCGTTTCTGACTGACGAATGCAAAGGAACCAAGTGATTGGCTATAATTCATAAATAATCAGCTTGACACACTGAGAAAAGAAATTTGTTGATTCAACAAAGCCAGGGCGAAGGAAATCCATTTTGTTAATTTGACAAAACAAGTTATTGCCTCAACTACATATGCGCTCACCGCCTCATTACCTGTTTTGTCAATGTGGCGGTTTTGTCAAATAAACAAAATGTTTTGTCGAATGAACAAAATGGATTTCGTTCGCCCTGCTGGCTTTGTTGAATCAACAAATTTATTTTCTCAGTGTAAACGACGGAAAGGTACGAATTCCGGAAGAATAAACTGACTCGTTCTTCTGTGGAAACTCTCAACCCACAATACTTTCGTCTATGAATATAATTTTCCCAACTTGTTCTACGACTACGATCATCTGTCCGAGCTTTACTCGCACGAATGTTTCTGTCTATGTGGAGTGGCTGAGCTGCTACGAATTTACCAACTTTCGCTGTGTATTTCGAACGGGTTATTCCAAAAGCTCATCGGAACTAAACTTCAGCTTAATTTTCTACTTTAATGATGTGCGAGTTAATGATCAATCTTCAAAAAGGAGTTTATAATATTAAATATGATTCGCTTGCCACAACGACGTCCTCGCGGGATCTGATTCAAGTGAGTTCGGGGTTCACGTGACTTGGGTGGATCGACTGAACGACCCAAGAGACCGATAAAAGATGCAAACACACGTTATTCTTCGAAGCTGTCATAAACTTTAAAAAGAACGAACGAGACCAAAATGCAGCGTGAAAAAATGCAGTCAAAGTTTCACAAGATCTTCGCTATTTATTCTGTCCCTTTGCTCTCTTCCCCCGATAACGAGAAGTAGAAAAACTTGAAGTCAATATCGAAGTGAAATTTGAAAGAGAATTTTTTTGGAACATGAAGAAAAAATATCGAACAACGAAACTCCCTCTGGCCTTGATTCTCTTGAGGTTTTTATCGGTTATAACTATTCGGTGCAACTTTTATTTGTTTAAACTTGAAAATAATACTTTGTTCTCGTTTCTCTTTTCGTCGACATTTTGCTACTTTTTTTTTTGCATCAGAAGCTCCTCCTTTGCCAAAGTTACAAAGCGATCAATCAATTAAACAAAAAAGTGCTTGACTCGACGTGGAATTGCCCATATTCAGGTTGCAGCAGTAATATAGCATCGGAGAATACAAGTGTAGACAGCATTTGTATATACACATCGTGAACATGTATATGAAGATGAACATGTGTATATACATGTGTGTATGTGAAGCGAAACGCAAAGCATGTTTCTTCTCGTCTGGAGGTTGGTACCGTGGCTCGCGTGCGCTTTACTAATATTCCTAAGTGCATCGTCAGGGCCGCTTTGGTGTGGCATTACAAGAGAGCCACGATACAAGGATACATCCATGCAGCTGCGGCGGCAAGCTCACCTCTTCAATTCCGTGCAATCCTTCTTTCTTACTCTCTCTCTCTCTCTCTCTCTTTCGCTATATATTTCTCTATCATTGCCATGGAGTTTCCCTGGGTTGGTCTCTTTCGTCGGTTATGTCCGGGCGACCGGGCGACGTCCCTACTACCAAAGCATTCTTTTCCCACTTATCCCAACGTCTTCTTGTGATTACTTCCGATTTTTTTGTTTCCCAGTTTTTTTATAGATTCCTTTTTTCGTTCATTTTTTTTCTTGCAGCGAAACCTCCACCCGCCAAGTCGTGGGGGTCTCGAAACTTTATCTCCCAGCGATCGTAATACCGGGTGATGTACATACAAGTGTCTGCTTTGTGACTTTTCACTGTGACTTTTGCTTCCCTCGCCTTTTTCCAACCTTTTCCCTCTGCCCCTCTCAGCTCCAACTTTTTTCTCTTGTTCCTTCTTTTCTCTTACCTCAGATGGGCTTTATCGGTGGCATGCATCGACCCTCGCGCACTATATGCTAAAAGCCCTCTGCAACAACTTTACCCCATGAACCAAGGACAAAAGCCATATTCCCGCGTACATCGCTCTCCAGCCCTGTCAATACGTAACCAGGCACCTCTTTTCCTTATGTTTATTATTGTTACTCTTATCTGCTTAATTTATCATCGCCAGCAAAAAAAGTCGTGGCAACTCGAACTATTCGCCCAACAAACTTTAATATCTGATGCGTAAATTCTTTGAGTTCGTCCTCGATTCGAGCCTAAAATGGATGGGATTTCGCAAAGCGAATTATCCGATTGGGAAATTTGAACCCAAAGAAGAAATCAATTTCGAATCTTCGAGTTATTTTTATCCAAAGAGGAGAATCAGTTTTAAAGGAAAACTAGAATTTATACAATTCAGATAATGAAAAATGAAAAATCATCGATACAGACATGAGTGAAAATATAACACAATACTTAACCCTTCGAGGGCATCCTGGGTCGTTTTGACCCCAACAATTTTCTGTCGCCGATTATTTCGCATAACGGCAACGAATGTTTCGACATTTAATTTTTGTTTTCGTCAAAAAATAAATTTAGTGCCATAAAGTATGAATTCACTACAAATAACGTCTCAACAAGAAAAAAATGCATATTTACCAGAATACAACGATTTGAAGAAAGCTTTGGGTCAGATTGACCCAATATGCACTCATAGGATGTATGCACTCGAAGAGTTAATTTTATAGAGAAGAAATTTCCGTTTATTTTCATGGGAAAATGATGCTTATTATTAGTAAAAATTCACTAATGTTCCAAATCATTCACGGTTTCTATTCCGGAAGGGTAATTATTCATTTTTAATTCTGTCGGTATAGCGATAGGGGCGAGGATAATGCTAGTAATACGATGTATAATCGTCTTATAATCCGTTAAGCGGATTGAGCTCCGTTTCCCCGTTGTTTACCTTAGCCGAGCACCATTGAACGGTAAATATACAAATGAGAATATGATCCAGAGCACTTGTACTCGCGTTGTCTAGGTGGATGAGTATTCTGTTGGCTTGAGAAACTGTGAACGAGGTTAAAGATTATTTAAATAAAATATATCGATCGACAGCAGCCGAATGCAGAATCTCTGATGAAGCGCGCGGATTGCTCCAGAAATCCTCATCATCACGAAATGGTATTCCTGTAGATATGCTTGCAGTTTTGGCTGATCGAATTCACGCGACCTCTTACTGCCACCTCTCTCAATTAGTATTCGAGAATATTCCAAGCAAGTCGAACCAGTGCGGCCCAACCGAGAGGCTATAGTGGGCATCCTCGCATACAAAAGAGAGTTGGCACTATGTCTATAACATCATCGGACCTATTACCATTTAACTTAACTAATGTTTGCATTCCCTCTCTCTCTCTCTCTCTCTCGCTCGCTTACTCTCCTTTCTGGGCCTTTCCATCTTCCTCTCCGGGTTCCTAGCTCGCTATCCTCGTCCCGCGTGTGTTAACCCTTGGAGGTCAAAAGGAGAGGGTGGTTTCGTTATTCAAGATATTCCATGTATATCCAAGCTGAGCTGAGGTAGCATTTAAGGATTACCGAGTTTAGCATAATATTAACAGGTAGCCGAACCAACGAGAGCAAAGGAGAGAGAGAGAGAGAGAGAGAGAGAGAGAGAGAGCAGCATCGGTAAAAGGCGCGATGGTAGATTTCATAGAAAGAGAAAATAGACGTGGAACCTGGTTCACATGGAGAATCCATCCCCTTTCCCCGGATTTCAAAAGAGAGGGAGAGAGAGAGAGAGAGGAATGTTTCTCCGTGTTGCTTGTACTATTATCGCGTAACCACTAGCTAGTCTGGGTGATAGAGAAAACGATATAGCTCTCGTGGTTACTATTCATGGATTACCGCACTTGTCTCAGACTCAAACCCACTCTGAAGCATCCATTAGAATAATTGCTTCTTCATCTTCACGTTTATGTGACTGTAACACATCATATCTCCGAGCTACTCCTCTCTTTCTCTTCTTGCCTCACCAACTTGCCTCCTCGCCTCCACCTTGAGCTCGGCTCTTCTCATCACGACCCTTTATAACTACAGCTTTCCTTCTCCTCTTTCCATCCCTCAGGTTTCCCCAGTGTCACTCGCCCATCCACCAACCAACCAAGAAAAGAAACACGAAACATTCATTGTACACTGCTGCGTTATTATATGCTGCACCAAAGACACTGAACACGATTCACGAATTTTCTGCCAAAGGAACAAAGCCAGACGATAAAAAACGACAATCCTCTGAGTTTATTACTGCTCGAGTTCTCTTCATCTTTATCTTTCGTTTTTACCATTTTTGTTTCGTTCGAACTCAATGCTTTTTTTACATTGTTACTGCATTCTTGTTTCGCTCTTAACAAACAATTTTATAATGGCTTTCTTTCATATTCTCGAGTGTTTGGCTTCGCCTCTCATCTTGAGGAAATCATCGAATGTAAAAGAATTAAATTCGCCAGTTGAACAAGTTTCTCGACCTATTTATATTAACCACGGAAAATTTAATATATAAATTCGTAGAATAATTCCCTCTTTCAATTTTGGACACAATCAACCTGCTGCTCGAGCTTCGTGAGTTATTTCAATCTTGCAAAAATCGCTCGTCACTCGAGATGTATTATTCTCTGTAACTGTCACGCGGATTATCAATATTATTAATTAGTTCTCGTCACCGTAACCCCTCAGACTCTAAAATTGCTGGAGCGATAATTGTCTCGTTTCTATTTTCAGGCTTAATTTGATACGTAACTCCTCGGTACGATATTTGCAAACATCTTACTGCGTTTCAATTCTATTTGCGACACGAAGTATTAAGGAGGGTGGCTACACACAACAATGTTGCCATGTTAAAAACGCATAGGAAAATTCGAAATGATTACAATTTAATGAAATTTGGTGAGTATATTCTTTAGTAGTAAATATGAATATACAAATTTTTAACGATTTTTCTTCTACATAGTTTTCGAGTTATTGAACACTAGAGTTTACATGCATAAGCATATAGGATTCAGATATATATAGGTATATTTTTTGCATATTGTAAACTCCAATTATTCGATAACTATGAAGACGAAAAATTTGAAAAAAATGGTGTCATCGTATTTGATGCTAAAGCATGTCATTACCAAGTTTTACTAAATTCTTATCATATTGTCGTATGTCGCCAACCTCCTTAATGAAATTTGGTGAGTATATTCTTTAGTAGTAAATACGAATATACAAATTTTTAAACATTTTTCTTCTACATAGTTTTCGAGTTATTGAACACTAGAGTTTACATGCATAAGCATATAGGATTCAGATATATATAGGTATATTTTTTGCATATTGTAAACTCCAATTATTCGATAACTATGAAGACGAAAAATTTGAAAAAAATGGTGTCATCGTATTTGATGCTAAAGAATGTCATTACCAAATTTGATTAAATTCTTATGATATTGTCGTATGTAGCCAACCTCCTTAATGGACAATTCTTGACTGGGAAATACAAAATGCTCGAAATACGCTTCTCGAGTACACACTGGGTCATTTTGACCCTGAAAATTTTTTGTCACCGATTGATCGGCATTGAATAGCTACGAATGTTTTGCCATTTAATTTTCGTTTTCGTCGAAAAAAAAAAACGAAAAATGCACATTTACCGGAATACAACGATTTCAAAAACGCCTTGGGTCAGATTTACCCAATATGCACTCGTACCAGATGTGCACTCGAAGGGATAACAAGGGTTGAGCCTCGTCAGACTCTTGCCTGCTGTCCTACTTTTAGCGGTTCGTACGAAATATTGAGCACGCACTGTCTCAGTGAAACTCGCCCTGAACCTTAAGGTTTCAAAATCTTTGCAAAGTCTTTCGTTTATTATGAAAAGTATTCACCGACTTTCGTCTGTTCTTCATTCATTCCTTAGTTCCTTCCTCTCGTTTCTTTTCGACCAATCTCGGACGTGAATCCACTGTAAAGACACGTTCATATACATGCAGCTGTGGAGTTTCGAGTCGAGCTTTAGGAAGATGAGTTACGTGTGTGCATGCAGACGAAATAAAAAATCTGGAGGATTGAAAAAGATTTTATCTTTGACAAATGCTTTGCCCGGAGCTTTTCAAAAGACCATAACGCCCGGAAACTTCGAATGAAAATTACTGCAAGAAGAAAAACGCAAAGGAAAGCTTTTTCTTGGCTCGGTTCTTCGTAGCAACCAAGTATTTTCTTCGTCGAGTTTCTCTTTTGGATCAACGGCTCTGTTTTCTTTTTCTATGTACTTTTCTAAATATCGACATGTCTCACGATCCCGTCTGCTGACTATAAGAACACGAAAATTTCTAGTGTCGACGTTCTCATTGTTATGCAAAGATCGAGTATCAGACAGAATTCCCTCTCGTGCATTCTCTATATCCATCGACGCGTTATTCTCTCCGACTTGCCAGTGAAATGCGATTTTCTAGTCCACGCAGCCTGTTGCGAAGCAACGACAATGAGAGTTTCTTTGCGTCCAGGTTCCTTGCTCTTTTCCTACATGATTTTCGTCTCAAAGACGGGCGATGTATTTATTCCACAAGCAATTAATTCCTCGATTATGAGCCCTTCGAGTACACACTGGGTCATTTTGACCCCAACGATTTTATATCGCAGATTAAATGCCAAATCTAATGGCATCGAATGTTTCGCCATTTAATTTTCGTTTTTGTCAAAAAATCAATTTAGGGCCATGAAAAATGGATTATTCACTACAAAGAAAAAACACAAAGTGCTTATTCACCGGAATACAACGATTAGAGCAACGCCTTGGGTCAGATTGACCCAAAATGGATCCTTATCACTATGGAAAATCGATGGCCACGAGAAGCGATCGAAAAATGTTCAACTTCCACCAAAAATCTCAACTCATAATTTCTATCGTCAAATTATCGCTCACGTAATTTTTTCTTACATTTTTATTTCGTTCGAAAAAAAAAAAAAGACACTAATTTTTTCGACCATTCCGAAGTATTCGATCCGCAATTTTTCGTAAATCCCATCGTCGATATTTTTCAAGCTGGCCCTCTGCATTTTTCCACGAACATTACATACACGAGCAATTTTTACAAAACGGAAAAATGGATTCGGTTTCCGCGTGGAGATCGACGAGGTACAGGAAAAATTTCGTTGTCGAAACTTCGCGTATATATTGTTGGCAAATATTTATTTTATTTGGTCAATGAAAAATTCTAGTTCTGTGGAATTTTCATTTATCCCATTATTTTCCATGTACTATGCAAATTAAATATAAATATACGTTTGCATAAATGTAAGACAAAACTGTACTATATAAAGGTAAATATAAATATATACGTTTTTGAAGAAATAGATATATAGGGAAGGACGGCGTAGTCGAGCTCGCCAGTTTCTTATAATATACCGCGAACGTGGCTTACATTATGTACTCTCTCTCTCTCTCTCTCTCTCTCTCTCTGTAGGTTGGCATCGTTCTCACCCTCTCGTGTCATTCATAGCTTTTTATACAGTTACGAAGGTGTACCTGCTCCTTACAATTCCATCTCCGGCTCTTTTCATTTATCTCACCGTCGCGTTCACCCTCTCACGACCCAGCCCCTCCTTCCTTCGCTTCTTTCTTTCCCGCTTCTATTTCGTTCGTTTTCCTTCTTTTTACTTTCTTTCCTTTCATTTTTTTCTTCTCCTTATTTTCGTCTCCTTTTTTTTAACCTCTGTCTCTCTTTCTCTTTTTCGCGGTGCCTCTTTCGGGCTTTCGCTCTTTTGCTGGTACAAACTGAAACGTGCTCCGTTTACGCAAAGGAAAGACACTCTTTCGATTTTTACAGAGCCTCTGGCACGTACAAGCGTGAAATATATGCAAGAAACTTATTGTTTTAAGGCGTCTCCGGCGTCTCGAGCGTCACCTACCGGTGCACTTGTACAATCGTGCACGCATCTATCTCATTTCTTCTCCTACCTCCGCGGCTCCTCCTTTCTCCCATTTTTTCCTCTCTATTTTTTACCCAATTTCTCCGTCCAACGTTTTCATACAATTCTCTAGTAATCTTCGGCGTACGGACACGCAGATCTTCCTATTTTCTTGTTGTAAAAGATTTTTTTGTATCGGTCGAAATTATTCGAATATTTTCGCAAGAAATTTGCGAGAATTTTCTATTGGAATTCCATCGCGGTTCACTATGTTTCGAAGTTCTAGGCAAATGTAAAAAAATCTCGTGTTTTCGCGTTGTTCGATATGAAACTAGGCTTTTTTTTCGTTCTTAAGAATTTATCGAATTTCTTCGTTCGTTCGAAATGACAAATTCCGAAAAACGATCCGAGAAAAAACGGTAACGAGGAAGCAGAATTTTTTTTTCGTACCCGTTGATGATGGATTTTTCGAAATTTTATTTTGAATTTTTGGGGGTTTTGAGCTTTTGCACGAGCAATTCGAATCGACAGGCCGACGAACACATTTGTAATGAATCTTGGGAATTTTCGATAAATAACGAGATGGACTGAGATTTTGGGCGGAATGCGATTTTTATTTTTATTTAATTTTTTGCTTAATTTTTTTGAGATTATCTAGAGGGACGATTTGTGCATGTGTTCGCAAGAATTTTAACATCATCGGCCGTTCAGTTTCCCCGTAGTGGCAAGCGGACGCTTTGTCATCGTTGAAGCGTGGCGTTTACTTATGGAAAAAGTCGACCCAAGGTCAACCCGCAATACGCGATGTTTCGACTTATCGTATGAATTCACGTGGGTAAATAGAAAACTCGAATTTGTTGAATTAGAACTAATAAGCACCGCGAAAGAAGAAAACAAATAAATCTGACCTTGGAAACTCACGACTACGTTACGCAAAAATTTCTATTCCCGGTAAAAGCAAGAACAACAATAACACCGATTTCTTAGAAATAAAGGACGCGTGGTGCGCGCGCAACGCCTCGCGTGCCAGGCACCAGTGTTTGATATATAACTCCCGAGTCGCTGAGCATCTAATTCTTTGAATTCGTTACTTTACTAAGAATTAACCACGATCGTTGCAGGTTAAAAACAAGCAGTATAGAAAACGTAAATATTCGACATAATAATTCAGAAGAGCGAGACTTTTTTTAAATTATATTCGAAAATGCTTACGTGCTTCCTTCTCGAACATTCGTAAATGATGAAATGCTGCACGAAGAGACTGTTGCGATCTCACAATGGGGATGTTGGGATTTCACTTGGGAGTTTTGGCTCATGTCGGCTGTGTACCAAACATCAATTTTCATGCGTAGCGATTACCACGACAAACAACACTTTCACACTTGAATTTTTTCGAAGCAATTCGTCGGACACTTTCTGCACTTATTCTCAAAATTTCAACATTATTGCCCTTTCAATTTCCGCGTGCTAGAATTGAGAAGCCGCGACGTTTTGTGATCGTTGGAGCGTGGGGTTACTTGGGAAAACTCGACCCAAGGTCAACCCACAACACGATGTTTCGACTTGTATGAATTTACGTGGATAAATAGAAATCTCGAATCTGAAACTAGAAATAAAAACTTTTCCGGACCTGAATATGTTCGGATTTTTTAGACGGACAGTTTATACATTTATTCTCCAAATTTGAACATTATTAACCTTTCGCGACTACTGGAGAGTACCGTCACTACAAAAAAGTCGACGCAATAAGGTCAGCCACGACACACTTTTTATACTACGGGGGTAAATAATAGAAAACTCGAATTTGCTAATTAGAGATAAAAGATGCCGGAAGCGATGAAAAATAGAAACTCGACTGCATCCGTTACACACGAAAGTTTTAATTCCCAATAAAAACAAAAACCCAAAAACACCGATTTGTTTGGGGAGAACGCGCGGGACGCGCGGACCGGTTGGCGAACCGAGGCGCACTGGTCTACTACTCCCAAAGTCGTTGAGCATCTAATTTTTCGGATTTGTTTACTTGTTTTCGACCAATAATAAACCACGATTGTCGCGGTTTAAAAAAAAATCAATCATCCAGAAAAATTCGGGGGATTTAAAAAAATTTAAACTCTCCTTTGATCCCGATGTATCGATTGCATCATCGGAACAATCACTCAAAAATCAAAGATGTCGTTTCCGGTTGCGAAAACTATTTTTATCTTTAAAATTTTGATACTTTGGGAAAAAAAAGCTGTTAACTCATACATCGAAACAAGAAATTGCAAATTTTTTCACACGTTCCTGTGTGAAGGGGCACAAGCGAGAAAAATGTCGCTATTTGTTGGGTGTGAAAGTCGACTAGTTAATGTCGAAGCGACGTATTCTTGTATTATTCGTTGCAAAGTGCATAAAAGCTTTTTTTCGAGAGTTTAATACGTTACATGGTAATAGCAAGCCCAGCGTCGCAGAGTCGTCGTCGACCTTCAAGTGGCCAACCAAAGTGTCTACTTTGCGAGTGGACGAAACGCGCGCGACCTCTGTTTTATCGCCCCTTTGTGAAACGCCGCACAGACCGAGCTTTTGAACGATACTTTTTCCTTGCTTCGCTTCTCCTTGCAATTGCGGATATTTTTTTTTTTCTTTTTTTCGCTCTCCAGCTGCATTTTTATCTTGTATGCGTTAAAGCTCAACTTATTGGACGAGAGCACACTTCTTCGCAACTTTTTCATCTGTTCCGAGGGCTGGATAGGTCAAACGATTTTTCCTTACTAATGGATGCTTTGTTCCTGAGCGATTTCATTTTTTGGGCACGTTTTTGAAAAACTGGTGTTCGAAAATAGAAAACAAGCAAAGTATCATTTTTAGAAAAACCAATAAACTTTATTGCGCTTGAATTGAAAACATGTCGATCGATAAAATTGCATTTCGGATTAAAACAAAAGGCCTCGAGTGAATCAACGCCGTTAATGCCATGGAAAGTTATAAATTTAATTAATCAATTCGTTAGAGCATTTTGTATTACAGGGTCTCGAAAATATTAACCTTTCGAGTGCACACTTCCTATAAGTAAATAATGGGTCAATCTGACCCAAGGCATTTTTAAAATCGTTGTATTCCGGTAAATATGCATTTTTTGGCCCTAAGATCTTTTTTTGATGAAAACAAAAATTAAATGCCAAAGAATCGGTGACAGAAAATAGTTTGGGTCAAAACGACCCGGTGTGCACTCGAAGGGTGAACTTTGTTCTCGAAAGCAAAATCGTTCGGTTGTTTTTCAAAATCGTAGCGCAAAAGACTATTTTTTCGGAGATTCCCATCATTTTTAAACTGTTTTTTTTTTTTGAGGTATTTTCGTTTGGGTGAGAAATGTTGATGAAAAAATTAGACAGAACGACGCTGATTTGAATCCGTGCGCGTGTATATCGTTTTATTCTGTCTGTACGTTTTTTTCCGTTTTTTCTTATTTTTCTTTTACGATTGCACATACGCCCTACAATTTGCGGCAAAATTCTCCACAAATATGAGAGTATGCAAAACAGAGTTTGAAAAAAAAAAGATTCAACGTGTATACATCCCCTTAAATAATGAATGAGGAAAATTCTTATGTGGTACAAATCGTAAGTCAATTAGGTTTATTTGTTTGTTTCATTTCGTTTCGTTTTCTTCACATCAAGTTTCATTCATTTCACTAATCCCATTTTCTTGGCTTCCACTTCGTATATTAATAACCTCCACATTTTCACAACGAATACCTCCGCCTCTTCGTCCAATACCTGAAAACAGAATCGCACATTTAATTAAAATGGATAATTATTTAAATAACAAATTCATCGGCCGACAGACTTTGTTGCGATTAGCCCTTCGAGTGCACACCTCCTGTAAGTGCACATTGGGTCAATCTGACCCAAGGCGTTTTTCAAATCGTTGTATTTTTTGTAGAAACCGTTTTTGTCGTAAATTTGCCATATTTTATGGCACTGAATTGATTTTTTGACGAAAACGAAAATTAAATGCCGGAAAATTCGTTGTCATTACATGCCAAACAATCGGCGACAGAAAATTGATGGGGTCAAAATGACCCAGTGTGTACTCGAAGGGTTAAAAAATCATTGGTCCACTTAATAAGAGAGAAAACAACTTTGGGTTTTACCATTTGTACATCATCGAGTATACCCTGTGGTGAACTGCCAGCCATAACTTTGCTGCATATAAAATCAACCAGGGTGGGCTCCGGCTCACCGATGTATTCAATTATTTTTTTGTTTATCCAAGGCCGTATTCTCTTCTCCATCAAAGTCTGAAAATTCAAAAGGAAACGTTAAACACTATGTGCGAGATGTTCGTCTTGAAATATCGTTCCGTTGGATGTTGGAAAATGACTTACGTTATCGATAACTGCCCAGTCTAGCTGATAGCCGAACAATGCATTCTTGTCCGTTGGGATTTTGTCAATAAGAGACTTGATATGCTTTCGTTTCTCTTCTTGACTCTTTGAGTTTTCCTCCTTTACGGTTTTCGAAGTTTCCTCCAAAACTTTCTTCTTCTTATCTTCTCCGTAATCTGCGGATTAATGCAACGATTGAAAAGGTTATAAAACTTGGAAGGGAAAATTGGTTTTATTTGTTTTTGTATTTTTGCAAAACGGCGACTTACCGAGAGGAATGAGTTTCCGCTTTTTCGAGTTATTCGTACCGTCGTCGTCGTCGTCATTGTTAAAAACGTCCTTTACATCGATACGCGTCTTTTTCCTAGCCTGATTCGGTTGCTGTGAATTACCGAGAACGTTGCCCGGACTAGCTGGAGTTTTGCTACCGACGGGAGCGTGATCTCCGCCTCGCGTTCCGGCACCACCCATAGCAAATGGCACGAAATTACCTGAACAATCGAAAATCTCTTTTTTAATACCCAGAAAGCTTTGAATACTCTGTTCTTTTATCCCAGCGATGAGAAGAAAAATTAAAATCTCGAATGGGCAAAATTTGATTGGAAAAACGATTAAAATTCTTTTTTCATCAAATAAATTGAATTAACCCTCGAGCTACAAACCGGGATTAATATTTACCCCACGGGTTTCTTGTTCGTAAAATCGTTCTGAAAGCCGAGAGCAAATTCAATTTCATCAAGGTTTAGTTGGCGAAAAATCGATTTGAGTACCTAAAAGTGCTGAAAAATTAACTTAGGAACGTAGTTCGAAGCTCTACTACGATATCTACTCCGGTTTGTTGTTCTAGGGTTAAAAACCTTTCTTTCAATTATCAACCTCCTAATGGTTAGCTTGAGAGTTTTGGCAAAAAATGTCTGAAATCTTTATGCAATTCGCTATTTGCCGATGTTGTTTTCAACGCTTTGTAGGGTTAATCATAACCGAAAAGTGTGAAATAAGCTGCGAGGGTAAAACATACTTCCACCGGTTTTTTCCGGTTCACTGACGAGCGACATCCGGGAATCTTCGTCGTGTGGCGGCGGCAAAGTCTGTGAGGGTGTCGTACCGGAAACAGTGACAGGCGAGATACGTTTATCTTTGATGGATTCGCGCTCATTATCCGTGATTCCATCACCGGATCCATCCTCGCGATGATGATTCTGATGATGACGATGATGTCTTCTATGATGATGATGATGACGCGGTGGCGTTCTCGAAGGAGCTTCCGGCTGTATGGCATCTTCAAAGTGCACACCGTCGTCGCTGTCACTGTCGATCGGCTCCGTTTCGATCGGCGGCATCACTACTTCTTCCTTTTCCTTTTGAATTTTCTCGTCGTCCTCGTCGATTATCGTTATTACCGGTTTCGGTTTGTACTGTTCCTCTCTCTCGGCCTTTAACTGTTGATTAAAATTTCGAAAAACGTTAAAATTGCATTGTTTTTTTTTTTTTTTACAAATAATTTTTTTTTAAAAATACTCCAGTAAATACTCCGTACTCTCTCGAATTCGGCAGCCGGATCGGGATGAGAAGAGTCGGCGTACAATTTGTCGCGAAGACGCTGAAGTTCCTGGCGTTCGGCGCATCGGTCCCGGGAATCAGCTTCCGCTTCGAGCGCTCGTTCCTCCAAGCGTCGAGACAATTCTTTGCCCTTGTAATACTTGGCGTCATCGCGATCGTCGTCGTAATCCTCGAGAAATTCTTTCAGACGTTTAGCCTCTTTTTCCCGCGCCTCTCGCTTACTCCGTTTTTTCTCACCCTCCTTTTCATACTCCTTCTGCTTACGACGCTCTCGAGTTTCCCAAGTTCTCAAACGTTCCTGATAAGCGGCCTCCTTCTCTCGCGCTCGCCTCTCGTTCTTTTTCCGATCTTTCGCTTCTTCCTCTTCTTCCCGCTCTCGCATTATTTCACGCTCGGTTTTTCGCGCCTCTTCACGCTCACGCTCACGCTCTCGTTCTCGGTCTCGCTCTCGCTCTCTGTCTCGTTCACGCTCACGCTCCCGTTCGCGCTCCCTATCACGATCACGGTCACGATCTCTCTCGCGATCACGCTCCCGATCCCTTTCTCTGTCTCGCTCTCCCCGATCCCGATCTCTGTCGCTCCTCTGTCGCTCTGCACGGTCGCGCTCTCGTTCCTTCGATCTTCACGAAAAATAAACAAATGAACTTTGTGTTATTGCACTGGAAATGACGAATTTTACATTTCACACAAAATTGTGAAGTATTTTCAATTATTACTTAACAAATCAAAACTGTTTTTTTTTTGTCAGCACAAAATTTTCAATTATGACTCGTGTTCAGCCTCACAAAATCGATAAAATGTAATTTGTGAATCTCACCGAGACTTGGATCTCCTTTTGTCCCTCCGACTACTTCCGGTACTGCCGCTTCGACCTTTATGAGAAATCGGACTGCCGGGTTCACCATCGTGATCGTTCTTGAGTCCAGCGTCGTCGTCTCTTCTGTCCCTTCGTTCTTTTTCCCTTTTCTCACGTTCCTCTTTTTCAACCGCTTCTTTCTTACGTTTCACTTGAGCCTTTTCCTCCTCTTGTTTCTAAAAAAACACAAAAATGTCCGAAATGTTTGAGTACAAAGAGTCTTGAAGAAGTGGATTTTGAGCTGTGGCGATAAGTAGGAAACAAAATTAATTGAAAAGTGGTGATAACCGGCAATCGGAGAATCCACCTTTTTCCCAAACAATGAAAAATGTTTATTTTCTTAAGAAAAACAAAAAAATGTAGCCCAGAGACTTTTTTTTACTGCAATTCAATCGGATCCTCGTTTGCCAGTTGGACAAAAATCATTTTATCTTTTATAGCGATACGAAATCGAGAAAAAAATAAAGAAAGATACGAATGATGGAAAGTCAAAACAAAAAGTGATGAAACTTTTTGGTTTTTGTTGAGGTATACTTACTCCGTTGACAGTGGCTGCATCTTTTACACGTTATCTCGTTAACATATCCATAACATAAGTTTCCTAAGTGCAATTATAAAAATTGGCAAAACAATTCGTGAAAATTCCCTTAAAAACTAATCTCAACAATATCATCTCATTCTTTTCAAAGAAAGAGAGAGAGAGAGAGAGAGAGAGAGAGAGAGAGAGAGAGAGAGAGAGAGAGAGAGAGAGAGAAAGAGAGAGAGAGAGAGAAAGAGAGAGAGAGAGAGAAAGATAATCAAAGACGCATCGTTGAAGGCCACCCAATGTACTTACAACATTGCAAATGAGCCTAATATATCAATAATGAGAAAGATATGACTAACGACTAGTGTCTAAGGCTCAGAGAATTAAAAATTGCCGATTGGTATAAAGCACGACAAGCTATTCAGAGTTTTTAAATTCAGTGATTTTTATAAATACTTAATATTTATACGTATTATTATAATATATTGATGATATTATACCGATCGTAGAGTGAAGACATCACGAAGATTGTGGGTCTCTATCCACACCAAAACATCTTTCACGAATATCCAAAGCAACTCGTTGCGCGCATTTTGACAACTCGGGAGATATTGTTTTTGTGTGTCTTTTCCCTCCGGATATCGGGGCTTAACGCGACAGCTGATGCGGCAAACTGTTGAATATCAAACGCACAATAGTTTGCCCATCCGTGACGAGTCTCTCATCTTATTCCCATTAAATTATTATTCATTATTGCTGTTGTTATTATTATTCTCGTCATTGGTGTTATTTTCGTTTTTTTTCTCTACACTTCTGTCATCCCTCAAGAACGAGTTACCGCTTGAGAAGCGTTTCAGGCACATTTAGAAAAATTCTGCACTCCGAAAATGAACGAGTATGCGAGGAAATTCTTTTTTTTCTGGCTCAATAAAAATCGTGACTTCGTAAATTTGTTTAATTCGGTTCTCGTCCATGTCCAGATGCGCGAATCGTTTTTTTTTTTATTTTTTTTTTATTGATACACTATGGAACTTGAAAGAATAAAAAAAGTTCCTCATCAACAGGAACTCATTCCGAAAGGTAACGAGAGCTAGTCGGTGCGTGAAAAATTCAGACAGTAAGAAAATACGTGAGAAAAACAAAAATTGGAAATAAGGAAAAAAAAATTCACAAAAAAATGGTTAACATCAGCGACCACGAGTGATGATCATTAATGGGCGATCAGTCTAGTTAAATTAATTCTAGAAATGACCTTCGTGATCGATCCATGAGTTTTTCCTCCAAATCGATTTTTTTAAAAATACTTTTTTTTCTTTTATTTATTTATTTTTTGTGTTTTTTTTTTTTAGGTCTTTGTGAAGTTTACTCACAGTGTAAAGTCGACTTGATCAGTCAGTGTGGTGGTACCGCGGAGAATGGAGAAGCGCACACCTAGGTACTACGTACATGTCTGATCGAGACGCTGACAGAAGCTGTTTACACAAAATAAAGACAACAACTGAACAGCCGTCATTTTTCTTTTGATGTAAAAAATTTTTTTCTCCGTCTTCCAAACGACTTCGCTTGTTTATGTGCATGTATATATTTATCTTTCCCTCGAAATATTCGTGACAAGACGCGATCTATCGTGATAATAATCAAAGTGGAGCAACGTCTATGGAATCTGTCAGTGTAATAAAAATGAAAAATGAAACAAATGTCTTTCTCGATCGAGTGAATCGAGCAGTAAAAACCAAAATTCAATTCCACTGGAAAATCAATTTTTTGAATCAAACATGGCAAAAATCAGTCGAGATATCTTTGCGACAGTAAGAAAAAATGTCAAATAATTAACAAGAAGCTACTCTGTTCCTGTGTAAATTGCACACGAGGTTGAATAAATTTTTTATTTTTATTTTTAAATTATTATTCGTTTTTCTGTTCAGTTTTGTTGTTGTTGTCGTTGTTGTTGTTGTTGTTGTTGTTGTTGTTGATGATGTTGTGTGGATATGCTCTGGACTTACCGACGAGGCTGAAGCTGCCTTCGAAATAACGAGGGTTGTGCTGTATTGTGACTCCCTTCAGAGCCAATGATTGGGTGAAAGGGTGGCTCTCTCCCCCACAACATTCCTAGGCGTGTGCGTTTGCTGTGTTCGACGCACGCTGCCTGTCATTACAATTATAGCAACGAGTCACAGCTCCAATTGTTCTTCATAGCTAACGTAGCTAACGCACGGAAAAGAGCTAACGTATCCTCCGCTAACGTTTCATCGCTTAACCACTAACTTTAACACATTTTTCAGCCCCTTGATTCACGAAACAAAATCAACTCCTTTATCCCCATACAAAATATGCCATGAAATGCCAGAATCTGGGTGAGTTTTCCAGACTAAAAAAAAATGGTAAGAAACGCATTTCCAATTACGAGGATTACGGAGCAATAAATAAACTTTCAACTTGGTTCAAATTTTTTTCAAATATCGAGCTAATTTCAGAATGGAAATCTCACACAGAACATTGGTCAAATAATAATTATTGTACATTTTGATCGATCGTCGTTCCGAGGTAATGGGCGAAATTTTTCATGCTTTGTCTAAAACTACTTTGGCCACCACAGCGTGAAGATTGTTACCTTTACCGTCAAGAACTTTTGTCTCTCGTTTAACGTCTCGTTTTTACTCAATATAGATTTTAAATAGCAATGTAAACAAACGAAACAAAAAAGCAGTGGACAAAATGAACGGATACATTGAAAAAGACGGAACACTCCTTTTTTTTACTCGAAAGGAACTTTCAGATCGATAAAAGAAAAGTCAAATTGGCTCGTTTCTTCAGGTTCTGAAGAGACGATTTAAAAAGTTTTCGACTTTAAAAAGTTTTCTAGTCAAAATATACGAATGAGAAAACTACGAAAATTTCAAGTTTTTACTAATGGAAATAATATTTTAAGACACAAGTGCTCAGGTTTGTGCTCAGATGTAATGATGATAGAAACACAGAATGAAAGAGTGAGAGCGAGTGAGTGTGAGAAGAGAAAGCGAGGGAGAGAGAGAAAAGAGAAGATAGAGAGTGAGAGGCAAAGGGGAAAATGGAGACAGGAATAATGGCGAGTTTTAAGGATTTCTTGAGAATAAATTTGCGATAACCTACCTTCATGACTTCCCTAAATTTGCCAATTTCCCGGGTGATCAAGTCTCGCTTACTTTCTTCGATCTCCGCATCGTCAAGATTGAGCTGCTTGGACGGTTGTTTTGGAGGAAGTTCCTCTGCAAAATAGAAGACACCCCCATAAAATAAGGGAAATGACGAAATAAACGAAACTTTAAACGATCCTTCAGCTTATTTTATCATCAACAAGTTTATAGTAATTACCTGGAACCACTTGAGCCATTTCCAATTCCGTGGTGTGTTCCGAAATGATCATATTGATGCGGGACAGCGCTTCGCTGTCGATTATTCGCATTCCTTCGTCCATGTAATCTTCATTGTCATCACCATCCGCACCTTCGCTCGGTGTTTCATCTTGCAAAGGTGATTGTCCACCTCGGAGTTTCTTCCGTCTTTCAGCTATGGATTGGGAAAAATTCACAAATTCAAATCCAAAGTTAACAAGCCTTTGGGATTGAGTTATCAATTTAACTAAGTCGACTAGTGATTTTTGTTGGCATTGAAAAGGATTGAGGTCGATCTTTCCTCGAAATACCTTTGAATTGGTCCAGAACGACCTTGGTCTTGGCATCGACTTTGACCACAAGTTTTTTCGTTCCAATCTCCATGTCATGGAGCAATCTAACAGCCCTCAGACCAGCATCCGGTCCTGCGTATTCGCAGAACCCAAAAGCTTGAACTCGCTTCCACGAGAGGACGTGGCCACAAGCACCGAGGATGTGCCTGATCATGACGTCCGGTGCACGGTCCATAATATTGCCAACAAAAACTGTGACCGGTGGTCCGTTTTCTCTCTCGCGACGTCGAACATGCTCGTGGCGATTCTGATTCCTTGGGTAACGCACCGCCGGCGCTGAAGTCTGCATCGCAGATAGGGATGTTGGAATCATCTGAGTTTTGTAAACGACAAGCGATTCTTAATGATGCAACACGACTACTCATGCGCTCTATACGGACAGCAACAATTTTAACAACCAAACGGTTGTTCATTCTTCCATGGAATCTCTGTTCAACTACTAAAAATCAATGTCAACCCCAGATCTACAAACCAGGGTGCATATCTGCTCCAGGCGAGCTTCAAACTGTGTTCCTAAGTTAATTTTTCAGCCTTTTTAGGTATTTAAATCAATTTTTCACCAACTAAACCGTGATGAAATTGAATTTGCTCTGCACCATTCTCTTTGGCATGACAAAACAAAAAGATCCATGTACTTATAAGTCCGATTACTGCTTTCAGAACAAATTTACAAGCAAGAAACCCGTGGCGTAAATATTTACTCCGGTTTGTAGTTCAAAGGTAAAAAAAATGGGCTTGTATTTCTGGCGTCGATCATTTTTTTCCCATCTTTTTCCCATATGAAATGTTTTTTACATCAAGCGTCATTTTTAAGTCTGGAATGATCTTGAAAAAGGGAAGATCTGGCAAAAAGTACATTTATGTTCTGCATTTGTCGGAGATTCCGTGTGTATGTATCCAACCTTTTTGGCAAAATGTTTTCACAAATTGTCACTCTGCGTAGCTACAGAAAAATAAGCGCCTGTGCTCACAAAATTCCAGCAAGTTCAATTAATATCGTAATCCATCAATTCGAACATGCGTTACATAAATGCTCTAAACATATATCACTCGAGGTGTTACTATTTAATGTTGAATTCTTAAAACAATTAAAAAAAATGCGAATCAGCAATGTTAGTGACAAAATGATGCTTGACGCGATAGAAATCTCGTCATTAGCCTGACTTTTGAGAAAATCGTGCCCTACGTTTTAACTATTGTTCTTACAATGATGAAAAAAATCGCTAACCATGGAATACCGAGCAAAAACGATCGAACCATCTACAAATTCTAAGAACTTGAAAGCTCCGACGTTGCGTCGTGAAGTTCCATAAAACTGAACCTACGGCGGTCTAAAAAATCCTTAAACTCACAAATCCAACAATCAACATCAAAATTCAAATATCATTGCCACATTGATCGACTCCTAAGACATCATTGATAAAATAGAGAGCGTTTACAAAATTGGTGCAAAAAGATAAATGAAACTATTTGGGAACATAGAGATTTCCAGCAAATAATGGAAATTTCTTTGTCGTTATTTGGAAAATAAAAGAATATTTGTTACGGTTGGTACTTTGACATTTTGAGGAGAAGCGTTGGATAATTAATGTTGCAACATGCAAAAGGAATTTGGAGTATCCGTGCATCGCAGATGCGGTAAGAAATTTATTGGTTTTGCTTACATGAGGCATGGGCATAACGCCGCCCATAATTGGCGGCGGAGCTCCGACCATGTACGGCATCCCAGGCGGCATTCCTGGGATCCCAAGCGGAGGTTGTCCAGGATAGGACATTGTTGAGAAGCCCCAATAATTTTAGGCGCTGAAATAAGCGAAGATTTTCGATTAAATAAACACTTAAACAGAGCCGAATCGATATTTCAATTAATGCGCTATTTTTGTACACATGGAAGACAATAAAGAGGGAAAAAAGGTGGCTAGGGTCGAGACGTCAAGGAAATGTTGATAAATCGAGCCTTTAACATCAAAACCGGTGAGGAAATATCGTAGGTTGTGCTCGTTTCGCGAAAATTAGCCGGCAATATGAAATTTCCTTGTTTCCGGTTATTACGTTTGAAAAATACTTGTAAACCCGGCACTTTGAAAGATTGAATGGATGTACGTATTAGGCGGTGAATCGAACGAAAGCCCACGATGGAAAGATATGAGTATCGGATGCCAACGTCCGAGTGATGCTTGAAGAATTCCAAGCGCACTAATGGACGACATAGCAACCTAACCACCAAATTGAAAAGATACCCTCGCGAACAAGAACGTTGTGATAAATCGTTCGACTTACGCACCCGATAAACTCCACCAAATCCTCCTTTTTATTGTATTGTTTCCGCTGTTTTTTTCTTTGTACACTTATCACGTGATATATTGTTTCATATTTTTAGTTCAACGCTGTAATACGATAAAATGTTGTGACGGTTTTACACTCGCGAAGCACAAAATCACACCTCACTCCGATATCTACCAACATTCACCGCCATTACACATATCACCGAATTCCGCCGCCGTGGGCAACGGTCTGGGAAGCCTGCGACTACGAAACTGCCAATTGCCAATATGTCTTCAATCCCTCGTCTCCCCCCTCTCTCTCGCTCTCGCTCTCTCTCTCTGTCTCTCTTTCGTGTTTTTTCTTTTTCAATATTGTTATAACGACAGTCTTTTTCTTTCCATTACCCTAAGGATTTTGCGCGTTTGTTACAAGAATCGCGATAACTCGTGCGGGCGTCGCTGCTGATTTTTACCCTACGTCAAATGACCGTCAGTTTACTCCATGGCAGGTAAACTTCACACGTTGCACCACCAAAACGACGAGCAAGGAGACGAGCACGATCTCTGATATCCTGGCTTTGATGCTTCTCAACCTCGCAAGACCCCACCGCTTGCTTGTTTCAGAATAATTGAAAAAAAAAAAAAAAGCCCCATCGTCCCGTTGTCTCACATCAAAACTGCATCGTCTCAATTCACTATAATACTCCGCCGAGATTACAGGCGCAGTTTTGCGCTTGCACATGTCATTTCGATGGATAAAACAGAACATATTGCAAGCTCCTGTAGAAGCTCACGCTCGTATGCTTCCTTTTCGTCTAATTGTGATGACACATAAACATAACCTCCAAAACTTATTGAACCTTCGAACAAAAACAGCAGAACCTCACAAAATACAGACAACTGGACGCAATACTCACTGGAACGTACACAGGAGACTAATTGGTAATTAGTGTCTATCGTTCCGGCGTTTTTCCATCCTTTACTAACAAACGTTCGAACATAACCTGTAAGCTTCGAAGTGTACGCAGACCCGAACAATGGACTGTTACACTCTCGCTTTGGACGAAACAACAGAGAGATTCTTGACTCTGTATCTCTACACTAATGTTCGTAATACGAAAGAAATACGTGAGAGTTTAATGTCGGGGAAACTGCCATGTTGCGTAATAAAAGCTTCGCTCGTAGTGGATCCGTTGCAAGTCGCAGTAGCGGCGAACAAAGCAGCTCTGAGAGAAAAGCGTTCGAAGCTCACGACAAAGTCGATTTTCACGGAAATATTATACGCGATGTCGACATCCAGTAAAATCACTGATTCCCTCCTCAAATTTGGTATTCACGACAACGACAAAAACATTCTCATCGCCCTGATTCACCGAGCAGAGGAGAAGGAAAAATTAGAACAACAAGTCTTGCCACAAATCAGCGGCGACATAATTCCCATTTCGAGGATCAACGAATTTACAGACGAGTCCAGAGTCAGGAAAATCTATAACGTCGAGAAAGATGAACTCTCCGTCTCGAGTCTTTTGTACTCCGTCATAAGCAGAATAAGCTGCGATTTGTCTGCTACATCAAAATGATACAATCCGTTGAACAAAATAAAAGGTAAACCATGACACAATGTAATTTGAGCCATAACCATCCATTACAAATAAAAAAATTTCCAACCACAGTTTAAAAAAGACTTTGTCCAGTTTCGCCATTTAAAAAACTTGGAGCAAGCAATCCTTGCTCGAGATAATTACAGTGGATACATTTTTGAAATTAGTTTTTCGATTTAAACATTCCTCTAAAGTTGAAAATAAACGGAAATTTGATTTGAGGGAATAATCTAGTAAATAAAAATACCCGATCCGATTTTTCTCCAAAATTAGGACACCTGCATAAAAGCAAAATTAGGACATCTGCATAAAAGTTTTAAAGCCAATATGTACGAGGATTGAAAAGTTTTGCAGGCTTGGAGGATTGATTTGGACGAATACATGAATGAATGGATAAAAATGAGAAAATAAATATTTCTGATGCTGTCTTTATTGATTCGCCGTTTAACAAAAGAGTTCTGTCACTTCATATGTTTCTGTTTTGCCATGAGAAGAATCATCAAGCTGTGCAACGACTTTGCATCGACAGCAGGAAAGATTGCCATTACATTGTTTAAAGTTTTGTATTTTCTGTATTACGACCATCGATACGCGCCCGGTTCATACGATAATTCATCAATTTTGTAACGTTTTAATGTCATATTGTTTTTTTTTCTTTAATGATTCACTCGTTCGTTTTGAAACATGCCTGAATCCCTTTCGAGTCGTTTGTGCCAGCCAAAAGTCCCTTTGGATAATTATCACTATTTCTTCATTGTTATTTCGGTTAATTTACTTTTGCCCCTTGCTCGCTTACCTGTATCACAGATATCACTTGTTAAAAATTCTAACATTAAAATTGTTGATGCGATTCAGATATTTCTTATTCGTTCCTTTCGTACTTGCTTTCAAGACTTTTTCGTTCTTATTTGACACACGGGAGAAAGTTGTAATCAGTCGTTGTTCAGGGGGGTTTGGATTTTTCCTGCTTTACGTATTTAGCACGGTGACATTAAATTTTCCATGTATTCGCTTATGTAATCGATTGATCCGGAGAGAAATACACGTGTGTGATGTTTCGGCTATATTTTTTCTTCTTCCTCTCTCTCTCTCTCTCTCTGTTTCTCTTTGGATGAAGAGCTTCGTCGATGCGCAATATTTCCGCGTATTTGAGTCTCCTTCGTAAAGTGGCATTTGGATTCCTTTTCCATTTTCTTGCATTCTTCGCTGGTCCAGGCTCGCGTGGACTTTTATTGAAGTTGATGGTACATAAGGCCGTAGAGGCTTCTCGTATTGTTGGGCGGGTCGGGCACGGGGTTGCAAACAAAATATCCACGACGCTCGCAAGCGCACAAACACACACGCGCGAGCCGCCTCTCTTATTATCACTACATCCTGTGGAAAAAAAAAATTAATCATTTTAATTCTTTGTGAGAAAAATTTCGAAAGAAAATGCAGAAGAAGAAAAAATGAGACAATGATGAGTGATTTGTTTGTTCACCTAGGCAAACTACACATTTCGCAAGTCGCAAGCGCTGCTGGATTCAAAAAGGTGCAATAAGAGCAAGTCCACAAGGGCTGATTCGCTGGCTGGTTCTGCAAATCGCCGCTCGTACCAACTCCCACACCAGACACACCGCCGACCGCCGAGGAAGAAGAGGACGCGTTCGATGCACTACCAAATATTCCACCCTGGCTCGCGTTCGAGGAAGATGCGCTCGACGTTGCCGATATCAATTGTTCCACCGTCGCCCAATGCTCCGATCTTGCCCATTCGTTCGCTTTCTCTCGATCATTGCTCCGAATTGCTTCCATCAAGGGTACCATATGGTCCTGAAAATTCAACAAACAATTAACTCTGCAACTACAAAACCATTTTTTTTTTTTTTACCTTTAAAGAGGTTCTATCGTTTATCATGCGAACCTTCTTAACAATCATACTCAACAGTGGACAGAACTTTGAGAAAGTTTGATCGTCTAGAAATCGAGTTATTTTTTGTAAAATATCGTCTTTTTTCGTAACTTCCCCTTCGTGATTACACTGGGTAGAATCCACCCAGTGATCACCTTTCGGCGTAAATATCTACTAGTTCCCGGTATTGAATGAAGATATAATCGTCATCTCACGATAGTTTGAAGTGTCCTCTATGCGCTGGCGGCGATAAATATTACCGCCGCCAACGCTAAAAACTCTAACATCTACTCATAAATCAATCCACTTCCAATAATGGAATAAATATGTTTTTTTTTTTTTTTTTAATTAAACTTATATTGCCAATGGTTAGCGATCCACGAAGTAAGACTTTCGACTCACCCTCATTGGTAGCATGTCCATTGTAGCGATGAACAACAATACGTGAAAATCTGACACTGCCTCGAAGAATTGATCAATGGTGAATTGTCGAATGTATGTGCAGAGAGATCCAAATTCCTGAACCTGGCCATCCACGAGTCTGTTGGCAACAAAAAAATGAGTATATTAATGTATTTTCTCGATTTCGAAATGTCTTTATTGAATTTGAGTTTAGATTTTTAGCGAAAATGTTAATTTAGCTGATTTCTTACCTATTTTCGACGGGGAACGGGGTAATATTTTCATTTGCGTAAAAAGTGAATTGAGGAGTGAGCGGAGTAGACGCTGGCACGTCCACGAGTAAGTACTCTACGGGCAGAGGTCTGGCTAATCTCGATACTTCATTGCCGTACGAATCTTTTTCCTGTAAATAAAAAAATGTTTTAAATTAATTTCACTTGATTAAAAAAGTTTGATAAAAGTTGTAAAAATTAAGCTCGAGAGGTTGGAGCGAATAAAAATGTGTGGCAAAGCTTTTTCTTGAATTAAAAAACATGTCGTTTCCCGCGCATTCGCGGAGTAGTTGGCGCTTTTGGCGCAGCACCAAAATGGCCGCGGTGGCTGTTTTTGTGTGTGCTTTATCGATTTTCGTCGTCCGGTTGAAATTCGTCGTTTCGTTAGTTTTCTAAATATCCGGCAAGCGATCGGACACTAATTATTAACTCTACACAATAATGCGTCCCCTTATATTCTCGAAGCTTTATTCGACTAAAGAGTCATTGGGTTCTTGCCGGTATTATTCGAATGATCAATGCATTTAACGAGTACAAGAATCAATCTCGAAAATATGGTAAGTATACGAGGTTATAAAGTTTGAGATTGTTAAGAAAGCCATGAGCCTGCGAGGATTAATTGAATACTCGATAAACAAATAGCCAATAATTCCGAACGAATTATGACGAAAGAAAAAATTGTGATACTCGATAATTGTGTAAATAAAAGAAAAAAATATTGGAACATATTTGGCGGGGTTCGTGGATCGTGGATGCGCGCGCAATTGAGAGGGAACTGCGCGCCGGCCCAAAAGCAATATGGCGCTGATTGAACCGTGGATTGCGAGTGGGCACGCGAAAACCGTAACAATTCCTCATAAAATGGCGATTCGCGATATAATGCGTGGGATCAGAGGGGGAATGCATAGAAAAACGTAAACGAGTGACGAAATTGCGTAGAAAGGGGAAAGAAAGAGCAGCAGAACGCGGGCATGGCTCGTGAGGGGAGCAAGTCGTGAAGGATTGCACGAAGAATAGGAAAAAGAAGTGTAGGATGAGCAACAGCGTTGGTGAACTGAGAGCGCGCCACTGCGCGCGCTCCGTCTCATCTTTAACGCGTTGCGTTTAATGTGTGCGTGAATTCCCGATCGTTGGTTCGTTGCTCGCCATGCTAGTGGTTAAGGCTGTGTAGTCAAACAAGATCGAGTGAAGCATAATCCATAATGTGGCGAAAGGTTGGCGGGAGTTGAGAAGAGCAAGGGCAAAACATAAGGAGCGAGCAGCGAGAGGAATCACAATTTTAAAAATGGTATTACGCTTTGCAATACGAAATAAACAAGTTTCACATAAAAACATACACATCCACTCGTCGTCGACGAGTACATTCATACATGTATTAAAACATATAAAAGCAACTACGTCGACTGTGAACGTCGACGTCGTAGACGAGTTTCGAGAGTAGTAGTAAAGAGCCGACGAGTGACACCGCGTTACCGGCGTATGCCGGACGCTGCATATGCAGTTCTCCGAATGTTGTTCAAACAAACCTTTGCCACTCACGAAACAATCGCAAAGTAATAATAAAACGAGTTACGAGCCAGTTGATGCAATATTTACGATAGTGTGTGTACCGCGATAAAGACGGGTCAAGGGAGAATATTAAAAAATAGGCAACAGCGGACAGATTCCCGCGACGTTTTTGCCACATTTTCCATCTCGTAATCTACCGTAATCTAGTTTTTCCTTCTCGTTCTCGTGTTTCATTCGAAATAAGCTTTCCCTCCGAGACTAAAACAAGAAAAAGTGACCTGTTCTTTGAATGACTCGTGCTTGCATGTTTACTACGCGATCCGATTTCGTAAATACTCGAAGTACGCAACGATTTTCGTTGTGCAAATTTTCATTATATACATTCATTTATCGATACACATTAATCTCCATACGTATTTCGAGTTGTTAAGTGTGTCCGATTAACGCTGGTGGAGGAATCAAGTTCGAGATAAGGTTGCTTTGGTACGTGAACCGGAAGAATATGGAAAAAAGTGTCTGTTGCGAGAATAGTCAGCGAGAGAGAGAGAGAGAGAGAGAAAACGAGAAAGTGTGTATTCGCTTCTCCGGGCTCTACACGTACTTTGCATTTCTCGAGTGTGCGAAAGCTATGCGCGGGAGAATATCGTTCCTCGCACGCACGTTCCCGCGAAATTTGCGCGGTTACAGCACGATGTTATCAATTTTAAAAAATTGAGCTTTTCATCACGTACTTTTTTATCGAGTGACCAAGCACTGAGTGTTCGAGCTACGCATATACCATTTTATAATTAAATACCTTCGAATAGGTTCACCGCTGTTTTCTATGCTACGAAAAGGGTTATCTGGCAGAGTGCGATTAAGAAAGTAACGATTGAACACGTTCCAACACGAACAAATGTCCATCAAGGTGATCAACGCTTTTTTAACCGCGGACTTGAATAAGTGCGAGGGGAAAAAATTCAGTGGTTTTTGTAAAATCGTAATTTTGCGCAGTGAATTCTCGAAAAAATTGCCTTCACGACGAAATCTTGACGACCTGGTGGTCGCCGGTCTTGGCGGGCTTTCGAGCGCACGCGCGCGATCTGTACACACGTGAAGGATTTCTAAGTTTTTTTTTTTCATTTCTCATCAGCTCTCTCTCGTTTTTCACTTTCGATATCAAAATTTTCCATTTTTTGTCTTTTCACGAATTTCCCTTCGGTTTTGTTTCCAATTTATTTATTCACACCCTGAATAGTCCTGTGGCTCGGAATAATTTCGAAACTCGTTTGTGAATTTTTTGCAAATTGTGAAAAAACGAAACTTTAGTGGCGGTTAAACGTGTGAATGAAAAAATCATTTTCAGATGCTGGATCCGAGCGTATTGACGGATCTGGAGGAGTTGACGCTTTGCGGATATTGCAAACAAAAGTTCAACGACCTGGATCAATGCCCTAAATATTTGAGTTGCAAGCATTACTTTTGCCTTCGCTGCATCGAGAATAATTTGCTGAAGGGACGAGATCTCTTTTGCACTCATTGCTGGAAGAGAACGGAGCTCGGAGATCAAGGCCCGGATTCTTTGCCGACTAACCTGCCCCTCCTAGCGCTGGCCAATAATTTTTCTCACCTCAAAATAAATAACAATGGCAATGCCAAGCCAGACAAAGAGAGGAAGGTAGGAAGCAAAAATTTCTACAAAAAACAAAAAAACATTATTCACATATCCTTCGTCAAATTTTTTGCATTTTTTTATGCTGTCCATTTGGTTTTGCGCGTTCAGGAACTTTGCAAAGAATTTTTATGCCTTGAAGTAACATTTTGCTGCCAATAATAATCAATCGCCAACAAAGCGGCAACCAAAATGAACTTGCAATCGTTCAATATTACACGTTGGCACCGAAACTCGAGCAGAAGAGAATTCTATGCGACTCTAAACTGGGGTAGCGTAGAATAAAAGAATTCCTGGATGTGAAATCCTCGTTATTTGGGATTTGGAACTGGAATCGTTTTAAAAATTGGAAATCCGTTCTTGGCAACGTGTAAAAATGTTTATTTTATCAAAATATTCATTTTGGGGTTAAAACAAAAAAAAACAAAGCAAAAAGTCCTCAAGTTAATTCTCTTGTTGCCTTGAGACGGAATGCCCCATATATGTACATACGAAGCCATAATAGAAAGGTTTTCGTAGTAATAAGATCACGTTGGTCAAGGTCAGCTTTACTCGAATGCCCGAAGAGGAAAAAATGAAGGAAATGCAATTGGTCAACCGGTGTTTATGTTTTTGTTTTTGGCTGAATTTAAATTAAATAAGAAACGAAGAATTAACTGAAAAATTTAGAACGTAATTTTGCTGATTGACCTGAATTTCTGAAGTAATTCATCGACGAGGATTATTTTTTTTAGTGTTTTTTTGTTCAGTTTTTCTTTTTCTTTTTTTCTCAGAGCGAAAATTGCCACACGCACGGAATGCCATTCGCACTCTGGTGCTGTACGTGCTGCACTGTACTCTGCCGCGCATGTGCAACGCCCCAGGAACATCCTGGCCACCAAATAAAATCACTGACCGATGCCAAAGAACAACTTTTATCCGACGTGAGTATCAACGATCAACTTTTTTTATTTTTGCTCAGTAAATGGAAGAGAGATTCGTATGTAAACGTCTCGCCCATGGTTTGTCATTGGATAACGGTGTTTTTTGAATTGATCGTTTTTCAGGTTCAACTCGAATTAGTATCGATGGGAAAATTGTCGTCGGAGATCCAGAGACTAGCGGTGCAACAGCGTGAATTTTTAATTAAAATTCTGGAGGCGTGTGTGACATTGAAAACGCACGTGGAGACGGATTTGCAAAATGGTTGGTCGCATTTCCCAGAGATATCGGACGCGCGTGAGGCGTTGGGCAAGGCGAAGGCTAGTTTACAATTGATCGAGACCCCCGGGGAGATTTGGAGTTTGCACGGTCAATTGGCGATCGACAAGCAAAGATTACAGGCGAAATATCAGGAAATGGTGCTGCAATGTCAACTGGACGATTTGATCGGAAATTCGGGAGTAGTTTTTGATTTCGGTCTGCTGAAGCAGGCTCTGGCGAGTATACACTCGGGGGAGACTGTAGTGCCACCGGGGAACGGTGGAACAAGATCGAACAATCATTTGGCAGCTGCTCAGAACCCAGTTCTGTTTCTTGCCAATTATTGCATGTCGCAGCTGTACTCGAGACACGTAGTGAGCAAACAGCATCACATGCAAAACGGCTCGATCGAGTACCATGGGAACATCGTTGCCCCGTCGCCGATTCATCTCCAAGGGCCACCGCAACCGGTACAAAATTCTTCCCAGCAGCAGCAGCAGCAGCAGCAACAACAACAACAATTGTTGATACAGCCGGGCTCGCCGTCGATAAAATCAACGTCATCGGGGCCTCCGTCATCGATGTTACATCCGATACAACAAAATCCATTCATGCAAGACGGTGGTGTTGGGCCGGTTATTCTGCACTCGCCGACGCAGATTACTCCGAACAACGTAACGTCCAATCTGCGAGGCCCTGGCAATCCTTACCCCATGTATTACTTCAATATCGAAGTAAACTCGGCTCCTTATGGGCGTATAGTGATCGAAGTGAGGCCCGACGTAGCGCCCAAAATGTCGAAAAACTTCAGCGTTCTTGCCAGCGGAGAAATTGGCTTTGGCTATAAAGGCTGCACGATATTTCAATGCTGGGAGGGTGAATCGGTAATAACCGGCGATTTCGAGCTGAACAACGGTCGTGGAGGACGCAGCATTTACGAAGACGGTTACTTCATGCCGGACGATACGAAATTCCCGGCTATTCGTGGTGCCGTTGGAATGCGTCGGACACAAAAGCGTCACGACAATTTGGGCATGGTCGGATCTCAGTTTCGCATAATACTCCAAGAAATGAGAGGATTCACCGGCATTTTTGGACACGTCGTCGAGGGCTTGGAGCTCGTTGAGAAGATATCAACGTACGGGGATCAAACTGGTAAGCCGACGAAAACTATCGTCATCGCAAAATCGGGTAAGTTGTAACGATCGCGCTATGGCGAAAAGAGCCCTGAATTAAATCGATAAAGGCGTTAAACGGCCTGACGTTTCAAGGCCTCGACGATGACGAATTATTGTTGTCGTTTCTCTGTATTCAATGAATATCCCAGCAATCAAACGTGCTATAAAACGAATAACCGTGGAATATATATAATTTCGAAAAAAAAAACGCAAAAATATTCACTATACGAACGAAAAAGAAAAAGATATATAAGTAGGGAGCTCTAATGTTGCGTATAAACGACGTCAAAAAATGCGATTGACTCTCGAAACGGTGCAACTTCGAATTAGATGAAAAAGCATAAGAGACAAAATAAGAAGATGAAAACGAATGAGTGAAAACTTAATTAACTATTAATTATAGAGTCTAAAGATGTTGAATCTATTTTTAAATCGCGAACGCATAAAATTACGACAAACCCAAACAAAAAGTTGTAAAACGATGTAGGAAAGAGACGAAAACAAAGCGCATAGAAAAGAGAGAGATATATATATATATATAAAACCGTATTTTGCTATTATTGAGAGAAAAATATTTAAAAAAAACTAATATCGGGAAACCTCGAATCGGAATTTACTTCGCTGATATTTAAGAAGCGAGGTTTTCTGAGAAACAAACAAAAAATACGTACCTCGAATGAAAAATCGATCGCTAATCGATACGACTTCTAGACTACTGAATATAGTACATATATGTATATGTAACAATGATGACGCCGATGATTAGATCACTATGATTATTATGTTCTTTTAAACGAGTCCGTTGCCATTGATTTTATATATATTTTTGTGGATAACTTCGATTATCGAAACTAAAAATCGAACGGAATCGGTTGGATTTAAGCAAAAATTGTGTGTACCTCGAAAAAACGAGCGCCTAATCAGCACGTCGTAAAAAAATCGTAATGCGATCTCGTTTATATCATTTAAATAGTGCAAAGGGGAAAAAACCTGAGCAAAAATGAAGTGGAGCTCGAATTAATGTTGAAAATACACGCCCAGAGAAATATATATATTATTATATGCATACATAAAGATATATATGTATATATTTTTAGTCGGGTAATCTCGCGCGCGTACTTGTGCATGTGTGTATGATTTTTTTTCTTTTTTGGCCGGACTAAAAACGGTACTTCCCGACGAAGAGGAATACAACAACAAAAAACCGCATGTTCGATGTTTGTATGGAGTATATATAAAGGGACGAATTCATCGAGCGAGAGAAAGAAAAAACAAAGAGAATTTTCTACCCCTTTCAACTTGCAGCTTCGAGTTTTACCTCAGAATTGCAAGGAACTTGCCCGGCGTCTCGAAAGACCGAAACTTCTCCTTCCAATACACTGTTCGCTCACATTTATTTTATTCATTTCGGCTTTGGTCAACGAACCGTTCGCGAATCGTAATAATAAGCGTTTAGAGTTTAATAACTCTTTAGATCTCAATGTGGAAGCATTTGCCTAAGACGAAGAGCGACAAAATTGAGAGCCTCGAGAAAATATAAAATAAAACAAAACAAATTGTGTGATTTCCGAAGAAAATTGAAGAAAAAAACAATTTTCCAACGATAAAAAATCCTGTCACGGCCCCCCGATAACTTGTTCGTTGCTGTCAAAGAAATATATTATCAGCGGACAAATAGAATATTATAGATTTAACGAATCATTCCGCTACGTTGTCTATCAAAATCGAATGGAAACGAAGATAAATTAAGCATAAGTAATCGCGATGTGTGCTGCTATACTCATATCAAATTCTCCACGAAAATCCAACGTCGTAAGACCTGCTGGAACACACGAGGATCTTCCCTGACAAAATTGCAGGGACTCAACGTCCGTTTTCTTCCGAAATTCGTTATAAAAAATATCAACGGTTAACTCGCGAACTTCACGAAGAACCACGGACCACGAGTAGAAACGAGATCGAATGCCATTTCGTCCTTTTTTTTCGACCAAGACGAACCTCCTACACGATTGAAATTGCATGATATCTAACAATGATTAAACGACGATTAATGGATTGTGATGCATGTGAAGAAGACGGAAAAATGTCTCGATCGTCATATTCGATGAAACCAAAATTTGCCAGTATCTTTGTTATTTTTATTCGATAAATCTACGAGACGAGGAGAAAGTCGATAAAATAATAAGCGAATTTTCATGCAAAATCGTTCTATGACTACATTGAACGAGAATTAAGCGATGGCACGGAAAACACACACACACACACGTATGCATACACAAAGAACAAACAATCGCCATACCTGTAAATAGATATATTTTTATGAACGTACAGAGGCAAGTTGAAAATAAAATGAGAACAAAAAGGACACATAGATTGTAGCCCGATCTGGACGAACCGTTCAAATCCTCGTCCTCCCGAATCGATATAATAATTATAATAAAAATACTGAACGAATGTACGAGTGAAAATGTAGACAAACGAAGATGTGCTATTGCAAAAAGAGAACAAAAGTATCGAACTTATCAAAACTCGCATTGTCCCCTTCTGTCGAATCGTCCGTTATGTCTCCGTTAGTTTTATTTTATGTTTGTCTTTTTTCGAATTTTGCTGCCGGATGACAGAAAACAAGTTTGTAAGAATGAAATTGCGAGAGCAAAACAAAAAAACACGTTTCCCTGCGAAGGACACCGAGTCGCCTGCAACGCTGCGTCATTGCAAGGCTTTTCACTCGTTTCCGTTCTTCGTTTCCTCGTTTTTAATCCTCGTATTTTATGTCTATTACGATTCAGACCAACAAAAGTTTGTTGCTCGAAGAAAATCTTAAATGTACTTGAATCTTTAATGATTTTGTCTCATAAAAATCTTCTTCATTTCAATCAATGAATTGATCTTTATTTATCATTCACCCCACATCCCTGAATCAACATTTTCAAACCTAATATCTGAAAAATAATCTCGAATTATCACGATAAGATACTCGTTCGTCGTGTCTTCTCAAAGTTGGACCAATGAATTTTTGACTCACCTTGTAGTAGACGTCCGGAACGTACTGCTTGTCCGTTGACTCGATGACGTAACCGAGTTCCGGAGCATCCTTCGTAGGGACAAGACATCCATCGCGTACGAGGGCCATGCACTGATTCGACACCTGATAACCTTCCATATGTACTTGATTTTTGTCATCACCAGTTACGCAAACCGTCACGAATTTCGAACCGAACGATCCGCTCGGTGAAAAGCGACATGGATTCGGATGCTGATTTTGAAAATTTCCAGCCATTATGCATTCCTGGGCCGATAAAAAATGACTTTCAATGTTCCTGACGTGTTTTACCTGCAAAGAAAAAACCGTCGATTACAAAGCTTGATCTGAGTGGGCAGAAAATGGGGAACGCGGTAGTTTAGAAAACGTTTAATCACACTTACGGTTCCTCGTTTCACATCGTCGGCAATAAGATCAGTGAAGATCCATCCGACCCGTTGCAAATTGAGCATTCGTGCAACTTCGTCGACGAGGGAATCGCGTTCGTCAGGCAAGAGCACAATTGTGTCCTTCGTGCTTTCCTGCAATTATATATTTTTCCAAACGCAACGTTAATTTAGTTTTTTGGTGTCGAATCAACCGCATTTCACGATAAAACAATTTTTTTTCGTAAATAACCTTGAAACTACAAACCGGGGTAGATATCTACCTCAGGCGAGCTTCGCATTACATTCCCAAGTTAATTTTCCAGCACTTTTAGATATTTAAATCGATTTTTATCAACTCAACTTTGATAAAATTGCATTTGCTCTTCGCCATTCTCTTTGGCATGAAAAAACAAAAAAATTCATTTACTTATAAGCCAGATTACTGCTTTCAGAAAGATTTTACGAACAAGGAACCGGTGGGGGTCAACATTGATCCCGGTTTGCAGTTTAACCCTTCGAGTGCATACTGGGTCGTGTTGACCCCAACGATATAGTGTCACCGATTGTCCGGCATTTAATGGCAACGGAAAAAAAAAAACAAAAAATGCAGATTTACCGAAATACAACGATTTAAAAAACGCCTTGGGTCTAGTTGACCCAAGATGCACTCGTAGGAAGTATGCACTCGAAAGGTTAGAGGTAAAAAAAAAATGGGTTTGTATTTTTAGCATTAAAACTGTTTCATCGAAGAAAACATAAATAATTGTGAACTCATGAAAACTACTGGAATTTGGAAACCAGTAAAATGTGAAAATTTGGGAAAAATTATTGGAAAAAAAAAAAGATTTCAAGTTTCACTGACCTGCGGTGGTTCGTAGATCGCAGCAACAACGGCCCTTATACCTAAAGGAACGTCCGAATGGATCTCGTATCGACCATATAGATAGCCAACACGTTGATGTCCAGTGATGCGCCAATAATTCAAAAATCTTTCAACAAGATTAGCATTTTCGAAAACCACGTTATCGATGTGTCGATAAGGTTGACGATTGAGCGTTATTGCGTTTGGTTGACATTTGCTACAAATGCCGCGTGGCCAAGGTGGATGATCCTTGCAGCCTCGTTTTATACGACAACTAATATCCTCCAGTTGTAGGAACTTTCCCCTGCAATGAGAAAGTCAGAAATTGATTCAAGAGAAAAACCTTCCTCCATCATTAAGATTTCAAAAAAAAATTCACCCTTTTTTGGAGCATGAATTATTTTCACGCCGATTTTATCGCTAAATTACGTTTCGGTCTATTTCTTTTATGTCGAATAAAAGGAAAACGTACCTATCAACGCCGGCAGTGAGTTTTCTTAGATAGGAGTGAAAAGACAAATGTTTAATATTTTGTTCTTTGAGGTAAGCCTCGTCGAAAGGCTCCAGCGGTGAGCAATGAACGCAGCAGCCGTTAGCACCGTGCCTGCATCTGTACAATGCAAAAGTACGAATAATTAGAAAGATTTATCGGAGGAATTATTAGTTGAATTATTTGACGCGCAACTACTTACAGTTTTTCGTCTCGTTTCCGTTGAATTTTACCGTCCAATTTCCACAATTGTTCATCAACTTTATCCTCAACGACGCTATTGATCGAACGGTTAGTTCCGGATGGACCGGCTGACACGCTTGTGCGACTGGTACTCGGCGTTATGTCCATCGACGTTAAATCTTTCGCAAAGGAGAAGAAATGCAAATGACGTTGGGAAAAAAAAAAGAATTTGCCGCAAAGATCGATATGAAAATTAAAAAGTTTGTAATTATCGGAGACTCACTGGAGATGGAACTTTCCGAAAGGGCGCTGGTGGAAGGTTTGTTGCGTAGGATGGTGCCGTTTACCGGGGTGAGATAAAGCATGTCACCGTGATTGAGGCCGATTTCATTGACAGTTTTACTACGCGAAGAGATTATTTCGTCCGTGTGATTTCGCTGTTTAAAGAGACCAAAGCCGTAACTGCTCAGGTCAAAAGTCTCATAAACCTGAAGAGGGAAACGCAAGGAATGGACAATGACGAGCAGAATCAAAAACAGAGTGGATCGCGTTGAAAGGAGAGACTACTAACCTTTTCAAAAAGATTTTTTGTTGTGTCATTGTGGCCGACGTCGATTCTCTTTGTTCCCTCGGGCGACTGAACTCGCAGGGTCTAAGAAAAAATACCCGATGAAACGGGACATTGATTTAAAAATACGGAATCTGTAGTGATATTCTTGGAGAGATTATAAAAGCTTGAAATTTAAGTCAATTTTTCCGTCTTTCCGAAGAAAAATCTCTGGACCGAGTAAACTTTCAAGAGGGATGAAAAAAAGAGCGAGAAACATAACTACAGCAACCATGGTTACACGCGAAAAGTGGACGCGCGTGTATGCAACAGAAAGCGAATGTATAAACGCGTAAACACTCAGATGTGAATTCGAAATGATTGGTAACCCCTCACTCGAACTCCGTTACTAGTGAGACCAGCTTGAAAATCTCATTTGACGATGGATTCATTGCGATTAAGCGTTAGTTTACGATAACTGAATAATTAGTTAATAAACTACTTACAATTTGTCTTGATTTTGACATTTCGCCGGTGGCCTCGACGCATCAGCTGTTTTACACTGAAGCTGCTGTCCCGCTTGTGTTTGGTCTGTTGCACTCGTACCAATTGCTAACCAAGCTAATTTGAAAAAGCCCTGAAATCTCTTACTCGCTCGCTCCTCATCCGCTCGTTTGAAAACAAGGCATTTCCGGCGGAATGTCCCTAGACTTGTCGCACCAATGCTCGCACTCTCACACAACACTTGGAGGATCTTTTATCGGAGTACGCACACACACGTATAACGATATCTATAGATATGTATACGTATTATGTTTGCGTGGTTTAAAACTGCCGAGTCAACTTGTATCTGGACGTTCCTAACCTCCTCACAAATGTCGATGGAAAAGCCAAGAAATAGCGTTTGAACCTTTGCACCAAGAGTTTTAATACGGACATAAAACTCTTAATTTGTATCCATGAGTGCTCTGTAGATCTCGCAACAATCGGTTGGTCTTTATTCTTCACAAAACTTTTGTCCGTGAGTTTGTTTTTTTTTTCCGTTTACGTAAAACAGTGTCTCTCACGATTGCGCTTGAACAAGATAAACTTATGAGTCGCGTGGGCAGTGAAAACTTGGGGGGAAATACAACGGAGTCGCGACGACAGACTTGAAGAGACAAGCACCTCTCATAAGCGGTATACTACTGACTTTTCCCTGTGAGCTTCACTGTATGCTGTCTTCTCTCTGTCTCGCTCGAACGACCACGACGTTTTTCTTCCATCGCAGTGCTCGATCATCAAATCAGGTACAGGCTGTGATAATTATTTTGTATTACTCCGTTCTGTACGTGCGTCATACATTATTTCTGCTGCTTTGTTTTCTCCGGAACGTCCAAAATTCCTCGTAAATAAACATATTTTCGAGCTTTTCGTCGTTTCATTCGTTTTAAACTTTCGCGGGCAATCCTGGGGAAATACGATTCAAGCGCCGCCTATTGACGGCTTTCAGATTTAATATGAGCCATGACGAAATTGTGCAAGAAAGAAATTCGCTTGGTCATTCTTTCATATCTTTGTTCCTTTTCTTCAAATCTCACCCTGCGCCGTCAACTATTGCTTCGTTAGCTAAAATCTGTCATGTCGTCGCATGACATATGAAAAAAACCATTTTGGTGCAATAACGTAAAGCCATTGTAGAGTAATGACTTTCCAAAAGAAAATTGTCATCGAATTTTAATGTTATTTGTTCAAATTTCTTCTATTGATTTCCTATGGTCGGTGTAAAAAAATCTGAACTTGTTTTTGTGACGTCCATGTGTTCAATCTCACTTCCGATAAAAAAAAAAAATTATCTGAGATTTAGCCTCCACATCGAATCATAATATTGAATGATCCGATCGGTTCGTAAAACACAACGCGATGGTTGCATTACTGACTCTGCAAATCTGGCTTTGACTGTAAACACGAGCTTGAGGCTGAATAAAACTGTGTATTTTTTTTCGTTCAATACCTCTTCAGGCATAGCATTTTCTTGTTATCTCTATTGTTCCCAATTCGAAGGTCAAAAAGAGTCGGAACAAAAGAAGCGCGTTAGCAAGAAAATGTAACAAAATGGTCGCGCTCTCATATCGTCCTTGGAAAAATAATCGATGAAAATCGAGAATATTTGCAATGAAAATGAAATAACCACCTGCTTGCGAATTTACTTTGAAAAATGATGAATTATTGCCAAGGAATAATATAAACGAAGTCGAGAAACAAGTTTTTTTTAATAATTCGTCGGAAACTGCGCATGACCTCTCGTAATCTTTACAGCGATCTTAGCATGATTTTGACATGAATTGACGCTGACGAAGTAGCATAGTAAGAAATAACAAGTAGCGATGTATCCTGCCAAGGGGGAGAAAGACTGAGAGCAACGCCTACCGCCCTCTTCTTGTACCGCGTTCGTCCCCGAACGGTGGTTACATTCGCCAGCACCGAGAAGCTAGCGGGAGCCAAAGCACACGCAGTCACGATTATATTCTAGTAGTTGCATTTTCGTCAGTCAGTATAAAGAGCATAGAGAAGTGTCCGAAGCGAGAGGGATTGTAGAGGAAGAAAAAAACAATCGTATTCGTATTTTTGGGGTAAATAAACTATTTTTTATCTCAATCGAGAAATCAATAAAAAGTGGACGCGTTTTACGGGTTCGTTCGCGATCGGTTTGGGAAATGAGTGCTATGCGGTGTTGAGAAAAAAACGTCTCACAGGATATTTACGTATCGCGAAAAACTGACACTTGTTGATTGATTCGTCATCGATCATTTATACGTAAGCTGTCAAGCACTCGATCAGCACTAAAGCACTAAATCATTGATTTTATTTTCAAGCTAATTTTCGATCGCTGAATGCGTTCGCCGTTTTTTATTCTTGCCATTAGAATATCTTTGTTTTCCAAACCTGTCATTCCTTTTTTTACGATTCTTATACGACGCGTCGATAAAGTCGTTTCCTACCGGCCCAATCGATCGTAATCGAGGCGAAAATAAAACCGCAATCGCTCAATGTTTCAAAGACTTGGAACGCTGCCCTTATTCACGGGCGTTCGTCTGTGTTGCGTTTGGACGTCTCTTTATCTATGCTCGTTTCGCGTCGATCTAAGATTGACTATATCGCGATTTTCTCGTCTTTGCTATGCGCGTTGCTTCTTTTACCGGCTCGAATACTTGCGCGATCTGGAACCCCGTAACTATCGCGAATCGTTTCCAAATCCAAACGACAAGAAGAGCCAAGAAAAATCATACTTTTTTCCCTGCTATTTTTAATCATTTAAATTAAAATCGGTGCGCGTGAAATCGGGGTTGAGAAGAAAAAATTGCAATTTCTTTAGGAAAAATGATGCGATACATCGCGTTCGAAGGTCGCGGCAGGCGAGTGAGTATCGTCATTGAATTTGAACTCGTAAATTCCAACAGAACCATTGAATCGTTCCTTTTTCGTTTAAATCGTTTTTTTCTTTTAAATCGTTTTCGAATTTGTCATTTTTTTCCCTTTTTTCTCAAACAACGCGGAGAGAGTGCGTGCAAAATCCCTTTACCGGGCAAACTATCTGGCAGCCTTCCACAACGGTTCACGGATTAATTTTAGGATTTGGGCTCACTCTGTTGAATCTCTTGAGCAATATTACGGAAATTTGTACCAATTCCGTGACGTTTGTTGGAAAAATTCATAGAATAACGAACTATATAATAATTTTTTCATTGCGAGCATTCGGAGACTCTAGCTGACTGAACTTTTAACAGTGGAAATGTCAGTCACTTTGGTCATATTTTTTCCTGCTCCCTTAGCTCGTCTAACGGATGCTCGGAGAAATAAGCCGTTCGGGAATGAGGAAGCTGCGTCCCCGCTTTCGGGGTTCAAAAAATGGGGTTTTTTTTAGATCGATCGGAATTTCTTCCCTCCATGACAAATGAACGGCTCGTTTCCGAGAAATCTCGTGGAACAATGTTTTCGGCTTTTCTTCCATCCCATTTTCGCTTTATCTATTTTTTTTCTTCTCATGAACTTCGAGCGTATTTCGTTGACAGAAAATTAATTGAAAATTGTGCAAACTTTAATTTTAAATTATTCGCTAACTCTTGCCGAGTTTTTTACCACCGGAAATCGAATGTCAACTTTCGATGGATTTGACTCTCGTGTCGACGTGTCATGACCAACAAGACTCACAAGAAAAGTTCCAGATTTTCCGATCGCGCGTCAACTCCAACATTTCTTGGAATTATTTTTTTCCGTTTACAAACAAAATGGCCTCGAAAGTGGAAAATCACGAGTAAACGCTTTTTTTTGCTACTTTTCTAGACGGAAAGTATGGACGACACGGACGAGATGGGAACGAAGGTGGAGCTGTATGTTTACGATCTCTCCAAGGGTATGGCGACCACGATGTCCCGGATTCTTATCGGTAAGCATGCATGAGATTCTAAGATTGACACATTTAAAAATTTCAATTAAAATTCACGAATTTTTTGATGAAAAATTTTACGAAAAAAAAACATTAGTTCTATTTTTTTTTTTTTTTGAAAACTTTTATTCTCGTGAGAGGGCAAGATTTTTTAAAAACTTTGTCCGAACCGAAATGTTCAATATTTTAGAGTATTTTTTGGATCTTTTTTTATCGTCCATTCAACACGTAGCCGATGATTGATTTCTCGCATTTACTATGAACGCCTGAGAGAGAGAGAGAGAGAGAGAGAGAGGGAGAAAGAAAAAGGAAATTTTATTCGAATGAATCGACGATCGCGTTATAAACATTAAGGTCGTGCCAAAAAATCACGGAGCCTTAGGGAGTCAAGCACGAGTTAAAGTGACTCGCCAAAAAGCCACGTTTATTTTTGTACTCTTTTGTCCAAAACGTAAATCCATTTCGATCCAAATTCACAATATCCAAATGTTGAAAAATTCTTTGTTTCTTATTGCTATCACAGAAAAAAATCGAGCGATTCTATTTTTTTTTTCGCAATATACACAAAAATTCAAGATCGATGTTTTTTTTTTCTTTCTATTTCGACTATCGCGTACCCAGAAACTTCGTAACTTGAAATATAACAAAAGTTTAGTCGCATAGAAATGTTCTTTCGTTCGAAATATGTCAAGATATTTTTTTTGCAAAAATTTTGAGAAAATTCTCAACCGAATTGAATTTCCGTCCTAAATTTCCTGAGAAAAAAAGTAAATCGTAATAAAATCTACCGAAACATAGTTCAATGTGAAAATTTCGCGGATCAGCGATCCAGAAATTGTTGAGAGGAGCTCGAAGATAACAGAAAACCTGAAAATTTCTCTCTGCATCAATGTCCCATTGTCCGGAATGATCAATCGACTTTTAATCGGTACGAAAAATGCCCGTCCAGTAGTTTACGGATGAACAATAATATTAGAGGCGGTGCACACGTGAGCTATGAAAATACACGTCGACCAAGTATTAATAAACGCATTGGCACATGCAAGACGAGAGAATTGCGGAAGCGAAAGCAGCGTGTACGTAAAAGTTCTAGTTTTATATTTATAATTAGTACAGAGTGATGGAACCAAGAAAAACAGAAATAAAATTATGAATCAATTCGGTCTCGTAGCTAATAAACCGATGATCGTGAAAAACAAGAAGAAACTTTGTTTCCCGCAGAGAGAGAATCGACGATTGAAATGATGAAATATCAGTAAAAAAAAAAAAAACTTAATAATTATCCAGAAAATATTAATAGTGGATAATTGAAAAACACGGTGAGATACGAAAAGAAAAAAATGTCGTTACTCACAACAGAAAAATCGTGTTTTCTAATTTTTTTGTTTTTTGTTTTTTTCTTCACTACCAAATGGAAATTCTTTTCTTTGAATTATAAATAAGTGTTTGGTCGCGTTACGAAAGGGCGGCAGGGGGCCGCGGGAAAAGAAAATGAAAACCAAAAATAATCTCGAGTTGCTCGTGAGACGTTGGGTGAGACGAGGTTCGTGAACCTCGTACAGACTGCTCGGGTGCAACTCTGGTAAAATGCGTTGGCTATGCTGACGTTATGACGACGACAAAATTTCATGCGGATGAAGGAAGACTCGAATAACGAGAATTTATTTCCTACCGCGTTTCGTCGTCGTTTTGCCCTCCCACAACCGAAACCCTAAATACATATATTTATAGTATTACATTAAGCATATTTACTATATATAGAACGCATAAGAAATGTACAAACCGGCGGATGGAAGATTCAAAGATTCATAGCTTCTGGTACACGAGGCTCGTCAAGTCTTCGCTATTTCTGCTCGTAGCCGTAAAAACTGGGTCGAAACGGGAGTTTGGCATAAACCTGCGGAAGTTCGCAATTGAACCTTATTCTCTGCATGTCGCTTTGACTCTTCGTCCCCCGCGGAAAATCGCAGCCGTCGTACGATTTTTTTTTCATCCTAAAAATTACAGCAGCGTTTACGATTTAATTCAATAATTTTTATTCGTTTCCAAAAAATTTCATTGCTTCTCGTACGATTTGAAAAATTACGATCAAAGTGCATGCATTTTTTTTTTCCACTCCTTTGTAATGTTCGGAATTTCTATTGAATTTTATTGGCATTTGTCAAAAGGAATTTTCAGCTGGTAAAAATGATCACGATATTTTTATAAATTCCCTTTACAATAATTGCTCAATTATTTTTATTGCAAGGTTTGTAATCGTTTCAAAACATTTTTTTTTTTTAATATTCTGTGTCTGCTTTTTGTAGGTCGACAATTGGACGGTATATGGCACACTGCGATCGTGGCTTACGGTCGTGAATATTTCTTCGGACCCACAGGAATCCAGAGCATAAGGCCAGTGAGTAAATTTGCTCGGAGCTTGAGTAAGAATATGAAAAAAGTTATTTCGGAAACTGAAAAAATTAACCGGATCAGATGTTTCATTCGGAATTTTTTCTTACGAGTCATCGTTTGATGGAAAAATGCGAAACTTTTTCAGCGATTCAACGGAATGTCGAAATTTCAAATTCCCGAGATGGAGAACATTTCATTAATCGATTTTCTTCAAAATTTATTTTCTGGCTTTGTTTTGTTCGCTTTTTAAAATTCTTTGAAAATTTTTACCAGTCGAAATGTTGTTTACGTCGATGGTGGAAAAGTCGAATTATTTTTCTGGAGGGGCAATTTTCAACGGGCAAAGAGAGCGAGAGAGAGAGCGAGAGAGAGAGAGAGAGAGAGAGAGAGAGAAGGATTTAATGTCGTAGTGAGCTGGCGAGGCCATACGATACTCTCAAGTGAAGAGATGAGAGAGCCCTGGCTCCGTGGTGGCTTTGCACCGGACCCATGCACTAAATTTGGTCCGAGGAATACTAAAAATAACGCGTTATACACCCCGAGTCTATCTCTACTCACTCAGAGCGACGGGGGAGTTCTCTCTCTTTCTCTCTTTTCCGCTCTCTCCGTTCCCCGTATACTTTCCCGTCCGGGACTCTCTTCGCGGGCCGAAAGCTGCCCGGTAAGTTTCATTTCTTCCCGTTCGAATATACTGTCCAAAATCCTCGCGGATTACAAAAAAAAAAAACGCCACATAACGAAAGAAAAAAAAAACAACGTGTTTGCGGGGCATCGTCCGATCCTGTTCAGCCGAACTGAAGCTTATTTAAAACTCGTTCGACGTCATCACAATTTTCATTATTTATCCTCACAACAACACTGTGTCGCAATCGCCCAAAAATCACCGTTTCCAATGTAATTTTTATTCTTTTCCACTTGTTTTATTTCTGGAGATAAAGTAAAAATCGCATTTCCGTTTTATTTTATTGTGACTCGAATTGAGGATTTTTTGGAGAAGATTCAAAGTTCGGGAGTGAAGTGTACAGTGGCTCGATTACGAGCGATCGAAAGGACAACAAATATTTTGTCATTCGTTTATTCGTTTCACCACGTCATCGAAAGTTGAATTTTTCGATCTTATATCTGCTTAATTTTATTTTTGTTTGGATATTCTTCAAATGAATGAGCGCCGGTTGTTCGTTTCCCCGTATCTTGAATCTTCGCATTTTAATAATTTTCGTTTTTCATAATCGCGAACTGCACTCACTTCGAGAAAATTTGTCACGCTATAACGTCGCATCGAAAATTGTCTATTCGCATGTGTTTACTCGGGCCAAGTGTTATTAATCAAGAAAGTTTATTTCCGCATTTACAATCGGTGAATATATGGCGCGCGTATGAATCTCGTACTTGCGCACTTTCGAAATTAGATATTTTCGTAGCACACGTACACACTCGAAGCGCAACAGTCTTGAGCTCCAAATTCACGTTTTACGGAATTGAAGAAAAAACTCGTTTCTTTTTGCACTGTTTGTCTTTCTGTGCTTCCTGAACGCTTCCATTTTTTTTTTCTTCAATTTCAGGGTGGTACTATACTCGGCGAACCATTGAGAATCGAAAAACTCGGCGAGACTTTTTTGCCGTATTCGATATTTTTGGAGTACATAAACGGGCTTGGCTCTTCGAAATTTGCGTAAGTGTTTTCGGCGTCTTTCCTTTTTCCGAATAAATTCAATTATAATTTTTTGAACTTAATAATTCATTTGAATTTTTTTTTTGCTCCTTCAATAAAAATTGAAATTTCTGTCCATCAGATCAGGCACTTACAATTTGTTCAAACATAATTGCAACAACTTCTCGGACGAAGTCAACAACTTCCTCGTGGGAAAAGGAATACCGAAATATATTCTCGACCTGCCAGAGGCAATTCTCGCAACGTGCGTATTTCATTTGAGATTTTTGCTTTTATTCTCAAAGGATCAGATTGACCCCAGTGTATATTTTAGATGAATCGTTCATTTTATGATGATTCGAGAAATGAAATAATTGATTGAATCGATGATTTTTCGTTTCAGACCTTTGGGACAACAGTTGGCCCCGTTGATAAACAATTTGACGAGCGGAGCGAGCGCAGGATTCACGGTTGGTCAAAGATTCGTTGAGGCGAGAATCGAGCGAGAAACATCGCCGGAGTATCAATTATTGAACACAGAAATCGAGGAGGTGAGATTGAATTCTTTGGCGTTGGAGGAGAGGCGCAACGTGCTTAACGAGAAATTAGCCAAAAAAGAGCACAAAAAGAAGAAAAAGAAGAAGGAGAAGGAAGAGAAGAAAGAAAAGAAAGAGAAAAAGGAGAAGAAGGAAAAGAGGAGCCGAGAAAGCGGGAGCGAAAGCAACAGCACCGGAACTAGTAATAATTGCTCTGGGATGGCGGACGAAGGTACGTTGAGCGAAGTCCAGCCGAGCAATGGAGATCTCGGAGCTGAGATGTTGCCCTCGGAAAGAGTATTGCAAATGGAAGCCGAGGAGAAACTCGAAATGGAAGAGAAAAAACGACAACGCGATCCACCGATAGTCTTCAAAAATCTAATCGACGTCAGCACTGAATTCGACGCTCTGAGCCGTCTTCTCGAGGGCAAACTCAACGACGCCGAAGTCACGAATCTCGATGAATTGCGACAATACGTCTTGGAAAACGAAGGCTCCTGGGCGCTCGGTGATAACTTCCTTAATTTCATCGGTAAACAACATTTTTCCAATTTACCGCAAAAACCAATTTTTTCATGTCCAAAAAACGTTTCTTCTTGCTTGCAATTTCCAGCCTTTTTTCAATTGATACGATAGAAAAGTTTTTAATTAAACTCTCCGGGGTTTTTTCAGTTTTTTTTTTTTTTTTTTTTTTTTTTGAAATATTACAAAATACCTCAAAACAGGTTCATTGACACAAATCCAAAAATATTAGATTTTTAGGTAAATTATGATTTGATAAGATTAAAACGTCCACCCTACGATTTATAGGTCGAATTTTGTACGACAAATCCTTGGAGACGGAAATCAGACTCAAACTTCTCAATATTCTATCCGTTGCTGCGTTGAAGGACGATGTTATCCTTTTGTTGCATCAAGACAGACGCGAACACACATTGATGAACTTTGCATTTGACATCGATCGTCATCCGAGCGAAGAACAATTGGCCCTCGCACAGTTTGTAAGTTGCACATATTTTCAAATACAATTTTCTCTATTTCCCCCTTTTTTTTGGCTACTTCTCCGAGAAACGGAGGCAGATTTTCTTAATTATTAAATCACGAAAAGAATTTCGATCTTCATTATCATAAAAAGAAAACGTCCTCGACGGAGCAATACCGAGTAAATCCTTTGAGAATAATTACGATAAAGTACAAAGACCATAAATTTTGATAAAATATACATTTCAGACGGTATAACGAAAAATATTTTTCAACAACAAACATTGTTTTTACAGATGGCTAATATGTTCGAGAATCTTAGCAGCTCCGAATGGTTGCTTTACATATCCGAGTGGCAACATAATAATCAAAGCATCAGTAACATCAGAGTAACAACCAAAGTTGCTGTACATTCTTTACTTTCGGATTCGCCGGATCTCTCGTCCCGGGGCGCCGCCATAATCCACAACCTTGCCTGCAAGGAGGTAAAAACTGTGGTCTGTATCCCTTCGAACGCTTCGGTCTCTACCTTCACATCGTTATCATGTTTTTGTTTTTCTCTTAATTCATCGCACGTAACACGCTCGATATTTGAGGATCTCTCGAAGCTACACTCAATGTTTATTTCCTCATCGCCGATAACTTAATATTCAACGAGAGAAATAACTGAAAAAAAAAAAATTGAAAGCTCCAAAAAATGTGAAACGTCGTTTGGAATCTCGACTCATTCATTTCGACGAAAAAATGGCTGATTCTATTTTTAGAAGTAATTAACGTTTTGACACTTTTCGGTCTGTTCATCCCGGTACATGAGTCACTGTCTAAATATGCAGACTATGAATAAGTCACACTTCAGAGCGACGGATTGGGGAATAGAGAGGATTGTAACGTCCGAATGAATCCAGGAGCAAACGACCGTTCACCTAACAATCCGTTAACGAAATAAAATCCACGTGTTTTATTTTTAACTTTTTCCAATTTATTTTCTCAACAATCATCCAGCAGAGACGGAGATTGAAATTTTATTCGATCTATACGTGGACTGTTTGGCGGTTGAGAAAAATTAAATTGTCAGAAATAATTCTGGAAAAATAGAGAAAAATATATTTCTCATTTATTTTTCGTTTAGCTGTTGGACAAGATTTTCTCTTGGATCCAATGAGCTCGCGAACGATGTAACTTGGTGTAGCTTTATCCTAACAGAAGTGCTGCCTTCCAAAACAAAAAAAAAACGAGCAAACAACAAAAGGAAACATTAGGTTTTCATTAATATTCGAATGCGGGATTAAAAATGTAAATATTTTGTTTTTTCGTGTCGAACTCGATGAAAGTTTGCATCGAAATTTCCAATAGCTCAATGTGTGTATGGCTTTCAAGATTGCTCGCTTCCCGAAGGACCATCGAAGATAAAAATCCTTGAGAATCTTGATTCACGAGTTTTCCGAGTGAATTTTAAAAACGCATTTGTATTCGATCGTTGTTCGATAAGCGAGAGTTCTCTACGACTCGATTCTAACCATACGAACGGATTCTTTTGTACTTGGGATATTTTGAACAATTTTTTTCAGAAAATGAACAAAAGCAAAAAGCTCCGCCAGCTTTTACCGAAAGGCAGCATTTCTAAGGTACCTGTCCAAAGTATTACCTTATAATTTCATTCAAAACGAAACAACAAACCGAAATTTCTAACAAAGAGAGCAAATCGAACTCTGTCGTGGTAAAAAAAAAAAAGCTAGTTGATCCAACAATTAAAAGCATTAACAAAAGGTACGTAGCAGCGAGAGAATTTTCTTATTTTTCAATGCAAAGGAAGGAATCTACGTAAATGAACGAACGGTCGAGACCAAAGGCGAAATAATTTTCCATTGAAAAAAAAAAGAAGAAAGTAGCGCGAGACGAAAAACTCGTTTCTCGATTTTCCCGATTGATGGTGAATTTAAATCGCAGGTTTTCGATGACGTCGCCGTCGAATTGACAATGGCGTTGCTCCAGTTCTTCAACGGCAGTCCACCCGAGGAACAACTTTACGCGTGTATGAAAGCGCTCGCAAGATTCACTCAAATCAGCGGTCAAGAAGTGCCGCAACTTGTGCAAATGATCGGTCCGGAGCCCAACAAGTTTCGAGGCACATCGCCGAGAATCGATGAGCTCATCGACCAGATCAACAAAAAATTACGTTAAAATTCTCCACTTTTTTAAACCACCGCACTTTTTTCTCCAAAACCAGCCGCGTCGTTCGAGTATCTCGAGTTAACGCAGAAATCCCTTCCACGATATTCCTCCTCGGACACCACCCGTGGGTCTGTGTGACCCAGAAGAACTGCTCTTTCCAATACTAGTCAAAATAAGACGCCAATTTGATAAATTCCCTTACTCAATCGACATGCTGAATCCTGCGAAAAAAAAAATCACGTCATAATTGTTATTTAACTTATTCCTTCCGGACGTAAAGCCAAAGAATTGTTTTTATACAACAAAAAAAAATCATATCTTCATAAATTCGTCGCGTAAAAACCCAAGCGTGGTGTTCAGGGTCGACTCTGGAGTCTCGAATCGAAGGAACCATAGAAAATCGCTTTTGATATTACAAGAAGTACGATTATTTACTTCCTAGTGAAATTCGTGTTTGAACGAAACAAGATATAAAGATTTTTTTCACGTTTTTAGAACTCGTAGAGCGTTTTTAATGATACTTTATGGGAGTATAACTGTTTAAAGTGTTTAGAGGGTTAAGCATAGCGTCGAAGAAGCGTTTTTTTTCATTTTAAGCAAAAGTCCAAAATTATAAATTACTATTTGCTCCCTAATATTTCTTCCTCTGTCGAAGAGTCAAAAAAAAAAAGTACTAATTTCCAAACTAATGATCATGTTGCGTAAGATCTTAGAATTTATCGGAGACAACGATATTGAATAATTTATTTTGAAAACATAACAATGAAAAAAATACTGAAAAAAATAATTCGTCGCGGTCAACAGCACGACGAGGAATTTCAATAAATCTCAACAATGTGAGAAAATTTGTTATTTTTGCTTTTACAAATGCACGTTACTCCAGGCGACACGTGCTTTTTCGTCAGTTGTACATAAAAATAAGAAGTTAATTGATTTTTAACGATGATTCTCGAATCTGTTAATTTCCGAACGATTTCAAGTCGTTTTTTTTTTTTGTTAATCTCGTTTTTTTCCCCTGTTCAATGAAACGGTAACGTGGTTCGAGTCAAGTCAATAAAACAATCATGTAAAGTTAAAATTACGACCGCCTGAGTAGCAAACGTTTCTTATCTGTTTCCGACAATGAATTATTGCCCTCGTTTGGCCTTAGAGAAGAAAAAAAAAGGCCAAGTTTTTTCTTTCTAGCGAGGGGAAGAGGAAAAATTACATTTTTTTGTCCTACTTTTCGCTTTACACCAGGAAAGCACAGAAAAACGGATGCGATTGAGAGCAACAAAAATAAAAATAATGCATTTTGCTCGTAATAATTAATACACACTAAATATTCGATATTTCAAATATTCGATCGAAAGGTCGATAAGCCCAATATCCACGCAGTATATGTACAAATAATGTAACAAATTTTGAACGCATTATTGTTCCACGAGAAAAGAGCAGTGATAGCGATGTAACTATGATACAATAATTACAAAAACCAAAAACCAGCTGGAATAATTTATTTTATTTCGCATTTAAGGTTTCGTTCGTTAAAAGTTCAAAAAAATATTAAAAAATGATCGTTATCGTCGTCGTTACCGTTTGAAATGATGGGAAAACTTATAATTTCGTCAAGTACAAATTTAGTTTTGACTTTAAAGCCATTGAAGTCTTTTTTTAGCTCAATTTTAAGTTTTCAATTTTTTAAAAATTAGACTAATTTAAGCTTCTCGTTAAGATTTGCTATTGCGATTTAAACTATTGTATGTTATCCTACCAGCAGTGTTTCTCGGTGCCTCAGGGAATCTTATCTCGATATGTAAACGAGAATTTTTACGGTGAGATTTCAAGAACATTGTCTTGGTGGCATCGTAATATTTCTTCAATAATCACGAAAAGAGACAGCACTCGAGAATCTCCGGTTGTGACACGATTATTGCTTGGAGATTGCACCGGAGAAAGGTCTCGGAAGGGCGTTGAAAAACAAAACGTTTTTTTGTTTTTTGTTTTTGTTTTTTTTTTTTTTTCACGAATAGAAGAAAAAAGCAACAATAATCTCGACAATTTCCTTATCGTTTTATCTTCTCTTATCGTTTTTAATATAATCGTGTTCAAAACTCGGTTCAACACTAAATTTGAATACAAAATTTCAACTAAATTATTATTGCACATCATTCCCGCGATCGCATTGTTACTCGGTGCAATCCCAAAGTAGATTTAGAGAAGCAAAAAAAAAGCAGTAAGTTCCATGTCGTCGAGAGTGTGTGATAATTACCATAATTAATACGTTCCTCAAATTTTCAATAACGAAGAATTTAATCCTTTGAAAATATATTTTAAATAAATAGTGACGACTATCGCGATTGAGAATGGAGGAGAGAAGAAATTTCAAGAGGACGAAACGGAAGGAAAAGTGCTCAGAGTCAACAATGAACCACAAAAGTGGCTTAAAAAATACGTACCCATCGTTCGATGGCTGCCACAATATTCCAAATTTTATGCTGTCTCCGATCTCATCGCGGGCATCACTCTTGGACTCACCATGATACCACAGAGCATCGCATATGCTTCCCTCGCTGGACTGACAGCACAGGTAAACAGACGAAACAATATTTACGGATACTTATCAAGTTTTTTTGGTCTTTTAAGAGTTTTTTTTTGCTTCAATATTCACATTCGATTTCAGAATAAAAACACTTGGAATTTCACTGAAAAAAATGCAGAAAAAAAATTACTTGCGGGCAACAACCCAGACAGTTATTCCATTCGTTCATAATTACTTGAAAGATCCATTTTTGTATGAAATAGTAAAGTTTGGTTCCAATTTATAAAAATACTATGATTTGTACAATTTTAATTTGGTAAGAAATCGAATGGTTCATGTAAATTGACTTTTGACTGTGACAAAATGTCCTGTCCGAAATTTATTCGCCTTTGTTTTTTCGAATCGATTGGAATTTTCTTAGGAAACTTGAGAATTTATATTTGCATACATTTTTTTTGTTGTTGCAGTATGGATTGTATTCGTCGTTCATTGGCGGTTTTATTTACATTTTCTTCGGGACGATAAAAGAAGTCTCGATCGGTTCGACGTCTCTCATGGCACTAGTAACGATATCTTGTACGAGAGACCTGCCGATCGATTTCGTAATTCTCCTCACATTCGTCACCGGTCTTGTCCAACTTCTTATGGGACTTTTAAATCTCGGATTCCTCGTCGATTTTATCTCGATGCCTGTTACATCGGGTTTCACATCGGCGACATCGATTATCATAATAGCTTCCCAGCTGCGTGGACTTTTTGGATTGAGTTATAAATCTGGAAACGCTGTCGACACGATAATCAAACTTTTCGAACATATCAGTGACGTAAGAGTCGCGGATACCGTTCTCGGCTTCGTCTGCATATTTTTTTTGCTTTCCTTCAGGGTGAGTTTTGACTGAAATGATTATTAAGTTTGTCCGACGAGAAAATTGGAAAATTTCATTTTGTGCACATAAATGACAGAATTTTGGCAAATCGTTCATTACGACAAAGATAATTGGAGAGAAAAAAATTCAATTTTACAAAAAACTATGAAAAATTGTGGCATTTCAGAAACTGAAGGATTTCGATTGTTCGCGTTTGAAAGGAAATTCAGGCGATCATAAAATCGGATTAATATTGGAAAAAACTCTTTGGATTTTGTCAATCGGTAGAAACGCCTTGGTTGTTTTTACAGCTTCGTTCATAGCGTTTCATTTGCAAAACGATGTTGGGACAACGCCTTTTCGCACCGCCGGAAATGTTGTATCGGGATTGCCAAACTTGAGTTTACCTACTTTTTCGGCTCAAGTTGGGAATCAAACTTACACTCTCGTCGACATGTGTCGCCATTTGGGATCCGGGATGATTATTGTTCCGCTCGTTGGTGTATTGACCAATGTTGCGATCGCCAAAGCTTTTGGTAAGTTGTTTCAATTTTTTTCAGCCAAAATTCCTTCGCTTTTTGAAAGAGAACGAAATACGTTTAGTTCGGGTCTTTCAGACCCAGTGTCGACGATTATTTGACATTTGACATTAATTTTGTTCTTTTATTTTGTCTCGTTAAGTTCACGACTCTCCGGTTCAAGCCAGCCAGGAAATGTTGACACTAGGATTATGCAATTTGGCCGGAAGTTTAATATCGTCGATGCCCACCTGCGGTGCTTTTACCCGCAGCGCAGTCAGCAGTGCAAGTGGAATTCAAACCCCGCTCGCTGGACTTTACTCCGGTAAAAATTTAGATTCTTCAACAGTCAAAAAAAAAAAACAAACGGAAATACATTCTTGAAATTTGAGTAACTAATTCAATTTTGCTCTTTTTCATAATGAATGCATTTTAACGTATTACTATTCACAAAACTACTTTATTTAGGATTCTTTCAATATTTTGTACAAACGTTCTTGGCACCAAAACTAACAGTTTTCTCCTGTGAAGAAAATTTTTTTGACGTTTTAGAATTTGAGATATTTAATTTCCATTTTTTAAATTTTTTCCATCTAAACGCGTGTAAATTCAAGTCACGTTTCATTAAAAAGTTGCAAGAAAAAAAAACAAAAGAAACGCGACTTCAATTTACACGCGTTTAGATGGGAAAAATAAAAAATTGAAAATTAAATATCTCGAATTCTAAACGTCAGAAAATTTTCCTTCATAGGAGAAAACTGTTAGTTTTGGTGCCAAGAACGTTTATACAAAATTTTGAAAGAACCCTAAATAAAGTCGTTTTAGGATAATAAAAGTTTAAGGTAAAATAGCTGCTCCGTACTAGACACTTGAGCGTCGAATTTTCAGTATTTTATTGGTTTTTTTTTCTATTTCAGGGACGTTGGCTCTCTTAGCTTTGAGCTTTTTGACTCCTTATTTCGGTTTTATTCCGAAAGCATCTCTCGCAGCTGTTCTCATTTGTGCTGTGATATTTTTAGTGGATCTGAATATTTTTAAGTTTTTGTGGAACGGATCTAGTGAGTATATGTCCCATTTTTTCTTTGAAAAATTTTATTCTCAAAAGTTTTACTTTTCTTAAAAAAAAAAATTCCCTCGCTTTCTGCTATTTTTTCTCGTCATTTCAAAGATTTCATTATTTTCGTAGGACGAGATGCGTTCACAGCGATCGTTACATTCTCTGTCTGTATCGTATTCGACGTTGAAATGGGACTTTTTGCTGGCACGCTCCTGAACGCATTGTTCCTCTTGTATTTGTCGGCAAGACCGAGGATTGAAATATCACACCGAAGAGTACGTCCAAACTTGTTTGAAATTTTAAAAACACGAGGATTAACGATGCGACGGAGAAAATTGGAAAAGAAATTAATAAATCATTTCTTTTTCATAGACTATTTTGGGAGACAAGTATTTACTAGTCCAACCGGATATTGGATTATTTTATCCAGCCATCGACTATCTCAACATGAAGATAACGAAAGTTGCTGGTGAATTTGAAATTCCTGTTGTCGTGGATTTCGAGAGACTCCAGGGAATCGACTACACTGCTGTCAAAGTAAAACGAATTGAAATTATCCTGAAAATCCGTTTTACCGAAATTATATAAATTTCAATGAATATATAAAAATTTCGGTCGCTTGTTCATCTTTCAAAATTCAAGATTTTTGATATTCACATTTTTTTTTTTAGGGTATCGAACGACTTTTGAAAACATTCGAAGGAAAAGAGGGAAAAATATTTTTTGTCAATGTCAGCACGAACGTGAGGTTGACTATCAACGCTCTGTGCAATAACCGCAACAATTTTTCGACTATCGACTGCGAAGCTTCACTGGTCGATATTTTAGGTGAGCGAATGGATAATTTTTTCCAATGCAATAATTTTTATTCACAAATGCAACGAATGTCATAGAATTTTCTAAGGAAAGGAATGAATTTATTAAATGACAGAATCTCAGCTCACTAAATGCCCCACCGAACCAATAATTTCACTGACAGCGGAAAATGGAAAGGAGTTTGGAAAAAACGGTGAAATGACAGAACCGAAAGCCTCGGATCCTCTGGAACTCGAATCTCTTCTCGTTGATGATAAAAAAGATTCTGAAAACAACGAAAACACCTCGACCTTACAATAAACCGTCGATACAAAATATTGTGCTTCATAGATCAGCTTGAAAATTCTAGAAATCACATTATACCACGATCTTCTGAAAATCGGCGCTGAACTCGGTTCAAATTGCTATGAAAATAAAATTTTGTATTTATCACAAAACTTGTTGCTCATTTATTCCTTTTTCACGGCGAGAAACCTTCACTAATTGATTGGCGAATGTTCAACGTTAGTAAAATAAAAATAAAAACTTTGAAAGACGGTGCATTGTTTGAAATTGGAAATTTTGAATGAAATTTCCCGATAGAGGCGCAAACTTAGCAAACATGGTGGAGACGCATGCGCGAAAAGGTCTGCATGCGCCGATGCGCTCCCTGGTCCGTTCTTCGAAAAGCGTAAAACGGTACGGGAGCGCCATCAGGCGGTAACCTCTGGAAACTGCGTGCCAAGCAATGGAGGCTCATTTTCGATAAAATTCCGTGGCTGGTACGTAATGTGTTTTTGAGAGTGTTTAAAGTGGATTTTATCGTGTGATAGTGAGACTTTCCTCGACTGTGAACGCCGTTCAACGCATAGACGTAGGTGAGTCGATAAATTACAATGTTGTTTCGTTGATAAGCGTCTAGGTAAGGCATTACGGCGATTCCCGATTCGGTGGGGATTAAAAAATATAAATATAAACTATATATACATGTATATACGTTTGTTCCAATGTATATATCAATGTACACATACATATAAACCCATACGTATGTACGTATACATGCGTCGATGCGTAAAGTCGCACAATCGTCCAGAAGGCGTGCGAGACCGGGAAACACACGTAAATAAAGCGTGTGTGTTGAGTACGAATGCTCGCGTGAAAAGAACAAATCTACTTTGCGATTACTTCCTTTTTCCTCTGAAAGCGTCGCGATCACGACGCACTTGAATGACGATCGAGGAGAACGTGAAAAATAATAAAATTTAATTTTTTGCCAAGATAGCTGCCATATTGGCACCGTCTCAGCAGTCCAAGTTTTTATATACAGACGAGCGTTAGAAGCGACCAAGAGAAAGAGAACCAGAGGGGAGAAAAAAGACACACAAAGATTCACGCGTCGATAATTTTTCAGGTGCCTTTCGTAACGTTCTGCCTTCGGTATACTTTCCAATTTCAAAGCTTTCCACGAGTGCTTTTTTTATTACTTGGGAATCATACGAATTTAATGACGTACGAATTATAACAATGTACAAGTTGTTGAAATAGATGTTCATTTTCGCACACTGTATCCTATATTTCAAGGTATTTATAAGTATACATATATATATATATGTATGAATGTATGTTTATGTACGGAGTGCAAGAACGCGGCTAATTCAAAAGGGGTTATCCGTGTGTACGGTAAACGTTGGTCAGCGAATTGTTGCGTGTGCACACGACCCTAAAGCTCGCGGACCCGTCTCTTCGCGACGTTCGCTCGAGTCGATTGACGTTTTTTTTTCTTACATTATAATTCATCCTTCGATGCACATTCCTTAGGAAAGTTTCGATCGAGAACTTTGAATGACGTCCGCAGAGAGTCGAGTCGAAGAATACACAAATATATTTCAATGAAATTTGTCTCTTAATTTTTCTCATATACGGTGATCCTCGCGCTTTTCCGGGTTTCCCGGCTAGCTGAGACTTTTCAATTAAAAAATCAGCAATTTCAACCCCGAGAAAAAAGTTTGTCGTATTCTTTTCTTCCGCATTTCGCTCTGGATGTTAAACCTCAGAATTGGAGCTGTGACTTTTGCGACACCCCCTAAAAATTCGGTTCGCTGTCAGTCAAAAATGGTAACGGTACGTATACGGAAAAAAATCCAGTGCCCTTGACATTTGGATTTCGTCGTGCTTACGGGCAGGCGAGAGGGTCGCTTAGGTCTATTAAAAACTTTCGAAACAAACGGTTAAGCAAAAAATACGATAACATTTTTGTAATGACGTGAAATTCTAATTGACAAGTTTTTTGATTGATGGAAATTACCAACACAGAAATACAGACTTTTTCAGATAACGAGCAGAATACTGAAAGCTCATCTAGACTTTTGCAATCACATGAAATACTAGACTGTGCTTGTGGATATTATTACGTTTTATTCTATATCCATATGCAAACAGAAAATATACACGTATGTGCATTGTGGGAGTGTCTCAGGAATGTGGTCACGCTGCCTGCGTTTACTTCTCTTTTCTCGTTCTCGTGTCTCTCGCAAAATCTCTGAGTCGGGGTTGCAGCCAGCAGCAGCGCTCTCTCGTACGTGTACCTGGACTCTCTATACTTGGCGGGAAAAATTCTCGTTCCTTACACCCAACCAGCAAAACAATGACGAATGAAAAAAAAATAGAAATTGTCAAAATAATATCGTCGTTTAATTACTTGCATTAAAGATTCTCCAAGTAATTAACCTTCGAGCCGAGCATATCCGAAAGATTTATTGACCTCCCACACATAAATGATAGAGTTTTCTAGGCAAACATCTCTAAAAACGCGACAACGAATAATTTCTTTCATCGCGTTAATAATAGTTTCGATTTATTCTTTGAAGGCAAATTTTAAATTGAAGTTTATATGGTTGAATGAAAAAAATGAGTTGATCTATCACTGGAGCGATCGAAACTCGTCAATTAGCGTATGAATCGAATTAATGTATGGAGACAGGGCGAGAATAATGCGGCAGAGTTATAATCTTATTTTCACGCTCGGTTGATCGGTGAATAGCATGTGGACGCTGCCAGAAGTATAAAGTGGCATGCACATAAAAATAAAAATTTGTATATAGTATATATGTGTATTATATATACACACATAAACTCCGGTTTCGTAATAAACATATACCGGTATAAAGTAGCTGGAAAAAGGGGGGGTCGACCTTGCCCCGCAACTGGTCGACTGCTTGTTGCCAAGCTACATCGGTATACATAGGTTTGCTCTTTTTTCACTTATTGTTAGTATATGCCATAACTATATTTATATATAGAGAACAACGTATATGTCGCACTGAAGTATACTACGTCCTCATGAGACGTTTGTATACATAGAGAGGAACGCAGTGATACAAACGTATCGATATTTATGAACGTATACATATGAGACTATACAGGGTGTCCGAAAAGTGAGGGCTGAAAATTAAGCCAATAATTAGTTGATGCAATTCTGAATCGAAAAGTCCTCAGGCATTTTACTCTCCGAGCATTCCTTAAGGGGTTAAATTACTCGAGAGTGAAAACAAAAAAAATCGGCATGTTTTGGGAATTTGTCTCAACGACGTTAGGGAAGTATTAGAAATTCTGTGAATCATTTCGTTTTGCATTTTCGAGGGATTTATATCCGCAGGGAGGAGGAAAACTGTTGATTCTTTGTGGGAGGAAAATGGCAAGGATCAGCTTTATAATTTATTTCCACCAGCTCCTATTGGCTGTCACCGGTTAATCGATAGTTTGGTAATTGTCGGTCACAGAGCAAGCACGTACTTTCCGCTTAAGAATCAGCCCAGCTGGCTGTCTTCCTTATTTTCAGCGTAATTTTTTTCACATCCTGTATATTGACACGAAAATGAATGTATTCGCAATTGTACAGTCTGCATGTTTATGTACATATGTAAATAGGAGCTTTGCACTATATGTACAGTACACACGAAACGAAGAAGAAGTTGGCCGTGGATGTACGAGATTAAGGGAGGAGAGAAGGGGCACAAATAGTACATGCTATGCGAGAGCTTTGCGAACTTGTGCACGTGAAGTTTATGTGCGCACGTCACTTCGAGTCTCGACTACACCAATACTACACGAAAGTGACTCTTGACACAGGAATGGAAGACAAAACTATAGCGACGATCTTGTCCGCTCTCATCTCGCTCTCTCCCTCTTTCCATCATGCTCTATCTTTGTGTATTGCGACGCACAAACAGCGAAGCAAAATTGCGTCTCCCCGAGAGCTTCGAGTTTACCTGATTTGTCTCGCCATCTCTGTTCGAGCTTCTTCCACGTAAAGACGCTGCTTAACCGACTGTCAATGTTTCTCTTGATAAATCAAGGCGCTCACGAAGCTTTATGGCGAATAATTATAATTTATTAAAATGCACGATGTAAATCACTTTGCTTTCGATCGGGTGGTGATAGGAATGTAGACGAAAAGCATAAACTGCATGCTTGACAATGCTTCTTTATCCTTTGACGGTTTTTTCCTTTTTTTTTCCACCATTGCAACGTTTCTGTACCTTCTGAATTTTGCACAGCTCAAAATTTTCGTTTCGGGCCTCATCGCAGAAGCTTGCACAATCGATAAACCCCATGAAAGAAAAAAAAACTTAACCCAGTGATGTTCCTCGGGACTAGACATTTCTTGCAAAATCGCATCGAAGACGGAATATGTTTTTTCTTCATTTTTTTTCATTGAAAGAAATTGAAGAAAAAAGATAAACCGATGCTCGCGATGCGTGTCGCTATTGATCGCGTGACACTGCACTCGCTGTAGTGTGCGGTGGTGTATTCCATGTACGTTTATTCTACTCGTGTCGAGTCGTGCATCCATCGGATCGAGTTTACCAAAGAACTTTGTACTTTGAAGCAAGTGCACGTTAAAAGCGTGCGGGTCTGGATCCTCGAAAGTACGAAAAACTACGTGTTTTCTACATTAAATATTTGAAATGTTTTGTTGAAGGTTCGGTGAACACAGGCCTTGAAATTTCGAAGAGAAATGTCCCGGGACATTTTTCTCCTCGACGATCCCTTGACGATTTATCGATCGAATTAAAAAATCATGATCGAGACTTTTTGATTAATTATCTATAGAACTATCGGTCGTTGAGAAAAATGACTAAGGACTTTCTTCATCGGATTCTCGTGATTCATCTACTTTCTAAATTTGAAGCGTGACTTTTAGGACACCCTGTATATTTACACTTACATATACGTGATTCTACCAGCAGCAACGAAGTTGCAAACGATCTGATCGATATAGGGTACCATACGAGCTGCATGGACTGAACTGTGCACTCCCTTTACTGACTTCCGCTTCGTTTTCTCTCTCTCTCTCTCTCTTTCGTTGCGTAACTTCCGTGAAAACATCGTGTTGTAGTTGAACACTAGGAACGACATTACTCATTTTGTCTCAGGACAAAAAATGGGATTTCCACTCAATCCCTCCGAGCGAATGAAAACAAACAAATTAATCAACAAATGAAATTTCTCAATTTTTGATGAATGTTGTTTTATACGGCTCCTGTACGGAGCTGCGTAATTATTGTCCCATTACCGAAAGGTCAAAGTCACGTTATACAAATACCCCATGCTGTGTACGCGACGCGTACGATGTATAAATGTAACGTCGCACTCTCGATCCCCTATCAGGCAATTAACGTTCCCTCCGTTGGATCAAGCTGGGCGAACCGCTAATTGATAGCTAATAAATACGGACGAGTACCCAATAATGTAGGACACATTTAACTGGCCTATAACTCATACAATGCGAATTCGCAAGTCATCTATTTTCATTTGTCAATTTAGCTCTATTAGTGTTTTCCGATAATCTCTCAACGGAGCACGAAGAGAATTGAAATCGAAAAATTACCATTAGAGATTGAAATCCAGGGATGACCTTCAATTTCTGAAAATTTTTACTGTCCAAAGTGTAATTATGCCGATTAATTAGAATGGTAAAAATCTAATGTGTTTCCTCGAAACTGCGGATGAGGAGTTGTCCATGAATGCGATGAGAATTGACAGAAATGATACGATGCCATTTGGATAATTTCGATGACGAAATTCCTTCGGTTTTACTGTTCTTCATCGCGTGTAATTATTTTTCCAAGAATAATCGATAATTATTCATCGGGATAATTTGAAAACATCGACAACGCGATGGACAAAGTTTCGCTTCGATGCAAGAGGATTAGGCGCACAGATTCCTATGGATCACAGCGTCAAACGATGGAAACAGCGTGGGCGAGAGAGCTTCGTAAAGAGGCATTACGAGTATCGAAAGAGGTGATGAGGTAATGTGGTGGAAAAATAGAGCATAGGTGGATGGTGCGATACTGAAAGAAAAAACGAGGTTGTTGCCGAGGCTGCGAATAGTTGAACCGCCATATTTTCTTCTCCAATGTTTATGAATGTGAATAATTTTCGAGAAAAAAAAACGATTTTTAAAACTGAAAAACAATAGCACAACCGAGAGCGAGCTAAAGAAACAGATAAGAATCGTTCCACATTTCACGAATGCATACACACGTTTTCTTCCATTTCGGAACTACTTCAGAACGAAAAATTGAAAAAAAATAAGTAAGCTGAATTTTCTATCGTTCCAATAAACGATTCACGTCTTAAATTACAATTATTCCAATTTTCTTCATTCAGTAATAAAAATATGATTGCTGAGCTATTTTCTTCGAGTTGTTCTCGATTCGGGGGTACCCAGAAGCTCGCGCGAACGAGACCGCGAAACGCAGGTAAAGAGCAGGACAGAGAGATAAGTGCAAAAAAAGTTGGAAAAAAAAAAAAAAAAACTACAAAGAGCATGTATTATAGCTTCGAAACGAAGACAAACCGCGGGCGGCGTTAGTGTCGCAGAGAGTCGTAGTAGGGTAGAAGAGCGCCGGAGAGAACAGCGGCGTCGCGACGTCGGTACAGCACGTCGACGACTAGACCCGCTCGACACGTACTGTGGCTATATAGTTCTCTCAGATCAATAATTTCCGATATGGTCTTGAACGGAGCTCCGAGAGCTCCGGAGCTCAACGCAATCACGAGGAGACTCTCTGTTCCCCGCGACTCTTTTTAATACAAACACACATTCCATTATATCGTATATTCACAGGCACGAATATAATAATAAGACCGGAATAGATTTAGAAAGAGCTTTGAGAATTCCCTCGACGACAGAATCGAGAAACCAATAAATCGTTCTTCTCTTGAGAATTTGATGAAATTGAATTTTATTGAGGTGCGAATCGAAACTATAGAAAGCTCGTAAAAATACGATCTTACGACCTAACCTACAAATTTACGACCAGGTCTCTCGTCCCTGTTATTGATGTGGCTCTATCACGTATTTTTCTTATCTCTTATGCGCCCCCTATCGAAACCTGTTTTGAACTTGTCGTTTGACACGATAACCGCGTATCTTCAGGGAATCGGCGAATTCAATTGGATGGAAAAAAACGTGATGCATTTCAAGCTCTCTATCCGTTGCATTCTTTTTAAATGTAACGTGCAATCGTGTGTGTTTCCGATGTTGAAAATTCATGACAAGAAATTTCAAGTTGATCATTTTTATTCAATTCCAAGTTTGTATTTTGATTAACATAGGGCATCATTTTTTGGAGCTTCATATTGTATGCATTTATCGATAAAAGGTATTCTCGCGATGACGCTAAACACCAACGGAGGGTAACCTGAAACGCGAACGAAGCGTTTCGTTCTTCCAAAAAATAATGTTGAAATATGGACTCGAAATAAAGAAAGATAACTAGATTTTGTACTGAGGAGCTGTCTCGATAAAACGATGCACTATTCAGAGAACGGCAATAATAAAAAATTGAGGTAAACACTCGGGCTCGAAAAAAGATATTGAAAATTTTTGAAATCATTCCAGAATGGAAAGAATATTCTCATGAACCTTCTTCAGGAAATTATGATTTTCTGTGAAGTTTTAAGTTGTCTGAATTGTTGATACTAATACACGTAATAATATAATCCCTGGGAGGGTCGAGAACGAATGAAGAGACGTGAACGTGGCAGAGCGCCGACAACGTTGGTGTGGTGCGCCGATGGCTCCGTCCCCCGCTCCGCTCCTTCCGCTACAACAAAAAGCAAATGCGATGGTGCTGCCACTCTCGGCTTCTTGCGCGGTTGTGCTCGTACTATAATACGATACGAGGTTCGCGAAAGAGAAAGAGAAGGGCGAAAGAGCGTGGCGAGAGGGGGCGAGGAGGGGGGAGAACGAGAGAGAGATAGCGATGAGCCGCGTACACGATGATGGGCTGACGGGGAGAAAGAGAGACAGCGCGAGCGAGAGAGGGGGGAGGAGGAACGCTCACGAGAATAGCACACCACAGTGAGGCTAGCGCGCGAGCGTACGCTTCGCCTATTCCGCGCTAGCGAAATAGCTCCGTACAGACTGTCCGTGTTCTTCGAGGGCTCGAAGCGTAAGTTTTTCTGTGTTCCATCTGGCCCATTTTATTGTTTGTCTAACGGGAAAACGAAAGCCATCAATATTGAGAAACCAAAAAAGTTGCTTCGTAAAAAAAAAACGGATGAGAAACGAAAAACGAGTCAGAAAAAGCGAACAGTGTGGTGTACGCGCGCGCGCGCGCGCCTATAGGAACGACAGAAAAAAAACGTCTTCGAGAATCCCGCGTCGTTCATTCCCGAAAACGGTGTAACGTTACTCCCGTGTTTTGTCCCTCTATCTCCCCTTCTGTTTTCACTCACTTTTTCGATTGGCGAAAGAGCCAAACTCCTGCGACTCGAGTCTTCCGAGTTACGAGAGTGTGAGAAGAATATTTTTTTTTTTTAAACTTTGAAATAAATTGCCAACATTTCCAGAATCAATTCGAATCTTGTGTTCCAGTATATTCAAAATAACTCAGGAAATTTCCTTTCTCGGTCTCTTTCACTTCTTATTTCCTTGCTGACTCTCTTACTCTTCGTCTCTCCTGTGAGAACCGTTCGACAACGTAATGAGCGACGCGGTTGCAGGAGCACAGTGCTGTGTGTCCCCCATGGAAGATTGTATGATTAATCGTGAAATAGTTTTTAAATATACCACGTATATATGCCTATATACGTAATAGCGTGCGTGCGTGTGTGTGCGTGCGCGTGAAAAAGTTGAAACTGCGACGAACAATAAACCTCGTCCGTGTTTGGTTAGAGGATCGGGTTTTTTTAGCATCCCACGAATGCACTTCGGGCGCCGTCGTTATCTAACTTTCCTCTATACGTTTCTATTTAAATTGCATTCTCTTTTTATCAAGCTCCCCGTTCTGTTTGCTTTTTATTTGTTTCTTTAAAATACTACGCGTCTCTGCGAGCCAGAAAGTGTTCCGGCAAAAAATGGCGCAAGGGAAAGGCCGATCCAGGGATTTTATTTGTAACACCCAACATCTATGACTCTTTAGCGCCCGTTCTCGTGCACATGAGATTTTTGTCTCGGGCTACGTCGGGTGTGCGCGTTTTTCTGTTTCTCTCTTGCGATATTTTTTTTTGTTACGTCCATACGTGTGCATGCGTGCGTGTGAGACGAAGAGAGATGGAGAGAAACTCACCGGGCGAGAGACACGATTGCGCGATTATTAATCTGTTCGTGCGATCATCGTGGCCCGATTCCGTTACATTTTTTTCCTCTCATTCGCGCATCTTTTCGCCTTCTCAACGCCGCTGCTACTCCGTTTGCGCTCCAATGTGTTCTGCAGCTCCAAATCGTGTTGGCTGACCTTTCGAAATACCTAAACGCGCGTGACGAAGCACGAGAAGATCGTTCAGACGAGAAGGGGGAGAAAGGGGGCGCGACGTTCGCCAACTATCGTACATTAAATTGTACGAAACTGTGAAGCCTTCGTAAATACTTACGAAGGAGGAATTTATCTTTTCCCCGTTGGAATAGCATGCCTGCCATGCAAATCTTACTCTCATCCACAGTAATGTGTTTTTCTGTCTAGTCTACGCTCTATACAGTCGAAATTTACTATCAAGTTACTACTAAAAGAAAAAACGAGTATATTCAAGTGTTCGCGAACGTCCCGGCGACTTGGCCATTCATTTCCCCCCACTCTATTTTTCTTTCGCTCTTTTGTTGGTTATGTGCGCGCACATTTACGTGCCGGATGGAATCTTTTCGATGTATAGCAACTTGTCCATTGCATAATCATCCAGAATCATTCACACTCCGGAGGTGCAAGAAATAATTCTGCTTGGCAATATTTTCTTTTTTTTTTCCGGACTTTTTGATCCAGGCTCGTAATTATTTCGATTTCACGTCGAGAATCCTCGATAAACTACCCCCGTTATTCTCCGATTCAGCAGCCAACAACTCCTTTCCGGCCAGATAACCTCCAAGCAGATCATTTTATCTCGTCCATCTTTTTATAGTCCTCTTTATCTTCGAGATTAAAACTGCCACCGGTGTCTCACTTTTTATTCCACACGAGCACTCTAATGAACGTGCCCGAATTATCGGGCATTAACACATGTTCATCGAGGCTAAACCTTTCTTCCGTGTATCAACTTTTGCCACAGTTTTTTCTCTCGTTATTGTCCAACAAACGCGCCGCTAAAGTAAATATTGTCATAATTGTTTTTTTTTTACATTTACCTGATTTTGGAATGTGCGCGATTCCCACTGTTTCGATTCCACCAACTTTCATGTATACTTTGTTTCCCAAGTTCGACTCTTTGCTATTTCTCGTAACGGCGTCCCTAGAGAGCGATGAATTTCCAATCATTCTGCAGAGATTTTTTTTGTTACTGACGATTCAATTTCGTACATTCCTGGGTACATGGTCCTGAGGTTGAAATTGTGAAAAGTGCATTGAGAATAATAGACGTTTTGGTAGGAAAATAAAATCGAGGGCGGACCGATCGAAGAATAAATGTTGCTAATTTTTTTCAAACGCCGTGCTCCGTCAATTTTTATTCGAGTCGAGCTTGATCGCTTATGAATCTGCGATATCGAATAGTTTTTAATGCCAGTTCACGGAGCATCAATCCATTGATTTATTTATTTACAGATCTTGGTTTCTATGCATTGCCTGCCAAAGAAGAACTGAGCCCAATGTTTCCACACAATTCTAGTTCACATGAGATTTCTACCGAAACAAATGCCTTCGTACAAAATTCCAAGGTAAGCAGCATTTTGGCCAAAGCCAAACTCCAGCTAAATTGTCCGCTCGTTCTTTATTCTTCCTTTCACGAGGAAAAGCTTTGTAAAGTATTGTTTGTTGATAAAAGTTGAAAAACCAGAGCTGCAAAGAGTAACTCGAACATTACCGCTTCTTCTGTAAAGCCCCGGGTCATTTGTGTCCATTATTGAATCAGACGTGAATGAAAAAATACATTTTTCTACGATTTTATAATTGGAATTTAAAGTTAAACATTTCAAACACTGGTGTGAATTTATTCAGATTTTTTGCAATCTTTAGTAAATATTTACAAAAGAATTTTTATTTTTTAAACATTATGATCCATAAAAAATCATACCACCATCGATTTTATGAAGGGGGAGGAAGGTAAAACAAAAAATGAAAAAAATCTGACCTTTTGGAAATATTTACTTAAGGTATTATTATCACAAAACGACTTTATTTAGGATTTTTTGAAAATTTTGTAGAAACGTTTTTAGCACCAAAACTAACAGTTTTCTCCTGTGAAGAAAATTTTTTTGACCTTTACAATTTGAGATATTTAATTTCCATTTTTTTATTTTTCCCATCGAAACGCGTGTAAATTGAAGTCACGTTTCGTTAAAACGTTGCAAGAAAAAAACAAAAGAAACGCGACTTCAAATTACACGCGTTTAGATGGATAAAATGGGAAATTAAATATCTCAAATTCGAAACGTCTGAAAAATTTTCTTCACAGGATAAAACTGTTAGTTTTGGTGCCAAGAACGTTTATACAGAATTTTAAAAAAATCCTAAATAAAGTCGTTTTGCGATAGTAATACGTTAAATTTTGCTGTAATAAAAGGCTAAAAAAAACGGTCGACCCAGGTTTTGGTGCGGAAAAACGTTCACAGACAAAGTTCTGCTGGTTCGGTGCAGGAATCTTTGATTAATGTTGTTTTATTTTATTACAGGGGGATGTAGTAGTATTAGAGGGAAGCAGTCTGAGTGGGGCGCGGGAGGGGGAACGACCAGAGCATGCTAGGTACTGTGATATCGAATTCATAAACAGCAGCATGATGGCAGCACCTATCAGCCACCCCAAAGCTACCGCCGCCAATGACTTCTTAACCGTCCTGCCACGCCAATCTGGTAAGTATGTAACAATGAAGCAATAATGTCCTAATTAAAAATCCAAATTTCGACCGAACTCTCGATCGTGAAAAATGTCAAAAAAATTGAAAACAACATTTGTGGATGCTGTCGATTGGATTCAACGCTGTAAAACTTGTCAAAGTGCCGAAAAAATGAGCCTGGATACATTTAAGAAAAGCGAAAAGTGAAAAAAAAAACGGCTCTGGAGATTCCACGACGTTTTGGATCTCGTAGAAAAGAAGCTTGAAATTGGCTAAAAATCTCACCGAGAAAACCACACCCTGTGTAGACCTCGATAAGATAAATCAGCACCAAAATATTTCTGATAAAAAAACAAGTCGTTTTCGAAAATTCGTACGATTGAAATCTGTCAAAATGGAACTTCGCGAAAACGAAATAAAGTTTGAGCCAATTTTTAACGTTTGACAATGTCATTTTGAAATTGTAAGGAATGTTTTCGATGGTTTCCCGAGGCCGGAAGAACGAAGAATATGAAATTATGATCCTTATTGATTAGCTGGTTTGCAAGATAGTGAAAAAAAAAGAGGTTCGCGATCCAATAAGGTTTCGTTATTTAAAGTCTTTAGAGATCTCTTGTTGGAGGCTCGAAGCTAGAGGAAAATTAGTAAACTCGTGGTAAATGAGATGAAAGGGGATTTGGAAGGACGTGGACGCATTGACATATTGTTGAATGTTCGCGTTGTGTTTTTATTTCAGGTGAGCTCAGCTTTGCCGGTGTAGGCGAGGCCTGCCAGTCAGTGGCAAAAGAAACCACAAAAAACCCAACAAATCACCTTCTAACCTACGATAATAATAATAAAGTAAATAACCACAACAATGCAGAACATAATCATCACAAGTACAGAAAGCAAAAAACACCGGGCTCGCTGTTTGATCAGCAGCTAGGCAGCTCCGCCGTAACGTCTAAGTCTACGTGTAAGCCGTTAAGTGATAATAAGGATAGCTTTAGTGATATAAGCGTTAGGGTACTAAAAGTAAGTGTACGCTTAGTTGTAAAAGAGAAAAAGGAGGAGGAGGAGGAAGAAGAAGAAGAAGAAGAAGAAGGAAAGGAAGAGGAAGTGAAGGAAGTGAAGAAAGTGAAGAAAGTGAAGGAAGTGAAAGAAGAAAGGGGTGAAACGCGTCGCCCCGCTGGGGTACCTAGCCTAGTTAGGATACCCAAGTCTGATCGCCCCCAGCGGCAGTCGCGTCTCGCCAATATTGTCGACAATTACTCCTTACTAGGGTCCCGCCTTGACCACGGCGAAAACAATAAAGTTAAGGCTAATATTAGTCTCGTAAGTAATAATTATTATTATTGTAATAATAACTCAAAGTCTGTGATATTGCTCAGCTCAACCAGTCACGGTGACAACTATCTCCTGGCCGAATTTGGCCTCGCTGGCGTAGACGCCAAAAACCCGGTTAATCTAGTTGTTGAGAATCGTTATGATGAGAACGACGCGAGTGACAAAGACGGCGATAAAGATCGAGATCGTAACACCCGGCGCAACAACGAGGATCTTACGAGATTAGTCGTATGTCATTTCGCAGCTGATGATCGAGCGATTGGTCAAACGATCCGACTCAACGATTCAACGTGGACGTCCACGTTTTCTTCGTCCTTCTCAGTGTCGCTCTCGTCAGCATCATCATCATCATCCTCGACGTCATCAACGAAGAGCGCCAATCACGAACACGAGATGTACAAATCGTTCGCGTCGGCGACAACGCGAACGGCAACGAAGAAGATGACAACGTCGTTGACAACGTCATCATCATCATCACCACCACCACCACCACCACCATCATCATCATCATCATCATCGTCGTCGTCGTCGTCGTCATCGAGAAAAATGGCAAAGAAGGAGAAAACTCAGACGAGAACTGCTCCCCGCTTGTCACTCGTGCGAAACAATTCAAAGGCGCAGCATCACGCCAGTTCTTCCATTACGCTTATCGTTTACAAAAACGAAATCACCGACCACACATTGCAATCTTTCCTGGATAATCTCACTAAAAAACGAGCCGCGTCTCGCATTACGACTACAAATAATAATTATCTAATAGATTGCGTCACCGTGATCGAGCTGAAGCAACGCATATGTGTTCCATTATTGTTAATGATTGAGGGTTACAATGACAATTGCGAGAATAACGACGATTTCGATTACGATTATTATTGTTATTATAATCATCAGGAACGTACGATCGATAATGATAGTGGAGTTTCTCGTAAACTCGTATCTCGTAACCAAGTCAACGACGACAATGCGTACGAGAAACGCGACAATTATTATTTCGACAACGTGGCCGCCAACGACAACGCCAACGCCACCGCCACCGCCACCGCCACCGCCACCGCCAATGACAACGACGACGATGACTACGGCGATTACGGCGAGACGATGATGAACATTAGTAACAATAATCAAGATGTTATCGAAGACATTGTTAACGTCGCTGTGTGCTACAAGACTAGTTGTAAAACGACTACTAATATTAGCTTATTAGGGTCTCAAAATGATGGTATTAGACGTACCGAAGCAACAATGTTTACCGTTGGTGCTCTTTCATTTCAGGATAACGATAAGTCTAACAAGCCTCTCAATGATAGTTTTAAGGATAACAAGTATCAAGTGTCTACTAAAGTCGATCTTGAATCTAACTCTGCGTACTTTAAGTCCGTATCTAAGTCTACGCCGAGCGTTAAGTCTAGCGATAAGTCTGAAATGTCTCGCGTTAAAGTTTACGAAGAGATGACGAATTACAAGTACCAAGACGATTACGACAGAGACGAGGACGACAAAGACAAAGATTATGAGGACGATTTTAATGATGATGATGATGATGATGATGATAATGTTGATTACGAGGAAGCTCCGATTGGCGCAACTGACGAAATAATTGCGGATAACCATGTTAAAAGTGTCAGTAAAATCGTCAACATTCCTAAACCGACTACCTGCGAGCCTACGATGACGCTTAATTGCCAATCAGCCACCGTCACATCCCAAACAAATGATGTACCTGTACCTCGTGGCATTGATAACACGAGTTCTCACGACTTTAACGCTACCGTTTGTCCCGATGACAAACAATCGTCTAACATTATTATCGAAGATTCCGTAAACGATTTGGACAACGATCACCACACCGCGGCGTACGATCCTCAATCGTCATCGTCTCTCGACGATCAAACCATCTCACGCCCGCCCAATCACCACGAAAATACGACAATAACGGGATATATTGTCGAACCTTCGGCAAGCCACGATGACGAAGAGATTACCGATAAAACATACATCGATTGGAAACTTAACGACTCGAACGACGAGCCACAATCCTCCCATCGCATCTCCAACGAACTTTTTGACCAAAACAACCTTAAACTCAATAATACCAACAATGACGAAACTTTCGAGGATGAATTATTTACTAAATATTCCTCCGTTACCGTGTCACAAATACGCGCTTACGTCGATGCTTATAAAATGGCTTACGAAAACAACGAGGATAACCGCAACGAGCTTAAAAACGCGTTGCTCGACGTCGTTTTCGGCGCCAATTATAAAGACCGAGATCACCAAACTTGCGATCCGATCAAGGAGTACAAACAACGATGGGGCATTCCGAGCATGCTGGGACTCTGCGGAGGAGGCGAAAGCTCCTTGAACAGCGGCGGTGGAGCTAATTGGGGCCCTGCACCCGCTACCACACCCAACAACAACAATAATGCCAATCAATCCGGCTGGGGCGGTACACCCGGTAATCCTCCCGGTAGCGCCGGACCACCGAGCAACTGGGGTGGCAATAATGTCAACAGACCCGTCACAGGCAATCCGAACTCTAATCAAAATCAGGGACCACCAGGAACTCAAAATAATTCCGGTGAGTCTCGTTTTTATCATTATTTCTCTTTTTTTTTTTTTTTATTTCCAGCGTTTTTATTTCGTTCGAAAAATTACTCACAAAATCATTAAAACGAACGATCAAATTTGCATTAAATTTGAATTCCAATGAAAACTCTAACGATACAATTTTCGAGCATCCTTTCTTTCGCGTCGTCAACGTAATTTTGACGTTATTTGTACGCGCCAATTAACAGGCAACGTAAACAAAGTGAACAATCCAAATCAACCAGGAAATCCTCAAGCAGGACAACCGACCTCCCAGTCATCAAATCCAACCCAAGGCAATCAAAACAGCGCTGGCCAATGGTCACAGGGAAAGCCTAACAATCCGGTCGGTCCTGGGGTGCCCAATCCAACTGCTCAGAACAACAACGGTAACAACGCCCAGCAACAACCCTCGGGCTCCAACGCGAACAACAATCAAGCCAACAATTCAGCTCAGGGGACAGTCGCCACCACCGGGACTGCCGTCGCTACTAATCCATCGACCAAAGCTCAACTCGAACAATTGAACATCATGAGAGAAGCTCTCTTCAGTCAGGATGGATGGAGTTGCGTAAGTCACCAACCAAAATCACCGTTTTTTAAAGTAAATGTTATCGATCCGTAAAACTTGCTCGAACCATCAAATAATCTTGTTTTTTTTTTTTCTTTTTTTTTTGTGCGCGCTTTTCCTCGATAAGGCTGATTTTTTCTTTAATTTTCTCCGCTAATTATTTGGATTTCATGGTGCAAATAGAACTTGACGAAAAATATATTTTCAACGATTTTCTATGAAAACTTTTGCAACAGTTCGAGCCAAAATTTTTGATCATGCAAAAATCTCTGAAAACATGCATCTCGCGTGAATGAAAAATTGATTTGGCACGTTCTGGATATAGCAACAAGTAAACCAAGATACGAACTGGGACGTTCCGGCTTCACCGGAGCCACCGATGACCAAAGACGGTGTACCGATGTGGAAACCACCGGTTAACAATGGCACCGACCTCTGGGAAGCTAATCTGCGAAACGGTGGCCAACCACCACCTCCTCAGCAAGCCAAAACCCCTTGGGGTCATACACCATCGACAAACATCGGCGGCACATGGGGCGAGGATGACGACGCTGCTGATACGTCCAACATGTGGACCGGAGCTCCAGCTCCGAGCCAACCGAACGCTGCTCCGTGGCCCGGAGCTGCGGGCAATCAAGCCAGTATGTATCACATAAAAAAAAAAAAAAAACAAGTATTTCGATGTTTCGAATTCACTCGAGACTTTCTTCAATATTTTTTTTAAATTGAACAAAATTTTGCATTTCCGCGTAACTTTTTGCTATGGAATCGAAAGAATTTTCGAGATTTTGGAGTGAACGGAAAATATTCTTATTGTTGAAGGCTGTTCGAGCTGGGGTGACCCCCGAATAGATCCCCGCGATCCTCGTGATCTTCGTTCGGTAGATCCTCGTGAAATGCGTGATCCTCGTGACCATTGTATGACGCTTGATCTTCGTGACCAAATGCGCGTTATGGATCCGATGGTTGGTCGCGATCACCGTATGACCGATATGCGCGGAGATCCTCGCGGAATATCGGGACGTTTGAACGGCGCGAATGCGGACGCAATGTGGGGACAGCCGCCAGGACCACCGCATCATCAATTGAGTCATCAACATCCCTCCGGAGGTCCACCTGCCAAAATGATGAATCAATCGAGCATGAACCAATGGGCTGCGCCGCCGCCCAAAGAAATGATTCCGGGAAAACCATCCGGTTGGGAAGAGCCTTCACCACCGACTCAACGCAGAAACGTTCCCAATTACGACGACGGTACAAGCCTCTGGGGAAATCCAGCTGCGAATCAACGACCGATGCCCGGAAGCAAAGTCTCCCACTGGAAAGATCTTCCAACACCGAATCTTGCTCGAGGTGGAATGCAATGTCCACCGGGTATGCCACAAAATCGTATGCCAGGTCAACCCGGAATGAAACCCGATGTTGGCGGCACCGGTGGAGGAGGAGGCGGCGGTGGTGCCAGTGGCGCCGGCGGCGGCGGAGGCGGTGGCGGACCAATGTGGGGACATCCCGGAGGTCCCAACGGTCGCAACGGTCGCAACGGTTCATGGGCCGATGGACCACACGAAGCTAGTACCTGGGACGAGCCTAAAACTCCTGCTGCATGGAACGAACCTCCTTTGAATCAAGCCGCTTGGGGAGGACCCACCGGTCACAAATCAAAACCGATGGGCGCTCCCGGCGCTGCCAGCTGGGCCGATACCGATATGGATCGCGGTCCGAGCTGGACTCATCCTGCCAAACCCGCACTCACCAAAGAACTCATTTGGAACAGTCGAGAGTTTCGGTATCTTTGTGACCTTGGCTACAAGGTAAATTCTCCTCTTCATTTTTTCTTCCGTTTCCTTCACATTATTTCATTACTCTAATTTTTCCTCTCGGATAATTACAGAAAGAAGATGTCGAAGTCGCCCTCAGAACTCGCGAGATGAACCGCGACGAGGCACAAGAGCTACTCGGCCAATTGCACTCCCTCGATCAATGGCGTCGACACGACGCTCCCTCGGGCTACGATCCTTCCAGCCAGCCCTCATCGTCCGGAGCTTATCCGAGATTCAATCACGTCGCTCAACAGATGTCCTTCCCACCGGTAAGTCTTTATTTTCTCTCTCTCGTCCTAATGAATTAACGAAAAAAACATTCGATACTTCGTAAGCGACGAGTTGCTTCACACGAGGGATTTTTTTTACTAACTCGCGTACTCGGGAACCTTTTTTTCATGTCTTCTCGGTTTTTTTGTTGTGAGTGACGGTCGTGTTACACCCCGTGGATTTTGTGCAACAAACCATTTGAAAATTTATGCGTGTGCCTCCCGGACCTGTTGACCGGTGTTTCCTTTTTTTGTTTTTTTTTTTTTTGAATTTGCTACGACGTTACGAAATTTTTGCGTATTTGTACGAATCAGGAAGGTTGAAAAACGGTTCATTTTTCTCCTCAAATTTAGTTCCTCGTTGCTAACTTTTCGCAATTCCGACCATAATGTTGATTACGTTCTTGGCTTTTTCTTTTTTTCAATATTCGTTTTTCAACCGTCCCGATTAATGACTCACACTTATTTATTCGATCGTATCGATTTGGGCTGGTGTTGACGTGGTGGCGGTTTTATGAACAGGTAACATCGAAATGAATTTTTTTTATTTTATTTTTTTAAACTAACAACAGCGACCCCAACACCGAAAATTAGTCACCGAATAGTATTGTCGTTTTCTTTTTTTTAAAGTTCTCAAGGACATTAAACGCGTCGGTATATTTTACTAAAAACTTATTTCAACGACAGCGATTTTATATAGTAATTCACCAGCAAATAAGTTCTCACGCATTTGCACAATCTCAGAAGAATCCAAATGAATCTTTCTTCCCGCTTTTCGAGAAAATCATTTCGTTTCTGTTCGAGTGCTTTCCAGAAATGTTCTTTTCTCACCGAGCGATCTTTGCCATTGGATTTTCATTAATTTGGCCGGATTTTTTTCTCCTGGAAAATACTTTTACGAATGTTCGAGCTTTCGATCTCTCTTGAACGATACTTGAGAGTAGTTTAGTCTGTTTTTGTATTTAACCCTCAACCCGTGAACCGGGGTGGGGGGGCGGTTTCGTCCGATTTTCTTTGCACTTTGCTTGATTTTTTATGAAAAAAAAAATGTATAAAAAATGAGAAAAAAAAGTTTGCATTCTCGCTTCAAAAGTACAGTCTCAGGATTGACTATGAATTTTTTAAGATTTTTTCATTCGTAATTGCGGCCGGGATAGCACGAAGAGCCCGGTTCATGAAATTAAGGAGCCTAAAAAATGTTGACGGATTGAGGGTCGATATAAAAGTTATGTTAGACAAGGGCATAGGGTACAAAAGGGTTGTTCTCATGTAATGCAGGGTGCCGGGGTGCCCAGCGGGGCTGCTACCGGTAATGTTAGTGGCTCAGTCGCCAGCGCCAGTCTCCTCAAGCTCCAGCAACAGCAGCAACAACAGGCCGCAGTACAATTGCAACAACAGCAGCCGAGTGCCAATCCTCCGCAACCTCCTTTCAACCAGGTGAAAATGAGCCTGACGTCTCCTCGACGAATTAGCAACAAACCGACTGTACAAATCGAAAAATTACGAAATATCGATATCGTGGCGATGATCGATCGAAATTGAGCTTTCCAGAAAAGTGCAAAACCCTGATGAAAACTTGTACAAAAAAAAAACACTTGGAGCTTAGATTTTTTTTGATTTCTTTATCGATCGTTAATAATTCCGGGACATTTTTGTTCTTGCGTTGAAACGCAATTTTGGAAATAGTCGAACATCCCACCATCGATATTTCGTGTCAACAATGGAAAATGCTCTTTTTTGTTGTTTGAGTTTTGTTTGTTTATTTTATTTAAAAAGTGCTTTTTTGAATGCAGGCAATTTGCTATTTTTTCACGCTTACAGGTATTTGGCAAGTTTCCTCTTAGCTCAATGTGCTTATTGTCCTCACTAATTACTCGCCTAGTGTTTCGTCTTTTCTCTACTCCAGCCTACTTTTATTTATTATATCGTTATAATCGCATACGAAAATTGGACAGTCTTCACGATTCCTACTCGATTTCTTGTTGCTCCATTCCACCGGCTTTCTCGCCCCTTTCTTTGTTTCGGTAAAATCGCCTTTTTTTTCAAAGGTAAGAGAACGCGGAGGGAACGTAGTTTGCTCGGCGCATGGAAATAAAAAGTTCATTATTTCTTTCGGATTTTTTGAGTCGTTACTGGAGAAATCAATTTCCCTCATTCTCGTTGCGCGTGAACAACTTTCACATTATTTTGCTTGAATCTCCTTCACCACTACTCGCTCACTTTCACAATCTAAACGGCTTTAACCTTCTCTGCTTGCTTCGTAAGTGAAGACATTCGAATTCATCTCTGTACTTATTGAATTTTTCAGACTCATTTATTGTCGATTTATTTTCGTATAATTTAGATTTTGCTCTTCGACTATTCATTCAAATACAAAAATCTCACTGTAAGGTACTACGGAAAAGATGGCATTGCTTTTTTTTAGAGATTAGTCGATAAATATCCTATAGTTTCTTTTTTTGACCAAGAAAAAAAATCAGTAAAAAGTGGAAAGTGACAGGATAATATTGGGAAGAAAAAAAAATGATAAAAAAACTGAAACATTTTTCTAATTTTCTCTTTTATAATGGAAATTATTCGTCTTTTCGTTGATCAGGCATCGAGAACTCTTCAGAATCCACCGAGCACCCAACAACTGCGGATGCTCGTGCAACAGATTCAGCTCGCTGTTCAAGAGGGTTATCTAAATCAACAAATCCTGAATCAGCCTCTCGCTCCGCCAACTCTGTTGTTGCTCAATCAACTGCTTCAACAGATCAAAGTATTGCAACAGCTGCATCAACAACATTCGATGCAAAATCCTCTCAAGGGCAACGGGGAAATAATCCTCCGGATAAGCGTCCAAATAACCAAGACTAAACAACAGATCGCCAATCTCCAGAATCAAATTGCTGTTCAACAAGCTACATACATGAAACAACAACAACAACAGCAGCAACAACAACAGCAACAACATCAAACCGGACCCTCCCAGACGTCTGATTATTACAAAAGTTCGTCGGTTCACGATCCAATGTCCGCTTTACAAAACAGCTTCAGCGATTTGGCTATGAACAAAGAACCACCGGTGGTAAGTTTGTCCTGTCAATTTTCTACATTACATGGTTCCAATATTTTATTTTTATTCGCCATTGGAGTCAAAATACACGGAGAGAAAATTATATCACAAATTACTACTCCACCATAGTTTCCTGGTACCGTATCGTCCCTCTGAGAAATTTCAGCAAAGACATAGTAATTTTTCATTCATATTCTATTGCAAATTGCGGAAATTTAGAATTTTTCGTCCAATTTCAGATGAAAAATTACTATGTATTTGCTAAAATTTCTCAGAGGGACGATATGGTAACAGGAAACTATGGTGGCATAGTAATTTTTGATATAATATTCTCTCCGTGTACAAATACTCGTGGTATGGATTAATTTTTTGATGAATAAATTTGCAAAAGTTAAAGTTTTTATTTCATATGAAACGTTTTTCTTTTTTCCAGAGCCAACAACAGTCACGTTTGAATCAATGGAAATTACCGTCATTGGACAAAGACGGTGATTTATCCGCAAACGAGTTCTCGCGTGCTCCCGGTACGACGAGCAAGCCACCGCAGACACCGGTCGGCCTGAGTCACTCGCACAGCAGCCCGAATATGAATCCTCTCCTGGGACAGGGCGATGGCACCTGGTCAAGCCGACTCGGCGACAGCGGTTGGCCCGATGCCGGTAACAATGACGCCACCGATGGGAAGGATTGGCAACCCGGCGGTACTGCATTCACCGATCTCGTGCCCGAATTTGAACCCGGCAAGCCTTGGAAGGTAATATTTAATCTTTTCATTTTCTCCACTCCAACAACTTGCATGTTAAGGAGGTTGGCTGCATACGACAATATGATAAGAATTTAATCAAATTTGGTGATGACATTCTTTAACATCAAATACGATGACACAATTTTTTTCAAATTTTTCGTCTACATAGTCGTCGAACCATTGGAGTTTACAATATGCAAAATATATATCTATATATATATATGTGAATCCTATGCGCATGCGTGTAAACTCTAGTGTTCAATTACTCGAAAACTATGTAGAAGAAAAATCTTGAAAAATTTGTATATTCATACTTGATACTAAAGACTCGCCAAATTTCATTAAATTCTAATCATTTCGAATTTTCCAATGCTTTTAACATGGCAATATTGTTGTGTGTAGCCACCCTCCTTAATTTTCATTCAAGTTTTCCCCATATTTGTTGTCGTTGTTGTTATTGACTCGTTGGGCTTATTTTTGCTTTTACAGATGAAGAATATTGAAGACGATCCAAGCATTACTCCTGGTTCGGTCGTGCGCTCTCTTTCTCTCGCCGCAATCAAAGATCCCGATGCGATATTTTCATCCAGCAGCAAATCTTCACCGCCCCCGCAATCGGTTAACGCCGACACCTCGATACCGAGTCTCAGCAATTCAACCTGGAGCTTCAATCCACCGGCTACTACTCAGAGCGCTTTCGCCAGGTACGTTTTTCATCAGCGAACCATTTTTTTTCTCCCATTTTCCAAATAATCATTTTGTTTTTTGTCGTTTTTTTTTATTTTTTTTTTTTTTTTATTCTTGTAAATCTTTTTTCAATTTCGTCCGTTCCTTTCAGTTCGAAAAACACTTGGACAGATCCCACTCCTCCGACGTACTCGGAATTGTGGGGAGTGCCTATGAGAGTCCGCGGTCCACCTCCTGGTCTCGGAAGCAAAGGAGCGGGCTGGCCATCCGGCACGTGGTTACTTCTGAAAAATCTTACCCCTCAGATCGACGGTTCGACCTTGAAAACTCTGTGCATGCAACACGGGCCCGTCTTGGATTTCCGTCTATTCCTCAATCATGGCATTGCGCTTACCAAATACTCGACCCGGGACGAAGCCACCAAGGTAATTGAATTCAATTAACAAAATTTGAAAAACAAAACAAACAAAAAAATGACGAAATGAAATGTTGCTGCGAACTTGAATATTTCGTTCCGTTTGGACCAAATAGGCCCAAGGCGCATTGAACAATTGCGTGCTCGGTAATACAACGATATTCGCCGAATCGCCGGTCGACAACGAGGCTCACACCCTCCTGCACACGCTTAGTCACGGTGGCGGAGGGCAGCAGCAATCGAGTAACAGTGGAAACACCGGTTGGGGAATGAGACCAACTAAAAAAGCAGGTCCATCGCCAGACACGTGGAGCGGGAGTTCGAGCCAATTATGGGGCGCTCCGCCATCGAGCAACTCTTTGTGGAGTAACAGTGGTATCGACACGAGCGATACACAAAGGACAACACCGAGCTCGCTCAACTTGTATTTGCCCGGAGATCTTCTGGGAGGTGAGTCGATGTAGAGAACGAGTCAGTTCGCACAAAAAATACTCAATCCGTGACGAGAGAGCACCGCAGCGACAGCTACGAACCAAGCGATCCTTTTTTTTTTTATTATTCAATTATTGCCTTCTTTTATCCTTTTATCTATCGATATAAACGAAAAGATGAAGAAGATAAGTTATTATAACAACTATGAAGCGCGATTGATGAGAAATCCGGCCAAGTGGCGCTGTTTGACCTCCTCCCGCACGCTGCCCGCCCCCGGGCTCCTCTCAAACAGTACCATCGCGAGAAGAGAAAAAGCACACACAACTACGAAAGAAAACAATGAGGCGCGACGACTTCGACGATCTCAGAAAAAAAAAAAAAACAGAAAAAAAACAACAAACACGGATCTTCGCGAGACAGACTATAATAACGATAATATACTATTTTATATATACATATATATATGTATGTGTATGTATATAATGCTTGATAGCACCTCGACGTGTGATATATATATATATATCGACGCGAATCTCTTCCCGATTCGTTAGACCCATCCATTATTTATCACCATTTACGAAATATCTATATTTGTATATATACATATATGTATGTATATATGAAAAACTAAATGTTAGATCGCCTATACTTATCGAATCGACTCAACGATAATATCACGGCGACGCCCTCAATCCCGCCCCCGTAAGAAGCTCTAATCGCCCCTCGAGCGTCTCACGAGGTCAAACCGAAAAACAAACATGAAAAAAAAAAAACAAAAAAAAAAAAACTAAATGACACAGAACTAAACAAAGTAAATTTATTAAAGAATTACATGAACAACAAACAGAAGAGATAAACTCTCAACACAAGAGTCTTCTCGGAATGTCAATTAACTTAGATTTTTAGGGAATGCGAGTGGTCGCTTTTTCTTTGTTTTGTTTTTATTTTTTATTTTTTATTTTTGACGAACGAGTTACTTAACGTATAGAAAAAGATATGAGAGAAAGGAAATAATAAAACGTAAGGAAAATCGTTGTTTTTACGTATTCGACAAGTTGTTGTCGCTAGCAATCGTTCTTTGGAGTTTAATGCGATCCTGATTATAAGCGGGAGAGAGGGAGGAGAGAGAATATATAAATTTATGTTGAGATACGAAAGTGCGAAGGAAAAGCGAAGAGATTTTTCGAGCTGTCAACCATCCAGGCTCGTTTTCTAACGCGGACCGACGATCCAATTTATAATTCATAACTTGCGCTACAAATAAACATATTTCGTCGGGATACGAGGGGAGTTACGGACGAGGGGGAGGGAAACCGCGATCGCGTTAAGGGCGTTACCCCATTGCGGACATATTAATGTGTTCGTGTGAGTATGTACACACATACGCACATCGTACATACATCATATTTTTCATTTTGTTGGACAGTTTAAAGACTGCAGCGAGTATCAAACTTAGACTGTACCAATCTAATCAAAAACGATAAGAAAGATATTGAGATAGGAAAAAAAACGTGAAAAAGGATTAAAAAAATAATACTAATAATAATAATAATAATAATAATAATAATAATAATAATAATAATAGTTATAACAATAAGGAATAAATAAATCTTAATGAAAGCATTGACGTCGCTGCCCGCCGTCCTGCCAACCGGGATGGTAGAGATTGATGACAAAGAAACTACAAATAAATATTTAAGCCGTTAGACAGAGAGAGAGAGAGAGAGAGAGAGAGAGAGAGAGAGAGAGAGAAAGGGTCGGAGTGAAAGAAAAATTGAGAGGAAAGCAGGAAGCTAAAAAGTGCACAGGAAAAACAGATCGAAAACGAGACACGAATGCTTACGAGACGAACACTGAAAGGAAGGACAAAAGAATAATAAATAGAAAGAAAAAAAAAAATGAGAGAAGAAACCAGAAGTAAAAAAGAGATTCAGGCTGGTCGGGCAACGACACAACGATACCAAATGTTATCGCAATAACGTAAATTTTATTCTATATTAAACCTATATGCCACCTGTCGTGCCAATGTCCAGTGTGTCTCTGTACCATTTATTAATGTAGAATTAAAGAATAATAACCATGGATCACTGGGGAGGAGCGTGGAGAGGAAATACTGAAAACAAGGGTGTCGAGGCAAGAGTTAATAAAACAATCGAAATAGTCTTGCGAGCCGTGGAAAATTACGATCGCGCGCTTAAAATCGGCTGAGCAAGAGAATACTAAAAGGTCGGTGAATGGAGACGACGAAACAATTTAATCGACGTATAAGGCGTTGCAGTTGAAAGAAATACAAAAGAAAAATGACAAAAAAACAAAAATAACAATGACAAAGACGATAACTAGTAAGGGAATGATAGTGCACGTGTGTAAAAAGAATATCACATTTTAATTCGAGTCAAGTCGTGGTGGCATTAAGTACTGGGCCCGCTGTCAAATGCGTTATGCCTCCTTGTGATACGAAAAAAAAAAAAAAACAAAACAAAACAAAACAAAACAAACAAACAAAAATAAACAAAACAAAAATCGCTGATACGGCCAAATCGAGAAGATACGGTCCTCGATCGCGGAGCATGAATTTTTTTTTATGTCGAGGACGTTAAATTAATGAAGATAGGAAAAAAAGAAAAAGAAAAATAGTGAAGAAAATGTGGAAAAGTAAAAAAGTATGAAAAAAAAAGAGAAAAAAAAAACGAAAAGTACGAAAAATAAAAATAAAGTAAATATAATTACGGACAAACTCGTATGTGCTATGGACGGGGACCCCTTTAACGGTCGCGTCGAAATTTACTAGTTTTCCCAACGTCGAAGGTACCTGATGGACTGAAAACCAAACGACGAGGCGACGAGGCGAACTACATAATTATTGTACATTTTAATTACTGCGCCCGTACCGCGGTTTCCGGTGTCTCGTATGAATGCCTGCGCCCTCGTGCGTGTGTGTGCGTGTGTCAATGCGTGTGTTGCAGGGTGTTTGCGAATAATTCTTGTACATCGTCGAACAGGGATTTATTTTTCTTTTTCGTTCTGCCTTTTTTTTTCCGTTGCTCGAAAAATCAGTTTACCGGAACCGCGTGAAAAGACAAACAAATATAACACATACATGCGCAATAAAAAAAAGGAAAAGATAAAAAAAAAAAATAAAAAAAAAAAATAAAAATTAAAAATAAAACGAACTGCAGCAATCTCTGAGTGTCGAAATCTCGGGAGGACAGTTTAGACTAGAGATGAAAGTTGAGACTTGTGATTCGAGGAGATAACTAAAGAGATAACGAGACAAAGATTAACGGAGAGAAAAACAGAGGGCGAGCAATAAATTAAAGTCGCGAGAGCATCCGATACCACACCAAGCTTTCAAATGTCAAAAAAAAAAACACACGAGATCAACAAATAATAATATTAAACATAAACATACATATGAAAAGGAGAAAATAGGAAAAAAATAGTATAAAAATACAAATAAATATGTAACGAAACGAATGATGTATTGATTAACGATAACTATAGACCTCGAATATTATTACTGCGATAAGGGAATGTAAACTCTTCTAGGATTAATCATAGCCGATTGTAACGTAAAAACGAATTTTGCCCGAGGGAGTTTCGAGGAGGTCTGACCTTTTTATTATTACTTTTTATTTTTCATTTCGACCTGAGATTGTAAATGCAAAAAAAACGTGACCAAAGACGAGACTTTACTGACGATTTAAAAACAACTAAAACATGATATATAATAACGATGGAAATGGATTAATCTGTTGATCGAGATAAAGAGCCAATCAACCGCGCCCGGCCTCGTCGTTTCTCTCCTCTCGAGGCGACATTGCGAATTATCGAATACTTTTTATCTCGTCCGGGAATATCGAGACGAAAAGCTTTAGAACACGAGTCATCTCTGACAAGTATCGCCGCCGGTGTACGCCGATTAAACATAAGCAACAAACAAAGCGTGTTTTAATCATACAATTAAATAACGCGATCGAGGAAACAAAACTCAAGCAAAGAAAACGAGTACTTTGAGGAATAATAAGAGAGACGAATTCGAAACAACTAAACAAAAAAAAAAGAGGTCCGTTGCCCGGTCAGACTGTCTAAAAAAAAAAAAAAAAACAAAAAAAAAAGAAAATGAATTCACTTTGAAACTTTGACTGTATATTTTTGTTTATCGATATCAAATTTGTAAATTTTGTCTCGTTAATCGATAGTGAGATAAAACTGGGTTCCTCCGTGTACGACATTTATAAAATCTTCGATCTGCCGGTTGTAAAATTTTCTCAAAACGTTCGAAAGATCAATCGAGGAGGTCTGGGTGACACGTACGATACGACGAAGGGAATAGAAAACAAACAGAAAAAAAATAAAAATAAAAAAAATGAAAAAATAAAAGAAAAATTGATGAAAAAAAGAACGAGAAAGAAGCAAGAGGCGATCAACAAAATCGAGCAACTAAAAACGTTCACAAATACAAATTCGTAGGAAATAAATAACACACGTACACGCAAACACGATAAACGCGAAAATACGCGATACAGGTTTAATGAAGAAAAAAATCATTTACATACATATAGACATGCATATACGCGTATATGTATCACATATATATATGATAATTCAAAGTATTGCGAACAGAGTGATGAAAGGTGGTTGAATTAATATTTATTGATCGAATCAAAGACGATAGATTGAATTAATTCTTTCTCAAAGTCGTAGAAAGATAATTGTTGTGATAATAATATTGAATTTAGAAACGTAGAATTAACGGTGGTCTCATCACGGATCAATCTTTACTGATGTTCAATGGATTTATTATAGGCATAAATATATATTATATAATTAACAATAAGATATCCTGGACATTCAAGGAGGGGAATTGTGACTCTTTTTCTTTTGCTTTTCGACGCCCCTCGCGATGTCAGTCGTAGTCCCCAATTTCGAGGGCAAGAATTAAAATCAGAGAGAGAGAGAGAGAGAGAGAGAGAGAGAGAGAGAGAGAGAGAGAGAGAGAGAGACAGAGGATGAGAAGAGTCCATGAAAAAAAAAAACAAAAACACTGACATTTACACACCGCTGCACCATCGTGTTCCAAACACACGTATTTTTGTTACTTTTCTTTTTCCTGTATCGCCTTTTCGTCGTTAACGCCGGTGTGTTTTCCAACCGCCACCAAACTCCTTAAATGTTTTTTTTTCTTGCGATCCTCACGATCCTCGTTCTAATACGCAGTTATCGACCATATTTTATAATTGTTGAATCTTTTATTTTCTAATCGCCTTTTTTTCGTCACATACAAACGCACTTATTATTAACAACTATCGCCAATTACGCGAATAAACTTCGGCTCTCCCGGTCATCCATCGCGTAACTTACATATTATATATTTACATATATATATATACACACATGTGGGTATATATATATATATTTAAACATGATAAATATATTATATCAAATATATTCTTTTTATTACGAAATACTGCGCGAAAGTTTAAATAATAACAGATCATTATAATTTTTAAGAATTATATATATGCATATGTGTATATACTTATGACGAGCTAATAGCCTATGGTTTTCATTATTGTTTCGAGGATTATTATTATTATTATTATTATTATTATTATTATTATTATAGCTACTACTACTTTTATTATTATTGCTATTTTTATTATCATTATCTCCACAAAGTAGCGTCCCTAGGGTTTATACAAATTGAAGAAAAAATGGAAAAAAAAAATGAAAAAAAAAAAAAAAAAAAAACAAGCAAACAAAAAGTATCGTTTATTATTGAGTGTTGTGAAATGTACGAAGCTAGCTTGGCGCACGCTGTATTATAACGCATTAAGTAGTCTGTGGAACAAAGAAAAGGAATTAATGTGTTTCTGTGGGTGTGTGTGTGTGTGTGTGTGTGTGAGAGAGAGCGAATTAGAAAAAAAAAACGTGAAATGAGTTTTGCTGCTCTCCTTCGTTTTGACGCGATTTTCGTTCGAGGAATCTTCGTCAATCGGCTCCCATTCTCGATGAAACGATAAATATTTTATAATCGTGTATCAGTCCACAACTTCCCACGTTTTTTGTAAACGTGTTTGTATGACTTTCTTGTCATTCACGTAACGTCACGCACAATATACCGATGCATATGGCTCTTTAGATATGCATCATTTATTCGACGATCGTCCAGTATTCTTAAACGGGTAAAGGAAAAGAAGAAAAAAAAAAACAAAAAACAAAAAAAAAATGAAACGAGCGGAATAAAAAAAGAAATTAATGAAAAATACACTAAAATTTTCCCACGTGTTCCTACATCATTCTTTTTCTTCTCTCTTACGCCTCGAACGTACAATCATGACAATGTGTGTGTGTGTGTGTGTGTGTGTGTGTGTGTGTGTTTGTGTATGTGTGTGTGCGCGCGTGTGGATGTGTGCGAGCGTGTGCATTGAAAATCGCGTTATCCGTGAGAACAAACAAGCAATTCAAGGAGAAACAAAATATCCTTTCGATACAAGGTCGAACTTAGAGAGAAGAAACGTGACGTATTTTTTTATTGTACATGCCAGTGATACTCCCCACTACAGAATCATCTTTTCTCTGATTTACGAAGATTTCCGCTTCCGAGATAATAAAACAAAACATACTAGCCCCTCGCCAAGGATTTAACTCAAAGGGAACATTATAATGTCCAACCGAAAAGCTCTCGAGAAAACACAGATCGAAAACACACACAATATCGCTTTGCCAAGACGAACCCGAATGACTCATTTCTCAATACTGAAATTTAATCTATTTCGTATCGTCATTCAATTTCTTTTCGTTCCAACTTAAAATGAAAAACGCGTGTGAAAGTGACTAAAGAGAGAGAGAGAGAGATTGAGAGGAAGAAGAAAAAAATAACTGAGAAAAAGGGAAAAAAACGAAACACACCCGTAATGTGATATTCTCGTGTCTTGTCCGACGAGAGACGTTGTTCTAAGATATTCAATAATTGACGTTTGTCCTGTGTGCGCGTACGTGGATAAACTTGTAGAGGAAAATAAAAAAAACAAAAAACAAAAAAAATTACAAAAACGAAAAAAAAAATGTAAAATCACACGAAAGTCGGATCGAGGTTTTGTTATGACGATCAAGTGTAAACACCCGCACCGACGATGTTCCATTATGTTCCAGTGAAACGAGGAAGACCGAAAATACAAAAAAAAAAAAAACATAAAATAATAATTAAGTAATTGAATAAATAAGAATGAAGTCTGAAAGCTGCGATAGTTTAATCAGTCAGAGTACGCGATAAGAGGACGAGCCATCTTTAGGCTTAAAACAAGTATAAAAAATACGAAAAAAAAAAACAAACAAACAAACAAACAAAAACAAGAAAAAACAATACGCTTGAGTGTGTTTAGGAAACGTGTTCAGGGAGACTGTGTTTAAACGATAATCGGCAATTAACGCCACGAGCGAATCATCATTTTTGCGGCTCAAATGAAAAGTGTTTGCGTCTTTTTACACTTTTCGTTCTTAGTTCAATCTCTTTTTGTTTTCTTTCTTTTCGTTATCTCTCCGCCTCTCACCTTCCTCTCGATCCTTCATTAATATCGTTTCTTAAGCTTTTCGCCTAGTTTGTTTTTGTTCTTGTGGTGTAGGGAGTGTGGATCGTCTTTATTAAGGGTTTTTGTTTGTTTTTATCAATTAATATTATACACAGACATATATATCTATAGATACGAAGAGTACTCGGCCGATGTGAATTTTTCTCGTCTTTTTCTTTTAGTATCGCGCGCGTCGTTTAATCAAGAAGGTAAACCCCTTCGATATTTAGCTTTTAGGATCTGATTTTCTATGCCATTTTAGTCAGTTAATGTGGTTTATTTTTTTTTTTTGCTGTTTTCACACTTTATTCGATAATTCTTACACGTTTTATTAATTTTTATCAATATTATTATTCATTTTTAGTCATAAAAATTATTATTATCGTTATTAGTTATTTTTTAATGATAATGGTTGAGATGAATCGTCGTCTTCTTCGTTGTCAACATTATTTACATTGAAAAAAAAAAAAGATAAAATATAGTTTTTCCCTCTCATGACTCGAATTTGTTATAACGATATGTTTTTCGCGCAACATCGAAAACGCCTCAATCACACACAGCCACGCAGACAGGCTAGTTGATCGCGATTGCACAAAAAGTCGAGACTGATTGGAAATCAGTTCTCCGGTCTCGTACCTGAAATTTTTGTAATTTTCTTCTTCTTTCTTCCCCCTCACCCTCGCTCCGAATTTATCGTTTCTTCTTAGTTTTTCTTCATTATTTCTTGTTCTTGCTGCCCGCGAGGAGAGTCGGCTAGTCGAAAAGTAAAATAATAATTGCGAGGAAACACGTATTAAAGATTCGGTTTAACGAGCGCGCGGCAATATATTTAAATGGTACACCGATCGCGCCCACATTTCGTTCCTAATTGTTTCTCGTACTTTGTTAATGTTTTTCCCTACTTCTTTTCGAATATTCCTTCGTTTTTTTTTTCTTCCTTGTTTACTCTAATTTTTTTTCCTCTGAAGTCAATGAGCGCTTGATTCTCGTTTCGGCTTTCTCACAGAGCACGGGTATATTATCCATCCATTCCTCCCAATCCTAGCCCTCATCGAAAAATTATTATATCTACATTCATATGTATAAATATAAATATAAATATGTATATATTTATATTTATATGTATGTAAAGAAACAAATGGAATATATATAATAAATAATGTTTTATCATTGCAAGCGAGCAGCCATTCTAGCATGGCTATCGTAAAAGTCGTCGAATATTAACATTTTTTTTTTAACTTTTATTTTTATTCTTTTAATTCGCTCGCCAATGATGAGTAAAAGCTGCAAATTAAAATTCAAGAGAGAGAGAGAGAGAGAGAGAAAGCGAGAGCGAGAGAGCGAAGAATATTTCATCAAAGTATAAAAACGCCAGTATAAGTCTGTGATCTCGTAAAGGAGAGATAGATGCGAATCCGTGTCGAGTGCGAGAAAACGCCAAGCTAACGCGTTCGAATCGGATGAAACAAGAACGAAAAAAAAAACCAGATGAGAGATTTTGTTTTTATTCTTTTCGGATCGGAAATTCCTCAATTATTTTCTTTCTATTCCATTTGCTATACGAACGACAATTCACTGTTCGACACACCAACGATCTACATTTAGTGAATTGACCAATTTTACGTAATATTATTTACCTTCGCGACACGCTATTTAATTTTTCGAATAAAGTCAACAAAACAAACGAAAGGTTGAACATTTTTATTATTCGTACTACATTGCGTACTGTCACCATTAATAACAACACTATTTGAATATTTTTACTGATACCCTAATGTATAATTATATCTTATTGGTACATACCACTATTATTATTATTATTATTATTATTATTATTATTATTATTATTATTATTATTATTATTATTATTATTATTGTGGTTACTATTATCATGGTTATTATTATTATTACTGTTGTACTGTCGGATGCGATGATTTTTACCGAATACACTTATTATACGTATTTGTATACAGGCGCCTTGTTTTAAGCACGCTCATACCACTGTGTCCGCCCACCTTTTTCACTTGGAAACACCAAGCCCCATCCATTTTCTCCCGCACTCGTCTTTTAATTTTTTCGCTCATCTTTATCCGTTTCATTACTGTTAATTTCTTTTTTTTTTTTTCTTTTCTTTTTCAATCAATAAAATCAGACTTATTGTGCGAGGATGATCTCTTACGAATCTAAGAAGAAAATATTGCACGATGATGCATCTGTCGTCGTTGATAATTCACGAACGATTTGCCAATTTTCTCGACAACGAGTCACGGAAAAGAAACGATCGACCACGGTCTCTCATATCCGGTGGTTAAATTCTGTTTTTGTTTTTTATTTGGCATGGTCAGAGATCGAAAAAAAAAAAAAAAATACAAATTTTTCAGCTAAAGATTGACGAGAAAACGAAAATCGATCGTGTTACTTCTCAATGTGGAGAATTTCGAGAGTGTATTTTGAATTTGCGTACACACACACTGACACACAAACACACACAAAGAAAGGGAGACACCTAGAGGTTTAAACGATATAGGGGAAAAACAGCGGTTTACTTGGTACGAGTCTCCAGGCGTATGTGCAAACTTATTAGTATTTTTAGGCCGTAGGTGCATTTCCGAAGGTGACGTGTGTTCATTCCAGACTTTAGAATATATGGGAAAGAGAGAGCGAGAAAGTGAGGGAAGAGAGAGAGAGAGAGAGAACTTAAAGCGAGAGATGTGTAAGTTAAAAGAATCATTAAAGAAACATCATTTTAAAATGACTGAAGTTGTAGAAAAATATATAATGTGTAATTTTTGTGAGGAAGAAAAAATCAACGAGTTCGATCGTACGATCGATCATTTCCAAAAAAAAATAAATAAAGAAAAAGAAAAACTATGATCGTCTACCAAATTCGCGAGGCCAATAATAATGAATCAATTAATAAATTTGTTAATTAATTAGTTTTAGATAATCAATGCGACAATTAATAAAACCCGAAAGATCTAGTTTATTAAAAATAAAGGAATAACTCGAGAAAAACGATACGAAAAACAAGAATCTATTTGGACGAGAGAAATATCAAAGTTTCATATCTTCTTCCCTCTCCCTTTCGCATATTTCTCTCTCGCTCTTTTCAATTTATCGTCGCATCCTCCATCACTTAATCTCTCTCTCTCTCTCTCTCTCCCTCTCCTCCCCTCCCCCCTCTCTTCATCGCATTTCCTTGCCCTTGTCGCGACTCTTTTCGTCGTCGACTTTTCGTCCCTTTTTCCTCTTCCTCCAAACACCCTCCTTGTTGCCCTTTCTCTCTCGTTCTCTCATTCTCACCGAATCAAAGTCGTTCGAGTGCTATATTTACGTATTCATATATATTTACGTAGTTAATTATTGTGTAAATTCTACTAGAAATTGGGACTAAATATCGATATATGATGTAATTATTGTGAGGAGAGAGAACGAGAAATAAGTAACTGAATAAATGGAAAAGAAAAAGACGAGAAAAGGTGATTTCTCTTGTTCTTTCCGTTGAACTACTTTTGTTTCGAGTCTTTTGGCATATTACTCAAGTTCCGATAAAATGGAGGAAAAATATAAATTGCCAATTATCGATTTGACTCGAAATCATCGCAGCTTTAGAAAAAAAAAAAAAAAATAACGTTCTCTCTCGCTCTCCCTTGAAAACAATTGAAACAACTACATTTGGAACATGGCGAAATCATAATTTAATGTATCGAGGTGAAGAGGGAGGGAGAGAGATTCGTGCTCACGTGTAAATCCTTCTTCTTCATCACTGCTCATCGCGAAGCCAAAAATAAACTTAATTGAGAAAAAAAAAAAAAAAAAAAAACAATGAAAATTACACGACAAGGTGGAAAAACGGGAAGGTTATGAAAATATTAATAAAAAATATGCCTACGAGGGATCAATGTAACTTGAAAATATCAATAAGACACATATTTTTAGAGTATATTCTGAAACTCTGACGAGGGCAATGACGGAATAGTTGTGCGAGATATAGAGATAACGAGAAAAACACAAAGAAAATGCGATTAATAGAAAACGAATACGAATCGATTGGATTATTATCGACTCGATTGTAAATGAACAGACGATTAATCAATATGACGTTGAACGAACGAATAAAAAATAATAAAAGTTGCCCACGTGATATTCTTGTCGTGCGCTCGTACATTTTATCTTTGAAACGAAATAAAAATGAAATAAACGCACGTGATTATACGAATTTAACGGAATAACTATGCTTTTCGGCTCTGTCACCCACGATCGTACATACACGAATGTATGTATATATCGTGCATTCGCTACGTCTCGGACAAAGTTTCGAGTTGAAGCGTCTACGCTTGCGCATTTTTAGCGAATGTATACGAAACGACTTTGTTGAGAAAATGAAGCGATATTTACAGATATCGAAAAAATCGATAAATCATGAATTAATATGTGCGATATGGATGCTTTCCAAATGATTATATAATAATCGCCAAACGAACAATGACGATGATAATAAAATCAACCAGAGATAAATAAAGAAATTGGAAAAATGTGAATATTTGGAAAACGGCAAGACTAAATATAGTAAGATTGTGAGAAATGAGATAATTAAGAAGGAAGAAAGTTATCAGACGTGTAAGAATAACGGGAGTGCCTCTTCAAGCGCTTTAACGCTGTGAAACATGAAAAATGTCGAAAAAATAAATAAAATGAGATAATATTAAATGAAACCCCAATTAATTGTCCAGCTTTAATAGTTAACGAATATGACGATGTGCGCGACTCGATCATTCCAGTTACGTCCCTTTGGTCCAATGGATACAAACCAAGATTTTAAAGAGAGATTAAACATTTGAAAGACAAACCACTAAGCTTGGGACATTTTCTGCCAAAAGGTTTACGAGGATTATTAAAACGAGTGAAATACAATCTACTCTTCCATTGGTTAACCTTAAGAATTTTATGAAACCACACACAGGGCGACGAGGAATAATTAATGAACGATTAACGGGAGCATCATTAGTCCCGACGCGTTATTAAACGGTGAGAGAATCATACGAAAAAGTACAGTTCAACGAATTCAAACTTGAGATTGAAGACGGGAGAGAGAGAGAGAGAGAGAGAGAGAGAGAGAGAGAGAGAGAGAGAGAGAGAGCGAAAGAGCGGCGAGAAGTATCGGGGGAGAAGAACGAAATAAATAACCCACTGCTCCGATATACGCTTAATTGTGTTGCCAATCATAAATGTTAATTAACTTAATTATTAATCTGTATAATCGATTTACAAAAATATATTACAAACGTCTCATAGTATTACGCGAATAGCCTATTTTTCTTGTTGTTATTTTCCGCAACTTTGCGAGTTATTCATTTAACGATTGAACCGAGTATACATTTCTTTTTTTTTCGTTATTTCGTATTCATTCGGTACGAACCGAAGACCGTACTATTTCATTATATCGGAGAGCAAAAAACGGTTAAAATTTTATTAATCATAAACATGTGCCTCATCGACGAGAGTCTCCAAAAATATTCGGTACATTCCCGATAATTAAGTATTTGCAATTGCCACTCATTTATCGACAACACAGAATGCGTTCTTCCTATGAGCATTATTAAATAAAATATTCCAAATTGAGCTTCGAACGCGTGCTTCACTACTTTATCGTAAAAGAAAAATGGAAAATGAAAAAAAAAAAAAGAAAAAATACATTGTCCTCGAATCAGTCTTTCTTCTAATAACGCTTATGATTATCGGTATTCGTAATTGTCGTGACCATTATTATTGGTATTATTATTATTATTATTATTATTATTACTAATTTTATTATTATTGTGATTATTTTTATCAATGTATTTTACTATGTGCACATTGTCATCTTCCTTGTACAAATATCGCGCCAACGAAAAAAAAAAATCCTTCCAGTTTATGCGAGCGACGATCGAAACTTGATTTATCGATAATTAATTGTTCAAGGCACTCGCTGAATCGAAATTTTCGAGACTCTCGTTGTGATACCCATTAGGCTTGATTGTGCTTTAAAATTGGAAAATTAATGAAATGCAAAGACGAAAATGACTCCGGCGAAATTGGCTGAAAATAGGAAAAGATAAGAAACGTTTGGTTACACGTGTCCTGGTCAAGTTGCCAGTTACTTCCGGCCAGTATAAAGCAAGGGCGTAACTATTTAATAGTGATTGAAAAAAGATAAAAAAAATAATAAAGTCTCGAGTAATAGAATAAAAATGTGTAATTTGGTAGGACAGGAGAAAAAATAAATTGTGGTTAACGCTGAAACTCGCCAAATTGGATGAAAATTCATTATCGCTTATACGAAAATCACAAATTACTGTCTGAGTCCATGCCTGTGTTGCGTGTGTGGCTGTGTGTTTGTTTGTGTGAGTGCGGTTCTTTGCACACGCGATTTAACGAAGAAAAATTTTGCCCGAATAATTCTAACGCGTCTCAGTGCCTAATCTATATCGAGATATAAATGTTTGAAATATTTGAAAAAACGTGAAAACAATTGAAACATTTTCTTTTCCTTTAAAACCACGACGAAATGGTATCGATGATATTCACATTTCTTTGTGTGCCTGTGCGCCTCCGTCTCGCTCTTCCTCACTCTCTCTCTCTCTCTCTCTCTCTCTCTCTCAGCCTCTTTCGGATTTCGTGTCCATAAAAATAAACATAAAAATGACCGTACGAATGAAATTCGCGACGTAATAATAAAAACGAAATTAGACAAGTTTCGATAGTCGATACACATATGTATCATATATTCTGTATATTTTTGTTCTTTTCCTCGTTGGAGTATCCGGGAATCTGACTAACTATGATTCGCTATGACGAAAATAATCCAATTCCATCGTCAGCGAAGCTGCCTCAATCTAGTCGTTAAAGCGATAGGCAAATATTAGAATGAATAGAGAGAGAGAGAGAGAGAGAGAGAGAGAGAGAGAGAGAGAGAGAGGGTAGAAGAAACGACGAAGAGAAGGAAAATCACAAGGAAGTCTGAGTCGTTTCCACGATTAATTAATTAGCATTTAGATGAAGACAAGTGACCTTAAGTCCCTCCCTCCCTCCCTCCCCGCGCTCCCTCCTTGAAAACTCTCGTTCCATTTTTATTGACAAGTATAAAATAATGAGAAACAAAAAACAAAGAACAAAAGTAATTCTTTCTCGAATCGATGTTAGCGTTATTTGTGCGATCCTTAAAAATCTCTTGCTCGTGATAAGCGACGAAATCAAATATTCATACTCACAATCATGCGAAGCGCTTGAGCGCGTGAGCAACTAAACGAAAAATCAAGTCTAAGAAAGCAAGCTTCGAAAATTACGCACGATTTTCGTAACACGAACAAATAACTTTTTTAATTAAAAACACACCAACTCGTCGACGATTGTTAAAAAAAAAAATACGAGGCGATAAAGAAAATACCAAAAAAACATTCTGTGACTAAAGTGATCCATCATCAAATCCACTCAACCTAATCACGTTCAAAAAATACACAATTGCGAATCAATGCAACAATTCGATCTTAAACAATGTTTGAAAGCAAAATAAAAAGAACGAGTCAAACATCATGCGAACGATAAATAATAAAAACGGATTAATGATAAATAAAAAAACACGTAAACGAGTGTTCTAAAAAAATCTATAAATATATCTATATATTTGTGCGTGCGTGCGTGCGCCTGTGTATACACATGGATGTACGTGATTAATTTAAACGTGTACATATGTGTATAAACACACTTGATACATACAATTGATAAAATTAATTTGAAGAGAAAAATGAATTTATATACATACGACGTGTAACAAATGACGATAATATAGTACGATATTTAATCATGTATCTGTGTGTGGATATATATATATATATATATATATATGCACACACATACACATACACTATATAAATATACATACGTATATGTACAACATCTGTATATTTACATGTAAGAAAATATATATCGTAATTAACTTAAGTGACTAATTGTACTGTGAGTTTAATTAGCACATATGCCATTCAAGTTAGCCCGAGGATAAGTCGATCGAAAAATGATCGTTACTCGTGCGGGAGGGGGACTTGAATAAACGAAAATGAAATGATGACTCTGTATATGATCTGGCAGGGGTTTTCGTGTTAAAATGTGTTGTGAGCATTAGGCTAGTTTCTTGATTGTTAAGGACATTTTACGACCCACGATTTTCGGTGGGTCTCAACCATTTTCGTCCCATCGCATCTTTTTAGTAAACCCTTTGACTCGTACTCGTTATTGGAAAAATAAAACAGCTCTATGCATTAGATATTATATGCATTATGGATACAAAAGTTTGTATGGTAACTTATTATAATGGAGGGAAATGTGTGCGACTATCATTGAGACATTTTGGCTAATCTGTTGATGAGGAAATTACTGAAATATTAAAAACACCAGCTCTTGGGATAAAGCACTGATCCTAACGAATGCTTGCATGTCTCCGGATGGCTCAATGGAACTTGCTGCGTACTCGCATCATCCTAAGTTTCGAAATGGACGTTTATCTTTTCTCGGTTTATCAGCTTTTGAGAATTTTTTTCTGCAACAAGACTATAAAAATCGACGATGAAGCTACTTATTCGTTGAAAAATCGGTGAGCTCTTGTGTCCCCTGGGTTCGGAAAAACCCTCGCCATTTTCAACTGTTCTTATCTCTTCCTCCTTTTCAAGAACTTCATTGCCAAAATTTCAAATCAACGGATGAATATATTCATATGCATATGCTGTCGTCACACCAAACATACAAAATTTTAGCTGCCATACGATTTCACGAATTTCTATGTTTTGGTTTTCTCGTCCTATTGACCCGCAATCGAAAAATCAGCTTTTATTTTTTTAGAATAAATTTACGTATCGGCACCAAACCCAAACAAACCGCGGAGCTCGCTCCGTGAGAAAGCTAATGCTGAAATAAATTTCACTCTCTCCTTCAAAATGCTCATTAGCCTACGGACTGGAAAAGGACTTTAAATCTTAAGACTGTTCTCTCTCTCTCTCTTTCTCTCTCTGTCTCTGTTTTCGTTTTCAAGCCACACATACTAGATAAATCATTATCTGATATTATGGGAACGAAAAAGTCTCTCTGATGATGGTAAAAAATAAAACGAATATAATAATCATCGATATATCCAAAAAGGCAGTTCTTTTTATTTTCTATTATTTGAATTTGTCACTCGAGTCATCGCAAGATTAATAGGAGTGCGAACAAATTCTATACTTAAGCGGATTGTTTATAACGAAGATACATCATGAATATACACATATATATACCTACATATATATATACATATACATATAAATATATATTTATATATCATTATATATTAATTTACTTTTTAAGCCGCGAATTAAATATCATATATCGAAGTTTTCAACATTGTTCCAATCTCACATTAGTTCCGTCTATTCGACATTTGTGAAATAATTTAGATCGAGTCAGAAGACTTAAAAAAAAAGAAATATACACACACACGTACACGATATTTCTGTAAAATATTGTGTTGAAGCATCGAGTGTCTGAGAAGAGGCAGATGCGAGAAGTTACTGGTGGAGAGAAAGTGTAAGAAAATGAATAATGTCCACACTAATTTTGTCGTGCAATCATAGAATTAAATCGTTTGCTTGTACTCTCTATCGGTTGGGCTGTAATTTATCTGTACAATTAATCATCCTGTAAGATTCTCGTGGATCAATTGTTCATTTGTTTTCTCTACTTTTCAATCACAAAATTCGATTTAGTTTCGTCTTTCTTCTCTACTGTGGGATAGTTCACCTTTTTTTCTTTACTTTGGCTGTGGTAAGTTTGTTTTTTCGCTCCTTGACAGGAGAATATTATTTATACGTATGCTCGGAATATAAGAGTTTTGAAAAATGTTCAACGAACGGTGTACGACACACTAACCTCAATCCAATCGTTAACTATAATCATTTTAATTGTAGATTGTAATTTGCGCATAATATTCCTCACTTTTTTTCTCTCTTCACTCTCTCCCGGGTCTCTATTTTATTCTCTTCTCCGCTCCTCCAAAAATGACAAAAACTGATCGTATTTTTATTTAGTTCTTAATTAATAGTTATTTCTTGTCCCTCCTCTTTCGAGAGGCAAAACAGTTGAAAATCGCGAATGAGGTGACGCTATTATTCTCCGGAACCTCGAAACATGGCCTTAATATACTTATCATAGGCGTATAACTTTACCAATAGATCGTGACTATAATGTTGGGTATAACTGATTAAATGTTAATGAACAAAAAAATTGAATTAAAATTTAAAAGAAAAATTTAAAAAAAGCATAAAAAAAAAATAAAATAAATCAACCGACAAAAAAAAAAGATATTAATGTTTAAGATACGACAACGTAAGGTCCGAAAACCAGATGATTCATTGGCGAAATACGTGAGAAACTCCCTCATCGGATTACGAGTAAATTAAATTTTTTTCCCCCTCAATCTTAATACACACATGCCCATCACCATTCTTTTAATCGATTAACTGGTTCGTGAATTTTCAAAAGTTCTATTTTCCCATACCGCTTGACAAATCGTAATTCGAAAAACTACGCGGCAAAATTGCATAAATGGGCTTGATTGACGTTTTTATTCCTAATCGGTCAAACGGTATTGGAAAATTTCGCTTCCAATAATTCGCGCTGCGTCAAGGCTCTTGGCCTATACAATCCGAATCCTTAAAGTGAGCAGACTTATTTTTAAGTTGAAAATAAAATAATCGCCGAAATTTGTTCCCTCATTTCGTACAAAATTGAGACCATGAGAGAAATACGGAAAAAGGTACACCCATAAAAAATCAGAGACAGACTCGAGATTTTATGAAAATTGATAGCAATTGGTGGTTTTAATGCAAATCGATAAAAAGTGGGATAAATATTCCGATTCTTTCATATCCGCGTGCTTATGAATTAACGTCACCTACTTTTACCGAAAAAGCGCGTCACGTGGTTGCATCAATTTGGAGGAAAAAGAATGAAAATAAAAAGGTATTGGGTATTATTATGAGAAATATGAAGAAACGAGATGGAGGAAAAAGTCCAAAAGACGAGCTCAGATAAGTTGGAGAAAACGATTTTAAAAAAAGCATATAAATAGATTATCGAGAAAGGACGAAAAAAAACAAGCACATTCTCTTATCTTGATAACATAATTGTAACATTATTAATATTACGTCATAACGATTATGAATTATTTGTAATATCCGTTTGAATTTGCGGTTAACAGGGGCGAGTTTCAAGGGTGAAAGTAATAATTGTCGAGGGGATTATTCTCTGCGTAAATATATGAAATATATAGTAAAGAAACCTATTTTTTTGCCACTGCTATGCTAAACATGTCTGCACACATATATTTTGTAATTTGCGTTACACGAGCCTGTGGCATGGAATAATTTTCCATTCGTTTTCATTTTTTTTTCTCTGTTCAAATTTTTTTTGACTCCTTAAAATGAACCTCGAAGCTCCCGACCGAGATCTCATCCGTTCGTTCCACGACTTATTATTAACAACGAGAAGCTACGAAATAATTTTGGAAGAAATTCCAATATTTACACCGCCCAAAAATACAATCAAAATATTTCCAAATTTTAATCCCGCTTTTGCACTCTCTTTTCCGATGCATCCATTTCAAAAAGTGTATCAATTCACGACGAAAAATAAAAACACAAACAAATATTCTAGTAAGGACAACGAAATATATCGTGGCCGTGAAAGCGAGACCTCGAACGTTAACGATTTTTCTTTCTGTATTTTTATTTTCACTCCTTTATTTCTCAAGATCCGTTTTTTCGTTCGTTTTTTAACAAGAGCGTATCAAGCAGCTGTACCTAAGTAGTGTAATCATGCCTGTTTCATTAGTAATTGTAACCATGAATTATTATTATTATTATTATTATTATTATCATCATTTTCATAATTATTATATTATAATAAAATAAATCAATAAAAAGAATGAAAATAAACAAAAATCCTCATTGAAAATTCGCCACGTCCAACGACACGAATCATCCCAAACAACCGATCCAGAACCTCTCATCACCAGCATTGAATTATTATTCTACAAATAACTTGCTTTTAATTTTGTCATTTTATTCTCGTTTGCATTTTTTTTCTTTTTTTTTTACATTTTCAGTTCACTTGACTGCGATATTTATTATTTGAAAATGAGTAGAAAGACAGATGGCTAAATAGGAACAAGGGAAAGAAGGGTTGCAACACAAGTATCTCGTTTCCGTTGGAGCTGTAAACACTGCCGGCCACCGCATGTACAAGGCATAATATACGAAGCGAAAAGAGTGAAACGAGTCGTCCCGTTCTGAAGCGTGACAGGCAGAAACCGATGAAAATGAGTGAACAAAATGCGAAAAAGCAAAAAATATCGGATTATAATAAACAATGAACAGTTAATACGAAATGAATGAAATTTGGGAGAGTTCGCTGAAAGGAGAAGGGACAGGTGTAGCGATCAAAATAACAGACACGTAGCATGTCTTAGGGTTCTGGTACTTGTGATTTATAAATTTATGTATTAGAAGGAAAAGAAGAAGGAAAGAAACGAAAACAATACCAAAACGACAATGTGACGAAGAGAGAAAACTTATTCTTGCTTCGTCGTTCCAAAATCCGATCCGGAGAACTGTTCACGAAGAAAATGAATATTATGATTATTGGAACGCCTCGAATCAAATCGAATTGAATCTTACTTTGCTCGACGGATAATCTTCATAAAAACAGCACACATGTCTTTTTCTCTCTACCTCCTCGTTCTCGTGATACACGAGAGAGAACAATGGAGAAGTTGATCGAAACTAAATAATTTGTCTGGTTCGTAACGAGACGAGGCTTGGGCATGAAAATATAATTTCTCGATCGAGTCGACTTTGGAAAAAGACGGAGTTTCAAAAATTGCAAACGATACGTTATATCGAAATATATATATAATAAATTAAAAATACCAAATAGTAATAATAATAATAATAATAATAATAATAATAATAATAATAATAATAACAATAGTACGATGTATACACCTGAGTGTGAGATAAGAAAATTGCACAGGTACATATGGGTAAATTTTAAGGTACGTAAGCATCGATGTACATCATTTTAGATTTAAGGGTCACTTGAGGATACATACATACATATATATATGAATATATATATATCTATATACATAAGTATGAATAAATATATATACATATATATATAGTTATATATATATCACTATTAAAAAGAAAACAAAATAAATGAATAAAAGGTAAAATATACGATATATATTTTTGACGAATAACACACGTAAAGGAAACATACGATGCTCGTGTTAAATATAATGTTTGTGACTTTTCGACATACGTATTATAAAACAATGAACTTACGTACAACATATACAGACGTATGTACATAAACATGTTCATTAATACATATAGGTGTCATATATGTATTTTATTGCGAATCGATTGGAGCACGTCGAATCGTAACGATCTAATGACATAACGAAAAATATAAAGAAATAATGGAGAGATCGGTTGATGCGGTTGATTCGCAAGAAAGAGGATCGGAATGAAGAACGTGGTCGCAAAGTGTTCTTGAAGGCCGAAGGTGAGACGACTGATTGTGGGAACATTTTCTACATTTATCTTATTAATTTCCTCTCTCTTTATATTCGCTTGAAACGTCATATTTGTTCCTTCCGCGATCGGAACGAGACTAACGAAAGGACGACCATTTTTTAAACAGTAGCAGAGAGTAAAGGAAGCAAGCAACAAGAAATAACATAAATACCGAATGCAAAGAAAAAGTAACGCAATGTTGGACTAACGCGATTGCCCCGATAACACAATAAATAAAATACGTACATTTAATTACTTACGATATTCTATATATCGCATAAGGATCCCTTTCCTCCCCTCTCTCGCTCTCTCTCTCTCTCTCTCTCTGTGTTTCTCTCTCTGAGTCTCTATTCCTCATACAGTATAACCTATTCGACTGCCTGCTTCGTCAGTCACGATTGTAATAAAATTGAAGAAAAAAAAAAGGCGTACAGTCGATGATTTGTCCAATATTTTCGTCATTGGGTCCGTTGTATTGGCTCGACCTTCAGGCAAAAAATAAAGCGTTCGAGGGGTAAAAAAGCAAATAAAATAAAACTAAACGAAATCAACAATAACAAGATTGCATTGAGATCTCGCGTAAAGTGCACAACCATGGAATATATACTCGTATTGTTTGTGGATATGTATGCAAACATACGTGTGTCCAGTTATCCACGTATACATGTTGATACATATGCATCACACAGTACATATATGCATATATTTATTGATTTATATATATTTGAATATTGGTATCAAACGTTGATTGAAACAACTTTGTTCGGGACAAAATAGTAGAGAGAAGAACGTGGAGAGGTGGTGAACTCGCGAGGTGCATATTTCAATAAATAGGAAGTATCAAATAAAAATTGAATACGCGAGAATAATAAAACAAACTAAACGAAGACGACAGAACTAGAGCGAGCGCGTGTTTGCATGCGAAGCGACAGGGTAATAGAAGAAGAATATACGAGAGAATCGAAAAACGAATAACAACCAAAACAAAACACGAACATAGAAATAAAATGAAAAGAAAAATGAAAACAAAGGAGAAACCGGCACTACTTGGCGCACACGACTCTCGATGAGGCTTATCATCACCTTTCTCGCGTTTCCTTTAGTATTTGTGATCAATTGTGCCACTCGTGCCAGAACTTTCATGTTGATTGAATGTATTTATGTCACGCGTTTCATGATTACATGCGTGTGTTAATGACGATATATACATATACACATATACATACCTATGCATGTATGTATATATATATATATATATACATAAGCGAATCGTATACTTATAAGATACAATAAAATTAACAATTATAACAATAATAATATTAATAATAACTATAATGCTATTATTACTAAAAGTAAGAAATAATTAGATACCATAACAGCAATATAGATTTTACGAACGTAAGAATAAAGCGATCTGGTTCGCTACACCAGCTTAAACATTAATATATCTCTCATAAGATATTATTAGTCGTAATTATTACATGTTATATTTTTATATACACACATATATACAATATATCTATATATATACCTACATATTACATAAATTTATTTATATATGTGTGTAGATAAATTTATATCGTAAATTGGTGTCTCTCGCGTTAACGGGACACAGCAGACGTAACATAGTCAAGGAAATAACGTATGTGTGTGTGCACGCCCAGTCATATCAAGCGAGGGTGTCAAAATGGACTATTCAATTATGAATTATTCAATAAACTGGAATTTAACGAAAACTAACCGATACGCCCAATTTTCGCTTTAACTTTAACGATTCTACGGACGATACCGCGTGTTACGCGAACCTTCGAAATGCGGCAGTGGAAGAACGATCGAATTTTTAAAACGTGCAGGAAATTAGGACACAAAGTCGAGTTTATTCCGAAAACATGGGCATACAGACACGAAAGATATTTCTACAATACGGAACCACGATTAGTAAACATTTTCTCGAAACTCTCGTACAAGTTCACGTCCAGAGACACGTCTAACCGGTTAATTGGCTCTACTTTTTGCAAACTCTCTCGACCAACAGTCGGGCTAAACGATCAAAACTGCGTCTGCGACTGATTACTGGAAAAAGAAAGTTGAAGGAAAAATGGAGAATGCAAATAAAACGAAGGTTTCAGGCCTTTTTCTTCCGGAGAATTTCGAGGTTAAACGTGTGTTTCATCGCGGAAAGGGTCATGATCGTAAATCTGACCGTGAATAAGACATCATTGAAATACATATGTGTTTCTCGAATACTGTAATTGCTAAGCCAAGAGAGAATAATTTTTATTACTGACATCTGATTTTACACCACTTTTGTTCCGATCATGTGTAAGGTCGCGTTCCCAGTGACGACGAAAGTACGAAAGACACGCTAACGTAACGTCCGCATCGCGTCGTCCCTCGCACTTGAATCCTTTTTTCTCTCTGTCTTGGTTTTTTTGAGCTTGCTTTAAAAATCACGATTGCAACGATCAGATTGTTCAACAATGGAAAAATAACTCGCATTATTCTTCATGCTACTTGACCAACGGCGAAAGGGAAACCAAAGAGAGAGAGAGAGAGAGAGGAAGAGCGTGACGGGACAAAAAAAGGGAAGACGGGATTTTAGACAACTACGAAAGTAATTTCAAGTTTGACGATGAAAACATTTACGGCCTGTTCCTTTTACGCAAAACTTCACTGTCCGGAATTACCGGAAGTGTAGAACGTGTTTTTCACGTATATATCCTATACAGAGTTTCAGTGTCAACAGCAAAATCAAAGACAGAAAAACACAGCGACCGCAACGTAATTATCCACGCAGCAAAAATGTTAGCAGGTTATATGAATAACGAAAATCTAATTGTAACAAAAAAATCATTGTATTACGATCCCCTTTAGCGAATAAATACGTAATACGATATTTCGTTCCGACGTAATCGTAGGCAGGTACTGAATTTTACGCTGTGTGGATTGAGAACCGTGGGTCTGATAAATTTTAGAATCAATGATTTGAAAATCGCCAAAAAGGAAAAGAACTAAATATATTCATAATCGAATCAACAATTGTATGATCGCGACGCCGCCTGACGATGATTATTGTAAACAAAGTCGGTGCAACGAATGCAACAAAACAAAAACAAAGTTTTTAAATAAAATAAAAAATACAAAAAATTGCAGGTTGAAGGGAAATAGAAATAAAACTATCGGGAAATTGAAACGACAGAAAAAAAGTGAGACGTTAATATGGAACAATGTGAAAAAAAAGGATAATATTATAAGCAACAAGAAGTGCTTTTATGAAATACAATATTATTTATACCATCCTGATTGAGATTATGTATACACATATATGTATATTGGTATATATATGCGTATATATATATATAAATATATAAATATATTATATTTAAAATTTAAGGTCAAGATGAAATGGAAGATAAATGCTGTATTATGTAATACGAGGTAAATTAACAAGTACATTGATATGGGGATATATATATATGAAAATATATATATATATTATATTACGACTTAATAACCATTATTCTTAATATTATATGATTATAATGACATATTGTGACATTATATTGTAAAGTAATTAAGTAATAAAGGTCGTCCTACGTGGAAATCATACCAGGATTCTTCATTTCCCAATTTGCCTCGTAGTTTTTGTTTCAATTTTCGCGAGGGAAATATGATTTTTCTTTCTGCATGTAGTTCCATGGCTTTGCCTTCGTTGCTTCGTTCCTAGGATTGCTGCTGCGATGATCAAAAGGGCATCAGTCGTTTCGAGTAACGATTTTTCTGACCTAAACACACGCGGTGACCATGCAGTCTTTTACGCGATAAGCGCGAGCTAATAAACGAAATTCACCAGCATCTTTTTGTTATCGACCGTTGGTTCGTAGTTTTTGTGATACTTTCTGTGGGTAAAATATTTTTAATATCGATTTTTTCAACTCGCGAGGATGCCTATAAGGAACACGAGTTCGTGGCTATCGTTCTATTGGACGACCAAGCCTTTTTCTTTCATTTATTGTTGTGAACGTGGGAATTTGATCTCAACTTTTCAATCCATCGACAGTAGATAATTTCGTTTGCAATCAGCTGTCAATGCCGGCGTGCGAAACTATATATATGGATGTCGGTAAGTTTGCACTTGCGGATTGGAGAAAACAGCTGATGTGTTTTTTTTCCATGACTGTCAAAATACCGGTGACGTGAATTCGCGGTTCCGAGATCGCACTGTTACATTACATTTGAAATAATTAATGAAAGCCTTAAACTTATTTTGTTGAAAGTAACGCGGCTCAAAGAATACAAAAGATGGCGAAGGCTTTTTCTAGTCGATTTATCGCCGTTCGACCTTTCAGACTTTATCACTGTGTTGCCAATAATACTTCGCATTGTCTATCGAAACAAAAATCGGTACGGTCGATTCACACTGACAATGAATTATCCATGAGCATGGTTCTTAAGGAAATATTTGGATACAAAGACACGAGCATTACGAACTGGGTCATCGAGGTGAGTCTCGTCATCCACACGCCACTAAAAGTTCAATGAATTAAATGAAAAAATGATGAGAATTAAAAATCTCCGTGGCATATATTTCTGAAATTTTTTATCACAGGAAAAAGTCCAAAAGCTCTGCTGTACTTACTTGGAATATTCCAAAAACGAAAAAAATCGTTTTTTATGGCAGTTAGCCTCTCAGTACAGCGTCAACCACGCGAATATTTGCAGTTTGTCCGAAAAATTAAGCTGCACCAAGGTACATTGATAAACGTTATTTTTTTATCTTTGCTTTTTGCTCCTCTGCTCATTTTTTCGGAATTTTTTCACAGTCAAACAATCAAAGAGAACTCATACTTCGGGAACGGATCTTAAAGAACGCTCTCACACCTCAGTATCAGTGGTTATTCATGCTCATGGGAAGACTCGAGCACGGAGTCAAATTCCTCGTAGATCTTCGAACCGATATTTTAGTGAGTTGAAAGCAAATTGCTCATTATTTCTTCCTCCTCGATCGAATGAACTCGGCGTGAAAAAAAAAAAAATCCATTTCTGTTCATTTTTTTTTCTACTTACTCCAAAATGTTGATTCTGGTTTTCAGGAAATATTATCCGATGGCGCAGAAGCCGAAAAAACTATCGTACTGCAACAACTTAACTCAACTCTTCACGATTTACTTTTACAATGGTTTTCAGTCGGATTTTTACATCTTGAAAGAGTAACTTGGCAGAGCTCTTGCGAAATGGTGCAAAAAGTAGGTCAATTTTAAATTCCCCATAATCTTCGGCAGGAACTTGATTTGCTGGCTCTCTCAAGATGACCAATTCTGTTTCTCCATTACGTGATTGAATCAATTAATTAATTAATTATATTAAATTACTGTAATTAGTTATTAGAAAAAAAATTAATATATAATTTACTTTTTTAAATCGTATTCAAAGATTTCCGATTACGAAGCGATTCATCCGATAAGAAATTGGCTGGATCTCAAACGCAGGGTAGGACTTTACAGAAGATGCTTCGTTTTCACGCATCCTTCGATGCCACGAGAACCTCTCGTCGTATTGCACACTGCTCTCTGCGATATTATACCAGGTATAAAAACAGACTTTGAAAAACAAAAAAAAATCAGCACGAAAGTAGAATTAACCCCTCGAGTGCAAACTGGGTCGTTTTGACCCCAAAAATTTTCTGTCACCGATTATTTGGCATTTGATGGCAACGAATGTTTTGGCGTGTAATTTTCGTTTTCGTCAAAAAAATCAATGTAAGGCCACAAAATATGGATAATCTATTACAAAAAACATCTCTACTAAAAAAAACAAATAATGCACATTTACCGGAATACAATGATTTGAAAAACGCGTGAGTCAGATTGACCCAATATGCACGAAGGCGTGTACTCGAAGGTTTAAGAAAATCACAGCGCTGCCTTGCTTTTTTCTGTCCTCCAGAAACTGTGAGAGGTATCGAGGACGCTGAGAAACGAATAATGAGTAAAGCCAAGGATTCGAAAAATCGTGAAAACAAGGCGGAAATAAAAGCCGCTATTTTTTATTCAATTGCTTCGACTCAGAAGGGTTTGAAAGTGAGTAGATTCGAACGAAGCCTCAAAGAATATTAGCACGGTTTTTCATCCTATTGTTGAACGAATAGGGAATCGATCTCGGTAATTATATGATCAAAGAAGTGGTGAAAGAAGTTAAACGAGAATTTCCCATGATTGATCAATTGTCGACTCTATCTCCTATACCGAAGTTCCGGGCATGGTTTTTCGAGAGGCTCAAACAGGGTAAACTTTCTCCTTCGAAACTTTAGTTTCTAAAAATATCGAACTCGAATCTATCATACTTTCTCACAGATACCATGAAAATGTTTACCCCGGAAGAAGAAGAAATTTTGCGAAACGTGCTACACACCCACGACGTCAAAACGGCGTTGAGAAAACTTTTCAACAATTCTTTGTGGACGAACGACGACGAAATAACCAGAGTCTTGAAATACCCGATACTTCGTTCCTGCGCCTGGTATCTTTACAGAGAAAAACACAGAAACTGTGCTCTAGACAAAGTTGGTAAGAACGACGAAAAGGAAAAACACGAATTGGAAGTTTTTGCTGCTGATGTTCGTAAAATGACGTAAAATGACGTTCTTTTTCGTAAAATCGTTCTGAAAGCACTAATCTGACTTATAAGTACATCAATATTTTTCTTTTTTCATGCCAAAGAGAATGGTGGAGAGAAAATTCAATTTCATAAGGTTTAGTTGGTGAAAAATCGATTTTCATACCTAAAAGCCCTGAAAAATTAACTTTAGAAACGTAATTCGAAGCTCTACTACGATAACAACTCCGGTTTGTTGTTCTAGGGTCAAAAACATTTCTTTCAATTCACAACTTCCTAATGGTTAGCTTGAAAGTTTTGGCGAACATTTTTTGAAATCTTTATGCCATTCGCTATTTGCCGACGTTGTTTTCAACGAACTGTTGGTAAAATATCAAACAGCGATGACTCTAAATAAAAGATTTTCCACGAGCTATATGTATTTCAATGAATATGATGAAAAATCGATTTAAATACCTAAAAGTGCTAAAAAATTTATTTAGAAACGTAGATATCTATTCTGGTTCATAGTACTAGGTTTAAATATTGTAAAAAAATTGATTCCATCCAAATATCTGAATAACTGCAAATGATTTTGTTCGATAGCAAACTTCCATCTTCGAAATGGAGCGATTATGTGGAGAATAAATTGGATGGCCGATCCTTCGCCTCGAGGAGCAGAGAATAGTTGTGGAATCATGGTTAATTACAGGTAAATTTTCCCAAACAGTTAAAATCTCGATATCGATGTTTTTGACTCCATTGAAACTTGTCCAGGTACGATCTAAACGAAACCGAGGAAAACAGTCGGCAATACATTGAGTGCAACAGGATAAAGGCCTCCGATAGTGTGGTTCGACTGGCTAACGAAATCGAGGTTTCCAAACAATTGAATAACGCCACGAAATAAACGAAAAAAGCGATAAACGTCCACTTTTCTATCGATTTTTTAATAAATAATAATAAAAAATTGCAAAAATACAAATGACTATTAACTTAAAGGGTATTGAATGTGAAAATAGAAGAACAAAAAATTAAGTAGAGCTGACGTTTTTAGAAGGAATAGAAGAGCAGCTTGGTCGGTATGCTTAGCAAGGAATTTTATTTATTACTCTTCAAATTTTGTTTTTATTAAAGATTATTAAATTTGTTCATTTATACAATAGCTGGATCATTTTTCCAGCTCAGAGACAGCACAAGAATCTGCAGGCATATCTGTAACACAAGTTAAAAGGAAACAGTTGTAATGACTCGTATTTATTTAACAAATATTCTATTCCTATCCGCTTAGAGCCAGTCGATCAAGCGTTCGACAATTTTTTTGTCCGGTAAACGCGAAATTATCATGTCAACCAACTGTTCAATCTTTTGCCCGGCTTGTGCGTACACTTAACGGGGAAATTTTTAAAGGAATACTCTTATTTTTCCTTTTGAGAAAAACTCAGTTTTCTTGCTATTTTTCTTCGTCAATTCGAAACGATAAATTTGTTCATTCACCTGTAGTCGCTAGACGATTTTCTTGTCGGGTAAACGGGAAAGTAACATTTCAAAGAACTGTTCAATGTTTTCCCGACTTGTCTGTACACTCAACGGGGCAAATTTTCAAGCGATACTGTTATTTTTTCCTTTTGACAAAAAAAAACTCAGTTTTTTTTTATTTTTCGTGGTGAATTAGAAACGATAAATTTGTGCATTCACCTGTAGTCAAGGCTGGGTTGGATGAAAGGTCGTAGGAAGATGCGGTCTACTCTCCAGTTTCGTATAGTCCAAATGGAACTCCTTGGGAACCTTTCTCCAGTTTTGGGCATCGAAGTAGTAATAAGTACCACGCTCATACGTCGAAGTTTTTTCAACGAGACCGAGTCCGGGCGCTTGCGTTATCCAAACTTTCTCTTCCATATGATATCGCCATTCCCTGCTATACCTGTTGATTATAATTACAAATATATTATCGCTCCGCTTCTTTTCTGTACACTTTTCAGAATGTGTGTCGAGTGATATTTCACGAAGATTGAAAATTTGAAAATTGATTCAATTACTTTTATTTCTATGGTTAATTACGCAGAATGCTTTCAGTAAATTCGTATTTTCTTTTTTTAACGCTGGAAATAAGGGAATAGCCAAAAACTACGTATTTGTGAATTTGAGTTAAAAAGTTTATGAAGAATGTGGGAAAACTTACAACTCCGCCGCTGCTGCCAATTGTAATACATCGCCCACGTTCGTATAAAACATATAAAACAAGAGATCATCCTTGTACCGATTTAATTTCACAGGCGCCAATTTGTCCCTGTAACAAAAAAATGGGAGAAAAAAATTGAAGGTGATTTTTGGTTGGATTCGAAAAACGGGAATTTCCACGTGACTTTTATGGTAGGGATTGGCATGTTTTGTTGCTTACCTTATTGACGCATTGATAAGGTATTCTGGTGGTACGTGGAAGTCAATGTCCTGCGGTCGACAAGGCGTTTCCGCCCATGGACCACCAAAGTTTTGGTAAAGGTTCTCAGGAGAATTGAGATTGAGACCTAACGCAGTGAGATCTTGGCCGAGCGCGAGCGAAGTCAGATTGGGGTCCGTTTCCGCTGCTCTTATGAATGTTAAAAGTCCTACCATCCCGAATTGATCTTTTACCATACTTGCTGGTATATGCGTTACTTTACCTGTTAACAAAATGAATGGACTATTGAGTTACGGTTTTTTGTTTCCGAGTACTTTTTCCCGAATATTTATCCAAGCTTTTTTCGCAGGTTTAACGTTTGAGTTTGAAAGAAAAACGAAATTTATTGTTTTCCAATCGCTAGCGAGGTTTGTTGGAGGAATGAGAGGTGAATATTAACGAAAATGCTCACCATCGGGTGACGTTTGAATTCCTCTTTTCGACGCTTGAGACTTATCCGAGCCGGGTCCTCTATTGGACTGTAACGCGTCCTGACCAATATCAGGACCCAAACCAACCGAGAGACCTTTATCACCGGAAACGCTGCCTCCGGGCGATGGTCCTTCTCTGCTCTGCGTACCCGGTAACGCGGGAAAGTCTTCCGAACTCATCGTAAATTCGCTCGCTTCCGTAGTGGGCTGTTTTACCATACCAACTGTAGCAAGTACAAGAGGATTCGGTGTTTTACAGTCGAGCAATCGAATCCGCGAGTTCGTATCTTGTTCTGTACTTGTTGACAACAAACCGTAAGCTTGCTTTCCTGGCATTGGACTTGGCTGAGGCATTGAATCACCCTGGCCACGATTCGTTAGAGAAGGAAATTCCGATAAATCCAATAATGGCGGAGTACTCGTATCGCCTCCTCCCCCGCTTCCAAATACAGAATGAAAATTGTTGATCGCACCTTGAGATCCGTAACTGCGACTTGGAGGTATTCCAAAACTGCCCATACTACCCATTGGATTAGAGTTCCTGCGAATTTACAACAAACAACCACTTCATTCTCGAGCCTTTTCAAATCGCTTCACTTTTCCTCGTTATCGTTAATCCACAGTGAATTGGACGAATGATGTATTAAATTTAAAGGGAATAAAAACTTTTCTTCCTCCGTGCATCACAGATGGTTAATTTCCTCAATGGACTACGTTTCGATTAATGAAATTCGATCAATACAATGGATCAGTAAGGAAATTATTTAAACCAACCGAAACACATACAATTTCGACACCTCTGTGTGTAATTATTTCTCGATTTATTATAAATAGTTACTTAGGTCAATGTATCGTGATTGAATCAATAAACCAATGTAGAAGCAGACGAATCCAATAAAAACACGTGTCCGATTATTCGAGCGTGAAAATATAGATTAAGGTCAATAAAACGTTTGCTCCAATGACGGCATGTTGTGGTTTATACCATTGAATTGTGTTTGGATAAATGAAATAAAGGCAATGTTATGAATTTGCAACGAGCGATAATGTGTCGGAGCTCAGAATAGGCAATTTGAATAAATTGTTGAGAATTTTGACAACACGACGATTCATGGTAGAAAACAGGAAGAACATTTGGTCCGTTGATCATTTGTGAAATTCTCCTTGCAAGTATTACGAGGTAAATAATGAAACGGGGGCGATTTAATTAAAATTTGGAAGTGAGAATAATAAACAAACCCAAGAGCAGGCATGGTACGTCTGTCGGCAAAACCCCTTTGACCGAACAGTCCCCTACTTCCCATAGGCGAGAGCTGCTGCTGTTGTGGCTGATGGCCAGTAGTTTGGCCGGTTGCTGTGCCGGTAGAACTTGGATAAACACTAGCTCCGACGATGCTTGAGTGTGGAGTATTTGCGACGCTCGACGACGAGCCTGAGAACATGCCAGACGTTGGCGTGACATGACCCGCAAGGGTCGACGAGCTCAAAACGCCTCCTGCACCGGCTCCTCCTCGCGACGTAAGACTTCCTGTCGCTATACTGCGTGGCGGCTGCTCAAAGTTCAGGTTTGCCATAGCCTGGTGGCTACTCTATGAATTACCTGGACAGATGAATAAGATTCGAATGAGACGACGCCATAAAAAATGTAATAATTGATAGAACGATTTTTTTGTTATCGAGGTTAAGCGGAGCGACGACTTTTTACCATTTTTCGTGTAACTACGATCGCGCAATGTCTAACCTCGGAAAATTGTCAGAAAAGCGCCAAAAAATTGGTTATTATTATCGCCCGATAGGTTTAACTAGCGGAAAGGGCACAAGTTTGCACGAATCTTGGATAAAAAAAGGAGGGAATTATTGAAACCACGAGTACGAGTGGATTAGAAACGATTCGAGGCTCAAACGCAAAACTTTTCTTTCACGAAACGCGATATTTATTGAGCGTATGACGTTAACGTCGAAACATCAAAGCCTCGACAACTTGACAAGCGACCGCATACGCTCGCGGAGAAACACAAAGGTTATATAGTTGGAATATATATAGGCTCGAGCATCTTGGGAACGCGGGAGACGCTGGATGAGAGGATACATTTTTTTTTTATGTCATGTTCCTCGCGGTTTTCTTAGTTCTCGTTGCCGAACTAGCTACACACATTTACCTATAATGATCGGTCACAGCTGCGAGTCACAAAGCCCCCAATTCAATTCGATTCATAATAAACAAACTGTTTTGCATTTGATACTAACGAAACAAAAAATGAGAAGAAAAAACGATGAAAAAAAAAAGAACAAAATAACACTCACGCACGTATTCACAAATACGCACGCACACAGAAAGAGAGACACGCCGAATCGTCGGTTGTTTGATTCGCAATATACACAGTGTGCGTCTATGTATCGTGTGTGTGTGCATATGTGTGTGTGGCTATGTGCGTCGGATATGTGTATGAGAGAAAGAGATTAAAAAGTAAGAACAAACGTTTTTTTTTTTGTCAATCCCAAATGATATATGACTTTCGGTGGCTGGAAAGTCCTACCGAGCAGAGTTCTCCCGCGTATATATCACAGTATAAAAATCCCCAGTGTCCAAAGCACTCGCTTCTCGCTTCGTTAGCACACATACACCCGCGCACTTGCGTTTGGATCACGATTTATACCGAACATTCTCGCTTCATCAACATCAAACCGTTGTTTTGTTTTCCTCAATACCACGTCCTTTCTCTCACTTAATGTATCTCGATTTTGAGTCTCCCAACGGTAAATATATACGCAAATTTACCGAGCAACACTCCAAACTCAAACAACACCAGTCACGAAAATATCTGCCATATTAGCGAAATTTTACGAATGCCCTCAAATCAGCAACCTCCCGTACAACACACATCGTGAATAAAGAGATAAAAATTTCTTAAGATAACGATGACTTTTGGACACGATCAATATTTTACTATTCCAAGGATATAATTAATCAACATACTTATTTGCGCGAAACAAGTTATTTCATTTTGATAAACAACAAAATTGGAAGGCCCGAGCTTGATTAAATAGACCAGCCGATACGGTATATGTATATATTCAATATACATATATGACAGTAGGTATCGTCGTATGAGTCCAGTATATGTGCGTGTGCGCTATCAGCTGCCGGTAATATAAATGTCGGTGGGTATGTTTGCGCTTTTAGTGCTTCAACAATCAATTTTTTGCGTGAAAAGTAAGTGCCAATGACTGCGTATCGCAAGCCTAGTAAATCGTTGTGAAAATCATTGTACGAGAATTTTCATCGTTATTTTTCGCTCAACTAACCATTCAGATAAATGTTAACGAGACAGTCAATTGACTGTCGTAGCATGCTGAAAAAATCTTGCGCCCGCGCAGCACGTCATGTTATAATGTGGTCATATGATCGTCTATGGGTGCAGTGCTTAGCGAGCCTTTCGTGTTTCATAGGCGTTGACTTTTCTCCGACGTTCCATTTTCATCAGCAGTTCGCGGCCCTTTAACTCTTCAAGACTCTTCGATAAATTCTCATTCAATAAAGAATTTCAAAAATCCATTCATCATGGCTCTCAGCGACGCAGATGTTCAGAAACAGGTTAGCCCAATTTAATATAAAAAGAAATATCAATTTTCCGTCGATCTTTCATCTTCCGCGGATTCCTCCTCCTATCTCCTTCTCAATTTTTAATATTCCCGACTCCTCTACGCCTTTCAACAAATTTATCTCAAACTTGACTGCTTTTCTTTTATTTTCGTTTCAACTACGTTGCCAATGTAAAACGAAAAATATGTATAATCACTTGGCACACTCTAACAAAATCTTTCACAACTCAGGAGCAGACGACGTGATTTTTTCGTAAACTTTCGTCGCGACGTTTCTCACCAGATTTGTTTTTGCTCTGTCAAAACTCCTTCCTTCATCACGCTCCTTGTGAAATATTCGATAATCCATTTGTAATCTGAATTCGTTACGAACGTGGAATACTGTCTACCTATAGTCGAGTATACAGACTTTCATGCAACAGAGATGCAAATTTCTATTTATAACTTTGAGCTTAAATACCGATGCTGAGAGTACCGCTTATTGTATACACGTTTCTGCGAATGCCTCAATTTTCCACAGATCAAGCATATGATGGCCTTCATCGATCAGGAGGCCAATGAGAAAGCCGAAGAGATTGACGCCAAGGCGGAAGAAGAGTTCAACATCGAGAAGGGACGTCTGGTCCAACAACAACGACTCAAGATCATGGAATATTATGAGAAGAAAGAGAAACAAGTTGAACTGCAGAAAAAAATGTATGTGAATAAGCAAATCCATAGACGAAAAAAACGACAGAAAATATAAAACTAAGAAAAAAGTGGAAAAAAATGAAAGTTCATTTGATAAAGAGAAAAAAGGCTCGACATAAAAACTATGATTTATAATTCTTAGCACGTTTTAAAATAAAATAATTCATGGAAAAACTCTAGAGAATATAAAGTAATCAAAAAGCAGAAAGTTTCCATAATAAAAATATCTAAATCTGTATGTTTTTTCACATTTCAGTCAATCGTCTAATATGCTGAACCAGGCGCGTTTGAAAGTGCTCAAAGTGCGAGAGGATCACGTGCGTAATTGTCTCGACGAGGCGAGAAAGCGTTTGGGCGAGGTGACGCAAAATCCTGAGCGTTACCGCGAAGTCCTGAAGCTTCTAATTATCCAAGCGTTGTATCAGGTAAACCAGCAATCTCGAACGTCAATTTTTCACAGCCCGAAATTTCGGTTTTACCTCGTGTTGTATACCCGACACTAAAAATTCAACTCAATTTCCACTTCAGCTGATGGAAAACAATATCACGATTAGAGTACGCCAATCCGATTTGCCGCTCGCAGAAAACGTTCTGAACGAAGTGGAGGCTACGTACAAACAGATATCGAACAAGGAAGTTCATATCAAAATCGAGCAAGAGAGTTTCTTGCCTGCCGAGAGCTGCGGTGGTGTAGAACTCTTTGCTGCCAAAGGTGAGTTGAACGTCAATTACGATCGATAATTAACGTAGAAAGTAGATAATGATGAATCATTATGATTCAATGGCTGGATGGAACTTTCAGGTCGCATAAAGATCAGCAATACTCTGGAGAACAGATTAGAACTGATAGCCCAGCAATTGGTACCGGAAGTCCGTACAGCGCTTTTCGGACGTAACCCGAACCGCAAATTCACAGACTAAAGGAAACAAAAGAGGGAGGAGAACGCTCAGTCGAATGTTCTTCCGTTGCATCCAAAACATTCCCTTCTTTTCGCGAACAGTTACATACGATGTTAAAACAAAAGAGATAAAGAAAAACTATATACGAAGAAAGAACAAACAAAAAATATAAGAAATAAACGTTGAAAAAGCTTCACGAAAGTATAAATATTTATGAACGGAATTCTAGATTTCGCGCAATCTCCGACGTCATTATCGAAGTTTCCGATTGTGCAAATAATCCAAAAAATCGAAGAGCAAAATCGAATTAGGGCCTAGCTTGCGATATTTACGAATAATTCATTGCATCGTTGTTACTCCCTATGAATCACGTATTTTTCTCGATCGCTGGTCGCATCGATCAATACCGATACTCAACCACCAACGAGCATCAGGACATCATTATTTTGCTTTCCTCGGGAATTCGGGCTGACGGTGCACAAACATAAAACTTGCCCGCAAGTAGATTATCATTATTATACTCGTACGAGTATCGAGCGTCGTATCGCCTTGTCAAGTACAATAAGAATAAACAAAATTAAACAAACCAACAAAAACACCTTGTTCTTTGGAGTGTTGAAACGAATTAGTCGTGAATATTCGCAATATTGTTCTCCTCGAATCTAAATGTTCGTTTTCGAATATGTATCCTTGTATTATTTACAGTGAGAAGCAGTATTTCCGTGTTCTTAACCGGCTATGTATCAAACGAGCCAATTGTTGTTGCGTGGAAAAATCAATTGTATTAATCGTGTTAATCTATTGGAAAGAAAAAAAAACTAATAGTGTAGATCAGTGCTTATCGAATAAAGTGCACAAATAGTTACATTTTTTTCGCTCTCCTTCGAGAATGTATACTTTGCACTATAAATAATGTTATTAGCACTTCTGTACATATATGTAACCTTGATGTAGATGATGTAGCTCTGAAAAGGTGAAGATTCGACGAAAGTGATTAACGCCACAACCGAAATGGTGTTGGCGTGCGGAAACTTCTCATCGTCAGTAATAACAAACGTGTTGTATTGAAAAATAATAATATATTCAACGCTATTGGCAGTTTTCCGTTACGTGAGTAAAGACTCGATCGTCGTGCTGATTAATTTTCAAGGAATTCATCAACATAGAGATCAGTGGTCCACACTGTGTTTTCGTATCTCTTATAACAAAAGAAAAAAAATTTATCAACGTATCCATGATTCGTATCTCTCGAAGTGAATTAAAAAATCATGGCTGAGTCTTAACATCGTAAAGTGAACGAATTTTGTCAGTTTTGTACTTAATTTTCCATGGTGTTCTCTACCGTTTTCGTCTCTGAATGGATCAGCGTGGATCTGAAATAGAAAATATGGAAATCACGGGATTATACGATCCGAATGCTGCTGTTGCCGGCTTTCTAGATTACTCACTTTTTTTGGAATCCGAACATTTGTAAGAGACTCTGTTGGCGCTCGGTTCCTGGAGCAATTTTTCCTTGAGATGGAGTTTTTCTAATTATTCTGGGCTTGGCAGTAACATTTGGCTTGCTCTTGGCTGGGCCACTTTTGAAGCTGATTTTTTGCGTCTCCTTCGAATTTGCCCATTTGAATAAGTTGCATCTGAGATTGTCGTTGGGACTTTTCGACAGGAAATATTTTCTTTCAGTCGCAGCCTCGAACGAATCGTCCCTTGGGACGGCCGTACGACTTTCTTCTGGTTCGGCTAATTCCTTCAAGTCCAGTAGATCGTTTTCCTCTCCCAGGAGTTTGTTTTCGGAAGTGAATTTTACTTCCGTGTAAGGCACATGTCTATCAATCGCATCGAAGTCTCGGGCTGAATTTTCCTCGCTGGCCGAATCGCTGGAAAAAACTCCCGAAGAGTTCGAAAGTTTCTGCTGGGACAGCGTCTCCTCGATGAAATTTGTTTCTCGCTCATCGACCGTTTCGCTACTGTCGATTACATAATTCTCGTCAGTCTCAATTTTTCTGCCACTCGTTGGATTCCTGTCGTTTGTAATGTGTTCACTTTGCCTCCTTCCTATCGAGTCTCTCGTCGGAGCTTCGGGACTAAAATATTTGCTAGTTTCGACTTTGTTTTCGTCGATTACAGTCGGTCGAAAACCTACAAAGTTTTTCAACTTAATTCGTCTCTTTCCCCGACAAACGAGACTCGGCGAAACTTGCAAATCGTTTCCGGTCACGGCGAATGGATTTGATCTTCTCGGTGATATGGCACAACCGTCTGTTTCGTTTACCGGCCGCGACGGCGACGTCTGCAGCGGTGATGATGTCATTTCGTCTTCCGCTTCGTTTTTCTTCAACTTGCTACTTCCATACAGTCTGAAAATCTCGTCTTGGCTGAGCTCCTCAGCCATTACTGAAAAATTTAATTACAATAAATAATAAAGTGACTATCAATGCCATCGGGGTCGTAGCGACCCAGTGTACAGTCAAAGAACTGAAAAATCTCATACCCGTGAAGTTGCGTTTTTTGGGTGTCGTAGTTTTCTTTTTTATCGCATCCATATTCAGCGTAATTTCTTGTCCAGTTGTATCGGGCCACTTGGTAATTCCGCTGCTTTTTTCGTTTTCTTTTTCCTCCGGGACTTTGTACTCGTTTGACCAAATACTGACGAATTTACTGGACGGTTTCTCGTGCCAGGAATTCGTTTTTCGCCGGAGTTTCTGCGAACAAGCAGACGCTCATTGAGACTCGCGATGTTTCGAAAGGAACCGTGACAACTTTTTTCTCGTACTCCTTCACATAACTGCATATTTGCTTGTGAAATATTAAGTTAATTCGTGAAAAACACACTTGCGATCGATCTGGATCAAAGTTATGAAGTTGTCGCGATGTAAACGGATCGCAGTTGCCAAGTGCCATTTGATAAGCCAAATCTTCGGCTATTTCGTCACCAGCAAAGTGCAACTGTTCCTCGGTTATTTCTGGGCCCGGTGGATGAAGTCTCACTTGCTTTCTCCGCAATGGACAATAGACTAATTGATGTTTAAACGTAATGAGAGCCCGGATAAAGGCGTCTCGGTATTCGCTCGTAACCACGAGACCTTTCATATTCAAATATGAGCCTAGACGTGTGAGCGCCTGAAAGCGTATAAATCGTTGAAAAAGTAACTCCAAAAAATAGTCCACGCTCTCTCGCTGACTTAAGGAGGTTGGCTACATACGACAATATGATAAAAATTTAATAAAATTTGGTGATAACATTTTTTAGCATCAAATACGATGACACAATTTTTTTCAAACTTTTCGTCTACATAGTTGTCGAATAATTGGAGTTTACAATATGCAAATACTATACTTTGTAAACTCTAATGTTCAATTACTCGAAAACTATGTAGAAGAAAAATCTTAAAAAATTTGTATATTCAGATTTAATACTAAAGAATGTACTCACCAAATTTGATTAAATTCTAATCACTTCGAACTTTCCTATGCTTTTAAGTTGGCAACATTGTTGTGTGTAGCCACCCTCCTTAAATTAATTGTATTGTCTTTTTTTTTTAACATTGAATGCCGCTCACTTTGTGTATGTCCTCTTCGGTATTTCTGGATATAAATTTGCACGCTTTGCTCAATCCTATTCCGGGCAACGAGGACAAATAATCACAGCCTGAAAGAATGCACATGTGACGGAATCTGTCCATATCGAAATGTTCCGCTCGTACATTCATTGCCAAATAAAGACGATCTTGCTCGACCAGAAGACCATTACCATTGACATCCATTTTGAAAAATATCTGTTGATTGTTATTGCACGTGAGACTAAAAAATAATCATCAATTCACATATTCGATGATGGAAAACGGTATCACTCACTTTTTTACAACCGAACAATGTTAAATCGCTGTCTTCCGTAATTACTACATCCGCAATTCCACTGATATTCAAATAAGCCAGTTGAGCATCAGCCTCGTACGGGGCGACGATACAATCAACGTTTTCTGCCTGACATTTTTTTATTACTTCCAATGCAATCTCGTGAGTGATGTCCACCGATCTTCGCAGAAGATTTCTTCCTTCTGCAGTTTGGCCCATCCTCATTAATTCTGCAGCTCGACGCCGAGTTGATTCACGATTTCTGTGCAAAATAAATTCTTCTAAAATCGTACTTCCTGCCTCGGTACATACATTTCTTTCTTCCGACTCTCTGGACCGGTTTATTCATTATTCCAAAGAAATTCTTAGTCGTGCGGTTACAATTATGACTCTGTAGTCTTTGACCCTAGAGCTACAAACCAGGACAGATATCTACCCCAGGCGAGCTTCGAATTACGTTGCCAAATTCATTTTTCACCAACTAAATCTTGATGAAATTAAATTTGCTCTTAACCATTCTCTTTGGCATGAAAAAACGAAAAGATTCATGTACTTATAAGTTAGACTACTGCTTTCAGAACGATTGTACCAACAAGAAACCCGTGGGGTAAATATTTAGCCCGGTTTGTAGTTTTGAGGTAAAAACATTTGGTTTGTAGTTCTAGGGTTTAACCATCAGTTTTGTTCTTGAGATATAAACTACTTCCAAAGATACGCCAACAATTGAAAAATACAAAAGTAAGTCAGTTCTCATAGATTTTGCTCGTTCCAATTTTGGCCAATGTGCCTCTCAAGGCTTTTAAGGATTAAATCGCTTCAGAGAATTTTTTTCTTGACAATAGTTGAAAATAGTACAGGATTTAAATCATGATTGTTTATCGATTATCGAGTCGAATGAAAATACTAATAATAATTAGAAAACATAGTTACTCTCGTCTTTTAACTTCTGTTTCCTTTTTAGCTGGGAGATGTCTTCCATCGAATACCAGAATGGGTTTTATTCTGTTAGCCAATAACATGTGCACGAATTTCATGCAGTACTTGACATACCTAAAGGAAAACTCGGTATTATTTATGTAAAAAGAACGAAGAAGAAATGGAGATTGTCAAGGAATTACAAAGCAAATTCCTTTCAAACATTCCTCCAAAAAGAGCCTGGAAAAGTTGTTTCATAGATTTTCAATTAAACTTTTCTTTTATGGACAGCATAAAAATACACAAGCAAGTTTTTTTGGAAAAATAATAAAATGTATTCGTCTTACGCGTCCGTAGGTTGACCTAAAGCGATTTTATCAGCACAAGAGAATGCTCCTTTGTGGAGCCAACAGTAAGAATCAATGGCAACAGTTCCACCTGCAAACTGACTGATATTTCCTCGTTTCGAAGCTTTCTCAAGGAAGGGAATGAGCCCGGTAATACCCATGTTGTCAATTATTCCAGCCTTCGTATCTTCTGCACGAACACACTGCGTGCTGGCTGTAAAACACAATATTTAAACGTTCCATGAATGAAACAATGATTATAGTTGATTCTTGGTTTGTGGATAAAATGCTCTACCTGTTTGAAAATATCAAACTCGTCGTCTCACTGAAAATCTCACGAAATAACAAGCTAGTAACGACCTTTGGGAGAACAGCAACAGCTCTGTGTCAACTATACATTGTACAGACACTTCTGTGACATGTGGAATATGTTATTTCTCGGTTTTCTCGCTGCGTGTATTGAAAATTTGGGCGCGTACCCTTATTCACATGAAAATACGAGACAAGAAAACCGTTCGGTGAAATCGAGTTCCCGAAACTGCCGTTGTGAAACGGGTACTATAGCGGGTTGCTGCTCTTTCTATTTCAATTTCCTAAAATTCTGGTGGCTGCAATTATTTTTTGCCTGTTTTGTCTAAAAGCCCCTCATGAGACTATACACAAAATATGTGAAACGTTCGGACACGAGGTGTTTTCGTGAAATATTCAAAAAGAAAATAAATATTTATTGCAGTTTGAATTTATTCCTTGCTGCTCACAGATGGTGCATAGTGTCTCGTCTCGAAATTCATCAGACTCGAGGAATTTTCTATATTATAAACCGAAAGTTGTCATTATTATGAAAAATTAGATAATTATGAAAAATGTATTTGAAATTATTTGCAAATATATAATTCAATGTTGACGTAATTTTAACTTAAAAAGTTGTCCACTTGACTCGTACGTTTTTGACATTTGTCAACACACCCACCCGCGTATTTTTTTTGTTTAGATTTCTCGTGTATGAAATAAAAATATTGACGCGATTACTGATTGACGTTTTACATGAAATTGCTCGAATTTTTTAGTTTATTATTTTTTCTCTGACACGAGTAACGAAAATTGGTAAATGATCCAAAGTTGAAAGGTTAGAGCGCGACAAAAACATTTCCCTGTCAGATTTTTACCATGGATCCTCAATTTCATACGGAACTGATATTAAAATCAGAGGATCTAGACACCGGACACAGTACACCTCAGTTCTCCGATGACAGTAAAACACCCGTTTCTGACAGTCCCGAAGGTTCTATAGGAATAAGACCAAGGCCATTGATCTGCAAACCAGAAAACATAGACTGTAAATCGGAGCCCATTGAAACCAAGTGGCATTGGGCACCAGGAGCTTGGCAAGATGCAACGCGAACTAGTGCTTTTCAACCGTACAAGGTTTGTTTCAATTGTTGTGTAAATAACGATTTTTCTTTATGATTGAAATGGATGACCTGGAAAAAATTATACCAGCCAAACAATTACAATCTCTTTTTCATTTATTAATACAAAAGTGCTAGAAAATCAATGGAAAACTATAGGAAAAAAGAATTTTCAGCAATTTCCCAAGATGGAGTATAAAACAATTTCCCTGATTCCAGCCACCGACTCTGCTCACAAATTTGCAAAGAGGCAACACAAAGACTCAAATACCATTGTTGTACGCGAGCAGTGATATTACGTTCCATACCCTCGCTGGCCAAGGAGAACTTACACCGGAGAATATAAATTCCGGTAAAAATTTAGTTCTAGATTTTTCCAATCTTCGCAAAGAGAAAAGTGGAGCAATTCTTTTCGACATTTCAGAGTCTTTGGACGAGCCTGACGAGCAAGGCTTAACGGGTTTGATGTGGGCAGCGGCTTATGGTCAACTGGGAAGTGCCCGACAGTTATTGAAAGCCGGAGCGAATAAAAACTATCAGGGCAACAGCGGAGAAACGGCGTTGCACTTAGCTGCTGCTTATGGGCATCACGATCTTGTCAAATTGTTAATTCACTACGGAGCTGATTGCAACGCCAGTGACGAAGTAATTTTTCTGTCTTATTGCAACAACAAAAACTGAATATTCTTAGCTTTTACCTTCGCGATCTAAAGGATGCGTCAAATGTATTTATTCCAGGAAGGAAACACACCGTTGATTTATGGCGCGATCGGCGATCATCCACACGTTTGCTACGAGCTGTTGACTCGGGGGGCGGACGTAACTCACCGGAACGTTCACAACATCAGCGCTTATCACGCAGCAACAATGAAAAAAGCATCGACCGCAAAAGCCGTGATTGAAAATTATCTCATCCAGCATATTGTTATTTAAATGTAGAAATGGAATTACGTGACTTATCTTATTCAAAAAAATAGTAATATACGCGAGAGTGGTAAAAAAAGAAGCATTTTATTTTCACGTGTTTCATGTTTTCGGAATCATATTGTCTTATTTTTCCTGCACGTTTCTTTTTCGCGAAAATATATAAAACATGAATTCCGTAAGGTACGAAGAAAAAAAAAAAGGTTTTTTCCACCACTCTGGTATTTATGCATCTGGATTGGTATATATTTTTTAATGCGACACTTTTGACGCTTTCTATGAGTGTGTATATACAGTATAATATTATTCACCATTGGACATAACAGTTTAGATATTTATTAGTCGAATGGCAAGTCTCGCAAGACCTCAGTAACATTTTTTTCGTCTGTTTCGTTCTCATTACTCGTAGTGTGTGTATATATATATATATATCGAATTATAATGGTCGTGTGAACAGTTCCTCGTATTCTCGGTTCGACGATCAAAATGCACAATTTTGAAATAAGTTTTAACAATTTTGTTTGTTTTTTTTTTTTTTTTCAAAGATAAACGCATACAATTTAATCATTATACATAGTTCTCCAAAATGCCAGGAGAATGCTTCGAGTGTCCTTTTCGTATTTTCTGTTCAATGGAATAATCGTCCCTTCAAGAACGTCCCCGAATCCTCATTTGTCTTCACCTACTCTTAAGTAATTATAAATACGTGTAGACGGGAATTTTCATGGTTGCAAACAACCCTAGACGACCTCGTAATTGTCCGTAAGGAATACTGTCTCTACAGAGTGCTTTACCGGGCTTTCATCTTCTACTAGCAGAACGTCGCTCACCTGGAAAACGCAAATGACAAAAAATTAATCAGAAGGGCAATTTGCAAATCGACATCGATATACAAATATGGAATTTTCTCAACGTGCTTTTTGAGCGATTGTTAACCATTCGAGTGCACACCATACGTGTATCTCGGGTCAATCTGACCCAAGGCGTTTTTCGAATCGTTGTATTCCGGTGAGTATGTGTTTTGTGTGTTTTTTTTTTTGTAGAGACGTTTTTTGTAGTAAATTATCCATATTTTATGGCCTTAAATTCATTTTTTCACAAAATCGAAAATTGAATGACAAAACATTCGTTGCCAAACAATCGACGACGGAAAATTGTTGGGGTCAAAACGACCCCGTATACACTCGCAGGGTTTAAAAATCGTACAAGTTCGAACGCGCGTAAAGCTTGTGGAGAAGTTTTTGGAGAATCGTAATGAGAAGCGATTCGTTAATGACGACGCAAGAGTGATGGTCTTTTTAGTTACAAACCTTGATTTTGGCGTATGGAGTTTTCGAAGAGAAAGAGACGTGCAGTGGGAAGAAATCTGATGGTGTTGAGGACGGGGCCGAAAATTCCATGGAGCCGGACTTAGTTGACGCATCGACAATTGGGAGTGACCATACGAGCATATTCCTTCGAGGTTCGTGGGTGTATTGGCCGTCATATTCGCTGACGATCGGTGTGCATCCAATTGGCAACGGGATATTAATCTGTACATCGTTCAATTCGAGGTCGGTCTGTTCAAGCTCATATTCGATATTGACGTCGCATCCGGACTCGCCGTTTTCCGAAGGCCAACAGTTGATCGAGAGCGGTAGGGACGTTTCGTCCTGTGCCTGTAGTCGCCACTTTAAAACGCCGACATCGGTATTCAGAGGGAATGGTTTTGATGGAATCTTGAGGCCAATTTGACTGTGCGATTTGAATAATTCTTTGTCAACGTTTGGGTGAGTTTGGAGCTGTACACCGCGGGTATCCTTGTTCTCAAGCTGAACGCGAATCCTGCCCCATTTATCGTCCGATATGTGAAGCGTTACGAGACCGTGGAGCTCGAAATGCTGGAGGCCACCGTCTCGGCCAATTCTCACGTTCAGTTTTTCCTCCTGTTTCAAATGGACCGGCTCGGTATTCGTCGATATTATGTGACTCGAGATATTCGACGTTTTTGTGCTTGAGCTCGTTATCGATGTGGCCACAACGTTCTCCCCTTCTTCTTTCAATTGATCCACAAAGGAATCCACGTCGCGAGCTTTTCCTCCGAGTTTCATTGCTCCGGGCCCCGTTGAGACTGATTTCGGGGATGGATTGTAACTCGGCTTTACAGGCTCCGGGATAAAGTTTGCCGAATCACCGACGCTTGGTGAATTCGTGAAATTTCCACTGTTCCCGTAACCGCTCCCGAAACCCACGTTCTTTCCTCCCCCGACTCCACCACTGCCACCTTTCTTATTCGCCTCCATTCTCTGTCTTTGTAATTCTTTCGCCTTCTCTCTCATCTTGTTCTTGGCCTCGCGCTCCTGCGTGAATCTCACCGCTTGGTAGACTCTTTCCTCGTGCGAATCCATCTCTACGAACGTACGAATTTGCGCCAGATTCACGCTCTCCCTGTAACCCAATGCTACTATCTCGTCGAACGCGAATATTAAGTTGAACGTGTTTTCTGCCACTTCCATTTCGTCCATAGATTTGCAGTATTCCGGTATCTAGGTTAAACCATAAATAATCCATCATCGTCATCGAAATGTAACGCGTGAAAAATCTTTCATTTGGAGTTTTCGCTATTTCACCTTTTACCAACAGTTTGTTGAAAACAACGTCGGCAAATAGCGAATTGCAAAAAGATTTCAAAAATTTTTTGCCAAAACTTTGGAGCTAACCATTAGGAGGTTGAGAATTGAAAGAAATGTTTTTAACCCTAGAACAACAAACGGGAGTAGATATCGTAGTAGAGCTTCGAATTACGTTCCTAAGTTAATTTTTCAGCACTTTTAGGTATTTAAATCTATTTTTCACCAACTAAATCTTGATGAAATTGAATTTCCTCTCCACCATTCTCTTTGGCATGAAAAAAACAAAAAGATTCATGTACTTATAAGTCAGATTACTGCTTTTAGAACGATTTCACGAACAAGAAACGCGTGGGATAAATATTTAGCCCCGTTTGTAGTTTAAAGAATTAAAAATGGGTTTGTAGTTTTAGGATTAAAAATGAATCGAAATATATTTATCGTTGTTATCCTTACCACACGGGCAAAGAGTCTGAGAGTTTCCAAATCTTCCAAAATGTTGCTAGCTTTCGTCGTAATGAGAAGCATGTACAGTTTCTCAAGAGGCTGATAGACGTAACGGACAGACTCGGTTTCTACAAACGTATGCTGTTTTCCGGAGCTCATGAGTTTGGGAAAAGCAGCGAGGAGTCCCTCTATTCTGGCTTTTGTCATTTCCACGAACTGACGGGATATGATAGCTTGACGAAAAAAGGGGTGAAATATTTATAAGTGCATGATGAAAAAATATTGCAATCTTCAACACGAACGAACGTAATTTCTTTCGATTTTTTCAACGTTTCCGTGACGTCACACACGTGATTACTATGTACTTACTTTTGCCCGCTTTCGTGCATACCGCTGCTGCAATAAGAACCTAGAAAGGAGAAAAAAAGAGAAAACAGAAGACTGTAGTGCGGGAGATATGGGTGAGGGATTGTCGCGTAAGTATTTACGAATAATTATTGGCATCGTCAATGTCAGATGACATCCGCCGCGAGCTCTAATGCCGCAGTTTTGGGGGATGAAAAATGCCTTTTTTTCCTTCTCGTTTCCCCCCAGCGATACTAAAATAACTCTCTCTATTTCTTTATAAAGCTGACTTACCATTTTTATATGGTGATTAACGTTGCTCCGCTCGCGAATTAAACTTTCAATAACCTAAGGAAAATGTTGATTTATATGCCAGCGTATTCCCAACATTACATCGAAAACATATCGGAACTCTGGGACAGAGGGCGTGAGTGCTTTAGATGACGTGTGCAAACGTGACGTTAGTTTTGCCCGATCGAGGAGGGGTACTTTATGCACAAACTTAATGCTCTTCCAGTAAATTATACATATGATATATTCAAAGAAGTACAAATTAAGTAGTGTATCTGCGGAACATCAGCGAGACTCTTGATTATATTTCACAGCGAATATTTCGTTTTTCGATAAGAAAACGTCGAGTTTGTCATTGTAAAATTCAAAATTTCCCGCCCGACTTAAAATCTGCCGTCGTGTTGAGACTGGATCATTTCGCTCGCTTTAATTATGTGCAATTACTTCGTAGATATCTTGTTAGAATTTGAGCATGTATGATTTTCCGTCTCATTTTATCATCTTTTTTTTGTTACTTGGCGAATGTACCGACCGAGTAATAAAAGTTGATGGCGGACCAGCTTCGGAAAAACGCTGAAAGGAGGTTTGTGCAAACTCCCTTGTTTATAATTTGTGTTCAGTGGCTGTTCAGTGGATCTTGTTCTCTGCCTTTGCATGTTCCACCATGTACTTACATTACGTGAAAAACATTTAGCGTGTTGAATTTTAATGAAATATTATCGTCTTAAAATTTTGAAACTTCTCACAATACCCGTTTGAATAATTAACTCGTTCAATATCGAACGTAATTACTATGTTATTACCGTCCTACCTATACTTGCCTTGAATTCATTGAAACTACATAATAGCGCCGTTGTATATACCGAAATTATAACCGTACAACATATGTATGACTGTTCGTTCTGCGGCGTGAAAAAGCAGACCAAGTGATATAAAAAAACTGCAGAACAAAACGTGTCAGGATATTAAATTTGAAAGGACCGAGAAACCAGGAAAATGTCGCTCTTCAATAAACCCAAAAGAAATATAAGACGACGCTCTTTCAACGATGATTACGAGGACAATGAAAATAGGATGGAGTGTGAAGATTCCAAAAATATTAAAATTAAACCCAAGAAGAAAGAGAAGCCTAAACAGACGCTCCTGAGTTTTGGCGAGGAGCTGGATGAAGGTTTGCAACATCTAAAATAATAATAAATCTTTACATCTCCCACAAATGCATCGAACGAAATAAGATATTTCTACTCCCTTGTAGGTTAACTCAATTGCAAGTTTTTACAGGTTAGAAATTGTATACAAAGGTCAATACCATCGCGTAAAAATCTATTACGAGAATCAAGTTTTTTTATTTCTCCACACAACGCCAAACATGCATCCACGCATCTTGTGCTTAAGACAATGGATCAGCCACCTCAAATTTTCGAAATTAAAATTCTTCGATGTCGTTTGACTAATAAAAAACAGACTCTGTCAGCGTACGCAGGACGATGGCAAAAATCCGCTGACAGGGGTTTTTTTTATTGGTGAAAACGTGTCGGAAACATTCAATTTCGAAAATTGCAGCTATCTCTGAAAGCGACTGCTTCATCACCATAACCCTAGAACTACAAATCCATTTTTTTCACTTTTAACACCTACAAACCGTGTTAAATATTTAGCCCACAGCTTTCTTGTTCGTAAAATCGTTCTGCAAGCAGTAATCTGACTTAAAAATACATGAATCTTTTTGTTTTTTCATGCCCAAGAGAATGGTAGAGAGCAAATTCAATTTCATGAAGGTTTAGTTGGCAAAAAATCAATTTAAATACCGAAAAATGTTGAAAACCGATCCAGGAACGTAATTCAAAGCTCGCCTGGGGGTAGATATGTGCCCCGGTTTGTAGTTCCAGGTTTAAAGAAACGAATTTAGAGCGAATGAGTTAAATCGACTGATTCATGTTATATCCGATATTTGAATAATAAATTGAAATGTTTCAGCGGACGATGGGGAAGTTTTTAAAGTGAAGAAATCCTCTAGGAGTAAAAAACTGATGAAACAGCTCGACCACGAGAGGAAAAAAAAGAAAGGTGAAGAGAAAATGCAAGTGGACTCTGAGCAAGCGAACATGTCCGTTAAGCAGGAAAAAGATTTAGAAATAAAGACAGATGATCTAGTAGTAAGCTATCTCTATGATGTTTTATTATTATTATTAATAATATTGGTTATAACGATGATCCTCCCAAATGAGCCAGTACTGAACAAAAAAAAAAAGAACAAACAAAAAAGACAAAAGGCCTTTTTCCCATGTAAAAATTTGGCAATATTCACGTGTTACAATCAAATTGATTTTGTTCTTTATTGTAAATTATACTTTTTTTGCAACAGGTCAAAATAAAAAATACAGGCCCTCTGATATTAAACGGAAGAGCAGCTCTGACAGCCGGAAAGGATGACTATACGTCGGACGAAGAGGATGATCATAAGACCCATACATTTAAAAAGAATAACGCTAAAGCCGACACCATGAAAATCATTCTAGAAAGTGAGGATGCCGACAACTGCATTTCCCATTAATAATTCGTACATGCAAAACAAATAGACAGAAAAAATTTTTGTATTTTTTAAAAAATACTTGATTTTTTTAGGTGGCTGTATTCCAGACGCTGCGATGATACATGCGGCGAGAAAAAGACGTCAGAAAGCTCGCGAATTAGGAACCGATTACATACCCATTGAAGAGCACAGGTAAATTTTCAATTGTAATAAATTTTTTATCAATTCAATGAGTTTTATTGATTTTTTACTAACTTATTCGTAGCGACGATAAAGGAAAATCCAGACTCGTTAGAGAAGACGATCATGACAGAAGCGACGACGACGATTCTCAGGATCGAATCGATATGACCGTTAATACGGAAGCACGAGACAAAGAAATGAGACGCGAAGCTTTTCTGGCTTCTCAAATACCGGCAAAACGTTTGTTCACACCGAATTTTTCTCATATCAATTCAATTATTTTTTTGTTGATGTGTTCATACAAAACCCGAACCTCTTGTAGTTTCCGATAACGAGAGCGAACACGATCACGAGGAAGAAGAATGGGAAGCGCAGCAAATCAGAAAAGGCGTCACTGGGGCTCAGGTGAATAACAGATTTCAAAATTCACAAATCATCTCGAATATTTGATTTTTCTACATCATGTAATAATGAAAATAATGTTTTCGTAGATCGCCGCTGCCCAACAGGATTCTATAATGCAACAGCAATATTCTATGGGTATGAATTGCAACTCAATAATGCGAGTTTCCGGCGTGCCATTGGAAATGGTATTGATGCCTGCACCGCCACCGCCCCCTTCGATAAACCCGCCGGATCCTACGAAGATAACGCCGGTTACGCCTCAGGAAGTGATCGAGAAAATGCGTGCAAGGTTCGAAACCGGCTCTTTTGTTGCATGTCAGAATTTTTCTATCTGCAAAAAATCGTTCGCACAAAAATAATCAAATGGAGCATGCATAAATTTAACACTTGGTCTGTAAACGTTTTTTCCGCACCTTCAGCTTGTTATTACATTCCAAAAATTCTGGAAAAATGCGGGCTACCGTTCGAAATCTTCAATTTGGAATTTCAATTAGAAAATCGTAAAAAAATACATTTTTTCATTCATTTTTGATTCAATAAATGGACCGATCCGTCGTATTTGCCCGGACACGAATGACCCAGGTTTACAGATCAAGTGTTAAGTTAAATTTAAAAAAATACTTTGACGTGTCGTTCCGGAGGCTGGAATTGAAAGAATAAACGTTTTCCTAGGGAATTCGCTAACCCTCGTCGCCATCTTAATTTCACTATTCTCTTTTTTTTTCTTCATTTTATAGAGTGACAACTTTACAGCAAGTTTATAGGCGACATCAGTTGGACAAGGAGCAGTTGGACGAAGAATTGGAACAAACGGTGAAGGAAATGGACGAGTGTGAATTGCGTGCACCTCAATTGGCACAGCGCTTCAGATATTACCAAGAGTTGCGTGGGTATGTCACTGACTTGGTAGAGTGTCTTGATGAGAAGGTGGGTTTATACGCTGTCACGTATTTATTGGAACTTTTCCTCTTTCTCTTTCTCGAGATACCTCGAGATACCTCGCCATATTGCATCGTTAAGAAACGGAGAAAAAACGTTTCTTTTAAGTTTAGCAAAGAATCTTTAGGAGATTTTCTCAAATAGTCAAAGTTCAGGCGTTGAAATGTCGTGATTGCATCCATAGACTCATGGAAGCTGCTAAATCCCGATTGTCGAAGAAAATTAATAGCAAGTCGTTAACCATTGGTCAGAATATAATTTTCCTTGCCGGGGGTCTCAATCTTCTCTGTACCATAAACGTAATTACACGTTAGATATATCGATATTGAAAGGTGAAAAATAATTGATTCGTTCGGGTGAGTATCGCAGGGCGATTGCTCAATCGAACAATAATTCACGAGCGTATTACTTTGAAAGTAAACTCTCGACTTGACAGTTGGATCGAAACTGTAAATGCCTGAGGGTCGATTCAGAGTGATTGTTTGATGAATCGTTAACTCTAGGACCCTACACTATGTGTTTAAAAAAAAAATCCCCTACACTGGGGTTACGGGCAGCCCAGAACTTTGAATCGATGCAGTTGACTCGCTATTTGTTGTAGAGAGTTTTTTTTTTTTTAATTTGATCGTTCGAATTCTGAAAAATAAAATGAAATATTGAGAAAAAGTGTAATATTTATTTTTCACGGTGAAAAATGCAATTAAAAAAAATAAAAACTTCGAATTTTTCACTATTTAGTGGGGGTTTGGGGAACCCCCGAGTAGGGTCCTAGGGTTAATTTTCAAAGTTATTCTCACACGTGGATAATAATTCGTCATCTCTTTGTTGTTTAGCTGCCTCTGGTTGTCGGATTGGAGGAACGTTGGGTGGAGTTGTACGGTGAAAAATCGAGCGAGTTGATGGAGAGACGGCGACAAGACACGAGGGATCAGGCCGAAGAAATCACCACTGCCGCCAGTCAGTTGTCCTTTTCTATTCCAGTTAGCCAATTTTCTTTCCATTCGTGTCTTTCTCATGATTTTTTGTGCATGAAAAAAAAAAAAAAACAAATAACTGCAACGATTCTAGATCGTGCTTTATCGACGACGAAGGATAAATAAATGGTGCGAATAAACGGCGAAGAATATTCTATCATTATTGATCGTTTAGGAGGTCAATCGACGCGGAGAGGGTTCGAAGACGATGCACGCGTTCGACGTGCCACCGAGCGAGAGGGAAGACGCGCCAGACGCAGGAGAGCTCGGGAATTGACGCCCACCTTGCCGAAACATATCGACGGCATGTCCAGCGATGACGAAGTTACCGAACAACAGAATCTTGCATTTAAACAGACTAAAGGTAACTTCGGCCGAATTCACGAGCCGAAAATTCCTGGATCCTCATTTACTCACCAAAGTTTTTAAAATATAAGAAATTTATTTGAGAATTGAATAAAACGATACTGTGTTGTTATTTTTCAGAGGAAATTGACAATGATAGCCATGACGTATTCTCTGACGTTGTCGATGATTTTTGCACCGTTAGAGGGATTCTCGCGAAGCTCGAATCGTGGAAAGAAATGGATATCGAAGCTTACACGGAGGCGTACGTTTCTCTTTGCATACCGAAGATCATTGCCCCGATCATAAGGCTTCAGCTTCTGACGTGGAATCCGATAATGGTATGGTTCAGTAAAATCTTCACTTCGTCGTGTTTTTAGCGTAACATTCCAGCAATAAATAAAAACTACATTTCCACTCGATTATTCAGGAAAGTGCTGATCTGGAGCGGACGAAATGGTACAACGCTTTGCTTCTTTACGCACTGGATCAACATGAAACCGAATCATCGCTGAGACGAGATCCCGACGTGAAAATCATCCCCATGACGATAGAAAAAGTGGTCGTGCCCAAGCTGACTCGTAAGTTTGCTTCTATATAATCGTCCTAATTATTTATTTAGTCACTCATTTGATTTTTCAATCATGAGGAAAAAAAATTGCATCTTTTCAGTGATGGTCGAAAAAATATGGGATCCAATGTCCACGTCTCAGACGTTACGTCTTGTCGGCACGGTCAGTCGCCTCATCAAAGATAATCCAACTTTGAATGAAACCAGCAAACCTCTCGAAAAACTTTTCAATACGATTCTCGATAAGATCAAGTCAGCCGTGGAGAACGACGTCTTTATACCAATCTTCCCGAAGCAGTAAGTATACAAAGTTTAAAATCGATCGTTTCAAAAATCATAACGTACAGGCGAAGGTCCACGCTTTTTGATAAGTGTGGCTCTGTCGATTTTTATCCGACTTTTGAAAATCTTATAAATTTTAATATCCAAGCAAACCGCCATGGAAAAGTCAATTTCATCAAATTTTTTTATTATTCCCAGAGTTTTGGACACGAAACATCAATTCTTTCAACGACAATTCGCAATGGCCGTGAAGTTGCTCCGTAATTTATTGAGTTGGCAGGGTCTATTGGGTGATACGCAATTGAAAAATTTAGCCCTTGGTTCTCTGTTGAATCGTTATCTCTTGGCTGGTCTGAGAGTTTGTTCACCCGTCGATGCTTTGACCAAAGCAAATATGGTATATTCTGCTTAATTCGTCCGTTTATTCTTATTCTTTTTTTCAATCGTTTTAAAACTGATTTTATTTTATTTTTTCAATTATCTTTTCAGATAATGAGTACGTTGCCGCGGGCGTGGCTGCAAGGCGAGACGATCGAGCAGTTGAAAATGTTCGCGAGCCTCATATCACAGTTGAGCGAAAAATTAGATCAAGTCAACCCAGTGCACCAGTAAGTAAAGAGCAAAGAAACAAACAAAAGTAATGAAAAAGAAACAAAAAACCAATGAATTAATTTATTGATTTCCTGTTTATAGCGAAGCCTGGCAATATTCCAAATCTATTCTCAAGATAATTAAGCCGTTGTAAATCCGTCGAATCCGATAGTCGTAATACGAAAGAAAAAAAAATATCATAAACAGTTACTATGCGATGCAAAACGTTCGAAAAACAAAAAAAAATTAAAATGAAAGAAAAAGAGGGAATAAAGATGTGACGGTAGCTTTTAGTTTTATATTTTCCAAGCGTAAACGCGAGCTTTGTACACACACGCGATACGGCGTTAATGTTAGGGTCGATTAGGATTTATCTCTCGTTTTACAGTGACACGAGTTGAAAACCATTTTTGTATAGTGATGCACCGAGATATAATAATAGCATAATGTGTGAAATAACGTTACGTTGACGATTACAATTCTTGTATATAAAGAAATGCGAGTCTGAATGAAAAAAAAAAAAAAAACAACAAAAACGAAAAAGAATATTAAAAAAAAAAAAAAAAAATCTTTAACGTTCGACTTATTTGTTACCACACAATTTTTCAGATCATCGATCCACTTTTCTCAACAGGATTGTTATTATTCATTACTTAGTTTTCAGAGTGTTGAGAATTAAAAAACTTTGCGTTCAACTGTAATTCCGATGATGGTCATTATCGTTTAACATAGCAGGGGTTGAGGGTCAGCTTATCTGTATACTTTTTTGTTCTACCAAAACGTTCTGCGTATCATCGTAAAGAGAGCAGCAAATTTGAGCTTGTCCCCGAGCAGCGGAAGTCGGAATTGATTCGGTAATATTTGTTCGACCATTTGCCGATAAATAAGATTAAGAGCCGTGGGAAATTTAAGAGAAAAGTTGTTTACGATCGCGACTACGAACTGATGTGCTTTTTTTTTTTATAATCGAAATAGATTTGCCTCAATTATCTTATAGACGACAATTCATCATTTTTAGAAAATATGTATAACAGACTTCGGCAAGCGTCAAGGATTAGGAACAATTGCGATGGACATATCTTTTTAGATTAATCGTCAAAAAAATAATGGAAATTTTACTGAATAGTAAAAATCATAGAACAAGAATTTGTTCTATGATTTTTTCTATCGATGAAATATACATGAAGATGGATGAGAGGAATAGAGATGTTAGAAAAGTCTCAACTGGGTGACGGAGCACGCGTTGAGATTGAGGATAATCTGTCGATGAGATAATTTTCTGACCAACACAAAGTTATAAAGATACTTGAGTACACGCATTCGTTAACAAGATGGAGCCTTTAAGGTCATCAGTGCTTGATTCCCGTGAACTCTCTCAGTCGGCTTTCAGCTTCGTGCGCGCCGCACTGCCACGATGAGATTCTCAGGTATTCTTTTTTCTTGCCCTTTATTCACTATTTTGACTGATGATTGATTCAGCTTTGCGGACGAAGCCCGTGAATTGTGATTGTTTTTTTTTTTTTTTCTCAACAGCCGCTTCATCGCGAGGAATTATTCGTCGATTATTTCGAATATTTCTCATCTTCGTTCTGTGCTGTAAAACGTCGGGTGAATTTTTATTCAAACCGGGAAAACAATACCTCTACAAATACTATGCGGAAACTAACACGGGCGTTTTGTTGCCATCCAAGGCAGCATCTTCCTTCGGCATTAGTGGGAATTTGAAAATCGAAGCCAACGAAGATTCGACACTTTTTCAAGTACAAACATCATTTCTCTGCCAAGGAAATTCTTTGCATTTCCATATTGTTCTCCGGCACTTTTAACATGTTTTCAAAAATTTTTCACCAGTTACAAGACATTCGAACGTTCGTGTGGAATGGAGAATATCGCGAGAGAATTCATGACACGAAGCCCTGCGATCAAATTCAAGAAATGTCCAAACCATTCCGAGTCAATTACAGGGATGGCTTGATCACGAATTTCAGCATTGAAAACGAGTCTGTGTGGGCAACGAATATAAAACGCAGCATTGCTGGGATTTTGCAATTGGATCTTGTCAATTTGGAGAAGCAAGTCGCTTTTCATTCTGTCGAAGTAAGTTTTCTCAATTTTCTTTACTCGTTTTTATTAAAAATAAAACGAGGAAAAAAAAATGTATCCAGACATTTCGAGCAATTCTCAGACGGAGTATCAATTTTGAAAAATCTTTATCAATTTTTTTTTCTTTTTAGACCAATCACTATGGTCAGTGCACAATAGAGTACGTCGTAACTCACGAAAACGATAATGAAAAATTGATAAGAAAGTTTTCCGACCCTCGAATGTGTCTGGGTCATCCACACTGGACTTGGACCAATGTTCCTCGTACACATTGTCCCAACGATGGAGAAGTATGACTTTGGTTTATCCGAAAGCACAAATAGATTAAAAAAAAAGAAACAGAACTTAATTTTTTCTTTCTCTATTTTCAGAATCCCGTTATAAAGTCAAGCGAAAGATTGTACAAAGTGAAGCGTGATGGAAACGACAGTACCCTCATTGCCTTAAATGCGACAGGTGGAATTTACGTGCAACCTTTTCAAAGTCTCGGAGAATCTCAATTCACATTCACACGGTAAATAATATCGACGAAAATATCAATAGGTTTTCATTTTTTTTTTGCCATGTATCTCGCCTGTATTCTTATCCTTGTTTTCACTTTCTGCAGCCAATTAATCGAACTAATTTCTACGCAAGACACGCCACAAACAATAGCAAACGATCAATTCCACGATGTTGGCCTTCAGCACGAATTACCGGACGAGGATTTGACCCAGGGCAGAAATCCTGTTGAGAAAGAAGTTATTTTCTCTTCCGTAAGTTACAGACAAAAAATTTCGAAAGATTTTCCAATCAATGAAAATGTAGAATGAAAATATAGTTCAGAATGTTTATTTCTCCAGATATCGAAATTACTCGATAGGCTGAGTCAGCGTCTCGAGAATCCTGGCCTCGATACAGACATCAAAAATCTGCACAATACGACAATTTCGGTTCTTCTCTACTATTTGGGAATGTTGGATCAAAACGATTTAAAAATAGCGTACAACAAAATCGCAGGGACGAGTTACAAGGAAGAAACTGTTCGGTAAGAATGAAAATTGCGAATAAAATCAAACTGAGTACGCAAAGTTTCGGTCCAATCACCAAACGCTTGTTGAAAATATTTTTCTTTCCTTGTAGAAACATGTTTCTGGAAACGTTGCCGCAGGTCGGGACAAAACACTCTGCACTCTTCGTGCTCGATCTCATACTCAAGAAAAAAGTATCGGACATAACGGCTATGCAATTATTGACATATCTTCCATTCAACATTCGGAAACCAAGCGTCGATTTACTTACTAGCATGAAAGTTTTGCTGGATTTGTCCAATGAGAGAATATCTCTTGAGGTACGAAATACTGGAATTCTTACATTTGGGACACTGATTTACAAAACGTGTTTGGTGTACTGCCCTTACGAGACGTTGGATGATTACGTTCGATTGTACCTCGACCGATTTACAGGTAATTCAAATCTTTCCGCTCATTATGATCATCGCGAACAATGTTTTTTTATTAGAACTGCTCCGAGAAGCTAGTAAATTCTAAATCTAAGGAGAAAAATAATTGTATTTCTTCGCAGCAGTTTCAACGAATACTTTATGAACCCATCGAGTGCATACTGGGTCGTTTCGACCCCAACAATTTTCTATCACCGATTGTTTGGCATATAATGGCAACGAATATTTTGGCACTTAATTTCCATTTTCGTTGAAAAATAAATTTGGAGCTTTAAAACATGGATACTACAAAAAAAGTCTCTACAAAAAAAACGCCTTGGGTCAGATTGACCCAATATGCACTTATAGTGTGTCTGTGTACTCGAAGGATTGATAACGATTTTTTTTTTTTTTCATTTCAGAGACGTCCAATTACGACAAAAAAATGGTTTGGCTAGAGGGTCTCTCGAACATACAACTAGGGAGAGTGGTTGAATTTTTGGAACCGATTGCAAGTGGCAACAGCGTTGAATCCAGACACTTGAGAGTTTTAGCCGCCTGGGCATCGCTGCCGACAGCACCATTGAGACCCGACGTGGTAAGGACAAAAAGTTGACTCATATGACGAAAGCAAACAGGTTTCTATACAGAAAATACAATTTAGGTGGCTGATGTTTATTTCAGATATATCCAGTCTATTGGCCCATTTTTGTCAATCGTACCGAACATTTGGAACTCAGAATCGCGGCCTTGACACTGTTGATGGTTTCGAACCCTTCGGCAAATCGAATGATATCCTTGTATTGGTACATGCACGACGAGCCCGATCGACATCTGTACCATTTTTTCTACACCACATTGAAATCTCTAGAAAGAAACAATTTCCCATGCTACAAGCACTTGTGAGTTTTTTCATTCTTTCACCGAAACATATTGTTGCTGTAAAACAATAATTCGGAAGAATCAATTGATTTATTTCAGAGGTGGAATCGCTGCTCAATTTACACGTGTTCTTCGCAAACCATTACCCAATGAGAACATTGTCACGGGCAATTATTTATTTGATTACCAAGACACGAAAAGACACTTTGGGGCGATGGTTCAAAATCTTATAATCGCCAATCCTCGCACGAATGTTCCTGAAGTCGTTTATATGACTCTGATCAGTCATGGAAGTGGTACGAACCTCAATCACATATCCGTAAGTGTGTCAAACCAAAACAATATTTATCGCGAAAAAAAAAATATTGGAACGTCACTGATTTAATTGACAATTTGCCATCGATCGAAACTCATGAATTCCAATTTACTCGTATCGTTCATGATACGGAAAAAAAAAATTACAGCTGTACGTCAAAGCAGAGGGACTGCCAAACGGACTATCCACTCATTTAGAGAGTCCAACACGAGTCATCGACATTTTGAAGGACTTTAAAATAGAAGAGAAACCACGCGGAGAAGTGCATTTGGAAATAATTGCTCGCGTTCAACAAAAGGCCGTTTTTTGTCTGCACTTTAATCAATCGAGCATCGAGCAGGGACTCGAGAGTGAGTTTTTATTTCCATTATTTTACACAATAAAACGTTCCAGTTATTTGTGGAATATTATGATCAATTTTGCTACCTCGTTTCAGTGCTTCGGTCTATTTATGTGCACTCTATGCTCTTTCCGTTCAATACAATGGAATTCCACATCAATCAGCAACGAATTAATATTCCGCTCATAATGGAATCTCTACAAGTTACCGATCTCGGGACTAATGTTAGACTGGCTGTAACTGCAACGTCACTTTTCTCAATGCGAGGAAACTTTACGTATCAGAGGAGTGGTCGCAATTGTCACGTCATTATCCGGTGCGTACGTTTTTTAATGTTGTTTCATTGTTGTCTGTGCACAGAAGCAATAAACAGTGAGTTGGATCGTGAAAAAAAATAAACAAGGACCATTTCGTAACTTCAATTCAATAATTGCATGCGTTTCGACAAAGAAATGACAATTTTTCATGAACTGAGCAAAAATTGATAAAGTTTTTTCTTTCTTTCCGTCCCGCGTTGTCGAATATTTTTGTCGATTGCTCCAAAAAGACTTTATCGAGAATCGAAATAATTCAAAGAAATTTATTAATGGCGATTGTTGTTACGATTTTTGCTGCTTCACCAGCTCGGTTATTCACGGACGAGAAACTATCGAATCCTACAACCCGTTCATCGACCTTTGGCACGGAGCAGAGAGAGCGCAATCGATTCATGGATATTTACCAATAAATATAACACTCGGCGCGGACGATGGACTATTTCTTCTGTACAATACTCCTGCAGGTGAGAATCGATCATCAATAAGGTTCGGGTTACTTTTTTGTTTCCAAAGATAACAAATTTCCTTTCGTTTTTGTCCCAACAGAATATTTGAGAACCGGTATAACTGCAAACGTACGAACTGCCACTTCGATAAGAGGTCGAAAAGCTCAGCACAAACTTCAACACATCTGTCCCGAGTGCTCGACACTTTACAACGTCAGAAAGTCCAACGAACCTTCCCAGGTAATTTCATTTAAGAAAGACACTAATTGTTGATATTTACTCAGAGAATCCGGTGTCCTTTTGACCGCAGGATACTTCGCTATTCGCGGTGGATGTCCCTGAGTTGGGTGGACGACTGCACATCAAAGTGTTCGATTGTGAAGGCGTCGTGGATCAAGAAAACTTCTTGAGCGAATTATTATCTGCGCACAGAAGCAATTATCAGTGAGTTGGATCGCAAAAATAAATGATAAAGCATGAGTTTCAACAGAGCAAAAAAATTAAAAAATTGAATACGTGTGTGACAGAACTTGGCCAGCTGCGCGTCTACCATTGGTGATAGTCCACATCCTTGATTTCTTCACTTACGTACCACCGAAAGGAAGCTGTGGATTATCAGTTTACGTCGAACCTGGCAGTCTGAATCCTTCCGAGGTTGATATTATGATACGAATTACAAAATGGAATTTTCGCTGATTTAATTCTCCAGAATTGTTTCTATTTTATGTAAATTTGATTTAAAGGTGAAATTGAAGTACGTAATCAATCGGGGACAACACACACTGGGATTGATTCGTCGTGAAATTCGAAGTCTCGAAATTCTTCAAGAATGGACTTTAACAGCTATCGACGAATCGACGGAATTTTCGAAAAAAATCAAAGTTAAAGCCGTCAAAATAGTTCCAGGAGAAAAAGTTGTAAAGGTAAAAGAAACTTTTTTCCACGATTTATCATTTCCTCGGAATTTCGTCGGTAGGAAAAAAATTACAGCTTCATTTCGATTTATGCGAAAGATGGTCGTGAAAAATGATAGTTTCGTTGCCCAGGTTTGTGTAGAAGCTGAGGCAGTAGCACCTTGGGCATGGGATTTCTTGAGCATAGAGCCGAGTGAACCTGCGACTGTAGCATTTAATATAATTTGGGGTTTGAGCGACAAAGCCGTTGGAAAATGCAGTGGTTCCGAAATATTGATCAAATCGATTGGCCAAGTGACGCAACAACAAATAGACGAAAGCAAACGTAATGTTTGGCCGTATCAACAATGTCGGGAGCAGTCACAAGGGAAAAATGTTGTGCCGTACACCGAGGCTTGTTACGAGGCTTCCAGGGAAATGTCAACATTACGAAAATATCAAACATTGTTTGGAACTATAAATGTGAGGCTAAAAAAATCTCAGCATTTCGAAAAATAACATAAAATATGAAATTTTCACTTTCTCTCCACCGCAATGACATTTTTCAGCCTCCGGAAAGCTTGCGAAACATCATATGGCGATTGCAGGCGCTTTACAATGTATTAGGTGGAAACAGTAGTCGTGTGACGGATTCGAATAAATTCGTGGTTGGGCTAACATTCCCGAAAAACTCTAAAACCGCAGAGATCGAAGTGAACCGCGACAGAATTTCGATCGGCTATGATTCAAGTATTATCGATTTATTGCTCGCACGCACGAGGTTGCATCGGTTCCTGGACAATTCTCTGCTTCGTACAATGTTCAGTAAGTTGCTCTTAAATTACATTTTTTTGAGTGTCGATCTACTCGATGCTGGAAATTCCTTGATTTCCAGTGAATATAACATTTTTTAATGACGGAAAATAAAAACTGTTTTTTTTATCATTTCTTTTTTTCACCAACGCAAATTTTAACAATTGTTTTTTTTTACAGGCGTTTGTTCTCTTACGAGGACGGTTGGCACCTCAGCAGACAACATTACGTTTCCGTTCACCGACGATCGCGAAATATTGTTGCTCGCACAGTGTTACAAAGAAAATCCAAGATTCGCGTTAAGGGCGATGGGAACATCGAACGGAATAACGATAATGTCGGACGACGATTTGGAAAGTATAAAAATCGTGCCCGACCGCGACGGTGGAAAGGTTTACAATTTCATCGAACCATTGCCTTTCAAGAAAGACTTCCAATGGAACAATATCAACTCGAAGAGGTAAAGAATCTGAACTTAGAATAAACAATCAAAAGAAAAATGTAAATAAACTCAAGGTTCCACTTACAGAATCCGAATGGACGGCAAGTCGATTCATCTGTTCTTCTCCGATCACCTCATTTTTATACACGTCACAGCTGATCAAGTACTTGTTGTTTTCCCAAGTTATATGAAAGAATTGCCATGCGGTGTTTGCACCGTGACCAGCCGCGAGGAAGCGAAATTGTTTGAGAAAAATTGAGCAATCGAAACGTTCATTATGCGTTTTGGCAGCTTTTTTGTTCTTTGTATTGAAATCCAATATTTTTTACTTATTAAATTAATGAGACAAAAGTGTATGGTACGTCGTTTGTGTTTACAAAACCACGATCACGTAAGTCCTTTCCTTTCCTTTAAATAACATAAACTATATTTTTTCCGGTAATTATCCATACCTAACAGAATATGTCAGTCTTAATTTTGAGTTTCGAGACAATTATCCAAGTGCTCGTTCATAAGATCTTCGTGTATGAAATTCATACAAACGGGACAAGGGAAATTATCGTTGGTGAGGTCGATTTGGGCAGTTGGTTGTGGCGAAGTAATTTCGCTGGCACGATTCGTTTTCGGAGAGGAAATTTCCAAAAAAGTCTTATTGCCGACGTCGAACTTGTCGTCGTTGAAAATGGCTTTGACGCATTCTTCAAGATGATCGTTCAGGGCTATGTCGCCGCTTATTTTAAGGTTGCAAACGAGGCAAACGTAAGAATCGTTGAGATTCGTTGAGGCTTGACCTGCGGAGCTTTTTCTCGAGTTTTCAGCTTTCGAAATGTCGCTCCTTTTTTTAGCTTTGCCGTTGGTTGATTTCGGTTTTCCCTGCCAAGAGGGTGAGCACTTGTCGAGATGATCGTAGAGCTCGGTGACGATTACCCTTTTGTCGCAAACGGGACAAGCGACTATATTTTTATCTTCTCTCGCTGGAGTGGTTGTAACGAAAGAATCGAGTTTCGTTTGTCCCTGGAGCGACGTCGGAGACCCTTTCGATTTTCCTGCAGCTTGATTGTTCAGTTTTTCCGGGCTTTCGAGAAATTCTATCGCTGAGGATGTTTCTGGTACAGTGCGGCTCGGCTGAGTAAGACATAAATCAAGATGATCGTTCAGTTGATTCGCATTGATCGACGAATTACAAACCGGACAATTGTAGCTTTCCGAAATCTCTGATTCGCTTATTTTTGATTTTTTTGTAGGCGGGGAATCGTTGATCAATTGAATCGAGGACGACGGCCGGCTCGGTATTTCCTTCGATGGTGTAGGAGACGAAAATTTATCAAGGAGATTGCTTCTCCCCGTGCCACCACCGCCTAACGTTCCAGAGAAATTTAACGTCCTACCAGATTTATCGTTCGATTTTTGCTGCGACGATGACGCCGGTTTCTTGTACGAACTTCCTGGTCCTCCGGTTCCCCAACCATGCACGTTGTTCGTGCTTGTACCCAGTTTAACAAGACCCCCTGGTAAAGATTTGGCCGCTATTCCTTCGTGCTTGGAATTGGACGATGTACCAGTTCCCATGGTCCAGTCGTTCGCAGCCTTTGGGACGTCGGGTTTCCCTTTGCTTTTCGTAAACCAATCGTCCAGGCTTTTGTCTGTTTTTTTATCCGCCACTTTTTCCTTTGGCTTTTTATTCTCATTTCCAGCCTCACGATCCTTCGAACGAGGCGGTTTTTTCTCTGGTTCTTGTACTTTTATAAAAGTACCGTTGCACTTTGCCTGGTGGGCAGCCCACCAAAAATCCGACGGTCCTGGCGCTCTGTTCATCGCCCGACGAATCGTCCCGAAATAAGGCGGTTGCTTCTGACACGGACCGTCGCATCTCCACCAATGTTGCTGATACAACTTTACCTCGTCGTGAAAACTGTGATAAACCTGCGAAATTTTTTCTCAACATTCTCGAAGGTTCTTGATTCCCTAACAATCAAATTAAACCCTTCGATAGCATAAAAGTGCATATTGGGTCAATTTGACCCAAGGCGTTTTTCAACTCGTTGTATTTCGCTAAATATGAATTTTTTTTTTTCTAGAGACGATTTTTGTAGCAAATTGTTCATAATTTATGGGGGTAAATTTATTTTTTGACGAAAATGAGAATAATTTAGCAAAATATTCGTTGTCATCAAATGCCAAACAATCGATGACAGAAAATCGTTCGGGTCAAAACGACCCAGTATGCATTTCGAAGGGTTAATAAATTTTTTCCAAATGTTCTTTTTGTATCGAAGTTTATCAACGCACCGTTATATGGGTCCCGGCCTCTTTATTTATCCTGTCCATAATTTTCAAGAACTCGGGACCATGACCATCGCGATCGCGATTATTGTTTGTCAAAAACAAATATCCATGGATCATTTCGTGCTAAATAAAATGGTGGAATATTCATGATTACTGTGAAATTTTTGTGGAAACCTTTAGAGCGCAGAAAAAGGAAAACTCACCAGTAAAGTCTCCACTAAATCTTTGCGAGGTCTCAGCTTTAGCAAAGGAGCGCTCAAAGAAATTATACAATCGCGGTTTCTTGGATGAAAAGAACACACGCCTGCGCAGCTAGAACATCAATTCGTCGTTCGTAATGATAAGGCAATTATTATGAAATTTCAAAAACGTTTTTCTTGTGCATTCGTTTGTTTCTTTGCTGAGAAGGAAATTAAAGTTCAAAGAAAAATGTAAGTTTTGTCCTTACGACGTCATCCGTTGGCTCCATTTAACTTCTACAGAGAGAAGTTTGTTGGAAAAGAATCTTGCGTTGAATTGACCGAACAGAGTGTAAATATTCGGAGTTGGATCAACTATTTCCAAAGTTTGGTCTATGAGAGTCTTTGGTTCGTAGTCGGAGAAGTTTCTCTAGATTCATGGAAAACAGATGGTGATTATGAATAGATTTATCAAATCGAGCACATGCCGCAATGTTTACGAAGAATACAGTCGGTTAGTTACTTACGTCCTCAGGAAATACGGCATTTTCTGTAACCCCAAGAGGATTGTATCTTTCGTGTAATGCCAGTGCGACTTCGACGTCATAATTGGTTTTTTCGTCGTTTCTCGATCTTTTTTTCGCCATTATTATCGCTTATATCGTTCCTTGATATCAACTTATTAATATTTTGTTTCAACCCTTTTTAATTTGACGATCAACACACTGTAAACAATGCAGCAAGACATTGAACAAAATTTTCGGGATCGTGTTCAGGATCATAACAACAGAAAACAAAAGCATAACTGATCGTGTCCCCTCTTACATTTTCTACCACACGTGACAGACATCGGTTTAGCGCGCTTTCGAAATTTTCCCATAATCTGACAAAGGAGAACGTATATTGCGTCTAGTTACAATGCGAGGAATTGGACGAGGATCGTTGCTCGTGTGGTACGAAGAGAACAGACATAACAAAATAGCAAATATGCAATAAAAATCACTCATTCATGGAATTTACTGAATGTTTTTTAGGAAAAGTATACGCAGACTGTCAAAAAATACGCATAGTAACAAAAATTAAAGGGAACTAGCCGTACTTGAAGGGCGTTGTTTTCATCAGGTTCGTCAACCTGCGCGCTCACTCTTCGTGCTATTTTACCTTTTACTTGAACTGCGCGATCTCGTCATTCCGAATACGTTGACGAAGGTAGGGGCTTTGTTGAAGGGAAGGGAGGGGCTGAAGAGTTTTGAACCTTTGTTGGAACGCAAAGGCAAACCACAGTTGCTGAAACGCAGAGGTAAACCCGGTATTATGAGAAGAGAGCACACGAGCTGTCCACAGAGCGAACCGAATCCAAAGAAGATGAGATCTTGAGAAGAGCTAAGGAAGCGCAGAGTTCAGTAAATTTAGTTGCGAGCACTCCAACGGGAGCGCACGAATCTAACGTGAACCACCGGGAGCAGCCCTTCAAGTACTCCACATGGCTCCGACGTTCCCCCGATTGAAGAATCTTGTAATTTCTTTTATATATTTGAACAATAGAAAACCATCAGCATATGAGAAATTTTTCTGACCATTTGAATATTTCGTCCCTCTGGTGGTGGCTTCGAACATCAATGACGCACATATATATGTTTTCATGTCGTGGCCATCAGCGACAATCAGCGTGTTACATAGTTACAATTCCACTTTGTTATAAATTGTTGGCATTAACATTAAGTAATAAAATATCCTCAGAAAGACGATATTCTACGAATATTTAATATCTGTCTCCCGTACAGTTAACTGTCAAGTCGCACAGCAGAATGAATCCAAATCACATTTTAAGGTTATGTGCTACCGGCAGATATTTCGTAAAGTTTCAGCAGAGATTTTATTCCAATAGAAATGTTTTGCAACTTTATAAAAGAGGCATGTTTCAGGACATGTTTCCTGACACTAGTGCGTAAGTATCCAGTGTTGTTGTTTTATCCTCGAAAAACCATCCAAAAAATACGAATAACCTTCGAAAAACTAATATTGTCGTCTCTGCAAGTGAATTCCCCGAAGACCGGGTTGGTAAAATCCATTTTTTTCCAATTCACCAAACAAGTGAAACTTTTCAAGTTAAACAAAAAAGCAAATTTTTTTTACCAAAATTACGTCCAATTGGTTCTACGGATATTTTTGAATTTTCTAGTGACGAAATAACAAAACTCCTGGTGAAAGAACCACAGTGTGTTTATGCCGGCTTCGACCCCACCGCAGACAGTTTGCACGTTGGAAATCTTTTGGTTTTAATGAACTTGCTGCACTGGCAGAGAGCGGGTCATCAGGTAATAGCGCTTCTGGGTGGAGCGACCGGTCTCATAGGAGATCCGAGTCACAGAACGTCAGAACGAAGCGAACTGAACGATCTCGTAGCCAAAGAGAACATCGAAAGCATCGGTCAAAACATAAGTACAATATTCGAGAACCACAACAAATATTTCTGGGTGGATAAGAAGGATCGACTGAAAGAGCCGATCGTGCTGAACAATTTGGAGTGGTACCAGGACTTGAATGTCATAGACTTTATTAGAGGAGTCGGCAAACACTTCAGGCTGGGTACGATGATGGGACGAACTTCGGTCCAGTCGCGTCTTAATTCCGAAGGTGGTATGAGCTTTACGGAGTTCTCTTACCAAATATTTCAAGCCTACGACTGGTTGTGTCTAGCAAAAACGCGTAATTGCTGTTTTCAAATCGGTGGCAACGATCAAATGGGAAATATGGTCTCTGGTTACGATTTGGTAACAAAATTGTCAGACAAGAAAGTTTATGCCCTGACGTTACCCTTGATAACTGCAGAGGGGGGCAAAAAATTTGGCAAATCAGTAGGGAACGCTGTTTGGTTGTCGCCCAACAAGTCCTCGAGCTTCCAGCTCTATCAGTTTTTCCTCAGATCCAAGGATTCTGACGTTGAAAATTACTTGAAACTTTTCACGTTTTTACCGCTCGGACGCATCGAGGAGATCGTTCGCGGGCATCAGAAAGCACCGGAGAAGAGAGAAGCTCAGCGGATTCTCGCTGAGCACGTCACTCTCCTTGTTCACGGAGGTACGAAAATTAGAGCTAAAGATTTATTCGTCAACGTTGAAGTGATTGAAATTTCATTTGCTCGTAATGACGAAGTATTTCTTTTTTATCCTGAGAATCGTACATTTTGCTTATTCGAAAAACTTATTATTTAATTAAATTTAATAAATTAATAAGTTAAATTAAATAATAAATCAAAATGTAATTAAAAATTAAATAAAAATGAAAAATTAAATAATTCCAGAAGCGGGACTCCATTCGGCACAGGACACTTCAGCCCTTCTCTACAACAATTCTCTCGAGACTCTTTCGAAAATGAGCGCGGACGAGGTTGTTCAAGTTTTCGAGGGTGCCAAAGTTTCGGAAATAATGTTACGACCGGGCATTACAATCCACGAACTCGTCATGGCAGCAAAATGCTTCAAGACCGATCACGATGCCATGAGAATTATTCCTGCTGGAGGATTTCACCTTAATCATCAAAAAATCACAAACCCCAGCGAAGTTATTACCGACGGTATACACGTCCTCCCAAATAAATTGTCCCTCATCAGAGTGGGTAAAAAAAATTATCACATTGTTCGATGGATGTGAGCGCTCATACATTATGTACAGAATCATCGACGTTATAAATAATGCTTGTTTTATTTTTAATGCAAAGTATTTATTATCCTGCGACCTTTGGACACAAGTTGATTGGCTAATGACTAAATTTTGAATTATTCCATCAGTGATTCAATGAAAATTTTGGTAAATATTTATACAAAAGCTTCTTTTCCGGGTCCCCAAATTTTTTTTTTGCTTTATTATCAAATGAAAATGATTTTTTAAACCTTTTGTAAAAATTTACCAAAATCATTTGCACATTTTCAATGACGAGAAATCTGTGGTCGTTCAATAATTAAAATTCACTAAGTTTCCATTCCCAATATGATTTTTCGGATACTTTCCTTCAGAAGCGGAAAGTCACGTCGGGCTTCTTCCATCACTTCTTTCAAATTCAAACTAACACTCCGTTGTTTTTGCAACTCATCATTCAACGACATTTCCGATTTGAAGAGCATTTTGTAACGTCCTTCTTTGACGTCTTGAAGCATTCGGACCTTTCGTTGCTTGCGTACCAAGCACTCGAGTTTCTATCGGAAAGCAAATTTTTCTTTCAATTTTGTAAACACACAAACAAGAAATATCGACAAGGAAAATATTTCGGACGTACATGATATTTCACGAGTTCTCCCTCGTTTATTTGTTTATCAATATCGGGAATACCGTCCTCGTGAGCTCGGAGGACCCTCTGATTTTCGTCCAATTGTTCGAGCAACTTTTTTTGCTGATCCTCTAATTCTAATATTTGATTTTCCATCTGCTTCGTTTCCTGTTAAAGAAAAATCATTGCTACCGTATTAATTGAAAAAATAAACGAATTTTCCATTGGATTTTATTTTCAAGCTCAAGGTCACCTTGTTTATTTGTTTTATTTTAAGCTTCTGATCGTTCATGCGTTTCTCAAAGACGACTCTTTGATTGTGCAATCCTTTGGGGTTTCGTTTCTCACGGGCCATAGCTCCGTCCAAAATGACGTCCCTTCGAGCCACGCAGAATTCCATGTCGCGTATCATTTTCTCTTGAGCTTTTCGCAGGTGGGACAAGCGCATTTCCATTTTGTGAATTTCACTCTTCATGATGGCGACCTCACCACCAGCCAGACTTTCTACTTTCATTTTCTTCGCCGTTTCCACTGCCAGACGAACCTAATAAATTGCAACCATCGATTTACCGCATATCGTCAGAGACTCTAACATTTTTATGATGAATTTTATTTATTTTTTTATCCGATAAGAAAAAAAGTCCCGTACTTTTTTTTCCCAGGACAAAACTTCTCGTTGACAAGCTCGCAGTTGTTCTTCGAGGAGTTTACGATCAGTGGCTAATTGTTTGATATCGTTTTGCAATTTCAAGAGTTCGATTTCAGCTTCGCGAAGCGTCTCGATGCATTCGCTCTTGGTAATGCAATTTTTATCTTCGAGATCGTCGTGCACTTCGCGCTGTGCGGCTAGCCGCTCGTTCGCCGAGAGTAATTTTTGTTGAAGTATCTTTACGTTGCGACATATATTATCACCCTCTTTTTTTTGTGATTCAATCTCACGCTCGAGCTTCAAACTTTTTTGCTCCATAATCGTTATCTGCTTTCCGAGAAGATTTATATCTCGCAACTGCTCCGTACGTTCTTCGCTCAATGTCACCATGTAACCTTCCTGACGCAACCAAAGCTGCTGGGCCTTTCGATTACTCGATTCGGTCTGCTCTATGTTTTTCTCTAGCTCTTTTATTCTCAAGTCCTGGGGACTAATGTCCTCGCTAACGCCCAACGATGAAATTATCTAGAAAATCAATCAGACAATTCTAAAGTTTGAATTGTAAAAAAAAAAAGCATCAAAATTAATGAACAACATTTTCTTTATTTTTAAAAATTCGAGGAAATCGTCGGAGGCTTAATTAGGTATTCATGTGCCACGAACCTCTTCCACTTTTTTGTTGAGACTAACGACTTTTTGTTGCTTCTTCACAATCAAGGCGTCACACTTTTTAATCTCGTTCTGTTTAACGTCTATTTCTTTTTCTTTTTCGATGTTAATTCGTGTCAAATCTTCAACGTCGAATTTTTCAGTCGTTAGAAGAGCGTTAAGTTTTTCCAATTGCAATACATTTCTCCCGTAAGTGTTTTCTGTTTGAATCATCATCAGCTCTTCCTCTCGCATCTTTTCCCGAGCTTCCCGAAGCTTTTTGTTCAATGACTTGACCGATTTATCGTGCGAAACTTTGTTCTCGAGCTTCGACAGTACGTGATCTTCGAGTTTGTTCTTCGCGCTCGTTAGTTTGTCGAATTCTTTATCGATCCTTTTTTCTTCGTTTATGCAACGTCCGTAATCCTAAAAAGTAAATAACGAGACTTGATTGTAATTCCAGATAATTTGATGTACTCAAATGTGGATAATTACCCAAGACGCCGTATCCAATTCGTTCTGACTTTGCTCCAGTAATTTCGACATGTTCATCAACTCAATTTCCACGTCATCAATTTTATTTTTTTCGTCTAATATCACTGCCAAATTAGACGACACGTCATTCTCCAGTCTTGTTTGTACAGAGGTCAAACGCTCGTTGTTCTCCATTTCCTTACTGGTGTCTTTTTTCAACTTCTCGATTTGAGCATCCAAAGTCGCGAAAGACTCCCGAATTTTTCTAGCCGAACAAAAAAATCTTACTGTTCATCGTAGAACTACAAACCGGGGTCAGTATCTACCCCAGGCAAACTTTGAACTACGTTCCTTAGTTTATTTTTCAGCACGTTTAGGTATTTAAATCGATTTTTCACCAACTAAACCTTGACAAAATTGAATTTGCTCTTCACTATTCTCTTCGGCATGAAAAAACAAAAAGATTCATGTACTTATAAGTCAGATTAATCCTCTCAGAACGATTTTACGAACAGGAAACCCGTCGGTTAAATATTTACCGCGGTTTGTAGTTTAAAGGTAAAAGAAAATGAATTCTAGGGTTAAAAATGCGATGAATTTCGAGTCGAGGAGATCACAGTCAATTTTGAATTTTCTCAAGAAAAAAAAGCCACACTTGGTATGGAATATTTTCATTCAAAAGTAAAAGATTATTTACGCTCTTTCTTTTGAAAGTTCGTCGTGAACTTTGTCTCGTTGTGAGATGCTAGCGACCACATGATTCCACTCGGAGAAGAGTTTTTTTTGCGTTCTCTGAAGTCCCTCTAAATCTGTATTAGCATCGGTAATTGTCTGGCCAGCATCGATTCTCTCTGCGTCTTTGATGGCCAGTTGTTCTCTGCAGTCTTTTATCTCGTTTTCCAGTCTGGAAACTTCTTCCATGAGATTCATCAGAACGTAATCTTCCTGCTGCTTTCTTCCAAGAAGTTCGCGCTGCAAAGTTGCTTCTTTCTCGGACATTCGTTTAGAGATTTTCAAATGATTGACTATCTCTTTTTCCCATTCCTCAAAATGATAATACGTCGAGCGAAGACTTTCTATTTCTTGACTAAACTTGGCAGCCGTACTTTTCTCAACGTCCAACTCAATTTTCATAAATTTTCTCAAATCTTTTGTCTCGACTATTCGCGACTCTTTCTCTTCACGAAATTTCGTCAGCTCTGCCAATCTCTTTTGATACTTTTCAATCGTCTCTTGTTGACGCGCTATTTCTTCTTGAGACGTATATAATTGCGCAGCTTTACTTTCTCTTTCTTTCTTCGATACTTTTGTGCTCGTCTCCTGACAGAAAGAATTTTGCATGGAGTACGAATAATCATTGATATTTATAATTAATAATTGATATTAACAATTATTGGCATTTATTAACGATAAAATAAAGTGGAAGCTCTCATCGTTATCGATAATTATTCAGGATGCATTTTCAATTATTAATTGAAGCAAAAAAATTTTTTTTTTTGGGTTTCTTGGACCCAAAAGTATGTTTTGGAAGCAGTGATGAGTTTAAGGATTTCCATTAAAATAACTTACGAGATTCAGAATATCTTCCGATAATCGCTGATCGATCCTGGTCAAGTGAGCTTTGAGGGCATCCTGGAATCGTTTCATGAGACGATCCTCCGGATCTAAAACTTTCAAGCGTTCGCCTAAATTTTTGTCGGCTTCGGATTTCCATTGAGTCGTAGAATTTGTTGTTTCCGTGTCGCAACAATTCTCTTTCTCGGGAAAGATGATAGCAGTGCCGACTGTCCCCGTATCGGCCATTTTTTGTAATTTCTATGTACTTTGACGTTGACAGCAGAAGCTTGGAAATGCACTTGTTGATGGAAAAATTCGACGATGCGATTATTACGATAAGTATATCCACTTGCTGCAGCGATAATAGCAATTGATCGATCCCGGAAAAGTTAGCTGAAGAAGACGACGCTTTTCGCTCGTTGCCATGGTTATTGTTTTTTAAATATAGTTCTGTGTATGTCCAACAGAGGCTCGCGGCGTCACAAGTGCAAAAGAGACAGCTGTTGTCAGTGGGTTACGTGTATTTTGTTGACGAAGCAACTATTTTTTTGTTTTGTGCTAAAGTATCGCATTGTGTGATCGCTTTTTTCGCGAGCACTTATTTTTTTTACCAAGGAATTCTATCATTCCCGACAACGATGCGTTTAATCTCGTGTTTCGCGAAATATTAAGTAAAATATTCATTGCGTAGAAAATATTTTTTAATCGATATAAAAGAATCGATTGATAGCAATGGATCGAATAAATATGTATAAGAATAATGGACAGGAACCTATTCGAATAGTAACAACTAATTTGACTAGGGCGTAACATTTGTATTTTGGGCTGCAATCATATTTACGGGGCAATTTTTTATTGGAGGACGTTGATTCGGTGTGCGGCGATATCATCACAAACGTGACATTTTCTTTCTTTCACGGAACGCCTTCAAGAATTCGTGATTTGTTCGATTCTTAGTGTTTGATCGACGTCTCGATTTTGCCGGATATCATACGATTGCTGCGGAATGTTGTTACTTATATTTTTTGTTGATTAACGCGGCACTTGAAAATATAAGTTATATTCGAAGAAGCGCGGAGAATGAGTTTCCAGTAATACCGCGGGAGGGGGTTAGTGGTAAGTTCGAGGCGGATGTTGATGGAGTAGTCGTCGAACGAAGCTCTTCGGTTTGGTTCGCGGTTATAAATTGTGAGTTGTGATTGCCAGTTGACGAAGATTTGCCGGGTGGATGGGTAGAGTGATTTTTCGGTATACAGAAATATTATCCTGTTATTTGGTAAAATCCAATTAATATCAGGCAATTGTGCATACATGATAGCACACGCGCCACTCTGCAAAATGGCTACGTACCTCCGGTAAGTAGAAAGCTTGAAAAAAAAAACAAAAATCTTCGCAGCGGCATTTATTTAAGAACTCAACATCGAGATATTCATGAGCAAAAAAAATCTAAGCTTTTTTCTCGGATTCTGATGCAACTACAACTTTTACCATCGTACTATGAGCTTTTCGTACTTCTATATCGGCCCTCTGCACTTCCAGTGTGACGTGTCCTCTGCCCGCGACGATTTCATGACATTTCTTTTATCTATTTCGATTTTATTACACACACACACTTTCTTTCTCTCTCTCTCTTTGAACTCAGCATGCTCTTATCTTTGACCCTTTGATTCCCTCGCCGACTTGTTCACACCAATGGAGCAAAAAAAAAATCAATGAAAAATACGACGTCCGTGTATGAAAACAAACGTTAGTATCACACAATTCGACGATGTACACGAACTATCTTTGAAAAAAATTCAAAACACGTTTGATTTTCCATTCAAAATAAAATCGTTAAATTTCTCGCGCTACGTGCCAAGATTTTTTCTTTTTAACTTTGTTCCAAGCAGGAAAATTCCAAGACAAGGAAAAGTATGGAAAATATTCTATTTTTCTTTCATTTCCAGACTGGGGGTTTTGGTGCTCTGCCTTGTATCTACCATTAGCGCAGTAAACAGAGACGACTTCAAAAAATGCGATCAGAGCAGTTTTTGCCGGTGAGTCTAAAAGTTTCTCATCATTCCGTTCAGAATTTTGTGTTTTTTCGTTAATTCCTGTATTTCAAAATTTCTTGAACACGATTCGTACAATTGCGAAACGTACTTTATCAGTTTTAACCCTAGAACTTGAAAATCATTTTTTAAAATCTTAAAACTACAAACCGGGGTAAGTATTTATCCCACGGGTTTCTTGTTCCCAAAATCGTTCTGAAAGCGGTAATCTGACTTATGAGTACACAAATCTTTTTGTTTTTTCATGCCAAAGAGAATGGTGAAGCGAATATTCAATATCATCAAAATTTAGTTTGTGAAAAATCTATTTAAATACCTAAAAGTATTGAAAAATTAACTTTTGTAGAAAAATTAATTTTTGTAAAGAAAAATAAAAGCATGAAAAAGGTAAAACAAATGGAATGCAGAATTGTGAAAAATATTACAGACGCTGTCGCAAAGTGGAGCCTGGAAAAACTGCCTACATAGTAATAGAAAATACGGTTGCTACAAACGAATCAAAATTGTATATGGATCTCTACAACAAGGACACCGGAGTTGAATATTTTCTCCAAATGACAGCGCTGAAGGGAGACACTTTCAGGCTTCATATCAACGAGAAAAATCCTTTGAACGAAAGCTACGAAGTGAAAGGTGCTCTTAAAGGCCCTCCTGAAACACGCAAGTTGACTTTGGTGGAAAGAACGTCGGATCATGCGACGGTGCTCAATGGGAATGGAAAAGCCGTTGTTTATTTCAATCCCTTCAGAGTTGACCTCTATTCCGATAACGTGCTTGTTATTTCTGCAAACGCACGAGGTCTCATGAGATTCGAACATCAGAGAATAAAACTCGAAAAGTTTGTAACACTCAATAAAATGTTTCATTCTCAATTCCGAGTTTTTTCTTAATTGCGATAGAATAAAACTGACTGGTTGCTTTTTGCAGAAAATCCGAAGACGCCGAAACAACGGAAGAGACGACGGAAGTCCCAACAACTGCTTCACCCTTCCCGGGGGACGGAGCGGAAGACGATTCTGGCGCGTGGGAGGAAAATTTCAAATCACATCACGACACTAAGCCTCGTGGACCCGAAGCTATTGCTCTGGATTTCAGTTTCCCAGGAGCGGAACATGCTTACGGAATTCCTGAGCACGCTGACTCGCTCGCTCTCCAATCAACCAAACAGAGCGATCCTTACAGATTGTACAATTTGGATGTTTTCGAGTACGAAATAAACGAGCGCATGGCACTTTACGGAGCTATTCCGGTTCTCTACGCTCATGGGTACGTGCCATTTTCTCATTATCCTGACTTTATTATTTATTTGTTATTTTTAATATATTTTTTATCTACTCGAGACGGAAATATAATTAAAAATTCTTTGTCTATAGAACGGAAAGAACTTGCGGTGTATTCTGGCACAACGCTGCCGAAACGTGGATCGATATTTTGTCAAGTGCGGATAACAACGTGGTAGAGAGCATCGTCAGTTTTGTATCGGGATCAACAAAAAAACCGCAGGTCGACGCTCACTTTATGTCCGAAAGTGGCGTCATTGATGTGTTTTTCTTGCTGGGTCCAAAACCTTTGGACACTTTCAGACAGTACACCGATCTCACGGGTACAGGAAATTTGCCACAGGTACGAGCGCTTCCGGAATTAAATTTATGTCCAAAAAGGACTAAAGAAAATTTAAAAAATCCAGCATTTTCGGTATTTTACTTTGCTAAATTGAATTTTGCCTTTGCGCACAGATGTTCACATTGGGTTATCATCAATCCCGTTGGAACTACAACGACCAAGAAGACGTGGCAACGATAGCGGAAGGTTTCGACGAGCACGACATGCCGATGGACGTGATGTGGTTGGACATCGAGTACACGGACGGAAAGAAATATTTCACGTGGGACTCGCGAAAGTTTCCAAATCCCTTGGAAATGGTGCAGAATTTAACGGCGAAGGGTAGGAAATTGGTTGTAATAATTGATCCTCATATCAAGCGGGATACAAATTATTTCCTGCACAACGATGCGACGAATCTTGGATATTACGTGAAGACCCGGGATGGTAAAGATTACGAAGGTTGGTGTTGGCCCGGCGCGTCTTCGTACCTCGATTTCTTCGATCCAAAGGTCCGAGAATATTACGCGACGCTGTATTCTCTCGAGAAATTCCATGGCACAACAAACGACGTTTATATATGGAACGACATGAACGAACCGAGCGTTTTCAACGGTCCGGAAGTTACGATGCCGAAGGACGTGGTACATTACGGGTCGTGGGAACATCGAGATGTCCACAACATCGTTGGACTTTATTTTACGTCGGTAACTTACGATGCGCTGTACAAAAGATCCGGAGGGTCTCTGAGACCCTTCATTTTGTCGCGTTCTTTCTTCGCCGGGAGCCAGAGATACGTGGCCATCTGGACCGGAGACAATATGGCTGAGTGGAGCCATTTGAGAGCGAGTTATCCAATGTGTCTCTCGATCGCCATCTCCGGAATTTCCTTCTGCGGCGCTGACGTCGGTGGCTTTTTTAAAAATCCAGATTCCGAGCTCTTGATCAGATGGTATCAAGCTGGGGCTTGGTTGCCCTTCTTCCGTCAACATTCTCATATCGAGACCAAGAGACGCGAGCCATGGACTTTCAATGACGAAACTACGCAAATCATTCGTGACGCGCTACGAATGCGATATTCATATTTGCCTTTGTGGTACACTCTCTTCAAGGAACACGAATCTACCGGCGATCCTGTTACCAGACCCCTCTGGGCTCATTATCCCAGCGAACCAGCCACCTTTACCATCGACGACCAGCTTCTTATCGGAGATTCTATCCTCGTGCGTCCCGTTTTCGAGCCATCGGTCTACGAAGTCAAGGTCTACTTCCCCGGCAACGGCGACGTCGTTTGGTACGACGTCGACACGATGCAGCCTCACACACAACCCGGCCTCGTATCCATTCCCGTCACGCTCTACAAAATCCCTGTTTATCAACGCGGTGGCTCGATAGTCCCGAAAAAAATGCGTATTCGTCGTAGCACCGTTCCCATGAAAAACGATCCTTACACTCTCGTCGTAATCGCCGGAAAAGATGGCACCGCCAACGGCACTCTCTACATCGATGACGAAGTCAGCTTCGAATATCGTCATGGAAAATATCTCCATCTCCAATTAACCTTCGATGGACACAATCTGACCTCTAAATTCATCAGCAACAACACGTCTTACGAAACCAAGAGCTGGCTCGAAAGAGTCGACATCGTAAATCTACCGCACGAAGTTACGGCAGCAACCCTTTATTCGCCAGGTACGTTAATCCGTTTCGTTTTTTTTTTTTTTTTTTTTTCTTTATTCTCCGCTCCATTCTCAGAGTCGTGGAAAAAAAAACTGATTTCAGGAGCTCGTTCAATTCAATTGAATGGATTTTGGAAAACTTTCAAAAATTTGTCAGTCGCGAGCAAAAAACTTATCGATTGAATTTCCTCTTTCAGGATTGGGAAAAACTCGTTTGGTCGTAAAAAACAATACCAACAACAACGTGCTCACACTGAGAAAACCTGCTGTAAATATGGGCGAGGAATGGACCATCCAACTAGTCCAATAGTGTTGATATTTCTATATTTTTTTGTTTTTTGTCAAATATTCACGAGTTGTGTAATGGAGAACGAGAAGAGCATGGAAACCATAACCTCGTGATGATGCGGCATTATATGAAATTGTAAAATTTTAATGAGATAAGAACAACGTGACCTGGGCTTGAAACATCGTTTGTTAATGTTTGAGCGTGGGAATTATTATTCAGCAAGAATTAATCGGTAAATCCAGCACTCGCAGCGAATCATGGACGAGGATGGAAAAAGAAAAATAGATTAGTGATCAACATGTCGGATTAATTATTGTTTTCATTGTTTTTGTTTTGTCTCACACAGCCATTGATAGAACGTGACTCAATAAACTTCTAAACATCAGGAGAATACACTTTCCTTACAAGTTTTGTTCGAAACGCGCTTCCTCATCTCTCTCCCTCCCGAGGCTCGTTATTTCTTTTAATTTGGCTCAGGCACGTTCGGTCGGTGCTTGCTTATGCGCCAGGTACAAAAATACGATTGACGATAGCGCCGATACCAAAAATATAACGTCGAACCAACGATGATAAAAATTGAATTGCAAATCACCTAAAACTTGAGTTATGATTATACGATACTCGGCAGGCATGTTCATTCTCATGAGAAGAACCGATGACACAAAGTACATTCCCTGAAATAATTCCCGGAAAACATAAGAATTATGATTAATAATCAAGACACTAGTTTTAAGTTTTAGATTAAATATTCGCTTTTTTTACCAACCATTATTTGTGCTAGTATGAGGACAATTATATTTGATGATTTACTGCTGGATATTGCGTAGAAAAACTGCAAAGCAATATTAATGGAAAAAAGCAATGATTATCAATAAACAAGACCCAAATGTACGCTGTTTGTCTTTTTTTTTTTTTTTTTCAAGCTAAATGAAAAGCCATACCTTAGTTAACGTGAGTAACAATCCCCTGATCGATGTGACGACTATACAGCCAACGAGGAAGAACGATATATGTTGAGACCAAAACGTGACATTGATATTGAAGCCGATCCAGTGTACAGCTATTTCAATGCCACGAGTAACTGGGTCTTTTTTTCCTACACGATCGAAAACGATGTTGATTGTGGACTAAAAAGCAAAAATAAGACAAAAAAAAATGTCATTCTCTTTCGAAATAAGAGCCAAAGTTTCACGATACACAGAAACTACTGGTCCATTGAAACGATAGAGTTGAACTCACAATGAAGATTTTCCACATGCAGTAGATAGAGAAAAAATAGCCAAGAAAATTAAAATATTTTCCTTGCCAAGTAGCAGCCCATTCTAATCGTTCTCTCGCGTTTTGCATATCGTGGGCCTCGAGAAACAACTGTCGAGAAAGTTCCTCCAACGCCGCGATTTCCTGTCTCAATTGTTTCACATCTGAGAAATAAAATTCAACAAAACTGACATGAATATTTGTTTTTTCAATGTTTTCTATCGACAAATTCATACCATTAATCGAGTGAATTATCAATAGTATTCTCTTGTCTCAATTTACTCTCTTGATTCCTTTGGTTTCCGCCCAAGGGTGACCACATGCCCCATAACCGAGACCTCGTCTCGCTAGGCGATACGACTTCCCCCTTCTTCGCCAATGCTATCCTCTTCTTCTTCGCTACAATCATATCCATCGTTTGTAACAAACGCCTCTCGACCGATTGGACATCGGAATAAGAAACTGGACGCATGAAACAAGCCATCGACGAGTACGGATAATTAACTGCGCCAAAACCGGACAAGAGTGCCATTACGGTTACGCCGATAACTCCGATACGGCTGATACCCTGTTCTATCGAGAGTACACCCTTCTTCGGGCTCAACAATGGGAATGGATCACCAATTTTCCAAAATAAATAGAGGTAAAAAAGATACACCAATATTGTCAGTGGTCGTATCAAATTCAGTCTGACTGTAAACAAAGAAAACGTAACGTGTTATCATTTTTGCAAGTATATTCAAAATTATGCGAGCAATTCGATAATATTTCTTTCGTCAAGGAAACATTAATCTTGGAGCTTAAACATGCAATAATTTTTTAACCATAGAACTACGAACCGGGGTAGATATCTACCCCAGTCGAGCTTCGAATTACGTTCCTAATTTGATTTTTCAGCACTTTTAGGTATTTAAATCGATCCTTCACGAACTAACACTTGTTGGAATTGAAATTGCTCTTCACCACTCTCTTTGGCATGAAAAAACAAAAAGATTTCTGTACTTAAAAGTGAGATTACTGCTTTCAGAACGATTTTACGCACGAGAAACGCGTGGGGTAAATATTTACCACGGTTTGTAGTTTTGAGGTAAAAAAATGGGGAAATTGTGTCAAGAACAGTTGAAGATTTTGGGTTCAATGAGGTTTTAAGAACTATATGCATACTTTCTTATATTTTCTTATAATATCACTTACCAAATCTGACATTACTTATTATAAAATATGCTATATAAAACGGTATCAGTACGATAACCATGAACAGCAGCATGTACAGTCCGACATTCCAGTGAAAATATCTGGAACTATTGAGGAAAATAAATATTCGTTATTTTTGATAATTTTCTTATTATTGTTGTTCGATTTTTGTTTTTCGTGGCGTGCGGAGGTTGAATTTTTTTTCCAACTCAATATTTTGCTAAATCGATCAATAGCCGCATTTTTTTTATGTCGATAGATTTTTTTTGTTGGTACGGGACATTACCTTGAGTCAAGAATTCCAACGATTTCGAATATGATTAATTCAAACATGGTACACGAGAGTGAAAATGTTGTTGAAAATATAAGCTGCACCAATGTGTGATGTACTTCGTAATCTCGAAATAATTTTTTCACAAAAAACACCCATCCTCCTAGGAAAAAAAAGACCTGAAAGAAGGATTTGTTGAATAGCGAACAATGCAAAAATTGGAGTTTTATTGGACGACAGATGTCTGGAGCAGACTGAAGGGGATCAGTGCTAAATAAAATTTCGTAGTTACGTTATAAACAATTGACCGAAACCTTGGTGGAAATTTATTAACGTAAGAATAATTTGATTGTGAGATAATTTTTGATTCATAGTCATTTTTAGCCGGAAATAATAATTGACGACGATATCGAAGGAAAATGGGGAGGACTGACGTGTAACTGTCGGATTTAACCTCTCAAATGACGCCGAATGTCATTTACGAGCACAAATAGGTGTGCCTTTGATGAAAGTATTTTTCCAATGGGACGAGAGAATTGTTACCTGTGTAATAAGAATAACAAAGGTATCCTCCAAAAGAGCCATATCTCCATGCCGCGTCTTTTATCAATCAATATCCAAAAATATTCATGCTCGCACAGTTTCGAAACTTTGACAGCTTGAGCGGTAAGAATTTTTAGTCACGAAGAGTACGACGTTTTTCCGCGCCGGTTCGAGATCTTCCGTGTACAAATTTTCGCCGAATTTTCTACTTTCCAAACAAAAGTGGTAGATGGAGCGATAGCAACATTTGACGATGCCGAAAAAAAGAATAATGCATTTTGTTTATCAGCTGTCGGTAACGCAGTTGTACCACTGCGACCGGTAACAAACGTTTATTCGTCATTCTGCGACCTCTGCTTCGACAAAACGGAACTACGATTAAATATCAAATACAAGAAAAAGTAAAAGGAAAAGTTCAAAGTGGAGTGAACTTTTAGTGACTACATAATTAATGATTTGTCAACAGTTTCTTTGTCCTCAAACCCTTTCGAAAACAGTGCTCGTTCCTCATTTTGATTATTCGTTGAAAACACGTGTGTGATTGTGATTCATTGGATTGACAACGGAACACAAATCGCGTAGAAAAAATACGATGACTCAGTGTCAAAAAGTGTGAATTTAGTGACGCCGCGGGCAAAGGAACCAACGAGCGGACACCGCGGATCGACTCGAGAGACGGAAAATTCGGACGTGTGACGACGCAACTGGACGCATCAAAGGTTAGACAAAATAAAGAAAAATCACAACTAGACCGTAAATAAAATCAGTCGCAGGATACAATTTGCATTTGATAGGAACCCCAACCTCGCGATATAAACCTGCTGCTGTCGGTGCAATAAAGCACGAAGCCTCCCTCATTTGTAGGCTAAACGATCGAAAAATACGATGTTTTGATGATACATATTGGCAAAAGAGATATGATGAGAAGTGATTATAGCTACTCTTTAGTCGAGTAAATTGACGCGTTGGTATACGCAGAGATGGTGGTGGCATATATCGCGGTAACTCGTGAAAACGACGTGCCGGTCGGGAAAATAATAAATAATATAACAATGCCGCGATGTGCCGGCTGGCATAACGTCGTACGCGAAGCAAGTACGAAACGCTTCAAGACACCCTTTCCCCTCCCGTGTTGTTGCAGAGGCAAGATCGTTCGAGCATGAAATCAATTACACTCAGTTTGCTGTATCTCTCCGTCTTTCTCGCATATTGTCTCGTTCTCCCACCGCTTGATACTCGCTTCACCGCAGCTCCCACCATAGAGCAATGTTTTCGCGGTACGTGCACGGGAGAGACCGGTGCGCGCGAGAGTCGTGCCGGTCGTGCCCTCGCGCGCCCTCTTCGTCCGCCATATTGGAAGCCCGTTCACGAATCCTTGTACACAGTAAAACAGTATGTATTCGCTAACTTGGTTCATACATCAATTTTGTACGCAGTACATTACACAGTCGTATAGCCCGCACATATACCAAAATATATATATCTCTATACAAACCGTATTTATATACATACGTACATGTAAATATATCGATGTAAAGGAGGCATAATAAAATTTCACTTCACGCTGCGTTACCGCTCGCGATTCTATTTTGCTTCTACACAGAAATGCCACATCAGCCGGAATCGCTTCTTCCATTTACGATTGATTGTTAAACGACCCAAGAATATTTTTCTCTCGAGAATACTCTCTCTCTCTCTAAATAATAAAAAAGTACGAAAAATACTGAATCGTTTAAAAATTACGAAACATTTTTCAATCGTTGACTAAAACTCGCGTAATTTTTTATCTTTCTTAGTTTTCCTACTATCGAAGCATCTGCAAAGTGATTTAGATTCGATGGCTAGTACTCGATACAAAAAATTGCCTCTAAAGACCGATAGGAGCGCCGCGATGTTTTTCTGCTTTTATATATACGAACATGCTCGTCTGGTGTATCAAACCTATAAATCTGTATATATATATATATCTATATATATATTTACGCGCGTGTAAACGATATTTCGCGAAACCCATCATCTGTGATAACGAGGAAGATGCGCGAATCTCCGGTGGAGGTTTTTTTGTGAGTTTCTCGAGGGGCGAAGAGGAAGAAGATCCTTAAGGCGGAGTAACGTCCCATTAATCACGCCCACCGTCCATTTGACACGACCAATCGTGTATTTTCGCAAAGTTCAAAAGCGCCAACGCCCAAAGCCACGATACGCTACTCCGTGGCACGAGGATCTCGTGGGGATCCATATCGCATTTTACCCCCGTCCTTGTTTTCCCAATGGGCGGCTCGTGGCTCTCTCCATCCGCGGCTACCATTGGACATTTCCCCCACCTTTCAAGCTACAACCTTTCAAGGGAAATCGAAGCCTCGAGGAATCCTCGAATACCAACCAATAAAATCCAACGTCCGGCCTCCGGTGCGCGGCTACTCCGCGACCGGGTGGGGACGTCGACTATCGCGACGCGGGGGTGTGAGGACTTTTCGAAGCTAGTTACTCGAGAAGCCCCGAGCGCGTTGGGAGCTCTCGTCTCGAAAGTTTCCTTCTTCTTCGCTCGAACGAACGAGCTCGTTTCTCGTTCCTGGACCTCGCGAGGACTATTAATATTATTGTTTTTTTTATTTTTAATCGCATTTATTTTAACGTATGTACGTTTGTGTAATGGAGAATCATTCCGTCGTGGGAGATTAGCCGTTTGTTGAAAATCCATTAGCAGAGTGCTCTTCGGTGGCCCGGAGCCTGAGAGTGAAGTTGTTTCTTGCCAAAGAAATTTAGTGATTGTTGTAACCTTCTCCTCGCCGGTATAAACACGAAAAAAGTGAACCAAGAGTGACGGTGATCGTTTTTGTTTTATTTATCGTCTTTCCAGCCATTGGAGCTTGAATAATAATTGAAAAGAAATATTACACCGAGTCTTCGATTAAAGAAACATATCGTGAGGTTATTTATCCGCTCTTGTGATTTTTGGAATACCGCGCCGCCTTTTTTTCACCTCGACAGCCTCGCGGAAACGGCTCTGGATTGCTCCAACTTGATTAAAGATTCATTGATCGGTTGAATAACGCAAATGGAAAATGTGGCATGATCCCGGACGCTCGTAGCAATGGGCTCGAGGAAAACAGTGGCTGGATTTTGTACTAATCCAGCAGGTGGCGTCTTCACCTCGATGTGATCGTTTCCCCGAGTGTTTTCCTCTCCCGGGACACACGGAAAAGTGGTGTCTTCATTATCGCTTGTGTTGTTTTTTTCTCTTTTGGCATATTTTGCCGCTTGTTTTCATCCGGTTTCGACGTTACATTCGCGTTGGTCGTCGCTAATGATGCCGCGACCGTCGCGCGACACGTACGGGGATCAAAAACCTCCGTACTCTTACATCTCCCTCACCGCAATGGCCATCTGGTCCTCACGAGACAAGATGTTACCACTTGCTGAAATTTATAAATTCATCGCCGATCGGTTTCCTTATTATCGCAAAGACACACGACGATGGCAAAACTCCTTGAGGCACAATCTCTCGTTTAACGATTGTTTCATTAAGGTAGGTTCATACTTTTCATATTTATCATTTATATCACAGTATCATAATTAATCATGCATGATTAATCGTTAGTCTTTTACGACCATCAATTTTTTACCTCCATTTATTGAGCAATTTGCATTTTTTGGCTATACAAAACCGAACTTTTTGATGTTTCAACTTTTTTTTACTCTTTCGATTGTATAAATTCACTATTTAAACAACAAACACCGGGTTCGTTGGTTCCACATGGACACTGGGGCATTCACAAAACGTAGAGACACTTTTGTGGATGTTCCGGGGCATGGCAGCAGGTTGATATGTTTTTTAATGTGTGAGGGAAAATCAATCGTCCAGTACGTCAGGGTCAAGTACCAAAAACTAATCAGATCACTTCATTGATAAGGAATAATGGAAAATTTTACGCTCAGGGTACATCATTAGTTGAGCATCATTATGCAACGTTTTATACACACGTGTTAATACTAGTTTACGTTGACGTTACAATCCACGGGGAATAAATATTGACACCCGGCTTCCAATCCACATTTATTTTTCCAAAAAAATATGTTTCCTAAAGTGCGTAATTAAGGAGGTTGGCTACATACGTCAATATGATAAGAATTTAATAAAATTTGGTGATAACATTCTTTAGCATCAAATACGATGACACCATTTTTTTTTTCAAATTTTTCGTCTACATAGTTGTCGAATAATTGGAGTTTACAATATGCAAAAGATATACCTATATATATCTGAAAACTATGTAGAAGAAAAATGTCAAAAAATGTGTATTTTCATATTTAATACTAAAGAATATACTCACCAAATTTCATTGAATTCTAATCATTTCGAATTTTCCTATGCTTTTAACATGGCTACATACGACAATATGATAAGAATTTAATAAAATTTGGTGATAACATTCTTTAGCATCAAATACAATGATACAATTTTTTTCCAATTTTTCGTCTACATAGTTGTCGAATAATTGGAGTTTACAATATGCAAAAGATATACCTATATATATCTGAATCTTATGCTTATGCATGTAAACTCTAGTGTTGAATTACTCGAAAACTATGTAGAAGAAAAATCTTTAAAAATTTGTATATTCATATTTAATACTATAGATTATTATATAATCACCAAATTTCATTAAATCCTAATAATTTCGAATTTTCCTATGCTTTTAACATGGCAACATTGTTGTGTGTAGTTATAACCTCGTTGAATGCTCCAAATGTTTTTTCCAATACGTTTTTCGGAGCTTGAGGAAAAACGTAAAGCAAATAACCGCCAAGCTGTATAAAAATTGAAGAAACTTTAAATTTACTCTTATTTTTTTTTAACGAATATTATTTTTGGAGTTCGTTTGTTGAACTTCAGAGACTCAAATATTTATCAATTTTTGTTTGCGTACCGAGAAAAATATACGAAGAGGCGCAAAAGTCGAGTTTCAAATGCACGTATAGATTTTTTATCGAATTTTTCAAGGCGTCAAAAATAGCTGGAAGAATTAACTGGAGAAATTTGATTTCTCGTGAAAATTGATTTTAATAATGACGAAACTTGTTTCCACGTTAAAAAGAATCCTTTGCAACAAGAATTTATGAAAATATGAATTATAGTTGGAACGTAATTTTCGCGTACGTCTGTATACTTACTATTTTAACAATATATTCGCATATACGCGTGTAATATAATTTTCACGTGTACGTACATTCGCATATGAGGGAGATCCTGGTCTGAATGTTCGCCGGAGGTTTTTGCGGTTTACAATCTGCTTGCACGCCCGAGATACACCTTAAATATGGTGTTATGTGAATGTGCCCGTAAGGAAGAGACGTTGAAACGATATATATTTAACGTATGTGCACACGAAGAAATTCAAGGATTTTACTTTTCGTTCAGTTGGAGAATTCTTACCGAGATGAGGTTCACGATTCGCGATACTCACGTGTTTGGTACGCACGCACCCATACAAATTCTTGTGTCCAATTTTTCCATCACACGCCACGACATTATTTTCGATCTTTCATTATTGCAAATCATTCGGAATAATAATTAATTGCATTTGGTCGGTTCTCGAACTTTACACAAGTCATTTTTGCATCTCCGGTGCACACTGAGAAAAGAAATTTGTTGATTCAACAACGCCAGGGTGAACCAAATCCATTTTCTTCATTTGACAAAACATTTTGTTTATTTGACAAAACCGCCACATTGACAAAACACGTAATGAGGCGGTGAGCGCATATGTAGTTGAGGCAATAATTTGTTTTGTCTAATGAACAAAATGGATTTCGTTCGCCCTGGCTTTGTTGAATCGAGAAATTTATTTTCTCAGTGCTCGTTTGATTGATCGGATTCATCAGATTTTTTCACTCTTTCTTGAACTTTATTTATTTAACACTTTGCTTAAAACTTTGCGGTGGACGAGACACAGGCATGTTGAATCCACATGTGGAATATCGGCGCAAGGTGCTAGTCGTGTTATGCATACACGTGCGAAACATTGTTTTCGAACCATCTGTTTCGCACCTGCCAATCCGATTATTGTCTTCACACCTCGTCTCTCTGTATTAACTCTTTATATCAGGATTCGAGGATTATAGAGCTCGAGGATCATATACATCAATATCCAGCATGGCGTGTGTGTCAGTCGTAAAAGAATTTGACGTTAAATCTTGTTGTACATAAATAAGAAAAACCGGTCTTCGGAGCTGTGATTGTTTCCATGGCTAGTTATGGGAAGGGTGTAAATATCTGTATCGAATCGACTTTTCGGCCTGGAAAATCCACCGTTTCATTATAGCAAAAAATTTGATGGGGCATTTCAAATTTTTCTTCAATTTCGTTGGATGTTGAAACATGTTAATTGCGCAGGTGATTAAACAACAAAAAACGTGTTAAAAGAGTCGAATTGTCTGACGAGATCATGCACCTGCCACGAAACTTATTAGCCGGCAGTTAGAAATGGCTCGAAAAATTGGCTTAGCAAAAACGCAAAGCGCTCGTTTCAATTTTTTTTTTTTCCCCAATAAAGATCGCAAGATACGATACGATCGATCAAAAGTGGAGCAAAAGTTCAAAACCTTCGAAATAAACAAATTGATTGTAGGGTTTGATAAAAATTTTGGTAAACTAGATCGAGAATTTCCAAATGCCGATCAGAACATTTCGCGAACGAAGCCAGCGCTCCAATTATCGCTGGAAACAACTCCGGAGTACATTTTCCAATGCAATTTCTCGCGAGCGACGGCACTAAATCGTTAAAAATTTCTCATTCGCGTAAAATTTTTCCGGGAAATAATAGTTTCATTTATATTGCGAAAGAATTGTGAAAAATAGACGCGGAAGAAAATTTTCGAAGATACATATGTTCGAAAAAATAAAAATAACTAAATTTTCCTCGATGTTCGGAAGTTCGTACCGATACAGTTTGTAATATCGTGGGATTCCGTCCACGTACAGATAAATATTTTTACACACGGTATCCCGCGCATATATTCATATATATATATGAACAAGTTATTAATTAACATATTATAAAAAAAAAAGAGTTTTAAATATATTCCGTTCACGTTGAAGATAATTAAATAATAATTATTATTAATTAGAGTCTCTTATATTGCAAGGATAGCAGCGCACTAATTACTCACTTACAATATCGAACTTGGTGTATCGATTCTCAACATAATAAATTCAAATCTTCTTTACACGAGGACGGAATATCTCCCTCACTTTTTTCAAACAGTAGCAGTATCGTATTTTTCTGCTTTAATTATGATTGATTATGATTCAGTTCTATTTGGGGTGCGGAACAAAGTTTAAATAGAGAGTACACACAGGTGTTTGACTCGAAGCTATCGAGTGATCGGAAGATATGTGAACTTTTGTAGGCTGGAAATGTTAATCAACGAAAAATACGATGAGACTCGATCATTCATCACGAATTTGCGTCTCCAACAAAAAGGCCATCGTAACGTTTTCAACTTCTCGTTCCGAATTTCTGATTAAACTGTTGTTTTTATATATTTCGATTGGTAGTTTTCTGCTTTGGCGAGCGTTCTCGTATACACTGATAAAAGAAATTCGTTGATTCAACAAATCCAAGGCGAACGAAATCCATTTTGTTTATTTGACAAAACCGCCACATTGACAAAAAAGGTAATGGGGCGGTGAGCGCATATGTAGTTGAGGCAATAACTTGTTTTTTCAAATGAACAAAATGGATTTTGTTCACCCTGGCTTTCTTGAATCAACAAATTTATTTTCTCAGTGTAGCGATAGATAGAGAACGTTGGTGGCAATAAATGGGATACGACGACGGAATTATAGTTCTGGCGAGCGAGACTTTGTTAAATTGGACGGCCATTAAAGTTGGCTGCATCGTTCATTGTTAACGGTTATCCACGTATTTGAGACACGATGGCTATCAAATTGTTACCGTTGCTATAAATTGCCATTGATTGTATCACTCGCTCTCGTAAACAGGAGAGTTTATGCATCAGCAGTCATTATATTATTCGGAAATACAAATTGACATTACGTGTCGGATAATGTTGATTTTTCTTTATCGATGTGATTAGTTAATTGAAGAAATTAATTCGTTTTGAATAAAAAGTCCCGTTGCTCGAAAATAAAACGCGATGCGGTGTGGAGAAAAGCTCAATAAGTAATAAAAGCCCTAAAATGCAAATTGGAGAATAAAAATAATAGTTGATGCGAATATGAGTGGAAAAATGGGAATTTAGTGAGAGCATGCGTTTCGTTAATGATTGCAGGTGCCACGTGGGCCACACAGGCCGGGAAAAGGCGCCTACTGGGCTCTCCATCCAGCAGCACTCTCAATGTTCGAAAACGGCTCGTTATTGCGACGTAGGAAACGTTTCAAGCTTCACAAGCCTGACAAAGAGCTGTTGAAGTCTGAACTGCAGGCACTGGCATCGTCGATGCCACCCCCGCATAGCAGCGAACCAACCGGAAGTGGTTGTTCGTCAGCGACAACCGGAAGCACGGGTGGTCTAAGCGCGGCGAATCTTCATAGACTGCGAGAAGATTTGTTGCGATGGGAGATGCAAGAGAGAAGAATGATGGTCGCGGCAGCATCGACCGCATCATCGGCTTTCCCATTGGACGGAGTACCAGGAGCTGAAACAACGCCTGGTTATTATTTATTGTCACCGGAAGCTCGTCAAAGACTGACTGGAACGTTGACCGATGCAAACGATGTGTCAACGAGTCCTTACGAAGTTGCTGCACTTTTGCAAACCTCCGGTTGGGCATTTTCAGGTTTAAATAGTTCGGCTTACATGACTCACTTACCAACCTATTTGCAAACCTCTTCGGTCAGACAATCGGCCGGTTTGCTCGCGGCGGAAATACCCGAGAGCCCCGTCTCCGCTCATTTGTGCAATCGTCGTAACAACCCTTCGACCAATCTGAGTTTGCGTGACCGCGATCGTCACGATCGTTCGAGGCTCCTTGACAACGAGAATAACCAGCGATCAGCATCATTGATCGCTATTAATTCCACCGCTTCGGAAGCAGTCACCGCTGAAGCATTTCGTGATTCTTTGCTTTACGATAATCATCCCTACCGCGAACGTCTTAGCGCCGAGGACGAAACCATTTCCTGCAATTCTTCTCGCAACGACGTCATTTATCGAGACAGTTCGTCACCGGCTGCCTCGATATCGCCGATTTTAAATAAAACCTACGGAACAACCGAATCGATCTATCGACCAACCTCCTCCCCTCGATCTTCACCCAACTATGCCGATCCCAGCGATCTCGTTAACGGCATCGATCTTCGATCCACCGAGACTTCCCCCTGTCTTCGCAATTCCTCCGAATCGAGTTGTAACTCCAGCTCCGCCGCAGCTTTACAATTAACCATCGGTAGCCGAATCGGCAAGAGAACGAAAAAACCCTTCACCATCGAAAACATCATCGCACCCGACGAAGAATCTGGCAACCCGCCTCGGAACCTCGAACATCGACAACTCTTACGCGCACCTACGGCCGCCAAGACAACCGCGGCCATTTTGCAAATGCCCAGACCTATGTACGCCGGTTATCCATTGCCGATCACGGGCTCGGGGATACACAGACCTCCCTATGGGGCCGCTACATGAAGCACCACTTTTTCAAAACAATCCAACAAACAAACTCATTTTTTTACTTCGTCACTGCGTTCCAGCTCGATCAGCTTAATTGACCGATCGAGCTGAGCTCCTGGCGAGTTAATAATTTCCCGATCCAGTGCGATCGGAGCCTCGGTTCCCCAATCCCTCGCGATCCTCTCGTCACGTTCTCCCCTCCAAATGATTCTTGCCTTCCCAAAATTATCGCCGAGAACCACTCAAGATTTCATGAACTCCGCATGAATTTTCGCTCAGCAGGCTGTCAACCGTCCGATCCGAAATCGCGCCATCTCCGAAAACCCCGCAATGTGTTGTCAAAAAAAAAAAACAAATACGAGTTACAAATCGTTGGTCCACGAAATTCACGACACTGAAGTTCGCAACGTCGGAGTCCAACGAAAAATTCTTTTTCTATCAATTCAGTTTTAAAAACTATGCAAATTTTCCTAATAACGATTTTCGGTTTGGATCCTAAGAAAAGATCGTTTTATTGTCCTGATCAAACAATGAATAAGAATCTTGAGATCTGCTCAAGAAACAAACGGAATTTTGTTGCGATACAACGATGCAAACTTCAACATCGTCCAAATTCTTGTTCCCAGTCTTTCGTCAATCATGACAAAGAGACCGTTTCCGAATAAACTACCGAAGATAATATAGTCTGCTTATAATTAGCTCAATTATTGTGCAACTTCAGACTCGAATGTCGTCGAATTGTATGTAATATATAAATATATATGTTCACGAAGAAAATTACAACTGAAGAATATAAGGACCATCACAGAATACAAATTCGAATCGGAGTTTCTTTTGTCTCGAAAAACACAATTTTTCATCGCATTTTTCCAAATTTCTATTCCGTATCGTGAAAGTTCTAATCCTTCGCCATCGTCCAGGGGTTTCGCAGGTACAGTACAAAATCTCGAGTGCGCCGTACGTACAAACTCGAAGTCGAGAAACTTTTGTCATGAAAAACACAAAATTTTGATGGAAGATAAAAAAAATTTGATGGCATTTTCCAAAATTTCTATTCCGTATCGCGAAAGTTTTCGTTTCTCTTCCGCAACGACAATTTCTCAGTAAAATCTCGAGTGTAGTGGGTCCGAGAAGAGTGGTTGGTGGTCAGAGGTCAATTCTCTTCGTGTACATATAAATACACATATAAACGTAAAGACATGTGTATGAAAATCAAAGGTATTTCCAGATGAATGAGAAGAATCGAATAGGCTTTCATAAAAGCAGTAATAATTCTGTGATCGGAGCGAGTAAACGAGGTCGTTTGAAATTGAACGTGTTTCAAAATACACTGAGAAAAAGTCAATTGTTTGTCGAGCCGAATCCATGATTGTGAATGAAAAACGATGTTTTTGTTGTTGTTGTATTTTCATTGGATAAAAAATAGCACTCAACGACTCGAGCGTTACAGTGATTTGAATAAACGCCAAGTTTGTTCCATCGACCAAGTATTTTCTCAGTGTATGTAAATAAACGAATAAAATAAATATATACAAACATATAAATTTCGGACTAATGCCGAAAAAATATATGGGAATATGTATGTATATATAAATGTTGATTAAAATTGTATAGTTGATGATAACGGTCGATCATTCTTAACGACGTAAATGTAGACTCGTGTGTTCACGTGGCATAATAAATAAATTATAAAAATAAAAAGAATACGACGTTGTTCGGTGGGTGAATTTTTGAGAACGGAGTAAAATCCTCGAGTGTCAATCACACGAATTTCCTTTTTTTTTTTCGTACTTAGTATCGATGATGAAAAAATAATACAAATTACAAGAGAAATCATTATGCACACATGCTCATTACGCGTCGTCTATAACCATAACACACACGCACACATACACGCCCCCTCGATATCGATAAACAAACAAGTATTTGTAAATGTAGAAAGAATTTGTCGATAAATAAATTATTGTACATATATATATCAAATGTCAGACGAATTCGATTATGTGTATTTTTCTCATTATCCCCCCCCCCCCCCCCCCATTTTTTCAAAGAACGAAATAATTGATTGATTGAAAAGTTATTGCATTTAATCGCACGTTTTTCGAAAAAATGTGCGAGGCATTCTTGAAACGTGACAGAAAAGCCACGGAAAAATAAAATCAAAAGGTAAGTAGTAATTTGTCTCTGCGTACAATAATTCCCAAAGAACAGAAGCGACCGAGAGAGAGGAAGAGAGAAAGAGAGAATATCGAAAAGCTGCGTATATAATTTAGAGTGTCGATACAACGTTGGTCGGTGTGCGGGTTCGACAAAAAGCCTAGCGACGACGTCTTTAACGCAACGTAATTGTGGATGTGATTCACCAGTTTGATCATTTGTTGCTCAAGGGCCATGCAAGGCGGGAAGGGGAATTGGATGACCCTCTTCAATAATCAGACGAGCGAAAGCGGTGAAGAAGAGAAAGAGAATAAATACGAGAAGGAAAGAGAATAAAAAAAGATAAAGAAAAAACATAAGGAGTCGAAAAGGTTATAAATACACACGGACATTATGGAGCAGGCCTTTTCTTTGCTTCTCTCTCTCTCTCTTTGATCCTTCGCACCCACGATCTTCCTCGCAAGCACACACACACACACGCCCACATTCTCAGGTACACTACTCCTCGGCTTTATTGTATTTTATACTATATTTACGCACACGTACTAATGCGTGTATATAGGATTACGAATATGTACAAATATGATTATATACGTGTGTGAAGGCAAACACATATCTACACATTTTTTTCTTCTTATGGCTCGCAGGCCCGCCAGAAAGTTAAACAAATCATCATTAGTTCCCATCCGCATAATTTGTTTTGTGTGAGCCTTCTCGAACGTCCGAGTATATGGACCCTCGGCTTATTCTTTAGCGCTCGCTGTGCACCGCGGTCGCAACGGTCTGCCGTATTTTTCTTTCAGACTTTGTCACATCTCTGGATTTCGCGCGATCAAGTGTCATGATTTTTATCATTTATCGATATATTTCCCATGGAATCGGAACCACCGTAGCGTTTGTCTAGTTACAAAAACCCATTAACTGCTATCGATTCTCTGGTATTTTGCTAATTGGCTCGTCATGAAATCTCGTCGCGACAGTTTTGCTTCGGAATGATTAGCACACACAAAATATCCGGTGCGTGAAAAGTTTTGCGTAAACAACAAAGAACAAACGTGTCGAATGAGGTTCACTGCGAAAAGAAAATTTTGTTGGATACGTTCGACTAAACGTTTTTTTTTTTTAAATCCCAAAAATTTTGTCATTGCAGCAAGAAATATTCTACGCTGAAAATTAAATTTTGTCAAAAGAACGTCGATATTTTGTTCAACACGGTAAACTAAATATTTTGGGATAATTTCAAAACTTTCGGAATTTTGAGAATACTTTTTATTTCTAACGGAGCTGTCCGCGAAATTTACGATTGGACTGACGAAAATTTGCTTTTTGAAGAGACTTTCTACGATATTTCTTGCTGAAATGACAAAATTTTTGTGATTTTTCAAAAAAAAGTTTAGTCGAACGTTTCCAACAAAATTTTCTTTTCAGTGTTGAAGTTTGCATCGTTGCAAATGCAACGGAATTCATTATTTTATTCTAGTTTTTAAAGGCAAAGCCAAAAATTAAACTGCCGTGTTTGTCTATGAGAAATTTTTACAAATTAATAATATTTTAATAATATTATAATAATTAATAATATTAAGAATATTTTTTGTCTCGCTCCAACTTCGCTATGGGCTGTATTTATACGATTCTGTTTTTTTATGATATGGTTCGTACGATTAATTCCGTGACTAAGTATATAAAAAGCGAGGATCTCGGGGACGAGACTGCGGTTGCCAAAATATATGAATAAAAACTTTCCTGCAGAAATGATCGGCAATGTAAAGACACAACGAAATGTTGCACTGTCTCGACTTTACGATGTTGCATCGTTGGAATGCAACAAAATTCCGTTATATTCCAAGATTCTTATCAAACATTTGTTCGGGACGATAAAACGATATTTTTTAACGATCCAAAGCGAAAATCGATACGAAAATTGTCATAGTTTTTTTTTTTTTAATTGAACGAACAATAAATAAAGTATTTTTCGTTGGACTCCAATGCGAACTTCGGTGACATGAAAAATTTCAAAGTTTTCGCTATATTTTCAGAAGAATTATTAATAAAAAATTACTATGTGTGTTTGTTAAAATTCTTTAGAGGCGCGACATGGCAGCAGGAAACTAATGATTCCATAGTATATTGTCATGATTTTTGAAATTGAACAAACATTTAATGAAAAAAGTATTTTTCGTTCCACTTTTGTATGTCCATGGGGTTTGCGTATACGATTTTCATATTATAAGGAATTTATTGGTATTAGTTATATTTCGGAATATTCGTTTCCGTATTACTCATCGACGATATATAAATTCGACACCTCAACCTAACGGATCGCGAGTGAACGATTAATTTTGGAGTTTTGTGGCGATTGATTGGCACGATAAATCAACTCGATACTTCGACGCGATTCACAATGTGATATGTTGAATTTCAAGTATCTACCAAAAACCATTCGGTTATTGTGAGAACCCGACAACTTTTCAACGAACAAACGACCTCGAACGAACTTGTTATCGTCGAGGAAATAAAATTAATCATTTCGAACATATACTCAGGACGTAGACATGCGCGTGTGTATTAGGCTGATTCAAAAAAAAGCAGATGCTTTTTTTTTTCAGGGCAACGATGAGAAATGTTGGGACATTGAGACAAAGTGTTATTCCGGAAACTCTATTTTTCGTAACAAACATTTTTCTGAACAAAATTCAGTTTTCATTATATTTTTTACATCGTAACAACATTTCGCAACGTTCTAGTCGAAGAAATACAGTTTGAATATTTATTAACCATTTTCTAGGTGTACAGCAAAGAGTGAAAATGAATCTCGCGAACGGTGGCAGTTGGCGTATTATAAAAGCGAATTATACATGACAAACCGGAGGTTTGCAGCGTTCGTGTACGAGGGCCCGTTCGATATGTGTATCATTGAAATAATTTATTGTATTTCCAAGAGTCTATGGGCGCTCACGTCCATAGAAACATAAGCGACAATCGCGGACACACTCCGCCAACATTTTTTCTCGAATCATTTATAAGCTTTATGTGTCTCTCTGTTTGTCGACTCTTTCTTCTTCCGATACTGTAATGTCAGTAGCGAAAATAAGTCCGAGCGCATATCGTATCACGAGCCAGACACACATACATGTGCCACGACGACGAGTGAGAAACAAGTTTTTCGCGAGACGCGAATACAAGAGTATTTTGTCGTGATGTGTCAGCAGCAGAGTCCGGACTTACTCCAGACGATGACTGTGTATTGTACATTTATTTATTATGTATGATGCATATATACATATATATTTACATCGGCAGATATTTATCTGTATAAAATTACGGCCAGTGACACTTTGGAATTCATTTATTTTACGAGCCTTATAATAACAGTATCGACTATTTTTGCCACCTGTAGAACTAACGCCGATATAAACGTGTGTCAACTTGGCACTTGAACGAAACAGAGGATAAAGGATTAAGAGAGCAGAATCCATGCCTCGAAATACCGAGTCAGGCTGCATGGAAAACGATTTTGCTTCGAGTCAGTCACGTTACGGTTGAAAGCGATTAAATGCAGAAGTTGAAAGAAAAGATGAATTAATTGTCTCGCGCGGTCGATACTCAAGCCAAAGATTGACAAGTTATTAATAAATACGCAGTGGCTAGTCGTCCGGATAGTCGGATGAATAATATCCGTCCGGACACGCTTTATCCAAGGATATCCGTTTTACCCGGACGAGCAAGGGTTGCTTATTCGTCCGGGCGTTTAGTGTACGAAATATCCGGACGAGTAGCCACAGCCTAATAAATAATATGTTCAGTAAACAAAAAAGCGGTGACACTTTGAAGTGTAATCGTGGAGTGACGCGGGGAATATGACGCTCAGAAAAATTGAACGTGTCGAGGTGATGGACATGCAGGCGAGACTGTCCCGAGCTCATCGAATCATCTCAGCATTCGGCATATGATTATGACGTTTTACGCGCGAGAAATAACAAAGCTTTGCGAGTTCCCGGGACTTGATTTATGTCACTTTTCACGAGGGTTAATTCAACTAAAGAAAAGAATGTTGAAATTGCATAAGCCAACAAACTACGAGGGTCGAAATATACCGTAAAAAAAGATGCTCGTGTTTACGGCGTTTATTCTTATATTTTTCACTGGATCGCGTGACCCTAGCAGTTGATCGTGGTGGCTATAGCATGCTCGTGCCAAAACGTATGTGCCTTGAGAAAAGTTGCCAGGCATTCAGAAGCAGAGTGTATCATCCACGTATACGTTACAAAGCCGTGTCGTGTCCGAAAAAAACCAGCGACGATCTATTTTCGAGGTGGAAGTGAGCTGCAAGTTACTAGACTTGGTTCAGGCTGTAACTTTTTATTCCGAGACTGAAAGCAGAGAAAATGGATATTCTGAAACACATCTGAATATTTCTTATCGGCAATGTGTTGTCTGATTAAAATTCATTGAATTTCAATTTCTCACGCGATCCATGAAAACTCTCGGTATGGAAAGAGAGATTTAAAAATAAAATATATTGTTCCATATAGCGCGATTGAAAGGACTTGGTCAGGGTGTCGAATACCGAATAGCGTGGATGAAAAATCGTGTTGCGTGAGAGTCCGCGTGTTTCGAATGAAAATGGTCCATTGTTGTTTCGAGAGTTCTCTATTGTTAAGCATCTCTCTTTCTCTTTCTCCCTCGCGGTCTCTCTTTAGCTTGCTCTCGACGCGAATGTTTAACACGAGGTACAATGCATAAATGAATAATGTGTACATATATATATATATATATATACACGAACCAACCCTCTTTTCTATCTTTCTTTCTTGAAGAACCGGCCGAGATATTCTTACGCCTCTATTTCACTCTCCTCCATTATCCTTCTCGGATGTTTCTCGGTGCTCTGGTGGTAACCAGGGATATATAAGTATCCATAGATATATACAAGTCCATGTACATACATGTATGTATATATATGTATATATTGGAGGTCTTGGAAGGCTCGTTAAGATCCATTCCGCTTCGGCATTGGAGCGAAAAGCAAAGGGCCTACACATCCCGTAATGGCATGAATAATCGCGCGGCCGGGTACCAATTTGCTCGCGCGCACCTATATACCGTGAGCTACCATTGCATATACCGTAGTTGTAATATAACTACGGTCATCAAAGTATCGATATATATATATCTATTCATATTGGAGAATCGAAATTTTATGTACTGTTGCTCCTTTTAGGATCTCCAGTATATGTTCGCCATTTTTATTAGCCTTGCGCCATTTGTATACATATATATATTTAGTATTCTTTGTTTTTTCATTATACGAACAAATTGCGCACCCAACTGGTATACACATTGTTTACGTGGAATTTACACGGCGAGTTCTTAATTGAATCGGACAATTGGATATCCAGGCATGTGTACATATTGTACGTTCGGCTGGGTGACCGTTTAGCTTTGTGTCTCAGCAGGTTCTAACTCACACAATCCTTTTCTTCAGAGATTGGTACACGTCTGCGTCGTCCGAGTGTATTAAGGACGTTGTATGCTAAATTTTCTATCGATTGAATTCCTCTAAATTTGCATTATACAAAGAGAATTGTGATGTCTAAATAGCTCGTGGAATTTTAAGAGGTTTCACCATGTAGAAGTCGAGATATTTATTTATAAAAATCACAATTTTCAGTAGTTTCTCATAAGAGCGTGTGTTAAAAGTTGCAATTTTCAACATTTAATATTTCGATTTCTAAATGGTGAAGCCTCTTAAAACTTTGCATACGCTTCTGTGTAACATCGAAGAAGCTTTATTTAGTTTTTCAAAACAAATCGATCGTAAAATTTTTTCGAAATTTTGTTTATTATATAACAAATACAGATTACCTCGGAGAATCTTGGATTTAAAGTATGTTGTTCTTTAGTCAATTTGTAACAACTTTTTTTAATGAACTTAGGCTCGCAAACCATTTTGTATGTAAGAAAAAATGAAAAGAAAAATTTAGACTTTACCGTCGCCATACAACGTCCTTAAATTTAGTCCGTTGTATAGAATCGGTGGAGATATATCGGTCTATGGCATAGACGTGTAGTAATTTGTTCGGACATGGGTAGAATTTGGAGAAACGCTCGAGGTGATACAAGATTTACCTCCTCACACATAGATACACGCCGGGATACATGATTATTTGTTTGTGTGAGAATTCTGGTCTATGAGAAGACACCATCGTAAAAAACTACTATGAGAATCTATGGGAGAGTGTAAGGGATACAAGAACAAGCGTTAGGTAGCCCTCGGAGATGCTGAGGGAGAGAGATATAAAAGAGATAAAAGGCACATCCCGCACTTGGAAAGGACCAAAGATGGAAGAGCGAGAGAGAGAGAGAGAGAGAGAGCAAGAACGAAGAGAAGGAAAAATAAGGAGCGACCAGGGAAAGAGACAGAGGAGGTGGCTGACGCTCGGGAGAGACTGATGCACACACTGTCTGGTCATCAACACCTGAGTCTCTTGTGAGAGAACACCACCCCCCTCCCTTTTTTAACCTCCTCCCAGCCTTGTCTTTTTTCTTTCTTTTTCATACCTCGCCGACGGAGCTCGGGTACCTTCGCGAACGTCTTCTCCTTCCAACTTCCTTCATATCACGCGTTATACAGCTCGTTCCGTACCAATTCTCCTACAAAGTCCTTTTTCGACGATTCCTTTTTACTGGACCGTTCATCGATGAGCATGCATGGAAAGTCGCGGAAATCTCTCAAGGCGATTTAGCGATGATGAAAAAATTTTAAAATCTCAAAGTCTAACACGAAATACGATTTGTGGTCGTTAATTATACACGAATGTGTTCAATTCATCAATTTAAAATCGTCGAATTTGAATTGCAGCTCGAACTTGATGACTCATAACTTTGCATTGATTGGCCTTTATTTTCACACTCACACGTGTAACGAATATTTACTCCAATGAGATTTTTTACTGCACTGAGAAAAGAAATTTGTCGATTCAACAAAGCCAGGGCGAACGAAATCCATTTTGTTCATTTGACAAAACATTTTGTTTATTTGACAAAACCGCCACATTGACAAAAAACGTAATGAGGCAGTGAGCGCATATGTAGTTGACGCAATAACTTGTTTTGTCTAATGATCAAAATGGATTTCCTTCGCCCTGGCTTTGTTGAATCGACAAATTTCTTTTCTCAGTATAAGTTGGATAGACAAATATAATAATTGCTGCCACAGAGCCCTCTACACGATATTCTATAAGCTTCGCTCTCCATTCGGTGTCTTAAAAGAAAAAACAAATTCATTCGAGTGGATTAAGGAAATCTAACAAGATTATTTCGAGGGCGTGTAATTAATGTAGGTTTTTACTTCTGTGGCGTATTAACAGGCTATCGTTTCTTTTGTCAGTGTTATACAACTAGTCATAGTGTGGTTTTGTGTGGCTGTGTATATAGTAGTAACCGAAGGTGGCAGGCCGTTGTTGATGGATGGAATTCCTTCTCAGGCGAGAGATGCCGCCGTGAAACGAAGCGAAGAAAAAAAAAAGAATTAGCTACAGACGAAATGGTTTGGCTTTTGTTGGGCCTGTGTATTTATTGTGTACAGGGTGTTGCAAAAATTCTTTCTTGTGTCCAAGTCACGTATATGAAAAGGTGATTTCTGGTCAGGGGGTTAAAGAAGTTGGAGCCTTTCATAGTAATCGGTAGAAAAAATTGACACCGGTTCGAGCGTCAAATTCTTGGCGATTCTTTTCGGCTGCTCGTGCGAGGGTTTATTTGGCAAAAGTGACGATGTATAGTACGTAGCAAATGTTATATAAACAGCGTAGATCGAAAAAGCTCGTATGTGAGAGTGAAAATAAGTTTGAGGCGTGGTGTTGGAGGGATCGCGAAAAAGCTAATGGGTTTTTAGGGACTTGGGAGGATTCAGAGGCCTCGTAACGACAAGGATGAGGAAGGAATATCGCGGTAGAAGGCACGCACCTGTGGCTACGTTAGAGCCACGCTGTCTGGAAGGTAAAATCGCCTTCCTCTGTGCCGCGATGTCTGCTCCGTTCTCGAGACACGCCGTGTGCTGTCTCATCTTTTCTTCCTTTCTCTCCTGTTCGTTCTCCGTCCATATACCTCGTCGTTCTCTTATGATTTCTCTTCACCTTGTATCTTCCTCCTCCTCCTCCTCCTCCTCCTCCTCCTCTTTTTTCATCATTCTCTTTTTCCTCATCTTCATCTTTCGGGCCTTCTCATCCTCCCTCGTTTCCAAACGGACCAAAGGAGAGAATGTGGTCAGAGCTAGACCGAAGACAACACTCCGACACTGTATGTAAGAGAAAGCGAGAGAGAGAGCACAAAGGCGGTCTCTATAAATCACTCCGGGCCAGCATTGCGCCAAAGGGCCCAGGCAACACTAAAAATATATACATACATATAAATTTATACATAAGTATATATTTAACGTTGATTTTTCGACCTTTGATTCTCTGTACGGGATCAAATAAAATCTCCGCAATCGATCGCTAATTAATAGACACAAATGTTCAGTGCTCCGCAGCAAATCTTTCTCCCTAAAAAATCCTACTTTGCTTCTTAAGGTGATTTAGCAATCGTGTGATCGCGAGAGAGAGACAACTAAAAAGTAGATACACGTTTTTCTCAGAGACTCTTCACATTTTGAGAAAGAGAAAAGTTACAACTTCTTCTCTGGTCAAATGGGAACAACGTGTAACTGATATTTTTCTCGAAATATTCAGTCCCTCCAAGTAAAACGTGTATAGGGGGATTTTTACCGACCGAGCAAGTGATAGAGCACCTTAATGACAATTTTCCTGCGTTTGCATCAAATGGTATTTTATATTCCACCAATTATCCTGCGCAATATGTATCTCGACACGGGCCAATCGCTCTATCCCTATAACACCAATCGTCAGCCCTCTGCTGTGCCGTCAGCAATTACCGTTTCCAAGGCGAAGAGCATCACGCAGTTACCATTTTAGCTCCAAATCTGTTACGAACTAAAACCGTCCAACACTCTGTGTATAAATATATATGAAAACCCGAAAGTCAAAGCATCGAAGGAACAAGGCAGTTTTCGAGGGTTTTACCGAAAGAGTCGATTATCTACTATACCCTGTACACATGTTCGGGTTTAATGGCACGGAAATATTATACCATCGGATTCGCAACGCTCCCCGTTGGACTTTCCGCCAGTTCCAGGGGGTTTCGCTCGTCTAGGGTTGCTTATTTATTTGGGGAGAGCGATGCATTCAAAGGAGAACTGATTCTTTTTTATCTTTCCTACAACTGTTGTCGTATTTGTATGGATCATAAAGTTTTTTTTTATTGTATATTACACTCTAATCCTGACATTTGTTTCCTGGATAAATATTTTCTGTCGTAACCACACGTTCTCACATTTTTCTCCGTACAAACTAATCGCAAACACTATTTTTAAAAGTTTATACACGAAGAAAAAATAATATTGAATATTACTATAGCATCATTGGTTTCTTGGTACCACGTCCACTCGCTAAAGGATTTTAGCAAAGACATAGTAATTTTTTAATTCATATTCTTCTGAAAATAGCGGAAGCTTTCAAATTTTTCATGACACTGAAGTTCGCAAAGTTCGACTTTGCGAAAAATACTTTATTTATTGTTTGTTCAATATTTGAAATCATCATGACAATTTTTAGAAACAAAACAAAAAGGATCGTTTTATTGTCCTGATCGAATATTGAATAAGAATTTTCATATTTGCTGATGAAAAATAGAAATTCCGTTGCATTCCAACGATGCAAACATCAATATTTTAACTTTTCACCAAATTTTGACATTTTTCGCCCAATTTCGGATGAAAAGTTATTGTGTATTTGCTCGAAACTCTCAGAGGCACGATATCGTACCAGGCAACTTTGATGTCACAGTAATTATCGTTTTTGTTCAATGAGAGCCAACCAATTATGAGCTTCGGGCTAGCCGAGCAGTCACCCAACAAAGTATTGACCTCGCCTGCTGGGGCTGCTGGACTTATTGGTGATCGCTGCGTAGCTACTCGCTAATCTCGCGCTCGCCATGGTTTTTGTACATTTTGAATAAATATACCGAGCAGCCAATGATCTAACGAGTTCATGGTATACTTTGTGGTCACGGGACGAAGGGGATGATGAGCGAGCTTGAAAGCATCGTAAAAAAATTCTCATCAAGATATCGAGTTCACCCTGCTGGGTCAATGAGAAGCGCTCGACTCCCGATGAGCATCATCCGTGTGTCTCGGATGGTTTCGTTTCCTTGGGTTTTTCAATAACGGAAATGAAAAAACGTCGGTTTCCGCGGCGGGTCGTTGAACCGAGGAAAATTATACTACAAAGTAGAAAGGAACGTGTGTGTGAGCTTGAACAACTTCGACGAGTTTATATCTGTTTTTTCACGCTTACGCGAATCCGTGAGCTCCGAACAGAAAGAAATTTTCGCATCTATACGATTCTCCTGGGCTGCTCGGGATTCGCAACCGCGTTACGCAAATTTGAATATTTCTTCATACGCGGATATGCATACGCAGATGTTCGGGGTGTGACGGGGAAATAGTCAATGCCGCAATAATTGGTTTAAGCAAAATGTAAAAATTGTTACCGCACTCTCATTTTCTCATACGATGGCTCGCTGTCATTTTTCACATGACCTTAATGTGTTCACACGTTTTTTGGGATAGCCTGGATAATATTCCATTAAGGTCGGATATACCGAATGTATCTGCGGGGCATAAGTAATTGGTGGCAATTGATTAATTAGACTGTCATCCCAGTTGGTTACTTCCATATGACATAAAACCCAGAAGGCAGCTCCGGTCATCACAACACCGAATCTATAGTGCGGTGTAATTGAGAGAAGAAAAAAAAGCGGCTCCGCGAGCCCAGCGTACGAAAATACCAAAATTAACGGCTGCCCGTTGAGATGTGGAGATCCGAGCAATAGCTCGTCTCTGAAGTTACGCGAGATATACGTCGTTAAGAGTGTGAGTCTTTCGTATCATCATATACAGATTCTATCAATTTTTTAACGATTAAACTCGCCGCACCGAGCCGCGCGTGATTGAAACTCATTATCCATATTAATTGCAATTTGACTTTAATGATTTTTCTTTCGTATCGATCAAGATACGTGATATTTCATGCTTAATGAATTGTCCAACTAATATTATTATTTCATCATTAATTTACTATGAGAATGCGCGATCCCAATGCAGCTTTTCTCTAACGAGTTTTCCTTTAACGGAGTCGATATTGGGTTCTCCATTAGGAATTCCTTAAGGAGGTTCGCTACATAAGACAATATGATAAAAATTTAATAAAATTTGGTGATGACATTCTTTAGCATCAAATACGATGACACAATTTTTTTCAAATTTTTCGTCTACATAGTTGTCGAATAATTGGAGTTTACAATATGCAAAATATATACCTATATGTATGTGAATCCTATGCTTACGCATGTAAACTCTAGTGTTGAATAACTCGAAAACTACGTAGAAGAAAAATCTCAAAAAATTTGTATATTCATATTTAATCCTAAAGAATATACTCACCAAATTTCATTAAATTCTAATCATTTCGAATTTTCCTATGCTTTCAACATGGCTACACACGACAATATGATGAAAATTTAATAAAATTTGGTGGTGACATTCTTTAGCATCAAATACGATGACACAATTTATTTCAAATTTCTCGTCTACATAGTTGTCGAATAATCGGAGTTTACAATATGCAAAAGATATTCCTATACATATCTGAACGCATGTAAACTCTAGTGTTGAATAACTCGAAAACTATGTAGAAGAAAAATCACAAAAAATTTGTATATTCATATTTAATCCTAAAGAATGTACTCACAAAATGTCATTAAATTGTAATCATTTCGAATTTTCCTATTAACATGGCAACGTTGTTGTGTGTAGCCAACCTCCTTAATGGGTCTTTATGTTTTTTAAAAATGTTTACATTTTTCAGTTTTGAAAAATCCACTTTAGTCAGTTGGAGACTCACGTAGAGTGAATCAATGTCAATTATATATTTTCCTTGGGCAATGAAATGACCATTTTCGAGCACAGGACGAATTTTTTATTTTATTTTAAATGCTTGCCGAGGCACAATAACTCATATATTTATTAATACATGTATAGCGTCTTGTTGGTTGGTAGTGATGCACACGTGGCATTTTCACCCCAGCGGTAAAGCTCCGGGAATTTGCTGGGGCATATTATTCACTTGTTCCTCTTCGGGGACGAATAACAATTGAAAAATTGCCGTGGCATGATGAAGAGTCGGGGGTGTTGGCGAGAGTTTTAGACAGGGAGGAAAAGTGGCGGAGAGGCGAGAGGGGAGGGGGATGAGAGCGCGTGCCACCGAGAATGGCAATGATTCAATGAATTCTGCAAACACCGCACTTTCTCGGTGGCGAACCGAGCGCGCAAGTGGTCCAGCTTGCCTGATGCTGTGAGAGAAATTCCAACCGTGGAACGAGCTCAAATATCTGTGTGTGTGTGTGTGTGTGTGTGTGTGTGTGCGTAGGGGGTTGGGTCACGGGTCCTCGGGCGCGGTCCGAGACACGCTTATCCTCTTAGTGGTAACACGCGCGCCCCCTACCGAATTATTAACATCGATTCTCATTCTCTTTATTCTCGCCTTTCCCGCTCACAAAAAACAATAAAAATTATTTGCAGCCTTATCGCTCAAAGATGGAAAATGCTTGCTCGTTCAAATCTATAAAAAGTACAGAAAATCGCTAACGTATTTACTTTGATCTTGAGATTCAAAGCTTTGATCCTTATATCGTTTCGGGCGTTTGTAGAACCTCAAAACGGTTCCAAATCTTTTGAAATGCTTTTGAAAGGATTATGACGTTCGAGTTAATTATTATCGCATCGCCCGATTAATTGGAAAAACTCACGTTGTCGCAATAATAAGCTCCACTTTCGAGTCACCTTGTATATTCGAATCTATAAGTGCAATAAACGATGAGGGAAGTAACCAATGTTCGCTCGGGCAGAAATTTTCGCACGAGGGATTCGTTATACGCTCGTGAGAGGAGAGGATGAAAAAGAGAATAAGATGGAGAAGCGGAAAAAGAAGAAGAAGAAGAAGAAGAAGAAGAAGAAGAAGAATAGGAAGAGCGAGGGGCTGGAGGGGGCCAATAGCTATTTTACTTTTATGGCCTCGGCTAATGTGCCCTTTGTGTACGCGGTGTACGCTTGCTTTCCGTCGCGGTTTCCAAGCCTCTATATAGACTCGCGATGATACGAGAACCCTGAGAGGTGAGGATACGTTTCAACCCGATGAGACGCGACCGTTTGGAAGCTCCGCTCCATCGCGATGGCTATTCCGTATATTCAATCAACGTTTGCGCATTTTTTTCCCATTAAAACTCTCGGCACGGCGAGCCTGCATGGCGCGATGAAACACATGTAAGTGACTTTCGAGTATCATGTGTACGAAGTCGATTATCTATTTTGCCATCTCCGGTTGCTGCATCGTTGCATTTTACTAATTCCTCATCACTGCACAGCTATTAACCATTTTTTATTTCGAATATCGTAATGTGCTTCGATATGTCCTTACGTCTTAATCTTGCACCGCGTGACTCATTATCGATAATCGACCCCTCGGAGGCTCGGTTCAGTCTAAAATATTCAACCGCGGATACCACACACGTTTTGTTGCGTCGCTCAATTTTGGATCGTCCCTCGCAAACTCATCAAGTTACATTTTAATCGAATAAAGCTTTTGAAATGTAGTTAAAAATCGTTGGATTATTGAATAAGAACGAAGAGCAAGCAAAGAATGGGGTTTTTTGCAGAAGGCGTGAAATAAATATTTTCACGCCACTGGAAACAAAATTTTGTTGGAAATAATCGATATTTTGTTCGATACGTTCGACGAAACGTTTTTTTTTTTTTGTATAATCTCAAAAATTGTGTCATTGCAGCAAGAAATATTTTAGAAAGTCTCTTCGGAAGCCAATTTTTGTCGTTCCACTCGTAAATTTCGCTGACAATTCCGTTTGAAAGCAAATGTACTGCCAAACGAACGTAAATTTTGGAATTATAAAAAAATATTTAGTTTACCGTATATTCAAGAAAATATCGACGATTTTTAACAAAATTTCATTTCCAGTGCGATTCTCTTTGAAAGATGCAACGGTAAAAGCTGGCAATTGCAGGGGAAGAGGGTTTTTTGCTGGTTGATTGTAAACGTTTAGTTTTGGCAATGCTTTTGTGGCGGCGATCGATCGACTTTGCCGGGGTTGCGGTACAGGCAATTTATTTTAAATTATAACCAACCGATTCGACTGCCATTCGTCGCGGTCATCCGCAATCGGCGGCGGGGGAATCGAACGGAAAATGCCATTCGCTGTCACATATGCCTCCGTAACCTCAGGCAGAGATAAATTCAGATTTAGGGGGCGCTTCACTCGCTGGCTCGCTGGCGAGCCGCCGCATTTTTTATACGCGCTGTGAATTATACAGACGAATCCGAAGGCTCTCGGTCCCGGTTGTTCACGCGAACACATTCACGCTACACAATGTAATCCCCAAACGCGCTTGTAATTCGTGTATAATGGAGTGCGCCCCCTTCGGTTACAGTCTGTATTATTGTTGTCGATCTTACTGCCGAGGAGGGCGAGTTGGAACGTGGAGCTTCGAATCGTCTATAGGTACGGTGTACATTACATTTAATACGTGACACTATCCACACCCCGGAACATCATGACCAGAGAGAGAGAGAGAGAAAGAGAGAGTAGATCCAACGACGATTTACGAATCTCCCTCTTATGCGAACGTGCCTTGACAGCCGTGACGACAAATTCGACACGAGCTGGCAAAACATCGCTTCGCCAAACTACACGCGAGGCCAGAGGGTTACGAGAAAAAGCAGAGATCGGGCTGCTGCTGGAGAAATCACGTGACGACCCTAACTCCAACCCCCTTTCGTCTAAAATTTGTTTACACCGATATTTAACGTGCCAGCAAACTGAAAACTTCAATACGAAATGTTCCGGGTGCCCTGTTCCTAAAAACGAATAATTGAATTTTAATTAAAATTAAATTCCATGCATTTTTCAAAAAAATCTCTACGTTTTTCACAAATTTTTCATTGCCACATCGCGAGAGTAACCAACTCATCGATATATTTCACATCCAGATCGAGATGTGTGCTCGGAGGAACATTTCCATATTTACGGATCAATTATACTGTCTGTTTATTTTCAATAAAAAATTTATTGTCTTCTCACTTGAAGAACTCCGAAATTAGCGCGAGTATGAATTTAAAAGTTTTTGACAGAGCACCGTATAAAAAAGAACGTTCGATCGCTGCCATTGATTATTTTGATAACGATAATCACCATTTTCACGCAGGCTCCCAACAAAGCGGTTTACGCAAACTCGAAAATTTCGTGCCTCGCGGCGGTGATATATTTTAATAATGTGGAGAAAAAAATTTCTACACTCTGTAATAAAATAAAAAATGCATATAATATATATGCATGAATATATAAAACATAATCTTATGTTATTTTTTCCCCGCATCGATAGTAGCGGAAGTGGCCATTTATTTGTAGCCCGGAGGATCATTACTTTCATTTGTAATAACTATAGTTGTTTTTTTTTCTTCTTTTTTTTTTCACCATGAACGTTATCCGTTTAACGCGAGTGATTCCTCCGTCCAATTGCTCGTAAGATAATGTAAATCCGATAGCGATCTTTCCTGATGGATATTCCTATGTATATATTGATGTATATATGTATAATAAATGGTGGATGAGACGCTGATGTGCCGAGGAGTAATAAAGAAGCGTTCATGGAATCAGATATAGAAGGGAGCACTATCTCGTTGTCTCGATTGGGCAGGCGTTATTACAAAGTAGATATAAACTCGGGGAGGAAAGTGCGAGGCTGATAAAATCGAATTAAATTGATAATAGTTCTTGTATTTTTTTTTTTAGATTTTTTTTTTTTTTTTTCATTACTATTATAGACTTTTGTATAAAATAATGGACGACGTTGTGGACCGCGGCGAATCATTTTTCATTCGATGAGAACGATCGCTTCTGTTCTTACCGCGTCGATCGCCTCCGTTGAGGTCAGAGAGTTCGAGAGGATTTTTTTATTGAAAATGGTGTTGCGATGTTCAAATTTTTGGCGATAACTCGGTTTTTTACGAATTATTACGAATTTAGCGATCTTCCCGTCGACAATGTCTTATCGGTCGAATTTATTGGTGAATAATTATGCTCTCTGTGATGGAAAAGAAATATCATTTAGACACCGGAGCTATTTTTTTTTTTTTACGACGATAAATTACGAAACGATTCTGCTTCGTGCCAGTTTTTATTGATAAAAAAAAAAAAAAACACGTGTAAACATCGCTTTTTCCGTATTATTGTCCGACGTTGCACAAATGTTTGTCGACTAATGTGACGACGCAAAGAACCAATATTTTGTTCTTTCGTAAATTCATAACATTTGGGCAAATACTCGGAAGATACATTTATCATGTCAATTATTTTAGGAATATCATTATTCTCCTTGAACGTCTTTGTATTTAGTTTTTTTTTTCTTCTCAAAACACGATTTTTTTTTGAGTTTAAAATTGACGATGTTTTTTTTTGTTCTATTTATTTTACAACTTTTTCATTATTCTCCTTGAACGTATTTGTATTTAGTTTTTTTTTTCGTTTCAAAACACGATTTTTTTTTTGGTTAAAATTGACGATGTTTTTTTTTTTTCTTCTATTTATTCTACAACTGTTTTTGAGAGACTGCGCGTCAGATAATAAAAGAAAAGCGTTGCGCGTTCAACACACGTTTCATTGGTTTTTCGAATCACGTGCCAGCAGAGTTATCGAAATCATTTGCTCGCAGTATATTGAACGATGTATCATGTACTACCGCAAAGTTAAATGAAAACGAATAACGTGTAGCGAAACGAGGATTTCTGATCAACGAAAACGCAACGCGGAGGGCGAAAACAATTTTGTAAAAATTCTCATTTCGTCGTGATACGGTTCGATCGTTTGCCCTTATTCTTCCGTCAATCGTGCGTATGATATTTTTAAGTAGAACGTAGAAAAACATCACGTGGATGATTCAGCGAAAACAGGAAACATTTCCAGACTATATAAATATTTGTAAGAAATGAAAAATGAAAAAAAAAGACACACAACTTTTTCGGCATCCGAATAAGTAGGTTCGAAAACAAGTCTCGCTTCGATGTACACAGGCGCGTTTTCAACGCTCCCTTTATTCTTTTCAAACTTGCATAACAAGAATATGTCTTCGCCTCTCTTTTTGATAGTAAGATAATTTCGAATTTTCACAGTTTGCATCAAACGACGATAAATAAAGATCCAAAACTTCAATAAATTCAACACATCGCACGTCGCAGTCGAATTTCCTCAGAACTCGAAAACGTAGAACGAGCTCGACGAAGCTGGAAATAAAAAAATAAAAAAATAAGTTACAAACCATGAGTGATGGGGATTCGCGCCGATTCGTAGCAGTCAAAGATAACGATAAATAATAAAAAGTGTGGAAGGCGAATGAAGGGTCGTAGCAGCCGATCATCGAACACGTTGAAAAGATTTTTTTCTCTCTCTCTCTCTCTCTCTTGAATTTCGTAATAATTTCAAGTCCGACTGACGAATGAAGATCAACGAAACGATTCATGCGCAACAATTACATTAGACGAGAAGAGACTTTATGGGCGGAGCTTTTCTAATGTATATATACATGCATACACCAATGTCCATATGTGTAGCTAAATGAAGAAGCGTGTGTGATGCCATCGCAGAGAGACGCGATCCCGCAAACAAGCCTCATTATTTACGTTGATCATTATTTTGACGGCGCTGATCGGCCACCGTCCATCACTCTTGTCCTTCTTCTCACCCTTTCATTCTCGCTTTTGGCCCTTCAGCCAGCATGCCCTGGCAGACACTATATATCGCTCCCAGAATTCTTTTATTATGTCCGTAGCCAAAACTCTTGGTAAATGCCGCCGCTAACGCGTCGATATCATAAATCTAATGTGAAGAATAGCCTTATATATACATATGCGTATATATATGTATATGTGTATATATATATAACGCTCCATGAAAATTATGCATGAAAGTTATATATATACATATATGTATATATAACGCGATACGTGTATGTACAACGCTTTATGTATTACACTGGGATATATACTTTGAAGCGTCAAGGGGCACGACTACAGCCAATTATTAATTGAGTCTCGCTGCGAGGATTCACCGAAAGACTTACTTTTAATTACCACCCGAAATCTTATTCAACCGCGCGGTTGCTCATCCCTTGCTTCCATTTACCGTTTCGCATTATTCTGCCTATGAATAATGTGATCGAATTAATTTTCTTGCCATTTTCATGGATCGATGAAATTTGGAATTTCGATCGAAATTATGCTGTTTTATGATTTTTATCCGTTTTAAGGGATTTCTTCATTATTTTCGACTGCTAGTTTTGGTAAATTTTGCACACTATTTATTCAAACTTTAATGAACCAATATTTTGATGTCAAGAGTTTCAACTGCCCGCGGAGTTAAGGGTTGAGTTTTTTCGCCCGCAGGCAGCAGCTCTTCATCTCGATGAGTGATGGTCGCAGCAGCCGAAACGTTGCTTCCCTTCTCTTTTACCTTCACGCTTCTTCTTCTTCTTCTTTGGGTACGGAGCAAACTAATTTATAAAACCATTAACACCGGTTTTGTGTGACTGCATGGGCTGCCATACACGAGGGAGTGGTGTCCCATCAACAAAGGATTAACTATATACACCCCAGTGTTAATGATTCGCGCTTTGCCCTCTGGAAAGTTTTATACTTTTATAACAGCGCACAATTGGAAGAAGAAAAAAAAATATGTTTGTGCGAACCCTTTCGTGAGGATCTTGGCAACAACAAAAACGGGGACCACACGCGAAAATTTTTACACCTAATTCGTCGTATAAATCGGAGTAAAATCAACGCAGCGTCAATGAATAATCTCTCGACCAGATCGTGGAGATTTAACGAGTCAGTATTTATTAGTAAAAACCGTATTTTTTATCATTCCGTTTGACAGGAAAACGCACACATAACTTTTGTAACGAACGCTCCGGCTCGACGATGTACAAGTTTTATGCTCCTTCTTATCTTTTGCATTTCCATGCTGTGCCCCTGAACATTTCCGATATATATGGGAACGTTTGACATTTGTCAATTAATACGAGTAACCCGCAAATGCATTCGTCTGTCTTCACAGAGAGCATGTGTGGGTTATATAATGCGAAAGCAATCTCGTGTGTTTAAAAACGTATGTGTCTATGCATAATATGTTTCAAGCTTTTGCCACGGTGGAATAAACGTAACCTGCAATTACCACAGTCGGTGATAACATCGAGAATACACTTGCGGGACTCGAATGACCCTCTTCTCATTCACCTCGTCTCTGTGTAAATCTTGCAGTATACAATTAGTCGAGTCTCTTGAACGTGTACACACATTAATGTAGTCGCTTGGAAAAATAAAAATAAAAACCAAAAGTTGATGTCCACCGCGTGTACGGCGATGACAGCACCTTGACGTGTTGCGTCCACGCGAGTTATAAGGATTATCGTTCGAGTTTGAGGCTCATGCGTATGCGACAGCAGCAGCAACCTGCTCCGTTTCGTTCGTGCACTTCCGGTTATTTCGAAGCTCCGTCATTTGCGAAATATCCGCGGATCTACGAGCTCGCTGGCGTCGTCCCTGTCAGGAATATTTCAATTGAGCTTGTCCGACAGCTCATCAGAAAAGCGACCGGATTAAGGACGTTGTATGGCGACGGTCAAATCTAAATTTTTCTTTTCATTTTTTCTTACATACAAAATGGTTTGCGATTCCGAGGTAATCTGTATTTTTTATATAATAAACAAAATTTCGAAAAAAATTTACGACCGATTTTTTTGAAAAATTAAATAAAGCTTCTTCGATGTTGAATAAAAGTGTATGCAAAGTTTTAAGAGGCCTCACCATTTAGAAATCGAAATATTTAATGTTGAAAATTGCAACTAAAATTGCATCAAAAAAAGTTGTTACAAATTGACTAAAGAACAACATACTCTAAATCCAAGATTTTCCGAGGTAATCTGTATTTGTTATATAATAAACAAAATTTCGAAAAAAAATTACGACCGATTTGTTTTGAAAAACTAAATAAAGCTTCTTCGATGTTACATAAAAGTGTATGCAAAGTTTTGAGAGGCTTCACCATTTAGAAATCGAAATATTTAATGTTGAAAATTGCAACTTTTAATACACGCTCTTATGAGAAACTCCTGAAAATTGTGATTTTTATAAATAAATATCTCTACTTCTGCATAATGAAACTTCTTAAAATTGTGCGAGTTATTAGATGTCAGTATTTTCATTGTGGGGTGCAAAATTTGAAGGAATTCTATCGATAGACAATTTTGCATACAACGTTCTTAACGAACGAAAAAATTCATTGATATGATAATTCCGGGATGTTCTAACAACTTATAAATATTGCGGAGCGACGTGCAGTCTGCGTGATCGGGCATTTTTAAAGTTTCTCGAAACAACAACAAAATCCCGTATCTTTTTATTGGAGAATTTTCAAATTATATGCAAAACGTTCCAATTTTTCGAACGAAATCGATTTGAAAAGTGGACTAGAAAACTTCTCGTGCGAATAACACAACGGAGAGACATGCAAATGTTTTTCCCTCCCGCGAAAGAAATGACGTGAACCAAACCTCAAATTGTTTTATTTCCGACGATATTTTCTTTATTATTCCTATTTTCCCAATAGCCCTTCTCCAAGTTCGGCATCAATAAATAAAGATATCACGAGATGTGTTGTGGAAAAATGTATGCATTCGTGTATCGCGCGGGGCGTGCCGAGTGTGCAATGCCGCCTCTTGTGCATTCCTCCCCTCTATAATATTTCATTCGCGCTCTTTCTACTCGCCTTTTCTCTCTCTTTCTCTGACTCTGTAGAGGATCACGAACAATCCGCGGTGTAATAGGCAACGCGGAACAAAATAGCTTTTGCGTTCGAGAGAGCGCATATATACGAGCAATTTATTCAATCGACGTAAGTCAGGAATATTGCACATGTATATAAACACATACAAGACACATGCATCTATATGTATCGCTTTTGTAAAAAGGAGAGCGTGTTGCTGCCCCTGATCCATCCTCACCTGCTTTCTTGGTTAGGCTCTTTCAGCATAAACGACGAGCTCTCGTGGATCGACCAAGCAACAAGAAGAGGAAGGGAGAAAAAGAACCAGTTAAGAACGAGCTGCTCGTGCAGCGTTGAGTATATACCTCAAGTCTCTCGTATACATATACACTTCATTTTGTATAAAGATAAAAAGGGACAGATTCAATAATCGTCTTTGGATCTGTCGACCTATAGCGCATCGCAGCGTTTTACTTCAGAATCTTCGAAGATTTAAAATTCCTGGTTACCGCAACCGGAGCTTGCGGTTCGAAAACTTGCGACAGTGTAGAGACCCGATCGAGACCCGATTAAAATAGTAAAACAGGCTTACGTCGCGCAGGGGCGCATTCATAAAATGTATAGGGTGTCGTTAAAATTATGCTCGAAGGAGAGACGAATGAGGATGAGGAGTTTTTCTCTGTAGAAATTCACCATCTTCGCAAACGTCCAAATACATCGCGTTTCTCGACTTTTCAGACTATCAGGATAGGTGGATCTTTGCACATGTGTATCCACGTATCTACCTGGCGGAAAAGATCGAACGAGACGTTTACGGTATATTAGCTTCTCGATCTACTGGTATGGACCAGTATGGAGTGTTCTAACAAGGCCGTGAGGGCTCTCCGCGCGACCATAGTGTGAGTTGGAGAATAAGAGAAGGAGATGGAAAGGAAGGGAGAGAACGAGAGAGAGAGAGAGAGAGAAACAGAGTGAAAGAGATCTCTGGCAGATGAATTCTGAGCAATTTCTCGCTGGTCGGGAGGCTCTTTGATGCTTTGAACTCTCACCGCTCTGACCGATCCTCGCGCGGTAATCATGCGCTCTCGCCACGCCCCAAAAACACCTTTAGATCGTCCCCTTCCCTCTTGAGCCCTCTTTACTACGCACCAATACCGCCAGGGGTCTCGCTATCGTATCGACTTCCATTTCCCCTTTCCTTTTCCTTCTCTTTCCCCCTTTCTCTCTGTCTCTGCTTGCACTACACTTTGCTCGCCTGCTTCTCGTCGCGTTCCCTCATCGCAATCTCACCCACGTCATCTGATCCTAAGCTTCGATCTTCGAACCAGCAGATACCTATACATATATATTCTCTACATCGAATAGCAGTACCGCCGATGTGGCCGATTCGATCGCAATTCTTCGAACATTCGTTCAACGTGTGCAGCGCACGTGTATCTCATTTTTTTTTCCTAATAGTGTGACGTGTACCACATTCGAAGCTCAATAATCTTTTCAATTCTGCAGTTTGCCATGATAAATATTTAGCCCCCTCGAGTAATTATTCCCTCATTGTCGCCATATTAATTACCAGCATCGTTATAGTTTCTTGTTGGTACTTTTTCACTGTATTTATTATTGATAAACCCCATCCACTTTATTCGTCGCTAATACGTTTACGAAAAAAAGGGTTGAATGCCAATCGATATAACTCACCTCGGATCCTCCTCCCCGTTGAAAAAGCACTAAAGTTTTTATTCGAACGACTACCCTTGCTCCTATAATTCAAAGTTCTTCGCAACTCTCTCTAGCGGAATATTCCAAGCGCTATGGTTATAGGACATATGGCATGGCCATCCCATTACGACAACTAGTCGCGCAGTGCGTTATTTTATCAAATTCAACGACATATCATAAAACGATTTTTTTCAAAACAGATCGAAAAAATTCATTCGCCACACCCACTACAAATATCAAATTTTCAAATAACGCGCAATCGAATTTGATGGCTCGAATTTCAAATACAAAAGAAATGGTCCAGTTTATTTTATGAACCCATAAAAATTATTGAAATTCATGAAAAATATTCCACAAACTCGTGAATCAACTTTTTCGTTTGACGATCAGGGTTGAAGATAAAAATTAAGAATTTTTCACTGATTCTGAAAATTTAACTTCCAAATGCTTCGTGAAAAGGTCGACGATCGCCATTCTGCGTTTTTCGATGTGTTCTCGTTGACGAGATGCATAGTTTCTAATTTTGACGTAATCGGGCTGCTGTGTGAAAAAAACAGAGTCTCGCTCGCATTCACGCTGGAGTATATAATGTTGGTGTATATATATATATATATAATATATTGGTATTGAGCCAGAGGCAACGTCTCGCGAGCTACTTCTTGCCTCGGAGAAGTCTCGAATCTCGGGTATTCATCGGGACGAGAGCCGGTCTTTTGCTGGCGAAGCAACCCTCGAGGACGCGGAGGCTCGCGGTCTCGGGACACCCTAAGGGGGTTTATAACACGACGGCGCGTCGACGTGCTCTCTGTGTGAGTCTTTGCAAGCGATAGAGGCTGCTGCTGCTGCTGCTGCTGCGAAGAAGAAGAAGAAGAAGAAGAAGAAGAAGAAGAAGGAAGAAAAGAAAAGAGAAGAGGAGTGTGTGGTGATGTTCTGGGCGCGATGTGCATGCCGAAGCTTGCCAAGAGGATGGGTTAACTCCAGGCCGAGGTGTTGCCGGCGGTGGTATTAATTGGCGGGGAGCTTGGCCGCCTGTGATTAGCCTCAGCAGCCGCCACCACCTCTGATCCTCCGGACCCCGATCGTATATCTGCCGACTCCTATGTTTATATACAAGTGTATATAAGTCGCCGCCGCGTATATATAGATGCACGCCATATCTACACACAAATCGTGTAGGTATAAAGAAACGAATACATGTAAAATTGTGTCCAGCACGTATACCCAGCAGGTAACGATATTTGTGCTGGGCTCAAAAGAGGAGCCAGCCTCTACTTTGTATCATGTGCACTCGAGTATATACGTAGTTATGTATTTATGTACATGTATGTGCAGCGAGGGACGCGGACGTACTTGTGTGTAACGATATATACTTATTTATTCATTCATTTTATTAATTACAGCCGCATTTTGGTGCGGCTATTCCACAGTCAAAACTCGAGACATCTACACACAAGTATATACGTAAGTTTCCTAAAGACTGACGGATTTCATCAAACAGAACGCATTAGGGTTAAATACCTCGGCACGATTAGACTAAAAAACTGAACGTAGGTTATTATTTAATTCTTAATGAAAATGATCGTGTATTTCGATCCGAAACAAAGAGCCGAGGGAAACTTTTCGGGTATATAATCATCGAGGAAATTTGGTGATATGAAGAAAATTAGGAAAGTGTCATTTTTCCAACGTGAGATATCCACGTTTCGTGCACTTTTTTCTGCTCCAATTGGGAATAGAGTAATTTTCGTTTCAACTTTAATGTATCGATACTTATATAGATATATATGATTTTTCTGAATGACGTGCGTGCAATGGAATATACAAATTCATTTACCTTGGGTAGATTTACTTTATAAAGTTCAGGCGATGTTCTCGTGAACGTTCCCCGATCATCAGCCTCGCTTGGAGCTTCGTGCATGCAAACTATTTACCGTTCTCTATGGCCGAGGCTATACATTTTGTTATATCGTATGTATTTATATACTGGCTCGCTCAAAAATCGTTACAGCTTTTCGGCGCGAAGCCACACGATGAAATTTCGATGAAAACAAAAATCAACCAACGTGTGCGATGTGTATATATACCGATGACAAAAAAATGGGCGTGGCGAGCGTAACATCGCTACGTTCGTGCTTATCTAATGCGCCAACGACAACGGGTGTGGCTTGTCTCACTGGCTCAATCGATTGGCCATCACTAATCAATTAATATCTCATTAACGGCTCTTCCCGCGGAAAAATGATACACAGGACTTTTCTATGTATATATACTCGGCATTTCGCGATCTATACTCCCGCGCTCACGTCGCTACTCAGTCAAGCATCATTTTTCCTACACTTTGCTATCAACGCAGAAAGCTTCTTGTCACGCTTACAATCCTTCCGCCTTTTTAACAGTCAGCTATCGATATTCGTGTACGGAAAACGTAACATAAAGTCTGCAAGTGTGAATACAGAGCCGGGAGCTTTGTACCCCGTTGCACCTGTTACCTGCTGCACTGTGTACCGGGTCTCTCGGTACTCTATATACGATCGATACGACCGCGGGCCTTTGAGCCTGAATAATCGGATCTTTATATACCTGAGACTAACAACCACGAGCAAGTACAAGCCCGTGCGGATTAACTCGGCTATAAAACTACAGTGTCTCTCTTTGGATCAAAATTTATCGCTATTTACGTAAGCTGTGGGTCACATTTTTTTCTTCCATTCGTTAATGTCCTCTTACCAACTGTTTTCCCTCTCGTTCCAAGTTTTTTTTTCTATCCGTGAAGTCTGTAAATCTTGGCACTTTTTCGGGTACAAAAACATCGAGGAACTTTGGCTGGAAAAATAAATCGTTCCGTGGCGCCTCTCCGGACATGCTGAGTACCTTGTAAGTCGCGAAAATAATAATGTCAATTGTTGTCAGTCTGTGTGGTTTATTTGACAGCAAACCAAGCCTCGACACAGAATCTACTGCCTGTGGGTGCTTCCGAATGGATCTCAGAATCACCAAAAAGTGTTCAAAAAGTTTGCGAAATGTTCTTTTGAATGGATTTCAGAATCACCAAAAAGTCCTCGAAAAGTTCACGACTGTTTCGTTAGACGGACTTTTTACGGATTTTTGACGGACCGTTTGACGGATCCGTCGCGGACTAAGTTTTTTTTTACACGGGATATGTTGAACGTTTTTCAACGCTCATTTATCCCGAGCTATAGTTTCTTGCTCAGCTACTGCGCGTCCAACTTTCTTACGTTATTATAAATGTGCGTGTGTGCTGCATGCGGATGCCTTTGCGTTGAGAGCTCAGGCTGCTGCATCAATCCACGCCGATTGGTAGTTCGGCATCAACGGTTAGTAATACTCTGGGCAACCGGACAAGAAAAAGTGTACGTAAGCCATTGTCGTTTGCGAGTCGCTCTTTATGTGTGTCTAGCTCGATCAGTGTGCGTGTACATATTCGGATATCGGGCTCGTAATACACAGCTGGGCATCGCGAGAAGCCAGGTTACATACCAGGCGAGATAATTACAGAGCGCTTTTCGGCCGCCAAGTCAAACAACCTAAACATCAGTCTGTTCGCCCATAGGCGCCCGATTTCGTGGACAGAGTTTCGACTCGACTTCTCGGATCGTCTATATGAACCCGAAGATACTTTGTTCATGCGATCAACTTTGAACACGGCCAAAATACCAGCCGGCAAAGTTGAATCCACGAAACTTCCATCGAACAACATTTCCATAACTTTCACATTAACCAACTATACGCGAAACTTCCGATTTGGGGAAACGACCAATTTTTTAATCACAACGTTCGAGCTTCTTATCAAAACTCATTAAACCCTTCGAGTGCAGACATCCTGGAAAGTGCATATTGGGTCAATCTGACCCAAGGCGTTTTTCAAGCCGTTGTATTTCGGTAAATATGGACTTGTTTTTTTTTTTGTAGAGACGTTTTTTGTAGTGAATAATCCATATTTTATGGTCCTAAATTTATTTTTGGACGAAAACGAAAATTAAATGCCAAACAATTGGTGACAGAAAATTGTTGGGGTCAAAATGACCCAGTATGCACTCGAAGGGTTAAATAACTGCTTTTTATTATTTATCATAATAATTTGACTATCGATTCGTTACTTCGCTGATAAAAACGACCTATTGCTTCCAAGTATTCACCTGCTGTTCCAATTTCACAATAAGTACATCTTGTCGAGTACAAAAACGTAATCGATATCGCTGTATATGAATATAATCTCGCGTTCCATTTGTAATCATCCGCGTACTGTCTACTAACCTATTGTTATGTGTAAGTACATCATGTGAGTGTAACGACGACTCGAGTTACATTGTAGAGGCTTATTGATAAACAGTTGACTCTATGCATATCAATAGGCCTTTAATATAAGACTTAGAGATATCGTCGCTCTATACACTGAGAAAAGAAATTTGTTGATTCAACAAAGCCAGTGCGAACCAAATCCATTTTCTTTATTTGACAAAACATTTTGTTTATTTGACAAAACCGCCACATTGACAAAAACGTAATGAGGCGGTGAGGGCATATGTAGTTGAGGCAATAACTTGTTTTGTCTAATGAACAAAATGGATTTCGTTCGCCCTGACTTTGTTCAATCAAAAATTTTCTTTTCTCAGTGTACGCAAAGAGAATTGTGGAATTGAAAAATCGGAGGTGAATTTTCGAAAAATTTCTACACAGCAATTCGTAAATTTTCATGAGAATGAAACGATGAAAAATTTGTTGACTTTTCCAACGCACCGCAATTTCGGAGCAGAGGCTTTATCGTAAATTTATCTTTCGTTAATTTTTTAGCATCGAAATTATTCTGCGATATAGGTCTGATTACCGCGAAGATTAAACGGATTCACCGCTGCGGAGGAGGTGAAATTTATTAATATGTTGCACCGGCGCGATATATACGAGCATCTTCCATTAAATCTTTGTGGACTAACGAATTGGCTACTCGGGAACGTCAGGAAAGCGTGACCGACTAACACGTAATCCTCGTGCCACGTCATGATCTCTAACTGGCGTTTTTTAAAATTCGTATCGTGTTATTGAACGACTATAAAAATTTAATGCATTCAGAGTTATGGAAAAAAAACGGGGAATAATCAAATGCAATTAATCGAGGGACACTACAACGAAATTTCCCATTTTTTTCAAAGCGTTTTTTAATTACTCCCAATTAGAATAATCGCTAGCACGAGAATCGAAGCTCCAGATTCAAAAAAGAGTTTTTAACGATGGGATTTTTGTGAAAAAAAATTTCCAGCATTTGAAATTATTTCCGGTCGAGAAACTCTTTACTTTCAAAAGTCAAATATAAAAAAAATTGGCGTATGAAACATATGCAACACAAGTTATCCTGTAGAACGAGTAAAATTTCATAGTACACGAGGCGTACGAGCCTCACGCGGTGTGATCGTTTGTGTGAACTAGATATTATCTGTTGCGTGGTAAAAGATCGTGTAAGCAGTTTATTTATAATCTGTGTACACAATCCTCTCACATGTGGACAGAATAATGTCTCATCACAAATCAGACATTACCCATACACACGTGCAGTACTCGTACATCGTGCATTTATTACTTCAATTAAAAGTACAAAGTATTGCGTACATTTATGACAAAAATATTGCAAAACAAATTCCAACAGAATGAAAAAGTTTTTTTTTTCTCTTTATTTTGTTAAAAATGTTTTAAAAATGTGTTCTTGTAATTTTGAAATGATTTGATGGCAAGCATTTGAAAGAAAATTTCCAATGTTTAATAAATCGTTGAAATCGAGATCTCGGCCAATTAAAAGATATTTTTTCTTTTTACATTGTATAGATCTTCGTTCGTGTGTTTTTTTTTCCATCTACGAAGAAAGTATAGCGATCTTTTCTCGATACAATTAGACACGAGTATCTGTTTCGAATTAGTCGGCTTTCTTTTGTTGGTCATGGGCTTCGGTTCACCGGTTATATACACATATTTTCTATACATATCTATAGTATATATACATATATATATAAATGGTAGGTGTTAGGTGTGTCCGGCTCAACACCCTGAACAATCTGTTTGTTCTGTGGGCGTCGAGGTCGCCTTCGCTAATGACACGTTACACCTGTGCCATCTCACGACGGGGCACCAGAAAAAGACTCGCTCCTTTTTCGCCCGAAAAATCTTTTTCTCCTTCTATCCTTCATTTTGACTCTCTTTCGTCCAAATCTTTCTTCCCTTTTATTGCTTGTCGTATAATTCCCACGGTGTACGTATACGAACCCCGAGGTGGTTGCGAGAGAACAAAAGGGTCGTTGTTTGACGAATCTTATTGAATGTGTCTGATGTTTTTTTCTTTATTGTTTGCAATCGAGGCAGTGCGTTGAGGTTTCGGCACATTTGGAATGGCCGATGTAGCCATGCTGAGGGTTTTGATGCTGCTCGTCTCGCTTTTTTTTCACTCTCTCCGCCGAGTATAGCAATTGAATTTCGGCGTTGATCCAAGATGGCAGTATTACGCGGATCGTTGCCGATAGCTTCTGCTTGCATGTATTGAGCATCGAGCCACTTCTGACTCTCACGTGCAGAGCTCATCGCGACGAAGCGATGAGGAAGATGGTGGAGACGAAGGACCGTGCGCACGGGAGAAGCTCCAGCAGGGAGGTGGCTTAACGACCGCCCTATATAAGTTCGGACCGTGGCGCTCAAGAGTATATAGGAGAGTTCAATAGCGAGGAAACGGCAAAGGAGGAACCTTGTGTGTTTGTAGCGATTTTTGCTTATACACCACGTCTCCGAGAGTTGAGCTTCTCCGGAGAGCACACATGCGCACTTAATGAGAGCGAGGGAGGGGGGAGAGAGGGCTACAGGGTTTGAAAGATATTTCAAGGATTCCGTGGGCATCGTAAACCGCGGAGCGAGGATCTCGTCTCTTGCTATGTATACTCTCGTTCACGCGAACCCCATGAGCTGCATGGGAGAGACAAAGAGAGAGAGAGAGGGAGTGAGAGTTCCGAAGATGGGTAGTAGCGTCGGCGAAGAAGAAAGGTGCAGGTTCGAGGGCGCGAAGCCGACGGCTTGTTCGGACCGTTAAAGTCCGACCTCGTCCTTTTCCAATTTTTATTTTCCCCTCCTCATCTTCTTCTCGCTCTCCTCCGCGCTCTTCTCTTTTTTTATCTCTTTCTCAGTTGGTCTATCCTCGATAGGATGCTTCCTCCTTCGAAAGAGTCCCTTACGGCATCGTCTTCGCGAGAACGCACCAACAAAACCATCGCGGATCTCTTTTCAGCAAGAAAGAGAGAAAGTGAAGCACGAAGATCCGTTGAAAAGGGGCGTTGATGGGTCCATGAAAATTAACCTCGTCGCGATTCACGCGAGCCGCCGGAAAATCCAATTTTTCTCCTTAAAAGACCCTCCCAAAATTATGAATTTTACATTTTCACGAAATATTTCAGTTTATTCTTTCGAAAGCGTACAGTGGATTTAGACCAATGTGTAGAGACGCGGGATTCTCTGTCGTTTTCACTCGAGCCACGACTGCCTCAGCAGAATGATCGATTGCCCTTTTTTATTACGACATTTGTTTTTTTTTTTTCTGGTGAATATTCAAATTTCGGAAGACTTTTGTCAAACGTGACGACGACTTGGACTCAATCATCTTCTCGTGAATCTCCATCGTTCAATAAATTCTGGAGCGAGCTTCGGAGCGAGATTTTTAGTGGAAACGGCGATACGAGACGAATTCCAAAGTTTCCACAAGTCCGATTTGTATCCCTCGTTCATTAAAACGCGAAAGGGAAAGCGAAGGGAGATCGAGAGCAAAGAGCTCTGGTTTGGTCGAACTGCTGCTGCGGCGAGTAGCCGCCACATTAAAAATGCTTTTGCCTCGGCAGATACTTCCGAGCCGAGAACGCGCGTTCGTGTATACGTGCCACTTTACTTAAATGCGGGGTGGCCCTTTCTTTCTCCTTTTTCGTCTCGTTCTTATTCTTATTCTTCTTCCTCTCAAAAGTGCGTAAGTGTTTTTGCGCCGGTGCTCTTCATGCACCTTACGCGTCTGTGTACACAAATACACATATATAAATATAGACGATGCAAGTTTAATGGCGCGGAGAGGACAGCACAGAGTGAAGAACGTGCGGATCCCCCCCGGAGATCGAATCCGCGTATAAAAGATATATTCCAGACTCAGCAACATTTTCACTAAAAAAACAAAGTCAGTATCGATCGTGCGAGAAAATCCCATAGAGAAAACCGTTATTTGTCTCTTGTATACTTCCCTCTCCGGATTTTGAATACACGCGCGTGGACATTAATACGCCGCGCGATACGCGCAATGCCGCTGAGAAAAGAAATTTGTTGATTCAACATTTCGACAAAACATTTTGTTTATTTGACAAAACCGCCACATTGACGAAAAAAGGTAATGAGGCGGTGAGCGCATATGTAGTTGAGGAAATAACTTGTTTTGTCTAATGAACAAAATGGATTTCGTTTGCCCTGGCTTTGATGAATCAACAAATTTCCCCATTAACGGCGAATGAGAGTTTGACCCAGAGAGACGTAGCCGCGAAATTTCATGGATATTCTTGACGACTGTGAACTGTGGGAACCGTGTCCGATAATATATGTCAAGTTTCCAGATGTTCGTTTCGAACGGAAGCGAGTGGAGACAGTTGCAGTTGATACGACAAATAAGAATGTGTCAGCAGGTCGTCCCGAAGATTGTGGCCAAGTTTTTCTCCTTGGACAATAGTATCGTCGCATTTTGTGCGTATGCGGTTCCTCGACATCCGATCTGGAAAGCTCGTGCTACGGAAACGCGAAACACGAGACAAAGATGGAAAGATCGATGATACGCTAATACCGGAAGTGTAGAGAAAGAGATATTGCTAAACGTTTGAAACGATGAGAATACGTCCAGTCACAATGAAAACACTTTTTGCAGCAATATATATTTATTTTCGAATATTCGTGGCTGTACGTTTTTACAGAGGGATGTGTAAAACCGATAGTTCTACGATATTATCCTCTAGCTTTTATAAATAGAAGATGGTTCTGACTCTGTCCCTTGTAGTTTAGAGATCGAAAAAGAAATGGGGAGTGTGAGCGAGAAGGAGAGAGAGAGAAAGAGAGAGAGAGAGAGAGAGAGAGAGAGAGAGAGAGAGAGAGAGGGAACCACGCCTCTTGAGAGGGCACAAAGCGGCCTACGGTATAAATTGGTTTGTTTGCCGCTGAGATGAAAGGGGCCGCTAAATGCTATCTTTAAGGTGTCGGATCAACGCAAATGTGGCTGAGTTACTCGTAATTATAGGATGGTCTGATGGAGCCTCACAGAGAGAGGGAGAGAGGAAAAGAGTAAGAAAAATGAGATACGCAGAGATCCACGATATTTGGGGATTCTCCAAATCTTTCTTCGTGCAACCCCTTCGCCTCCCTTCCGCAGTGTGATCAATTCCCCCGTGTTTCAAAGTTACGCACAATGTAAATAAGTTCTCGACGAATGAAAATTAAAATCGTTCCCAGCGTTCGCCAACGATTTATTGTGTTAGAGTTGCCAAAATTGATGCGAGGACGATGCAATTTTTCTCGTCATCCTTCATGCATTTATCAATGGAATTAAAAAAACATTTCGAATCTTTTCTCCACGTATTTAACGTCCGATGAATTTAACGCCATTATAAACGCTTCGAGCCACTGATTTGGTAGAATTTTCAACACAGATCATAAAATATATACAGTGAGGAGAGTCGATCATCTTTACTCGGCTAACTATCACGAATATGATGGCGCTCCTTGCATGGGGATATAGAGGGCGTCGCAGTCTCTCACTCTCTCATATATTGCCCAGAACGAGAGAGTTGGAGCTCTCAAGTCGTAACCACGATAATATACGAGGAGAAACAACACGGTTCGTGTATATACATCGATATATACATATATATGGATGCATGGGTAATGCCAAGCTCTCAAACAACCTTCTAAAATGGCCAAGTGAACATAGCAAGATCATGTTTTCCCACCTTAGCTCTGATCCGTTATACAAGATTGTTAAAACGTGTTCCTTGTAAAAGTAACTTTCACGTTATGTACAAAAATCATCATACTATTTGCATTGTTACGTTGCGATACTCTGAGATCAAAATTTAACGGCATAGATTATTGTTTGGCCTCGATGCACGCACCAAGTCATTTTAATTTCGTTCGCGGTCGTTTTTTTGTTTGCGTCACTTGCGCAACTTGACGAAGCATTTAGAAATTCGTGGTATTTCTTCCGTCGGTTATGACGCACCAAGAAAGCAAAAATGTCGGTGTTGTCGCGTTGAAGTGGAACAAAAAAAAAAAAGAAAAAACTAACGGTTGAAAAAGTCGATTGGCGTTTATTTGTATTATCGACTAAACTGTCGAGTAATGCGAATCTTTGGATCCATATAAATTCAACAAGAACGATAAAACCCCCGGCAGAACTGGTCACATAAAATATTAACGCTAGATCGATTCCTGTTATTTGTATAGCCGCAGAGCTATATTGAAAATTCTTTCCAGTGGGCAGGTTTTGTCGTATTAGAATACAAATTTACACGCTGCTGTGGAACCCCGCAGCGAGCTCTCGTCTTTATATACAAGCTGTCCTAAAAGTCGTCTTTGGATTACATGCACAATAGCTCGAGCGCGAAATTTCAAGCAGAAACGTCTTTAGTCGAGCCCACGTCCGACGTACCGTTCATTAGATATTTATTAATTAGTCAGCGACCGATAGACCCGCGCTCTGATACAAAAAGGAATCCCAGCGTGGACAGCTCAAAGCTTTAACACGCTTGAGCCCTTCTACGGCTTCCCGTAATTACCCTCTCGATTCGCTGATAGCGTTGATAGAAAAACAATTCCTTTCTAAACACACTGCATCAGAATAAGCAGGAAACGTGCCGCAGTATTTTATTTCTTCTAACTTTTTATTAACGATCTTCCCGCGTTCTGATGTAAACCTTGGACACGACTCATCAAGCACTATGTATGTATCGAGACAACCAACAGCAGGCTCCTCAACACCAAACATTTTTTTTCATCATCTGCAATCCTACTGTATACACAAACATCCACGAGTATATCATATTTCTGAGCCGAGAGTCATATCCCGGCTCCATCTGCATAACCAGTAGCTCGGACGACTGTAATTTGCATTAATTATTTCTAAATCTCACGATAGGCGTTCGGTAGGAACGCTGCTGTGCTACATCGATGCCGACACAAATATATAAACACATATTATACGCGCATATATATATTCAAACTTTTCTCTCTCTCTCTCTGCTTCGATGATTCTCGCACCGACCAAAGGGATTAACTCGAAAGCTCCGTCGAAATTTGTATAGATAAATACTGTGAGAGAGACGTGTTTATATATGTGGACGCGTCTCCGATAAACGGCTTGGGCGATCATCAAATTTGTTTTGGGCCCGGATTATTTTTCAATAACGATCTTAACCAACAAATCAACCGAACGGGAACCAAAATTCAAGATCCAAGGAAAATATCGATATATTGATGATGAAGATCATGTTTGCTAACCGCTAATTACTTCGTGAATTTTTATTTTTCATTATTTCTCCTGCTGGCTTGTAATTTATTAATTTTCTACTTATTTTTATTGTGCATTTGATATTTTTGGTTTTTTTTTAAATACTTTTCTTATTCATTGGAGTATATTAGGAAAATAATATTCTCGCATTCTGCAGCTCCATAGCATCGCGCGAAGGACGTGTGAACAATTATTGATAAAACGTAATGGAAAAAGGCCCAATCTTGTGTATATAGATACGCGGCGCAACTTGCCTTGTCGGTTCGAACTTTTCTTTTTAATACTTGGCCTCAAGACGCCGCGGTGTCTCTAAATAGTGTTACATTTTCCACAAAGGTGGTTTATAGAGACTTTGGAAAAGTTTTCAATGAAAGATTTCTGCGTGCTATCCAAAGGGAAGTTCCTTTTACCCCCTGTGTTGCCGATTTCATTTGACTCTGAAACACGTACATCATTCTCTCGCAGTTCCAAGGAAGCGGCAACTCATCGCGCTTGTTTTCCGCCTCGGCGCGATTAGGGAACCATCAGTCAGCCACCTGGGGAGGCAAAGGGGACGAGTTTCTCTTTTTCTTCTTCTTCTCCTCCCTTTACACCTTCTGAAATGGTTTCTTCACACCTTTGTCGATTGGTTTGCCACGCTCATCGAGCTCAAACTTTAAAAAACGTAACTGCGAGCTCCTCGATTCGAAAATGATGATAAGATAAGTTTGGCGAATGCTCGAAACTTTGTTTATACGTGAAAACTTATTCAACCGGATCATAATTTCGTTTAGCAACGCATCATAAAAAAAAATGAAGTCATTTCGTTGAATTTCCACGAACAGTTAAATTCTTTTTTTCTGGCTGCTCGAGTCATTTTCCCAAATAATGAAAAACCGTTGATCGTTCATAAGCAACCTTCCAAGTCATTGAATAATTATCCTCCAGATTTCTTCAGCTATATTCCCCTCGAAACTACACCAACGGCTCCTGACAACCCAGTATTATTTCCGATTTGAACTGCGTTAAAATAATAACTAGGAGATACTCGGCTGCTGGATTTAATCTTCAGATTAAAATGTGCAAGAAAACGAGTCGTATCGCAGATTCCACGCGAGAACGAATGTTTCGTCGAACGATATAATTACAACATTTTACAACTATATCTCGAGTGGATTCTGTGTGCGGTGTGTGATGCAGGAAAAGACAAATGAAAAATAATCGTTATTACACTGAGATACGCTGCAGCGTAAAAAGCCGAAGAATGTTTTATCGCTCGTTAAACTAATTAGATTACCGGGCATTGCCGCTCGGTCAGCTATAAATTAACGTTTCGGTCGTTTATGGCCGAGTTTGAGTCTACGGAGTGCAGAAGTCGCCGCTGGGCAAAACTAAGGCCCGGGCATATCTTTTCTCTCTTCCTACGTTAACTTTATATGCCCGACATTTTTTCTTCTATGTATTTATTCATATAAATATACTTTTTATGTAAATCGAACGGCTTAGGTGGGCTCTTTCGAGATTCAACTTTTTCTATGCCAAAGAGCAACAATAAATATGACTCTGCGCAGTTTGCAACGTTGAGATTGAACGAAAAATATTTTTTATATTCATTATTTATTGAATTTTTTAAATCATGGCAATTTTTCGTGTCGATTGCGTTTTTAGGTCGCAAGAGAGAATTATTTTATTTGTCAAACGAAATATTGAATAATAATTGTGAGCTCTGCTGAAGAAAAAACAGAATTTCGTTGCATTCCAACGATGCAAACTTCAACGTCCTCAATAAATTCATCAAAACTTTCGAGAATACCGATTATACAATTATTACATCCTATCAGCAGGTTGATCTGCGTCCATTGATTCTTTGTCGCACAAGTGGCACTCAGGGACGAACGACATGATAACCAAAACGGAAAGACTCGATTGGTCACTACGTTTTGTTACCTGCGACGAGACTAAACTTTGTTTTGCTTCCACAATCATTCGCACGCACGTCGAATGCGGTGCGTATTGTATTGTCGCGAGTTTCTTGACATTTCAGAACTCGGAAACGAATACTTTTTGTCTTTTCATTCAATAATACTTTGTCAGGCTTTTCGTTTAGTCAAAAACCTCTTCATTATCAAATTAATTGCAATCATAATTTTAGAGTCTTTTTTAAAAAAATGTATAATTGAATTTTGATTTTTCACTCGCGGAAAAAGCTCGGAATTTCTTATTTCCCGTAGATTCATTAACGCCACAAAGTAATTTGCGAAATTCACGTGTGCCGGGCGCGAATGACAAGAGCGTCGAAGCAATTTCTTCGGTTGCGTGCCACTGATTGCGGGAGAGCAATCCTCAAATCGTCAGTTGGCGAATGCACACGTGATCTTTGTACAGTCTTTACAAGCACAGAATATAATTTGGCAATTTTGAGGTACGAAACGGGTTCGTGAGTCTAATAAACATGTCCCATTGGTTTCCGTGTCGATTTCAATGAATAAACGAAATATCGTTTATTTGCGATTATGTGTTTGCGAAGGGCATTGGTTCGGCTGTTAATCTCCTCCGGTAGAAATAACCAGAACATTATTCGTTATTGTTGGCAACCTTTCAAAATAAATTCGATCGAAAAAAAAAAAAATGACGTACGGACTTTGAGGGATTCATGAATTTTTAAATTACGGTCCCAATATATTTTTTGTTTCTCGAAACTTTTACACACGTTGCAGCGAGAACGAAAAGAATAAATTAGTATGAAAAAAGTATACGACAACATTTATAAACTTGCTGGACTCGAAAAATAATAAGAAGCTTTCGGAAGAAAAAGTTTGGCTTAACCTACTCCCTTCGTGTGTCTATATTTATAAAAAATTGGTGGAGAAAACAGTACACACTCGTAATAAGTTATATGTTCTTAGGGCGGCGTGTCTAACATTCTATTATATTCCATGTTATCATTCATCGTACAACAGAGCTTATGCATATGTATTATAAACTTATATACATGTACAAAGAAGAATTCCTCGATGTTGGAATAATTCATGATAGATGACATGGTAAAAGTTTTGCTAGGGCAATATTTTTTTTTTCGCATCCATTACCAAAGTGTGTGGATGTACACGTAGCTATGAAAGTTTGCACATACAACAGACGATTATCCGGTACGAAGATCATGGGGAAAAACGATATAGATGGGAATAAGCCATCGATAGAGTATTACTGCGAATATAATATGTAAATAATGTAACGACACACTCGGTTCGTCGGTTGGCCATTGGGCCGCTAGGTGACCCAGCCCTCAGGCCCCCCTTGGGCTTAAAAAACGCCATCACCTCGGAGCGACGTTCTTTCGACATGAAAAAAAACTTTGTCTGTCAATGGCATGGCGATAAGATTTTTTTTTATTGCATAAAATGTAGTTTTCGATTGAAAGTTTGCTCGCAACGACATATTGGCTAAATCATTTTTGACGAGGATCACTAAACACAGATTCTCCGCGCACGGAGTACCGGGAAATTACTCCTGCACAATATTCACGCATCTAGAAACACTTGTGATTCTCATAAAGTTAATAATAACGAAACAATGAAACGTAGCAACGGATTGCATGTGAAAATACACGCAAAAGAGCTCACTCGCGAAAAAACGAACGCTCAGAGGAAAACGACGGTTGCATGGCACTCACCGAGAAGAGTTTTGCCCTCTCAAACGAACCGAGAGAACAGGACGAGGGACGGAGAAGTAATACGCGATTCGTACACATCAATTAAGCTTCCGCGTTATTTCAAAGTAGTTTACCAAGTGCATTCCGGTGCCGTGGAACTCATCACGATCTTAAGGAAAACCATGAGAAAAGTTGATGCGCGCGAGGATTGACATTCCTCGAACCCTGCTGCTCTTTCTCGACGAGAGTAACCAACACGCTGGATAAGTTTTTCCATTTATTCAGCGTATTCATAACGAACCGCGATGCCGATTTAAATTTTCTGCTCGTTTTATTGCTCCAATAGCCTCAATCCTCCTTTTAAACTTCTCCAAGTTTACGAGAGATTAAGAAAACTCCATTTTTTTTTCTGCTCATTAAAAATAGCCGCGCGAGTCCAAAGTCGTAGATCTTGCAAAACTGCGAAACCGTAATTCATCGGTACACACAATTACATCTACACAAAACCGGCAGCCCCAGAACGTGTATTACAATTCGAAACAATTTATTAAACGAGGGAAAAGCCGGTGGATATTATATAAAAGCCAGTTATTCAGGAGTTTGCAATCATGCATCCTTGCGAGTATAACGGTCAACGACGATTCTCAACTATAGACATGTTAAGTACCAAGCAGTGAACTTCAATTACGGAATGAGAATGAAAAGGAATCACGTCGCGGTGGACGGAAAAAACAAGCGAAGAAAAAATATACTGCGAATTAGAAACTTCCCTATATCTTTTACTTCCCACATGCAAAACTGTCTCTTAGGTATAGTTGCAAATTGTTTATCCACTCTCTGGAGAATTGAAATTTATGTTTTGCCTTGTTCTCGGAAAGCTTGCAATTTTCTCGAATTTGAAAAATCGTACAATACACACGCGACGCTCAAAAATTGACGAGTCCGTCGAAATTTATTTCTACAAACACAGAATCATTTTTGATTTTTTGAAAATTTTCCATTCGTTTCTGTTTACTCGGTGATGCACCAAAACGTATTTTTTATTTTCCCAAATAATTATCCATTAAGGACGTTGTATGCAAAATTTTATATCGATAGAATTCCTTCAAATTTGCACCACACAGAGAATAATGATATTTAATAGCTCGCACAATTTTAAGAAGTTTCATTATGCAGAAGTCGAGATATTTATTTATAAAAATCACAATTTTCAGGAATTTCTCATAAGAGCGTGTATTAAAAGTTGCAATTTTCAACAATAAATATTTCGATTTCTAAATGGTAAAGCCTCTTAAAACTTTGCATACACTTTTATGTAACATCGAAGAAGCTTTATTTAATTTTTCAAAACAAATCGGTCGTAAAATTTTTTCGAAATTTTGTTTATTATATAAAAAATACAGATTACCTCGGAAAATCTTGGATTTAGAGTATGTTGTTCTTTAGTCAATTTGTAGCAACTTTTTACAATCAACTTGGGCTCGCAAACCATTTGGTATATGTAAGAAAAACTAAAAACAACAATTTAGATTTGACCGTCGCCGCATACAACGTTCTTAAAATATCACGAAAAAAGTTAAAATCGTCCAATTCACAGTTGTCGAGGTTTGTTTCTTGGAAAATAAGTAGGAAAATAGAAATCGCTCATGTAACATCGTCTTTTTATTACAAACCGCCAATTTTTTCAATCGCGATCATTGTCGTTGTCCATTAATTTACCGCTTCAGTCTACATATTCGATTCGCGGGCTCTTCTTGGAACATTTCCGTGAAGCATGATACTGTATTACACAGTGCTTGATCACTGTCCATAACCACGACACAAATAATAGAGGTCTTCTTGTTCCTGTCAGACGTGGCGTGATGTAAGAAACAAAATTATTGCAAATTAATGCCGTAAATCTCAAGGTAAATTTTGTGCAGGAAGGAAAACAAGAACGAAGAAACGGAGGAAAAATTGACTGGGTCGGAGCAGATAAATGTTAAATTTCACGGAGTCAATTCAAAGGGATTTAAAAAAGTATTTTTCATTATTTCCCCGAAAACCACAGCCTGGCCAATTATTATTCAAAAACGTCCTCGATTCTGTTTTTTTTTTTTTTTTTTTTTTTTTTTATACGTCAATGCGTCACACCTCACGACGTAGCAGAGTTACAAATCTTTATCCAGCTCCAGGCCGAATTAGGAGAATGTTGCAAAAGCTGTGATGATTGTCCACGGACAACCGTGTGAATCCTTTAAACGCAAAAGTACGAGGGCTTCACGCACGTGACAACCAGAGGCTCGCCGCACTTCTCTCATTCACGTATCATCACAATAATCTTCGGTGTATACGTGAACACATATGTCGTGGGTTCATATACACTAGAGTTCAAAAGTTTCCAGAAGCCATTCGGGCATCGTTCATTTTTCTTTGCCTTCCATACTATATTCACGAGTAATCAAAAAAATACAATTTTTCACTCCGAAATGCATCCAATCATTTTCCAAAATCGATCGATTATAGTTCGAAATCGCGTTTATAAACAAACAAAGAGACTTTTTATGTCTATCAGGACGATGGTTCGGACGAAAATGTCATGGAATCGGAAAAAGCCCATAAGATTCAGAGTTTTTTTTCAAATTTAAAATTGTTCAGATTAAACGAGATATTTCATTTTTTTATAATTGCGATTCAGCAAAAGTTCGAACTGCAACAAATTTGAGATGATTCTTGAACTTTTGGATGGCAGTGTACGTGCATACATGTTGCTGTTTTTTTTTTTTTTTTTTTTTTGTTATCGAAGAGTATATACATCGTGTGGTCTGTTGTGCGCGCTCATGAAAACTATTGACAGAAGAGAACACCACAAAAGCCAGATGCGCAATGAAACGGATTGGGAAGTCTATGGACAATGGAGTGACCACATCCTCGTCCACCAACACAATCGTATTGTCATCGAGTTGACCATTCCGCGTGTCATCTTGTATTTTTCGAGCATAACACCGCGAGAATTTAAAGACAGCTAATGACAGAGAACGAGCAAGAGCATACATTGTCGAGGGAGCCACGTCGTGTCTTATTATTACCGGAAATGCCTCATGTCATCGTTTCTCGGTGTCCTCAACATTACACAATATACGCTCTTCCGCTTATTTTCAGTTAAAATTAATAAGGTTGCAATTTTAACGGAATATTATATATTTACACACGAGATTATGAAAATACGTCACGATAAGTGGAATTTATATTTATTTCGTAACTGAAGAATTTAGACTAGAGTAGATATTCTTTTCAAAAGTTTTAAATATTGCAAGAATTCGGAATGGTCGATTTTGCGGCTTCCAGAATCTAATTCAATTTTGGATTTTTTTTTTTTATCAGTTTGAAAAAAGGCAACCTGATCGATATGTTGGAGGAGCATGTGAAACAAATTGGCAGCCCTTTCATGCACGCGCGCGGGATATATCATCGTGGGATTTTTTCGAGCGGAAATATCTGCGGTTAACGAGGTGATTTTTTGGAGGGTATAATAAATTCTATTGAGACTACAGCATCTTCGGAAGAATGAAAGAAGACAGTTTAGGTGAATGAAAAGATTGTTTCATATACCTTTTTTCTCTCGCAAGTTTGAGATCCCGCGTGACCAACGAGCATTGATATGGAGAGAAAAATCTCACCCCACGATCTGTCAGTCATTTGGATATAAATTTGACGAATTCTCAGGTTACCCAGTCGCACGCATATCCGTTGGGTTGTGATACGAAAATAAAAATTTCTCGTAAGCAAATTACATCGAGGGAACAAATGAAATAAATCTCTCAGCTCTCAGGTTCACATAGTATTTCATTCATTTCAACGAATATTCACATGTATGTGTGTACTTCCGAGGATAAAAATAATTCACGCGTGTAGTCGATTCCAGTCATCACTATATTCTCCGAGAAAAACGCTGCGAATGAACTCAGCATGTCATGAGAAATTTTGGTGCATCCTACATGTGTATCCATATAAATAGCAGGATATATTCATGAGTGCGGGAACTTTTCTTGGTTTCCACGTTCGAGCCAGTCCAAAAAAGAAAGCATCGTTGTTCTCTCAACTCGGCAAAACTCTATAGTTACTCCGGTATGAAATTTAATCTGTCTTTTGCCGCTGTCAAAGAGATATATTAGCGTGTGTACAACTCGGAAGTATGCGCGGACAGATTGTGGGTCGTAGGCAAATCATTCGTGTGTACGATTCACACGCAGAGAGTCGAGTCCGTATATAATGCACCTAGAGGCGCCGCCTAGACGTCTATATAGACGCGCGCATGATACACTTAACATAGCATCTTCGGGTTATGCTGCATGGGTGTGCTACGGGCTGTCCGGATTATAGAGTGTCCTGGAAATCGTAATCAGCACTTATCGACCAAGGAGATCAACAATTTCTGCAAAGAAAACTCTCGCGGTCCTTATTTTTCTCTCGGGCAAAACGTTAAGTTCGCGATTTCCATTACAATCTCGATTGCAGCAATTTTTAGGACAACCGGTATATGAAGGCGATACAACTTTGTCACTGAGGCTCTAGAGCTCGTTTCGATTAAACTAACAGGTAGATCCATCATTTGATATTCCAACGGAATGCCACTCGCGCATATATTTTCTTCTCGACTTTTTTAAAACTCAAACGTCAGAACGTAGTATTCAACAATTATATTATTCATGAAACAAACATCATTATTTTTCCACAAATAAATCATGAAATATTTAGCTGTTTATCAACATTTTAAAATCGCTTGTTGTTTTAGTTCGGAATGAAAATCATTCGAAAGAAAATGAATAAACGATGAATCTTTTGTTTATATTTCGAACTCCCACGTGTACCCTTCCGAAACAAAGTGTTTCCCTCTCCGTATAATAAAAATCTTGTCGGAAAAACTTTATTTGCAATTGATTCTTTGCTCGGATTACAGTCTCAGGCCCTTGTAGACAAAACGCAATGGACTTGAAATACGGACACCCTGTAGTACTAGCAAATGACATTTGTACATATGTGATATGTACATGAAAGGTTGCGAACGTACGCACATTCATAACATGAACGCCCGTTCCAAGTGCAGTATAAACATTACTGCTTTACAGGCATGATTACTGGCATTAAGTAAGCCAAGAGGCTCCCGCGGGAGACTCCATTCCGCTCGGGGAGCACATACATATAACCTCCTCTTCCTTTCTGAATAACGAGACGAGCTTGGGCTACGTTATGTATCTTATACGTCTAAATATATACGTTCATATATATTCATTCAAACAATATATCTAAACAAGTGGACGATGCAGTATAGCGGTACAGTACGTACGATATATCCATTGCATATCATTCCAGATGTGCATGTCCATTCGAAGAAAATAAAAAGTCGTGCGAATGACCGCGTATGTGGAAAAAAAAAAAATCTCGTTTCGCGCTTATGATTTTGGTCAAAAATTCTTAACAAAATGAGAAAAATACATTTTTTTATCCAACTGAATCCATTTTCCTGGACAAACGTTGCGGTGCAATCGACTATATTTTCATTTTTGTTGTTACTTTTCAGTTAAGCACTGAGATAAACGCGTTGATGAGAAAAATGGTAAAAAAATTCGTTTATGAACGTAGTGCTGAGCTACAGCTTAGCTTGAGGACGTTGTATGCAAAATTTTCTATCGATAGAATTACTTTAAATTTCCACCACACAGAGAATAGTGATATTTAAATAGCTCGCACAATTTTAAGAAGTTTCACCATGCAGAAGTCGAGATATTTATTTATAAAAATCACAATTTTCAGTAGTTTCTCATAAGAGCGTGTGTTAAAAGTTGCAATTTTCAACATTAAATAATTCGATTTCGAAATGATGAAGCCCCTTAAAACTTTGCATACACTTTTATGTAAAATCGAACAAGCTTTAGTTAGTTTTTCAAAACAAATCGGTCGTTCTTTAGTCGTTCTTTAGTCAATTTGTAACAACTTTTTTCAATCAACTTGGGCTCGCAAACCATTTTGTATGTAAGAAAAACTGAAAAGAAAAATTTAAATTTGATCGTCGCCATACAACGTCCTTAACAAGAAGCTCCGTACTATACGTAAAAGATCGGAGAAGATGAAACGCGATGGCTAGGGTGCGAAAGCTCTTTATATTCATGTTTGTGTGAATGTTTTTTCAAACCTATATATGTGCACACATATTTAATAGGAAAAAAGGTGAGAGATGATCTGCCACGGTCCATCGGTATATTCTTAACCAGCTGAGCGAGACGAATTCGGTTCTGCCCGATGAATTAACCGACTAAACTGTATCGAATTCCTATAGAAATGTGTTGTACCTACCGCGCGCGATCAGAGACTATCTCCCTTCTCGATATCACATATTTGTGTTAAATAAAAAAAAATAAACACGATTGTATGTGTAATTCTATATATTCACATACAACATGTGACGATTCTTGAGCATACATTAATAATTTATAACATCGTACGCGCGGTTACAATGAAAGCACGCCGCGATTCTTTCATTATTCCTCGCTCGCGTAGTTAACTTTTCTTTTTTTTTTTATCGTCGTATTACACACATGTACGTACACATGCATGTCTTGGCTTCGGAGCGGTTGTTGTTCCTGCAAACCTCGTGGCATCGCTGGCTCGCGGGCATTTTGCACGCTTCGTAACAGGCTCTTCAACTCCCAACAGCCTAACGTGTCACTAATGGATGATGCGGGACCGGTAAAACCCTTGCCCCTGCGCTTTGGTGTACTTGCGAATTTGCAGACACAATACATGTCCTGTTGCAAATGAAGAATTCTATGTGACTGCGTAGGCGTTGCGAAAAAATGTTTCTTGTAATTATAATCGCGATATTGACGAGTTTAGATTAATTGAGATATTTAAATGTTGATACTATGGCGGGAAGCTTGAATAATTATTTTTTGCAGTCATTGTTACAATATTTGTTCGCGTTTCGTTTGCAAAGCAACGATCGAGACCTCGACGCGAAAAAGGTGTTCCGGATCGTCCGTTTTTTAATGAAGGACTGCGTACAAACGTAAGGATGCGAGGATATGAAGGACGCGATGGAAACTCTACATGAAACTATTTATCGTGCGTGTTTGTGCACATACTCTGTGCCAAGAAAATAGAAACAAGAGTATGCCCATCGAGCTATGTAATTATGCAAATAATGTGCATGTTTGGTGGCATTAAATTAGTCGGCCCAAGTCTCTCGTCTCACCAATCACCCGGCTTTGTATATTTATATGTAGTCTCTATACATCATTGCACGAAGCTATACATATAGTGCCTCGGAATTCAGGTTCAGTAGTTTAAATTCCCTGGAATTATTAAGCCGATTGAAATTTAATCCACAGATGCCTGACGTTACAGACGAGTCCATCAAATCAACGATGGCCAGTTTTTCTACTTTGAGCCCTTTCGCATATTTTTTAATATTTCGGAAACTATGCACAGGATGGCCATCGAGTTTCTGATGCAGTATCGACCCTTCGCCCTGCCACACTGAGAAAATAAATTTGTTAAATCAACAAATTTCAATTTGTTCGTAACAATTTTGTTGATTGAAAAAAAAGTAATGTTGCGGTGAACGCATATGCAGTTCAGGCAATAACTTAGGTGCTCAAAACAATCAATTTATCCTGATGCAGTCGTTCAGTTGCTTCAACACTTTTAGTCGTTTATTGTGACCAAATGAAGTCGTTTGAATAACAAAATCGAACTCTGGTTGACTAAATGTTTGATTGATTCGAGCGATTAAGAAAAAAAAATACCGTGCGTTCCGTTTAACAAAACTTTCAGTTGTATAAACTAAATCATCAGTTTGATCAACTTTTGGGTTGTTGGGTGGACCAACTGCTGTGGGTTGGAAGTTATGGGTTGTCTATTTCTGGGCAGTTGAAATAACCGAATTGTTTTGTAAAATGAACAAAATATTTTTTTCGCCCTCCGTGATGACCGCGGGATTCGTTGATTCAACACAAATTTTCTCGTATCAACAAATTTCTTTTCTCCCACTGCAGTCCATTTTACCTTTACGAACGATGAGTTTGCCGCCATCTTCAGCATGAATCGAGCTCAATTAAAAATCGTCGTTCCTTCGCTATGTCTCTCCGGAATACGACCGCATAAAGATATTCCACAGCAAAGACCGGAGCTTTTTGTTGCGCACTCCTATAAAAGTTGAGAGACGTTTCATTATTGCAAGGAAAATGATTCTATGGTAGGCGGCATATGTGCCGCCACCATGATGAGCGAGTATGTGTTCGTACGCGATATACTAAATGCAAATACGGGATACATACTCGGAGAACGTAAAAGCTGCATTCAGATCTTTATCCCGTTGATTAGGGTAAGCCTTAATCGTTCCTCAGCGCCTATCGTGCCGCAGGCACCGCCACACGATCCATATGTATATTTGTATATACCATTACGTGTATATACATACATTTACATGCTTCAACGTAATTAATTCGTCCGCTTATTAATTTATTTCTCCACCTCACGCTGCAGTTCAAAACCGCGTATGCACTTCTTATTTATGCGTCGAGTGTGTGTACTCGCGTATATATTTAATGTCTTTCGACGTGACAAAATCAAGCTCAACGGTTTCGACGAAGAAACGAAATTATAATATTGAGATTATTATTTCGACCGTAGTCGCATTTTTTTTCTCCAGTTCTTATCAATTTCTGACGGTGTGATAAAAAATGAGGAATTTTTTCAATGGGAACAGGACGTGGTTGAAATTGGACAACTGCTGGCGATTCAATATTTATCATTTCTTCGGATTGGTCAACCCCTTCACGCCTTCTGACCATTGCGCGAGCGTTACGCTTCGAACTTGAGGTTTTTTTATTTTCTTTTTCTTCAATTTATCGATCATTTAGAACCGATCTCCGATCTCGCGATCGGGCGTAATAATGTCAGAAAAACTTCGCCACGCTCTCTCTCTCTCTCTCTCTTCTTTTTTTCGTTTTACACTTTATCTTTTTGTTGAACTTGACGAGAGGGCTCTCGTGCCTCCCGGGATTCAATAATTTCGTCACGGATACGCTCGTGTCGACGAACCGTCGACCATTGGTCGAAGAAGTTTAATCGCGATCGATCTCTCTCCTTTTTCTTTTTTATTCCCATCTTTCTTCTCCTTATTCTTCTTCCTGTTGGTCTCATTCTTCCCGGCGAACGACATTGCCAATGGGAAGAACCGTGACATAAAACAGCGCGTGCTTCAATGGAATAAACTGTGAATAATTCGATTCCACACTCCCACTCGTGTGCCTCGTCGCGAATACCCATCGATATTCCGAAGCATTCTCATCGATGCAATTTTTCTTCCCACAATGTACCGATCGATCGCGGGCCCATAAAAGGTTCTCCGCAACCAGAGAGTCAAACCTTTGACTGAATATATTGATATTTTTACATCCAATTTTCTACACTCATCCGTATATTTTTGTTTTTTCATTTTTAATGACCGATTAATTACGAAAAAACTTAAAAATTGTTCGATCACTTGAAATTTCATGAATCCATCAGTTAGTCCGGTAGATTTTTGTCCATGCTTTGCGACTTATTAAAATAAATTGAATAATCAATCTAGCAGCCATATCTGGCAAAATTTATTGGACAATAAGTGTGCAAAGGATCGTACCGAGACGAGACCGCACCGACGAATGTTTACGAGCGAATCTATTCTCAAGATGGCGATCGTTGACCAACGGTGAGACTTTAAGTGTAAACTGCGGTAGCTCGAGTCTAATGCAAATCTTGCTTGTGGTTACAACGACATGGTAAAAGGTTATGAGCTACAGAAATATATTGACTATTCAAGAATCTCGGTGGGGTGAACGTTGCGATTTAATTTAAAACTCGACGAATATTCGTCGCGCATTGTAATCACCGCGCCCACATTACAATAGCGCACACACCAAAGTACACACTATATACATTTCTATCCACATATATTCTCCGTAAGGGTCTTTCTGACCCATATGAATAATGGGATCGATAATAAAAATTGGTCAACGTAAATCCCATTGAATTTTTGTGCCCAGGGTTTAAATAACTTTTTCAAAATATGAATTATTTTTCGGAAATCGTAGATCCATGCCGGTCACTTTTATTTCATTTTTCAACGACACAATGGCGCGGACTTGTGGATTTTCCACGTGGCGGGCACACGTGGCGCGTGTGCCTTGACGCACGCACCGACGCACATGACTTCGAAGACTTTATGAGCCGAGTAAATGTTCTCTGCTCCCATATCGTGTTCGTCCTCATCTCGATTCTCGTCAGGTTCATTCGGTCGATGTATATTTATTTACATAAATTAAAAGATATAAACGTATGGACGTGTAAAAGATAAAAAGCGCATGGCGGCCATTTTTTAAATAATGGAGAAGAAACTTACATTCGGAAGTGCTTGAAAGCCCGAAGGAAGAGTGGAATGAAAGGTGTTTCGAATTGAACGTATATAAGCACCGGAGGCTCGCAATTGTGGTAATTAATTTTTTCGTCGAGTTTCGCATCTACGTTCGAGACTTATTGGCCACGCTTTTTTTTCTTCACGAAGACACAGTGTGTCTCCTTGGCGTGTCTATGCACGCGGACACACACACGTTGGAAATCCATGAAAACATTTGAGTGTAAATTGATTTTTTTCGGAGCCCCTAAATAATTTGTACGATGAAAAAAATCCGCGACGAATTAGAAATTCAATTTATTTATTTACTCGTTCAGCTCGATGCAATGTTCGATCGCATTCATCGCGATATGGGAAAGCTTTCCGCACGACAGCTGGATACGTCAGTTATTTAGGCGATTGAAAGGCAGGACAACGCGATCCTATAATAAAATCCTTTTAAATTCACTGAGAAAAGAAATTTGTTCATTAGACAAAACAAGTTATTGCCTCAATATGCGCTCACCGCCTCATTACCTTTTTTGTCAATGTGGCGGTTTTATCAAATAAACAAAATATTTTGTCAAACGAAGAAAATGGATTTGGTTCGCTCTGCGGCTTTGTTTAATCAACAAATTTTTTTTCTCAGTTAACTTTTGCGGAAAATATTTGAATCGCGGCGATGCAGGCTTCACGACGATTATAATTGTGCTAGTTAACAAAACGGATGAAATAAAGGTTCCATTTTGTACGTTACATATGGCACGCGGTAGATTAACAATACGCAGGTACATTTGTGAGGAAAGAAGAGCTCGAGAGCCGGAGGCAACTCGATCTGTGGCGCGCGTGTCGAATCGCTAAATGAACAACGCGGCCATCACCATCGCAGTGACTCCCAGAAGAGGAAGAAGCAGAAGGGAAAAGAGTATGGCAGAGAGGATAAGAACGAAAAGGAACTGCAGCGGGAGCAGAAGACTGGTTTCATCCCTGGAGGCCCAGGGGGCGCTGTTTCTTCTTCTATTGGGTTTATACAGGAGGCATCCTCGGCAGAGTTCTCATTGGAAAGAGGGTGGCAATTTACGCTTGAAATATACGTCCGCGGGCAGACGTGAGAGGGGAAATATAAACCAGCGTGAATAAAGCATCCCCATTATAATCCACGTGAGGGATCAAAAGGGAAAGAGAGAAAGGAGGAACGAGAGAAAAGAAATGTGATCAAAAGAGAACGAGAGATAAGACTCCATCTCGTCAGATCTGAAGGGACAAGTGCGTTCATAAAATATTGCTCATATTGTCGCAATCAAGCCAAGAGAACCACGGCAAATTTCTTGGCCAATTGAATTATTACACATCACATATATGCCACACGCACATATAACATACGAATGAGAAAGATTTAACCAATCGAGACAGACGAGAGTGACTACGGGAGCTCGTCGAGAAATTTACCGGAGCAACTTGGAGGCTGCAGCATTAGGCTGCATTAGTTAGTAACAACTATAACGTCCCTTTTACGGATTTAGCATTTATATTACAAGTAGCCGAGTTCATGTACACGCCCGTCGTAACGAGAAACGTCCATGCCGTCGGATGACTTTGTGTCTCCGAGCGCTTTATAAAGTCCCATAAATATATATATACATGTATATGTATTTATATACATAACAAGACAATTTACAGTAGGATGAATGATTGCTTCAACGCGGCATACCGTAACTGCATACTTGAAGCAATAATCACATTATGGGCGAGTTTTCTCTCCGTGACAAGACACTACTCCGTTTCTTTAAGGACGTTGTATGGCGACGATCAATTCTAAATTTTTGTTTTCAGTTTTTCTTACATACAAATTGCTTTGCGAGCCCAAATTTTCATTTTAAAAAGTTGTTACAAATTGACTAAAGAACAACATACTCTAAATCCAAGATTCTCCGAGGTAATCTGTATTTTTTATATCATAAAGAAAATTTCGAAAAAATTTTATGATCGATTTTTTTGAAAAACTAAATAAAACTTCTTCGATGTTACACAAAAGTGTATGCAAAGTTTTAAGATGCTTCACCATTTAGAAATCGAAATATTTAATGTTGAAAATTGCAACTTTTAACACACGCTCTTTAGAGAAATTACTGAAAATTGTGATTTTTATAAATAAATATCTCGACTTCTGCATGGTGAAACCTCTTAAAATTGCGCGAGTTATTAGATGTCACTATGCTCTTTGTGTGGTGGAAATTTAAAGGAATTCTATCGATAGAAAATTTAGCAAACAACGTCCTTAAGGATGTTGAGTGCCAAATCGCAAATGATAAAAAAATTCGGAAAATTTCATATGTTTTTGTACGAAGTATTTAAGTGGTCGAGGAAAAATTTCACGACCATTGGAAGCTCGTTATTGAACAATTAACATTAATAAATTAAATGTAGTCAAATTTAGTTTTATGGAAACTGGCATAACTTTGCGATAAGTTTTTGTTTTGACCTCTCAGTTTTTCAACATCTGCAAAATATACTGAAAGCAACGGAAACAAAACCAAGTTTATTTATAAATATTTTTTCTATTTGTTTAAAAAATTGTTTTTAACAAAATGTCAATTTTTTAATAACGAGCTTCCTAATCGTCGTGAAAATTTTACACGACCTCTTAAATACTTCATACAAAAACATACTAAACTTTTAGAATTTTCTTATCATTTTTTATTTCAACCCTTAAGGAGGTTAAAGTAATGATGAGAGAATTCTTAAAATTTGGTATGTTTTTACATAAAGTATTCAGGAGGTCGTGTACAAATTTCACGACGATTAAGAAACTATTTATTGAACAATTAACATTAACAAATTTCATAGGTACTCAACATCCTTAAATACGTCAAAACATTTCGAGTATTTTTCAATTTTTCTCATGGTTGTTGAAAAGGTCAATCGACAGATAGCCTCAAATGCGACCTCAAACATTTTCCAATGCATGTTTTTATTTTCCTCACACTCTCCGTTTAACGATAGTTAATTATTTGTCACACTGTCCTTTTGGCAAGCCCGCATCGACCACGAACCCGGAGAACGTCTCTTACGACATATACATCATTTTCGTTTTTTATGGATCTCGATGACGGTGGTCCACAGTAGTTTAGTTCCAATATGTTTAAAGCGTCCATGGCGTATCCGGGAGGATGACCGTGCTGATGGAAACTCATCATTGTTCCCCTTGTCAAGCGGATCGAAATAAAACTCCTCCCTTGTACCGACCGTGGTAAACTTCTCCTTCCAAACACTATACAGATAGATATATGCAAAGAAAGAGCCAGATATACAGAGCAATTTTATTATTTTTTCGTCTTTTACATTCCGAGACGTTCATCATCAACGTAGAATCAATTAGTCAGTATAACACGTCCGCAGCTCGAATCCTCTTTACGATTCAACACGCTTCTCTTCCATTGTGTTGAAAGATCCCACAGATCGGGCGTGATATTAGACACCCATGTACACGCGCAACTAATTCAATATATACTCGCTGCGATTACTTTTTTTTAACCTCGTATTTTGTTGGTTAGAAATCAGTTTTCGGAGATCGTTTTTAAGGATTATACACCATGAGAGTTTTTCCAGTTTTGTTTTCCTCTATTTTTCTACATTTATTCATCGATCCTTTTAACGCTTCGAGTGCACACACCCTATAAGTCCATATTGGGTCAATCCGACCCAAGCCGTTTTTTAATTGTTGCATTCCCGTAAATATGCTTTTTTTCTTGTGGCAAATTATCCATATTTCATGGTAAACTTACTTTTTGGCGGAAACGAAAATTAAATTAATGCCGAAACATTTAATGCGAAACAATCGGTTGTTGGGGTCAAAACGACCCAGTGTGCACTCGAAGGGTTAATTAAGGTACAAGCGTTCACATTTTTTCTAAGAGAAGAATAAAGTGCTGATTGACTTCTTTGGAAATGTGATTTTTTAATTGGCGATCATGAAATCTCAATAATTCCTTTTCTGGCTGATTATCGATCACATTTATGAGTGCACTGAAAACAGAATTTTGTTAGAAAAGATCGATATTTTGTTCGATACGTTCGATTTAACGTTTTTTTGAATAATTTCAAAAATTGTGTCATTGCAGCAAGAAATATTCTAGAAAGTCTCTTCGGAAGCAAATTTTTGTCGTTCCAATCGTAAATTTTTCTGACAGTTCCATTAGAAACCAAATATACTGCTAAATTAACGAAAATTTTGAAATTATGAAAAAATATTTAGTTCACCGTGTTCAACAAAATATCGACTATTTTTAACAAAATTTCATTTTCAGTGTATATTTTTATTTATTATTGGAGAACAGGAAAGGAGTATCGATCGATCGTTCGTTGTTAATACTAACGGGGCATATATTCAGTGGTGAAAAAAAAGTTAATTTTTCTACGGAGTCAACTTCCTCTTGCATGGTTTTTGTTTGTCGAAGACTTTCGAATGCCTAGATTCGATGAGACATCGATCTTTTTATCGATAGCCGAAATTCGAGAATAAGTGTTTGAGCGAGTTGTGAAAGGACCACCGTGAGAGTGATCGGCTCCCACGCGTCACGAGTGATTTTCTATGGAGAACAAAAACCAAGGGCCAGAGACGTTTTTTTTTTACGAGCAGACAGAAGAGAAGATTTATTTTTCATTCATGATCGCGAGCATCGAATTATAGCGAGATGGAGCAGCGGAGGTTTGCCTCCGGGAGCTCCCGATTCCACGCTCCGAGGAAGATCCAACCACCGAATGAAGAAAGAAAAAAAACGGTTCGTCGTCGTTCTTTTCGTTACTGCGGGAAACACAAATCGCCGTGAACGATTTTTCCTTTTTTTTATTCTTTTTCGAGACAACAACGTGATCTTTGAACGAATTTGCCACAAAATGGAATATTTGCAAGCGTGAGACTCGCCAGATTGACGCTCGATCATCGTTTCCACGATTCGCAAGTCTTGCCGATCGTCTTACCCTTAATTTTTAGTTCAGACATCGAGGTCGCGATATTAATTGGTTTTGGGCATGAAAAAAAATCGACAGGGAACGGAAAGTCATTTAAAAAAAAAATCGTCGTCGAAAAATCACGTCTTTTTGGCGTATTTTCGATTTTTCTATAGTCTAATTTTGTCTGACGCAATTTTAACAATCACCATTCGAAAGAGCACACTCGAAAACATAGGGAACGGTTTCTCCCGATTTTTTTCTGTTCGAATTCATCAGATGGCAACAGCTCAAACTCGTATGTCAAAATTGCGTCCTCTGGGCGCTAATGGGTTAATCGGATAATGCGATTAATTCAGGCCCGAAAGTTAGTCAGAGTTAATGCCCTATCGCGAAAGACGGAGAATGGGGGGAGGGTGGATGAAAGGGCGAAGCGTTTGGAGAGCTCTGCTTGGTGGACGACAAAAACTGTACGAGAGGCGGGTCCGTCTGACGAGCTGGTAACTGGCTGTGAATAATTTAATAGATATTACGTTCCCGTCCTCTGTTATATAGCGTTTTTTTTCTTCTTGCTACATATTCTTTCCTTGAGTTCTGCTCACATGTCTACCTCTTTGTTTCTCCCCTTTCGGAGTTGCTCTTTTTCTTATTTCATATGTCCAGGACAAAATCATCGCGCACGGGGTCTTTAGAGCCCTAAACGCCTCGGCCGAACTTTTTATCGTTTTCCCATTTACTTTTTATTTTGTACGTTCTTTTTAGCTCGATTTAAGTTCTCGATTTGTTTCTCGTGACGATTTCGCATCGAGAACGAGAACTGCCACTTTTTTTTTCATAATTCGCAAGAAGTATCGAAAAACTTTGTTTTTTTTTTTTTTTTTTTGGGGCAAGAAAAACAACCGACGACAATGTGCGATTGTTATCGTGTCGAGCTAAAGAGACTTTATCAGAATGAAGAATTCTATTTGCGGGACATCGAGGCTCATTTCAATTATTTAATGTGGAACGAGCACCCACTCTGAACATTCTACTTGCTGTTTATCGATCGGCGCAATTACGGAATAGCATATGAAACCTCGTTGACTCAAGAGAGACTGTCAAGTTTACTGCTTTTTTTTCGTCCAACAGATTGTCCGATGATCGATCATGGACTTCATTTCTTTTTATAAATTTTTTCATCCGTAACCATATCGACATCGTTTGAGACACGTTATTAATTTGACAGAAAGTTCAATCGAAGTTAAGGACGTTGAAAAATTGTTGCCACCGCGTACTACGATGCGCGCACTCGCAAAATAAAATATTGAAAAATCAAAAATTTTAAAATCGTAATAAATCATTTTCAATTGTCGGCAATAAAAAAAAAAAACGATAATTATGAGACGTCGAAAGGTTATAAGCTGATGAGCGATTGTATCGAAATTTCCCATATAGTTGATTCGTATAGCGTAGCGACACTCGAACTAAAAATCGATTCGACGGTTTCGATGGATTCTCAAGGTATTTTTCTGCATATGAAAAAGACTCGTAGAGATTTGGCTGGAATATAAAAACTAAGAAGAAAATAGTTGGATATATAATTATAAACAATATGGCGTCGTTATTTCGCGATATTCGCGAGAATCCTATGGGGTGTAATAATCGCTCGTCTTTCTTGCATGTTGTTTTTTATTCGTTATATATTTTTTGCTCTTATTTATTGTTTTTAATTTTTTTTCTTTCACATGGCGAGTAGCAGAATAATTTGCCTCGCGCGTTTACGATCATGGAGCGGTTCTCTCGTTGGCCCACATGAAAACGTAACCAGCAATCTCATTGGCCAAGAGACGGACGCGTTACGCGTCAAGAAAGATAGAAACAGAATAAGAGAGAGAGAGCGAGAGACTGAAGGATCGTAAAAAATGCATTTACAGAGTCGCACGCTGGTGGCTCCGACGCTAAACTCTCACAGAAAGCACAAGAGAAAAAGCAACTTTGCTATTAAAGGCACCATGGACACCATCATGGTAGAAACAAGGGGGGAGGGTGAAAGAACACCACTAGCCACCATGCAGCAGCAAAACGTGCAAACTTTTACGATCCCACCGAGCGGTTTAACTGCTAAGTAACGATAATTGATATCGCACCGTATCTGAGTTTGTTGCAAGAGAATGAGAGAAAGAACGAACCGAAGACTCTGATACTTGTTTATGTATAGCGCCATTGAGCGTCCCGAAACATTCTACCTCCGAGTCATTATCGTCGTTACTACTTTTTATCTATTATTTATACTATTATTTATGAATGTACATTTTTTTTTTTTTTTTATATACAAGTAAAAATATGTCGTACGGAGGATTCGCAAGTCACCAAACCGGATGTACAGCTCTCGGACTAAGGCCAGGACACTTATCTTCGATAATTTATTGTCGCATATCAACACACCGGCCGCCTTTGTTCATAATCCCTACAAATAGTTTTAGCATCAAAATTCCAAACGTGCTATGCTCGAATTTAGACACTAAAGCTTTTTCAACACCCTTCCCAATGAGTTTCCAAAGACACTTGTTCGCCATGTTGTCTTTTTGGTGTTTATCTTGACTTGGCATTCGTCGTGGTGAGTTCAGATCCATATTGAGCAAGTTGGAGGGTTCGATGTTACTTGAAGTTATGGAACAAAACTAACTATAGAAATAATCTTGGGCACAAAGTTGACAAAATGTAAGTTTTTTGCTTTTACAGCAGAGACCTGCTCGAGCCATCGTGGAAACGTAATTATATGCTTCTTTGATGTTGCGGCCCAAGAAAAATTCACGAATCGATACTATACAAACTGAAATAAACTGTCCTGCATAATCGGACACTTTTCCTTGATTTTTCAAATGTAATGCTGAGCCTCTGGTTGTTTCGTGCAAAGCTGCAAAAATGGAAAAGATTTTCTTGCAATTAAACGCCAATTTGGAGCCTCTATAGCTTTTTTCTTGATTACTTATCATTGCAGGATCAACAAAACTTGCCGGTTATTTAACAATCGTTAAACGTAACGGTCGATAAAGTTGAGTATTTACGCCTTTACACGCTTTCAAGTTCTCTGCTGACGGCCCTTACAGTCTTGAGTATCATGGCTCACCCCAGCGTTGCGCATATTGTCGTCAGTTTTCTTCTTGATACTCGCTCTTTCGTGTCTTAATTATGGTCATTGTCCAGAGCGCATTAAAAAGGTTCGCTACATACGACAATATGATAAAAATTTCATAAAATTTGGTGATAACATTCTTTAGCATCAAATACGATGACAACATTTTTTTCTAATTTTTCGTCTACATAGTTGTCGAATAATTGGAGTTTACAATATGCAAAAGATATTCCTATGAATATCTGAATCCTATGCTTACGCATGTAAACTCTAGTGGTCAATTACTCGAAAACTCTATGTAGAAGAAAAATCTCAAAAAATTAGTAAATTCATATTTAATACTAAAGAATATACTCACCAAATTTCATTAAATTCTAATCATTTCGAATTTTCCTATGCTTTTGTGTGTAGCCACCCTCTTTTTAAGATGGTCCGGAAATAAATCGGTCCGACGAAACGCTGTCGCAAATATTTAATTCGACAGGTTATTCCACAGGACTAAATAAAAATTCTCAAGTTTTACAATCTTCATGAACCATTAAGTATAAAAAATAAAGTTTATGCACAACAGCAGGAAGAATTTATAAAAGGATCGTATTCTGCATGCTGCTTTTTAAATCACCCCTTTTAAATATTGTCCAGAGAGCGAGAGAGAAATCGAGTGAGAGAACGGAATACCGACGAGGAGAGCGAAAGAGATGAAAATTCTTTGCCATGTCTCATTTTCCGCTGTACCGTTGCACACGTACCATAAGTCATACGTAACCGCGCGTGGAGCGAGCTGTATAGAAGCTGCACAGAAGGGTATAAAAGCTGGGGAAACGCGACGGGATATTATACGCACGACGGCAACATTGTTATTATTTTTGTAGAGTATTAAAGAGGCGACTTCCGGAAGCTGTTTTCCTCGGTGAGTCAAATCACAATGTCGGAAGAAAGAATAGCGGATTACCGCGTTCAAACTTCTCGGCGTCGGGGATACCCGTGCAGCAAACACAGACACTAAGTCGAGACGTTTAGGGAGCAAATTCGCAATAAAATCCAAGAGCTTCACATTTTAATGGAACTTTACTTTTCCGTTTATTCACTCGGATAAAGAATAACGATTTTCATATAAAAATATATTCTCAACCCCATGAGATATATTATCTGCAAAGAAAAAAAGCGTCATTCACTAAAGATTCATAAATAGTTGAACTTGTTCGATAGAAATAGACAGTCCCCCATCTAGTTATCGTCAGACTGTAAGAAAAACCCTTTTATGCCATGAAAATAACAGAGGCAAGTTCTGGTGAATAATAAAGCACGAAAGGATACGTGGAAAGGTGGAGAAAAATGTATATCCCTTTTTGTCGATACTTGATGGAGTAACGTGCATCCAATTTACATGACTATTACGTACTGGCAATACGGGCATTACATGACCTCCACACGTTAAGGAGGTTGGCTACACACAACAATGTTGCCATGTTAAAAACACAGGAAAATTCGAAATGATTAAAATTTCATGAAATTTTGTGAGTATATTCTTTAGTGTTAAATATGAATATACAAATTTCTAAAAAATTTTCTTCTACATAGTTTTCGAGTTATTGAACACTAGAGTTTACATGCATAAGCACAGGATTCAGATATATATAGGTATATCTTTTGCATATTGTAAACTCCAATTATTCGACAACTATGTGGACGAAAAATTTGAAAAAAAATGGTATCATCGTATTTGATGTTAAAAAATGTCATCAGCAAATTTCCTTAAGCCTCGTTTCATAAATGTTCAGCCCAACAGAGCGAACTCTATAGTAATCGGATCAACTTTTGTAACAAATCGTTCTGTCCCGATGAATTAATAATTTGATCAGCCAATTTTATAATGTTTGACGAATAATCGAAATTTCATTCAATCTTTTGCATCGGAAATCATGGACATATTCTCGATGACGATCGTGCGGAACGAGAGCAGAAAACTGAACAATCATTCATTTTGAAATATCGTGTGATTACTTTATCAATTTTTGATTTTGTTGTTTTTCGGATTACAATAATTATTTATCGCTTCTATCGAAATTCATTTTGGAGACTCGACTTTGTACGAATTCGCAGCGAAGAAATTTCATATTCCAAACAAGACTATCATCTCTGAAGCTCCGATTCGTCAATATTAACAACCTAGGCGTTTCCAATCTCTTCGAAATTTAGCTTTTTCCTCCCATCCATCCCTTCTTCTTCTCTCCATCTCGATTAGTACGAAAGACAAACGTTAGAGTTCGCTCGAACCAGCGCAGCTATCGCCTTTCTCGAGTACATACAGAAAATATACATAGCTCGTAAAATCGCGAGCTCTTTTATGTATAGCGAGCATACCTCTTTAGTACGTCGTTCACCAAAGAAGGAGAATATATGTTTTACTTCTCGAATATCTGGGTGTTGCCTAACCAAGGTAACGCCTCTAAAACCCATCAGGGGTCGTAATGAAAAGGATTTATATGCATATATATATATATATATATATTTCCATTCGAAAATCACTCCGAAAATTTTTTATTCTTCTTTGTTGGATAAATTTGCTACATGACAAATCATCGAAACTTAAGGACGTTGTATGCAAAATTTTCTATCGATAGAATTCCTTTAAATTTGCACCGCACAAAGAGAATAGTGATATCTGATAGCTTCCACAATTTTAAGAAGGTTCACCATGTAGAAGTCGAGATATTTATTTATAAAAATCAGAATTTTCAGTAGTTTCTCATAAGAGCGTGTTTTAAAAGTTGCAATTTTCAACATTAAATATTTCGATTTCTAAATGGTAAAGCTTCTTAAAACTTTGCATACACTTTTATGTAAAATCAAAGAAACTTTATTTAGTTTTTCAAAACAAATCGGTCGTAAAATTTTTTCGAAATTTTGCTCATTATATAAAAAATACAGATTACCTCGGAGAATCTTGGATTTGGAGTATGTGATTCTTTAGTCAATTTGTAACAACTTTTTTCAATCAACTTGGGCTCGCAAACCATTTTTTTTTGTAAGAAAAACTGAAAAGAAAAATTTAGATTTGACCGTCGCCATACAACGTCCTTGAATAAATCTTGAAACATTAATCGAAAGTTTAAAAATCTTGTACAATTTTCCGTCCACCGCCGTTTTTGGATAATTTTATTTACGAGTCTTTGATGGAAAAGTTGCCCCAGCAACTGTTTTTTTAATTTTTTTTTTAAATTTTTTTATTTTCAAAGCAAAATATTTTATTCCAATTTCGTAATGAATCGTGCGGAGCTAAATAAACTTTGGTCCCCGAACTTTTGACAGTTTCGATCTTTTTTTTGAGCTCGGATTGTTGTATTTGAAGAGGAAAAATGTTGCTACTTTACAGATGATTGAATGTTTGTTGTAGTTGCTCCTAAAATTTGGTCTGGAAAGGAGAAACTCGTTGATCGAATTTGCCTTGACAATGGTGGGGATAGAAAGGGCGTAAGGGCATCCACCATTTTCTTTTGAACCCTGTTGCCACCGATTACTCTCGCGCGGAGAAAAGGAGAAAGAGCCACAGAGAGTCGAGTAAAATTGTACGCGACTGCTCGGACGAGCACATGCCAACGTGTATGTACAAAATACGTGTGTGGGTATCGATCATTCCGGTAATTTGACGGTTCACCCTTTCTAACCGTAATGCCATAATGGCATGCTCGATGGGCATTGTTGCTCGCTTCCCCTTGTCGGCTTGATCGATCTACTAACGTTTTTCTCTCTTCTTTTCTTTTTAACTTTATAGTTATACTTGTAGGCAGTTTAGACGATGTTGAGAAAAGTATATTTCTTTTTTCATCATTACGAATTTCCTATCGAGGCTCAAACAATGTATACGAAGTATTTTTTAAATTTGGCTCTTGATAAATTATTTTCTTAATCTTTCGCGACGATAAAATTACAAACGACAAAAAGTTCTGTTAACGCGAATTGTAATCTCCGAGAGATAATTAGAAAATTCGTAGATCGCAAAAATTGGTTAAAATTTCTCAATTCTTTTGACATGAATTTGTACATTTTTTTAAATCTCACTGCAATAAAATATTTTCACAATAACAGAATTGAAAATATAGAACTAATCGTTTTTTCGTAGTTTATGGAATTGGATGGGACATTGAATACGTTGGTTCGGTGTGTGTTGAAATAAAAAGACCTGTGACAAGTTTTTTAAATTTTTTTTGGGATATTTCGTCATTTTTTTTCTATTTTTTGTTTCTTTTTGTGTTTTGTTTCGTTTTTTTTTTAGATATATATATTTTTTGTTTTTGATTGTTTTTATCATAAATTGTACACATTGTTGAAACAGTATGCACGCGCGCGCGAGATTATAAATATGTGTGCTTTGCTTCGTCGGCGATGCATTAATCATTGCTGTCATCGATACGATAAATAATATAATCTTTGTAATGATAAAAACAAATTGTGTGCGTCATAAACCGACTCGTCATGTTCTGAAAAATGTAAATATATAAACAAGAATACACGAGGCACTCCGAGCTAAATAAATCGGCCCTCACGACTCAAGATTTATTTTTTATTTTTATAACAGCAACGATAAAAAAACGAGGCTTCAGGAAACGTCAAAATTTTTTTTTTCGGCATTTCGATATACTTGGATGTTTAGTGAAATTTTTCTGAGTTGTTTGTCAAATTTTCAGTTATCCTTGTCAAAGGAAATGAAAACCTTGAAAACTGCAGTTTTTCGCTCACCGCGAACACGTTCGGATACTTTTTTGTTCCTTTCTTTTGAAAGGAGAATGAAAATTTTTCCTCGCGTTCGAACGCAAGGAAGAAGAATATGACTCACTCTGAAAAATGGAGAAAAAAAACTTTAAACGCCTTTTTTTGAAGAATTTAATTATTAAATACGGTTCCAGAACTCTGAGGAAAAAACAATTCAACATATTCAGCCAGTCAGCTCGAGTTCTTCGCACCTCGAGTATTTGTCATTATTTATTTGTTTGTGTGGCAACGCCGTTGTTCATGACAAACATTGTCGCAAGTTGGATGATTCGGGAAAACATTTCTTGTAGTTTGCATAATCCATAGACGGAATTCGTCAGTACGTATAAATAATCTACATAAATGTGTTAAAACGTACGATAAATCGTGTTTTTGTAAACAACGATCACACCCATAGGCACCTCTGAACATTAGAGCTCCAAAACTGTTTTTTTTTTTTTTTTTTTTTTTTTTTTCATATATTATTTTTCTTCATTTTCTTCCTCATTCAGTTTTGTCATATAACTCTAAATTTTTGTTTCCTACGCTTCCGCACTGAACGTAGTGAAAAATCGAATATTTTCCAAAGAGCATCGCAGCAACGCTCCGATTTTAATAATCGGAATATTTTTCAAATTGCGAGACATAACAGCTTTGCAGGCTATTCGCATTCCTCCAACTTTATTGGCATTTTCGTATGCTCTCGTAACAGTTATGTGCAGCATGTAACATTCATTTTGCAATTAGCTTCCAGAAGACTTTTAGAAAATCACGGAACGGAGGGAGTCAGTTGGAATCCCATCGAGTTGGACGGAAAACGGTGGATGCGATGCTTTTTTATTCTCCGATCGAATTTCGTCGTTGCATTTTTTCATTTGACCGAAAAAAAAAGATGAAATTTTATTCGCCAGCATATTTCTCCAACTTGATGGAATTTTGTTCGATGAAAAAATTGCTTTCCTCGGGGCAAGCGAGAGAAAATTTCTTTGACCGTCAATCTCTCATAATGTCGGAGAATCAATATATATTTTTGTGTTTATGTTTTACAGCTCTTCCCCATTCACAGCCCGATTAAAGTGATGACGTTGAAGTTTGCATCGTTGCAATGCAACAGAATCCATTATTTTATTCCATTTTTTTAAACCAGAGCCAAAAATTATCATGCAGTCTCCATCTATGAAAATTATTCGCAAATGAAAACGTGGACGTCAATGAAAAATTGAGGCGATTCTAAAAATCTAGAAATTTGTGAATCAATAAAAAATTTTCGTTGGATTCCAACGATGCGAACCTCAATATCGTTTAAAGTGATTCTTTCATTTCTTATCGTTTCGAGTTTCTATGGTGCAGAAATTTGTAATTTTTTATGCAAGATTTAAATTTTTTGTTTGTTTGAATATTTAATTGTAGCCTTTGTCAATGTTGTGCATTAAAATAGTTTATCACGAGGCCATAAAGTCATTAGAACTATTATCATTAACATTATTAGTAAGATTCATTAATTTCGCCATGAATTGCTCGTTAAAAGGCTGTCGTATTTCTATTGTTTTTGACGCACCTAATTGAATACATTAGATCTGGGGTAAAAAGAAGAAAACAAAAGGTCTGTCCTGTGCGCACTGAATGACGTCGCGATGAAACGAAGGAATCGGCGATTTTTAAATATACTGCAAAAAATCCATCGAAAAGTTGGGGCTTTCTTGTGAGTCTACGCGAGTTGATAAATAATGTTTAAACAAGAATAACGAGACGATGCGCTCATTGCACGTTTAGAAAAATTCTAATGAAAATCACTCGACGAGGCGATTATGAAATATCGAGAAAATTAAAAGAAATTCAAGGACTTTTAGTCAGTAGTAAAAGTCATATAAATATATTATATCGAAGTGTATAATACGATAATGTACGTAAATCCTCCTTTCTCACTTGAATTATAGTTAAAAGTCGTAAAATCAGTCGTAACTAGACCCTCTATCGTTGCTTCACTGAACGTGTGCTTATTAACGAATTTCACATGAAATAAACGTCGCTCGTGTGCGAATACGAAAACGAACGACGTGGATTCGTTATTCGTCTCAATAATTTTCTCTCTTTTATTTTTTAAACGCCAAAGAAAGAAAACGTTTGATTGTCCGCGTTCGTTTTGTCTAAGGCTCGCCGTGACTATAGCGATTGTGACGTCGAATGAAAATTCGTTTTGGGCGTTTAAAAGGCTAAGGACATTTTTAGGCATCGAAATACATTTTCCAACAATTAGAACGTTTCGTTGAATAGAGACAAAATTTGTGGTAAAAAATCATTTATTGCTTTGCCCAATTGTCACCTATTGTGTCGAAAGCTTCGTTGAATAATTCCACCGGACTTTTGCCTCGACCCATCGTACCCAATTCCAAAAACAATATTTTCTTCATTTCCAATTAATAATCCAAGTTTGTTCGTCTTGGAAGAATTTACTACTCATTTGTAAATTTGTCAAAACTGATCGTTCGTTGGACGTAGAAAATTCCAACCACTAAAATCGCGTGCAATATCGAAATTAACTGGATTTTATTTGCTCACTAATTCTCGGTGTCTTTGTACGAGATTTGCGATAAATTAACTCTAGTTATTCATTGGTTTCAGCTGTACGATGGTTTTGTAATTCTTAGCGTTGTTAAGATTCGAGTAAAACGATAGATTACAAAGTTGGAAAGATTAGAAGGTTTAACGTTCACGTTAGAAAATGATTTTTCTATTAATTCCACAACTATATAATTATTGTATAGTTTTTCGAGACGTGGATAAGCATTGTAGCTTCGAAGCTTAATAATTAGCCAATATCGTTAAACTCTGTAACAATTTCGCTGCTTCGTATCTCCTTTTGGGGAGAAATTCTTCTCCTTTTTTTTTATTTCCATGAATCAAATGTTTAAACAGTTATTATATACGCTATAATAGTATTTCAGTCATTTTGACTTGGAGAATAAAATGTCGATGAAATAAAAAAAAAAAAAACAAATCGATAAACAATATGCAACGTCGATAATAAAAAATGTTATTTTTCGTTTTCTCTCAAACAAGCGTTTGGTATGGATTCACGTTCACGAGACACTCGTATGTGAACGTGCAACTCGAAAACAAAAAATCATAAACAGCTCAAAATTCGTAGGAAGCTCAACTTTGAAATTTCGTGGTTACGAAATTCTTGTCAGCGACGTCGTCGTTCGAAGTCGTTTCGTGGCGAGACCATAAGCAATTTATTAATCATGGCTAACATCGTCGGGTTGAAAATTTTCTCTCGAGCATTGGGGTCTTGATGCACGTCCTGGAAAAAAAAAATATGTCAATGTAATCCAAAGAATAAAAAACGAGCTTTCGTTCGTCGACCTTCAACACAAAGAAATAATTATCGCAAGCTCAACAAATTAATCGGGATATTCCAAGATTTTTCTAAATCGACGTAAATCGGTTGACAAATTATTAAAGAAAACAAAATTTCGTTACAGCTTCGAAATCTATTCGATTGCATGTTTATGCAGCAAAAGTTTCTACTTGAAAAAACTTGACGGAAATCAAGTTTTCTCAGTACACCATAATTTTCTAAAAAGAAAAAAAAAATAATTTCATTCTTATCTTCCGTTGGTGTTCACTTTGGAAGCACGACAGGCGCAATAGCATTTCTGAAGAATAAGTTTATTAACAAGGCATATAAGGATAATTCGTGCGCAAGCAACAATCTTTCGCTTTCATTCGATTCTTCTCACTTTTACACGATCGTTCAGTGTCTTTGGTGAACGTCATATCGTTGAAAAATATTGCATCGATCCGTCGGCATGATTGCGATGCTGTTAAGGCGATCTATCACTTGCTCGGTCGGTAAAAAACCTCCTACACGTTTTAGTTGGAGAGACTGATGTTTCAAGAAAAATATTAGTTACACGTTGTTCCCATTTCACCAGAGAAGAAATTGTAACTTTTATTTTTCTCAAAATATGAAGGATCTCTGAGAAAAACGTGTATCTACTTTTTGATTATCTCAATCGCATTCACGCGACTGCTAGATCACCTTAAGCGTGGCACAAGACTTTCAACGTGTTACCATACGTTGGTAACAAAACGACAACAATTCACAGCCAATCTTCAAATCATTGCATTATAATCATCAGCACATTAATTTTCAGTAAATATGGGGATCTAATTTTCATGCTCTTTCTTCTTTTTATTTCTCTCGTTATCTAATCAGGATTTTGGTAGCAACAACCCGACTATAGCTCTTCGTCCTTTTGCTTACCTATCTCATTCGCTCAGAACCGGTAGTAGGGACCTTTTTCAAGAATAGTCGAAAGAAATATCAGTTGAATTAATATTTCGATTACTCCGTTTGCACTGGTCACGTTTTCTTTGCATTTTTTTCCATATTTTTCCAAATCTCAATAGCAAAGTGTATAAAAATTCATCATGAATGCGAATATCTATTCGTTATTGATTGAAAATTATTAGTCTACGTTCGAAGCGGAACTTCTGAAATGCTCGTTTATTTTCTTGTGTTTTTTTTTCTCTGCTATTGCAAGGTATACGAGACAAAATAACTGTAACTCTGTGCTGTGACTTCCTTCACAATAATGCTGCATTATATCTGACGTCATTAAAGCTAACAATTCATTTTCAATTGATAAACATCGACAACTATTAATGGAATGTAATTTTGAAATGATTCATTTATTTGAAAAAAAAAAGATGAAAAAATGTTACACTTACAGCTCGATGCTTTGGATCGTGGAAGTTGAACACATGCTTTCGACTTTAACGTGGCAATGCTTGTGACATTTCATCAAACAGTCTCGGCACTCGTATCCTTGTTTTCCCAATCTTCGGGCTAAAGTCCTTTTGCACACTTCGCAAACCGTGCCACTAAAATGACAATGTCATAACCATCAAGACGGATTTCCATCGGATGAGAAAATAAATAAATAAAATTTTGAAAATTTCGTTCTCATGAATTTCATGTTAATATGGCTGAACAGTTTTCTGCTAACGTTGCCATTGAAACAGCATGCGGACTTATCGACAGTCCATATGAACCAATAATGAAAAATATTCAGTCAATTACCCAGGCATGTGTTTCGCTATGAATGTGTGATCGTTGAATATATGAAGTTTCGTGCCCTTTTTCCGCCATTTACTCTTTTGTGCCAGAGACAATGGTACGAGGTAGTGTCTGAAAAGCAGATAATGAAAGTTCATCATAAAAATACTTCCTCGTAAAAGAATAAAACAAGGTTTATCTTAATTTAATTTTTAATTTTTTAAATTTTAATCAATTTAATTTAATTCAGTTTAATTGAATTGATGACACTTGCTTTTTAATTCCATTTTCCAGAGTCTCCAGCACCAAGGTGGACGCTTCATTGATGTAGGTCCTGGTCGAAGTTCCACTTATTGCCGATGCCTCGCTGAGACTCGATCTTCTCGACAGTTCCTCTTTTCCTGGTACAGTAAGCAAAGCTGGCGAACAAATTTTTTCACCATTTTTGAGAAAAAAAAAAAAAAAATTCTCTTAAATCTCAGTTTTCTTAGAACTCCAATCACATTAAAGACGACATAAATAATCCGGTCAAGTGAAGTAAATTACAAGGATGAAAAGTCCTTCGTTTGGGATTCTCTCGATCGCAAAATTCAGGAGCGTATGAGGGACAATTCGAATAATGCTCTGCTAATAGAATTTCTGAAAAATCGTTGATATAATATTTTTTCAAGCAAGGATGTAGGCTCACCAGATCCTGGATCTCTGGCCCTGTCAGCGGATATCGATCTTGAGTGCGTTTCCTCGTGATTCGTGTCACCCTCGGGACCAGCTGACCGACTCCTCGTTTTTGATCGACCGAGACGTCGTTTTATTGTGCCAAAAAAGTCTCGCCGTTTCCTTCTCGTTCTTCCGCGTTCTGTACACAAAAACACACAGAAACAAAAACGATTTATAGGAAAATAATTGGGGCTTTTGAGAGCTCAAAAGAAAAATCTAATTCCAACTCTTTTCCAAGTGTTTTTATTGATTCACATTCACCAGAATATCCTGAGCAATTTCCGTCGAAACTTTCACAATTGATATTTGCAAGTTATAAAAATTGAAAAAAGTTCAAAAACGACATTTACCTCTCATACTTTCAGAATTCGATGAATTAGGCGTGCTTTCCGGTCCCGACGTGGCACTTGTGTCCCTGTTCCCATGCTACGAAAAGAAAAAAAAAAAATTAAGCACAATTTATAAAAAAATTTGCGAATAATGAGCCAGAAAATTTGAGGATGATAATTTCATTGTGACGAAGCGATAGAAAGGAAAAATTACCTCTGGGGAAATTTCCTGCCAACTGCCATTGTGCGATAGAGCGACCTGTTGGATTAGTAAACACACAGCATTCAGGGCATGTTAACGTGGGCCAGGAAAAATGTGAAAACGAAAAAAAAAACATAAGTTGTTTTTCTGTTTATCGAGAGTTCTTGAAATTTTGTAATCGGGCCAACGATTTTTCACCAATGGCAAATCTTCGCTCTCCACCCCCGACAGATTCAACATATATCTTTTTTTTATGATGTTGTAATTTCGTGATAAACCGAAGTCGTATAAATTGTGCTGCAGCGCTCTAGTTTTTCTGTCGTAAAACGAAGATTATCCGCATTGCAGTCCTCGTTGCCAAGGCACGCCAAGATTCAGCTCGAGATATCTACCAAAAATTTAAACCACTCTCTCTTCAACTCACCTTGACTACTTGTCGTTCCGATTGCTAAAAAATAAAAATCACAGCAAATAGCAAATTGAGAAAAAAAAACCTTTGGGACATTGTGCAAAAATTTCACAATTTATTTGGAAATAACACGAAAAATCCACACATAATGGAAAGAGTGTGAAAAATTGAATAATCGACTTACCCTTTGCTGACTGTGAACGATGAGCGTGCCTTTATTTCCGTTCGTCTGACCGGTTCGATAAGGCGATTCGTCAGTGTTACCGTTCGTCAAAAAGTCTGAAAAAATCGTACGGAAAATGAATCAACCTTTAATTATCGCTAGCCTCAATTATCTGTTCCTCTAATAATAGAAATGTCATTAAGAATAAACTGGAGTCACGAAAATGGACGAAATGACAAAATTCAAAGCTATTCAAAAACTTTAGAGCCCGAGGCTGGTCACAGGGAAAAATCCAATCGTCAATTGCGACAGCAAAAAAAAAAAATTAATTTTTACAGATAAAGAAAATATTTTCGTCCAGTTTCGATAAACCCTGCGGTGTACGCTCCCAAGTGAAGAATAAATTTCTCTCGTTTCAGTGCAAAAAAAAAAACGCCAATTCATAGCGCAAACCGGCGGGGGAAAAGGGCTAAAAAGTTGAATACGGCAGATAATGGATCTGAAGAAAGCTTCGGGAGTGGATTCATGCTAGCAACCATATGGGAATAGGTTTCTAATTTTCGTAAATCAATCGCGGGTCCCACACGCCAAATTCTTCGTTATTAGCTTCCATTAAATATTTCTGATTTGTTCGTTTGACTTTCTTCTCGTTTTAACATTGTTTTTCGACTCTCTTCGAATCTTTGAAAAAGGAACGTGCCCTACGAGACTAAAGGTTCCACGCAGGGATAATCAATACGTTCCAGATATGTAATAAACGTTAATTACCGCCGGTAGATTGACTGGTAGAGTCGTACAAGATAAGTGTGCTGTTACCATTGTTATAATTTAAGCTACTATTGCTGAGTAGATTGGTCGGGCTGTATGTTCTGGTTGGTGATAACGGCTTAATGGATTCCTTAACTTTGAAAGGTTTCGAGCCAATTTGAGGTACTTCGGCACCCTCGATGAACAGAAACTGTAAACAATGGAATAATTACAAACATTTCCTTTCGAATAATGTCACATTTTCTTAAAGTTGTAAATCTTATTGAAATAAATTCCAAACGCTCTATTTAATTCAATTTTCTTTGGGAATCGTTTCAATCAATAAACTGCTCAATCGAACAAACTGTTAAACCTCGACTGTCAGAGTTCCTGTAACTTCGTCCGCCTCGTACGGACGAGCCTGCAGTGGAATAATTTGTCTCTGGCTCGGATTAGCGAGAAGCTCCTCCACTCCAACGATACCAAGGCCCAAAAACTTTTGGCCCTTATTCACGTGATCGTAAACTTCCAGCAACACTTCCGACGTGTTGTGACTTATGTCGCTGAAAATTATTCCAAAATACGACAATCACTCACACTATTTTTTCAAGTTTCCTCAATCATTTCAATTTTTATTTCTTCACTGATCGTTGCTTATCCATTGTTTACTAAACTGTGTTGGACATTTTTTTAATGAGCTTAATGTAATTGTTGGCGAGGGAATGGATGATAATCATTAGAAAATAACTTACAACAAGAAAGCTTCTTCCCAAATTGGATTACAAGTGTCTTTTTTAATCGAAGTTTGATTCTTCTGGGGTGGCTCATCCAACTCAACGACGCAGTAAGGTTCACGACAACCCTCTGCACCTCCCAATTCTGCGGCTTTTACGACCTTCACGAGCAAACGTCTTTCGCCAGGTGCGTACTGATGAATCGTCGAGGCCGAAGAATGGTGCGTTTGATGGCGTTGTTGAGGTTGCTGTCGTATATTTTATTCAAAAATTAATCATTTTGACATTGAATTGAAATTTTTATTCATTTTTATTTGAATTACTGAAGGTGGATCTTTCTCGCTTTCATTTATTATCAATCACCCTTTTTTTTTTAGTTTTACGTTATCCCATATTTTAAAGCCTCATTTATTATTTGAATATTTTTGGTATACATCGAAATTTTCAGAAAATTCGTCTGAATTTTTTATTTTTTTTATATTACACATAACTATCTTGAGCTCAGTGATCTGTACACGCGTCAGTACGTGGCTAAGCGGTCACCCAACCAAGTGTCGACCTCACTCGAGGCTGCTTAGCTTGCGAGATCGCTGCAGTCACATACTGAACACGCCTTCATCGCTGTTAGCCTTCAAAATTTTTTTCTTTTCACTGCACCAACCTAGAACATGTTTTTTCGTTGTTATTCTCATGGAATCCTTCCTTTTCTTCATTTTTCTGCGTGTTATTTAATCAAGTTTTTCTATGCTACTAAAAAGGATTTTACGTTTCTATTGGAATTCATTTTCATGAAGTTTTTTTTTACCATACTGTCGTAGTGCAAAGGCAAAGGATGCCCAGGCTGGGCTGGTGGTTCTCTCCAGAGTCGTGGACACGTCGGGTATTGGTTTAGATTGAAATGTACATTTGTACCTCTCAGAGCACCGACCACAATCTCTGTCACGACCTCCTGAAGTTGACTCTCATCTAAATCCTTCTTAATTGTTCCAACTGCGGCGAGTGAAACTTTGACCTTTAAACGAAACGCCATGAATGTAAATGACACACAAAACTTGGTATTTCCGTATTTTCAATGTCAACTTTTTGTGCTTCAACACTCGAATTAAAATTCAATCTCGACCACAGTTTGTTAAATGAGAAGGCTGATGAAAAAAAAAAAACAAAAATGGATTCGAATCTCGTTTTGTATTAATTTTTGAATTTTCTCGCACAAAATTGCGTAAATTCTCTCGACGTTATATCAGATTTTTTAACGAGTTAATTCTCACCTCTGGCCAACCGTCGCATTTCAGATCGAGCAACATTTTTTCCGTAACGCAAACGACGTTGAGGCGTGCCCGGAAACGATTAACGTTTACGCGATAATGGCTGACCTCAACCTTATCACCTTTCTGACGAAAAGCTTTCAATTGCAAAGCCGGGGTAGCCTCGCAGTCGCATGTGATGGTCTGAAAGAGAGAACACAAAAAAAATTGATTCATTAATTATTCCAATGAGAAGTGGAGCATCAAAAAAATCCTCATAAAGTTTTTATAATTAATTCTCGCTTCTTTTTTTTTTTTTTTTTTACTCACGACATCGTTCTTGCTGTCGCATTCGCAGAAAATATTGGACAAAACTGGTGGATGAGTTTCGGGCAGGACGCGCACAAATTCGACTCCCACGCCATGCTGAAATTATTTCAAAAAATTTTAATCAACGTCAACAATAAAAATTAAAAATGACAAACGACACTATTTAAATGATGAATAGAATTTTTTATCTCAACATAATTTTCTTACAGTTGCCTATTGAATGAAAAAAAAAATAAATAAAAATTTAAAAAACTCATTTTTGCTCCACGAGAATGGCCGAGAGTGGTATTCGGGCTGGGGGAGCGTCCGAGAACGCTGACGGGCCTTGAAATCGCAGTAATTCAATCGATGGCCAGACTGTGGGCAATTGACACATTGAACTTTTTGCTCTTGATTATTGAATTACTCTGTTTTTAATTTGCGGATAAATAAATCCAACATTTTATCAACTTGTTTTTCTCTATGAATAAAAATAGCGATTGGATTCAATAATTAAATCGATGAGGTTATAATTAAATTAGAGAATTTTCAGCAGTTGGGTGTTTTCGTTAAATGGATGGAAAAATGAAAGTTTTACGAATCCAAGAGCTTATTTGCGTTCGAAAGGAAAATTTAATGTTCACAGAGAGGAAAGATCGTGATCGGTAAAAGACGAAAAATCTCGTGCAAGAGAGAGCCCCACACGTTTTGCGTGGAACTCAACGTTATTTCTGACAGCGTGACGTCATTCTCGCTCTCTTTCCCTCTCTCTATCTTTCTCCCTCTTTCTCTCATTCCGGTACGGCCGGCACACACAAGGCCGTTGACAGGTTGTGTGACGAAATATCTTGTGCTATCCCTATCTCTCGCGTGTTTAGCCGACGTAATCGGCATGACCTCATATTGCAAATGATTTTCGACCCCACACTCTCGCATCATATTCCATGCAAACACCTTTTTTCTTTCAACAAAAAACCCAACTCTTTTCTTTTTCCTTCGTTGTGCGCGACTTACGGAACGATCGCTCCGGATCGCTCAATACATATCGTTCTCATCCTTCAATATCTTCGTTCTTTGCCAAATAACAGCTTTTGCTGAAACAAATTTTGACTATAAATAAACCGGCCTCTTTTTTCGTCTTCGCGTAGGTGCACGACAATCTCTTGTACACCATTGTCATGCAAGATGCTTCGAACAGAGAGACCGATTTATATTCGAGACAAAAAATTGTCTTCAAAACGTTCGCAGTGTTCTCCCAATTTATTCAGTTGACGAATTCTCTATTTTTATCGATCTACGCACCAAGATTCACATTTTTTCATTTTCAACTCCTTCATTTATTTTTTTCCAACTGAATCTTTCTGCTTGTGGACGAATACCTGAATTCCTACGAACCAATGACACTAATACCAATTCCGAAACATGTCAAATGCTGCGAAATGGTATGTATTATTCGTGACAATGCATCGCGACGACAATTCGGCCTGATCGAAGCGTCAGAAAGCATCACAAATGCTCGATAATTATTGGACGATAACTCATACGTCCTGAGGTTACGAATCCACGTTCTTCTGACCTTAAACCGTACCAACGTATTTTCCGTCAGTTCTGTATGAACAGCGGCAGTTTTCCAAATATATTTTTCCATAAAAACAAAAGATTTTGAATATTTTCATAAATTTATTTACATAATTATTATTTTATTCTCGTTTCGAATCTACCAACAATATTAATTCATTATTCGGACTTTTGTAATTTCAATTTAGTCACATTGGAATTATGCATTTTTCGTATTTAGCAACGAAAAATGTGCAACTGGTTATTCAATATTGGCTCGCGTCGAGTTGATTGGATATCCAACGTATACCGTCGAGAACTTGGCATTTGACTCGTCTCATCGGTCAATCAGTTGTCTCGACCAAATTACCAATGTTGTTGCCAAATGCATTATTTTTATATTTTTCCGGTCCCTTTCCCTCTCTCGGATAACGTTACCGCCGCGCGCGAGATTTCAGTGTGTTCAAGCCCATGATGTAATTACATTTTTCTTCTGAAATGCATCCAACGATCCAAAATAATGTTTTCATTGCGATAGAATAATTAAAAATGCCATTGAAATAAATTGTCGAGATTATCAACAGCAAATTCTTTCCTATTTCAATGTTTCCAAGTATTTTTTTTTATCTATTTAGAGCACTTTGAGGGATTAGCTATGACGGACTCGGAAGCTTTCTTTTTTCACGAACTTGAAAGCTCTTTCCCGAGAGGCAAACGTTTAATAGTGTACAAGACACTTGGGATAAATCCATCGAGTGTTTCTAGCCGAGCCGTTTATTTATAATACCTCGGGGGCGAAAAGAAGTCCCCCGCAACCTGAAAAGCTCTCATCGATTCGTTCTGACAATCCATGAAGCGAGTACGTGAAAGAAAAATTAATTGACGAAAAAAAAAAAAACAAGTCCTTGACATTGAGACTGGGACTGAGAATTATGGATGCGCGAAAATCATCAGCTTCCAACCATATGATTTGTTATGGTCCCTTCGTTACCGTAATTTTTTGTAGTAAAAAAAAAAAAAACGCGGTACGTACTTCCTCGACGGAACTGCTGACGAAATCGTTAAGGGACAAGACCCATGTGCCGAGAAGTTCATTGAGAATAACGAGATCGCTGTGGAGCCAATAAACGAGCTCGTTGACCCATCGAACAGCCTCATTATCGGGGCCGGTAGCAGCAGGAAGATTGAGCGATCTGGAGCTTCTGGAAGGGCTTAATAAGGGACCGGAAGTTTTTCGTGTAAGGCGTTTTCTGATTGGAGGTGTCGGTGGAACGTAACCACCGGGAGAACCGGTCGTTCCAAAACTAGTGGAAGACATAAGAATTCCAGCTCCGCTTGTGCCACCACCGATGAAACCACCACTCGCACCAGCACCAATTAAACTTGCACCACTGCCCCCACCACCACCACCACCACCGGCGATTCCCATTGACGCACTTTTCGCCATCATAACTCTAATCGGTTTCTCATTAGCCAATAATTTACTGGCAACGTTTCCGGCACCAACAACACTTTCACCAATGTGGAATGCATGCTGCTGTGACTCTTTGCTCGAGCTCGTTGACCCGCTAATTAACGTTGCACTAACCCCGACGTTATCACGATTTTTAATATCATTGTTGACAAAACGATTGTAAACGAATTTACCAAGGCAAAGTACAACGAGGCCGAATAACATCCACCCGAATATGAGCATCGATAATGTATCCATTGTCGTATCACCAGTAGAATCGAAACTGCATATCAGATCGTCCACACGCTCGGCCAAGTCGGCCATATTGCCCCATCGTTCTGCCAACCAAGTCCAATTGGATTCCGAAAACATTCTTTTCTATTTCCACCGACGAGCGGAGCCCCTTCCAATCCCCACTACCCAAATATACACATACGCGCATTCAATACCAACCCGAGCCTCTTTCACGCGTTTTAGTACGCGTGCGTCTGTCTCTGACAGAGAAAACTTTATCCCACACACTTACTTTGCTACACCCTCTTCGCACAGACACGAGGAAAACACACGCACGCGTGCTCGACCATCTCCAACTTCCGCGAGACGGTGTTTTAACTCTATTTATAAATTGGGTATACACCCTGGCGAGAGTCGATTCTCTCTCCTCCTCCTCCTTCTTCTTCTTCTTCTTCTTCTTCGTCTTCTGTTCTCTTCGTTAACGCCGTTGATGAACAAACTCCCGGCGTCCGACAAATCCAGCCAACATTACGGATCTTCCGGTTTTCTCCCTTGCCGCCACTTTCTAATCGCGATTTTATTCCATCTTCTTTTTTTTCTTTCTATTTGCAATCTCACGTTGTGAAATCTTTGTTCCCTCAACTTTGATCGCTTTCTTCTAAAAATTCGTCTTCTTGGCTTTTTCGTTGTTGTGATACTCGACCAAGTTACGTTTTTTACTCGCTCAAACTTTCTTCGTTAATAGTTTTCGGACGTTGCGTGTGTGACTATGGAATAAAAAAATTCGATTGTTTCCCTCTGCCCCTTTGCGTGAATTAATTTTGTCGGCGTTGCTTGGATTTTTGCTGCTTCCAATTACGAGCCTCTTTCCCCAGCCTGCATTATCCAAGGTCGTGGATTTTTTTGCGTCCAATTAACATTCGCTCGAATTCCATCTTCGAAAATGTATTTTTTCTACTCGGAGTTCTCGTTCCGACATTTTTTCTACAGGCGCGATCTAGGAAGAAAAGAAGAAAAATGTTATTTTTAGAAATTCATAAAAATCATTATGTGCCATAAAAATTCGTTTCTGTTTTATAGCTTTTCGATTCGAGAGGCAACTTTGCTTTTCTAAGATGACAGTTCTCCCGCGACACGTGTCTTCGCGACCACGTGATCCTGACGCTTGCACAGTTAATCCTTAAACATGAATCGTTCGGTGCAATATTCATTCTCGTCCGATGAAATTTAAACGTATTAAACGATCGATTCACACTATTTTTTATGTTTTCTCAGATAAAATCTGTAAAAACGTGATAACAATACGAAGGAGTGAACTTTTCGAAATCTTAGTAACACCCAATCGCCATAACCAATGCTAATCTAGTTCATAACTGCATAAAAAACATAAACTGCAGATAAATGATAACCTCGAGACAAATTAGCGTCATATACAAGTTCGCGATAACCTATGGTAAAAATAACGTGTCCCAATTGATATTCTTTGCCTCATTAGTACGTTGATTCGAAGAGTATTTCTGTCCGTATAACAAACAAACGCGGTATCGATCGAACGTAAACACGAAAATTATTGAAAAGAGAATTTCTCAATGTGATCTTGACACACAATTGATTTTTACCATATTTTCTTTCGCCTGAGAGAACTCGAGAAAAAATACGGCAAGAAATTGTTTTTCCGTCAAAGAATCAACGTAAAGCAGTTTCTCAGTCGAATGCACACGGACCGTAACAAAAGCCGTATCTTTGTCGGAAGTATCAAATCTCTGAACTATCGTTTCGGTAAACAAACATACTCACTCCAACCACCGAGACGATGTTTGTTTACTGGATGACTAATCCTGTGTCCTCGAAAGAAGTTGCCATTTATTATGTCCAGGATGCAGGAACAATAGAGAGAGGTAGGGTCGACCGTAGCACCAACAATAACCGCGACTGAATCACTATAAATTAATTATTTGAATAAAACAGTAAAAAAAACGAGCTTCGCGCGAGTTTGCTCCAAGGACACACAACGACGCGTCTTATCGTTCGATTGAAAAAATTTTTCTCACTGATGGAAATATACTTGTCGAGCAAATAAGCAAATGGACACAAAAAAAGGTCTAAAAATAATCCAGCACGCTTTGATAAAATAAATAGTCGATGAAACTTTGCTTTTGAACTGGAAGACTGACTGGTAAAAATGCCGGAATATTTAATTGATAAAAACGTTTGTCCTTCTTTTGTCAAAAAAATGAGTTGAAATTTCAAAGGTTCGGCACGTCCAAGCGTCGTTGATTCACTGACGTTTCAGTTATTTCGTTCCGCAATATGTCTCTTTTCCTTACTACTATGTGTGATCGAAGAATAACGAACGTATGATATCGCCACGCCGGCGACGTCCAGTTCCACACTTCTCTGTGTAACTTCTTTCACGGCATTTCTCCCACTCCACGGAATTCTCATACTAGCTGGTTGTCGTCGTAACCCCTCTACTTCTCCATTCTCCATCCTCGAATACATCACGTATTACCGAGGGACCTTTCTCGCGTCAGCCGCACAACGCGTACACGTTGTTGGGGCTCTCCGGCTCTCCCTATCGATCCGATGCGCACCCGCAGCACCACTCCGGTCTCGTACAGCGGCTCGTTAACTTACAACTCCGCGGAAACCCCTGCAAGAAATCATCACACTCTCCAAAAAGAAAAACAAAATCAACAGATAAAAATGTCGATCAAACTCTGTTCTCAAGGAAATAAAACGAACATAACCTTCGAAACGATCGAGTACCCAATTCCAGCGTCTTCGGGATTATTTCCAATCGCCAAGGAACTTTATATAAAAATATAACAATCCAAGAGAAATCAACACGATGGAAAACATCGTTGCACTGTCGTTTCGGATTATCCGCTAAACAATCGACGTTGAATTTCACTTTGTAGATCGATTGTTCTCGTTTACAAAACATTTATCTCCATTTTTTTTCCCATAGAAACGTAAACCATAACAACGAGTTTGCATCCCTCGTTCTCGACCTCTGAATAGAACTGAAAAATTGAATAAATGTAATAATAATAAATAGTAAGCCGATGAGTTTTAGGAAAAAGAATTGAAAAGATAAATATTTTCGTTGTCAGAAAGGAAAACGAATGAGCTGAGAATGGTATACATAGTATAAGGTATGTTATTTATTATATCTTATGTACATTCAACATTGTCTTGACAACACCATAGGAAAAATGTTTTAGACACGTTCCGAAATTTGTCGACACTCTCATATCTTATATCACTTTCTATTTCACTTTAAAATCGTTTGTTTTCACTGAATCTCTTTATTCCGCCTCGCGATACCCCGACCTTCCTTCGTATTTGTTAAATAATTTTTTCTTCGTTCGCACATTCTTGTAATGGTCGATGCAGACGCGACATGTGCTATTTTCACATAACACCCAACGTTCTGTATTATTGTACATCAGTAAATTTGCTCATTCGTGTCAAAACTATTTCAACGAAAAATAAATAAAATGAATACACTCAGTTATTGCGGACAATCGACGGATTGACTATCCGGTTATTTCGGTTCCGTTTCGTTCGGTTCTTCGTCGTCTACAGTTGCATGGCTTCGAGTTCGTTTACACGATAAATATATAAACCAGTTTTTTTAAAAAATTGATCAACGGTATACACGCTGGTGATTATCAAAGTACTATCACGATCTTGACAACCGATGTTGCATTTCTTTCGTTTTCCTTTCATTGCCTGCGTTTTCTTCGTTTCTGCTTCTCCTTATTACGATAACTATAACATAGCTATATACTTCATGGACTACGCGTTCCCTCATTTTTAAATATTCCCCATTTCCTACTCGACTTTTCCATTGTTTCAGTCCCTTCTCCACAATGTTAGACTTTAGAAGAACGGTCTCGCGTCTCGATTGTTTCACCTCGTTCATTCCTTCCGCGTAAGCGTTAATATTACATACTTTTCCAGAATTTAAACTCTTGCTTTTCTCGGAGAAGAACGGAAGAGAAAGCCCAAGAACGTAATTAATGACGTTCGTACTGTTTTTCTAGTTTTTTTGCTCGTTTTATTTCTTCCTTTTCATACAATAACTACGATATTTAAATAAAACGTATACGACAATGAGGGATCTTTAATTTTCGTCAGATCTCTAAATAATAAATAATATTTCGCGTAATATTCATTTTCATTTTTTTTTCTCGCTTATACTCTTTCCTCCTGTGATTCGATTGTTTCGTTCAATAAATAGTGTGGTACACGTTTAACGAAGAAATTAAATAAACATAAAATTACAAGCTTTTCCAAAATTTCCATCATCCGCACAACGACGAAATACATTTTTCCTAATGACCAATTTTTACGAAGCTAATTCTTGGATGATTTAAATCACGTGTGATTGTTCAGTTATATTCGTCCAGTTAAAAATATGGCTCCTCCCAAAAGATTCTCCGGAGTATACGCTTTTTGTTTTTCCACTCTTTCGCTCCAAGACATTTCCGAGCTTATAGTTTTTCTCTTTTGTAAACTCGCGATAGAAAAGAAAGTTCACGTACATTTAAATGGATTATCGAAATATAATTCCTCTCTGATCTTGAAATATTAACCTCGACGAACACCCAAAACGTCGTCCCTCGTTTTACGTCAAAGCATCCAATCGTATTTACAATCTTTCGTGTCTCATACACATTCTATATAATTTTCAGTATTTCGTATTAATTTCTGCATTCTCTTTTTCTCTTTTTATTTTTCCTCCCGTCATCGCTAGACACAAATAGTTACGGCCCAGAAATTTGTTTAGACTCTCCTCGTCAACTTCCATATCATTTGCAGTAGTAACAATAATGATAATGGTATTGCAACAATTATTATTATTATTATTATTATTATTGTAAATGTTTGATTGATTGCGACGATTTGAAACACGAGATCTCGAAATTTGCTCCATTCTTTTCTATACATTCATCCATATCATAATCCACGACGAAATAATACGTTTTTCTGGTGATTTGTTTCGTTTTTCCCCATTAAATATCATTTCTCTACGCACTCCGTTGTTGCCCTTTTCGCTCGTTGCATAATCATCATTTAAAACCTTTAATTACGAACATTTAGGAAGATATAATAGCGCTATCGTCGATAATTAATATCTTCTGAAATTTTTTAACATTCTCTATATAAAAAATCTGCATTGGGGTTTATTTTTTTTCCTTCTCTCCCTCACGCTTCCTCTCTTTCTCTTTGTTTTAATTACATTTTCACTTTTATTGCTTACTCGTTATTTATTTGTTTTTTCATCTCCGTCGTTGTCGTCGTCACCGTAATTTTTCTTTCCGTCGCCGAGACTTGTTCCTTTAAATTTCAATGATAATACCCACTTATCGCGATTCGTACGGTATTTATATTTATTCATCCATCTTTTTATCTTTATTAGTTCTCGTTGAAATCGTCCTAAGATCCATTTTCCGTTTTCCCTCTTCATCACAAACATTCTATTGCTCTATTTATCCGCTTTCTAACACGATCCTATATCTTCTCTTGTTTATTCTAGAATTTTTTTGTTTCTTTGTTATTGGAATGGACGTAGATATTATCGCTTCGTAATGGAATTCGTTGAATCGTTTTAAGACGAGTGTATTATTGATATTATATATATTTTGTATCGTGTACTCTCGTTTCTTTCTTTTTTCTCTTTATTCTCCGGATTTTAATTTTTGGTTTGACTTGTGGTTTTTTTTTTTTTCCTTCTGATAGAGGCCTCTCGCATTTGTTTATCACTCTATAGGGCTTGTTCACTGACTCTCCAAATACCGTTCGAAAAACGGGTTTAATGTTTCGCAGGAGCTTTTCTCGTCCGTGTTCGTCGACGTGATTTCTCTTCACTGTTTCCTCAAATTTCTAGTACACACTGATATGTCTCTTCCGTCTCGATTTATTCAATTTTCGGTTTGATCGAAATCCATACGATTGATCCGCTAAATGGTTTTTCTCTTCAATTTCACGATTTTTCCGGTTTTACTTTTTCTCAAATCGAACGAGGATGCCTCTTCACCTTTCTATTCCATTCTGAAAGCAACTTTTGCCATCTCCTTCTTTATATTACACTCACACACACAAACACACACTCGCACGTACTCAGTATTTCTCTCTTTCTCTCTCTCACTCACTCGATCTCATAACTTTAGATTCTCATACACGCGCAAAACTTGATAAATCTCTATAACGCTGTGCTACGAATTAGGAGTGATAACGCTATATTTATAATATGTATACATAGACAATTTGTTTACGTACTCTCTACAAAACCAAGACGATGGTGATGCGAAGAATGAAAAGGACAAAGAAGAGCTTAGAGCGCCCTGATCAAAAGCTTTTGTCAAATCTTTCGAAAAATCGCGAGTATAATGAAGAAAAATAAAAATAAAATAAAAACCGAACTCGTAACTGTGAGACGATGATAGGAAGGGAATCTCGCGTTGGCACATTATCGATAGTATCTTCATATTGTATCTGTCAGGCTTCTATACAAAACGTACATATATAACATATACATATTATATCAAAAACAATGGCTCACTTTCACGCAAGTTGGATTATTTTTTGAATGGAATTATTGTGTACGAACAAAAGCGAGAAAAAAATTGACGAAATATTCCGAGCATTGGCGATTCACCAGTTTTGTGGTTGAATGAACGAAAAAAGAAAAAAAAAACATGAAAATTATGTGGAATTTGGACTCGTTAAAGTTTGATGGCAATGATGTTCGATTCTTTGTTCATAAGACGCGTTTTCGTTGTTTATAAAAAATTTCGTAAGTCTTCTGTGTCAAAGAATGACACGTCGTTCAATCATACCTATAATTACGGCATTAATGATACAGTAAAAAAAAACAAATAACATAGTGCACGAAGTCTTGTGTCGTATACATTTGCCTGCTCCCATTCGTTGGCCCGTATTTCACTATTTGTGTACAAATCGATTTTTATCATGTGTTAAAAAAATCTCTTCCATTAGAAAAACAAACTTTCGTGGAAAATGAACCACCTTACACGCAGACTGTCGGATGCACGCACATACACACGCACGGACGCATTCAGCCACAGTGGGAATTTGCTAGAGTGTAACATTTTTAAGCTTCTATTTCTATTTCGTTCAATTCAATTGAATCTCTAATACCAAACTTGTCGAATGATTCGAGTGGAATAATCGCCATGAAAGCACATATTTAAGGATCTTTCCTTTTTAAATTCGTTGCCAAAGTCTTCCAATTGGACGCGTAACGAGAATTATTTCAAAACTGCAAATGATTGCAAGATACACTGTTTTTTTTTCTTATCTGCAATATTATCGGAGAGAAAAACGTTAGAAATGATAATTTTTTATGATTTGAGCTTCCAAATCAAGGGTGAGTCCGCACGAGTAAAAATTCCACGTCACTAAATGAAAATCCTTCCGATTCCTTTACTGATGTTTGAAAAAACTATTATAATTCCTACAATTTTTTTCTTGTTTCTATTTTTTTTTTTTCAAATAAAACGTACGCAAGTTGCTTTAGTACACAAAATCGGGCAGAGCAGTACATATGATGATTCAGAAATGTTTCAACTTTTCGTCAAATGGCCCATGTGTCTATATCGTAGACATATTCATATTTGTATATATATGTGCGCATACGCACACACATATTATCATTTTACTACAAACTAGATTTAGGTAAATGAAAACAGAGCAACAGAAAGAGGCAAGATAGACGGAAAGAATCGATTACTTTTCGTCTAGACATCTCACTAGGTTATGTATATATATATATGTATATGTTTTTTTTTTCTTTTAAGACAAGCGTCATTGATGAAAAAATCGAGCTAAATTGATAACTCGGCTCTTTTGTTGTGGTTATTATCGGTAATTGTCTAGCTTTTTGCTTTCAAGCGTTAGACGATAATTATGCACGCGTAAGCGCATAAATCGACGCACGCATGCACGTATACACTGCCGAACTTTTCGACCGGAGCGCTCGAAACATTTATCCATAAAGAGATAAAGATTCTCTTCTCTCATATTTGCTTAATTAATATAAATTATTTTAAAAATCTCGCCCTATACTCGTCCTCGGTAAAAAGGCTGACTCGTCAAAATTAGCATCGTTTTCGATGACCATTTTATAGTCTCCCTAGCACACCCACACACATACACACGCGCACACGCATATACACATAGTCCCATGATCTTCGACCTCATTTTTTTTTCTTATAAGCCCCGCTTATTCGTTGAGCAATTATCGGCCTTCGTTTTAGAAACGCTAAGTCTTGTCTCGTGGTGTGGAGGATTCATTTGACATCCTTTGTTTTTATTTAAACTTCTCATTGGGTTTTTCACTTGTTTCTCTTGTTTTAGCCCGAAAGTTTGTCATTTTTGTTCCGGTGACGGGGATGACGGTTAGAGATGTTCTCGTAGGCCGTTATATCGATTCGCTGTATAACGTTCGTTTCGTTTATATTCTCTCCAGCAGTTGCATTGTCTCGTTGGTTGCATAAGTGGGGGATATTGCGAATCGTTCGCGGTATGATTATTTCTGACTTAATTTGTAAAACGTAAAGCTTTAGGCAGTGGTTTCTCGTATCAATAACGAAACGCATTTATTTCGTTCGATCCTTTTAAACAATCAGATTCTCGGATTGGTATTATCCGTTGACGCAATACTCGCTGCCGAGATTCTCGATTAATTTACAAGTGACGGATACACGACAAATGCGCATTTCCTTTTCAAGTCTTGCTCGAGTTTCACGTCGAGATTAGTCGTGGTTTTTTTTTTTTCAATACATTGGAATGTCGCAAATTGGCCAACTCCGTTCTTTGTCGCTCACTAATCATACGCGTCTCTTTTATATAATTATTACACGTTTCTTTCAGTCTCTAACAGTGGCGTCATTGTCATCGGACAAGCTTTAAATTTTGGGAGTTATTCGACGAGGTGGTCCGCGGTTTTGTTTGCATCTCTTTCGGTCGTTCGGCACAGTTTTGCAGTTGCCGGCTCGAGCATTACCTCTTGTACCATGCCCTTCACCTCGCGCACCTTTAAATTGACCGTTTAACCTGATTGATCACAATTCTTGCTTGACAATTGAATCCTGACTTATCTTGATATTTCGTGAGGCCCACGTCGAGCCAATATCGCTCCTGCTCCTCTAATAACATTTGGTTATCGGGCAGGATGAATATCCATTTTGAGATAAAACCGCGCGAATATTAATAAATCATTTCTTTATAGATTTTCAGGACTAATGGGCTCTAAACGAGAAATCCCTGCGACGTCGCAGACATTTGAGCCCTTAAAGCGGTAACGCTGTTCATTATTTTCTTCTGATGACCAACGAGCGTTATACCGAGAGCCGTTAATTCCTGTACCGTAACTCGCGCCGCTGCTTCGAGTGTCGTTACACCCGCTCGCTCAAAGCTTTCAGCGTATCGCGACATCTTGATCGATCCTAGCCACTCGCTCACCGACGTTAATTGCGTTAGATCCACTGCGTCTGGTGCCAAAGGATTTGTGCCCCTGCGGATATTAAACAAATTCCATTAGTCATATACATTCTTCTTTTTTACTTCTCCATCTTTTTCAATCAATTATCCACTCTAAAAGCTCCACTCTTTATACAAGTTTCGGTTCCGGCCATTTATTTTGGGAAGACTTTGTGAGAATCAACCACTTTTCAAATTATTGTCATGGAAAATTTATCGCGAATGTTGCAGATCCAAAAAAAATCCCAGTAACCAATGAACGTAATCACTTTAGATTCTTCCCAATACATACGGCACTCTCGAGGATTTTTCATTTTCAAATTACGTATTTATAATTGAAAACGCTATGTCAAATATAGAGTGTGATACATTTGTACAATTTTTTTTCCCGACTCTAGTAGTCAAGAACTTTTCCTGGCGGGAAGGAGTATCTACGGAAAAAAATGCATAAAAGTTTGATTGACCGTGAGGAATCGAAAAATATTTCGATAATTATACAAATATTTATCGATCATAACTTTCCATTTGGACGCAGTAGTTTATAGATGGAACAGTTGAGAGATTGTCTTTTTTCTGTTTTTCTTTATTCACTCGGTGAAATTTATCAGGTCAATGTGGAAAAATCGAATTTTTCCATCAAATTATTGATCGTGCGCTGCTACATAGTGAAGGGCAGAAGGGGTTGGTACTGTTAAAAGATGGTGCCTCCGTTGTAGACTAGATTGTAAAGGACTTGGAAGTTTCCTCGAGACCATCAGTCCAGAATCTACTTGCATGGCGGTCGTTATGGGTTTCGGGGTTAATTATATACAATATAAATAGACGTAGGAGATGGTGAGGATGGAATTGTTGATCCGTTCCAACAGTTTCCGACGTTATTGGATTTCAGTCACAGTTTATTCAACAAGTCATTTGATGGGAAACAACGTAGTCTTTCACAGTTGACAGTAATAATATGATAATAATAGTAATAGTAATAATAACCGGAGAATAACTTAACCTACATGGAAGGGGGCTAGATATGTTCGATAATGATAACAGTATGTATTATTTACACGTAAATCAGTGCGAAAGTTGTAGCAATCGCACGGTCATACTAATTTGTTATCTTTTATGTACAATTATCTCTTTTTTTAACGCGAAGAAAAGATATTTTGGGTAAGTAAACGTTGCACGCTACGTATCCTCTTTATAAATTTTTTCTTCTTCTTCGTATATCGTTTTCGAATCCTTGGCGTTAAAAATAATCGTCGCTAATACAAATTTTCCTAATTTTATTCACGATAGTATTTCAATAGTATTTTTCACGTTTTGGCTAATGAGAAAAAAGGAAAAGAAAATGATGACTCAGAATGCGGAGGGTCTATTATACACACGGATCATTTTTTACCGATTAGTTATGTAAGTATTATTATTAAAATGAAAATTTAAAGAATAAGGTGCGTGTATATGAAGCAAGCAGTGCGTACATAAACTAAAAGGGCGAGAGGATAGATACACAAGCAGAAGAGGATATAATACACGTGTATGTATTATTTACGGTCACGTCTCTAAGTGGTTACTATTATCACTCGGAAATCCGATGGGCGATGAGCAAAAAGAATAATGTCGCAAGTGCCAAGATTAAATATTGGCAATAGCTTAAGAGATAAGTTGGTAAAATGGAAAAATCGTATACGAGTTAAATTTACAGTTAAACTTGCATCTTTTTGCTCAACGCTCAAATCGGCATTTTTCGTCAAGATGCCATTGCCATATTTGTTTGTTTCTTGGAAACAATATTTCTCAGGTGTATAAGGGTTGGGGGCAGGGTTCGTGTATGTAGGGGCGTTCCGTTTTGCTTGTTATTTTTACCTTTTTCGCAAATGCGCGTTGGACGTTGACGTGGCGGGTGGGGGTGGGGGTGGAGCACCCCTTTCCCGGATTCTGACAATGGTTAGTATTTTGTTAGTGCATCTAGTTTTCGCTTGTTATGGAGTTTTTGTTTTTTTTTTTTTTTTACATTATTATTAATTTTTTTTCTCCTTTTTTCTTTTCGAATTTGTCAATTTGTCAAGAGCGTCGGTGGTGCCATATTTGACAACCGCCAGAATTTCGCGTGTTCTTCACACTTTTATCGTGATTCAATTTTCCTCTAGCATTCTCGAGACAGTATTTTATCTTTTTTTATTTTCTACAAATAATCTCTCGATAATTCATTCATTTTGCCTTATATACTCAATCCTTCTTTTCGTCTTTTTCATTTTTTTTTCTCTTACATTGCAAGCATTCGTAATTTCGTCATTTTTCATTTCGAAAGCTCAAGAGGGGTTGAGTGTCGATTGTGGCAGAGGTTGCAATCGTCTGCAATTTTTCTTTCTCTTGTTTTTCTGAATATGTCTGTGTGACACTGGCCAATGGGAAAAAATGCAAATCTGTGCGTGATCCGTATGCGGGACTGTATTTTAATGGGTGTGTGTGTGAATGTTTGCTCGAGTACACGGGTAAAGATATATTTCCATTATTTACGCGACGTATTGCAAAATCTTGGATGGTCCTTTGTAAAAAATACTCAATACTATTAGTACGAAGTGACTTTTCAAAATTTGCAAAATGTTGCAGTTGTTTAAAGCGGTAAAAAAGACAGAGCGCGTTTCTCCTTAATAATTTGTCCTTGTTTTGTTTAAGTTGATAATAAATATGTATATATTTCAGTCAGTCTTTTTGCGTTACCTTCCTAAATATTGGTTATTCTTTATCCTCTTTGCTTTTTATTTGTTTTTACCTCCCTGCTGCATCTCGACAAGCTCGAAAGATTTGTTGTCTCAATCCCCTCGCGATGTATACCTTCGAACCTACCGGTTCACCATTAATTTCTACTCTTCCCGCCTATTCCTTAATTTATCGGCCTTTCAATATTTTCCTTTTTTTCTTCTTGTTCTTTTTTCTTTTCAACTCTATTCGCTCAAGTCTTTTGTTTTCACTTCGCTTTCCCTAACTTTGACGTACAGTATAATGCTATCGTAGTATACTTATTTATCTTCCAAGTATAAAAATACTATTCTACCAATGATACGAGCTGTTTTGTATAGCTGCGAGCGGTCGTGGGCATATGCTCCCTCGCGACGTCCTCGAAAACAAAACGACCACTCTTTTTTCAATGTGTTTCATTTAAATACTTTGCGTCAATAAATATTAATATTTATAAAGTTTTTGTTTTGTTTTTTTTTTTTTTATATCCGTATTATATATTGTAACAGACATTTGACGTGTTTGAAAGATGAAAAATAATGAAAAGGTGTATTTCCTTCGAGTTTAATATTTCGTAAACGATCCGATTCCGATTGCTGGTGTTTTTGTTTCTCTCGGTTTTCCGTTATCACGCAAGTTTCATTATTTTCAAACTAAAAGCATAAACGATTCGTTGATTGCTTCCGATCTGTATAATAATATTCTGGCCGAGCCATTTTCTATGTTTGTCACTTAACGCCTTCGCAGCTCCTCTCCTTCGTAAGATTTTACGTCCGCTAATATAATCCGACGATTGCTATAACTTTAGAATTTTTAATCAAGCTATTTATTTTTAATTATTTAAGACAACGACTCATTTAGAATTTGCTCCACTTCAAAGATTACCTTATTTCCATTATCTCCATAATCCTCTCCTCCCTACATACACTTAATATTTGTGTTGGCTACTCAATGATACGGTGATATTCCAAGAAACACGATCTCTATCGAACCTGCTGTTTTCTACAATATATATATATATATATATATATATCATGGTTGCATATAAAAAAGTCTTTCCAAAATTACGATCCATTGACTACAATATAACATCGATTAAGAGAGAAGATAAACGAGTGAATTTCTTCTTATATAGACGAATTACGAAGATGAATGTACGATAAATATGTTTTCGTAATAATACTGGCCGGACGAGTTGAACTCGGCCACGGAAGGAATTCTCGATTGCGATTTGTGGACGAGAAAGGAAAATGCAAAAAAAAAAAGAAATTTTGTCAAATAATAATGATAACGATAACGAAAAAATGAAAAAAGAAACGAAAGTGAATGTGAAAAGAAAGACCGGCATGTGCGATCGTTGAAAAAATCTTGCGAGCTCGCTTATTTCGGATGGTTGTATGTTTGTGTTTTATGGTGTTATCTCTCAAGGGGCTTTGTTTGTTTTGTATTTGGAGTATGTATTATCGGTCCTTGTTTTTGTTAAAATTTTTTTGTGCCCGTGTGACTCTGACCGGTGCACAAGGTTTATCAGCCAAAGTGTGTGAACGGGACCCAATTTGGATAGGTCAAGGGGGGTTGATGGGGTAAAGCGTGAGTCGCGGCGTGTGTGTGATAATGAAGACTTCGACCGGCTCCCGCTGGCATTACTGGAACGGCAATCGTTGACTGGGCAAGATGGGACTGATGGCCACTGGCACCGCCTGTAACCTCTACGAACGGCGGGCCCGGGACTGCATCGCTCCCAACACCCCCTATTCCTGTATTGTTGACCGATTGGCCTGATTGCTGACCGACTGCTGGCCCACCACCACCACCACCACCACCACCGCCGCTACTACTCGGGGCGACGTGGCTCGTTACGTAATACGGATTGTGCGCAGGTGGTCTTACGCTGCATTGTTAACGAGCATAAAGTTGTTTTTGTAGTTGGTCACGGAGCGTTGATTGGCAAGTCGCGTCACAAGTTGTTGTTGTTGTTGTTGTTGTTGTTGTTGTTGTCGCAGTCGTTCGGTTGGCAAGCGTTGATGGAGACGATTGGTTGGTCGAATTGGCAGTGTCGTAGTTGTTGAAGACGGGTACCAAAGACACCACAAACCAAAACCACAAAGAATTAGCCCAGAAAAAAGGGGGAAAGGAAAATAATAGGGAAAATAACAAATAAATAATAATAATTGAAAAAAAGCATTATCGCAAAAGTCCGAATACGCGGTTTTGTCTGTATTTCAAAATGAACAAACAAACAAGATACCGAATCGAGGAGATGTGTGAACTTTGGAAAAGCTTCGAAAACTTTTTTGGAAAGGACGGGATTATTTCAACAGGGAAATCTTATTCCTTGTTCTCTTGAGAAAAGAAGTTAAAAAACAGAAGTTGAAAAGAAACGTAACGTGAAGCGGCGAGAGCGATGAAAGATTTCCAAAAGCCGTCGCAATACTAAAATCAATGAATGCCAAACGAAGTAGCGTGCAATTTTTGGTTAATTTGACAAAACAAAATGAATAAATATAAAGAAGATATACAGATGAACGAAAAATAGCAAATCTAAGTGTAAAAGCCGCACTATTTTTTTTTTTCTTTTTTAACTTTCTCCTCATCTCCCTCTGTTTTTTTTTCCTCGCGCTTCGACGTCCCCTTGTGGTCCATAAATTAATTTTTCTCCCAGCATTCATTGCGAAACGAAAGAATGGCAAACCAATGTTTGATTTTTCAACGATAAAGAGCAGCAACAAAATTGCAAGGATGTCTTTGTGGTTCCATATCAAGTTTAAATAAAAATTGTTGAAAAAAAAAAAAAAAACAAACAACGAAGACAACAAATTGAGCTCGTGAAAAACAGGGTCCTCAGAACATTTGCACCTTTCCAGTAATGCCAATCAGGTTTTCCACCGGATCCGGAAAAGTTTACGAGCTTTTCGCTCACTCGTCACTTTCTCCTTCTTTTATTACGTGTAACTCTCTTTTCAATGTTTCTTCGCATTTTTTCTCTACAATATACGACGACCTTTTCACCGTCGGATTAATTCGTTGCGGATTAAATCCGCACGCGTGCACTTTATATACGGCCCGACCGACTTTTGGTGACGTGCTACGCCGACCTCCCAGTCTATCGAGCACTTGGACAAAAAACGTAAACGACGCATTAGGGCGGGATCACACGCAGGAGAGAGCACGTGCGGCAGTTTCGGCACGAAAAATGCATTTCCCAGATAAATAAATCTTGCCAGCGGTTCGAGCTTCCGCTTCTTTTCGAATTGATGCGCTGGCGCAATTCAACTTTTTCTTCCGAGTAACCCTGCTTCCGCCATTATCGCTCAACTTTCTCTTTGCTTCCAAGACAACCAATGAAAATCCACCTCGATCTAATCCTAAATATATCCGGCTGCATTTCACAACTGCAAATAACCCATAGACTCGAATCATCGTACTAAATATTCCAGACAAAATACGCCAAATATACAAAAGCGTATGTACCCTGAAAGCCCCTTTCGATTCTTTCTTCCTGTTGTCCTCGAATCGTTTCAAATACTAAATCTTTAGGAGAAAAAATTTCAACTAGGAAGAAAAGTTTCCAACCGAATCCCAATCTCCTGAGAAACAGCTAATTTTCGACAGCACCTTGAGACAATTGCTCATCAAGAAAACGCTATGCAGACGCTATTGTTGTGATCCAAACTTTGTCAACAAAATTTTTCGATATAATGTGAAAAAGTGATTTCTCATCGGTCACGTTGAAGACCGTGAAGCTTGTGTATTTCCAAGGGACGTTTTTACGCAATCCGCAAGTATGAAGCGTCTCATTGTTGCGGGCCGACTAGCCATTAATTCGAATTCTGTCCTTGTCTCGTGATGGATAAATTCTCAAGTGACATCCCTTGTGTGGATGTGCCTAAAATAAATGAGAAGAGCAAAAGATATGGCTCAAGCTTCCAACATACGTGTATGAACCGTTTGGAATTATTTTTTGTTCCCCGAGATTCCGCTGTCTGAGACGAATATATAGATTTCATCGAGTTTTTACAGGAGCAAGAAGTTGGGGATCGCACACATTTGTCTTGTTACTTACTTAGCCCAACGATACGAAATTTAAAGCTGTACAATTTCGTGCATTTCTCCTCTTTCCCTTTTCATTCTTTTTCTCATTCTTTGTTATTTGCATCTCTTGTTTCTTTTGTACGGCTGTCGAGGAAAATTAATTTATGGACACGATAGAATGGCGCGTGTGCGATGAACGAAAGTTGCGCGTTGCATGCGGCGTGATTGCATGTTAACAACAGATGATATGACTGGCGCGACACACGATCCCGGGAATTTCAAATTTTACAACATACCGCGTATGCACGTCTCCGTGTACGTGTGTGCGCAATGTTTATGTGCCTGTGTGTGCGTTTGTGTGTGTGTGTGTATGGGTTTGTGGCTTGAAACATTGAATTTCGAGGTATGCGTAAATATTCCCAGGAACGCGTAACGCCTGCGAGATGAAAGTGATTTGTTTGTTTTTCAAATTTCTTAATTTTTTCTTCTATTAAAAAAATTGACCCAAGTTTTGAATGTGAATAATCTTGAGAATTTTTTTTCCTGTCTATCTCGATGCCTATCAGTTTTCTCAACACATGAAACTTGCGGAATATTTAATAGTTTATTTTTGTTTATCGTTTCCCTGTCGTAGAATAATTAATTTGGAGAGAAAGCTATTGTACGTGGATTTTTATCGAGAGGGTTCATTACCTGTTCTGAGCGATCTTTCTCAAAGTGTCCGGACTCCGGATGAGCTTGTCAAGGGTCTGCGTCAAATTGGCGAACGTAGGTCGATGGGTTCGCTCCTTTTGCCAGCAATCGAGCATCAGCTGGTAAATCGCTTCCGGACAGTCCATCGGTGCTGGCAGCCGATAACCTTTCTCGATTGACTTTATTACATCCTGATTCGACCAGTTCCAATATGGACGCTCACCGTAAGACATCACCTCCCAACAGACTATACCCATGCTCCATACGTCCGAGGCACTCGTGAACTTCCGGAACGCTATCGCTTCCGGAGCTGTCCATCGGACCGGAATTTTTCCGCCCTTTCAAAAAATTCAGTTTTTTTATCTTTCAATTTTTCCAACAAAACGTTGACCTGTCATTTTTATACGAGATAGTTTGAGATTTTCTTTGAACGTGAAAAAGAATCATATGACAAATTTGAAATGTATAAACGAATGTGAAAATTTTTACGAGGTTACGAGATTTTCGTGTCGAGGAAAGAACGAATAATGAGGAAAATGGATTATTATTCTTACTCGAGTGGTGTACGCGCCCTCGGTGGCGCTCTCGATCTCTCGACTGAGACCGAAATCGGCGATTTTGCAAACGAGCGCAGCATTGACGAGGACGTTTCTCGCCGCGAGATCACGATGGACGTAATTCATCTCGGCAAGATATTGCATACCGCTTGCGATACCACGCAACATGCCGACCAATTGAAGAACTTGGAACTTGCCGTCGTTCGCACGAAGGAACGTGTCCAAGCTGCCGTTTTCCATGAATTCCGTGATAATCATAACCGGATTGCTCTTCGTAACGACACCCTGGAGGAATATTACGTTGGGATGTTCGAACTGGCCCATTATCGAAGCTTCCGTAAGAAAATCGTTTCGAGCTTTATCCGCCGAACCGGGCTTCAGAGTTTTTATCGCAACGTCAATTTCCGATCTTCCATCCGGCGGTAGTTTCAGTTTGCCACGACAAACGTCTCCGAATTCTCCTCCACCTGTGGTCCCAAAATTCAATTAATATTTCTACAAATGCACATTTCTTCTTCTTTCTTTTCCCTTCCATCTTCATCAACAAAACAAATCATACATTTATGGATTTAAACAATATTTATATCATGGCAACCAAAGCGTTCGGTCAATGCAACCAATTGCGTTGGTACGACGAGTGCAGAGTAGCCCTTTCGCAATTGGATCGTTGACATTCCTTCAAACTGTGGAATTTTTTGAAAAAATTAAAAAATAAACGAAATATTATTTTTAACGCTTGTAAAAATTCTATTATTTGTTTGCACTGATGGGGAAAAAGTGTATGTACGTTTATGACTTTCTTACCAATAATTGCTTCGATGGTGATGTATCCAGCGTCAATTTCCCTGGCGAATTCTCGGACCGCTTGATTGGGATCCTCGTAGGTATGAGGATCGACGTAGCTTCGTGCACCAGCTCCACCGGGCCCACCAGCGCCAGCAGCAGCGACACCGACTGCAGGTGTGAACAGCGGCGTGGTCACTGAAACGTTACCAAAACAGAGTCATTATATTAACACTCGGGTCGGTGCGATTTACGATTCAGTAAGATCAATCAATTTATTCTCAATCCGTTTATCTTCTAGTTTTTTCATTTCCTCTTTTGAGTATAATTCTATATCCCACAGACACGCACACACGCACACTCCACACTCGCAATTGGTATGCGAGGTGATGCCCACAGACGGAAAACCTACTCCATTGCCGATTGCATGAAAATTTATTCGCTTGTCTCCAATTTTTCTCAGTTAGCAACTTGACACAAAGTCAAAAATTGACCCAATGGAAATGAAGCCGATAAAAATGGACAATTGGATAAATTTGCTGTTTCGCATGAGAAGAAGCCTTCGTCAAGGCCTTCGACACTTGTTCAAATAACTCAACAGCGATTGAGAATGGAACGAAAGGAACAAAAGGTACAAGAGAGTCGTTGTGTGAAAAATGGAGGTTCGAATCGGAGACAGTGAGCCACAAAGGTAAGTTCCTATTGGCTGCGGTTGACTGGCTTGATATTCGAATATGTACCGTCTCCTGACATGGCTCTCGATACTTTTATGTACACAAATATTATTCTATTTGACTTTTGTTTTTTTTTTTTTTTTCTTTTCTAGTCTTGCAGAATACAGTCACTTGGTATATTCTCAAGAATTTTGTTTTATATTGATAAAGAAATACTGTTAAGTGACAGGACACTAAGATAGGCAGCGAATGATGGTACGTGAGTGATTATCTTGGGCAGACGCACACATACGCGTAGGACATTCATCCACGGGCACGCTCGAGCAGGCAGAAAGACATAGAGACATGCAATGTGATGTGACGATTAAACTCCGAAACAAACGTAATAATAATTTTAAATGTTTTCAGGTTTTTTCTGTGTCTCTCAAGTCCGGCACGCAGAATTAAAACTTGGCAAACAAAACGAAAATCAATCCAACGACATAGAGAGCATTGTAAAGAAAAGCTTATAAGCGCTAAGAGCCTGAAAGCGAATTGCATGGATAAACAATTAATTGATAACCAAGTTTTCATTATGTATATGAATAAAAAAAAAATATGTATTTCTGATTGATTGATCAATTCCTAATTCCCTATAAGGCTGACTTCTCGTGCGCCTCTCGTTCGCGATTTCACACAAAATCTAACGAAACGATCTAGCCTTGTCGAATGAGAAAACAAAATTACGAACAAAAAAAGAATCTTTTTCTTGTTTTGGGAAACGAAGGACTTACGCGAGGATTTGCTCTTGTTGTTGGTATGGGTTGTCACAATCGGTGAACTGTCCATTTTGCAGTGCACTGTGAACAACACAACAACCAACAAACTGATTCACAAAAACGGCAAACAAAGAGAGACGGAAAAAAAAGAGAAAACAAAGCATAGGCGTTAGCGAAATAAAAATAAAATCAACTTAATATAAGCAAATTCAAAAAAATAATACTAATTTTCTCAATCCGACCACTAACTCCCTGCTGGAGCTTTTGCTGCTGTTGCTGCCACTTTCATATTATCATACATTTTCCTCCTTTTACTCTTCACTACCTGGCGCATTTTCTACACTTGGATTTTCGATACTTTGAGAAAGATAATTCATTCATAGGATTCATGCTGAATGCTCTGAAAAAGCAAACGTTGCTCCATTCATACATCATGCATTATTCGCCGCGTTATTCGTCAACATTTTCCACACGAATTAACATTTATATAGATGAACAACGAGTAAATACTGAAAAAGAGTGTTAAGATAATGAGAAGAATGAGAATCGACCAAACAATAAAAACAACAACAACAACAACAACAACAACAACAACAACGAGGGATGCATGTCTGATGCGGGTGCACAAAACTACTACGAAACAAGGAGAACAAAAAGAAGATGAAAATGAAAGTAATATTTCATTGGAAATGAATGATAACGAAAAGTTTGAAAATATAAAAATACAAATCAAAGAAAAATAAAATTTCCATTAAAATAAAGAAAAAAAAAAATGAGAAAAAAAAACGTTTGAGGTGTTTGGAGAAGACTTACTGTAGGTCACAACTAGTCCTGTAGTAGCAGGCGATTGTGTACATTGTTTCAGAGGTTTTTGACATTTTTCATAGGTTTTGTTCATGGAGGTGGCAGGTGTTCGATAGATTAGGGATATGCACGCACATGAAAAGAAAGAATCGAAAGAATTTGGTTAGACACATTTTTCCATTCTTCGCGGTAATTATTTGTTTTTTTTTTTTCTAAACACAAAATTTTGTTTGTAATTTTGTAATTTAATTCCATGGGCCAAATAATCGTAACAGTTTGAAATTTCATTCCAAACGTCGGTTTGAAGAAACAGATTGCGCGAACTTTGCAACTTTATGAAAACATTTACAGCGACTGCTTTTTTGCCCACGTACCAAATGAGAATTGTCAAAATACGAAATGCAAAACTGAATGGCGAATTAAGAGAAAACAAAAAAAAACAGAAACTCACTCGATTGTGAAAAAATTTTCCATTTATTTTGCTGTTCCGGGTTTTCAAAATTCGATAAACCCCATGAATTCCCATGAATAATACTTTTAATAAAATATAATTGTGTGATTTGATTAGCCAACATCGTTCTTCAAGATTCCGAATTAGTAAACGTATTCGTGAATCTGTTTCTTCAAAATCACATTCGTATAGATTATTTCTTTGAAAATCAACATTTTTCTAGTTTTTGTTTTACGAAAACGTGAAATTTGTTTACAAGGGAATAGGGGGGTGGGGGTTAAACAGTGATTGACAAACAGTTCCTATTACTATAGAACTCGGTTCAAGTCAAGGTTCGTATGGGTTGGGGCTAAGGGGTGAGAAGTTGTTTGTTCGTCAAACATAGTCACATGACATGAGGGCAGTATAGTGGTGAAACAACTATGAAGTAATACGACAACAGGGGGCTGACTGGGGGTCGAGTGACTATGTATAATATAGATATTTATATTGTTATATGTAAAATAGTAATAATATTTATATAAGTGTCTTTGAAAAATGATATTATCGATCGACGTACCTTCGCCGTTTCTGTACTCGAGTGTGTCGCAGTCACTCGGTTGTTTCTTGTTGCACTCGTCCGAGGCTCTGCTGCATCGAACACAAAACAAATACGTATTTTAATTATTGCAAATGTTGTGTGGACACGATTACGAAATTATTTCGATTCGTAAAACTCAAATTTTCTATTTACCTTCTGAGAAATAGGACAGTCATAATAATTATTATAACGAGAAGAACAACGACTGCTACGATGGCTCCGGCGATAATCCGTACTTGCATATTATCATCGTCGCCGACGTAATCTGCGGAAGAGATAAAATTTCAATGAGAATAAAATACTTCATTAAATCAACCAAGTGGATTTAGCTTGATTGGCAATGTTTATAAAGAGATTTAAACTCGTTGTTGGTTTACGTACCGAGGCCCATGGTGTATGGTGTCTTTTTATAAATAACAGGTGTGTACTCGCCCCATCCTCGAGTAGTTTTCGCTCGAACCTGTATCGCGTAATCGGTGCCGGGCTTGAGTGCTTTGAAAGTTGCTGATAGGTCGGAAGTTTGAATTACCGTTGCGTTCGTCGCATCGTCGAAGCGTGGGTAACCTCGGACTGGAAGAAAATTTAACAAATCATTATTCTCCCCACGATCCTTCAAATAATCATTTGTTTCTTTCCACCATCATCCAATTATTTCGACCAAGTTTGTAAACGTTTCAGTGAAAACTTAATTGACAAATAATCAAAGCTTCCGACGAATCAGGCTGTACGCTGATTAATCCGAAGCACAAAATATCCAAGGGATATCCAAAGCGCACCATAAAATCCAACACCACACCATAAAATCGAAACACAAAATTAATTTAAAAAAAAAAAACGTGTCTACTGATTTTTTTTTTTTTTTTTAATCTTTAGTTTACAAGGCGAATCATCATGAAATTGTATGTTGTTGAACGGATGAATGTTCGACCCGCACAAAATGAAACAGTCGACAAATAAAATGACTGATTTTCTGAGTAAAAATGTACCTTCGTATCTTTCGACGAGATCGCTGTCACCCAATTCCGTGACTGGAGCATCCCAGCTGATGCTCAATTCGCTGCTTTTAACGTTTGTAATTCTGACATTACTAACGAGACTCGGGACAGTTGCTTCGGTGGTGACGGTAATATCAACGTATTCGAAACGTCCGGCCAAAAGCGATACTCCATTTTCGGCAAATACTTGGAATCGGTATGTCGTGACTGCGTTGAGGCCGGTAATCGTCACTTTCGTATCGTTGAAGATTTCCTATCGGACGTAAGAACAAATTTTTATAAATTGCTCGAAAATAACGACGAAATCTTTCATTACAAGCGCATCTTGGGTCAATCTGACCCAAAGCATTGTATTCCGGTAAATACGAATCTTTCGTTTTTTTTCTGGAGACGAAATTTATTTTTCGACGAAAACGAAAATAAAATGGCTAAAATTTCGTTGCCATTAAAGAGCAAAAAATGGGTGACAGAAAATTGTTGGGGTCAAAACGACCCAGTATGCACTCGAAGGAGAAAAAAATGATGGGAACTTACGGTATTTGGAATGTATTTCACACCCATACTACAAGCGTCGCACACGACCCTGTATGTCGTGTCTGTTCGACCACCTTGAAGATGCGGTGCGTTCCACGATAAAATAACAGTTGACTGGTCGACAAAATTAACTGTGAGATTCTGCGGTGCCGACGGTGGTTCTGCGGGTGAAATAAATAAATCGATCCAGTTGAATATAAAATATCAGCAGAGTTGGGCTTGAAAAGTATCATTTGACGATCGAGCTTGACACTCAAAAACGATGGGATACTTTATTACTTTTTTTTTTTTTCAAACTGAATGTACAGTCCGTCAACAAACCCAACGTCTCCTTTTTTTTCTCTTAATCTCGATTTTTCATTGGGGGGAGAAAAAATGAAGAAAATTATTTACAAAGAGTCGGTGGGTCGATATAAAGACTGAGGAATTGAAAGGATTGATCGTAATCGCTGCTATATTCGGTCCAACGGGTTTGAGACTGTTGGAGACATTGGAAGAAAAAAAATATAAAATAATCATACGTGTGCATGGCATTTCCTTGGGATCCTTGGTCGCTCTGTAATAACCAACGTCGCAGCGACACTCGACAAAACCATAATCAGGGGCAGTGCTATGAGCCGGACACTTTTCGCAAGTTTCAGCGCCAGGTTTGTGCTTGAATTTGCCAATAGAGCACTCGGAACATTCCTGCTTTTTGGCATCAGCCTGATAGCCGGGTTTACAGTGACAGCCACCGGAAGGAAGATACCAATTCCCATCGCCTTTGCAGAGGAAAGTTGGCTGTTCGATTTGGACAGCGTTAGCGACGCACGTGCCAATCGCTTGCTCGATCTGGGTGACCTCTCGTCCCGATGGTGTCGCCGGAAAGTGTGCAAAGTTCATCGCCAATTCTGGACAACTTATGTAATAAACTTTGATCGCCAGTATCGATATGCACGCTCCTTGGTCCCTGAACGCGAAGTAAACACCTTTTTTCGTAACTGGTATTGATTTGACCTCCGTATTTATGATTACTTCGGTGTTCGTGTTGAACCTTCCTTCGCCGGCGGCGATACGTCCTGAAAAATGCACAAACCCAATCTTTCATTATACAACATTCTGTCATTGTGGAAATGTGATCATCATCGGAATTGAGTCGATTATCCAGTCAACTAAATCTTTTATTAAAACATCTTTTTATTGAAAGTTTTCATTAATTTTGCTTCCTCATAGACGAAGCTATGTGACGGTAAATTTTTTTTTTTCAGTTTTTAATGTCAATGTGCTTAAAATGTTCCAAAACGTCGAAAAATCATATCTCGAAAAAATTTCCGGATGTGTGTGTTTGTGTGTATGTTATGACACTGTAAAATTCAAACGTTCATAACTCGAGAACGGTTTGAGCTACAGGCCTTCCGTTTTGCACAGATGTTAATCTGTACAAGCACTTCATTCTCTGAGAATTTTGTCGGAATTGCTAAAAAAAATACGAATTCTATGGCATTTTGAAATTTTCAAAAAAAGGACGTCATCGCTTTAACTTCTGCAAATTTTGAGATTTATTGTTACTTTTTTTTTTATAAATAGAGTAGCATAACAGGAAGGTTGGTGTAGAATTTAGGAAACCTCGGTTGAACGGTTGAAATTTTATGATTTTTCGAATTTTACGAAAATCTGAGTTTTTTGAAAAATTGTCGAATCATTGATTTGAGCATCGTGCTAAATCTTGAGGAAGCAATTTGCAATTTTCAATTTGCAGCGTTTTTTTTTTGTTTTAATGGCTTTTCGATCATTAAAATTTTTTCTGTGCAGAGAGCAGCTTCCTGTATGGAAATGAAGTTCGTGACTGACCACAACTTTAACTCTGAGGGTTTTTTATTAGTATTTTTTGCAAGGGCTTCTCACCTATGAGCTTGTAACTGTCGGGTTCCCATGGTGGTGGCTCTTTGGTCGCGGCATCGAATTCGTAGTAGAGAAGACTGAAGGTCTCCTTGCAGCTCAACGCATTGCCAGGGAAGAGAGAACAGTCACGAGTCGTGAATTTGATTTCGATGTACATTCTGTTGGCAGGACCCCTTTCTATAAACGGTGTCCATAGCCAATTGTTGACGTTGTTGTAGGCGACATCGCACACGACGTAACTGCGCCAATTAATGCCTTTGTCGAAATTCGTAAATGACTCCTCGACCCACTGGAAACAAAAGAAAAAAAAAAATAGAAATTTAGAAATGCGGTCGATTCGAGTGAATAATTATTGTTTTCGAATATAAATGGCGATGTTGAGAATAAAATAAAAGTCGTGGCATCGCTTAGGAAATTGGCCAACCAATGTACATGGTTTATTATCGTTCCATAATACCATTGTCGAGGTAACTCTCCGATTTCCAATTCACAAACATCGTTACAGTTGAAAAAAGACGATAAAAAAAAGCGGAGAATGAAATTGCGACTGTAAAGTATATGTAGCGCGAGGACACGCGTTCGGTGAAATTTTTTTCATCGGGAATAGCCGAATCGGCGAGGGAATCTCGATGAGGGGTGGAACGTTGGCTGAGGGGTGTCTGAGGGGTATTCGATGAGGGTGTGCGTATGTATAAACCTCCTCGCCCTTCGAATATGAGGCGTCGATCGGGTCTGAGCAATTTTCGCAGACAGCTTCGCCAAGTGATGAATAAATCGTTCTCGTTGTTTTCCCTTTTCCCCCTTTTTTTCGCTCTTCTATTTTTTCGCTTGATTCAACTTAACCGTATGCGAAAAAATCTTGTTCCCCAGCAGTAATTTTCTTCCTCTGATATCTTCCATCTATCATTTCTCCTTACAATTTTTCGCTCGAATAAAATTCAACTTTTTCGCTCGGGCTTGTATATTGGAGGATTCAGTAACATGGGACCTCATGGGATTAAGTAACAAGATTTTGACTTTTCCACTCGCTTCGGGATTCAAGAAACAATAAAGAAAGCAATCTTGATCGCTTCCGCGGGCAAAGCATTCATCCGTGAGAATGATCGTTGATTAAAAATCCGGCATTGTCATGTCCCCGGACATTTTGGAGCAAGGAATAATTGAATTTTTACAGAAAAAAAAAAATCTAGCGGTCCTTGGAGCGTGGCAATATTTTGAAGATGAAAAATACAGCTGAATTGGGCATTTTGCCGAGAGAGAGAGAGAGAGAGAGAGAGCCATTTTGTGTGGGCTGGTGTGACGATCGGGAAAGATGAGAACGGAGAAGAAACATAAAGATGACATTGACAAAGTGAGAAATGAGCACAGCATCTCGTTGAGCTTGATAATCGGAGAGACAGCAGGCACCGCAAGGAAGAATTACCACAAATCGCGTCGCCATTAGTTTTATTGCTCTGCGGACGATTGGCTGAGTGTACACGCGGTGGAAAGGAGAGATCGACGAGCAACGGCGACAGGTATACACGAAGCACAAGTCACGAGGGAGATGATCTTCGAGAACCGGAATGAATGGAGAAAAATAGAAATTGGAGCTGATGTCGAAGATTTTGGCTTTTCTCCTTATACGCATCAGACTTGGATCGCATTGCAGAGAAAAAAACAGGAATGAGAGAGCAGCGGATGGAGACCACAAAAACAGCATCGCTCCTGTCCACAATAAGACCTTGATCCCTCCTTCGTCTCTCTAGCTCGTCTGTGGACGCGTCATCGTCGACTCGTCTCACGAAAATTTCAAGACGAGGTTTACCCTGCACGAAGCATGCAGTTGGACCCATAATTTCATAAACTTATTCACCCGGTCCCTTAATTTCCTCAATGTTAAATTTACAGAAACAATCATTTCAAGTTCTATACCGCGGCGCTGTCATCAGCTGATTCAATATAAAAAATGCATCGATTCGTTTTCTCCATTGTTGCTACAAAGTGCTGACTTGCCGTCTACGTTTCGTTCGCAATTGCTTTTTGAAACGTCGTTTTGTATGACAAGAGAGCACACGCCGAGTAACGCGGATCATTCAAAAATTCATTGGTCTCTTGAATAGTCCTGCAGCAGCAGGTGAAGCGAAATAGCATTCAGAGAACGGAGCAGAAGAGATCGACGTGTACGAAACGAATAAGGTAAAAAGAGCCGGCAATTTGGCGGAGAAATTGACGTGATTGTAAAAATGCAAACACTCGATTCCACGTCCTGGATGATGCAATATTTCCAATTTCTCCTTTCGACACTCTTCCGCAAAGCGATTTTTTCGGGCTTCCATACTCCAAATCCAAATAATACATATGAAACGCTTTTCCCGTTAGAAAATAAAGTCAATAAGCCGTTCGCAGCGGCGCTTACGGCTTTTTCAGGTGCTATCGCTACCAGCCACCAAATCCGTAGCCCGCAGGATCGTTCAACCATCCGGCATCTATGGACTAAACGAAAACTACGAAGGAAATTCCTTTGGATTTATATACGTTGTGTTTACAGGCTGGGTTATGAGAATATTCGCTTCATTTCATCCTATTGCGTCGCTTCTGACGCAATAAATCTTTTCGACCATGGACCACTCAGAACGCGATTGGACAAAAGAGAGCGAGAGAGCAGAAGTAAAAACAAAAGAAAAATAACTCATTGAATATTTCTGAAGATCGATGAGTAGAGCCTTGTCATTGGAAAATTGCCTCTTTCGACTGTTATTACTTTTGTGAAAAGTATTTTTTATGAGGGACGAGTGTTTCAGTCGCCAATGATTTTTTGTGATTGGTTTTTTCAGAGGGCGCATCTGGAATAACTTTTTGTGCGAGCAGTATAAAGTAATAAGACCGAAGGCTTTTCCCGAAAAAGAAATCCAATTGCCAAGTGGCAGAGAGATCTCGTTGTTCTCGTTCAGTCGGAGCGAGTACAGTCACGTATATCGATCCTCTGCGAGCAACCTTCCTTAATTCTTTTCTCACCATCCGTGCAGCTGAAATAGTCTGACTACGTGCGTGCCTTTGTGAACCCACCCTTCCTCAAACTTTTACCAGGGTTCCTTCTCCGCAGCACTACACCCCTCGCTCTCTCTCTCTCTCTCTCTCTCTCTTTTTCTTTCCTGGACTTCGATCCATCCCTTATTTATTCCTCCCTCACATTTTCTAATAAAAGGCACTTTCCTCGGCGGCCCTTACACTTGTTCAATCTTTGTTCTCTCCTCTTCGACTCTCATTCTCATCCTCATCCCTTACCACTTCGGTTTCGTCGTTCTCTCGTTCATTCTCCGTAACTTCCGACAACGTTACACATCGTATCTTTGTTTCTTCTGTTTCATATCTCGTCTTAGTACGTGCTTGCTTTGCTTGCTTTACGTGCTCCTGTCACGTTCAATACCGAGAATTATACGGAGAAAAAAGGCCAGCAGGAAAATATTCTCTGCTCAAAAATCAGTTTGGTTTCGATTCGGACAATACACACTGAGAAAAAAAATTCGTAGATTCAACAAAGCCAGGGCGAACGAAATCTATTTTGTAAATTTGATAAAACATTTTGTTTATTTGACAAAACAGCCACATTGACGAAAAACGTGGTGAGCGCATATGTAGTTGAGGCAATAACTTGTTTTGTTAAATTTACAAAATGGATTTCGTTCGCCCTGGCTTTGCTGAATCTACAAATTTTTTTTTTTCAGTGTAGACACACCAACGCGTGTGTCTCCAAAAGTTCGTGTATATTAAAAAAAAAGAAAGAATAAATCTTTTGGAATGAACGGAATAATGCATTTTTGACAATGTAAACAACCTGGAATTCCCCATACGTATAATTATGAAAAAAAAGGAAACGAGGGTTAGAGTCCGATCGACAAATGACTTATTGTTAATACTCAATTAATCACCCCATATTCATTGTCAATCGTTGTACGAATAAGGAGGATTTCGTTTCGTGAAGGGGAAAGTATGAATCGAGAGTAAAAAAAAAAGACGATTCACATCTGACAATAAGGGAGAATGAGGGACCTGTCGAACGCTGTGTTACTCATTGTACTGTTGCGGCAGTTTGTATGAAAAATGTTGTAGTCAGTATGGCATGCCCCGCATTGATCTGAAGAATGTGAACAGTTGATTTTTGCCCGTAAAAAAACACACACGCACAACAGAAAAGATCTAATTCGAGGGGAAGCGCAACAATTCGTTTCTAGTTTTTGTATATACCGATAAATGACAAAGAACTGCTTTAGGGGAAATTGGCAGTTTTGAAAAGCACGAGAAAACGTCTCGTTCTTCAAGAGCATTCAAAACGTCCGGTTTTTGTGTGTGCGAGAGAGAGAGAAATTTTTCTAGTGCAAAAATTTGCGTTGTGAGTTGATCAAGTTGAAGATTGAGCACTCCATGAACCACATACATTCTCCATCCCATATGCAGGCTGCATAGGGTGCACGCTGCATCCCATCTAGTCACCGATCATGCACTGTGACTCATATTTCATCCGAGGATGGCGGCTCTTTTGCTAGCTCATAATCGATCGCGGCGAATAGTGTGACGACGAGATACCTTATTTTTAATATCATGAACACGCCAATTAATAACATTACTTTTGCAGTTTCGATTTTTGCAACGTCGGATGTTGAATTCGTGACTGAAACGATTTTTTTCGTAACCGACGTTCTATTTATTTCACTCTTTATTCACTGAGAAAAGAAATTTGGTGATTCAACAAAAAGCCAGGGCGAAAAAAATCCATTTTGTTCATTTGACAAAACAAGTTATTGCCTCAACTACATATGCGCTCACCGCCTCATTACCTGTTTTTTCTTAATGTGGCGGTTTTGTCAAATAAACAAAATGTTTTGTCAAATTTACAAAATGGATTTCCTTCGCCCTGGCTTTGTTGAATCAACAAATTTCTTTTCTCAGTGTTCTTTTTTTTTTGGCAATATCGAATCTATTTGGAATGGGATTCTTGGTATCGTACGAGCAATCAATATATAGTATAGTTTTTGACCAAGTGATTTCCGTGTCGAACCACAGATGCAGCTTGACAAGAGATGAGCAGCGAGAAGAACTGGTTGTGTGCACGTGAATTAAAAATGAACGGACGAACAAAGCGTACGGAGATTGAGGTCCCACGGGACTGCAAAACGAGAAGACTGCAAGCGTCAAAGTAGAGAGAGAGAGAGACACACACACACACAGGCCCGAGTACCGGAACAGGTCCGATTCTTCAAAGGAACCGCAAAAACTGGATTGACAAAAATGCGGCTTGAACCCGGAGAAATGTCGAGAAAAAACAATTTGGATCGTTCTGTCGCCAGAAAATGGCAGCCCGGTGTCCACCTTTATCACAGCGATATGCAGGCTTTTCGATATTTGTTTCATACTTTTGTTTATTCTCTTTTACTATCTCATCCCCTTCTCGGTATTGCGGTATATTGTCATCTGCCCAAAAGTTGCGAATTATACGAGAATCTCTCTTTTATCACCGATTCGTTGATAACTGTCGTTGAACCGCACTTGGTAGGCGTTTCAGATAGTGGCCAGGCGTTATGGAGTGGGAGAGAGAGAGAGAGAGGGAGAGAGACGGCGAAACAAATGAACCGGAGGATAAATGGAAGTTGGGGTGTTTTTGTCACGACACGCTATATACCCGGCGTATTCGCTTCCATTATTTCGCTCGACTCGTCGTCGTACATCTATAAATTTATGTCTGTCCTCTCTCTATCTGTACGGTCATCAGAATTTTCATCACCGCAACGTCTATCGTTTCAACAAGCATCGAGGATAACGTCAACATCGAGCGATTGTGTGACCATGTGCTCGGAGCATTTTTTTCGATTCACAGTTGAGATATGCCAGCGGACCTAATCCACAATCACAGAGTAAAAATCTCACCAAGATCCATGATCTCTCGGACACTTCTCTACGGCATTCTCAATTAGGGGAAAACTCTCGACGATCATCATCTTTTTCTTCGTGGGATTAGGAGATGTGTTAAATAGGTTGGGGACGTCGTATCATCGCGTTGGCGATCCTTTCCTCAATAATGCTTGACTCGACATCCTCAGATCTAACTGCGCGATACGAAAAATAATAAATTTTCGAAGCGAGTTCCGTTGCTCGTTCCTTTTTGTCTTTAATCTCCTACAGCACGCTTGTGTATTTCTTATAAAATGTAAACGATTACGGAAAAAGGTTGCAACCGATAACATCGGGGGACCTGACCATAAAACAAGTCATTTCGAATGTTTTATTTTCTCCAGCGACTGTTATACGCTCAACGACTGATTATGCAGCAATTTACATTGTCAAATTGGAGGATGCAGTCATAGGTCACAGCACTTGGGAATCCAGAATGAAGAAAAAATTCTGTAGGCCAGACACAAAGGGACAATGGCCTGAATGGAAATATTGGAGCAGGCAGTAGAATTTTTCGACCGTTCCATCTTGTAGTATTGTTATTCCATGGGGGGCGTTGAGCCTTCGGATGATCCTACTTTCTAGCTAGGATTTGTTCACTCACGAATTTGTTTACTGGCGCACCAACGGATCGTGCTTACGGTACTCTCTCTCTCTCTCTCTCTCTCTCTCTCTCTCTGCTTCCCTCTCTCTGTCGCTTTCAATGCGTACGTGATCCCAAATCTCAGTATCTTTAGGTCCCCGTCGTTTTTAATCCAACTCGGTCATGTATGGTGCACCGGTTCCCAGGGCCGAGGATAATCCCATGCTCGAGTCCATGCTAATGTAAGAATCGAGATGCCAGCAGGGGACTTTCTCACCAACCGCTGTCATTTTTCCATAAAACTATTATTTTTCCTCGCTCATGTTTTCTGTATCTCTTCCTTTCACTCTTTGCGAACTTGTCTCGTTCGCGAACGTTCAATCTGGCACATGGATTCCTCCAGAGTATATATCGTTTCGGTTTATAGGGGAATGGTGTGCTTTCCGAGAAGAATCTCTATTCTTCATATGTGAGAGTCAGACGTGTCGGTGGAATTCAGCACGACGAGCGATTCGATTGAAAAGTATGGAACGTAAACGCGCATGTCGTTTTCCGAATACGTCAACATTTTTCTTTTTTTTTTTTTCAATCGTACGAGGCAGAGAATGAACGGGGAATTTCGTTACCCATCGCCAGTTATTGACACTCTTCGTTCACTGACATCCAATAAACCAAGTGTCACCAATGGTCCATACTGCGCTCCAATATCATTGGAAATTAGCTGCGATACTGGCCCGTGACATAAGTTGCGAATGGGGGATGTATATGAGGGTTGATGCTTTAATATATAGAAGGCAAGACTTGTACGATGGGGAGCAGAGGCCCGATGGGTGTGAAGCATAGTGCGCGTTCGATGCGGTTGCGTAGGGCACTGCTCCAGCCTGTATGAGAATATATACAAGCTGAAGCAGTGCCTCGACCATCCTCGCTTAGCAATCGCGTGTCCGGCTGCTGAATCTGTCAGTTTGACGTATAGCAAGTCCCGGGAATCCATTATATAGTCAATTACTCGCCGCGATATTCAGGCATATCCCAGTATACGGTTCTACACAATATTTCCCCGCCCCCGCCATGTCCAACCACTACGCGTTTAACAGTGTGTAGCGCAGCACGTGCCACGGCATTCGCGAAATACGGGAAGAAAAGGGTCGTCCGATCGATGCCAAAGGGTGCTAGAGACTCCAACGTTTCGCCATCCATTAACTTTGCGCGTTACAGAATTTAATGCTAAATGCTCTCATCAGATTAAAACCATTTTCGAGCAGCATAGCATTTTCCCAAAGAATGGCATCTGCTTCAGAGGCTTCCCACCGAAAATGAAATTTTGTTAAAAATCGTCGATATTTTGTTGAACACCGTGAACTAAATATTTTTTCATAATTTCCAAATTTTCGTTATTTTGGCAGCAGAATTTACGATTGGAACGACAAAAATTTGCTTCCGAAGAGACTTTCTAGAATATTCCTTGCTGCGATGATACAATTTTTGGGATCATTCAAAAAAACGTTTAGATCGAACAAAATATCGATCTTTTCCAACAAAAGTTTCTTTTCAGTGCCGAAGCTCGAGATATCGAGCTAGAACGTTTGAACGAAAGATTCGCATCAAACGAGACGTTCGGCATAAAGATTCCTATCTAGAGTTTAAAATTCCTTTGCAAAGTTCTGCTCATTCTCAATGTACCATCGCCCCATGCCCATTTTCGTGACCCCTTTCCTTTTTTCCATCCCAAACTCTAATTACTGTACGCGACTCAGTATTATTCGAATGGCCGGGCAGTAAGTTACGAGAAGAAAAAGTGAATATTGATTATCAATCGAAATATACGTCGCGGAAGATTTACAACCGAAATAATAATTCAAGAGGTCCAAAGCTCTCCGTTCTAACGATTCTTAATCATGCAAAATCATATATATTTTTATCAGTATCGAACCCCTTGCAATTCCATTTGAATGGTGTACGAATAAGGACGAGTGAATCATACGGATCGAATGAAAATCTCACAATCAGAACTTCTGATTCAGAAGTAACGATCCGAGTCCACAGAGGATCGTGGTGCCACTTATAACTGACGTTGGTATTCGTTGATCAAGTCGATTCTCTCTGCTGCTCCACACGAATGGACGAGCTGCATATATACACATATCCATGTATTTCGTGCATCCATATTTCATACAAATGTATGTACGTATGGGGCTTTTCACGTCACTTTCCCATTCTCATAAAATCATCCAATCGATTTCTACGATTTTCTCGTACGCGATGATCAAGTCCATTTTACTTTGAGGACCCATAGTTCAAAAAGTTATTGCATCCGAAATGCAGAGAAATTGGGAGAAGGAAAAAAAATGTTACGATTCGCGCGCGGTAATAATAAGAAAATGACAGAACCGAAAAATTTAGTATCACGTGTACGTCGATTTCGTGCATAGAAACGCGAGGAGCATTCACACGAATCCTCCGAAATGAATTGTTGACGCCATGTCAGAGTAAGATGAAACGCCCCATATATATATTTATACATACAGGCATGATGACGTACGTATACGTAGTAGTTAACTGAACGAGTAGTTGAGCTGTGCCCGCGTGCTCTCGCGGACAGAGGCAGCAGAACAAACCAACAGTGCCGCACGTTGCAGATTAGATCTGCGAGTATCGATCATGCATCGAATGCTGCTTTCCCATCGGTTTGCTAATGGAAAGACTGGTATTTATGTGAACGGCCTTCGTTGGTCGTTGCCTGCTTGGCCTGGTCTCTCCTTCCACTGTAATATATATTCCCTCTCCTCTCCTCTCTCTCTCTCTCTCTCTTGCACCATCTCTCTGTCCTGCTGCTTCTCCATTTATCCTTTCGTTACTCGTCCTTCTCATTTCGTACACTCGTTTTGCTCTCATCTCGTATATACTGCACGAGTTTATCCATTTGTTTTTCGTAGTTGGCAAGCATAAACGTATCCGTCATCTGGCTTTGCTGTTCGCCAAAGATTATGCTTATTGACACACGTTTTATTCGTTTACATATGGCATCGGGAGCAGCTCCGATGTGTATATTTTAACAGTAATACCATTTCATCGAGACGTGGCCAACGAAACATACGAGCTTCCTCATTATATGCGTCATTTAGTTACAATTGTTGGAAAGGTACACTTATGATTACCTTTCGATAAGCCACGTAGGAAAAAATTGAATCCTCATGCCCGATCACTCCGCAACGAAAAAAAATTTTAAGGCTGTGCGAAAAATAATGGAGCGATATTTCAGCCGAAATTTTCGTCAACCCTTTTTGCCTTTCTTCTCACTCCAAGCGAATTAATGTCTCGCGTATATTTTAAGCGAACCGGCGTGACTTGACGTTCGGCTCAAGAAACATCGGATAAAAATACGAGAGCTATACACTTTGTGAATCTCACGGTCTCGAGTAAATTCGAGAGTATCCAAAAATGAAATACTGCTGCGGTGATTGCGTATTGGAGTAGTACAGAGCTCATCACATTTTATTAAGAGACTTCGTACGTTTGCGTGGTGGTGGGTATGAATATATAGAAACGTATATATTATTGTTCAGCATAGATTCTTATCATATTCTTATGAGAGGCGTTTGTAAAGCGCGAGATGAAGACCAAAAATAGTGGAACAACGTTAATTTAGTTGTCGTTCGCTTTGGCTTCTTCTTCAGCCCCTTTACACTCTTCCATCTTTGTCACCTTATCCCATCTCTCTGCGGCGACGTTATCGTTCCTTGACTCGTTTATTTCGCTAGTACGGCTTCAGCTCGCTTTTCCCTTCGTTTCCATTTATTTTAGACTCGATCGGGGTGAGCACGAAGGCCGCTCTCGAGATGAAAAGATAATTTTAACGACTCACATTACTCCTCTTTTTTATTTCATCTTCTTTCCTTATTTTTTCTTTATATTGTTCTAGCTCTTGTCACAGATTGAACTTGACTCGGGGGTACGTAGCGCGTAATATTTAACGACACGCATCCACGAATTCGTGCACGTCTGTTTTCATTCAAATTTTATTCCGCGCACATGTACAACGAAGGTACTTGTCCGCCGGCGCGACGCTCCACGTTCCGAAGAGAAACATGCTCCTCCGTTGAAAATGTTGTTTGATAAATTTCATCTGGAAATTTGAAAAATATTTGCTCGAAAATTGCGGCCCGAAAGCTTTTGGACCGCACGTGAAAAGTGGGAGAGGAAAAACATTGGTAAAATCATTCACGTAGAATATTCCCGCGTTACCCGCGAATGTGCTTCGTAGCCCGTCAGTGCGGATGAGTTGGTCGGGAGTCTTCATTAGTCCCGGAAATCGTGAAAGTTGGGGTGAAACTACGTTCGGTATTCGCGACACGATGCAGGGGTGGAACAAATATACAGTCCGGGACTTTTGTAGCAAGACCTTGTCGCTAGTGCCCCTCGAATATGTACGTGTCGCTTGCTCCAAGGCATTCGAAAAGGCAAAAGAACACACTGGGCACAGTCAGGATGCGACATTCGGAACGTATAACACCTCGAGGCTTGTATATCGAACGCTTTAGCAGGACAATAGAAAATTGGACGTGGTGCCGATGTATTCAGCGTTAGGGATGAATCATCGCTCTTAATCCTCTTCGAAATTTCATCCGGAAAACGAAATTGTTTTTCCAGAATTATCCGCAGTGCAGATTGGACGAATTCGGCGTCATTTAATTGTCAAACACTTAATCAGTTCCAATAATTGCCTCGCCGAATAATAAAGCGAAATAGTCGCCAGTAAAGACATCGGAAAGTAGTTCCCATAGCCGATTGAGTGATTCGATGAAATTTGTATTATCTTTCGTGACTCAATTAGACGAACCGCCGTATTCTGCTTGAGTATCTCGTTCCGAACTTATCACAAAGTGACGATTGAACGAATTACCGTCAAGATTAACGATAAAGTTTAAAATCAATCATTGAAATAACTCGATTGGCCCATTCCTATTGACAAATGCATCGAAAACATTAAGCACCTTTTGTCGCAGTCCATAACTCAGGCTTTCAGACTCTATGAGGGTGGAATGACTTCAAAGTAACGTGCGAATTCACCGTTGAGTGAACAGTCCATTTGCACGTATTTCTCTATCAGCATGTGTTGTACCGCGTATTTAACTTTTACAGACGACAGAGACTGGCTTTATGGGGGATCAGTACTAAAATCGCAAAGACGCCTGCTGGGAAGCACGCTCAACGGCTTTGAAGAATGCCGACAGGGTTTGAATCGCTGCTCCACCAAAAACAGTGCGAGGTCCCTCGAAAAAATAGTCGACCGAGTATTCATACCGCCACTTCATTTCGTCTCGTCGACAAATTTTCGCCTCTGCTGGGAGCAAACGAGTGCGACGGTGCTCCCTCGTCCCTATACATGAAGAAATATCAAACTGAGCCAAAGAATTAACGATGAATATATGGCCGATCACGTAAATTTCATGGACCTTCGATCCAGCACCATTAGAGATGCGAGCAGAGAACATTTTGTTGTTTCGTCCAGTTTGAAATGAAATTTGCCTCGACTTTTTGGGTGGAAGAGAAAAAAATCTTTTTTTTTTTCGTCTGAGCCAAAGGATTATCGCTTCGGTATGAAGATAATGCATTCGAGGCTCATCCTTTTGTTTTAATCTTTATCCCAGTATCTCAGTTCCGGTATATAACCTCCTGGGAACGCACTTCTGGCAGCTGGAATACGATCGTGGAGGTGCCAAGACGCGTGTAACGCGCATGGATACTCGGGCTTTCTAGTGCTACGTATTTCTTCCCCTCTTTACGTCTACCACATACCCACCATGATCGTTCGACTGGCGCGCGTCTATATACTTGTGTTTTCAGCTTCCACGAGAAGATTCTGATGCAGGGCTGCTGGGAGCTTCTCACTCGTACTCCCCTCATGGGCAATGTGGTCACGTATCCATCTCCATAGTAACCCATACCGAATTGGGATGAGACGAGCAAAGCAATCCCCTCTTTCACTGAGCTAACTCTATTCCCCTGCTCTCTGCTGCTACCCTTTCCACATTCTCCTTTCTTCAGCTTCATCCCCTTGTGCCATGCCATCTCGTTCAAACGCCTACGCCTCTGCCACCACACCACCCTATCTCGTTAGTTTAACCCAAGCGAGTTGAATAGTAATGATGAGAGAGAGAGAGAGAGGGAGAGAGAGAGAGAGAGAGAGCAAAGAAGGAGTGAGGACAGATGCATTAGGACAGAAAGATTGAGCGTGTGCCAAACATCAGTCTAAATGGCGGAAGAGTTCGAAGGAACGATCATCGCGATATAGAGGACACGACACTGAAAACAAAATTTTGGTGAAAAAGATGAATATTTTGTTCGATACGTACGACTAAACGGTTTTTTTAATAATCCCAAAAATTTTGTCATTGCAGCAAGAAATATTCTGAAAAGTCTCTTCGGAAGCTAATTTTTGTCCTTCCAATCGTAAATTTTGCTGACAATTACGTTAGAAACGAAATATACTGCCAAAATAACGAAAATTTTGAAATTATCCATAAATATTTAGTTTACCGCGTTCAACAAAATATCGACGATTTTTAACAAAATTTCATTTCCAGTAGAGTTATTTTTTTCTGATACTCTTGATTATCGATTGAGAAATCATTTTGTTACGGTAATTAATCGTATTTGTCGGTGGATTCTTGGTTTTCTAATCAAGGCTCTTTCCACAATCATCTCGAGAACTTTTGATACAGTTTTGAGGCTTCGCTGATGCGAATTTTTCAATTCGATGTAATGATTTTTATCACGTTACGTCGAAGAGACTTGCTGTTTTAAAATCATCATCATCATTATGATGACGCAGGGCCTCTGTACGTGCGCCTGGAGAACTCCGGACGCGACGAGGGACAGAGATTGAAGGGAGAGAGAAAGAAAGAGCGGGGGAAAGAGAAACGAGTAACAAGCTTCAAGTTAATTCCTTCGATGGAAACGAATGGGTCTCTGATTCACAAATTGAATGTTAACCAAATGGAATTCAACCCACACATCTCACTCGGGCACACGTCCGATCGCACGATCACCGACGATATCAGATATAAATAGAGAACGGAGAAGAATGAGAGAGAAAGGAAACGAGAGCGACGAGAAACGAAGTTAATCAAGGACGTACATCAAGTTCTGAACTTTTGCTACTTGACCTTCACCCTCTGAAATTGTTCCGTACTTTATCGCGATTCTAACTTTTTTTTTCATAATCGTCAATTTCCCGACTTTGACATCAAGTCCTATAATAATTAGTATACAAATTAGTAAACTAATTTGTTCGTTTCTGCATCAACGATCAAAATAAATCGAAATTTGGTGTTCACTAGATCGAATAATTTCCATTTTAAAATAATATCGTCACATCTTTTTCCATACGAATGAAAACTATGTTTGAAAAGAAAAATATTTTCCACAACAATTTTGCTGGAAATAATGTTCAGAATGAAGAGCCGAGAAGGGCGACATTTGTGGTGTGTAATTCGATGAACACGGGGATGATGTACGAGGCGTCAACGAGAGTGACTAACAGGTAACGAAAGGGGCTGGATTAAAAGAGATTTGAGCCACGAATGGGAGCTCAAAGGAATACGGGAACGGATTAGGTATGACAACAAACCTCAATGAAACGTGTATATAAATATTCAATAGTTGGCGTCGTCCTGCTACCGTGGCTCTTTATCTTAATAGTTATGACGCTATAGCGAGCATAAATGGAATTAAATGACAAATAAATACGTTCCATTCTTATCTCTATATCCATGCGAGCGTACTGCGAAGTGGAACCGATTCATTGTACTATACCCATAACATAGCTCGCGTTAAGATTACTGCACCAGCCATGCCCCGCACTTTCTTCATAAGGAGAATCGATGGAAAGGGCAATCGATCTTGTAAATTCGAAATCACGATCGATTCTTAACGCAGGCTTTATAAAAAAATTATATTGACCAAATGGTTAACTTGATTTTTGGAAAAAAAAACGTGAATTTCCTGTTGCCTGGACCCGACGGAAATCTTTCGGTAATCTTCTTGAAGAGGGTGGCTACACACAACAACCTTGCCATATTAAAAGCATAGGAAAATTCGAAATGATTAGAATCTAATGAAATTTGGTGAGTATATTCTTTAGTGTTAAATATGAATGTACAAATTTTTTAAGATTTTTCTTCTACGTAAGTTTTCGAGTAATTCAACACTAGAGTTTACACGCATAAGCAAAGGATTCAGATATATATAGGTATGTCTTTTGCATATCGTAAGCTCCAATTATTCGACAACTATGTAGGCGAAAAGGTTGAAAAAAAATGTGTCATCGTATTTGATGCTAAAGAATGTTGTCACCAAATTTTATTATAATTCGAAATGATTAGAATTTAATAAAATTTAGTGAGGATGTTCTTTAGTGTTAAATGTGAATATACAAATTTTTTAAGATTTTTCTTCTACATAGTTTTCGAGTAATTCAACACTAGAGCTTACATGCATAAGCAAAAGATTCAGATATATATAGGTATGTCTTTTGCATATCGTAAGCTCCAATTATTCGACAACTATGTAGACGAAAAGGTTGAAAAAAAATGTGTCATCGTATTTGATGCTAAAGAATGTTATCACCAAATTTTATTAAATTCTTATCATATTGTCGTATGTAAACAACCTCCTTAAACAGTTTTTCAAATAAATTGTGTGAATTAATGTAATGCTTACAGCAGCTGAACATCATCTCGTGCTCGAGGAGAAAGTTTCCTTCAGCTCTCAAAAAACTGCCCTCAAGTTCTATCGTTGGAGAGCTCGCATTTTTCACTCGCATTACCTCCAGCATCGCAGTAGCTTCGGGTTAATCTGCACACTTCGTAGGTTGACGAGGATATTTTAATAATTTTATTGTCAAGCTGCGCGTCACGATGACACGATAAGCATATTGGTATGACGAATCAGGACCATACGCGACGAAAATGAAGAAAAAATGAAAACTCGTTGTTCTGGGGTTCGTAATTACAAACACCGATACAAATTTCCAGATTAATTCGAGGCTGGTTGCTGATGAGCTCAAGAAATTTGTATTCAAAGGGAATAGCGATATGGCTGAACAATATTTCCTTCTTCGAAAGACGTCTATCGGTGATTCATAGAAAAGATATTGGGTAAGAAGACAAATGGAAAGATAAGAACGAAACGATAAGGAGTAAGAGAAAGAAAAAGTAATAATTCATTGATTATCGATGGTAATTCATCCTCGTCGCGTTGTTTGAAAATGATAGATTCCCCATGGAAGATCGTACGTACGTAAGAAAAAAATCTGTAATCGACTGACGGCGTTTCGTTTGCTGTTTGCTCGCTTCATTCGTTTATTAGAGGCTATAAGAAGGCGTAAAAAAGAAGGAATAGAAAAAGAGAGCAGAGGAAAAGGAAACGGAGTGCAGAGAAGAAGGATAAAGAAAGGGGGAGGGGGCAAATCGATGTGCACACGCACATCACCCGCTGAGCAAACATCTATGACCCGTTCGGTGCTGCTAGTGAGCACTCGAGCGAAGCGCGCGGCTGTTATAACCCGCACGCGTAGACCAACGATCCCCGCTTCAACGACCAGCAAGATAAACCATTCCATTCTTCATTCTTCAGTGGCTCGACCACGATGCACCAACGCAATAGAGATCCAGTTCGAAAAGTGATCACGTTCCTCGATAAAATGATGGGTTTGGATAACACGCTGATGATACCGAGGCCCGAGAGAGGACGAGACCAAGAGAAAAAGAAAAACGCAGTCCGGGAGCGAGCGAGCAAGAAAATATGTATTGTTCAGTCAGTGGATATATCACCTACCAGGAAATTCTTCAACGACGAGTGATTAACGATACTTCTACTCAGAAACCCTCCGAGATAACAGATACGAACTCTCCGATCATATTTTCGGGGCAAATTGGTCCTGATTACGATCGGTAGTGATACGAATGTACAGCCAATGAACAACAGTCGTCTGCTGTTTTGTTTCATACGCTCGACGAGAAAACGACGTATCGAGACATCAATTTTTACAGAATATCACACACTTATGTGCGATTTTGTAACGAATCTTCATCCCGTACATTCTCTATACATTCGTGTGTACACGTGTATCCATGAGTTTATATAGATGACTCTGAAGTTTGCAACGTCGAGATTAAACGAAAAATATTTGTTCTATCAATTATTTACGATCATGAAGTTTGCATCGTTGGAACGCAACGAAATTCTGTTTTTTCTTGATCAGAGCTCAAGATTTTTATTCAATATTTGGTCGAGACAATAAAACGATCGTATTTTCAGGATCCAGTGACAATTTCGGAACGAAAATTGTCATGGTTTTTGAAATTGAACAAAAAATTAATAGAAAAACGTATTTTTCGTTGGACTCCAACGTTGCGAACTTCAGCGTCATAATTATTTAGTGAATTTTGAAAATTACAAGAGACGATCGTTTTATTGTCTAGACCAAATATTAAGCAATAATTATGAGTTCTGCTGAATAAAAAACGGAATTTCGTTGCATTTCAACGAAGCAAACTTCAACATCGTGTTTATAGTTGAATCCCTCGCATTACACCCACACAGCGAAAGGTCCTTCGAGATTTCAGACTCGAAGCAATTTTCTGTTGACAAATTCTTCAAAAACTCGCACTTTCGAAAATTGCTGTATGAATCATTATCAATTGGAAAGCCTGGACGTACTGCGAATCATCGAGAGCTGTTAAATTTATGATGTTGAAGTTTGCATCGTTGGAAGGCAACGAAATTCCGTTCTTTCTTTAGCAGAGCTCATAATTATTATTAAATATTTAGTCCGAACAATAAAACAATCCTCTCTCGCGATCCAAAAACTCAATCGACACGGAAAATTGCCATGATTTTCAAAATTCTATAAATAATCAATTTACAATATATTTTTCATTTAAATTTAGCATCAAGATCAATAATGAATATTATTATTAATTTTCATTAACACTTGACTGCCGAATAAGCCCGGACTACGCATTTAAAAAAACTATTATGACTCGAAGAAACTGAAATAAAAGAAAAAGAGAGAAATGTCCGATTCGTCGAGATTCTTTAGTGTCTCTCACATTGACATCAGAACCCCCGGTGGTAAAGTCCACCGAATTTTGTTAAACTCTCAAAGCTTCACATTCCAGGAAAACAATTTCTGACGAGCGAGCCAAAAGCAGTGGGCACGAGGAAGAAGAAATCTGTATTGGCCAGAGGATACCAAGAGAAAATAAAAGAGACAGAAAGAATGAAAGATGTAAAAAGAGAATACGAGGAACAGGCTCCCCGCGCATATACGTAGGATGTGAGACTACTATATTACGGATCACATATCACTACGTGACGTCCTTAGAATTTCGAACACGTGTGGAGTGAAAACGCATTTAGATGCAGATAGGACCACCGATGCAATAAAAATAACGTTAAATAAAATCGAGAATGTCAAGAAAATTGCCTCTACTCTGGTAAGGTCAAAGTTACGAAGAGATATGAGTGAAAAAATCAGAGAATTCTAATTGAAAATAATTTCGAAAAATATGAAAAATCGAAAAAATAGCGACTATTTAATATTTTCGTACAAGAATGATAATAAAATCGTAACGTGTTTAGAGTTAGAAAATGTTTTTATTCCAGACACGTAGCAATCTCGAAACAACTGTCACTCTTTTTTTTAAATAAAAGATACTCTCGTTTCTCCAGGCCACGAGGCCTGACACCATATTTATGAATCCTTACGAGATAATTAGACATTTTCTACCAACAGTTTTATAACTTTAAAAATTAATAACGAATGAATAAATAATTATAAGAAAACAATGAGGCCGATAATTGGGAGGCAGGGTAGACAAGAAAATAAACTCGCGAATGAATACAAAAGCGTGAATCAAGCGAGACTGTCGTTGCGAAGAGACCCGACGAGCAGGATTTTACAACAAAATTGATGGAAAAGAGAAAGAGAGTGGATTTTAAGGAACAAAAATGGACAAACCAGTTCGGAGATGCTATGAAAATGAATTCTGATGAGTTTGAAGACAAAGTTTGGTGAGATTAAGATATAAGGTAAAATAAGAAGAAAGAGTATATTCGGTGCAAGAGAAAACAGTGATTAATATCTCAACGTGAGAACCCGAAACTTTATAGTGTTCCAAAGAATGTACAAAGTTGGCAATAAGCTGGTCATGTTTCCGCCTTGAGTCTTTAATGCCCAAGCTTAAGTTAAAAGTTTCGAGCTCTATTTTATTATCTCGGTTTATGCAGCTTCTCCGAGACGTTTATCCAGTACTCTTCGATCTTTTTACTTAGCGATATGTTGAAGTAATACGTTCGCTAAAGTCCGCTAAACGTTGCAAAGGATCGAACAAAATTGCGCAACTGAAATCAATCGTTGAGCCAAAAGTGGAATCGAACGAGGCATATATATTTCGGCTCGTAGACTACTTGGAAGTTAAATAAACAAAATGAATAAGCTTCGCACGAATCGCCGGAGAAAACTTGTTCATTGTATTCCGCGAAACTATTCTGCTTTTGCTATGTCTTCAGTCCCTTTTCTTACGAGACTGCTGTCGCTTATACAACAGCATCCTTCATCAAGTTGTTCAAATAGCCGTGCTAATTCGGCCCGTTTAACCGTTCCTCAACCGTTCCATCTTGCTCCCACATCCCCAGTCTCCGAATTCGCTTCGAGACCTTGATTCACATCTTCGCCTTCAGCCTATTTACTTACCAACACCGCGTCTATATCTATCGCTTATAGCGTTACGCTCTATCGTTAATAAGCCAGGAGGTTGCTAACAGTCAGTCAGACCGAGGCACGAGGGAGAAAGGTCTGCTCGGATCACAGGGACAACTGGAGCGGCGCAGATTCACTTAGGCAAATGACTCTTTGTACAGAGAGCGTAAAGTGTCTGTCGAAGAATGCTGCGTCGCGAGAGTACAATGCGCATCGGATGATTAGTTGGAATCAGCACACTGAGAAAAGAAATTTGTTGATACAACAAAATTTGTGTTGAATCAAAAAACCCCGCGGTCACGGAGGGCAAACAAAAATATTTTTTTCATTTTACAAAACAATTCAGTTATTTCAACTGCCCAAAAATAGACAACCCATTATTTCCAACCCACAGTTGGTCCACCCAACAACCCAAAAGTTGATCAAACTGATGATTTAGTTTATACAACTGAAACTTTTCTTGAACGGGACGCACGGTATTTTTTTTTTCTTAAAATCTCAAATCTATCAAACATTTAGTCAACCAGAGTTCGATTTTGTTATTCAAACGACTTCATTTCGTCACAATAAACGATTAAAGGTGTTGAAGCAACTGAACGACTGCATCATGATAAATTGATTGTTTCGACCACCTAAGTTATTGCCTGAACTAGATATGCGTTCAGCGCAACATTACTTTTTTTCAATCAACAAAATTGTACCGAACAAATTGAAATTTGTTGATTTAACAAACTTCTTTCCTCAGTGGCAGGAAGAAAATCATTCGGAGATTTTAAACGGAAGAGGTATATCCAGAAGGTGAAAATAATCGAAGGTTTATTTAGTGGTGGCCACAAGATTTGTCGGATTGAGCTCGTCATGTAATCCCGAGACTTCCAGAGACTCGATATCGCGACTCAGCACATACCGAAAGTCTTTTTTCTTCTTGGTTATTTCTTTAGAGCCTTCCGTGTGATCCGAGCCGACGAAGAGCGTCTACACATCGTGTACGTTGATTCGAAAGTCGCTCATTTAGCGGAGTTAGGCAAACCCGTGAAAAGACCGTCGCACCGAGAGACCAAGCGAGCATCCTCCGGCTGCGAAGGTCGCCTATACCGACGATTAGCGGGTGGATGCTAACGAGTAGGCCAGCGTGTTTGTACAAGTAGTAGCTAGCGAGAGAAAAATAAAACTTGAGGTTTGGAATAAGGTGTTGAGCTATCGAGTCTCCGTGGAAAGGCGGGACTGAGCCAACGGAGGATGAATGCACAAACGCCGAGGCTTGAGTTTCTTGCTAACTTTAATTAGACCGATGAATATTTAGCTCGAAGGATGCGTTACGATCGTCGGAGCGCGCGAATTACCGATCGAGCGACATCGTTCTCGGAGAGATACGTTAGCGCGGATTATACAAAAGCGTTGTTCCTGTAGTTGGCCGGAATGAGGAAGAAGAGAGGGAAAGATAGATCTATAAAACTAAAGACTGGAAGGGAGAGAATTCCGGCTGCTGATGGAGAAAAAAAAAAGAAGCGGACCAGCAGCAGTAGAAAACGCCCGCAAAAGCAGAGGCTGATTTAAACCTGTCTGGCTGCCCGCTGCGTGCTTAACAACTGAAAAACAAACATGGCGCTGACCGGTACGTACGAGCCAGCGGGAGAGCTCATGTATGTGGCGTACAAAGAGGGAGAGACCCGTAATGTATGCCTCTGTCGCGACTGGGCGACGCTTTACGCACCATGTGAAGATGATGCTCTCGCCTGCTTTCAGATGTCTCCCGAGCTCAAGAAACGGGTTTCAAAAGATAGTCACTTTGCCAAATAACAAAATCTTCCACGTGAATTCCCTCCAAAACCTTAAGGAAGTTCGCTATACGTAGCGAACAATATGATAAGAATTTAATCAAATTTCGTGATGACATTCTTTAGCATCAAATACGATGACCCCATTTTTTTCTAATTTTTCGTCTACATAGTCGTCGAATAATTGGAGTTTACAATATGCGAAAGATATACCTCTATATCTCTGAATCCTCTATGCTTATGCGTGTAAACTCTAGTGTTGAATTACTCGAAAAGCATGTAGAAGAAAAATCTTGAAAAATTTGTTCATTCATTTTTAATACTAAAGAATGTACTCACCAAATTTCATTAAATTCTAATCATTTCAAATTTTCCTATGCTTTTAACATGGCAACCTTGTTGTGTGCAGCCAACCTCGTTAAACTCACTATTTTTCGTATCAAAACATGACAATGTAGAGAATTTATTAAATTTAATCAATCCCAACGACTAGAAAGTACCAGCCGTTCTACATGCGGATCAATTCAATTACTTTTCGCCACACATTTAAATCGCTCAGAACACAGAGAGTCTTTAGGAGATAACGAGACGTCTATAGTTTATATTTTCTCATCTGTTACCATCCGCGTTAATACTCATGTCGGTACTTACACCAGGGGTTGTCGCCTGCGGCCCGTAAGGGTAGCGCGTCCAGTCCAGACTCTCCTCCGTCGTTGTATCCAACAGAACAACTGAAACACACAGAAAAAGTAACTTTTACATATCCAATAAACACTTTCGAGAAAATTCGTACGACGTTGAAATTCTCATCATGCGGAAGGAAAACTTAATATTTTTTACAGCAGGGTGTATACTATTTTTTTTTGGCGATTCTAAAAACTGAATTTGGCAGAAAAATTTGGAACCAGTCGCATGAATTATCAAAATAATGAATAAAAAATATATTTTTCGTTCAATTCCAACGTTTCATTTTGTCTTGATTTTCGTCTTTATACTCGCAAGAATCATTCTGACACGAGAAATCGTTGCGAAGACAGTGAAGCAGAGCAACGACGATCCCAATTCCCCAAATGGCTCTTTATCAACTCTGTAGAAATTTTCAAACGCACACGTAGCACTGAAAATCTTTCCACTCACTTTCACGATTGAAGCAAGTAATTTCATTAATCTCATGGACTCCTGGGTTTCATATTTAATCGCGCAGTTATTAACTCTCTCTCTCTCTCTTATCTATCGCTCTTCACTGATGTGTGTGGTCAACCAGCTGAGCTAATCTTATTTCATTACAGCGATATATCAGCCTCTTCCCTCGATCAGTGTCCACTAATGTGTGTGACAAAAAATCTAGTTTTTTTCGGTCACGACTGGAAAAAGTCGATTGCAAGTAAAAAATGATTGCAAGAAAATAAAAAAGAGAAACTCGAAACTGTGATTAAGCACCCGATTTCCGAGTCTCGCGACCAACGGACAAAGAGACGTGATATCTCAGAAATAATTGCACTGAAAACGAAATTTCGTTGAAAAGCATCGATTTTTGTTTTGAATAAACCCAAAAATTGTGTCATTGCAGCAAGAAATATTTTAGAAAGTCTCTTCGGGAGCAAATTTTTGTCGTTCGATTCGTTAGTTTCGCTGACAATTTCGTTAGAAATCTATATACCTAGAAATATACTACCAAAATAACGAAAATTTTGAAATTATCTAAAAATATTTAGTTTGCCGTATTCAACAAAATATCGACGATTTTTAAAGAAATTTCATTTCCACTGTGAGAAAAAGTTTTTAATGGCTTTGCGAACACGCGCCGAACGGTTTTGTTCCAAACGTAGATCATCATCGCAGAGATTTTATTCACAGAGGATTTGGTTCTCCGTAACAAATAAAGCAATCGTATTTCTTGAGCTGGATTACTTCCCAGAGACTTTTCTATCGAATCAAAATAAATCGAATCAAATTCTTGACTCTTTTATCGAAAAAATAACTGTGGTCATAGTAATTGATGATAATAGCGATGACAATATAGCGATATGGAGGGAAAGAGACGCGGAGATTCATACGCGCGTTAGCAGAAGTTTCTGTTCCGTTGGTATGTGTCATGTGGCAAAAGGTAGTCTGCGTGAAAATCGTAGTCGGCTGGTTATCGACCAGCTCACCTCGGCGGTTGCCACCGGTCGCGCGCGCCCACGAGCAGTCCCCCACGTACGCGGCTATGCTTCGGCCACCCCCGAAGCCGACATACCGCGTCGTGATGAGACGACGAAGCGAGTATAGGAGCAGCAGAGAAGGAGGAAGCTTGGGGAAGGGGTCCGAAGGGTGATGTTGCCGATGGTGGCGACAGCAGTGCTGTCGAACAAGACCCAACCTTAGCGACAGCATCGCGAGACTAAAGGATCCCCATATACCGCGCGAGCTGGAGAAACAACCCTGCGCTTGACGCTGCACCGCGAGCTCTTTTCATGCAAGTGATGCTGCTGATATAGTTTCGAGCGTTATATGACATCGAGGCTACCCGAATCGTTGAGCGAGCCCCAACATTTTCGGCATTGTAAAAATAAAAGTGTATAAATGCTCGTTGGTCCGGATCGCTCGGTATCATCACGGCCGCGCGATAATAACACGACATTTAATCGCTCGCTCTTGCTAAGCTCTGAAAACTTCGAGTCTGTGACTTGGAGATAATCGTTTATCGTTTTTCATCGTGAAACAGCGAGCGGATCGGTATTTGAAAAATACGTAGAAAGGAGCATTTATTCCATTGTTTTTATTTTTTATTTTTTCATTTCTTTCGTTTTTCAATTTATTTATTTTTTATCGAGACGTCCCCAAGGATCGTCAGGCCACACATAAATTTGTCTCTATATCTATCGGACACTCGAGAAATCGCCGCTACTTTCTATAATGTATTCACGTATTACCTATGGCAAGTCCGCAGTCGTTGTTATCGCGAGGGGATCAGTACTCGTACTTCCAAGTGAAAGTCGTCCACGCGGCATAGAGTAGTTACATACGTTCTGTACCGTCTGTTTCTGTTGTAGCTTGTTCAACACTGAGTTGCCACAGATTTCATAGACACGTCGTTTTCTCACTTTGCTGTGCCAATATACCTCCGCAGCAAAGCGATCAGTACTAAACAACTATCAGCGCGTGTTCGCCCACCAAACGTGTACTAATTTTTCTAGGACATGACGACTTGTCAAATTAGTTGTCTGAATAATGTTCGATGCAGCGAGTGCATCTTTCTTTGTTGCTGGGTGGCCGTGCACCCGTAGATCTTCTAGTCTTTTGAGGAGGTTGGCTACATAAGACGATATGATAACAATTTAATCAAATTTGGTGATGACATTCTTTTGCATCAAATACGATGACACTATTTTTTTCAAATTTTTCGTCTACATAGTTGACGAATAATTGGAGTTTATATCTGAACGCTATGCTTATGCATGTAAACTCTAGTGTTGAATTACTCAAAAACTATGTAGAAGAAAATTTTTTAAAAATTTGTATATTCACATTTAATACTAAAGAATTTACTCACGAAATTTCATTGAATTCTAATCATTTCGAATTTTTCTATGCTTTTAACATGGTAACATTGTTGTGTGCAGCCACCCTCCTCAAGGAAGTTGGCTACACACACAACACTATGATAAGAATTTAATAAAATTTGGTGATGACATTCTTTTGCATCAAATACGACGACACTATTTTTTTTCAAATTTTTCGTCTACATAGTTGTCGAATAATTGGAGTTTACAATATGCAAAAGATATACCTATATATATCTGAACGCTATGCTTATGCATGTAAACTCTAGTGTTGAATTACTCGAAAACTATGTAGAAGAAAATTTTTAAAAAATTTGTATATTCACATTTAATACTAAAGAATATACTCATGAAATTTCATTGAATTCTAATCATTTCGTTACATTACATTGTTGTGTGTAGCCAACCTGCTTAATCCCGCGGGGGCATACCTCCGATAAGTGCACACGGGGTCACTTTGACACGAGGGGTTTTTCAAGTCATTGCATTCCGGTAAATATGGAGTTTTTGTTTGTTTTCTGTAAAGACGTTTTTCGTAGTAAATTATCCATATTTTATGGCCTAAAATTAAATGCAAAGAAAAATCGTTGCCATTAAATGCGAAACGATCGGTGACAGAAAATTGTTGGGGTCAAAACGACCCGGTATGCATTCGATGGTTTAAGAAAATATGGTTCGCGTTGCCAATTTGGCGAAATATAGTTCGATGGATCGAAAGCGTGTTTTTCAGACTGGTTCCTGCTGATTTTGTTTTTTTTTTTTTGTTTTTAACGATAAACTTATTCGTGACCATACTCAGAAAGGTCATCCACGGGCGCGCAGCTCCGTACAGTAGATCATGAAAGTCATGGACAGATTTAATAGAGCGGGGTGCTCGCTCAGCATGGATGCACCGAAAAAAGGATGAGAAGAGTGCGAAGAAGAGATATAGTGAAGAAAAGCTCGACAGAATCTGCGAAGCCTCGTTCCCCATCCGTTTATCCAATCTGTGAAGTTGCATGCTTCCCGAAAAAGTGCATCGTCCCAAAGAGAAAGAGAGTGGGAGGGAAGGAACCGAGAGCGAGCGAGAGAGATACACGATCGACTCCTTGTGCGCGATGGTCAAGGACACAAGTCGATGAAAAAAAAGAAGAGCTGCGGCGAGTGTTGGCGAAACGAGAGGGCACGCATGCGCTTGTGTCCATATGACTGAAGCGTATGCGTACACGCGGTCACGCGGTTCCTGCTCTGATGTGTGTATATAGGACTCGCCGCATGCAAGTGCTAGACGTTTTGCGATGGGCCCACTGCGTATATAGCACGCGAGCGATGGCTCGGTTGTGGATCTCTCGCACGCTCAACTCGCTGCCACAAGACGCGACGCATCGGACCACCTACGTTCTTATGACCTGCCCCTCGCGCCGGGACCCTGTATATATATTCATGATTTTATTCGGCCATTTAAAATGTTGCTCTGTCCCGCCTATTTGACACTCGTTTGTCCCCCACGTGCGTGTCTCCTCACATTTTCGCCTTATCGTCCTTTTTCCCACTGTTTTCTTCGCATGGCAGGCGCTGGTCATCTTTTTACTCAGTCGTTTCCGCCTTTCGAGTTGAAAAGTTGACAAAAATCCAATCGAACCCCGAACGAACGGGGTAAGGCACGCTAAAAATCTGGCAGTCAGGACCCAACAAATAACCGACGTTAATTACGGAGGGCCGGGTTCACGATGCTGGTTCCCCTGCTTCCATAAACAAATGCACAAATGTCTTTGGGAGGATTGTGCATCGGTGAGACCGGGCCTTCGTCCGTATATATATTTGCAAAGCAATTTTTACGCCGTACTCGAATGCTCGTCGTACATTGAATCACACATCCGAGTGATATACACCGAGTGCACGCGGGACATTTAGTATCCACGAATAAGCGGAAGATCGTTTATCAAGTTAATTCACGCTGCATTTCAAGTGCAGTTGGTACGACTTCAGGAATGCCACAGCCGGTTTAGCATGATGCCATGCAACCATGCTGGACCGTTCGGTATAGGCACCCACAGGTGGATGCCTAAAGTAGAAGCTCCTGAAATAATGCGACTGTAAAACTGACGTTAAGGCACATTAAGGTGCAAGAAAAACGCGCCACTCTGCACAAAAAATCGCATTTGCATATGGAAACAAAATCAATGGATATATGTCAGTAAAGAGCAGAAGAGGCAAAAGATATGTTGAAGAATCATCGAGGATTATCTGTTGAGATTACTTTCGAGTTTTACTCGTTAGAAACCCTTCAGCCCTGCAACCAGAAGACACGGCCGATGTGGAGCATACCTTTTGCGAATGGAGTCGCGTGGTCATCACGCAAATTTTCCATGTGATTTTAATGTCTCAAGTAAAAACGTTTTAAGGAGGTTGGCTACAAACAACAATGTTGCCATGTTAAAAGCATATGGGAATTCGAAATGATTAAAATTTAATGAAAATTTGTAAATATATTCTTTAGTATTAAAAATAAATATATAAATTTTTTAAGATTTTTCTTCTACATAGTTTTCGAGTAATTAAATACTAGAGTTTACATGCATAAGCATATAGGGAAATTCAAAATTATTAGAATTTAATGAAACGGGTGAGCATATTCTTTAGTATTAAAAATAAATATTCAAATTAAAGAGTTTTCTTCCACATAGTTTTCGAGTAATTAAATACTAGAGTTTACATGCATAAGCATAGGATATAGGTATATCTTTTGGATATTGTAAACTCCAATTATTCGACAACTATGTAGACGAAAAGTTTGAAAAAAATGGTGTCATCGTATTTGATGCTAAAGAATGTTATCACCAAATTTTATTAAATTCTTATCATATTGTCGTATGTAGCCAACCTCCTTAATGGCGGGATGTGTGACAGTGCATTTGACGATAATCGTTGAGATTCCCGAAAATCGCACCACACAGGTGCGAAGAAAGCACACGCGAGAGAAAAGAGGGAAAAGACTCGAGATAACGCGCGGCAGGGGGAGTCTGCATGGAATCGTCGATGAAAAATACGAGGTGCTCGAGAACTTAACCCCAGACTCTGGGTCAGCTCCACGGGGTTTCTACGGGTGTGCTACAGCCCCCCCTTGTTTGGTTCAACTCATTGGAAGAAGTGTAAACGATGCGGGAGTATAAACCTTGCAAACAAAGACGAGATCACAGCGCGAGGAAGGAAGAAAGGCGAGGCAGGGCAGAGGCGAGAGGGTACCGAGCCTCCAGCGATACTAAGTTCTGAACCGGTGATTCGGCCCACGCCATAAACCACGGTAGAGACACGCGTTTCCAGCCAAAGAATTAACATTTACATAGAATTATTGTGTTTGTGCGGAATAACTTTTTGTACATGCTTAATCGAGAGTATTTGAACAATACGGAACCATGATAGATAAAGAAAGAGAGTTAGTTTAGGGAACGCAGAAGAGAAAAAGGTGAAACGGTGTGCGGTACTGGCAGGAGCACCCTAATCGAGCAAACACGTAACTAAAGTTTGTGCGATTAAAGGGTACGTTTGGAATCATCAAAAAATGAATAATTCCCTTTGTCCATATAAAGTCCTAATGAATCTTCCCAGAAATATGCTTAATGCATGAAATTTGACGATTTCTACGATTTTTGGTCCAACGGCGGCCTTGCCCCTTGAGACACACAAAGGATATGAACGTAAAGTTTCGGAATCGTGTTCAGCACTGCGTCTTTTGAGATGCTGGATTATTGAGAATCCGGAAGTCCCTCGCCTTTCGCGCTCCGTTTGTGTTTGTTTTTTTTTTTTTCTACTCATAATCTTTGTAAAATGTTGCATTTTGTAATTCAGGATCTTTGCAAGATCGCTATACATTGGTGCTCCAAGGGCTTTTCTATTCTAGACTAACTGGATGTAAAGATCTCGTTCTTCTTTTGTCGCTGTTTGTAGTTTCGACTTTATTTCCGTATTTCCTCGGAACGAAACGAATTCAAGATCCAAAGATCCCCCCACGTCTGTGCTGCGTATGGATCTTGAATTTCAATTGTGCTTTTGAAGAGCAGCGCACGGCCCTTTCCTTAGGCCGTCTCTCTCATCAATCTCTCACTCTCATGACGTACGGGCGTCTATCCTCTTCATAGCTCTGTGCGCCTCTCGCCAGGAATACCAAGCGAGCCCGCGTGTTCGAATCCAGCAGAGACGGACGAAGCTCACCAGATTCAGGGTGCGTGGGCGTCAACGGCGTTGGCGTTCGTGACGACGTAGTGGATGTTACGAAGAATATAAACGTGAAGAACACATAGCGGGAGCGCAAGATATATCAATCATCAGGTTGGAATAGACCCGAGGCATCAAAATATTTATTTATTTTTTTATTTTTCAAGCTCAACACGTTCGTCAAGTTTAACTATTAAAACCAACGAGATATATCTCTCGTCTCTATATGTAGACCAATCGACTGACAAGTTTGAATATTTATCAGCGGCCGTTCGTCGACGTTTGACGTCGCCGAATCATCCATTAAGCAGGTTAATTTGATTACTTTACCTTATTTACATTACAAACAGTCTCGACTGCTATCGATATACGATAGCTAATCAGTCTCTAGCTTAAATGTCCCAAAAGACTACGACAAATTGATTTCAAGTTGAGGATTAATTCAAGGAGCTTGGCTACATACGACAATGGGATAAGAATTTAATCTAATTTGGTGATAACATTCTTTAGCATCAAATACGATGACACAATTTTTTTCAAATTTTTCGTCTACATAGTTGTCGAATAATTGGAGTTTACAATATGCAAAAGATATTCCTATGAATGTCTGAATCCTATGCTTTTATGCATGTAAACTCTAGTTTTGAATTACTCGAAATCTATGTAGAAGAAAAATCTTAAAAATTTTGTATATTCATATTTAATACTAAAGAAATATACTTACCAAATTCCATTAAATTCTAATCATTTCGAATTTCCCTAAGCTTATGCACGTAAACTCTAGTATTTAATTACTCGAAAACTATGTAGAAGAAAAATCTTAAAAAATTTGTATATTCACTTGTAATACTAAGGAATATGCTCACCAATTTTCATTAAATTCTAATAATTTCGAATTTCCCTAAGCTTATGCATGTAAACTCTAATATTCAATTACTCGAAAACTATGTAGAAGAAAAATCTTAAAAAATTTGCATATTCATTTTTAATACTAAAGAATATGCTCACCAATTTTCATTAAATTTCGAATTTTCCGTCAATATATCGTGCATCGTTTCGTCTCTAATATCTCGTGATATTTTGTTGACAACAAGTTACAGACGCACGACCCTTGATCGACGCGAGCCACTGTACTCGAGGGCAGTCCCAGCATTATTCCTCAACCTCGACCTTGTCACAAAAGCAACGGAAAAGCGAAAAAAGGAAAGCGAGAAGCGAATAGTCCGACAGTGAAAACTGGCTGGATGGTATGGAGAGCAAAAAAGTACGAAAAGTGCAGAGCAAGGTCTCTCTCGTTACCGCGCATATCCAAAACACTCGGCGCGCCTCGTGTACGTCCTTGCATTACGAATATGTCGGGTGCAAAGGAAAAGAACAAAGTGATTTCGAGCCACGAGCTGTACAGTATATTTCACCTCAGTCGTGAGTTGCAAATCTGCCGGCTCGAGACACCAAGAGACTACATGAAACGCTGACTTCTGTTTATAAATAAGCGCAACGACGCTTCCTCTTCATATCTACACGTACACGACACGGAGAGAGCAGGAGGACCACGTCAAAGCGAGAGGAATTTTTATCGATGTTGATATTTGGTAACATTTCAAAGTGAAGCACAGCACAGGGCATGTGAGCGGGCTTGTGAGTTTCCCGATGACAAGAACGCGATCCAACTGGTCCGACGATCATAGAAAAACCATAAGAGAGAAAAACTGCAACGGAAAATCATCAGGATGACGATTTAACGAAAAATATAACGAGTGGCTTCCTCCTGAATGAAAGTTTCTTCGGGTCAACCGCCCAAGACCGTAGGAAAAACGATGGAAAGACAAAAAAAAACCATGAGACTGAGAGATCACTCGAAACAGTCATACTAATAAATATAAATTCTTGGCAATTAACGCCTCGTGGTTAATTTGCAATCACTGACGATTATTGATAATAGGAAGTGATAAAAAATTGCGAGTGGACATACGGGTTTCCCACTAATTAGCCTCTCTGTTTGGCTCGATCAACGCCAGCAAGAAAAACAAAAAAAATTTCGATGAAAAAAAAAGCACGTGTGTGTAAAGACGGGCGATTGAATGCGGGCCGGGATACTTGGGGAAAACTGAGAGAGGAAATGGGACGTAAAAGTGAACATTCCTGAGGCGTTGCAACGTTGCCCGATAACTTAAATATATATATATATTGTCGCAGCGGCTGAGGCATTCAGGAGCTGACTTTCGCCATAAGGTCTCCTGCGTACATGTAAACCAGAGCCCGCGGAGCTAGAGAGTATATATTCTCGAGATAAAGTATGATCCTATGTAGCTGACTAAAGTATGCAATATTGCATATTGCGCGTATCTCGGCAGCAACTGGAGTTGGATAACGCCCGAGACGTACGTGTACATGCACCTATCCTCTCAAGTGCCTCTGATTTTTCAATGCACCTCTTGGCGTTGGCGCGCACGTTAATTCTTCCATCCCAGTGTGTCTTGAATCGGCTAAGGAATATTTCAGGTATGACAACGAGCTACGCAGTGAATATATGCCGCGTCGAAGCAGCGCGTTCAAAAATACGTAATGTCGAACTAATGTAACTATATACGGGGGTTCGTCGAGAAGGCGCGTATTTGTTAAGTCCTCTCTCTGCTATACATTGGATTATTCCTCGAGTCGTATACATACCGAACGGTTTACGAACTCGGGAAATATTCCGCTTGGTCTATACCTCTTCTCTATCCTTCGTCGCCAATGCATGTGCCGAATGCTCCGGCAGCAGGATCTTCCGTCTCGCTCAGAGGCCAGCAACGATATATCGAAACATTTCAATTTTAACACAATTCTTTCTTCGTCTTCTTCGTCTATACTGCTGCTGCGTTGCGGTACGTATTTATGTATGTGCGCCGGTGCAAAGAGAGTACATACGGAGAAACGTAATCACTGTATGTAGAAAAAATTCTTTTTTATTCATTTTTTGTTGAGCAAGATTGAAATTTATGTCTGTTCGTGTTTTGGCGAGTATTGCGGAGCCCTGCCGCATATCGCATTTCGTCTCGTGCGATCCTCATTTTGCCACTCGCCAACTCTCGAGACCGACGCCGCGCGTTCGGCCCTACTTTTTCGCATCTATGTATATCTCGCGGGCTTCCAGCCTTTGACAAGTTTATTTCGCCACACTGAAACGAACTCCTCTGCTGGGTTTCTCTTCTCCTTGCTTACCTCACTCAGACTCGATCCTAATGGGCCTGAAATCATTTCAACTGGAAACAGATAAGGCCCGACGTTCTGCAGGACGATGATCGAGAGGACTTACCGCCTCTATTATGCGCATGGAAGCAAAACGCGAACGCGTGTGGGGGAACGTGGATTTTTTCTCAGTGGAAACAGCGCGGTGACAGTAGAAAAAATTAAGGTCCATAAATTTCCATTCCCAAATAGTGGTTAATCAGTGAAAATCAAAAAGAACGAAATTTCTAATTCTTTCGTTCCGAATGACATTCCTTTCATTGAAACAACATCCCAACTGGTTCGGAGAGAGAAAAACATGAAAATGTCAAGTGAAAATATCACCGATACGAAAACCTCTGTTCCTCACGCACGCAGTAATTCCGCAATTTTTAAATTAATCACAAAAAGCTGCCTTCCGATTCGGAATGTTTGAGAAAGCACGCATGGGATATATATGAGAAGAATACACGATGGTACAAACGCGGTAGGAGTTTGGTGCTGGACTTCATTGTTTCCCCCACTTTTTGGCGCTCATGTTGCACCATCTCTGTTTCTTCTTGATCAACCTTTGCCTCGATCTCTATCTCGCTCCATCTACCGAGAACTTGGTGAGATCGTCTTTCCGCTCTTCTTTCTCCCTCAGTTTTCAGACGACAAAGGGACAAGGGGAGAGGAGGAGGAGGAGGAGGAAGGAGGCGAGGGCAGGGGAGTCGGGGGCCAAGATACAACCGGGTAAGCCCGGGGGGATTCGAGAAGGCCTCTTGTCCTGGTCTATAGAATGCTGATGTTGCCGGTGTCTGCGTGTAACAACCACGCTGCATTGGATGCTTGCTGATGTCGGGTCTCTGCTTGTGCTGGCTCTTGATGGTGGTATTGGTTATGTGATGGTGGTGGTGCTGTTGCTGTGAGTAGGTAGGTTCTGGTACAGGTATGCAGCACGCGGTGGGCTGGTCGCGGGCATTCCTGCGGCGTTGCCGCGTCCTCTTACTCACCTCTCGAGGAAGAGAGAGAGAGAGAGAGAGAGAGTGAGAAAGCAGCAGCAGCAGCAGCAGCAGCAGCAGCAGCAGCAGCTTAGCGTAGTGTAGTGAGGCATGTAGTGTAGCGAGAGCGAGGATACGTATACCGTTGAAATGAAGGAATGAGGGCTCACAAGGTGCAGTGAATGCTCTACGTTATAGTAGAAACGAAGCGATCGAAGGAAAGATGGCCCTACGGCGAGAAGTCTGGCGCTTTGCGATCAAGGAAAGAGTTCTCCGTGATATCAGAAGGGAGTTTAGAGGAGGACGACGACATATTTTTTGGTGCCCTTTGCTGCTGCTGCTGCTTGCGAGCATGATCGAGTTTTGTTGGTCTTTCTATAGCGTCACCCAACGCCATCCGCAACTTCTGCCTTTTCTTCATACAACCCTTTTTCTTTGCCGCGCGTCTTGTTACAAGAACGGAAATTGCGAATTCGGTTGGAACCAAGTTTTTATATCGGTATAAATTGCCATCGCGCGCACGGTCATGAACAACAAGTGCACCATACCTGCTTATGCCGCAGCATCAGCCGCTTTCCTGCAGGTTTCTTCGTACCCTTTTTCAAGAGGATACACCATCAACCAACTAAGAATCTCGCATCCAAAGTTGCACACTAAATTCACAAGCTCCTCGCCAATCCTAGCGAGTTAAGATCAAGTTGTATACTTTTCGAGCAACATTCGCCTTGCCCAAAACCTGCGCACGCGCAGTCCTCTCATCTCTTCCTTTCTTTATTCCCAACTCTCTTTTCCTCGTGCACGGACCTTGAGCTTGCAGACGTCAATGAGATTTACTACCGCGTACGTGTTACTTAGCTCCTATAAAGTATACGTGGGTAGAACATTTTGAGGGATACGTTTTGCCTGCTTTCAACGATGTTGGATGGTCCTGGATGGAAAAAAAACCGCAGGGACGATACTCAACTAAAACGAAACGAACCTGCGTGGACGGAGTTAACGAAAGCGACGAATCTCCCACCATGTTCCTTCGATAACGAACCCGCACGATCCTGCTGCTAGACAACCACTAAATTGTTCTAAATATGTAATAGGCTCATCGAGTTTTCGGGATTCTCTCTTTCCACTCAACGTTTCCTTGGATCTGCCATGGAGCCTGGGATTCTCAATATATATTCATGAAACACGTTCCTGTTTAACCCTTCGAGGTCACACTTCCGCCACCGATCTCGGTGGTCACACTGGGTTGATTCTGCCCAGTCTATATTTTTGAAGCCCCATTGTGACCAACCTATCGGCCCGAAAATTCTCAAAAAATTACCGAATATTTTTTAGACATTCCAGATTGGATACGAAAAACTTTCCTGAAAGAAATCGAAGGCAAACATATTTTTTTAAATGCAGAATGAAGAAAATAAACGGGAAAAAAAGTTTTATCATTAAAATAATCGTCACTTGGAAAATTTTCAATATTTTTGCCTAAAATTTCGACCTGATATTCATCAGATCTGGCTCTTCTGAGAAAAAAAATAGTAGGATAGCGCGCGTTTCAAAAAACATGTTATATTCCATTATTGGAAGTGGATTGATTTAAGAGTAGATGTTAGAGATTTTTGAGTTGGCGGCGGTAATACTTACCGCTGCCAGCGCATAGAAGACACTTCAAACTATCGTGAGATGACGATTATGTCCCCATTCAATACCGGGATAGAGTAGATATTTAAAAGAAAGGTAGTGGCCACATTGGGTGGATTCTACCCAGTGCGACCACAAAGGGCTAAACAAAGCGACTGTGTGTTATGAGAAACTTTGGAGGATTCCACACAGAAAAAAGATAATCCAGAAGTTGGATAGAGCGTGGTATGCGAAAGTGGTATATGGTCTGTGTCCATAGAGAGAAGCTTGTCGGGGTCGATTTTATTGGACACGTACAAGGCGCAGTGGTCGACCGAGTCCGGGATGATGATGATGATGATGATGATTCGCGGTTCAAGTCTCTGCAGTATGGGAACCCGATCTACGAGCTAATCTACTCTGCCCATAGTTCACTGCTGGATAACTATGTATTCCCTAACCAGTCTAGGTGTCGTCTAACCTCTAGACTTGTACGCTACTAGCTCGTTGTCTGAAATAACAGTTTCGACATAAAAGCGTTATCGAAGCCGCGAACGCGCGTGCCAAGTTGAGTAAGAAGTTATGCCAACGAGTTTGTTCGCACTGGAGAGACGCGTATCAGCTTCGTATATATAGATCCTCGGTACGCGGAGAGAATTTTATATCAAATGGTCCCTCAGAAATTTGAGAAAATACATAGTAATTTTTCATCTGAAATTTGGCGAAAAATTCAAAATTACCGCCGTTTCCGATAGAATATGAATGAGACTATGTCTTTGCTAAAATTTCTCAGAGGGACGATATGCTACACTGGAAATGAAATTTTGTTAAAAATGGTCGATATTTTGTTGAATACCGTAAACTAAATATTTTATGATGATTTCAAAATTTTCATTATTTTGGCGGTCCATTTAGTTTCTAACGGAATAGTCAGCGAAATTTACGAATGGAACGACAAAAATTTGCTTCCGAAGAGACTTTCCAAAATATTTTTTGCTGCAATGAACATCCATCTTTTTCAACAAATTTTTGTTTTCAGTGTAGCAGGGAACTATGGTGGCATAGTAATTTTTGATATAATTTTCTCTCCGTGTAGCGCTACAGAGTGGGATTTAAACACTTTGTCTATAAACCTGGGTCATTCGTGTCCGGGCAAATACGACCGATCGGTCCATTCATTGGATCAAAAATGAATGAAAAAATGAATTGTTCTACAATTTTGTAATTGAAATTCCAAGTTGAAGATTTCGAACAGCAGCCTGCATTTTTTCAAGAATTTTTGGAATGTAATAAGAGGCTGAAAAAAACGGTGTGTCCAGGTTTACCGACGGAAAGTGCGGAAATAACGTTTACAGGCAAGTGTTAAATTTGACATGAAACAATTGGAGGTATAACTTACCTTGTTCGGTGCGAATCCGTCCGAGGCACATCAGCAACAGAAGGAAGACAGGAGCACGGGTGGTTAGAAAGAAGCGGTGGCGTCGTAACACGACCGCCATTATGAACGGGGCCATTCTTATCAGGCAGCCCGCTTACTCCTGGCCCCAACGGCCGCGGTTCCTCTCGATCCCGAAGCGTCACTCACTCCACATCCCTTCAAATCAATAACACCCTTTCCCTTATATCCTCTTTCCAACTTAATTGCACAGTTAATCACCCTTTTTCACTCACTGACTATTATTCCGCGCTGATTTTTAATCTTTACATGAAAAGTATATACGGATATGATTTTTTAAGCACGCCAAACTATCGCACGCAAGGACTCAGTGCGGACGGACCGAGTTTATTGTTTTATCAACGGACGGACCTAATTCACAAATGAAAACTTTCTTTTGTTATCTCCTGATAAATCTTCATCTCACGAAATCCGTCTCGACGCTTTCACTTTCGTTGTATTATTGATTTTGACTCGGAACGCTCTTTTGTCTCGTTTTTCTCAATTTCCGACATCATCCAGCGTTGTGGAACCTGCGACGATCGATCGTCCCTTGTGCTTTTTTCTCCTCTGAAACAAGAAAAAATCGATCGATACAGTGAAAGCCTTGAGGTACACGATTCATTGTTCTGCTATGAAGAAGCTCGCGTGTTCGTGTTTGTGTGTTCATAAATTTTCATCTATATTTTTAAAGGATTGAGTATCGTTAATCAAAACAAGGGTCAAATATTTTGGAGGTTGAGGCTCGATGAGTATGGATCGTCGTTCGATACGATTGATGGCCATGGAGGAATGAAGCAGGAAATGCTTCTTCTGTGAGGCAATGATCTCTGGTCAGCTATCCTTCGGGTTGCAGGTAGCAATGTCGAAATTTGTCGGGCCGTACTCTGCGCTTTCAATTTTGTCGGATGGAATGCTTCATTCGGAACCCCCTACCAATTGAATCACGTCGAGCATGACGTACCAAAACATCTGCGCATGGATTTTTATCGAAACGGTTTTTGTAACGAAGGTTTCTTGCGTTTTTGTTTTTAAACAGAATTTCATCCCTACACATTATTTCTGGAAAGCATTTTTTCAATCGATTTGCTAAAGTCGTGAATGGCGAAATCTTGGCAATTTTGGAAAAGACGAAAATGGTCGATCTGATGAAGAAAGTTGGGGTGTGTCAGTTATGTATCAAACCGGATAATTTAGCCTTCCCTTGCTTACTCGTCCTTGTGACATTGGTTGACAGGTGGCGCGTCAACTTGGGAAGGAAACATTGTCAATAGGTTGTTGACGGTTTGCCGATGGGCATGAGTTGGCAGTCTCTAGCTGAAAGGGGAGTTTCTTCATGTTACTTCATAATTCACGTGATTCCAAAGTGTTCTCGATCAATCAATCTCTATGTCCGAAGGCGTTTGTCTACTCAGAAGAGTCGATCGTTTTTTACGATACTTGGGGCATGAGAATAAACGATAGGCAGCTTCCTCTCGGGCAGCGTAGGGAGGGAAAAGGGAGCAGAGGAAGATTTACAAAGTCCTTCGAGTCTGTTGGTCAGTTTGTCTCTACCATTGAGAGTTTATACCAACACCATTCTTTGCCTCTCGTCACTTCTGAGCTCGATATCGCTTTCTTACTTTCTTACTCTCCCCACTCCTCCTCCTCCTCCACCTCCTCCTCCTCCTCCTCCTCCTTCTCCTCCTCAATCTTTCTCTATTCCCTTCTTTCTCTTTCAATTCTCGTCTCTCTCCTGCTCTGCTCGCATCTGCATCGCTACAAGTTGACGCAATTTTGTGTATAGTTTGAGTATATACACCAGCGGAGAGTTTGTGACTCGGTTGCTCAGTCGTCGTGTCTACTATACCACGCGGCAAAAGTTGCTCGCCTCTCCAAGGGGCCCCGGAGTTGAGACCATGCGTAACTGGCTGTCCTTCACCGTGTGCTGGCACATGAACGCCGTTGTCGTCGTTTCTCGTCGTCAGCTCTTCGCCGGCAAGCGCGGGCAGGTCGAGCCTGCTCGGAATCGCTCAATCTGGTCCTTCTCCTTCCATCTATTTTTTTCCACTCGCTCGGTATACCTCACTCTCGCCATACTTCCCGTCTTTGCTGTACGTCTATACCACCCTGTTCCTGAACTCGGTGTGTGCTATACGTCCTATCGCTGAGAGATCGTGTCCTTCGTCCACGAGATTCTCAAATTCTCCTGTCAGATTCTCCATTTTCTTCCTACAGTCACGTCCGATTCCAACGAATCACGTTATTTCTTCGCCATATCTTCGATCCTCATATTTGCAAGCAAATTTTTTCAGCTATTCTATAAACTCTGGCTCTGGCGATACAGTAAATAACAAATTTGTTTCGTTGAGCAATATTCAAAATGTTGATGTTTACTGCCCTGACACCATAACGTCCCCCTGAGCTTTTAGCATCAAAAGCGCACAGTAATTTTTCATCTGAAATTCGGCGTAGTGCCAAAATTTGGCGAAAAATTTCAAAGTTTCCGCATATTTTCGATAAAACATTAATGAAAAATTACTAATACGTCTTTGCGAGGGAATTATGACAATGCCATCGTAATTTTTCATATTATTTTCTCACGAAACCTCGTAGTGAAAGTTGTCTGAATTCCAATATTCGATAAGCGATTTAGAAAATATTTTCAAACGCGAAGAAACGCGGAGCTGCTTTTGTTTTTCGTGCATTATTTATTCGTTCGAAATGCACGTAATGAAAGTCTCAAGATTGAATACTTGCGTATTGATTGTAATAATGTACAGAGTCCGAAAATGATGGAAAAATGTTGAGCAATAACGTTTGGAAGGTTCGAAGCTTGATGGAGGATGAAGACCATATGCAGTAAAAATTCAAGGGCAAGGGCATTCTATATGAGATACATGAGGGTCTGATGGGCTTGGGGGTTTTCTAAGTCTGATGACTGGTGGGTGCGACGGTGAAACTCGGGGTACCCAGTCAGAGGGAGGCTACGAGATTCGAAGCAAAGTGCTGTGGAACTCTCTAAAAGCGGCAGTGTGGGATTGTGGCAAAGTGCAGGACGGGGCGAATGAACGAAGAAGAGAATTGGCGAGAAGACGAGGAAGTGCGGGAGAAGTAAGGGAGGCAAGGCTCCAGCGAAAGGAGGGGAGGAGAGCGAGAGGGAAAGAGAAGGGAGCAATGAACGAAACTTTAGGGGTTCGTTGGTAGAGGAATGAGATGAAAGCGGGGAGTTAACAGAAGGGCGTGAGGGCGAAGTGGGGATGAGGGAAAGGGGTGAGTTCGCCAGGATCAATACCACCCGCTAACCCATCTCTGTCTAACTTTCTGCCTTCTCACTTTCTTCTCCCATGTACCTCACTTGGCGTCTCGTCGAACGTTTTTTTGTTTTTTTTTTTCTTTCTTTCTTTTTCGCAAGCAGCCTGTCCTTAGATGGCGCCTTTCTATCTACTATCTTTCTCCGCATCAGCTTCTATGTCGTCGTTCTTTCTCTCTCTCTCTCTCTCTCGCGCGCTTCAGAATCACATTCGTTCGTATATACCCTCTTTCATGTTTTTCTTTCCTGCTTCTTTTTACTCGTCGATCTTTCTCGCTCGTACTAGAATACGCGGGAGCAGGGCCTTCAGGCCTCATCCCCATAGCACCTCGTCGCGTTCTCATGTATACCCACCACCTCCGACGCGCATCCTCGAGGACAGAACCAAGGGATGCTCACCCATGTAAAACAAAACAAAAAATAAAGATAAGTGTGATGAAGGATCAAAAGTGAGAAGGGGAAGCATTGTTCGCGCGCGACACAGCATCACTTTCCACCGAGACATGTCATTTTTTTAAATAACAATTCAAGTTATTAAAAAACTAATGGACGAGCGAGTCCGCGGTCGTTTGAGTATAACTGCAAAAATCCATTTGTGCAGACGCGAACAACAAACAATCGCCAATTTTTTGAAGAGCCACGAAATAATTCGAAAAATTCGTTGCGCAACGTTCAATTGATTCCGGTGCGCTGTAGAGGATTTCTCCCAAATTGAGGAACAAAATAAAGAGTGGCTCATTAAAATATATAATTACGAGTAACGCAGACTCTTATCCGAACGTTATAAACAGTCGCATGACGGCCAAGTGAGTGTAATTTGAAAAAAGAACGATATATAAAAAAGCTCGCACTACGAGTCCATTGCCCTCGCTGGAGGGCACGTTGTATTTTTCAAAAAAGGAAGAAACAGTTTCCAACTGAAAATAAGATGGATCCGGCGTTCAAGATGAGAAGCCGTGCCTACAAATTGGAGACAAGCAGAAAAAAAAACTGAGAAAAAAGTGGGAAGCGAGCGTCGTCGCGGCGGGGTAAGTGTAGAGGTAGAAAGGCGCACTCTTTAGAAAGAAGCACAACAAGCCCCGAAGACGGAGGGGAACAGCCGTGGCACCAAATTCTAAAGTGCCAAAATACAGTGACGTTGCTTCTCTCTCTTTCTTTCTCTTTTGGCCGTACCCCACGCCAGGTGAGAGAAGAGAGATGAGCTGCGCGGCGGAGAGGAAAGAAGAAAAAAGAGGGGCGACCGGCGGGAAGAGAACGGCGGCGATGAAGGGCGGGGAGGAGTGGAGAACGAGTGGCGTGCGTGAAGGAAGTGCGCAGCTATCGCTGTTGGTGGTGGTTTCATCGTTCCTACATTTGCTTGTAAAGCCCGATCACAAGCTCGAGCTGCTGAGAGTTAGAAAGAGTGAGCTAGAAAAAGAGTCGAAAAGTGTATAGACTAAGAGAGAAAAATAAAAAGCGGGGATGAACAGGAGGCGTTAGGAGTGCTTCTAAAGCGGGCAAAGACCTTCAGGTACCTCTTTTTCTCTTTTTTTTTCGCAGTAACCGGGATCCGGCAAGATGCATCCACCAAATTGCAAAGACTTGAGTGAAAATGCCTCTTGCCTTTCTCGGGTCATTTTTCTTTTTACTCATTTTTGCTTCTTTTCGTTAAACAAGTCGAGTATTCGAGCAGGTGAGCTTTTTATGATGTCGTTGGTGTACGCAAAAGTCCACTCGTCCAGATAATTTTTCAAAAATCAATACAAAACTCAACGTAGACATTTTCAAATTCATTTAATTTACAAATTTCGTCTCGCTGTGGCAAACGGAGTCGCTTTTCCTCGAGGCCGGCACACAGTCCTTGATTATAGTAATCGCAGCAAGGCCCCGGCCCCCACGTCCGTTTATGCCATTGCGTTATCAGGACAGAAACTTTTCGGAACATTGTTCGAAACTCCCATCAATAACTTTAGACTCGATGCCTCCGATTCTAATCGATCGGGAACGTAATCTTCAATGTTGAAAATGGAAAAAACATTTGTGTCCGTTATTGTCCGTTATTACTGTAACGGAGACAATTCTCAACTCTTTTCGAGGTTCAAAGGTCGCTTTGACGAAAAGAAAATTTATAACGCATGAAAATTCATTTCCAGTTTTGCTTAAAGTTATTATTTTAACATTGGTGCTTTCTCGGGAATATTCCTTTGCCGGTGAGGCCAAGAAAAATTGGAGAAGCGATGGACGATGAGGTACGAGAGAGAGAGTTATAGAGAACGAGGCATAAGGGCAGAAGAAGATTACTTACACTTTTAGCATTCAAGATCTGAAAGTCTCAAACAGTGAAGAGGTTTGCCACGACCCCTCACACCTCAGCCTGCAGCTTGCCTCAACATCATGCAGGGCTCACCGCTTCTTTTGCCAGGAACACTAGGAGCAACGAACGGCAGCTTCTTCAACGGGCAAAACTCTCTTCGTCTTTCTATAGCAAGCAAGCAAGCAAGCCTGAGCAAGGGCAGAAAGGGTTTGGGTGGGTGACTATCCAGCCAAGTTGCAGATTTTTCGGTGCTTCCCCCTCTCCCCTCTCATCGCCATTCCCCGCCTTTTTATCCAACCTCGAGGCCTGAAGTTCCTACTCCACCTCAACCCCCGCGTCCTTCATCCTACCGCGCCGCCAAACCTCGAGTGGTGCCTGAAAATTCGGTGGCGGTCGTTGACGTTACGAGCAGAGCAATGGCTCCGGTAAAAGCGAATATAAATACAAAAAAAAATGAAGATGAAAATATAAAAACAAAAAAAGAAACAAAAAACGAACGAAAGTTGAAGAGGCAGGCAAAGCAGAAGGTGAAAGAATGAGGCTGCATCCTCGGCAAAGTACAGGAGCACCTTCCACTGTTGAACCACCCTACCGCGCTATCAAAGGCTTTTTCGAAAGCGCGACTCCCTGGACTTGAAGGAGAAACGAATTTTGACTCAAGTTCAAAGAGATACGCCGCAAGATTTACTTTCCGTCAATATTTTATTCTTAATCACGGCTTCACTTTGCAAAATGTAAATGTGTATGGAGGCAGGCACAAACAACAACTTGGAACCGAAACACCCTCCGAGAGGCGCGTCACCTCCAAGTGTTCATCATTCGTACACGAGCACATTTTCCAAGGCGGCCACAGAACTATTGTGAGGGAATAAAAAGATGGAAAAGGAAAACACATGCGAACTTGAGATTTTTCAGTGAGATCCACACGAAAGCATCGCTGGCGAGCGGAGGATCCTGCTGTGCCGGAAGAGTCTGCATCGAGGGTACGCGCGGCATAGAAATTATAACATTAACCTAAATCCATCAAAGGAAGACGCGGCCAACGTGGTGTCCATCAAGTTATTATTTGACGAATCTCGATGTAAGAGATTTCGCAAAATCTTCCCACTCGTGATTCGCGTAGGTGAAACCATTCGTTTTTTTTTTTTTTTTCTTTGACTCAAGAACGCTCGGGTCGCCTGCTTAGTTTTCGTATATTCGCGATGGAACGTTGATGGGATATCGTTTTACCGCGCGGCGCCATTCCGTGACCTTCTCCTATAGACTCTAGCCTGTTTTTTTCTTTTCCACTTGTTTGCCTCTATTAATGAGATCCGATGGACCGAAATCATCGATCTTTTGTCTCTTGTAAAACAGCCACGAAATCGAGAGTCTTCGGCGACAGGTTGCACGACCGTTCTATTGTACAGGCAATAAGCAGAGCAGAGATCCCTTTATATAGTGACTGCAGGCTTTTGGCCATGCGGCTAATTCGGCGCAAAAAAAAAGAGCAGAACCTCGAGAGATTCGATCCTAGGATGCTGGATTTTCGTGTTTTTCTTTAATGATCCAGCGTATTGTATAATTCGCGCAAAATATACGCTATCCCTGCAGTGTCGATTGTTAGAACGCAGCCAACTTTCTGCTTTTTAATTTCTCCTCCAATCGCAGTTTTGCTCGTATATATAAATTGCAGCTGCACGACATTGCTAACGAGGAACGAAACTTTTTGTTTCCCCATTTTTCGGAATGAAAATCTCCCACAATGGGTTTCACCAAATGTACAACAAGGCAAAGTATTTTCGAGCAAAGTATGCGAAAGAAAAAAGAAAATCTAAAAATAATCGTGTTCGGCAAAAAGTAAACAAATTTTCTCATCTGACGATCAGCGAATATCGAGAAAGAACCGCTGCAACTGATTGGCGTGACCGAAACGATAGAGTAATTGTAATAGAAATATTGAAAATGTCTGCTCGATCGAGGATCCATCGGTCGCGGCGGATGCATGAGTGAAGCGTCGTTATCTAAGGAGGTTGGCTACATACGACAATATAATAAGAATTTAATCAAATTTGGTGATAACATTCTTTAGCATCAAATACAATGACACCATTTTTTTCTAATTTTTCGTCTACACAGTTGTCGAATAATTGGAGTTTACAATATGCAAAAGATATACCTATATATATCTGAATCCTATGCTTATGCATGTAAACTCTAGTATTTAATTACTCGAAAATTATGTAGAAGAAAAATCTTAAATTTGAATATTTATTTTTAATACTAAAGAATATGTTCACCAATTTTCATTAAATTCTAATCATTTCGAATTTCCCTATGCTTATGCATGTAAACTCTAGTATTTAATTACTCGATAACTATGTAGAAGAAAAATCTTAAAAAATTTGTAAATTCACTTTTAATACTGAAGAATATGCTCACCAATTTTCATTAAATTCTAATCATTTCGAATTTCCCTATGCTTATGCATGTAAACTCTAGTATTTAATTACTCGAAAACTATGTAGAAGAAAAATCTTAAAAAATTTGTATATTTATTTTTACTAGTAAAGAAAATGCTCACCAAATTTCATAAAATTCTAATCATTTCGAATTTCCCTAATATGCTTTTGACATGGCAACATTGTTGTGTGTAGCCAACTTCCTTAAGTATCCGCCGAACGTTATAGGTCAAACTCGAACGGTATTCATAGCATCAAGCGCGTACGCTCGTCATTCAATTATTGGAAAACAAACATTTTTAGAATCCGCCGATGATAAACCAGTTTATCGTTGGCGTAATCGTCAATACAACAAATTGGTGGAATCTCGATTGGTAATAATCTCAAGAAAATCGAATTCGCAGGAGACCTTTCATTGGCTCCATTCCATAGAGTTATTCCCAAGTATTATTTTCCCTGTAATAACGTATGTCCTCGTTGCTTCTTATCCTCGAGAGAAACATTTATAACTTTTTGCACGCGCATGTGTCTGTTTTGTAGATTGTCGTTCGGTGCAGCGTGTCTGTGCGAACATTAATATAACCACGAACGCGCGGTATTGCAGTTCCGCTGTTGAAGACCGAGGCAAACGTTTACGAAAGTGAATAGAGAGAAGAAAAAAGCAATCGAATGCTCTATACACGGCGTTTATTCGCCCGGTTCCCACTCTTGCTGTTCTCCATACGCCTCAATACATCAATAATATACACCATTGCACAACACATATGCACATAGTCATCGCGCATAGATACAGAGAGCTCCTTTGGTGTGGTAAAGAGCGTATGTGTCTACCGCAAATCTGGCTTACTTTCACTGCAGCGTTTCGAGAAATGGCATCATATCCACCAGAGGCTGCAGCCACACTCTACGAGTCTTACGAAATATTCTACACGAAGCAGCATTCAAATCGAATTTCAAGTAATACTATATACCAATCCTCGATAGTCCATCCGTACGACAACACACTTTACTATATGAATTCATATTTCTTTGAATTGGGGAGCAGCGAACGAATTCGATGCGATGCAGGTGACTGTTGCGACTGTCGCTTCATCGCACCGAAGCACGTAGTTTTTTGCGAGAAAAAAATTCAACGATATTTTACACTTGGAAGACTGTAATCTCTAAAGCGTGAAAATGTTTGACGTGATCGAACTGAAAATTCGATTGGTTAAGAAATTTGGTTTTTAAATGAAAATTTAAGTTTCTTGATTTTTTCTCAATGTCAATGATGTTCATTATTTGTGAGTAGACACAATCACCCCCGGAGAATTTGACGACAGAATTTTTTGGAAGCATTTTTTCGTGATTATCGAAAAATAAAATATCGAAATTCGTTTAATGAAAACGTTGGGAAAAATCTTGTGGGAAGAGTGCAGAGTTTCATGGAGGTTTAATAAAACGATAAGAATTATAAATCACAGTTAAGCTTATGTGTAGGCGTGCAAGTCGGCCCGCGCCAAGTCGAACGGGGCACGCATGAATGTCAGGGAAAGTTCTGGGCTCTGTATAACCTGCTGCTAGAAATTTCCGGTACGTTCACGATTGTTCAAAAAGGCATAGAGCTGCAGGCTGACCTGTTATTTGAATTTTATATTTTTTTCTGTAATTATACTCGTTGCAGAATCTGACTCTTGCGTTACGTTCGATGTGAACCTGATTAGATGAATAAAGGATAAAAATTCCAAGACCCTTGATGAATAGTCGGAGCTTAATTATCTTTGAAAAGACTTTCACCTTCCAGGTCAATGTCTAATTGGCCAATCCTTATGGTTGGTGCTTGCCAGTTCCCATTTCAGTTGAGACTTTGGAATCTTTACGATAATAACGTCAATACAGCGAGAGAATTGCGAGACAACGAAGAAAATAACTTTATTTTCATGGCGTAATTTCGTCATTGGTGAAACCTATTCGTCGACGATTTTTCGTCAATTTAGTAAGACAATGTCGAAGGACTAGGGAGCTGTGACCAAAAAATTGCGCAGTTACGGAGAGCTAATTAAAGTTTCACCGGCCAATCGACGTTTTTATTTTGTTGAAATGCCTCCAACATCTTCGCAATACTTTTCCGCTTGGCCTCACAGTATTCCAGTAAACGAACCACGCTCAACGGACCTGCAACCGTTATCAGCTGTTTGTAACAATCGCAAAAAAAAGCTCATAACTCATCAGATGTATCGGTTGATCCTAGGCTCGAGTGTTTTTTTTTCTCCCCATATTCCGTGAGGATGATGGGGTAGGTACGAAACTTGAGTGCACTGCGAGAAAAAAAAATGTGTAGATTCAACAAAGCCAGGGGGAACGAAATCAATTTTGTAAATTTAACAAAACAAGTTATTGCTTCAACTATACATATGCGCTTACCACCTGATTACCTTTTTTTCTCAATGTGGCGGTTTTGTCAAATTTACAAAATGGATTTCGTTCGCCCTGGCTTTGTCGAATCTACACATTTTTTTTCTCACTGTGCGCTTCTTCCACTTTTTGTCGATTACTTTAATAATCTGAGTAATCATGACGTTTTTTTCCCCCGTAAGAAAAAAAAAAAAACACTGAAATAAGGCTCCACGAGACATTATAGGAAAAAAAGTAGAGAAAAAAGAGACGAGTCTAAGTGTTTCGAGCTGTAATAAACGGCTCTTCTCACTCATCTTGGCTCGCTCATAACTTTTTGGCCCTCGGAAAGTAAGAGAAACAGAGACTTGGAAAAGCGCGCGTGGCGCAATATATCACGAAGGGTGCTGGAGAGAAATGCCACCATAAGATACGATAGCTAGGGCGATGGCTTGCTGCTTCCACGCGAGCCTTTCCCTATGTATGAATGTGCGTCCTGCGTGTGACGTCCCAACCACCATATGGCTTTCATTTCCTTTTGACAATCTTATCTCCCCTGCACCTCACCCTCCTGCACTTATTCGTGCCCACTAAAATCTCCGATCGGATTCTGGCTTAGCTGCGAGATCTTGTTCCTCGTTCTCTTTTTTCTGACTCGTTCTTATCGTAATAGGAAAAAAAAAAAAAAAACATCCATCAAGCATTGTAGAATCCTGAAGATAGCGAAGCACTACTTATGCTCTGGGCTGCGGTACGAAGATTAATTGTTTTTAAATATCGAGCAGCCGTAATGTTCGGTAGCGAGGGATCAAACGTTGGGAGCCAATTACCGATGCTACGTTATCATTAGTTTTTACATTGATCAACGCCGCAGTGCTCTTCGCGCACGCGCGGATCATCGATGCGTGAATATCGGAGGAAGCGACTTTTCAATTTATAAATAAATATCAATCTGAGTCTGTGAAATATCGCAGAAGCTTTTTCTCAATTGATTGTCGGGAGGAATCCTCTTTGAAAATTATCAAAAGCCTTAGAAACACGAAGCAATTAATTTTTTTAACGATTTCCTGATGCTTGTCACCAAAATCTTCGCCTAGCTGTGAAATATGACGCGAGCAAATCATTCGAAGCAGCGGCAACATCAAGGATTGACGCATTGAGTTCAAGATCCATGAGTTTGTAGCAACCGGAGGAAAATAAACACGTTTTTTTTTTCCTGTGTATGAAAAATGTTTCTACGTATCTCGTTCCTTGCACGTAAATGGATGCAAAGTCCCTTGTGTACCGGAAAACATCTGCAGCGTAAAATGCCAACCAGCGCTATATCCTTTACAACCATTTCCCTAGAGATCTACACGAGAGTCTTGTCACCCTCCGCAGTCCGTTGGCTTTGCGTGCTTGATTGCTCGTTATTCCTAACGTCGCTATTCCCCGATGTCAAATAATCGGAGGCTAACCTCTGGACAAGCCAAAAATCCGAGTCCTCGTTACCGCGTCGTCCGTGCAACTTTATCCGAGCTGCGAATCTTTTCAGCATATTTTTTCCCCTAACACGATTCACGATCCTTCGAAACCAATTCAATCGCCAAATTATTAAAATCTTAATTTTTCCCGCTTAATACGAAGGGAAATATGGAAATCACACAATTGAAACGTCGTCCTTAGGCGAATGGACGTGAGCAGGGACATGAAAAAAAAAAAAAAAAAAAATAGAGAAAAAGTTGAAAGGGATAAAAAAGTAACGCTGAAAATACGCGCGAGGGGGATAAAGAGAAGCGAATGTTCGAAGCGTACATTTGAAAAGAACACGCTATAGATGGCAAGTTCCATAATGCACGAGCGGTGATACACAAGTGGCTCCCGGAGGATGGAAAAGCAGCGTGAGCTTTCCGATTGGATAGCATCAATGGCAACGTGGTGGAATCGAGACGTATCGTAGCGAGAGAGCATCTATTGCAGAAATGCGACTCTCATACCGACAAACTCGTGCAGAGAGGCTTTGTCCCCTTCATTCGCTTGTGGACCACCGCACGCGAGAGTGAAAGAGACGGAAGAAGATTGGTCCACACACGCGGGGGCTTCGCCCCAGTTAACGATGTAACCGTTCATTAGACTCTCGCGGTACAACAATATGCTTACCCGCGACAGAGTATATACAAAAGCGACACGACACACGTTACATAATAGTATCGCGTATGTCAGACAGTTGGCTCGGAGTATCACGTCGTGTCGTTTAAATCATTCCCATCCTCACACAGATGGCCCCGTGCGATCAAGAGTTTTTTCTCCTCGTCTTATAGTTCCGAAATTTTCGGCACGGCTTTTCTGAGCCTAAAAATATAAAAGGAACCATTTGGTCATGGGACCAATCATCTGACTAGATTTTTTGATGCTGCTGTGTCAAAAGTTCATGGAATCACTAATTGAGCCAAGTTCATTAAAAATAAATCGAGTAAATTTGATTTTATGAAAATTCTACACCGAATCATTGATTCATTTTTCATTTGAGAAAAAAGTGAATAATGATGCAAAGGGAATTCATAACGCACGTCCTTGACTGAGTAAAATTCCACAAAAGCCATCGATGCAAGGGACGATTGCGAGAAATGCGGGTGGAGAAGGCTATTTAACCACGTAAAGGTCTGACCATTAACCCTAGTGACCTTGAAGCTTCCGGTCTCCTTAGCCTCAACCTTTACACTGTGGGTAATGACAGTAATTAACGTTCTGGAAGTGTAACGATCAACGAGGTTGAGTGACACGGAGTTATCACTTTTTTCGTATCTTTCGTTCGATCGAGCTGCCACTATTCTTCATATATATTTCCTTTTTACCTTTGTGACCCTTCGACTGCTCGAATATGTCTCGAATATGCATACGGACGTTGAAATGTATTGGTGAACTATCGTTAATCTCGTAACAAAGCGACAAATTCCTGTCGCAACGCGCGAACAATGGGGATACGACACTCAAAAGACAACAATGAAGTCAACACACCAAGTTGAGAGTATAAAACAAGCCACGTCCGGTTCTGGAACGTGGACTCCCATGGATGGGCAATTGAAAGCTGGCCATTTGCCTGATGGTTGCTACTTGCAAGATGGAATTCATGAGTGGACAGATTTCTGTCACGAGTCAGAAACCATACCATTTTCTTTTCTTTTTTTTTTAATAACTTTTTTTTTTTAATATTTACTTTTTGTGATTATGGGAAATACGGAAATTCTCGCGTTATTCCTACAGTTTAATTTAGCTGCGCTTTTCAACTCGAAACCTGAAGGATATCGCTGTGAAGACGACCATCTGCCTGTGAGCATGTGTCTGCTGGCTCGGCCCCATAGAAAGGAAGCACAAATATAGTTTTTTTCTTCGGAAAACTACTCGAGGAAAAGTGTCCCTGATGGGTTCTTAATTACCTTGGGGACGAGACGGTGACAAAACAAAAAAAAGAGATACATTTCGGTGTGTGACGTTCTAAAGATACACTCGTTTGATCTGTGAACATCGACGACAACTATGACGACTCTTTCGAAGCGCAAAAATCGAAGCTCAACGGCTGATGCTCCAACGACTCGATCTGGTTTTTTTTGTACAGAAACTCTGAAAACTCTTTTCTATTTTATTGTTTGTTCAGTTTGAAAACTCATTGCAATTTTCGTACCGATTTTCGGTTTCGATCCTAAAAACAAAATTATTTTATTTCTTGATCAAATATTGAATAAAAATCTTGGGATCCGCTCAAGAAAAAACGGAATTTCGTTCAACATCGTCAACGGTCAGAACGTCAACATCGTGCGGTGAATTGTTTAGAATGTTAGAAAACAGCCAAATCGTGGTCATTGAACTTTGAGTCGGCATCCTCAATCAATGGAATCTTTTGATAAATTGAAAACGTTCCGGTGCTTGATTTCGTTTATAGTTCTGAGAATAGATGCACCGAGGGTCGCGATCTAGATGACTCAGAATTTTCAAGTCCAAGAGATGGATTGATGCTCATGACCCCTAACCCGCAGAACTGCAATATGTCGATCACACAGGCTTTTCTCTAATGACCTACATCTCTTGTCAATCTTCCTTAAAACTTTTTCCAACGATCCTACACGTTTGGGACGATCTCAAGAGTCAAGAGGACCTAATGCGGAGTGATGGGTTTCTCAAAGAAACAGCAGGGATCGAAGAGAATCCATGGGAAGATGGAAAAAGACAGAAACATGCGTGTCACGAGTGACGAGCCTTGGGAAGGGATCATACGGACTGAAAGAGATCTGGATATTCCGAAAGCTTAATACCCGAGTCGCGTCTTCAGGAAAATAGAATTCTTCCACAATCCGGACACTCCGCTTTTTGCTTTGGGTGAGAAATCCGTTAATCGAAAACTCGATACGATTATTCGTATCAGGCAAAAAAATTCAATTCAAGGGAAAAAAATTAAACCGCAACTTTTTCGCTGAAAAAGACAATAATTTATTTTGTGCTTAATAACTTGGATAAAAACAAGAAGCTCTGTTTTTTCGTATCGAGTCTTTAAAAGATTTGAAATCTATCCAGAAAATAATTGAGCAACCATCACAAACCTCCTCCGTCCCTTCTCATAATATTTGACTCGTTGTTTCGTTCGGTCGAGCCCACACACCTAATTTGAATCTTGTTCTGTCAGCCAGCGTGGCAAGAAATCATTATCAATTAATTAGAGAGAGAGAGAAAGGGAGAGGAAACGAAAAGGGGACAAGCAGAGGCTACTTTGCTGTCACAATGGAGGTTCGGGTTCCTTCCTTCGTCCTTCAAGACTAACTGGCATTGCCCATACAGACCCCAGCTAATGCCTATACCCGTAGACGTTAAGCACACGATAATAACGTATTATTTTCGTTGGAGACTAATAACGCAGGTAATGATACGTCATGTAAGAAAGAAAGGAAGAGAGCAAGAGGGTGGGCAGAAAGAAAATGAGAAAGACGCTCAAATTAAGGAGGTTAGATCGTCGCTAACAATTCATCGTTTCTTTAGAATAAATAAATATCATCCGGCAGGTTATTTCGTATCTGTGTGTAAACTTTCTCAAATCTTAATGTCGACCGACACTGGAAATTTGTTAATAAATTGAATTAATCAACTTCTACAAAGACTCGCGTTCAAGAAAATTGGAAAAACAATCATTCGACTTGACTGGATCGCTATCGAGTTTATTCCAATGTTTATAGCGACGTTTTATCAAGTTCACAACGTATGAAAACATAAATGAAGATGGAATCATTATTATAAAGAATGTATCGGTTTTTTTGCTCCTGGGAAGATTATTCTCCCGTTCTATCAGTCGAGCTGCGCATAGCCGATTCTCAAGTGCAGGAAAAGGGAGTAGAGACAGAGAAAAACAAGCCTCGCCGTAATCGATAATATAGGAGCGGAGTTGTAACCGCAACCGCATCGAGTATCACGCCCTGACAGCGTATATACAGAAAAACTACGAGGGAATCATATTCACTACCTGCTCGAGCTTCGTACGACTGTAAAAAATAAATATATCGATTGCAAGAATGAGAAAAAAAATAAAATGAAAAGTAAAAGTGAAACGACGACACGAACAAAAAGGTGGAAAGTAATATTTTTAAGAAATTTCATTTCGAGTATGAAAGTATCCCAAGCAGAAACTTTCGTGTGAATTTTATGGCGAAACGTTAAAAATTGCATCTTCATAAAATTAATGTAGATCGATAAGGACGAAAGTAAAGGTGGAAACTGCGAAATAAAATGTGAAAAAAATAACAGCAGCGTGAAAGCATGAGGAGGGAAAAAATCAGACGTCAAATCCGAGAAAACCTGCAAGTCGCACTGGCAGGGGATGATTTGAGGGGTCGAACTAACAGGGGGAAAGAGAATCAGGGTAGCAACCCCAAGTGCATTATTGTGCCTATACAGTCTCGTTGGTTTCGTTGGTGCCTCTTTTACTCACTCACTGCGTCGAGTTGTTCTCTTTCGAGTGTGTGTGCGTGTGTCTCGCGTGAGCATTTGGCTTTCGTCTCTCTAAAACTCACTCTCTCGCTCTCCCGTCGATTTCCCTTGCTATTTCGCACTATATGGCTCGATCCTGAGCACCAACGCGAGACACTGTGCAAATAATGAGTCTCTTTGTTTATAGACATTTTGTTTTATACGAAAATAGTCATGAGTTATGTCTCGGATTCTCAATATCAACAGAGCATTGGAAGAGACCTCGTTTTCCAAATTATTTTCGACTTTCTAACTACACGCGCCATCGAAAAATTTAGATAATCGCTCTCATGCGATATGCACGCATAATTTTACGCCATTGACGGAGAGGAAACGGCTTTACGAGGATGAGATAACCGGCGGGTCACGAGCGATCGTGATATTATGGAACGGAGCAGGTCAAGAGTGTCACGAGCGCACGAAATACGATAAAGATTACAGAGTTTTTTCAATTTTTATACAATAAGCATTATTATTGGAATGCGGTAGGTATAACGAGAAGAAAAAAAATACAGGGAGTGAAGGAAAAGAGAAAATAAAAATAATTTCATAGAAAACGAGATGCACGTCCAGCATGCGAACGTGTTTTTTGTGTTCTGTGTCTACCTCTTCGATGTTTTCTCGCCTTTGCCACTCGTCGCTCACGTTTTCCTTTCTCTGCGTTTATATACCTGCTTGTGCGTTTTTCGGAGTTGCTCTTTTTGCCTATACGACTTTGTAGTCACTTTGACGACGATTTTCAACTAGCAGAAACATTTGTAATTTATAACTCATCAGTTTTTTCCTCGCGAAGCCAAGAGATTCGGAGTGTAACGGAAGGTTTCGTCGCGTCGTGACGACTGTACGGAAAAGTGAATAACTGTTGGAAATTTGGGTCGCAATACTCTTCTTTCGTCCACTCGATTCGAAGCTTTTAAGACGAAGGAACATTTTAGTCGCGGAGTGGCTTCAACTGGAACCAAAAACGAAAAGCCTCAGAGATTCGAAAGTAGCAAAGCTCTTTGGGTTCTTCCGTGAGCACCACGCTCTCATTTCATCCCTTACAGTCTCCTAAATGTTGGCTTTGTGGAGGATTTTTCAACGACGAAAGTCTATAAAATTGCCACGGAACGCTGTTCGAGACAATCTCGAGGCGAGTAAAGTTTGACCAACACTGAGAAAACTCTATGGCAGAAAATGGCAATAAGTTCATTCGACGACGACGTATTGTGACATATCCTCCGGAAATTCTTTGAGTTTTCTCAGAACAATTGCGTAGTCACGAGATCTCTCGATCTCGTGACTATCGCTGAGAAAAAAAATGTGTAGATTCAACAAAGCCAGGGCGAACGAAATCCATTTTGTAAATTTGACAAAACATTTTGTTTATTTGACAAAACCGCCACATTGAGAAAAAAAAGGTAATGAGGCGGTGAACGTAGTTGAGGCAATTTGTCTAATGAACAAAAAGGATTTCCTTCGCCCTGGCTTTGTTGAATCTACAAAATTTTTTTCTCAGTTTACGAGAAAGAAAGAACGGCACAGTTTATTATTTACGTATATATTGCCGCGTCGATGTTTCCAATACAATTGGATCTCGGAAATTGGTTCACTAATCGTAAGCAAAAAGCAACCAAGACAAATATAAATATTCATACATTAGCGCGTACGCGTGTATATGTATAGCGATGGTGTTTGCGAGCAAACATGAAGATCGAGGGTTTGTTCGAGCAAAGGAAAATGTGTGTGAAAACAAAAAAAGCTTTTACAAATAAGAAGAAAGCCACAATCGACGTAACCGTTTCGATAGAGTTGGTCCCTCGAGACAAAGACGAACAAAGACAAAGAGAGGGACAGAGGAAAACTATCATCCTCGTGAGCGAACTGCGGAGAGGGGAAGGGACAAGGGAGATATGCTGGGACACATCGAGGCAAAGGAAAAACGGGGGTTGAAACGAGAAAAAAAAAACTAAGATATTCTCCACCTAGCCTCAGAGCTTTTCTCTTTTTTTTCCTACTTTCCTTCTTCGTGTCCATGGCGAGGGTTTGCGTTACGATTTCCTCGACGAAAACGACTCGAGGGAAGTCCCTTGGTCAATTTGTCGAGTTTTCATTCGGCAGGGAGCCATTTCGGTCTTCACTCGACTTTTTATTCTCATCTTATGTGACCCGAATATAAAAAAGGAAGAAGGGAGAGAAAATAACTTTCGAAAGCAGATGTCTTCGCCCTACCGCTCGATACATTCCTCGTACAAGAATTTTCCGTTTATAATCTCTTCAATAAGTCTCCGCACTCTATCAAACAATCGACCTGATCGATTTAGTTTCTTTTTTTTTACACTCCAACGTTTTTGAGAAAATTTAATCGATCGATTAATTGATTGATTGAATCATAAATTCAGTGATTATTCAATATTTCATTAATTCAATCTTCGTGTATATTGGAAATTCGAGAGCAGCCTCATAATTTTCGAAATAACAGAGGGACATACAGTTCTTCCGTGTTGGTGTACGATTTTTTTCGACATTGTTTATCAAAGATGTCTGTTCTATTGATGTATAGAGAAAAAATTGAAACAACGAAAACGTGAACGAATTTCGTACGGCGTTTATGTTTATTTTCAACATTCACATGGTATATAGTGTCGCTTTTTTGTTTCTTTCGTTTCGACTGCACCGAGTCTGTGTACGTTGGTGGACGGGCGCGTGGATCGATGTGTGTGCAGTGTAAATATAGATCTTTAATCTTCCACGTCCGTAAAAAAAAAAAAAAAAAAAAAAAAAACGAGAAAAAAGGAAGAAAGGGAGAGCGCGAGGGAGATAAAAATTGTTCGGAGGCTGTAGAAGCTCATTAAAAACAAACTTACCGCCTGGGGATTAAGAATTTGGGTGTTGGGAGAAATTAGTGCTGTCTGGAGGAAAAAATTTGTTTCGCTTGATTTAGGAGGCTGAACAGCGAAGATGGTTAAAAATGTACTGTCCCAGGATAAATAAAAATGAATGTTTCTTTTGCTAAATCTTCATTGCTCGGCTATTCATATAGCGAATTGTGTAATTGATTGTTTGAGTGGTTACTGATTTCGTTTTTTTTTTTTTTTTTTTATGAAACTGTGTGCTAATTATAATGACGTGGATTATTATTACATGCTCGTATCGGGATTTCGTTGAATTTCAAATTGCGTGAACACACAATGGAAAAGCTCACGCCAACAGCTCAGCGCCCGATGTTTATTTATATATCCGGTAAACTGTCCGAGCGGGTAATTTCCAACCCGAGAAAACAGAAGCATCACGAATCAGAGCGAAATTCAGAATGGCCAGGGAAAGCTCGACAGGGACAATAACCGGGTGAATTGTTTGCACCATTTGCAGTCAACGGAATCCGGTCATAAATATACTCGTTTGGAACGCAAGAGGTCAGCCTGCTGGACCGCTGTGGACAACATTCGTTTATCTCTCTTTCGACCGAATTGTTGAGGCACATAGAATAACCGCAGGGTTCGTGCGACCACCCTTCATTTTTCATCAAAACGCAAATATTTACATTTCGGACAGATTACATTTTCCTCGTTGTATTTGTTTTTTTCATTTAGTGAATTATTCGATATCTTGAGAGTTCAGTCCTAGTGGCCTCGTTCTGTTTTCTCCATCGACTCGCCTGTCTCCAACAACTTTGGTCAAACATCCGGATAAAAGTCGAACAAGCGGATTTTCGAGGAAACAACCTATCGATCGAGTGCTTTCCCGACGACTGGTTAAAAATAAAAATTATGCCTTGAAAAGACGTCCGCTCGAATGATTAAAAGAGGAAGGAGAGAGGATTCGAATGCACATAGAAACGAGGGACTCTGTTTATATGGACGGGAGAGTGTGTAAGGAGAAGGCACAGGAGCGAAAGCAGAAGGAGAAAGGGGAGCAAGCGTTGACTCCGCTACACAAAGTCCCAATACTTCGAAGCTTCTGCGATCTCTGTTGTCCCGTTCCAGCGAGACCTCGAGGGCATCGCCAAGACCTAAGCAGAATATAGCGTTAAGGAAGAAACAAAAAACGAAGGAGAAAGAGGAGAAAATGAAATAAAGGAGCGGAGAGCAGAATATCGTGGAGGAGCGTAAGCCAATCAACCGGCTGCATCGTCACCAAGTTGGGGACCTGAGGCGCCCATAAACTCAGTCTCCCTCTCTCTTCGTCCACGTCCGTGCTGGTGAATGTTCATGATAGCATTAATATGCGTTGCTCATTGTACCCTTTTGATTGGCTTACATATTTGGCCCGCATCACACAATCCGCTCTTTTCGATTCTGTTAAACTCTCTCTCTCTCTCTCTCTCTCTCGCTCGCTGTCGTCTTTCAGCATAATCTCCGCTAGCGGAATTCTGAGCTCGCATTTGTCGTTCGAAAGTCTCCACATTTTTCATTCTCTAGAGTTTCCTTTTCAAGAATAACTTTCGGTATTGCTGGACTCACAGTGCCGAAAGCTAAAAGAACCAAAAACCAATACATCTCTCGAGAGTAATAACCGTTACATTTAGCCACTGGGCAAGAAAAAAACGCATAGTCGAAAAATTCCTGTGCCGAACAACCAGTTCTGCTTTCATGGAGACTGAACAATGTCCGAATCGAATTTTGACGCGTATAGGTCCTCTTGATTTTTCGCAAGAACACTATTTATATCACTAGACGTTTCAAACGTCGAATGAGTCTTTGTTCAGTTCATTATCTTGGGAGGAAAACACCGGAGAACACGGTAAGAACACGGTACGGAGATATTGCACGTAACGGTCCAGGAATGTTGTGTGAGTTACACATTTTCATGAAAATCTTTACAATTTAGTCCGCTTCTCATTTCTCGTAAATCTAGGACGAGAAAGCACGAACATTGGATTTTCGTGTAGTTTTTTTTTTTCTTCGCTCTACCTTCTGTTTATTTCTTATGCTCTTTCTTCGCCGAGGTCTGGCTCGACATGTCTCGGGATGCTCTCCAGTCTAGCTAGTGGGCGATCTCTGACGTGGACTAAAATATCCAGAGGCACTTAAGCACTATCTACAAAGGCTAATGTGGCCGCTCTGATATAAAGGTGAGTCGTGCGGTCGAGTCTAAGAGCAGGATCTTGCGCGGATGTCGGTTCGCAGCGGCGGGGATAGTTGTTCCGATCCAGACGCATATATGTCGTCTCGGTCCGCCCTCCGAAGCATTATCCCTCTCTCGCACTTTGATTTCTTTCTGTGTATACAAAGTCATTCTTACGCACTTGGGAGTTGGAATATTTATTGGTCTGGAGGTCGCTCGTTTTCAGATTGCTTCAACTTTCGTCAATAAGTTTTTTCACGTCGATACCACAAAGTATTTATCCTCGCTGAACCTCGTGACTTTTTGTAATTTTCCCATTTCGTGACGTCAACACCACGTTTCAGGAATTTTCGAGTGTGTCCCTCTCAATTTCGTTTTTTATGCTCAATTTTGTTTGTACGTGTTTCCGTTTGGAAAAATGTGGTCAATATTGGTCACCAAGGAGCGTATCCGTAGAAAAATTTCGGTGGAGCATTCGTGTTTTCCGATAACGTTGATTTTTGCTATAGCACAGCGAAGAATTTATTTGGAGGACGAAATATTTTTTCAGGCTTTATTATTGAGCGGTGATTTATTCCTTTGGTTGCTAAATCGGCCATGTTGGCTTCATCCGTCGAGAAAAACGATCGTAAAACAAAGTACATACGATCTTTATCGTATTTTTTCAATCTGATTTTTGGGAGACACATACACGTAGAGGGGCAAAAAGGGGAACGAGAGGCAGAGGTGAAAAAAAGTTTATCAACATTCGCCAAGCTATGTAATCCTTTTTAACCCTCGCTAGTTTAAGTCACTCTCTGCCTCTCTCTCTCTCTCTCTCTCTCTCTCTCTCTCTCTCGCTGAAACGCAGCAGCATGACGTTTGCATATAAATGAATAGATGGGAGGCAAGTCAATATGTGTTTATTTAAATATATGCATATGCATGCGTGTCCCGGTATATAAATATACACACGCCTTCACTTTAATGTGCCTCATCCCCCGAGCCTGCCGTGTCTGGGTCTTCGACAACGCGTTTCATCTCATTCGCGCTCACACTCGCGCCTTCCGATAGCGACACTGTCTCACTATTTCACTCGATTCTGTTGCCAAGCTTACGCGATGGAACGGGGCTCTGCGAAAAGTGGAGAATGGCCACGGCGAGGAGGCAGGGGAGATGAGAGAGTCGAGCAGGGGGGAGGATTCAGACTCAATCTTTTTGCCTGCAATCGCGAGACGGTCTGAAATCATTAACCTTTCGAGTTTCTCGTCGATGAGAGGCCTTCTTCAGCTCTAGCGGCATTGCAATCAGCATCGCACGCTACATGCATCTCGGATTGCAGGAATCACTTACCGCTTCATCGACTTTATCCCCGCGAGTTGCGGTTTTACAAGTTTATGTCTTATTCTCCATTTTTTCCTTCCGTCACATTTCCGTACATGACTCGATCGAGAAAAACTTTCTGCAGAGCCTCTAAATATTCATATTATACACATAATACGTTGATTAATCCTTCTCAAGTGAAAAAATTATCTAGACATCTATAGAATTGTTTTATAGAATTTCTATATAAATTATAAAATCGTTCTATAGAATCCCTATAGAGACCATGTAGGAATTTGAGCATGTAGAATTGTATATGTTTTATAGAAATTCTATACGAAATATGACGGCTCTCCTGAAATGAGCGTTCATCACGCAAGATATCGAATTTTAGAATATCTGCTCTATAGAAATGCTAGAAAAATTCTATATAGAAATTCTATAGAAATCTGTAGAGTTTTTATACCCATTTTTCCAATTCCCTATTGCAGAAGATATCTGCACATTCTACACGCATTATACGAACTGTTGTAATTTCTGCATATTCCATGGACTGAATATATTTTGGCATCTTCAGTTTAACTCGAAAAATGATAGAATTTCTATAGAATTTCTATGGAATTTCTATAGAATTTTTGTAGAATTTCTATAGAATTTCTGTAGAATTTCTATAAAACATATACAATTCTATATGCCCAAATTCCTATATGGTCTCTATAGGGATTCTATAGACCAATTCTATAGAATCTCTGTATAATTTTTTCACTTGGGTTCTTTAATAGTTTCAAGCGTTTTTTTCTTTTTATACATTGACGATTATTCGTTTATTTTACTCGGAGGCGGATGAATTTTCTCTTTGAACGATGTACTTGATTCCTGGAGCCAAGTGACACTCATCGTCATGCTAGGAAGCGCCAAATATCTTTTAATTATATTTTCGAGCTACCGCACACGAGGCATATCGAAGGTACATATACGAGTCTCCGAAGTAAAGGAACACACTGTCGGAGACATGGCGCGAAAGGAGTGACAGTAATTTGTGAATATTGACCCGCAGTGCCGCGTCGACGACATACTTAACAGCAGGCTGTTGACTGCGACAAGAGGACGCGAGGAAAGGAGAAAGTCAAATAAGATGAGAAGCACCCGGAAGAAAAGAAGAAACATATGAAGAAATGCATTTATTTTCACATCAAGAAGTTTCTCGAGCCCACACATCAAGAAACAACATTGTATGTAAAAAAAAAAAAAACGCACGAGTCATCCGATTATTCTGTTTAGTTTTACGCACTCGAAAGAGTTACTTGAACTCTCGTGTCTTTCCTTATCTGGGCAAAGTGTTCTTAACGCGTTTATTCGGCTGTCAGTACCGATCAGAAAAATTCACAAGTGAGTAAAACTCTTGAACAAAGCCAAAGGCAGCACTAAGCCGAAACAAACAGACCTACCACGGTCGAAAAGTACTTTCGCACACTCTTCTCGAAACGGTAAATATAAACTTCTATATTCATTTCGCAACTTTTTTCTCTTCGGTATATGAGAGCATCGAGTTTTCTCAATCGACTTATTTTCCCCTGTACACCTGCTGCTGTAAAGTCGAAGCTGTTGCAACTCTCCGATTGCACGAAATCCGTCTAGAATCTTTGTCAATGGAAGAAATGTTTTTTTATTCCAATTTTTCTGTCTGTATAGAAATATCGAAGCAATCTTGACGGACGGCAGACTTTCTGAATATGGAGCGATGGATCATACCGATAAACGGAGTGCTCGAAAAAATTCTAATAAACTTTGTTCTGCTCCACCGCGAATCTCGGTATTTAAGTTGCTCGATTTTAATCAGTTTAAAATCTTTCGACGCAAAAGGGTATGCGAACGATAAGAAAGATCCAGCAAGTTTTTCGAAAGCAATTTTCCGACCCCCGCTTTCGTGTGCTCTGGCGTCTGAGACTTTGATAAGAAGGATGCTGTGTAAGCACGACTGTCGGAATCGTCGCGCGGTCCCCATTGCGAATCGACTAATTCCCTCTGCTAGTGCGGGAGAGATCATCAGTCACAAAATAAATTATCCCTCCCTGGCTATACGTCCCCATTTTATGCGAGTACAACGAAACTTGGATTTGGAGAGAGCTCCGAAGAATCCTTAAGGTGCTCTATCACTTGCTCGGTCGGTAAAAATCCCCCTACACACGTTTTACTTGGAGGGACTGAATATTTCGAGAAAAATATTAGTTACACGTTGTTCCCATTTCACCAGAGAATAAGTTGTAACTTTTCTTTTTCTCAAAATATAAAGGGTCTCTGAAAAAAACGTGTATCTATACTTTTTGGTTATCTCTCTCGCACTCACGCGACTGCTAGATCACCTTAAAAGGTATTCCTTTCACGAACCCGCGGCTACTCTAAAATTAACTGGTTTTTATTTACAACAAAGTAAAAGTGCATCCAATGATATTGCAAAAATTTCGAGCCACGTTATCGAACATTTAACGAAAAACTATTTTTCGTTTTTCAAAACTTATAAAAACGTAAAATTTATATGGAAGCTCATGGAGATTGCTTGATTATCACATTTCTATTCAATTATTTACAGACTGAATATCTCTAAATTTCTCATACAAACTGTTTCACTCGTAGAAAAAATTACAAGGAATCCGTAACGACGATAAAAATAAGGGGTCATCGGATGTTCAACGGAAATATTAACAATAAGAGTTGAAAAAATACCACAACGGTTATGTTTGGCAACGCAAATTGGCAAATTGGCTAGCGTTCGGTGCGTAACAGCTGACTGATGAATACATATATACAAAGTACCGTATTTTACACTCATAATTTTCAATATTCGAACAAAAGACGAGTGCCCTTTTCATGCGCCCACAAAATACGGCCCTCCGCGAAAGGATTTCCTTTCAAAAAGAAAGCTTTATCAGCAGAAAAGAAATTTGGCGGTTGAATCCGCTGATGCCATACGGAGAAGAACAGTTTTGGAGAATCCCGGAAAAACCGGTGGTCGCGCACGCACTGCAAACTGTGGGGACTGTGGAAAAGAATGATCGAGAGAAAGGGGAGGTCATTTCAAGGTTGAGAATATCTCATAGAGATGTTGGTAGATGCTTATCTATGGAGAGAGCAGTGCGCGGACATTGCGATTTGGAGATTCGAGTTTAACCGATGTTGCTTGACGAATTTGTATATTTCGTAGAGTCTCGAGTATAATTGAGCTCGCAGGATAACGCGTCTCACATGCCAGCCACAGTAAACGAGCGGAGAGGGGGGGGGGGGGGGGGGAAGGAGAGAGACAGAGAGAGAGAGGTCGAGATGGAAAGGCGGAGAGCTTTGTGTAACGGTGTTTCAGCGCCGGCCGGCTCGCCATTCTCGACGTTGTATGGGGCCCGGAGGACCATGCAGCAGGGTCTCAAGACCCATCGCCGCCACGAAACGCCGTTAACCGTGTATAGCGTAGCCTCAAAACAATTCACTCTATTCCTCCTCTCTCTTTCTCTCACTCGATTGCTCTGTTGCTTTATCTCTCCTTTTCTTTTCCTCCTATTCTTATAGAATCTCTTTCGCTCTGGCATGAGATCCGATGGATTCCAGGTCCGAGGCGATCTCAACAAAACTACACCGAAAACAAAATTTTGTTTAAAAATATCGATCTTTAGTTGGATGCGTTCGACTAAACGTTTTTTTGAATAATCCCAAAAATTGTGTCATTGCAGCAAGAAATATTTTAGAAAGTTTCTTCGAAAGCAAATTTTGGTCGTTCCACTCGTAAATTTCGCTGACAATTCCGTTAGAAACCAAATATACTGCCAAAATAACGAAAATTTTGAAATTATCCAAAAATATTTAGTTTACCGTATTCGACGAAATATCAACGATTTTTAACAAAATTTCATTTCCAGTGTATGGAAATAGGCGAAGCATACGAAACACGAAGAAATAAATTAACGAATTTTATAATTCGTACATCGAAGAACGACGAGCAGAGAGCAAACTCCGATAAGAAAAAGCTTCATCGATTATTCGCAGTCTCAAGCAACAGCAAAGAAAGAAAAACCATTTTTCTGTCGAATCTTCATCGAACTGCAAAAGTGTTTGATTTCGAATATATCGATTCTCCTCGGTCTCTTCGACTCTGTCTCGACGGTATTACAATATTGCTCCTATTAAGAAGCCACGTGCCCTTGGTTAAGAAGGACGAAGGGGGCAGTAAGGCATAAAATGGAATAACGAGTTCCAACTCGGCGTCAGAAATGCTTGCGTATGTGCATCATCAAAATTGGTAGCTTATATTTGCGTGTGGCCGAGTGTGTGTGCATAAGCTCGTCGTGTATAGGGACATCGAGTTTAAGAGACGACGACGACGACGACGAGGTAAATGCTCTGTTGTATTATGTTATTCACAGTGAGTTAGGATTAGCTGCGGGCTTTTATAACAAAAAGGACTGAACACGTATGAAAGGAAGAAATGCCTAGAGCCTGGGACAATAGTCAGCCACAAATACACATGCATCCATAGGTCTATCGCGTGAATTAGGTATTGCATGAGTGCGTGTCGATGTGCGCGTATTCTTTTGTTGGTTATGCAGTGGTGCAGACATTCTCCATGACACGTAGAATCACGTTAAATGCTTGATGGCTTAAAGCTTTGCCGAAGAATCGCACTAAAATTACTTTAAAGTTTAGCAAATTTATTTTACGTTACTATACAATTTTATCATTATATCCACTGAGAAAAGAAATTTGTTGAATCAACAAATTTCAATTTGTTCGCTACAATTTTGTCGATTCAAAAAAAAGTAATGTTGCGGTGAACGCATATGTAGTTCAGGCAATAACTTGGCTGCTCAAAACAATCAATTTATCCTCATGCAGTCGTTCAGTTGCTTCAACACCTTTAGTCGTTTATTGTGACCAAATCAAGTCGTTTGAATAACAAAATCGAACTCTGGTTGACTAAATGTTTGATTGATTTGAGCGATTAAGAAAAAAAAAATACCGTGCGTTCCGTTTAACAAAACTTTCAGTTGTATAAACTAAATCATCAATTTGATCAACTTTTGATTTGTTGGGTGGACCAACTGTGGGTTGAAAGTTATGGGTTGTCTATTTCTGGGCAGTTGAAATAACTGAATTGTTTTGTAAAATGAATAAAATATTTTTTTCGCCCTCCGTGACCGTGGGATTTGTTGATTCAACACAAATTTTGTTGTATCAATAAATTTCTTTTCTCAGTGTCGAAGTTTGCATCGTTGGAATGCAACGAAATTCTCTTTTTTCTTCAGCAGAGTTAATAATTATCGTTCAATATTTACTTGGAACAATAAAACGATTCTCTCTTGCGACCCAAAAACTGAAATGCCACGAAAACTTGGCATGATTTGTAAAACTCAATAAATAATGAATTTAATATTTTATCGTGATCGTATATCGTGATGGATTATAATACATTAACAAAAATGGAACTCGAAGTTTCCAACATTTTCCAACTTATGGAATCGCGGCAAGTAATTACACGATCTTTCCGAGTCTTTCCGAAAAAACTCTACTCCAGTGAAACTGATTTTATTTGCAAGATTTCCCTCTTGTCTGCGCGAGCTTGAGGTACGTGTGTGTGTGTGTGTACGTGCATGAGCAAGGGGTCCTATTTGAATGAACGGAGTGAGAATCTCTGCGAAAAAACACAAGCCTCGTGACAAAATGTGTAATCCCCAAGTTGTGGGGCTTCAAGGGCGACAGTGACTGCATGGCGATGTTCAAAAATCAACGATATCTGCATGCGAAAGAATAAAACCTGATGGAACGAGGCCTTGCGCCTCACGAAGTTTCAAAATGAAACACATGCACTAGTCTTTGGATTTATTCGAAGAACAGATATTTCCGAGGGAAATCGTGGTGTAAATCGTGAAGAATGAGACTCGAGTTTGTTTCTGCACGGAAAACAAAATTTTGATGAAAAATATGGATTATTTTGTTCGATACGTTCGACTAAACGTTTTTTTTTTAATAAACCCAAAAATTTCCAAATCCAAATTTTGGTCGCTCCACTCGTAAATTTCGCTGACAATTCCGTTGGAAACCAAATATACTGCCAAAATATCGAAAATTTTGTAATTATCAAAAAATATTTATTTTACCGTATTCAACAAAATAACGACGATTTTTAATAAAATATCATTTTCAGTGTGATGAGTCGTGTATGACAAAACTATCGGAAAAACAGATGGAAGCACCCTGCGCAACCCTGCAACTCTTTCGCGACTCCTTTCTGACGTTTTTCCATGTCCATCGTTCTCGTTGTTACCAGTGACAATGTGCATTTGTGCATTCCTCGACGTTGCAGGCGAACAAAGACGTCAGGAGAAAAAAAAACATATAAAACGGAATCGGAGAAGCGTTAATGACGAATCTTAGAAGAGCGGAGAAACAAAGCAACAGAAAAGGACGATGCACTCTGGAAATACGCGTGTAGAACACAATGGAGTATGGGAGACAAAAGACCGACGTGGTTTGACAAAGACGTTAAGAGTCATTTTCAAATTTGCCTAAAATTAAAAATTGAAGGAAAGTCTTGAACGAAACGCTATAAAGTCGGTCGTTGGCGTCACAGCAGGACGGAAACCTCATTATTCCCCCGTAAGATGATAGAACCAAACATCGCATTTCATAAAACTTAGACTTAAAATCTCAAAAACGAGGCAAATCGAATAATTTAAAAAATTTCGATCGTCTGTAAAGCTGGCACCTTTCGATGTTTAAAAATGAGTTGAGCCTCGACAATAAAACGAAGAGATCGCTATGAAAGCCAGAGTGAATATAAACTCCCAAAATCTCGTGGGAGTCTCTGCTCGTGGTTCTTGAAAATGAAATGTTCCTATTCACGTATGAGATCTTTTGAAGATTGTCACGAGAGTTTCGACGCTGCGATGGAAATATTCGAGAGATACATATCCAAGGCGCAAGACAGCGTGTTCGAATATGAAGAAAAATTCAGAATTAAGCATTTCTGAAGTATCTGGGACCCATGACAAAATCGACTGTGTTTACGATAACCTGTAGCAACAAAGTCCAAAATTCACAGCACGAAGGATTCGACACTGAATTTGGAGAAGTACTTGAAAAACGGATTTTTTTTTCGTGCTTCACGCGATGGAGAATCGAACATGCGCCAGTGACGTCGCCGCACTCGACGACGCCACGCATCGCGGCTGCGTGTGGGTGCGCGTGAATGTGTAGTGTCATTCCTTTTTTTTTTTTTTCATTTTTTTTTTTTTTTTCTTTACCATTTCAATTCGTATTTCGCCTAATAAGTGTGTTTCAATGTGTGAGTGCGTATTATGGCAGAGTTGTATGCGAATGAAGAGCGGGCGTAAGCGGAAGGGGAAAGGTGGCCATATTGGCCACTTTCCCATGAAACTCGAGAGGACGCGAATATACGGCTGCTCCGGTGAGCTCGTGGCCGTCGAGCAACCGAAAGCAAAGCTGATTTCTACTCGGTCCTGTTCTTAGTCTCCTGCTTCGCCTTACCTCCCGCCCGCCTGCCTCTTTCTCTCTCTCTCTCTCTCTCTCTTCTTATCGTTTCTTCGTGTGGCCCATTCACTACTATACTTTTCTCGTCTACCACCAGGTGAGCCCTCTCCCTGTCCTTTTCTGCCTTCCGCGCGCGAATGGACGAAGAAACGACGAAACATGAATCTCGAATAAAAAAATCAAGAGATTTCACGAAATAGAAGGAACAAAAGGACCAGAAATAAATATACATAAATGTACAAGGTGCTCCCACTAGAGTTGGTCAGATCTCGTCAACTCTCGTTAAAACCTCATCGTCCCGACTCAATTACTTTCTATCGCAGCTTCATTTTGATGCGTTATTTTGATCGTACAAGCGACGATCGCGAAGGTCAAAAGGCGTGCGAATACACGACAAATTCCTGAATCACTGTTTTGACGAATTTTCAATCGCGACTATCGTGTGTAGCGTGGAAACGATCAAATGGCAACGCCGTTTATTGAAGAACGCGGTATTCGACTGAGAATGAGCGATTTCTTGAATTATTGCACAAACTTTGTTGTCCTGCCTTGTCTCTGATTCTATGTACTTTCGCGAGTCTCATTATTTAGGGTCGCAGCGCTCAATAGCATGCACGAGGAGGCTCATCGTCTGAGCACACGGGCACACACGTGCCGCCTGATCGTACACAGAGGCGCACAGGCAGACTTCAGCCACTTAAATACATATAAATGAAGCGTGGAATAATTCGCGCTTGAGTAAGCTCCGTAGCGACACGTGTCTCTACGCGTGTATATACGTGGGAGCTCCCTGGAACCATTTCGATCATTGCCATGCCCTGGCGAGCCACGTAAAAATTAATAACAAAGTCGCGACGAAGTATTCGACGAATTCGTCGCCGGTAAGGTCCAGGGAATCTCACTCGAATAACGTATTCACGATCTTACAAAAAGTTGGTATACCGAGGACTTTGTTGGCTTGGAAATTAGCCTATGAACGTATGGACGGACATACGACGCTCCCACGAAAATTTTCAACTCCAGCCAACAGGCTCTAACTTTGGATCCTAGATAAAGAGAGACGATAACAATTCTGTGGGAGCGGACGAAACGTTTTAAAACCCAGAGAGTCAGAATACACTGCGAGGCATACGACCTCGGGGGAGAGGGGGGGGGGGGGGGGGGGGCTCGGTTCGTCGTCGTTGTGAAACATAAAACCAGAAAGAGAAAAAGAGAAAGAGATTTGAATCTGTGTGCAACGACTTCATGAGGCGCACAAGTCCCTTGGACTTACCTCAAGATTCCTTTAGTACGTAAAGAAAAAACCACATCCATGATTTTTTCATCAAAAATATTCAACAGCGAAGCTCTCGCGATAAAATCACCGGGCGAAACGCGTCTCATCCCGAATAACAATACTCTCGATGCATGCAAATGAGATGAAGCAAGAAATCTAATTACTGGATACTGATGAATCGATATGACTGAGAATTCTGCGTTTCATTCTGCGTCGCAATGCTCGTTAACTTATTACTATCACAGAAAGACTTCATTTAGGGTTCTTGAAAAAATTTTGTATAAACGTTCTTGGCATCAAAACTAACAGTTTTCTCCTATGAAGACAAATTTTCCGACGTTTAGAATTTGAGATATTTAATTTCCAATTTTTTATTTTTCCCATCTAAACGCATGTAAATTGAACGTTTCGTTAAAAAGTTGCAAGAAAAAAACAAAAGAAACGTGACTTCAATTTACAAGCGTCTAGATGGAAAAAATAAAAAATTGGAAATTAAATATCACAAATTCTAAACGTCGAAAAATTTTTCTTCATAGGAGAAAACTGTTAATTTTGATGCCAAGAACGTTTATACAAAATTTTGAAAGAACCCTAAATAAAGTCGTTTCGTAATAGTAATACCTTAACGGAGAAGTTAACGTCAAAAGAGTAGCAGAAAAGGCAAAAATGTGAGAGTTCCTGATGCCGGACGTTCCTTGTGCGTGCGAATCTCGTTGCGTCAGTTATATCTTCGAGCACTCGACGCGGAGTCAAGAATGAAGATGGGGGGAAAGGAGAGAGAGCCCGCAATCCTCTACGAGCCTTTTCTAACGATTCTCGAAGGAGCGTCTTACAAATAAAAATTTACCAAGTCGTGCTAGATATTCGATAATAGAGGGACTGGATCGAAAATAAAAATGACTTCGACGAAGAATCAACCGAGGGACGGACAACGCGACAGGAGAACTTGGCGCGCGTACTGAAAAAATCGAACGACGCGAGAATGAAGCAAAAAAGAAACGAAAATTACAAACTTTTTCAAGTCGCCTTCAAAGTTTACGAGCCAATTATTTAAGGGGTAACTTTTGAAAGCTTTGAGATAATAACAAACTGGCCTGAAAGTTCTATGCGAAGACAAAAAATCAAATATTCTCTCTTTCGATACGTTCGCCCGAACAAAGACGAGAAAAAATACTTGTTGAAACGCTGTGTCCGAGCGATCGTTCTCTCGGTAGTCATTGACTGACGATGTGACGAGCCCCGAGTCGCTGTGAATGGGAAGCGAAATAGGAATGAATGGGCCGAGTAAAGAAAGGTCAAAAAAAAGGATACATTCTCGATTTTCTTCTTTTCCATTCTTTGCGAGGTTTTTCGAAAATACTTTTGGCTCGAACGAAATTCTTGAGAAATTCTTATTTCACGTTTCCTTCTCGTTTTAAATCTATTTTTATATTTATTTCAATTCCTCTCGGCACTGCAGACGAGCGATTCTAAAAAAGAACCTACGATTCTATTCACGGAAATGAAAAATCTAATTAAAGGAACGAAGAATCTGTACATCGCCATTTTTTTCGAGAAAACTCTAATTTTCTTTGTTCCCATAAAACATAAAAAATCTTTCAATCGACCCAGTTTCCACACATCGAAACGGAACTCTTCCCAACGAGGCAAAAATTTATTCCTCGCACTTTCTTCGAAGGAAAAAAATGAAAGGCGCAACAAAAACGAAATATTCGCCAACTGAATGACGAATGAAAAAAAAAAAAACAATTTTTTATCTGCACCAATGTCACGGAAAATGTATGTCTCTTTAATTAAGCGTTAATTAATCCATGAATGCGACCCCTGCTTAGTATTATTACTCTGAGCGCATGGGGCATTCCTTTAGCATTCGCGAAAATTCATCTTTTTGCGTCCAGTGAATTTTTCATACACGTCTTCATCGTAAAAATATGAATTTTCGAGATTTGACCATTTTTATTTTATTTTTTCGATTTATTCGGTTGGTCAAATGTTTTCGACTTTTTACCAATCCTCCTGGTTCGGACTGCGATAGCTCTGCGACGATAATTGTCGGATGTTGGAAAAAACGAGTTTTTCTTTATTTTTATGCAAAATTCGAATGTTTTTTTTCTAAAACGACAATGAAAAAAAAATGAATTTCTGCGACTACGAGGCGACGTGAAATGCCCCATAGAGTTTACTCGCAGATACGATAAAAAATTAACGACAATACTCCATTACCAGAATAACGTATAACTGTGTACGTCGGTACCGAGTGCCGAGGCAAAGGTGGCAATGACTCGAAGGCTTTGTAATACTTTTACGATGTAATTACAAGTTCTCCACAGCGTCGCGTCACCGAGGCGACTCTCGTAATGCACGAGCACTCGCAGTCTCGATTGTTCTTAAATCGCAAGATAAGAAAAAAAAAAAGAAAATAAAATAAAATAGAAAAACAAACGTTACAGTCAATGAATAAAGTCAATCGCGAAAGCTCGTTCATGCTCTTTTCTCCCTCATCGAGAACGTCAAACGTTTTTCTTCATAGTCGCCTCAACGCATTTATTACGCAGCTACGAGAGTGGGAAAATGGTTGGGTCAGAAAAATCTGCGCTCACCGAATGGTTTTTATTGTCGAAGCGACATATCGTCCTGACTGCGTCAGAATCTCTGCGGACGAGAAAAATCAAAGGAATTTCCTCAAACACAAAAAAATGAAACGAAATCTATAATTCGACTAACGAGAGTGCAAGTCGTGAGGGAATTCCGTCGAACCTCCTCATGTTAATACGCCAATGAGGACTGATGGGCGTGATAGGGTTGAGCACAAAGCACAGGTAGGTAGTAAGGAAAAATAACATGTTTAAAGGAATGGATATCAAGGGGAAGCAGAAGCAGGGATGATGGCCGAAGCGATCGAAGCGATAGTCATCCCCAAGGGGTGAAGGAAACACCACGAGGAACGAGGAGCACCAGCCAAACCCATAATAAAGCTGCTGCGATGTATGACGGTCGCTACCTGAAGCTCTCGCAACTGGTCTCAACATATATACAAGGGATTGACCATCGACGAGGCTACAACTGATAACAATCGGCTTCGACCTCGATCCTCTGTAGACCCAACCAGTCAAGATCCGTTCAATGCATTTTTCCCCTCTTTCGACACGCAAAACACAAATCCAATAGCCCGTCCAGAGTCACTGAGCACCATAACTCGGTAATCAATCAACCCCGACTCCTGCTTCGTGTGTATCGTTACCGCAGTCCTGCCCCCACTACCATTCACAATTTCCTTTCGAGCTCACTGTTTATTCGTGTTGGAATTTCCACAAGAATTAAGCAGTTTCGGTAGCAAAGTTTAAATGTTGAAAAATTTATCAAATTTCGTCATAACGTTCTTCAACATCAAGTCCGAAAAGACACATTTTTTCAAATTTTTCGTCTCTCTAGTTATCGAGTGATTCAGCAGTAAAGCAGAATTCTTATGCCCGGAATATATCAAAAATATGAAAACGCTAATGCTGCTGAAGTTTGCATCGTTGGAATGCAACGAACTTCTGTTTTCTCTTGAGCAGAATTCGTAATAATTATTAAATATTTGGTCCGGACAATAAAACGATCCTCTCTGGCCACCCAAAAACTCAATCGACACGAAAAATTGACAACATTTTTAAAACTCAATAAATAATTAATAGATCAAATATTTTTCGTTGAATGTCAACGTTGCAAACTTCAGAGTCGTAAACGCTATGCTTATACGCGCGAACTTCAATGTTCAATTACTCGAGAACTGGTTAGAAGAAAAATCTGAAAAAATTTGTATCATCGTCATGTATAATACTGAAGTATATATTCATCAAATTAATAAACAAAATAAATAAATAAAAAATTTAAAAAATTAAAAATAAAATCATCAAATTATATTCCCAAAATTTTATTAAATTCTAATTATATTTTTTAAATTTTCATATTTTTAAATGATGTTGAAGTTCGGATCGCTGGAATGCAACGGAATTTGGTTTTTTCTTCGGCAGAGCTCAGGATTGTTATTCAATATTTGATCTGGACAATAAAATTCAATCGACTCGAAAAATTGGCATGATTTTCCAAATTCTATAAATAATTAACAGAACAAATATTTTTCGTTGAATCTCAACGTTGCAATCTTCAGAGACATATTTTTAACACGGTTTAGCATAGCAACATTGTATCGCCGGTAACGAAACATGGAACTTTTTCGTGTTCAGCAGTTGGAACCCTACAGAAATACCACAGGTTTCCATTCCACCCCCCCCCCCCCCCTTACAATCACTATAGAAACTCCTTAAACGAAACTCAAGGCAACCACGAAATATCATTCTCGGGTTCTCGGATCTCGAAATCTCGGGTTACTCAGAACGTCACATAATTTCACCAAAATTCAAACAATTTTTAATTCTTTTCAATTTCCATATCCATACTGCTAAGCGATCCGAATAAACCCATCGTTTTCCTCATTTTCGTATTTTTGCCCAGAGGAAATGCCACCCACAAGTCTTCACCTCGATCGACTGTATGCCGACCGTATATGCCGATTAATCAAATTTATTTCTCTCGCAGATCCTCAAAAAGTATTCCCAGTAAATGTTAAAGTTTGCATCGTTCAAATGCAACGAAATTCTGTTTTCTTTGTCAAGCAGATCTTATACTAATTATCATTCGATATTTGGTCTAGAGTATAAACCGATTCTCTCCTGCGACCCAAAAACTCAATCGACACGAAAAATTGTCACGATTTTCAAAATTTCATTAATCATTAAATAAAAACAATATTTTTCGTTGAATCTCTACGTTGCAAACTTCAGAGTCATGTAAATATTGCTATTATTATTATTATTATTATTATACATTATAAGAAGACGATATTGAAGGTTCGGATCGTTGGAATGCACCACGAACTTTGGTGTTTTTTCTTGAGCAGATCTCAAGATTCTTATTCAATATTTAATCCGTTTGAAAAAACGATTTTTCTTTAAGATCAAAACCGAAAATCGTTGGTACGAAAATTGTAATGATTTTTTAGATCGATGAGAGAATAAATGGAAAAAGTATTTTTCGTTTGATTGCAACGTTGCGAATTTGAGTTTCATGCAAAAAGTGCGAAAAAGGGTCTGTGGGATATCGTTCGCATCGACGTACAGGTCAGCGAGGGGCCTAGCGGAACGTGTTTGTCAATGGAAAATATTTGCGTGGTGTATCGCGAGCTCAAACATTGTCACGTGACGTGACATCATTTGGCCAACGTCTTCGAAGGGTCCCTTCGATTTCGTTCGTCTCTCTGTCTCGATTGCTTCATTGTCGAAGCTGATATTGTCCCAAAAATTCATTATAATCGCGTATTTCAAGTTTTACACGAATGCGATTGACCCCTCCCCTGTTTACATTCCTCCGTATCGTTTTTGCGGAGATTATAAGGCACAACGATTCAACGAGACGTTTTCCAAATAACTTGTCCGTCTTATCGAAGATAAAAAACACTTTCGACAATTTCCTGTACGATACTCAAGTTTGCATCGTTGAAATACAACGAAATATACATTTTTTATTCATTATTTCGATAATCAATGGGATCTCTGCAATTTTTCTAATAAATTCACTTCTCCAATGGCAAAGAAGACTGTTCCATTACGCCGAAAACAAAATTTTGTTGGAAAAAATCGATATTTCGTTCGGTACGTTCGACTAAACGTTTTTTTTTCCAATAATCACCCAAAAATTGTGTCATTGCGGCAAGAAATATTCTAGAAAGTCTCTGAGGAAGCTAATTTTTGTCCTTCCAATCGTAAGCTTTGCCGAAGATTCCGTTAGAAACCAAATATACTGCCAAAACAACGAAAATTTCAAAATTATCCCGAAATTACGTGTTCAACAAAATATCGACCATTTTTAACAAAATTTCATTTCCAGTCAGTGAAAGATCGAACAAAAATGGCATGACGAGTCGAGTGACGAAAAAAAAACATGCAAAACGGCAATTACGAAGGTTCGTTGAATACGAAAAGTTTATAAAAAGATTTAAAAAATATGATATTTTTGGTTGATGTTATAATCGAAGGAGAAAAGTGCATGTGGAAACTCACGATTTCTAAAGACGGAGAAAAATCCTCGATGACACCCGTAACATCCACTTTGAAGCACACACTTAAAAAATTGTTTTTTCTACGTGATGAAAAACAACTGAGGCATAAAACACGTATCGAGGCACGAAATGTAATAACGTCACGATTCGAACAACACTGTCGATGTATTTGGTTATCCCGAAAAGGCTGAGAATTCCTCGGGCTTTGTTATAAACTTGGAAAATCTTTAGTCGATCACTCGAACCTGTTTATTTCGGTTCGCCGAGAAATATTCAACTCGAGAACTCGATTGACCGCCTTAACTGTTGAAATAAGATGTAATCGAATAAATGAAATATTCGTAAATCGATCGAGCTACGCCGCGGTCGAGCTTTTCTTTCGATACACTTGGCTCACGTATAACCGGAGAATTTTCACGAATTTTTCAACTACTCGGGGGAAGCAAGACGTGGCGAATTATTTGTTACGGTCGATAGAGGTGCAACGGATACGAATGCAAGCGCCATTTTAGCCCGTTGCAGCAGCCCGTCCGGTCGGTTCGAGGCTCGGTCTGCGCCAGGGCGAAAGCAACCTCGAGAAAGGTGGATAGCAGGCCAGCAGCAACACCAACCGAGAAACCCAACTACCGGAGGTGGCTTTATTCTCCGTCGGAGGCCTTATTCTCTGCCTCGCAACTTTTCATCTACCTCTGGGGACGTCCGAACACTTGACCAGCATTCAAAAACATCAAAATCCGAGCGACCGATTCATATTTAAAACAAAACAAAACAGCACACTTGTGTAAACGCAAATCCTCTACACGTCACTTTATTGCGAAGGGAGCAGCAACCCTTGGCGGAACCCCTGCACTTTCCTTTATTTCTTGTTTTTGTTTTTTCCTCTCGTTAGACTAATATTTCGAGAGAAGAAGAGGCTGAACTTTCACCGTTGTGAAAAATAGTAAAAGTAGCGCGACGCGCGTAAAGACGTTTTGTGTGGTTTGGATTTTTTTGTTCGGGAGTGTCTTGACCTTCTAGCGATCGCACTATTCTTTTCATTCAAGAAAATTTGGAAAGTAGGAAAACTCATACAAGGAATTGTTTATTATTCCAGATCAGTCTTTTCATAATATCGTTTTTATTAGTTGTTTTCCACTCGTTCGCGATCGTATTTCTTCTTCACTGAGACTGATTTTGGCTGACCGCGAAGCGGAGGAACGAAGAGCGAATTGCGATACGGAGCGAGGGGAGAGGGGTGGCTGGAGAATTTAGAAGAAAGGGTTGGATGACGAAAGAATTTCGAAAGCACGAGGAAATATCTCCTTTCTTTTATGCTGCCGCGCACGCACTACCAACAAATAAATAAAGCCTTTGTATAGCTGTATATACGCAGGTAGGTTTGCCAAGATGGTAACGATGAAGATGAACGAGTGCTGTTTGGTGGGAGACGACGCACTTTGCGAAGATACAACGGCCACGGTTAATATTTGGCTAATTTTTGTTGTTGTGTGTGGCTGGGCAACACGAGTCACGCGTAACTCGTACGTGCGCTTCACATTACGTCCGTCCTTCGGAGCGAGGGAACACGAACTGGAGTGGAGACTGGAAACTGGAATGCCGCCGCCGCCCGCTACCGCTTGGTTGCCGCGACCGCCGCGAAGCCAGTGGCGCTCAACGCGCCGAACCGACGCCGCGCATCAGCGTTTCTCAAACCTAATAACCCTCGCTCGTTCTCCCTCGTCGTCGTCGTCGTTTCGCCTTTTTTATAACACGCTTTTCCATATATATAAATATATTATCTATACATATTATACCCGACCAACCGAAAGTTGACCGACGAACGAGCCAGCAGATCGAGCCAGTTCCTCGTGCCTCCTTTTCTCTGTCTCTCTCTCTCTCTCTCTCTCTCTGCCTCGCTCCCAGCGCGTCGCAAGTCGCAACGAATACGCTATATATCCGCAACCAAGCAGTCGGGGCAACCGAAGCGCTTCGAGCTTGCCCGGCTAGTTTTCACAGTACCGCTATTCGGACCTTTTACACTTGATCGTTCGAGTCAATGCCATGCCGCTGCTAATCACCTGACCAGTGCTGCTCTCTACGAAACTCCATACCGAGCATTTGAAACTTGTCTCAATCCACCGAGTCGCCGCCGCCGTTACCATACAAAATGTTTACGTTTTTCATTAAATAAAGCTTGTCATTTTTTGCTCAATTCACATATCAGTTGATAGATTATCTCGCACCCTTTTCGAAACATCCAATTCGTATTAATTGCTTTCTATAAGTGTATCGAATCGAGAGCGGGAAAGCATCACTTCTCGTCCTATATAGAGTCATTGATTTTTGTCATGGCGTCAAGTGTAATCTGTGCACGTGCGCTTGCTCACTAAACGCAAAGGACGAATAATCTTGAAAGATTGACAACAGCCTATACCCGAACCAATGCTTTGAGGCCTACTGTCTGCTAGCGCTCCTGACAATAACTGCCGATTCACTTGTGGCTCGATCTCTTATTGGCTCATTGATCGCGGTGGTACTGATATCCCTTTTTAATGATCTTTTGCGTTTCCCTACCCGCTATTTCCACCTACGCATACAAACATGACCCTCTCGGCCTGGTCGTGACGTATCGCAGGTGTTGTGGGTGTCATTGTCTCTCATTTTCGGTAATCCTGTTCCCCGACGACCAAAGACGAAAAGGCAAAATTTCGGACATTTTTTTGAATAGTTATTCGAAAGAATTTTCCACAAAAATATTTCGTATGCATGGGGCACGAGGGATTAGCTTGATGTTGCATAAACAGAGTCTTTTTACTGGACAGAATGAAAAGTTTAGACGAGAAATTTTCGATCGAAAATAAAAAATCAACCCTTATACGGCGCAAACGTTTTTTTCCGACACCGAATTCAAAAAATGGTGGGTCGTTCGTGTCCAGCACACCGTTCTGATCCAATTGTCACGATAGAATAACAAAGCACGTTATCAATCCAAAAATCTCTTTTCGAACCAGCGTCGAAAAATATCGATTCAAAGAGGCAAAACCTCGAGCAGACATGCTCAACTTAATAAACATCAGATTTTTCTACTTTCGCTAGAAGCTCGAGACACGAGTATATTTGGGTAAAAGCGATGTTCATAAGAATCGATGCGTAAAATATACCGCGGCGTGCTTTCGTAACGGCAAATTTGTGTGTACCTGCTGTCTGAGAATAATCAGTCGCGGCAATAATCTCGCTGATCGTTTCGTAATTTAATAAATGTCGATAATTGCTTGTCACCGTCTCCATTTAATTTATTTACTCTACAGCCCGTTCGCCAGTAGCACGAAATAACCGTTTAACTTTGCCTCAATCCAATTTATATTTAATCACTATGGAATTTCATTTCCCTTGCGAATTTATCGAAATTTTCATCACTGCGCGATCTCATATAAATATTGGCGCGGGAGGGAAAAACGAAATTTACTCCTTCGCGATTAAATTCCCCATTAAAGTGATATTTATAACGACAATTGGCTGTCTAAACGAGTCAACAAATTATAACGTGACAAACGTTTCTCGATATTCAACTGAGCATATTTTATTAACAGGAGTATTAAAATAAATGGTAACTCACTTACGTCGTTCTTACGTACATTTAAAGAAATTCGGCTTGATCTGTACAACTATTTCGATGAACATCGCGCTCGAGACTATGCATAAAATAACAATAAGAATAATACTAATAGTAACAACGCGATAAGTAACAAAATTTATTGCTGTTCGATTTTTTCGCATCTCTACGGTGCAAACTTTATTTTGATGAATTAGTCGCCTTCTTATTGGCGATTAGTGGTGGTGTTGGCTGCTTTGGGTTTGTCTGAGTCTTGTGCTTTTTGCTTTCGATGTGATAGGCGAAAGAATTCTCCGAATGGAAGGAACGATTGCACGGGGCACAATAGTATTGACCTGCAAGTGGAAATAATTCAAATTAATGGCATCATTCAAATTTCCTATACGTGCATATTTGGTCAATCTGACCCGAGGCGTTTTTCAAATCGTTGTATATGCATTTTTTTTTATTTTTGTAGAGTTTATGGCCATGAAACTATTTTTTTGACGCAAACGAAAATTGAATGCGAAAAAATTCGTTGCCATTAAATGACAAACAATTGAAGACAGAAAATTGTTGGGGTCAAAATGACCCAGTATGGAAAATGGATAAAAGATTTCAAAATTCTTTTGAAATATTCTCTATACTTCCGGTATTTTTTTACTGCATTAACCCTTCGAGTGGAAACATCCTGTATGTGCATATTGGGTCAATCTGACCCAAAGCTTTTTTAAAATCGTTGTATTCCGGTAAATATGCATTTTCTGTTTTCTTTTGGAGTCAAAACGACCCAGTATGCACTCCAAGGGTTAAAATACAGTTTCAAGGCGAACAATGATATTGGATGGATCTCAAAATTAAAAAAATAAATTGGACGTACCCGAAGGAGTCCTATAAATAGAGTAGTCTATGGAAGATGGCACTGGTTGGATGGTACTGTCTTTTACTTCGTCTGAAATCAATCAACCGATAAATAACGTTGTTAATAATTGACGGAAAATTCTCAGAGGAATTATAAAATGAAAAAAATATAGAGAAAGACAAAAATGAATGAAGGAAATGCCTAAGAATTGAATTTTATCAGTTTAATCGTTACTCACCGATATCAGGATTGCCAAGATTGTTGAGCTTCATCATTCTCAAGTGCCTGGCACCCCGTTCGTGTTCCTCCAATTGTTCAGGTCGATTAGCCGTAACGCCACAAAGATCGCATCGAAAAGTGGGCAAGGGCCACGGAAGAGTCGGGTAATTGGCAAGCGGAGAAACAACCGGTGATGCCACTGGGGCGATCGTCGGCGCATCGACAGGTTTTGCAATCGTTCCACTGCTCGAGAACGACATACCTATCCCAAAACGACCAGTAGGATCTGCCGGCGCAGATGCCGCCGGAGGCTTTTTCGCTCTTGAAATAACCATTCATAACCACTTTATTTCGAGAGTAACTTCATGCTTAAGAACTCACGGTCAATATTTAATGTACTTAGGCTTGGTTGCTCCTGTCGTGGCTCTGATATGTTTTTTTCCAGCGTAATGCTGACTCGCGTCTATTAGCGAAGTGAACCACGTCTTGCACACCTGGATAAATTAGAGAGTTGTTAGTTATTCCAGGTTGGTGCGACAATATGTCGTCAACAGAGTCATTGTCGCTGTTTCGATGATACCAAAGTTTGCCTCGTTGGAATACAACGAAAAATATATATTTTTCGTTCATCATTTCAATAATTAATGCATTCGTTTCATTTTTTCTAGTAAATTCAGTTGCTCAATGGCAAAGATGACTGCCCCATTATCGTTGACAAATACTGTAAGAAAATTAGGTGCTCTGCTATAAAAAATAATGAGCTTTCGTTGAATCCGAACGATGTGAACTTCATCATCGTTTGTCGCATGAGAAATTCTGTCTTCTGCCCTTCTACGATCTCATGGCGCGGATAATTGATGTTGGGAAAGATTTACGATAAACTTGACCCTAAAACTACAAACCGGGGTAGATATCTACCCCAGGCGAGCTTCGAATTACGTTCCCAAGTTAACTTTTCAGCACTTTCAGGTATTTTAATCAATTTTGCACCAACTAAACGTTAACAAAATTGAAAATCGAAAAAATGTTAAATTAAAGGTAAAAAGAATATTGGAGTACGAACGTCGCAATACGTGTTCCAGTCGGTGTTACTTGTTGGATTTGTAACTTGTCCATCGTCGGGTTTAAGCTTTTTCACACTCTGATTCAGGAACATGGAAACTTTTTTCTGATGAGGTTTGCCTTCGTAGTGTAATTTAGCCTGGACAGTGGAATTCATCTGGAATACGATACCTGATATTTAAATATGAGGAAATTTCTAATAAATCTTGTAAATATAATAGTAGAATTATCCTCACAATGGCGTTGCAGAGGTCACACGTGAGTGGTTTCATGAGAGCGGAAAGATGCTTTTGAGCTATCGCCACCCTCTCTGAATAAAAATCATTGGAAAACGGTTAATTGAATTTTTTCTTATTTTCGCCTTATTCGTTAGTGAAGAATTTTCCGCGGGAAATATTGATTTATCGAGTATTATAATTACAAATAACGACATCGCAGAGACTACGTTGTCATTTGGACGAAAGCCACAATGTTGAAGTTAGCATCGTTTGAATGCAACGAAATTCCATTTTTGCTTGAGCAGATCTCAAGACTCTTCTTCAATATTTGATCAGGACAAAAAACCATTTTTTTTTTTTAGGATCCAAACAGAAAATCGGTACGAAAATTTGCATGGTTTTTTAAATTCAACAGTAAATAAAAAAATTATGTTTCGTTGGATCTCAACATTGCCAACTTCACGTTCATACAAAAGCCTAAGTTTGAAAATCTTCGAGTGGCAAGCTTTTGTTGCAAATTGTTTGACGGACTATCAGTTGCTCTAGGAAAAAAGAATTTACCTGCATCCTGTGCAGGATCTATACATTCGCTTTTGCGTTTGGGCAGTTTACTCTGTGCTTTGTCAGCGGGTGGAACAATCTTCTGGTTCGGATGGATCCACGGCGTGCTTGTCTCTATCCAAGATGAAGCTTGTGGTATAACGTCTACGGTATCAGATTCGGTGGGAACCCACCAAGGTTGAGCGACTGCGCTAACTTGTTCGACGACCCCATGTGCATAGAAAGAATTTTGCGCGGTATCCAAAACCATTGGCTCTGCAACAGCGAATAAAATTATAAAAATTAATGTTGCATATGTGTTCTCTCAAGGCTTTATTCCAAGCGCTAATTTCCAGGTCTGAAGACTTTTCGTACCCTCTGGAGCCTTGTCCAACATTGTCAACGTTGGCATTATTTTTGCCTTTTCTCTGACAGAGTCTGTGCTTTCCAATTTTGGGGGCGGAGGCGGAGGGAATAGAGCCTCAAAACCTGTAGATTTTGAGTAAACATTTGTATCAACCAATCATAGACTACAATCATTTTGTCCTGCTTTGTCCTATAAGTGCATATTGGGTCAATCTGACCCAAGGCGTTTTTCAGATCATTGTATCCCGGTAAATATGTACTTTTTGTTTTGCTTCTTGTAGAGACGTTTTTTTTTAGTTAATTATCCATATTTTATGGTCCTAAATTAATTTTTTGACAAAAACAAAATTTAAATGCCAAAACATTCGGTGCCTCAAAATGCCAAACTATCGGTGACATAAAATTGTTCGGGTCCAATTGACCCAGTGTGTGATCTAAGGGTTAATTGGCAACAAGGATTCATTCACCGATGTTGCTATAATCGCATGAGACTGTCGATGAATTTTCTATTTTCTATTCATTCCAACGTTATCAATAAATTACTTTGTAAAATTAAAAAACCATGATGAATTAATGAAAATGAATAATCAGAAAAAAAGAGTTTAATTGTTTCGTGGTACACGTTTAAAAATCCAAAAATTGCATTCTTTATAAGAATTTGTCAGTTCACTACAACGTTGTTTTTGGGTTATTGCATAAAATTTTCTATTGTGCATTGAAATTGCTTGGGCAATTTTCTGGAAACATTGCCCTTGAAAATATTTCGTGCAAGCAACTCGTGTTCGAATTGTTGTAACTTAAAAACAATGCATGATTTGGTTAGAAAAGAATTGAGGGTGAAAATGGAACCCGAATCCGAGAGCTGTTTCGGTAATTGGAGGAGATAATGTATTTACTTGCGATAGCGTTGTCAATGAGCCATTGAACGCAGAGGCCTTGAGGAACAAACTGGAATTTGTGTTATTCCACAAAGGAATGTACGAAAAAGGGGAATTTTTTGTCATGCCTTTATTCATTTTAATGTCCGCAGTGCTGCCATCAACGAAAGGTGATCGAATAATTAAACTATTGTCGTCGAAGAGACTCACCTGGTACTTCGGGATTTTCAATAACTTTCGTAATTCTTGACATTGTATGATTTATTACGATGTTGACACTGATGTCAGTGAATCAGCGAAGAATTTTATCTTCGTGTATGATAAATACACTCCACAGGATTATTCAAAACATTGAATATATATACGATCGCTTCTACATTTAACCCTCTGCTTATTCTGCTCACAACAAACCGGGACTGTCCGATGCTAAATTCAATGTGCAAGACTTTCGACAAGAAACAACAACATTTTATTGTTCACGGGTCGATTATTTCGCGCAACTGATCCACTTTTGTTTTGTAAACAAAATTTTAAATACATGAGATAGCCGTGTTTTGAACAACGACCCGTGGAATATATATCGATCTGGATAAGCAAGATGGGGTATGGCTCGCACGGGACACACAGAGACCACATACATGCACGACGTATAACGTCAAGTGTTGGTCAGTTGGTGACTGCATCGCGCGTGCAGTTCGACATATCATGTTGGTGGTAAATCCAACTTTGATTTCCCGCTTTACCGACTGCTAATCAAGAATGTAGGATCCCGGTGGATCGACTATTTTTTCGGTATCCACGCTGCCACCAGAATTGTTCCATTATACTGACGCTGCGTTTCTTCTCCTCTGTGGCTATCTCACTATTTCCCTTATTTTAGGGAATGTGTCACTGATGCCGCGTTTTAGACACAACAGCAGTGGTGAATCGTTTGGCTAATACTCGAAAGTTACTGGGGAGCTGGGGGATGTACACAAATGTTGAAACACGCATACGCTCGCGTACATTTTACATCCACATGTTCCTAATATGCCAACACTTCCATGTCAGATGCTCGTTCTTCGCACAAATTATGAAACTATTAGTTCGTTGCCAATGAGAACGTTGGTTTTGTACAGCTCACGTGCTTCCTAAAGTTGTGTATCATCGATAAAACGTGCCAGCAGTACATACTCAATTTTTATTGCTTTACATATTACATACAAAACCATTATCAAGGAAATTAAAAACTTAACGCGTCATAATACTGCGATATCGTAAATTATTTCGCAAGTTCATACTTAATCGCTCTAGGACTTAATTGGCTCTGTTTTTTTTTACCCATGCATGATTATTTGCACTACTCGCAGGCACACAGACGATCCCTTGACGATTTACGCTCACTAATTCCCATACCGCAAAGAAGGACAGAAGAATATTCGTAAAAAAAACATGGATGAGAAGAGCAAAAAACTTGAAATTGTGAAAAATGCTGTGGGAACCTATTCTGATTTTCCAAAACAAGGAATACTGTACCGGTTCGTATTTGCTGCTGTTTCATTATATATTAATGAAAATACTATAATTGTAAAATATTCTTCCAACCTTTTCCCTAGTACCTGAAAATTTAAAAAATTAATGCAAATTAGTTCATTTTTTACTTGCACTCTTTATTCTACAAAATATATGGAAAAAAATCTACGCAGAAATAATCTGCGGTGTTTTATATCATCATGTAATTTTTATGTATGGGAATATGTTTTTTCACTGAAAAGAAAATTTTGTTGGAAAATATCGATATTTTGTTTTCTTTGAAAAATCCCAAAATTTTTGTCATTGCAGCAAGAAATATTCTAGAAAGTCTCTTTGAAAAAGAAAACGCGTAGATCAAGTATTTCAGGAAAATTCAAATATTTATAATGAAAATTCAATCTTTTACACAACAGGGATATTTTTGGCGTTTTTCAAAATGTAACTGCCATGCGAGCACTGAAGGATTTGCTAGTAGAACATGCACTTTTTCTCCAAGTAGACACCGTCGTTGGTTTAGATTCACGAGGCTTCCTTATCGGTCCTCTTATCAGTATCGAACTGGGTAAACCATTTTTACCAATAAGAAAAAAAGGAAAATTGCCAGGAGATGTTGTGCAGAAAAGTTATACATTGGAATACGGCAAAGTAAGTTTCATCACTGAACTTTCAACGTACCGAGGACCATTCAGCAGAACCATCCACTTGACAAATCAAAAAAATCTCCTTTTTCCAAAGCATTGTGGAAAATTATTATTTTCATGTGGGTTCAATTACACTGCGAGCTATGGTTTTTCTTTGCAATCGATAATTCTAAAAATATTCAACAAAAGAGTTTCACGCACAAATTCAAGCTGCTTTTGTATTTAATTATTTTTACTGAATTGTTACAGGCAACGTTCGAAATTCAAGCCGATAAAATCGCCAGAGGGACTAAAGTTTTGATAGTTGATGACTTGCTGGCGACCGGAGGTCAGTGAATTGTTCATGCCGATTGAAAATGAATAGAATTAATTAAATTAATCCTTCGAGTACACACTGGGTCAATTTGACCCCAAAAATTTTCTGTTATCGATTGTTCGGCATTTAATTGTCGTTTTTCTTGAAAAATAAATTCAGGGAATATGGATAATTCTCGACAACAACAAAAAAAAACAAAAAATTCATATTTACCGGAATACAACGATTTGAAAAACGCCCCGGGTCAGATTGACCCATGATGCACTTATAGGAGGTGTGCACTCAAAGGGTTAATCGTTGTTTTCTCATCACGTTGGTATTTCGGTAATGAACTAAAATGTTGGATCTTTTTCTACCGATTTACAGGTTCTATGGGCGCAGCGATTGAACTTTTGAACAGCTGCGGAGCAGAGATTGTCGAATGCCTCGTTGTAATGGAACTTTTGTCCTTGAAGGGTCGCGACAAAATTGGAGCTCCTCTACATTCCTTGATAAAGTACGACTGACCGTGACTGACCATTGGACGATATTTCACCAATACTCAATTGGTCACACTGGAATTATACCTGGAAAGAAATTCATCATGTATTTTCATAAGAATTTATGAGTTATTCGAAATGATGCACAAATTTTTGTAATTTATCATAAGTACTGAATTATTTACAGTTTAATATATACATTTTTTAAAATGAGTCGATAATAATTCATAACACCTTCGCACATTCGGATATCGAGAATATTCGCAAATCCGTTATAAGACACAGTGTCGATTGATTTTATTTACTGCGAATAAATGTGGAAAATTCGGAAAATTTTGGAGCCTCATAAACGCACGGAAGATAAAATTGATCATCACTTTGAAAGTAACTCGCAGTACTATGACGATTCCTAAAATTGCCTAAACTTTAAACGAGCTCATGAAATCAACAAAAAATCGGGGTTTCAACTTTTATTTCAAGCCGAAATAAAAATGAGTGTTCCGCTGAAAGCTGCAAGTGCGCGCGCATTGGTAAACAAGAGATATATATGATCAAGGCTATTCGTGCGCCCGTGCGCTCCGTAGGTACGTAATAAAACGATTGCTGACTGGTCTAAAACGATTTTTTGCGTTACTCCGTGTAGGTCTCGGACTAATTATAAGACTCACGTTACAATAACGGTCACGTGAACCTCATTCCAAAGATCGTCGCACATTATTGCAATTGAATGCGAGTGAAAATATTAAAAATGTTGCACCAAAAGTGTATCAACGGTGTTTATCCGTCAAGCAACGTAACCAGATTCAACGTACCTGTTGATAAAATCCCGTGGAATGTCACATTCTCCGAATACGAACCGGTAGAATACACTTCGCCCGTTGTCAATGGTCAAGTTTGGGCCGATCCCGACATGACGAACGAAGAATTCAGTCCTCGGTGGAATTGCGTCGACGGTGAGAACATATAACCAAGTACAAAAATCAAGTTTTTCAAATCGTTCAATTATGTCATTATCATATTTATTCAACGAAAACCATTAATTTTCCACATGCAGCTCAATTCGCATTGATCCATTTAGAAAATGTGATAATATTAGAGTCTGGAGCAACAGTTTAGTCAGTCTTGACAAAGCTTGCTATTTTGATCCCTAGAAAACACATAATCATGCAAATATAATCGTCAGGTTCTCAGGAAATTCATTTCCAACAGAAAAGGTCAGTCGGCAGAGTTTTATGGGTGATTATGCGATTGACGAGCAAGGTTATCCGCTGAATCCGATCGGTCGAACGGGCTTGAAGGGCAGAGGACTGTTAGGGAGATGGGGGCCGAATCATGCTGCCGATCCGATTGTGACACGTTGGAAACGCAACGGCACAGGAGCTCTGGAGATCGACAGAGCGTCGGAAAAGCCAGTGTTGCAATTTGTCTGCGTGCAAAGGCGTGATTCCGGCGAATGGGCAATACCGGGTGGGATGGTGGATGTCAATGAGAACATATCCGCCACGCTCAAGAGAGAATTCATAGAAGAAACTATGAACGCGTTGGAAAAAAGTGAGACCGAGTTGGAAGAGCTGGAGGCGTCGATTGCTAAGTTTTTTGCTAGCGGCGACGAAATCTACAAGGGATATGTGGACGATCCCAGGAACACGGACAACGCGTGGATAGAAACATTTGCGTCCAACTTCCATGACGAAAATGGCAATACATTGGGCAACATGAAACTCCAAGCCGGAGACGACGCGACCAACGTCCGATGGGTCGACGTAAACAGAAAACTCAATTTATATGCCAATCACGTAAAGTTCATTGAGCAGGTGGCTCATGTACGAAACGCCCACTGGTGACTACCTCACGCACATTTTTATCAACGTCAATCGATATGAATTGACCATCATCGATATTTTCAAAGAGTTTATTATATTCGACTCAAAGTTCTGAGATGAAGAGAAAATCTACATTCTACCGATTGCTTTATATAATATATATATATATACATATCACCTAGAAATGAGAAAAAAAAAAAATTTGCCACAAAAGTGCTTCAACCCTTCGAGTACACACTGGGTCATCCTGACCCTATCAATTTTCTGTCACCGATTGGCATTTAATGGCAACGAATCTTTTGGAATTTAATTCTCAATTTCTTCAAAAAATAAATTTAGCGCCATAAAATATGAATAGCTTACTAGAAAAAACTTCTCTACGCAAAAAAAAAAAAAATGAACATTTACCGGAATACACCGGTTTAAAAAACGCCTCGGGTCGGATTGACCCAATATGCACTTATAGGATGTATGCACTCGAAGGGTTTAAAAGAGTGAAATTTTCTGATAATATTGCGATTTAAATTGACGCGTTTTTTCGCACGTCCATGTATTTTTATAACCGGTATTTTATGCCAAGTCAGCGGCAGCTGTGAGCACATAAACAAAATTATACAAAACTCGCTCCTGCTGCTCACTGCGTTCATAAATTACCTTGCCTTCAATTACAAGTTAATCATAAATTCACTTGTTGACACGAAAATAACATGAATTCATGAACTCATGGATAACTAGAGTTTTAACATAGTCAAACAGGACAAAAATGCCTTTTCATTTGTCCTTTAAACTCTGCACAAGTACGCAAGTACCTCCGAAATGGTCCGAAGCAATAAATAACTTTTCATAACAACATGAGACTCTTTCGCTTCTGTTTTTTTTTTTTATTATCATATTTTGTCAAATTTATACACGGTCTCTTAGACGGTAATTTAGACACGAATAATAATCTAGCGCTTAATGGTGAGTAATGATTACTACGAAATGACAAAGAAAACAAATATTCACTATAAAACGTATAGTGATTATTTTTTAAGTACCATTATCTGTAAAAAGGAACTACCGAGTACCATAGGAAACATCGGTGTTTCAGAAAGTTATTTGATTCTGTTTCACTTGATGAAGAAAAGCAACCTCACGGGAGTCTCCGTATAATGGGCGAACGTAATTGTCGGCGCGATACATTGAGCTCGGAAACATCGGTTGAATTACGATATCGAAGTTTGCATCGTTGGAGGGAAAATTTCTTATCCACTGACAATTTTCTAGATTTTTAGAATCGCTTCAATTTTTCTTCGACATTCGAGACTGAATGTTCATTTTTGACTCTGGTTCAGAAAAATATAATAAAATAGTGGATTCCGTTGTATCACAACGATGCAAACTTCAACGTCGTGTTAAATTTTATATCCAGTTTTATATTCAGTTGTAATTGCGGGTTGGAATACCAAAAAATAACACAATAAAACTCATGCTTCGTTTACGTATATCTTTTTGCTTCGTTGTTAGCCGACTGATTAGCTTTGCCTACGGTCGGTTCGGTTTCCTATATCGCCAGCGATATACTACGATGTTACGTACTTTTAATACAATTTTTTAGATCCTGCAACTTTGCAATTTCAAAATTCGCATCAGCATGCAGCAACGTTGATTGCGATTCACAAGATCTTGTCACACATTCAAGTTACAGGAGATACGGGGGGAGTGTCAATTCGTTTTACAGGCTTGAGGAATCTCACAGTCTGAGTAATAAAAGTTTGAATAATTATAAAAAATCATTTCCAGTCGAGGTGGAAATTTGCATAATACGAGTGTATTCATGGGCGTTGGACAAGGGACAATTTCCCTTTCAGAAACTCCCAGGAAAAATCAAATTCTCCTCTTCGAGATAATGACCCAGGGAAATTATCGTTTTTCAATAGAATCAAACCTTTTTTTTCTCAACTACGCAAAACTTCTTATAATACAAGATACTTAGGTGTAACATGGCACATTACGGTCACTAGGACCGACGACGAGTCGATGTCGATTCCGAGGTGTTTGGATACCGAGCGAGCTGAGAAAAACGTCTGTCGAATTTTCTGCAGATTCAACGATATTGTTGTCGTAAAATGACAAGGTTTTTGTTTCGTTGCTGAGTTTCTCGGGAGCGGTCGCACTCTCGCTTTCGGACTTTTGAGAAAAGTTACTCGTGCTACGACGATTAACATGGTTTTGTCGAGTAAGAAACTTAGTTTTTAAAATCTCGGTCGTTGCGATTTTCTTCTCCGCTACATTTTTCTCCATATCCAGAGCCAATTGTGCTTGCGTCTGACCAAGACTAGCAGCATCGACGAATAGTTCACGAGCTTTGCTCATGTTCAAACTTAATCCACCTCTTCCTTGGGCATGAAATACTCCAAGATTGTACATCGCATCCGGGTGACCTTTGTCCGCTGCGCTTTTGTAATATTTCGCAGCCTGAAAGGTGAACGAAATCAAAATTTAGAAAGAGTGCCAGCAAACCATTTTATTCAACATTACAATTTTTCCTACCGTTTAAAAACAAACTGTTTTCAAAGCAGTTTTTCTTTGACCCTAGAACTACGAACCGGGGTAGTTATCCACACCGAGCGAACTTCAAATTACGTTCCCAAATTCATTTTTCGGTACTCTCAGGAATTTAAATCAATTTTCCCCAACTGAACCGTGATGAAATTGAATTTGCCCTTCACCATTCTCTTTGGCATGAAAAAACAAAAAGATTCATGTACTTACAAGTCAGATTACTGCTTTCACAACGATTTTACAAACAAGAAACCCGTGGGGTCAATATTTACCCCAGTTTGTAGTTTAAAGGTAATAAAAAGGGTTTGTAGTTCTAGAGTCAATTTTAAAATGAATTTGCAAATTTTGTATGTTGATGCGGTTCTACAATTTACCTTGATCGTGTCTGTCACAGTTCCAATCCCAAGTTCGTGACAGAGTCCTAAATTAAACATACTTCCAGACGACGAAAGATTCGCACCAGTGGTAAAATGTTTAACTGCATCTTTGTAACGTTTTTCTTCAAGCGCCTCTACACCGAAACGTAATTCAAACTCGCCCATAACAATCCTATGAGTTTTCGTGTAATCATCTTTAGCTTCTTTCAGAGCCTGAAGTAAAATATTATCATAGAGGTTCAAGCCGATGAAACAACATTTTGATCTTATTCTTTCTTCCAGTTTTCTTTCTGTAGTTTTTTATTTTGTTTAAGCACCTTGAGGAAAATTTACATCGCCGTCCCATATTTTCTTTCTTTTTTATAACTGGGTTAATTGAGGTTGTTAGTTATAAAAGAAATGTCGTAATTTGTTCATGAAAATTTTAGAATAGCAAAGAAAGTATTTTCAGTTATTATCGAGTGTCTCGTCTTCACGATGAGAATATTCAGATATAAAAATTCTTTTATAAACGTGTGTTTACAAAACTCATTAGTAGACAATCTTCGTTGATTTTTTCGTGTGATTTGGGAGTTTTTAATCTTAGACTGAGGTAATACGTTTCATTATTTTATCAAATTCAGGAATAAGGTTCATAAAGGGAGGGAGGAGCAATGTAGATCAAACGTGAGGACTAATCAATCAGTCAGACTTAGATAACAACGTAGATTCTTTTTATTTTTTACGTTCCATGTCATTGAACAAACTCATTTGAATTAATCTGAACGAATGTGTGGAATGACGAATAAAATACAATATCCGCTATGATCCAACAAAAACAACAAATTTTTTGGTGATACAAATTTTAAGTGTTTTTGTTTTTCTAGCCACCGAAGGTTTTGCAGGCTTTTTCTACTTTCCTATCCATCGGTTGACAAAATTCTCAATTATTCTAGAGACGAGTTATTCCATGGAACGGCATTGGAAAAATCATAATAGCTGCGCTATCGGCTATGATCTGAATCTTATTAACAAAATAAAAATTTCTTCCCATCGGCTTTAAGCCGTTTACTGTTGGAACAATGTCCTTCAGCGAATCAACATTTAATTGTTCTCCAAGACTGAGAAAATAAAATCTCCATAGAACAAAGTCAAGTAAAATCCGGTCTCGACGTGTTGATCAAAAAGAGAAAGAGCATTTTCTGTTCATGCGTTTAGAGGGTGTAATGTCTGCAAAACAGCATTCTCACCTCTTCGATGGTGATTGGACCGTACGGCCGTGGAGCTATCCATTCTTGTTCGGTGCTCGTCTCACGAGCATCGTTTCTGTTATTGGCCACGCAATTGGTTACTGGCAATACACAATGGGACTGGACGCCGAAGGTATCGAGGAAAGACACAGGTACACTGTGTAGCCTCAAAAGATGATTGTGCCATTTGTCCTCTTTGGAGGGCTCAAAGAGTCTTCTGCGGAGACACAGCGACTGGCAAACTACCCAACCAACGGCGAGTACGCTGGACTGTAGAAAATAATAAACAGAATTTTGTGAGTGACTGAGAATTCTGACCATGTTCAAGTTTGCATTGTTGGAATGCAACGAAATTTTGCTATTTTTTCAGTAGAGCTTATAATTATTATTCAAAATTTGGTCTGAACGATAAAACGATCCTCTCTTGCGACCTAAAAACTCAAGCGTCATATTTTTCGTTGGATGCCAACGTTGTGAAATTCTACAACGTTTGCAGCGAAATATGGAACATGGTCCTGGTTATTTGAAACGGCGGTTGATGTTGATACTTGTCAAATAATAATTATTACGAAAACTCGTATGAAAATTCCTTACCCATCCAACAGCTTCGGACCAGGATCTCCGAGCGTCCCATTTCGAGTCATATTTTTTGTCTTTCGGTCCGCGATTTTTTTTCGAATTGGAAAAACCGCTGTTACACGAAGCGACGATGTTGGGTGCAAGAAACTTTTGTTCCTTGGCGAACTGAGGCTTAACCTCATTTTCATTCGCACCAGCGTTATCCCCCGGAGTCTGGGAATATATGCTCGTACGACAGCTCGCACGACGTTCTAGAGTTTCACGTATTCCGCGTGTCACTAACTTCCACATTTTGTCGTTCTCCTTGATTCTTTATTTCACTGCGATATATTTACAAACAAATAATATTTATATACCTTTCTACGTGCTTTACGAACTTGCGACAATTTGTACTTGTTTTACGGAGCGCCCTGCTCTCCGTCCGCGGGAGCGTAGAGCAGTGATGGGACTGGCCGGACTGGTGGCAAGGCTAGTGGGAATAGTGGGTTTCTTGCTTCTGGGATTTGGGAATGGTGCGTTTGCTCTAGTCGACACGAGTCGTTGTATTGGTGGTGGTGCAATGCTTTCTCACTTCCTGCTGCGCATCCGATCACAGTTTGATTCTTGTGAGTGCGAGTCGCCTGCGCAATATAAAAAGCAAATATAGTGCCTTTGATCCTCCTCAATATGATTAATGATAAGGATCGCCATAAATAGTGCATTGCAAAAACGGATCACCCTTTTTTTAAAATTAAGCAGAAATATTTCAAATTATAGTAAAAATGTGAAAAAATATAGAAACTCGATGCTTCGAAATGTTAATTCATTATTTTCATCTTTCATATACCTATGAGACCAGCAACCTTTTTGTTGACAAGTGGAATATTATTAACATTGACGCGGGGGTAGTCACTCGTATCAAATTTGTCGAGATTTTTTTTTATATCCCTAATAGACATACTCGCACTCGATATAATATATTAAAGTTCTTTGCAAAATCTGAAATTTGGTGTAAGTCTACCCGATAACCCTTCTGGGTCGTCTCACTGTGTTATGCCAGCCTTCTCGGCCAGGCTGCACATGTGAGTGACCTTGAGATTCGACAAGTCGGCTATCGAGAACGCGTCCTGATGACCAGGCGGTGCCAAACAAAAGTTTTTTATGTGTTATTCAAATGGCAAATTTCAAATGGCCACCGACCCCTTTTAATATTGAGCTAAAAAATTTTCCCAACGGGAGAGTTTTTCTCTCGGTACATAGACTCACTTGAACCTTTAAATCCCATAAGTTAGTTTTTTTGGCACACCCTAGAATATGTGGGCCTTTCGGAGGCGGCTCGGTTGCATCGAGGTGACTATATTTTTTAGGTATTCAGACTCATAAGATCCTGCACGGCAAGGCCCCTCCTCAACTGCTTGATCTTTTCCCTCATGCTGATGAGACAGAACGTCCGATTCGCGATCAGCACACTGTACCTACCTTTCATATTCCTTTATATCGAACGGCTACGTCGCAAAGTTTCTTTCATCTTTTTTCTATTTACTTCTGGCACTCTCTTCCGTTGTCGATTTCCACTTTTACTTCTCTTACTGCGTTCAAGTCAAAGCTCTTGAGTATCTTTTTTCGATGGAGGGTAACGTTGATCGGGCTGAGTAATAGTTTCAATCAATCTAGGTGGAATTAGATCTTTCTCTATTTTTAATCGTGTTCTCAAAGTCTTCAAATGTGCACGGCTTTTCTTTAATTTAACTCTTACCTTTTTTTCTTTGCGTGCAAGCGTTTTTCCGGAAGCGTTCAGACGCGTGCTCCGCTCTCGGTTTTCTGTTCTTTTTTAATCGGGTTCACGAAGTGTGTACTTTATTTTTTCATCTTCATTTTGTTTTCGTGCGACAATTTTTCCGAAGCGTGCTTTTCGTTTCGTTTCTTTTCTTTACTTCTGTTTGCGTGCGTGCGAATTTTAATTTTATTCTTATTTTTATATTTTTTTTGTTTTTATTTCATTTTTCTTATTGTTTTATTCGATTGCTTTTATTTTGCGTGCAAGCATTTTTATTTTATTTTATTTTTACTTGGTTTTCATTTTATTTTATTGGAATGTTATTTTTGTCTCTTCAAAATTATGTTTCTGATTAAGTTGAATAGTGTATTTTCTTTTGTTTGGTATAATACTAATATACATTAATACTGTAATACATAAATATCTATCTATCTATCTCTCCCTCGCTCTTCTGGACGATACAAGTTTGTTTCCTTTTCCATTGATACTAGCGCTTTGTATGAGAGTACTTGCAGTACAAGTCTATTGAATTGTGTTGGCAAAAACCTTGATCCAGGTCACAGAACAAGTGAAATAACATCGATGACCTCTGCAAAGTCAGCGGACTTTTGAATGTAGATTCTGGCATCCATCAAGTCACTTGAAACAAAATGAGCGGAAAAACGGTCAGCTTGCAAAATAACATCAGCGGTTGTCGAGACTTTATAATTCAATCGCTTCTGTGGAAGCTCGTTAGAAATATTCCACTCATATGAGAAAACAGATAAAGAAACTCGAATCGAAGTACGTGGTAAATTCAAATCACGCAGTAGATTAGAAAACACATGGTGCATTCTGAGTAACAAGCAAATCCAATTCCACAAATGGGACAACTATGTCACGCGTGGTAATCGTGTAATAAAAAATAAAAGAAATTTTGGCAACTAAATAATTTTTATTCATGTGCGATGAAACGCGAATGATTGTATGGATGAAAGTCTGATTTATATGGGAGGATCATAATTAATTAAAGTAAATAGATTCTATCGTGAACAAATGCTTCCGTACAACATCTACGTGGGCCATGGATAATAGATGCAATCTAATAAGTCAATTTCAGTTTTTATATTGCATTTTTTCATACATCTGCACTAAGTTTTTAGTGGCACACGGAAAAAGCACTCCGAAATATAATCACTAATGCGACGAACGTGAACTCCACAGACACGAATTTATCTGTTGAATATTTTAAATGCCATCCTTGCGAAAACACAAATAATCGCAGTAGAAACAATTATCATTTCATCACGTTTATTGTGTTTTGTTGTGTATTATTGTGGAACTGATTATTTTTGAAATTTCATCTGTTATATTACGATTTGCTTGATGTGGTATTTTGTTAGGAATTCATGATTTCGAATCAACACGTTCTTGTGATATGCCCCGAATGTAGTAGCCTATGCTTCCTGAATTTTCAGAGGTAAGGATGGGCTTTGACCACAACATTCACTTTTGTGGCCATTTATAAGCTCATGGAAACCAACGGCAAGACATTCTTTTTCTTACTCAAAGATATTGCGTTTTGTCCGGTGTCTAATTTGAATTCCATTCTATCACAAAAAATTGTAAAAGACAGATACAAGTGCATTCTTACTTTTCTATACTCGACTAGAGAGGTCCAACTGTGACTCCGCAACAAGTTTAACCAAAACAGTGTAATTTCTCAGCGATATGTGAGAACAATAATTTCCAAGGACCTACGTAATATCATTAACAATCCTGTGAGCATTTCAGAATAGTAGTCTATGTCTCCATTTTGAGAGACAGCACCGTTCAAAGTGCACAAAGAGCAATTATACAGCGATCAAGTACTTTAGCAAGATATTTGCTGCAATATCCGTAGTTTTGAGGTGAGTGTAAATCCATTGTGGGATCATTTGGTAAAATTGGGTATGTACCAGATTGTTTCCCGACCTTTCTTATGTTGCCGAATCTAAACTTTCATAAATCGTGATACAAAAGTTTGAATATAGAGAAGTTCTGTTTTCCGATGGATCAAAAACATCGTGACGAAAGAGCGAAGATCTAGCTTTTGGTTGCATAGATACTGTTATACTTGATACTTAAGAGTTATGGAGCGATGGCATACGCAGCACCCCGTACCTGAGGAAACTAAAATCCCTTTGAACCGGATTTCGTCGTAAATTTTATGTGAACACGAGAAAAAATAACGTTGGAAATTAAAAGTTGCAAATTGCTCCCTCAAGATGTTCAAGATGCATGATGCTCAAATGGTTCTTTATGAGGAACTATATTTTGAATGTTGGCTTCCTCACGGAGGAAGCTTTGAGCATCGGGCATCTTGAACATCTTGAGGAACTAAATTGCAGCGTTTTTTGTATTTGCATTTAAATTATATAATTTCGCGAACTTTTCTAGAAAGTAAAGAGGAAGCACATTGACATTGAAAACTGGAAAAAAAATAATAACCCAAGAGTGAGGTCAAAATTGAGAAGAAGGATTTGGAAAGGATTTTGAAGGTTGGGAAATGAGGTTGCGGGGATTGAACGTGACCGAACCACCCCGTGGCCAGGACGGTTCGATTATCCTAGTTTGGGCAGCGGGAACTGAGGAATAACCAAACGATTCCGTCGTTCAAGAAGGATAAACGAAGAAATAATTTGAAGGAATAATCTGATTGCGGAGTTAAAAGTATTCGAACCACTCTGGGGCAAGATCGGTGGGTTTATATTAGTTTAGGCCGCAGGAATTGAAAGAAAACCGGACATTTCCGTCCTAAAAAAGGGATGAATGAAGAAAAAATTTGATGGAGTGCACTGAGGTGCATTATTTCTGAGGACTCGTTTTGTCAAGAGAGAATGAGCGCTGAGTGCTGGACGACACCAGCATTTGTACTATCCGAATCCTTTGTCCTCGAATTCTAAGAATAATTCTTAATTGATTCAGGATACTCTTTTCAGAAAACGGAAATGAAACTGCGTTTGAGCATTGCTTTGCTAGTGACGATGATATGCGAGATATCATCAGAACCTGATCCATTCCTCCTGTTTCGGTCCAATCAGGACTTCAAGTGTAATTATTTGTTGTTTTCTTGCCCTATTGGAAAATAATTTTTAGCTTAATTAACATCAACAGAGGTAAAAATGGAGACCTATTCTTTTAGCACTGAAGGAGCATAACAAGGAAGTAATTGCGGTGTTCAGAAAAAGGCTTTCAAGCCAAATGCCATGTATTTGGTGCAAAAGAAAAATTGCACCAACATCGCCAAGTGAAACACCTTCATCAGCACCATCAACTGTGGCCTCAAAACCAAGCTCTGTGAATATTTCGGACTCGAGCACGAGTAAAACATCATCATTGGCGGGCACAATTGTGTCTTCGACTCCGAGCGTAACGACCATCCCAGCCTCATCTCCGGGCTCCACAACAGTCACGATCGCAAGGACAAGTAAAACGTCTTTATCGGAACCAACAACTGTAGCCTCAACATCAAGCTCCACGACTGTCCCGGACTCAAGCACCAGTGAAAGATCTTCAACGGAACAAACGACGGTACCCTCGACACCAAGCTCCACAACTTTCCCCGCCTCGAGACCGAGTATCACGTCTTCTTCGGAACGAACAACTGTGGCCACGAAACCGAGCTCCACAGATCTAGCTGCCTCCAGCGCGAGAGAGACGTCTTTATCAGAACCAACAACAGTAGCCTCGACCACACCGAGCTCCAGAACACTAACTGCCTTGGGCACCAGTGAAACGACTTCATCGGAACCAACAACATCGGCCACGACACCGAGCTACACAACTCTCGCAGCCTCCAGCACGAGTGAAACGTCTTTATCAGAACCAACAACGGTAGCCTCGACCATATCGAGGTCCCCAACTCTCGCTGCCTCGAGCACGAGTAAAACGTCTTTATCAGAACCAACAAAAGTAGCCTCCACCACACCGAGCTCCAGAACACCCCCTGCCTCGGGCACCAGTGAAACGACTTCGTCGGTACCAGGAACAGTGGCCTCGACACCAAGCTCGACAAGTTTCCCCGCCTGGAGCCCGAGTGGCACGTCTTCATCGGAACCAACAACTGTGGCCTCAACACCAAGCTCCACAGATCTCGCTGCCTCCAACGCGAGTGAAACGTCTTTATCAGAACCAACAACAGTAGCCTCGACCACACCGAGCTCCAGAACATCCCTTGCCTCGGGCACCAGTGAAACGACTTCATCGGAACCAACGACAGTGGCCTCGACACCAAGCCCTACAACTTTTCCTTCCGCGAGCACGAGTGAAACGACTTCATCAGAACCAACAACAGTGGCCTCGACATCAAGCTACAAGACTGTCCCGGCCTCAAGCACGAGTGAAACGTCTGCTTCGGAACCAACAACTGTGGCCACGACACCGAGCTCCACAACTCTCGCTGCCTCGAGCACGAGTGATAAATCTTTGGCGGTGCCAACAACTGTGGAATCAACGACAAGCCCAACGACGGTCCCAGCTTCACGCACGAGTGAAACGTCTACTTCATCACCGCCAACAACGTTGGCCTCGACACCGAGCTCTACAGCTCTTCCTTTGGCGAGAACGAGTGAAACGACTTCATCGGAACCAACAACGGTCGCCTGGGCACCAAGCTCCACGACTGTCCCGACCACAAGCACGAGTGAAACGTCTTCTTCGGAACCAACGACTGGAGCGTCGACGACACCGAGCTCCACAACTCTTGCTGCCTCCAGCACGAGTGAATCGTCTTCAGCGGCGATAACAACTGTGGAATCAACAACAAGCTCAACGACTGTCCCAGCCTCAAGCACGAGTGAAACGACATCTTCATCAGCGCCAACAACGTTGGCCTCGACACTGAGCTATACAACTATTCTTTACGCGAGCACGAGTGAAACGACTTCATCGGAACCAACAACGGTGGCCTTGACACCAAGCTCCACGACTGCCCCGGTCTCAAGCACGAGTGAAACGTCTTCTTCGGAACCAACAAAAGTAGCCTCGACCACACCGAGCTCCAGAACACTCCCTGCCTCAGGCACCAGTGAAACAACTTCATCGGAACCAACAAAAGTGGCCTCGACACCAGGCTCTTCAACTCTTCCTTCCGCGAGCACGAGTGAAACGACTTCATCAAAACCAACAACGGTGGCCTCGAATCAAAGCTACACGACTGTTTCGACCTCAACCCCAAGTGAAACGTCTTCATCGGAACCAACAACTGTGGCCACGACACCGAGCTACACAACTCTCGCTGCCTCCAGCATGAGTGAATCGTCTTCATCGGCGTTAACAACTGTAGAATCAACAGCAAGGTCCACGACTGTCCCGGCCGCAAGCACGAGTGAAACGTCTTCTTTATCGGCGCCAACAACGTTGGCCTCGACATCGGGGGTTACAAGTCTCCCTTCCGCGAGCAGGAGTGAAACGACTTCATCGGAACCAACAACGGTGGCCTCGACACGAAGCTCCACGACTGACCTGGCCTCAAGCACGAGTGAAACGTCTGCTTCGGAACCAACAAGTGTGGCCACGACACCGAGCTCCACAACTCTCGCTGCCTCTAGCACGAGTGAAACGTCTTTATCAGAACCAACAACAGTAGCCTCGACCATACCGAGCTCCACAAGTCTTCCTTCCGCGAGCACGAGTGGAACGACTTCATCGGAACCAACAACGGTGGCCTCGACACCAAGCTCCACGACTGCCCTGGCCTCAAGCACGAGTGAAACGTCTGCTTCGGAACCAACAACTGTGGCCACGACACCGAGCTCCCCAACTCTCGCTGCCTCTACCACGAGTGAAACGTCTTTATCAGAACCAACAACAGTAGCCTCGACCATACCGAGCTCCACAAGTCTTCCTTCAGCGAGCAGGAGTGAAACGACTTCATCGGAACCAACAACGGTGGCCTCGACACGAAGCTCCACGACTGCCCTGGCCTCAAGCACGAGTGAAACGTCTGCTTCGGGACCAACAACTGTGGCCACGACACCGAGCTCCACAACACTCGCTGCCTCGAGCACGAGTCAAACGACTTCATCGGCACCAACAACGGTGGCCTCAACATCAAGCTCCACGACTGTTCCTGCCTCAAGTACGAGTGATGAGTCTTCGGCAGTGCCAACAACTGCGGAATCAACAACAAGCTCAACGACTTTACCAGCCTCAAGCACGATTGAAACGTCTTCGTCATCGGCGCCAACCACGTTGGCGTCGACACCGAGCTCTACAACTCTTCCTTCCGGGAGCACGAGTGAAACGACTTTATCGGAACGAACAACGGTGGACTCGACACCAAGCTCCACGACTGCCCTGGCCTCAAGCACGAGTGAAACGTCTTCTTCAGAACGGACAACTGTGGCCACGACACCGATCTCCACAACTCTCACAGCCTCCAGCACGAGTGAAACGTCGTTATCAGAACGAACAACAGTAGCCTCGTCCACACCGAGCTCCAGAACACTCCCTTACTCGGGCACCAGTGAAATGGCTTCATCGGAACCAGCAACAGTAGCCTCGACGCCAAGCTTTACAACTTTACCCGCCTTGAACGCGAGTGGAACGTCTTCATCGGAACCAACAACGGTGGCTTCGAAACCAAGCTCCACGACTGTCCCGACCTCAAGCACGAGTGAAACGTCTTCTTCGGAACCAACAACCGTGGCCACGACACCGAGCTCCACAACTTTCGCCGCCTCGAGCACGAGTGAAACGACCTCATCGGAACCAACAACTGTGGCCTCGACACCGAGCGCTACAAATTTTCCTTCCGCGAGCACGAGTAAAGCAACTTCATCGGAAACAACAATAGTGGCCTCCACACCGAGCTCCAAAACTTTTCCCGCCTCGAGCCCGAGTGGAACGTCTTCATCGGAACCAACAACGGTGTACTCGACACCAAGCTCCACAACTCCCGCTCCCTCCAGCACGAGTGAATCGTCTCCATCGGCGACAACAACTGTGGAATCCACAACAAGCTCAAAAACTGTCCCAGCCTCAAGCACGAGTGAACCGTTTTCTTCATCGTCGCCAACAACGTTGATCTCGACACCGAGCTCCATAACTCTTCCTGCCACGAGCACAAGTGAAACGTCTTCATCGGTGCCCACAACGTTGCGCTCAACAGCAACCTTGGCGACTATCATGGACTCAAGAGACACAGGAACGATCCGATCGGATGCATTAGCAGGAGTCACAACACAAACGTCCATGCCTGTCACGGCCCCAATAACAAGTTACTCGACTTCATCGCAACCCAGAACTGTCGAATCAACAACACGCGTTACGACTTTCCCGGTCTCAGACACGAGTGCAACGTCTTCTTCGGAACCAACAACTGTGTCCTCAACGACACTGAGATCCTCAACTTTCGCCGCCCCCACGACTGTCCCGGCCTCAAGCACGAGTGAAAAGTCTTCATCGGAACCAAAAACTTTGGCCACGACACCGAGCTCCCCAACTCTTGCTGTTTCGAGCACGAGTGAAACGACTTCATCGGAACCAACAACTGTGGCTTTGACGACACCGAGCTCCACAACTCTCCCTGCCTCGGGCACGAGTGAAACGTCTTCGTCGGTGGCAACAACTGTGGAATCAACAACAAGGCCTACGACTGTCCCGGCCTCAAGAACGAGTAAAATGTCTTTAACGGAACCAACATCTTTGGCCTCGACCCCGAACTTCCCAACTCTCGCTGTCTCGAGCGCGAGTGAAACGTCCTCTTCATCGGCGCCAAGAACGTGGGCCTCGACGCCGAGCGCTACAAGTTTTCCTTCCGCGAGCACGAGTGAAACAACTTCATCGGCACCAACAACGATGGTCTCGACACAAAGCTCCACGACTGTCGCTGCCTCGAGCATGAGTGAAACGACTTCATCGGAACTAACAACGGTGCCATCGACACCGAGCTCCACAACTCTGCTTGCTTCGAGCCCGAGTGGAACGTGTTCATCGGAACCAGCAACTGTGGCCTCGACGACACCGAGCTCCACAACTCTCCCTGCCTCGGGCACAAGTGAAACGACTTCATCGAAACCAACAACGGTGGCCTCAACACCAAGCTCGAGGACTGTCCTGGCCGCAAGCAGGAGTGAAACGTCTTTTTCGGAACCAACAACTATGGCCTCGACGCCAAGCTCCACGACTGTTCCGGCCTCAAATACGAGTGAAACGTCCTCTTCATCGGCGCCAACAACGTGGGCCTCCACACGGAGCGCTACAAGTTTTTGTTCCGCGAGCACGAATAAAACGACTTCATCGGAACCATCAACGGTGGCCTCGACGCCAAGCCATACCACGACTGTTCCGGCCTCAAGCACGAGTGAAATGTCTTCTTCGGAACCAATAACTGGGGCCTCGACACCAAGCTCCACGACTGTCCCCGCCTCAAGCACGAGTGAAACGACTTCTTCGGAACCAACAACTGTTGCCACGACACCGAGCTCCACAACTCTCGCTGCTTCCAGCACGAGTGAATTGTCTTCATCGGCGCCAACAACTGTCGAATCAACAACAAGGTCCACAACTGTCCCCTCCTCAATTACGAGTGAAACGTTTTCTTCGGAACCAATAACTGTGGCCAGGACACCGAGCTCCACAACTCTCGCTGCCTTCAGCACGAGTGAAACGTTTTTATCAGAACTAACAACAGTAGCCTCGACCACTGCGGACTACACAACACTCCCTGCCTCGGGCACCAGTGAAATGATTTCTTCGGAACCAACAACAGTGGCCTCGACAGCAAGCTCCACAACTCTCCCCGCCTCGACCCCGAGTGGAACGTCTTCATCGGAACCAACATCTGTGGCCTCGACGACATCGAGCTCCACAACTCTCCCTGCCTCGGGCACGAGTGAAACGACTTCATCGGTATCAACAACGGTGGCCTCGACACTAAGCTCCACGACTGTCCCTGCCGCAAGCACGAGTGAAACGTCTTTATCGGAACCAACAACTGTGGCGTCAACACCAAGCTCCACGACTTCCTCGGCCTCAAGCACTAGTGGAACGTCTTCATCGGAACCATCAACTGTGGCCCCGACGACACTGAGCTCCACAACTCTCTTTGCCTCGGGCACGAGTGAAACGATTTCATCAGAACCAACAACAGAGGCCTCGACACCAAGCTCCACAACTCTCCCCGCCTCGACCCCGAGTGGAACGTCTTCATCGGAACCAACAACTGCGGCCTCAACGACATCGAGCTCCGCAACTCTCCCTGCCTCGAGCACGACTGAAACGACTTCATCGGAATCAACAACGGTGGCCTCGACACTAAGCTCCACGACTGTCCCTGCGGCAAGCACGAGTGAAACGTCTTTATCGGAACCAACAACTGTGGCGTCAACACCAAGCTCTACGACTTCCCCGGCCTCAAGCACTAGTGGAACGTCTTCATCGGAACCATCAACTGTGGCCCCGACGACACTGAGCTCCACAACTCTCTTTGCCTCGGGCACGAGTGAAACGACTTCGTCGGAACCAACAACGGTGGCCTCAACACCAAGCTCGACGACTGTCCTGGCCGCAAGCACGAGTGAAACGTCTTTTTCGGAACCAACAACTGTGGCCTCGACGCCAAGCTCCACGACTGTTCCGGCCTCAAATACGAGTGCAACGTCCTCTTCATCGGCGCCAACAACGTGGGCCTCCACACGGAGCGCTACAAGTTTTTGTTCCGCGAGCACGAATAAAACGACTTCATCGGAACCATCAACGGTGGCCTCGACGCCAAGTCATACCACGACTGTTCCGGCCTCAAGCACGAGTGAAATGTCTTCTTCGGAACCAATAACTGGGGCCTCGACACCAAGCTCCACGACTGTCCCCGCCTCAAGCACGAGTGAAACGACTTCTTCGGAACCAACAACTGTTGCCACGACACCGAGCTCCACAACTCTCGCTGCTTCCAGCACGAGTGAATTGTCTTCATCGGCGCCAACAACTGTCGAATCAACAACAAGGTCCACAACTGTCTCCTCCTCAATTACGAGTGAAACGTTTTCTTTGGAACCAATAACTGTGGCCAGGACACCGAGCTCCACAACTCTCGCTGCCTTCAGCACGAGTGAAACGTTTTTATCAGAACTAACAACAGTAGCCTCGACCACTGCGGACTCCACAACACTCCCTGCCTCGGGCACCAGTGAAATGATTTCTTCGGAACCAACAACAGTGGCCTCGACAGCAAGCTCCACAACTCTCCCCGCCTCGATCCCGAGTGGAACGTCTTCATCGGAACCAACATCTGTGGCCTCGACTACATCGAGCTCCACAACTCTTCCTGCCTCGGGCACGAGTGAAACGACTTCATCGGTATCAACAACCGTGGCCTCGACACTAAGCTCCACGACTGTCCCTGCCGCAAGCACGAGTGAAACGTCTTTTTCGGAACCAACAACTGAGGCATCAACACCAAGCTCCATGACTTCCCCGGCCTCAAGCACTAGTGGAACCTCTTCATCGGAACCATCAACTGTGGCCCCGACGACACTGAGCTCCACAACTCTCTTTGCCTCGGGCACGAGTGAAACGACTTCATCGGAACCAACAACGGTGGCCTCAACACCAAGCTCCACAACTCTCCCCGCCTCGACCCCGAGTGGAACGTCTTCATCGGAACCAACAACTGCGGCCTCAACGACATCGAGCTCCACAACTCTCCCTGCCTCGAGCACGACTGAAACGACTTCATCGGAATCAACAACGGTGGCCTCGACACTAAGCTCCACGACTGTCCCTGCGGCAAGCACGAGTGAAACGTCTTTATCGGAACCAACAACTGTGGCCCCGACGACACTGAGCTCCACAACTCTCTTTGCCTCGGGCACGAGTGAAACGACTTCATCGGAACCAACAACGGTGGCCTCAACACCAAGCTCGACGACTGTCCTGGCCGCAAGCACGAGTAAAACGTCTTTTTCGGAACCAACAACTGTGGCCTCGACGCCAAGCTCCACGACTGTTCCGGCCTCAAATACGAGTGAAACGTCCTCTTCATCGGCGCCAACAACGTGGGCCTCCACACGGAGCGCTACAAGTTTTTGTTCCGCGAGCACGAATAAAACGACTTCATTGGAACCATCAACGGTGGCCTCGACGCCAAGCCATACCACGACTGTTCCGGCCTCAAGCACGAGTGAAATGTCTTTTTCGGAACCAATAACTGGGGCCTCGACACCAAGCTCCACGACTGTCCCCGCCTCAAGCACGAGTGAAACGACTTCATCGGAACCATCAACTGTGGCCCCGACGACACTGAGCTCCACAACTCTCTTTGCCTCCGGTACGAGTGAAACGACTTCATCGGAACCAGCGACGGTGACCTCGACACCAATTACCACGACTGTTCCGGCCTCAAGCACGAGTAAAATGTCTTTTTCGGAACCAACAACTGTTGCCACGACACCGAGCTCCACAACTCTCGCTGCTTCCAGCACGAGTGAATTGTCTTCATCGGCGCCAACAACTGTCGAATCAACAACAAGGTCCACAACTGTCCCCTCCTCAATTACGAGTAAAACGTTTTCTTCGGAACCAATAACTGTGGCAAGGAAACCGAGCTCCACAACTCTCGCTGCCTTCAGCACGAGTGAAACTTTTTTATCAGAACTAACAACAGTAGCCTCGACCACTGCGGACTCCACAACACTCCCTGCCTCGGGCACCAGTGAAACGATTTCTTCGGAACCAACAACAGTGGCCTCGACAGCAAGCTCCACAACTCTCCCCGCCTCGACCCCGAGTGGAACGTCTTCATCAGAACCAACAACTGCGGCCTCAACGACATCGAGCTCCACAACTCTCCCTGCCTCGAGCACGACTGAAACGACTTCATCGGAATCAACAACGGTGGCCTCGACACTAAGCTCCACGACTGTCCCTGCGGCAAGCACGAGTGAAACGTCTTTTTCGGAACCAACAACTGTGGCATCAACACCAAGCTCCACGACTTCCCCGGCCTCAAGCACTAGTGGAACGTCTTCATCGGAACCATCAACTGTGGCCCCGACGACACTGAGCTCCACAACTCTCTTTGCCTCGGGCACGAGTGAAACGCCTTCATCGGAACCAACAACGGTGGCCTCGACACCAATTACCACGACTGTTCCGGCCTCAAGCACGAGTGAAACGTCTTCTTCGGAACCAACAACTGTGGCCTCGACACCAAGCTCCACGACTGTCCCGGCCTCAAGCATTAGTGGAACGTCTTCATCGGAACCATCAACTGTGGCCCCGACGACACTGAGCTCCACAACTCTCTTTGCCTCGGGCACGAGTGAAACGATTTTATCGGAACCAACAACAGAGGCCTCGACACCAAGCTCCACAACTCTCCCCGCCTCGACCCCGAGTGGAACGTCTTCATCGGAACCAACAACTGCGGCCTCAACGACATCGAGCTCCACAACTCTCCCTGCCTCGAGTACGATTGAAACGACTTCATCGGAATCAACAACGGTGGCCTCGACATTAAGCTCCACGACTGTCCCTGCGGCAAGCACGAGTGAAACGTCTTTATCGGAACCAACAACTGTGGCGTCAACACCAAGCTCCACGACTTCCCCGGCCTCAAGCACTAGTGGAACGTCTTCATCGGTACCATCAACTGTGGCCCCGACGACACTGAGCTCCACAACTCTCTTTGCCTCGGGCACGAGTGAAACGATTTCATCGGAACCAACAACAGAGGCCTCGACACCAAGCTCCACAACTCTCCCCGCCTCGACCCCGAGTGGAACGTCTTCATCGGAACCAACAACTGCGGCCTCAACGAAATCGAGCTCCACAACTCTCCCTGCCTCGAGCACGACTGAAACGTCTTCATCGGAACCATCAACTGCGGCCCCGACGACAATGAGCTCCACAACTCTCTTTGCCTCGGGCACGAGTGAAACGACTTCATCGGAACCGGCGACGGTGGCCTCGACACCAATTACCACGACTGTTCCGGCCTCAAGCACGACTGAAACGTCTTCTTCGGAACCAACAACAGTGGCCTCGACAGCAAGCTCCACAACTCTCCCCGCCTCGACCCCGAGTGGAACGTCTTCATCAGAACCAACAACTGCGGCCTCAACGACATCGAGCTCCACAACTCTCCCTGCCTCGAGCACGACTGAAACGACTTCATCGGAATCAACAACGGTGGCCTCGACACTAAGCTCCACGACTGTCCCTGCGGCAAGCACGAGTGAAACGTCTTTTTCGGAACCAACAACTGTGGCGTCAACACCAAGCTCCACGACTTCCTCGCCCTCAAGCACTAGTGGAACGTCTTCATCGGAACCATCAACTGTGGCCCCGACGACACTGAGCTCCACAACTCTCTTTGCCTCCGGCACGAGTGAAACGATTTCATCGGAACCAGCGACGGTGGCCTCGACACCAATTACCACGACTGTTCCGGCCTCAAGCATGACTGAAACGACTTCATCGGAACCAACAACTGGGGCCTCGACACCAAGCTCCACGACTGTCCCCGCCTCAAGCACGAGTGAAACGACTTCTTCGGAACCAACAACTGTTGCCACGACACCGAGCTCCACAACTCTCGCTGCCTCCAGCACGAGTGAATTGTTTTCATCGGCGCCAACAACTGTCGAATCAACAACGAGGTCCACGACTGTCCCGGCCTCAATTGGGAGTGAAACGTTTTCTTCGGAACCAATAACTGTTGCCACGACACCGAGCTCCACAACTCTCGCTGCCTCCAGCACGAGTGAATTGTTTTCATCGGCGCCAACAACTGTCGAATCAACAACGAGGTCCACGACTGTCCCGGCCTCAATTGGGAGTGAAACGTTTTCTTCGGAACCAATAACTGTTGCCACAACACCAAGCTCCACAACTCTCCCCGCCTCGACCCCGAGTGGAACGTCTTCATCGGAACCAACATCTGTGGCCTCGACGACATCGAGCTCCACAACTCTCCCTGCCTCGGGCACGAGTGAAACGACTTCTTCGGAACCAACAACTGTTGCCACGACACCGAGCTCCACAACTCTCGCTGCCTCGGACGCGAGTGAAACGACTTCATCGGAACCAACAACTGTGGCGTCAACACCAAGCTCCACGACTTCCTCGCCCTCAAGCACTAGTGGATCGTCTTCATCGGAACCATCAACTGTGGCCCCGACGACATTGAGCTCCACAACTCTCTTTGCCTCCGGCACGAGTGAAACGATTTCGTCGGAACCAGCGACGGTGGCCTCGACACCAATTACCACGACTGTTCCGGCCTCAAGTACGGGTGAAACGACTTCTTCGGAATCAACAACTGTTGCCACGACACCGAGCTCCACAACTCTCGCTGCCTCCAGTACGAGTGAATTGTCTTCATCGGCGCCAACAACTGTCGAATCAACAACAAGGTCCACGACTGTCCCGGCCTCAATTACGAGTGAAACGTTTCCTTCGGAACCAATAACTGTTGCCAGGACACCGAGCTCCACAACTCTCGCTGCCTCCAGCACGAGTGAAACGTTTTTATCAGAACTAACAACAGTTGCCTCGACCACTGCGGACTCCACAACACTCCCTGCCTCGGGCACAAGTGAAACGATTTCTTCGGAACCAACAACAGTGGCCTCGACAGCAAGCTCCACAACTCTCCCTGCCTCGACCCCGAGTGGAACGTCTTCATCGGAACCAGCATCTGTGGCCTCGACGATATCGAGCTCCACAACTCTCCCTGCCTCGGGCACGAGTGAAACGACTTCATCGTTATCAACAACGGTGGCCTCGACACTAAGCTCCACGACTGTCCCTGCCGCAAGCACGAGTGAAACGTCTTTATCGGAACCAACAACTGTGGCGTCAACACCAAGCTCCACGACTGTCGCTGCCTCGAGCACGAGTGAAACGACTTCATCGGAACCAACAACGGTAGCATCGACAACGAGCTCCACAACTCTTCTTGCCCCGAGCCCGAGTGGAACGTCTTCAACGGAACCAACAACTGGGGACTCGACACCAAGCTCCACGACTGTCCCCGCCTCAAGCACGAGTGAAACGACTTCTTCGGAACCAACAACTGTTGCCACGACACCGAGCTCCACAACTCTCGCTGCGTCCAGCACGAGTGAATTGTCTTCATCGGCGCCAACAACTGTCGAATCAACAACGAGGTCCGCAACTGTCCCCTCCTCAATTACGAGTGAAACGTTTTCTTCGGAACCAATAACTGTGGCCAGGACACCGAGCTCCACGACTTCCCCGGCCTCAAGCACTAGTGGAACGTCTTCATCGGAACCATCAACTGTGGCCCCGACGACACTGAGCTCCACAACTCTCTTTGCTTCGGGCACGAGTGAAATGATTTCATCGGAACCAGCGACGGTGGCCTCGACACTAATTATCACGACTGTTCCGGCCTCAAGCACGACTGAAACGTCTTCTTCGGAACCAACAATTGTGGCCTCGACACCAAGCTCCACGACTGTCCCGGCCTCAAGCACGAGTGAAACGTTTTCTTCGGAACCAATAACTGTGGCCAGGACACCGAGCTCCACAACCCCTGCTGCCTCCAGCACGAGTGAAACGTTTTTATCAGAACTAACAACAGTAGCCTCGACCACTGTGGACTCCACAACACTCACTGCCTCGGGCACCAGTGAAACGATTTCTTCGGAACCAACAACAGTGGCCTCGACAGCAAGCTCCACAACTCTCCCCGCCTCGACCCCGAGTGGAACGTCTTCATCGGAACCAACAACTGTGGCGTCAGCACCAAGCTCCACGACTTCCTCGCCCTCAAGCACTAGTGGAACGTCTTCATCGGAACCATCAACTGTGGCCCCGACGACACTGAGCTCCACAACTCTCTTTGCCTCCGGCACGAGTGAAACGATTTCATCGGAACCAGCGACGGTGGCCTCGACACCAATTACCACAACTGTTCCGGCCTCAAGCATGACTGAAATGACTTCATCGGAGCCAACAACTGGGGCCTCGACACCAAGCTCCACGACTGTCCCCGCCTCAAGCACGAGTGAAACGACTTCTTCGGAACCAACAACTGTTGCCACGACACCGAGCTCCACAACTCTCGCTGCCTCCAGCACGAGTGAATTGTTTTCATCGGCGCCAACAACTGTCGAATCAACAACGAGGTCCACGACTGTCCCGGCCTCAATTGGGAGTGAAACGTTTTCTTCGGAACCAATAACTGTTGCCACGACACCGAGCTCCACAACTCTCGCTGCCTCCAGCACGAGTGAAACGTTTTTATCAGAACTAACAACAGTAGCCTCGACCACTGTGGACTCCACAACACTCCCTGCCTCGGGCACCAGTGAAACGATTTCATCGGAACCAACAGTAGTGGCCTCGACGACATCGAGCTCCACAACTCTCCCTGCCTCGGGCACGAGTGAAACGACTTCTTCGGAACCAACAACTGTTGCCACGACACCGAGCTCCACAACTCTCGCTGCCTCGGGCGCGAGTGAAACGACTTCATCGGAACCAACAACTGTGGCGTCAACACCAAGCTCCACGACTTCCTCGCCCTCAAGCACTAGTGGATCGTCTTCATCGGAACCATCAACTGTGGCCCCGACGACATTGAGCTCCACAACTCTCTTTGCCTCCGGCACGAGTGAAACGATTTCGTCGGAACCAGCGACGGTGGCCTCGACACCAATTACCACGACTGTTCCGGCCTCAAGCACGACTGAAACGACTTCATCGGAACCAACAACTGGGGCCTCGACACCAATTACCACGACTGTTCCGGCCTCAAGCACGGGTGAAACGACTTCTTCGGAATCAACAACTGTTGCCACGACACCGAGCTCCACAACTCTCGCTGCCTCCAGTACGAGTGAATTGTCTTCATCGGCGCTAACAACTGTCGAATCAACAACAAGGTCCACGACTGTCCCGGCCTCAATTACGAGTGAAACGTTTCCTTCGGAACCAATAACTGTTGCCAGAACACCGAGCTCCACAACTCTCGCTGCCTCCAGCACGAGTGAAACGTTTTTATCAGAACTAACAACAGTTGCCTCGACCACTGCGGACTCCACAACACTCCCTGCCTCGGGCACCAGTGAAACGATTTCTTCGGAACCAACAACAGTGGCCTCGACAGCAAGCTCCACAACTCTCCCTGCCTCGACCCCGAGTGGAACGTCTTTATCGGAACCAGCATCTGTGGCCTCGACGATATCGAGCTCCACAACTCTCCCTGCCTCGGGCACGAGTGAAACGACTTCATCGTTATCAACAACGGTGGCCTCGACACTAAGCTCCACGACTGTCCCTGCCGCAAGCACGAGTGAAACGTCTTTATCGGAACCAACAACTGTGGCGTCAACACCAAGCTCCACGACTTCCTCGGCCTCAAGCACTAGTGGAACGTCTTCATCGGAACCATCAACTGTGGCCCCGACGACACTGAGCTCCACAACTCTCTTTGCCTCCGGCACGAGTGAAACGACTTCATCGGTACCAGCGACGGTGGCCTCGACATCAATTACCACGACTGTTCCGTCCTCAAGCACGAGTGAAACGACTTCTTCGGAACCAACAACTGTTGCCACGACACCGAGCTCCACGACTCTCGCTGCCTCCAGCACGAGTGAATTGTCTTCATCGGCGCCAACAACTGTTGAATCAACAACAAGGTCCACGACTGTCCCGGCCTCAATTACGAGTGAAACGTTTTCTTCGGAACCAATTACTGTTGCCAGGACACTGAGCTCCACAACTCTCGCTGCCTCCAGCACGAGTGAAACGTTTTTATCAGAACTAACAACAGTAGCCTCGACCACTGCGGACTCCACAACACTCCCTGCCTCGGGCACCAGTGAAACGATTTCTTCGGAACCAACAACAATGGCCTCGACAGCAAGCTCCACAACTCTCCCCGCCTCGACCCCGAGTGGAACGTCTTCATCGGAACCAACATCTGTGGCCTCGACAACATCGAGCTCCACAACTCTCCCTGCCTCGGGCACGAGTGAAACGATTTCATCGGAATCAACAACGGTGGCCTCGACCCTAAGCTCCACGACTGTCCCTGCCGCAATCACGAGTGAAACGTCTTTTTCGGAACCAGCAACTGTGGCGTCAACACCAAGCTCCACGACTTCCCCGGCCTCAAGCACTAGTGGAACGTCTTCATCGGAACCATCAACTGTGGCCCCGACGACACTGAGCTCCACAACTCTCTTTGCTTCGGGCACGAGTGAAATGATTTCATCGGAACCAGCGACGGTGGCCTCGACACTAATTATCACGACTGTTCCGGCCTCAAGCACGACTGAAACGTCTTCTTCGGAACCAACAATTGTGGCCTCGACACCAAGCTCCACGACTGTCCCGGCCTCAAGCACGAGTGAAACGTTTTCTTCGGAACCAATAACTGTGGCCAGGACACCGAGCTCCACAACCCCTGCTGCCTCCAGCACGAGTGAAACGTTTTTATCAGAACTAACAACAGTAGCCTCGACCACTGTGGGCTCCACAACACTCCCTGCCTCGGGCACCAGTGAAACGATTTCTTCGGAACCAACTACAGTGGCCTCGACACCAAGCTCCACAACTCTCCCCGCCTCGATCCCGAGTGGACCGTCTTCATCGGAACCAACAACTGTGGCCTCGACGACATCGAGCTCCACAATTCTCCCTGCTTCGGGCACGAGTTAAACGACTTCATCGGAACCAACAACTGTGGCGTCAACACCAAGCTCCACGACTGTCGCTGCCTCGAGCACGAGTGAAACGACTTCATCGGAACCAACAACGGTAGCATCGACAACGAGCTCCACAACTCTTCTTGCCCCGAGCCCGAGTGGAACGTCTTCATCGGAACCAACAACTGTGGCCTCGACGACACCGAGCTCCACAACTCTCCCCGCCTCGGACACGAGTGAAACGACTTCATCGGAACCAATAACGGTGGCTTCGACACCAATCTCGACGAATGTCCCGGCCTCAAATACGAGTGATACGTCTTCGGCAATGCCAACAACTGTGGAATCACCAACAAGCTCAACGACTGTCCCAGCCGCAAGCAAGAGCGAAACGTCTTTATCGGTACCTACAACTGTCGCGTTGATACCGAACCCCACAACTCACGCTGCCTCGAGCACGAGTGAAATTTCTGCTCCGTCGGAACATACAACTGTGGCTTCAACTTCAAGCTCCACGACCATCCCAGCTTTATGCACCAGTGAAACGTCTTTATCGAAAGCAAAAACCGTGGCCTCGACACCGAGCTCAACAAATTTCTTTGCTTTTAACGTCTACGGTATCCGGCACGCCAAGTTTTAGCGATCGATTCTTGTATATTACGACGAATCATATCGAAATTGAGGAATAAAGTTTTTTGATATTATTGATATTTTTCGAGATATTCAATTTTCAATTCGGGCGATTATTTAGTGATTTTTCTTGGTTATTTCAAAAATTGTGAACGTCGGACGAAAACGTTCCATACAAGAGATATGTAGACAATGCGAAAATACATGTCTTTCTACCTTAAAAACTCAAAAATTCCAAACGCAACCAAAAAAATCCATTTTATGTCGATTATTCTTCAAAAAACTAAGTTCCAAGTTTTGATGATTGATTCTTGTAAATTTTGATGAACCATATCGCAAGTTAAAAATAAAACGTTTCATTTGATAGCTTTCGAGATATCAAGTTTTTAATTTGGTCGATTTTGAAGTTTTTTTTTTCCGCCGGTAGTTCCCGGCGGAATCGATACAGTGGAAAGATGTTACTAAAAACATTGTTTTACTCGGAACCATGAACATCGTTTCACTCGTAACAAGAAACTTTCCGTCGAGTGGGTACAGAGATGTATGTCGTGAGTCGCGATCAATCACAAACACGGTTGCATCATGAGGCTTTTCTTCATCTTGCACGCACGCGCGCAACACACACACACACACACACGCAGACAGACTGTATACTTAGAGATAGATACTTAGAGATAGTATACTTAGGTGAGTCTCCGGCCAGCAGACGACAGAGCCATCAATCGTTTTTGTCCCGAAACTCTACCGAGTTTTTTGATTAGGCGTGATTCGTCTTGTGTATATTTTTGCTTTTACATTTCTCATTTATTATATGTTAAGTATTTCTGTAAGATCGGAGAAATAAGCAATAAATTGGATAATTTTTCCGGTTTCGCTAAATTGATAGAATATGTTGATGCCGCTATGGTTCTTTTGGAAGAAATTGGTGTAATTCAATCCCGTGCACCAGTTCCTCCGAATTCCTGTAATTTCCCCATGGTCACGGAAAATCGAGGAGACAAGAAATTTGGGTGGGTTTAGGTATGTGCACTGTAAGGATCAAAGAAAAAAGGGTCAAAGTCGTGCCGTAAATTTGTAAATCCAATTACAATTTTAAAATTGTAATTGTAAAATTGTGTTTTCGAAATATTTGTTCCCTCTAAGTAAACGTGTAGTAAACGGTTTTACCGACCGAGCAAGCGACAGAGCACCTTAAGGCAGAACTCCAGTCTCTACCTTACCCAAGGTAGAACTGATGCACAAATGATTCGTAAGGTGCTCTATCACTTGCTCGGTCGGTAAAAATCCCCCTACACGTTTTATTTCGAGAGACTGAATATTTCAAGAAAATTATTAGTTACACGTGCTTCCCATTTCACCAGATAAGATGTTGTAACTTTTCTTTTTCTCAAAATATGAAGGTTCTCTGAGAAAAACGTTTTCCTACTTTTTGGTTATCTCTCTCGCACTCACGCGACTGCTAGATCACCTTGGTGCGTCCGTGAATTGAAACGCTATCTTATAAAACCGCCCTAAGGCCGCATTTTGCATTATCCACAAATATATATATATATATATTTATCTGTATATGTACATGCAGTATATATTTTGGGATGTGGCAGGTTTGGTAATCACCGTGTCGCCAAGTTACAAGTATTTTTACACCTCGCCGTGAGGGGCGACACTAGCCTTAGCAGCAGCTTTGGCAGTGGAAACTGAGAATTACACACGTTGACGACGTTGACGTGCGTACGTGTAAAGGTACGTAAATCGCAGAGCCGCGCCGCATATTATTAAAAAAAAATCAGCTCTGACCAACATATATATTGGGACGTTACTTGTACATATATATATTTATATATATATATATAGACGATGGCGCAGAGTTTCTAAAGTTACCGGTCCGATTCGAGTGCAGTTGAAATTAATAATATATTCCGTCAAGTATAGCATTTAAAGAAAAAAAAACGATAAATCGTAAAATATGAATGCATCGTCGAGGATGAGTTTTGTCTCGGTCGTCGCAACGCTTTTGTTGCTGTTCGTTTTCGCAGGAGCGAAATTACAACGTTCCGAAGGAGATGCCTCGGTATCGCGGCTCAACGAGGATAACTGGGATCTCATGCTAACAGGAGAATGGATGGTAGAATTGTGAGTTGACAAATTTTTCTCGTTTGGTCGCGTAACCTCAAAAATGTATCGAATCTGAGGAGGCTCCTGACATTTGACTTATTTTCATTTGGGTGTAGCTACGCGCCATGGTGTCCTGCGTGTAAGGCACTCGAACCAATTTGGGAAAATCTAGCCTCTCAAAAGGGAGAGCTGGACATAAACGTGGGCAAGGTTGACGTGACCGATTCACCGGGTCTCAGCGGCAGATTCATGGTCACCGCTTTACCAACAATTTATCAGTAGGTCTCTTGGATTATGGAGGACGCAGGATAGGACGCTGGCTATAATCTCATAAATATTTTTCGCAGCGTCAAAGATGGCATGTTTCGTCAGTACAAAAGTCCCCGTGACAAGGACTCTTTGATCAATTTTGTCAGAGAAAAAACTTGGAGCAAGGTCGATCCTATACCCAGTTGGAAGAGTCCCACCTCCGTACAGATGTCCGTTATCAGCCAGTTCTTCAAGATGTCTCAAATACTTCGGGTAAACACTCAGCTGCAAAATTTTATTCAACCGAACATAATCTCCTCCGTCTCCACCGTCTTGAATTTTCACGGTAGTCGTTCACTTGGATAAGTCAATGGGGCCTTGAAAAAGGTCAATAACAATCAATTTGCACAACTGTTGATTGTTCATCCATACTTTTCAATGTTTCCGTGACGCCTCTGCAAAAACACAGACTTGCCGTTGACGTCAATTTGCTCTTATTAAAAAAGTAAACATGCTGAAAATTTTATTAGAAACGAGCAGGTACGGAGGAAAATGTACCTCCTGCCGATATGGGCGATTCTGCTGTCAACACGGCTCGAAAAAGTAACCCGCCCGAAAATCATAATTTTTGAATAGGCGAATTTTATGCTCCGCATTTTATTTTGTTTTTTTCTCCAGTCGTTGGTTTTGTCACAACAGCAATTCGGTGATGAAATTTTTTTTCTTCCGCTTTGAAAAAAATCACCTCGTGAATTTGTGAAGAATTTCTCGAGAATAATAGTCCGTCGTAATCATTTCTCCTATGTATTCAAGTCGATTACTTTCTAATCCCTACCGTAGAGACAATTGGCCGCAACATTTAATAATCGAGGTTTCAATTATTTTATCAAAATCAGGGAGTCCACAATAAATTGATGGAAGACTTTGGTTTACCAACGTGGGGCAGTTACCTGATTTTTGCAGTCGCAACGATTCTCCTCGGAGCGATTCTAGGATTGGTAAAAAGAGTCTCAATTTCTAATCGGGCCTGAGCTCGAAAAAAAACGCCAACAATTTAATGCTTTCGTTTTTTGTTCTTATAGGCGATCGTTTGCTTGATCGACTTCATATACCCGCCGAAATCGACAGGACCACAAGACAAAAAGAAGGAAAAAGACGGTTCCAGTGGTTTCATGCAAATGAAAAGTTTGGAAGACGAAGATTTGGTAGAAAATGTCAAGGACGATCTTGTGGATGAAGACGGCAGCGGTTTGGAAGACCAGAACGATGACAATGAGAAAGACTCGGCAAAAGAAACGACGAGCAGTCCTAACGTTCGTAAACGTAAACCTCGAAAAGCCGATTAGATATTTTCAACTATCGTTTTTGTTTTTCACTTTTTCTTTTTGTTTCCATCCTTCTTTTCTTCCCCCCCTTTCGCTTCTCCGTCTGTTGTTCTATTTTATTTTTTACCTTTTCATTCAAGACTTGTCATGCCCGAAAGAAACACTATACTGCACAATTTTAGCAATTTTCTCATTCGAGAAAACCGACGATTTGAATTGAAAGATTGCGAAACCTGACATTCCAGTACAATACGACGATTTCGTTTTTTGTCCAATCAAATGCTGTTTTTTTTTCTTTTTCGCACTGTTTTTACAACGTTATTCGAGTCGCATTTTCCTATGAATAAACCAATGTGACCATCGTCATCATTTTTTCACACTAGCAAAATCCGCTTGCCGTATTAAAAAAAAAATCAATATTATTAAGAAGAAAAGACTGGTGAAAATGTTATCCTACTGTCTCCCCGATGCAAAACCTTTTACAAATATAGCATGCGATTATGTATAATATAAAAAATTTAAAAAAAACGACACAAGCAAAGCTTATTCAGTCCGGGTGATGGTCAAGATTTTTACCACGTCTTTTCGGACGAGTATTACTTTCGCGTTTCACACGAATTTCGAATAGCCAACAAATTCTATAACAAAATTTATTAATTGTTCATGTATGTGAAAACATGTTTTCATTGGTACAAATTCGGTGTGAATGGTTGTTCTAGATTTTGTAAACGTTTTTTTCTTTTTACGACAATTAAAAAACTTGAAACGTGGATTTTTGCGATTTTTGAGTGTGGAGTTGTTGTTGTTGTTGAAAAGTGGTCACATCGTAGGATCGGCGCAACACTCGTAGACTGCAAATACATTCGTACCGACTAATATTTTTTCTCAATTAGCAGCGTTATTATAATTATTTATCGGCGAGATGAACAACGATAACGAACGCCATCGCAATTACTAGAATCATGTCTTCCGTGTGTTGCCGATGAGAGATAGCAAAAAATAAAACTAAAATATAAACAAATGAAAAAGATTTTTGGTTGAATGAACAATAAATGCTTCGCGCCGAGCTCTCATTGAATTTTAACAACTCTTGGACTCACGAGTGATACTCTTTTCGTTTTGAACTCATTTTTGTTCATCTATTAATAATAATAATAATAATAATAATAATAATAATAATAATATCAATGATAATACTGTAACACAGGACTAAGATTGCTAGACAGCAAGTAGATATTGTAATACAGACTGCCTAATAATAAACGTATTTAATTAAATCGTCTGCAGCGTTCTGCCGTTATTGAACGAGACAAAAAAAATATTAACGATGAAAAATAAGAAAGAAAGAAAACTCTTATGATTATCCTTGTGGTTACCGAGGCATACGTTTACAAAAATGAGCCTTTCGATTTTTGGGTTGTAGTCTTGAAGAACGTGTTCGTTTCTGGAAAAAAAAAGTAAATTGAATAAAAATTTCAACTGACGAGACAATGGTCGTGGCTTCAGAGATTTCGTACTCACGAGAATCGTCGTCGGGTTTTTCCTTAGGAATAGAATTTCGCTGTCTGCCTATTTTTTTCTCCTTCTCGGGACTATCGTTATTTTTACTTGTGCTGACAAACGATGATGGTGAGAAAGACATTACGGATAACTCGCGAGTCGGAGACCAATTGTTCCAGTTTCGAAATGATGCGAAATCCGCACCCGCTCCGACTTCTGAGGAAATTCCTTTAGCCCCATTGTTGTTGTTTTTTTTTTTTTTTTTCAGTACGTTTCAAGTACGCAGAATCAGTTTCATTTTTTGAGAAGCGAAGCGGCATTGGCGTCGGTTGGATTTTATGACCACCCCATTCAATGATGGAAATTAAAGGGAAAGAAAAGGAGAAAGTTAACTGGAAAATATTTGAGAGAGGTTTTCGGGGCGAATGATCCCTCCCTTTTTTGTTTTTATCCAACCACAAACTTCGAAAAGAATTCTTTCGGCAGCAACAACATCCCCATGATATTTAATTTTTCAACGATTCTTCTCGATAATTGCAGAATAGAAAGATTTACCTCGAGATATTTTCGGCCAATCAGGAATGTTGGAAAGATTATCGCTGCTGAGGCAGCTCGGAAGGTAAGATCGACTAAGCGGAGATGAATTATGTTGTCCTGGAGCACGCTCTTGCGCACATTTCAACAATCCACTGGAATAATCCGTGTCCCCGATTCTTCTCATCTTCGGAGTTTCTCGAAAGCTTGAATCATCCATTTCATGGTTGCTCATAGATTGTGCGGGCTCGTATCTCTTTCGGCCAATTGACGATGCATTCGTCGACGATGGGAGAGTACGGAGTCGTCGATTGTCAGTTTTATCCTCGTCGACCAACGCCGTCGGGTTCGAACGAGTTTTCGTTTGCACAATTCCTACCGAATCTTTTCCACTTTCTGGCCTTTCTCCGTATCGATCCTCGTCACTCACCTCTTTTCCCTTTTCATTATTTTTCAACCCCATCGTTAGTTCAACATTTTCATCTTTCTCATCTCCATTTATTATCTTGACTCTTTTGCCATGACTCTCGGAGTGTCTCGGCGGCTCGTTATAAATCATTTCTTCTCGTTTTTTCTTCTCGACCGACTCGTGCCTCAAGTCCGACCGAGTCGTAGAGACAATTCTCGTATTTCCTTCGAACCTGTCGATAGTCCTCTCAACATTCGTACCTGCTGCTTCGTTCTTCTTCAACGAATTCGATTGTTTTGCACATTCCTTGTCATACCGTAAGATATTTTCCTTTGCAATCTCGAGACTCTCGATTTTGTCACGAATTTTGTCGGTCGATTGGTCGACAATCGTGGCCGTTGATTTTATTTTTTCATTGCAATATCTCAAATCGTCGGTCGAGCGGAAATTTGAATCTGGAAGGTGAGCAACTCGGTGTATGATGATCGCAAAATTGTCATTTTACGAAAAACAAAAAAAAAAACATTGATTTTGTCGGTACGACATTTTCGCATCACCGTTGGAGATTTTCGCTTACTCTTGCCGCTTCCTGCTGTGACTAAAACTCGGTCCAAATCTATCGATTTCTTATTCATATCGTAATCGTCCTCGGCACACATTTCCTCCAGCATCAACGTGTTTACCGATGTTGTGTCTGCTCAACGAATAAATGCATCAGTTTTACATTGATCGTAAAAAAAAAATATTCACAACGATGGATTACACAAGCTGATAAATTGGCGTTTATTCCCAATCGGATATATCGATTGAATTTTTTCGCGCCTATCATTATGCATTTGTTTGTCATACATTCAACATCCTGCGATCCCAAGATCTTGAAATCTATTCCGAAAAAATATTTATTCAAGTTAAACTCTTTATTTTTGATGAAAAAAATAAATCAATTCTTGTCCATCGCATCGTTACTTTTCCATCAGACTCCCGATCCTACACACTATGGGAATAACATTTTTCCAACTTTTTACAAATTGGATTGTTTTTTATTAATTTTTCATCTATTAAGAAAGTGATACCTATATCATCCGCCAGGAGATTCCTCGTACGTTGTTGCCGTGAGATTGCCTTCTCATCGGCGTTCGGATAGATTATCGAACACATGAATGGAAAATGAAGCCTCGGTGGTGGCATTTTCGCTGCATCTTGCAATTCGGCCACTCTTTTGTTCTCAATTTCTCGCTGCACCTCCGCCAACTATTTGTTTCAAAAAATTGTAATACACGGTGGTTATTCTAATGAAAGGAACATAATTGTCCTGAAATAATTGCTCGTCGCCATCTACATGCAATAGATTTCCCGAGTCTGTTTCCTCATTTGCTTTCTCTTGAGAATCGAGCGTTTCCCGAAACATGATTTGAATTTTCAGTAAAATATTGAGGTAAGAAAAAATAACAATTTGCCGATATTCACGGAAAAATAATGTGTCAAATGCACAATCGGTATTTCCCCCCCCCCCCCCCCCCCCAAAGAGCCGCCGGCCACCGCCGACTGACGAATCGCCTCGAGGGAAGAAAAGAAGAGTACCAACCTGGAGAGCATAGCCGTTGAGTTTCTCCTCGAGTTCTGCAGAAATAGATTTTAGGCTTTCGAGATATTTGTCGTGTTTCCAGCGTTGCAACATTATCTTGGAGAAATCTATGATCGCCGCTTTAATTTGCAGAGAAAAATTCTTTTCTTGTTGTTTTATCATTTTGTTAAATTCCTTCATTTTATACTCGGCCATCATGTGCTGCACCGTTGCTCGTTTTACATCAACGCGACACCCTTGTCTCTTGACTGCCAACGGTTGCTTCTCATACTCGTCCTTATTGTTTCGCATTGTTAACAATATTAAAGTTTAAGAATTTACGTGTTTTTATGCTGGACTTGGAAATTTCAATCGTCGTACCTTGTATCGTATCCACGTATTCCGATAATCCTGTATTATTTTTTCGAATCTAACACGTTTTCCAATTTCGCACAAAGTCGCGTCGTCCAAACGATTTTTTACTATTTCCATTTCGATCGAACGATTTCTCGTCTCTCTGACCAAACTTTTGGTGTTTTTTTATTACGGAAAGATGTGTATTGTTAGATATATATATATGAATAATTGGAATCTGTCATTATCGCGATGTTTATCTAGTTGCTGGGGCAAACCTGTTGAGGGCAGCGTTCAAAACTTGTCTCTGTTGGCTCATCTCTTCGATATTTTGCTTCAGCTTTTTTCTCTTTTCCCAACCCTCCACGACCGAACCCTTCAATTCGTGGATTTTCCTATTCGTTTCTTCATTTCACAACAATCAATCAGACTTTACCAATTTTTTGATCGTACCAAAGTCATACGAACGTCATATGAGCGTCGAATCAGGGAAAAATATGAAAAACTAAATAGCAGTTTACTCACCATCGAGTGCGACCTTGGTTTCGGCAATTTCCGAGCACAACGAAGCAGCCAAAACTTTGATGAACCGAGGTTCTTCGATGCACTCCCTCGGAATATCATCGGCCTTCATGTTTAAAATAATTGAGTTTTAACAAATTTTCCGCGTTGATCCGTGTCGAGTCATGTCCACGTGCGAATGCTGTATTTTGCTGTGTGCCTATCCGTGAACCCGTGACTCTCGCAGCTGCTCGGCTCGAATGTTTACATTCGCTCAGCGGGATGCGGGCTCGGCGTTTCGTACAATGGCGCATGCGCTCTTTGTGCAAAACACGCCGCTCAACAGCAGCCAATGAATTCCACAAAATGTCTTCATCGGTCCATTGGATTACAAATGTTTTTCAACCATCATAGTTATTAGATATTGTTTGTTTGTTTTCATTAAGGGGTTAGGGGTTTTATTAGATACCGGAAAATGTTTTTCCATATCGAACGATCCATACTTCTAGTACCTGCTGCTACACGTGCACAAAAATTTTCATCAAAAAATATTCAAATACCAGAGAGCGACATCCACTCTGCGAGAAAGAAGTGTTTCGTGGTTTTAAGGAGGTTGGCTGCATATGACAATATGACAAGAATTTAATAAAATTTAGTGATGCCATTCTTTAGCATCAAATACGATGGCACAATTTTATTCTAATTTTTCGTCTGCATAGTTGTCGAATAATTGGAGTTTACAATATGCAAAAGATCTACCTATATATATCTGAATCCTGTGCTTATGCATGTAAAGTTTAGTGTTCAATAATTACTCGAAAACTATGTATAAAAAAAATCTCAAAAAATTTGTATATTCATATTTAATACTAAAGAATATACTCACCAAAATTTCTTAAATTCTAATCATTTCGAAATTTCCTATGCTTTTAACATGACAACATTGTTGTGTGTAGCCACTCTCCTTAAGTCGTTTTTTTTCATCAGTGAAAATTCGAGTGAAATTTTGACCGAAACACAGGTAATCCACCCTGGGGCTAATTTGATTATCTGAAATCCAGTAATGAGTATATGACACCATTTTTTTCAGACCCCTCGCAGCAGACTGACCGTGAATCTCTGGTTTTTCAATATTTTTCGATCAATATATTTTTGTGTACTTTTACTACAAATATGGATCGTTCATATGGCAACATAGCATTAATTTCCAGTATCTAAAGAAACATAACTGGTGGAAAAAAACGCCTTAGAAAAAATAGCTCTATTTAATCTCGTCGTCGTCGCTGGGTTCAATTCATCGCAGTGCGCTTTGACCGAAGATGAGGTTCCTGGAATTTTTGGCCATCAGCCCATGCAGCAGAGTCTATCTCGGTCGATCGCGTATCGAAAGTACAATTCTAAATCTGTTGAGAAATAAAATGGAATGTCTGTTGTTGCATGGAGTAGCGTGTCTCTATAAACAGAATAATAATACAATTTCAAGTGTGAATAAGCAGCATTTATTCATTCCTTAAAGAATATGTATGTATAGGAGCAGAGCACTTGACAAAAGAAAAAATCATATTCGCACACGCGCGACACACGTGTTCCCAGCAGTGACTGAGTATACATAGCAACAAACATTACAATTTTCGTGATTTTGTTTTTCTCTCCTGGCGAATTTGCATTACAAATGTGTGTATGTGTATTGACATGGTATTTCGCATTCCCGCACACACAAATTTATTTTCTCATAGTAATATACAGCATTATAGGTACGCACACTTGGAGCGACCAAACGCTTTTGAATTTCGCGTTATCCGCGTGCGTTTGTCCCAAAATGCGAACAACGACGTCGCTTACCCTCTCTCTATTTTATAATGAACGGTATTATTTTTTTTTTTTTTCATGTTTTCATTTTTCTCCTGCTTTTTCGTTCTACAATACTCCTGCTCGTATGTGTCTTTAATGCACTAGCATAAGAGATCAAACTTTCCATCGTGGCGTCACTTATATAAATATATTCATATACGCATTATTATATTGTTGTTATATACGTGTGTATATATACCTAATTGTCGACGAACAAAAGGGGGCTGAACGAAACACACTTTCACAGATTCTACCTTTTTTTACATCGGGTCATCACTCGTGGATTACACAAAAATCGTGACACTATTTCCACACGACGAAGCAGCGCTAGCCGCGACGAAATCACTATAAATTATCGTAAACACACTATTTCGCGAGCAAAACATAATAAACTAGACGAATCACGGTATATCGAGGCGTCTGCTCCCCCGCCTCCAATATTTCAATACGGATTACCGTGAGCAATTGAAAGAACGGGGTATACTGACGGAAAAACATGACTTTTTTCGTTGACCTTGGCGGATCTCAGTCTTGGCATGGCTCGAAATATCAACAACACGCGGTACGATGTTGACGAAATCGCACAATTACGAGTGGCTTTTCTTTATTCGCCTTTACATCGGGATAGTCTGCGAGAGGCTCTCGGCATGTGAATACTTTTCGATTTTTTTAGGAAAATTTGTTTTTCATTATTGTATCGTCAGAGAGCAGTATGCGACAACACTTTGGTTGTATGTATATAAGAAAATGTTTACGATATATTGGGTGATTTTTTTTTAAACTTTTTTGCACCATATGCAAAGTTTGAACATTCTGATTATAACAATTTTCAGAAAAACCCTTTAATGTAAATCCTCGAATTAAATTTTTTGGGACGTGTCTGTAATTTCAAGCTTGCGTAAAGTTTTTTCTCAAACGAGCACCCTCTATCGAGACTCTTTTCCTAGTCAACTTTTATATCACCTGCCGTACCAGTGAGAATTTTTACTAAAAAAAAAGAGTCAATTCAATTTCAGCTAAAATTTGATGAGAAAGATCGTTTTTCACGTAGAACTATCACAAAACGACTTTATTTAGAGATCGTTCGAAATTTTGTATAAATGTTCTTGGCACCTAAACTAACAGTTTTCTCCTATGAAGAAAAATTTTCTGACGTTTAGAATTTGAGATATTTAATTTCCCATTTTTTATTTTTCCCATCTAAACGCGTGTAAATTGAAGTCGCGTTTCTTTTGTTTTTTTTCTAGAAATTTTTTAACGAAATGTGACTTCAATTTACATGCGTTTAGATAGGAAAAAAAATTGAAAATAAAATAGTTCAAATTCTAAACGTCAGAAAATTTTTCTTCATAGGAGAAAGTTTTGGTGCCAAGAACGTTTATACAAAATTTTGACAGAAGCCTAAATAAAGTCGTTTCGTGATAATAATACCTTAAGTACTCTGCCTTGGGTATTATCGCTACAAATTTTCATATATCTTCCGATATTTTCAGAGCGCCGGCTCTCTAGAGCATGTAAATACTTTGCCATGTAAATAAGACTATCCCGATTACTCGAAACGTGTAATGGTGCGACTCGAAAAGCCATTGATCCTGCATCCAGTCGTTGCATAAATACGCGAAATAAAATTAGAAAAAAAAAAAAAAACACCATACATTTGCCAGAACAAAGGTGCTCTTTTCTCTCTCACATACATTTTTCCATTCGAATAGAGCATCGAATTCGAATAATTAATGCTGATGAGGGCATGCGCGTGCCGCTCGGCGCAGCAGTACAAATTCATATAAAAGGTCTCCTTATGTATCGTGCAATCCTTAAAAAATTATTCATTAAAAACATGATTAGCTCTTCCTCTTGCCATTCGAGGATGTATAGGTATATTAAAATCATTATATAGAGACGATTTCTTTTTGCGATCAGGGACTTTTCGATGCGAGCACAGGGGGTAATTTCTGCTCGAGACATGAAACACAAAAAGATCTTTTTTTTTTTTATAGTACACCATTATTAATCTCGATCGAGTTGAAAGACAAATCTCTCGTTATTATTTTTAGGAGGGAATTTACCAAATAAGTATATAGGCAGTGATTATGAATGAGGAATTTCCATAGTATGTACACGCACTCACGCACCGCACACACATGCACACGGAGGATGGTCTCTGCGACTGTTTGCCGATTAATTAACGAATTGGCAATTTGATCGAGTTTTACTCAAAGACAAACAACTTTATCATTTTTTTTTTTTTTGCAGTTCCACAACAAGCGGGACACGATCAATGCGATATTGAAATAAAAAATGTCGTGTCGATGGGAAACGTGATTTTTAACGTATGGATGGAAAATGAAAATTTCTGTTACGTTTATCGTTCATCTTTTTCATGGCAAAAGTCCGAGAAAAGCTCCGAATCCATTCACTCTGTTGAGACGATCTCGATGAACGGATTATCAACGCGTGTAATTCATTGTTTTCAGAGTTTCGCGGTCAGAAATGATTGGATAAAAAAGTCCGAATATTAAAACTAGTCGATAAAGCCATTGTCAACAATGTGCCTCTGAAGCCCAAAGAAGCATTCGCCTCTTTCGGAACGTTAAAACAAGATAAATGCAAATATCTTTTTTGATAATGATAAAAAAGTGGAATTTGCGCGACGCGTCCAGTCAACGAAGCAGAGTGAATGAACACACAATTATGAACCAATGTTCATGTATGCACACACGCACGCATATACAATGGTATTAAACATTTATAGCTCCGATTCGTTGTCCGAGAGTCTTTGAAATAATATTACAAAAAGATTTTTAAAAGTGCAATTGCAAATTTGATGGGATACTCTGACGTTCGACAAACAGAAATGTCAGCCTGAAGAATCATTGGAGTGTGTGTGTGTGTGTGTGTGTCTGTCTGTGTGTCCGTGTGTTTTGCTTTCGTTTATGATGCGGCATAACATAGCAATTAGCTACGACTCAACGGACAGATCTTAAATACTAAATGTTTTTTTTTTTCACATTTTTGTTTGTTCAGCTTATTAGCGCGATAAAATAATGATTTTCATATATTCTATTCATCATATAATATAAACCCCTATAGTATACGCCCAAGTTTCATATCACAAGACATCCTGTTCCGTATCACGAGCTATATTACTATTACGTCTACCAGAGCTGTTGTTGTTTTTTAAACTATGTTGAAACGAATCTTGCCGCACGCATAGAATTCAAATTGAATAATTATTCCGCAGCAGCAATAAAAATGGGCATCATGTTGAATTTTCACGATTTTCATTGAGCGAAAAACAAAATTCGATGAATTCTGCTCAGCAATAATCACAAACGTTACAAGTTTGCCTTTCATTGCTGCCTGGGCTAATTTTTCAACCTTAATTCCGTCGGTGTGTGGTTTCACGGGTGCCCGCGCGTGTTTCTGAAAAAAAGCCAAATATCGAGCCTCTCCGTTACTCTTTAAATGCCTTTTTCACTATATTTAAAATATTCGTATGTCCGTCATCGTTCAATTATAATAGGAACAAATGAGTTTCGTTTACTCTCACCCCGGTCGACACTAACAATATCGAGTATTTAAAATAAAAGCCCTGATTTTGTCTCCGATTTGAAATACCGCCCCCGCATAGAATGAAATTAGTGTCGCGGCAGTTTTTCGAGAAAAGGAGAAGCATCGAAGCACACGCGCACACACCCGAAAAGGCGTACGTTGGAACTTAGCGCCACGACGAATCGCCGGAAGTCTCTTGTTTTTTGAAACGGCTCGATAACCCGGTAGAGCCGTGAGAGCTGCGACCGTGGGAATCGTGTAAAGAGCCATGAGATCCTCCGTTGTGCGAATGAAGCGAATTATTGTGTTGCAAGGTCGCGCCGCTGCTTGCCGAATTGGCAGCGGATTGTTGATGATTTATAGAAGAAGGCAAAGACGATGGTTGATTGGTGGTGGTGGTGGTGGTGGTGGTGGTGGTGGACGTTGTTGTACCAGAGTTTTGATGAGGCACCGTTGGAGCGGTCTGTTGTTGTTGTTGTTGTTGCTGCTGCTGTTGTTGTTGTTGTTGTTGTTGTTGTTGTTGCGGCTGCTGCTGCGAATGCCACGTTTGCGAATTGAGGGTGGTGGATAAGCGGCAAGCCGAGGAATTGGTCGAGCCGTTAGCAGCACCGACGTTACTCGGGACAACGAGGGCAGTTGCGATGTTTCCTTTGGTCAAGCTTATTCGGCTGGTCGCCGAGGAAACGGCGTTGCTCATAGAAACCGAGCCCGAAGTAACACAACCAGAGTTACAAACGAGCGACGAGGAAGAGGTATCGGGCTTTTCCGGATGATCCGGTGGTCGGGGTAATCTTCTTCTGAGCCAAGCATGACGCAACGCTTTACCAGGCGTCATACGACGCTCCGGATCCCATTGCAAACATCTTTCGATAAAATCGAGAAACAACGGATCCTCGCAGCCCTTTAACGCATCTTTCAGGACTTTGGAGGCCGGTGGTCCTCGGAATTTGCCACGCCTCGAGACACCGCCGAGCAACACGGTCGAGCCGCTCGCGATCGTTGTTGCTTTGCAATACCTCGGATGACCCTTGGAATTAAAAAAGTGACGCGATCTGTCGGCGCTCTCGATCAATTTTCTTGGCGGCATGCCGAGCAACTCGATTATGCAGGACAATTGATCGGCCTCGTCCTCTCCCGGCAGCAATGGGAATCCCGTTAGTAATTCGGCGAGTATGCAGCCGAGACTCCACATGTCGATCGGCATACCGAAACGCGCTCCCAATATCACCTCCGGAGCGCGATAAAATCGGCTCTGGATATACGTGTAGACGCGCTGCGACTCGTAACAGCTCGAACCAAAGTCTATCACCTGCGTGACAAAATGGGGAAAAGAGTCTCAGCTGGTTTTCGCAATTAATACGGAATATACTGTGTGTTGAATGAAAATGTTATCGTTACCTTGATGCCACTTCTGCCTTGCTGCTTGAGAAGAACGTTTTCGGGCTTCATGTCGCAATGAATTATTTTATTCTTGTACAAGGCATCCAAGCAGAGCAACAACGAGTGAGCAAATTTTCTCACGAGCTGTAGACTAAAGCCCTGAAACTTGTTTTTCTTTATGAGCTCGTAGAGATTTATACTGAGAAGCTCAAAGGTGATGCACATGTGATTGCGAAAAGTAAAGGAATCAAACATGTGTATTATGTTCATGGTATTGTCCTTGTCCTGTTCCCGCAAATTACGAAGAATTCTTATTTCCTCCTGCGCCTGGCGCGAAAAGCGTCTCTCGTTTCTCACCATTTTAAGGGCAACGTGTTCGTGGTTCTTGTGATCGTAAGCCTTTACGACTTGTCCGAACGAGCCTTTGCCAATTACTTTCAATACCTCGTATCTGTAAGCTACGTGATCGTGGGGCGTGTGAGTGTAAGACCCGTGCTCGTTGTCGTAACTGTGATTGTTTGGCAGACCGAAACTGGCCGGCCTCTTTTTAGCGTTTGCCCCAATAAAATATATCTGCGGATAAGAGTATATCTCGTGTCTCTCGTACTGAGTCAACTTGTTCATGTAAAGTTTCATCACAATTTCCGGTGTAACGGCCATCTTTGGAATTACTTTGCCGCTATTTCCCACTGCTGCTGCTGCTGCTGCTGCTGCTGCTGCCGCCGCTGCTCCGGCACTTCCGTTACCGGCGGTAACGGCGGTGCTCGTGGTGCTGTTGATGCTGCCGTTGCCACTGCCACCACAGTTCGAATTCTGTTGAGCCTCCAAAGATCCATTTTTGAAGAGCGGACTGTTGGCCTGAGACTGAGAATTGTAATTGACATGCTGCTGCTGCTGCTGCTGCAGACATACGTAACTCGGTGGTTGAGCTTCCGAGTTGCTCGTTAAATTTTGCAAGCTGTTGTTTACGCTGGAGCTCAAACTGGGCAAGTGAGTGCTGCTGCTGGTCGGGAGAACGGCGGGAGGTGGATGACTCGATCGAGTCGGATGACTCGGTGGCGATTCAACCGCTACCTGTTTCAACAAAAGACTCGTACCCTTCAGAGGTGGCAAATGATTGTTGTCGCCGGCCGATATCGAGTTTTGAGTCGCAAAAGTGCTCATCGGGGCAAACGCGTTTGGTAACGAAAGGGGCATCTCGCTCGCCCTTTTTTCCCTTTCCAAAAACAAAAACATACTCAGCCTCGTCTCTTTATCTCAATCCTTTGTACCAGTACTCGTTTCGTTTTTCCTCCAATTTAGCTTGCCTCTCTTTCATTCTCATCTCTTTCCTTACAATTCTGCTTCCTCTCTGAGCTCTCTGCTTCATTGGTCCTTGGCGCCTCCTGCCTCTCTTCTCCCTTTTTTTTCAATTTTATAATAATACGAAATGATATTAGTAAAAAGCAGTCTTTGAGTATCGGCCTGAAAAAATAGCCGACAGCCTTTTTTGCCAAATTATCACGAGTTAACTCTCGAATGGTTACTGTTAATTTTGACCATGTTTCAGTGAGACTAGAAATTCAGTGTCCATCTTTTTTTCCTCTCCTCTCTCTCTCTCTCTCTCTGTGAAGCTCGCCTTCCGACTGTGGAGCAACGACGCACGAGGCTCCCACCGCCGGACCACGCCAGGAACCTTTGAGAGAAAAAGCTTGTCTCGTATATATACTCAACAACAACAACAACAACAACAACAACAACAACGGCAACAACAACAGCAGCAACAGCAACAACGAGAGCAACCTTGACCCGCTAGCATTTATCGCTTTTGTTAGTTTTTATCTTTGTTTCTCGTCTCACGAATATCCCAAATATTCCTTCTCCGACTTTGTATCCTCGTCCGACTCTCCGTCTATTTTTTCTTTAGTCCTCTGTATCCTTTTGACTCTGGAGCGGGGCTTGGAACGTCTAACGTTATTAGAGCAGTCTATCGTGTTGGTAGACCACGAGGGTAAACGCATTATGAGCTTTTCCGGTAGAGCAGCTCGCCGCTTGATTTTCTCTCTTTTTTCACCCGCTTGCTCCAGCCACTCGATTATTTTCTCATTCCTCTATCGTTCATCTTTATCCAGCACCCAAACTTGTTCCTTTTCTTTTTTTCCATCAGACCCTCTCTCGTGCCAAACATTTTATTACAACATCAAATTCCGTTGAAAAAACTTGTAAATGTCGAATTCACGCAGCATCAGCAGCAGGTGGTGTAAAACGACGTTTCCGCGATCCTTCCGATCCGATAGAATTCCACCATGCACTTGCTACTTGGTTGTTTTGGATTTAATCCACGGCTCGTCGGTCTATACATGCGCTTACAGGCGCTCACATCTATAGATGGTGAGATCTTTGCAAGTTTTCACAAAAATAATGTACGCGCGAGCGTCAGTTTGCCGAAAGGCGAAACATGTGTGCGAGGTGAAAACCGAATGCGATTACGGAAACTCGAACTTTTCCGTACGTACGACGTTAGGTCGTTGCGTATTTCGTGTGGGAAATGTTGTATCGAGGATTAAAAACTTGTTACTTTTTCAAACGATCTGCTGTCCTTATTTTTACATGTACACTGTATGCGCTCTCTGCTCGCGTATTTATTAAATGCCATTCCTGCTGAAAGTGCTTGATTATTCCGCACGGTATGAGCAGCAACGAAATTGTGCTTGGTGAAAATCGTTCAGATTCTCTTTCCTACTTTCATCTCCGGTACGAGATTCAACACACATTTTCACATGTACTTGATTTATATTACATACAAACACCAAACAACACACACTTGGCATAAATATAATTCAAGTCTTATGGATTTATGTGCCCACGCGTTTTACTTTTCGCGAATCGAATTTTCAATTCCAAAGCTATACAACACAGACGAAACGCCACCGCGGCTCATGAAAATAGCCTCGAGACTCGCGTGCTTGCTCATGTCATTTTTCTCCAAATACGAGATCGATCAAATGGCGCCCCCTCCTGCTGCTCGCGGGCGATGAGCAGCATATGCAGCATATATGCAGATGAGTTGATACCCTTTTCAAATAGTGGCGGGAAAAAAACGACTTTTCCAGCAAAATAAGTTTTGACGGAGAAATATATTTAGCAGATTGTTTTGAAATATGGAAATGGTCAAAAATGCGATCCAACAAGAAGTAAAGAACGAGAAAATCCGGAAAAATGTCATTCTCGTAGAAACTTGACAATGTCATTGCATTTTTTTTCTCATTTCTACTTTCACTCTTTTATTCTTTACGCGATTATCGAAAAAAGTGATTGTCTATTGATTGCGTTGGTCGTTGATAATCCGTAGACAAATGGAAAACGTTTCTTCGATCCCCTTTGCCCAGTGTGCCAGCAATGAAACTCGTCCAACAACATGTTTACAGAATTGATATAATATAGCAAAAAAAAATCAGATAATTCCCACAATGTGTCACTACACGCGATTAGCAGTGGAATTTTCTATCACGCGTTATGACGCGATAATGGTTTTTCCTGAGAAACAAACAACCGGAAAGTAAATAACGATCGACGCGAGATACCAGAAAATCCATATAAACGTCGATGCCACAACCAACTCGATCGAGTTGCTCTTTCGACGAGTTGGACAAGATGCGGGAGCTACGGATTATTTTATTCGGTACGTAAACTTGCACTTTTTCCGTTCGTTTCTCATTGCGGCGTTTTTTTTTTTTTTTTTTATCGAAACAATGTACTTTTTTGTAGTTGAATTATCGCTGGTCGCTTTCTGCGCCAATTGTGCTTTCGGATGCAAACTTGAGAGTGAAACATCGTCAGATGTCGTAAATCGGATCAGCCTACCGTCCAAAAATGCCTTGATCGACATCGAGGCTAAAAATGGTGAAATACATTTGCTGATGACGAAAACAGCGGGTGAGTCGCGGTAATATAATTATTATTGAGACTGGATAAAGGGGATCAAGAGGTAAAATTGTAAATTTTTGTCAAGGATCAAGGCCGGGTGAGACGAGCGAAACCGGGACAAGACTAAAGAGTATTTTATACACGAGAGATGAAGCAGGGAATAGCCGGATTCGGGAGGACGAGGAGGAGACGTTATCGATAAAACGGGATTGTGGCGAAAACAGGGCATGTATATGGCGCGGATCGAGTTTGGAAACGATAATCCAAGTATCGGCCGATTCGGAGACGCTAAAGATCACGAGAGAGTCGGATAGTGGGATGACGGATTGTTGGAGTTTTGGGGAGAGCGAATGGTACGGAGGGCCGCAATTGAGATATCAAGCATGGCCGATACAGCACATGTATTACGAGGAAGAACCGTATATTCCGACGCATCCGAAAAACATGGGACTTGCCGAGCGTTATTGGCTGAGCAGCGATGGTTTTGCCATTTGGGTCAACGAGACGGTACCACTTTTTCTCGATCAGAACAACATTCTCGATAAACACTTGTGTCTGATGGCCCAAAACAAGGCGCCGTACAGAAATCGCGATCGAATACGTCTCGACTATGTTGTGCTGGTTTCGAGCAATGCCAGAACCGCCCACGAGAGCGTTGTCAACAAGTATTTGGGCAAGCCGAATAGTATTCCCGACGAGAGAATGATTTACCGTCCGATTTGGTCGACTTGGGCTCGTTACAAGGCAAACGTGAGTGAAAAAGTCGTCAATGAGTTTGCCAATGAAATTTTGCTCCACAATTTCACCAACAGCCAATTGGAGATTGACGATAATTGGGAGACGTGCTACGGTTCAGCGACTTTCGATCCTCTCAAATTTCCAAACGTCACGAGGCTCACGGCCGATCTAAAAAAAAAAGGTTTTCGCGTTACTCTGTGGATTCATCCGTTCATAAACGAAGGTTGCGAGCCAGCGTATTCGACCGCTCTGAAAAATGGTTATTTCGTGAAAAATGTTGATGGGGATGTTCGCATGGCCTGGTGGCAAGGTCTCTACGCCGCCACCATAGACTTTACCAATCCGAAAGCGATCAAGTGGTGGGTCGCTCGTTTAAAAGTCATTCTCAACCTTGGTATCGATGCATTCAAGTTTGACGCGGGCGAATCTTCCTGGTTGCCGCAAGTTGCTTCTTTAAACGCTTCCAACGACCTTCAACCCGGGGCTTTCACCAACGATTACGTCACGACTCTGGCTAAGAATTTCAACAATCTCATCGAAGTACGAGTCGGCTGGAAATCCCAACAACTTCCAATTTTCGTTCGGATGATCGACAAGGACACGAGGTGGACCTGGAACAACGGATTGCCCACTCTCATTACGACCCTTCTCCAGATGAACCTCAACGGATACGTTCACGTACTTCCAGATATGATCGGCGGCAACGGTTATCTCAATAATTCCCTCAACGGCACCTTTCTTCCATCCAGAGAGCTCTTTATTCGTTGGCTCCAGGCTAACGTTTTTATGCCAGCTCTTCAATATTCGTTCGTTCCCTGGGACTACGATGATTGGGTTATCTCAATTGCTAGAGCATGGACGGAAGTTCATGCCGTCATTGCTCCGTACATCGTCGATCTCATGACGAAAGCTGTCAATACCGGAGCTCCCGTTAATCCACCTATATGGTGGATAGCGCCGAACGATCGAACCGCTCAAAAAATCAACGACGGTAAGTCGACGTTTTCTCATTCAAATTTCAAAATTCTCATCAAACGACAGTTTTTCCCATTCTTCTCAATTCTGCCGGATAGATCGATTTTTTGCTTTCTCATGGAGGAAGCTATGTGACGGTGAAATTTTGTTAATTTTTTTTTTTCAGTTTTCAATGTCAATGTGCTTTAAATGTCCCAAAACATCGAAAAATCGTATCTAGAAAAAATGTCCGGATGTGTGTATGTTATGGCACTGTCAAATTGAAACCTTCATAACTCGATAACGGTTTGAGCTACAGGGCTCCCCTTTTGCACAGATGTTAATCTATACAAGCTCTTCATTCTCTGAGAATTTTGTTGGAATTGCTAGAAAAATACGAATTCCACGGCATTTTGAAATTTTCAAAAAAAGGGTGTCGATGCTCTAACTTCCGCAAATGTGGAGATTTATTACTAATTTTTTTTTTTTATAAATAGAGTATCATAAGAGGAAGGTTGCTATTAAATTTGGGGAGTATCGGTTCAACGGTTTAAATTTTATGATTTTTTGAATTTACCGAAAATCTGAGTTTTTTGAAAAATCGTCCAACCGCTCTAATTTCTGCAAATTTTGTAAAATATTGTGTATAAGTCTGCACTTTCTCTTTACTTTCTAGAAAAGTTGTCCAAATTATATAATTTTCAATGTAAATACAAAAAACGCTGCAAATTGAAATTTGCAAATTGTTTTTCAGAGTTTATGCTGGGAGATTACATTTTGATTGCCCCGGTAACGGCGGAGGGCGCGACAACTCGAGACATTTATCTGCCAGCGGGGATTTGGAGAGACTCTTACAACGGAAATGTGACGTACACGGGGCCTATGTGGCTGTACGATTATCCGGCACCCTTGCATATTCTACCCTTCTTCGCGAAACAGATGGCCAACGGGACTTTTATGCTTCAGGACTCGGTGTTATCCGGATGGGAGTATTCCGCGTATCAATGACATGTACCAAAATTTCATGCGATTTTGTAGTATTTATTATCAAGTCTTATGCTTGCTCAAGTAATTAAATAAATGAATAAAAAAAAAGTCGTCAAGTCAATACGAGAAGCGATCTTATTTCTGAATTGAGCTTGGTTATAATCGCGTCGTCGATCGTATAGCTACCAGTCTTCAAGAGCGAATCTCTCTCCTCGATAAGTTTTCTCAAACGGTCGTCTTGCTCTTCCGATTTGCCCGTACTGCTACCATGTGATTTCGGCGCTCGACCATTTTCAACGTAAACGTTTTCTCCTGGAGCAAAAAATGATCTCTGGCTTGGCTTGGCATCCATTCGCACGAACGATGATCTCGGCTTTATAACGTCAATTTCTTTTTGTATCTCGCCGAGCGTTATTTGGTCGTTCGTTAGAGAACTCGAGTCTGCGCAGAGAATCTCTTCCAAACTGTGAAATTTATCAATCAAGAAAATCAATTGTCTCTGTCGAATTTGAATGTAAAAGATGAAAAATTAATAATGGGATACGTACTCGAGATTCTTCAATTCATCCTTGCTTGTTTTGATCTGAACCTCCAGAGCTTGCTGATGCTCCATTTTCATTCGATGAATTTCCCTCACCGCTCTTCCCCATTGTTCCTTGAAGAATGATTTACTTTTTTGCACATTTTCGAGCTTTTGTTCGAGCGCCTTGACATCTTGGATCAACGAAGCAGTTTGGTCCTGCGTCAAGGCTCCCTTACGACAAGCCTGCAGTTCTTCGGCCTGTTTGCTCGCCAATCGTTCTAATTTTTCATTTTCCAATCGTAACGGCTCGACTTGCGCTTCCAATGTATTTTTTTCTTCTTGGAGGATATTTATCTGCATCATCGAAAAACGGAATTTGTTCAAACGAGTTATGATTTCAAAACAGATTTTTAACCCGTAGCCATCACAAAGACTTCAGCTGGGAAGATTTTCAAACAAACTTCTTTGTGAACTTGACCATTTTTCATGAAAAATTTTGTATTTTTCGATTTTCTAATTGTTGTAATCGATAGCCCAGGATTTGCTAAAAACCCCTAAAAAGTACCCCACGCGTTTCCAATCCGTACTAATCTCGACGAGACATAACATTTTGAAAACTCAAAGTGCAAATTTGCGCCCATGTGGTGAATACGTTAGCCCAGAAGTAGTGTGGTGTCTACGGGTTAAGCGAATTGAAACGATAAATGCACGCAGCACCTTCGCGACGAGTTCTCGCTGCATTCGTTGGAACGCTTCCTGCAATTCCTCCAATTTTTTGTCGCATCTCCACTGCAAATCCTCGTTGGCTTTGATGAGCCTTGCTTCTTTCTCGAGGCTCTTTAGTCGTCGAGTTCTCAAATCCTCGGTTGCCATGTTCAAACTGTTTGCGAGAATTTTGCACTGTTGGACGCTGCAAGCGAGCTTGGATTCCAAATTCTCGCGACGTTTTTGCCACTCTTGGCTCAATCGATCGAGATGTCGTTCCTCTTTCCTCTTCAACTACATTCGTCATATTCGCAATAGCTGTTAGAGACGTTTGCGCACATATCTTTCTTTTCAGTGGCTCGGCGGCGGCGTCGAGACGCTGCCGCGCGTCTCTAGATAATTATTCTGTTCTCATTACGTTTCCGCTCATTCCCGAACCATTGATATGTTTAAAGTAATCAAATCAATTACGAACCTCCAGGAGATGTATTTCTTGTTGACGTTCTTTCCAAATTTCAAGCTCCTCGACCATTTTATAAGCCAAACTATCGTCCATTATCGGTGGGCCCAAATTTTCACCCGATCCGTTTCCGTTACTTTTGTAACAAGGTCCATGATCCTCGAGATACATCGAAACCTCTATCGTTCCTATTAAATTTTTGTCACAATCGTACAACGGAGCTTCGAACTGAGACTCGAGCTGAATGAAACAGTAAATTCGTTTTTACATTAATAAGCTTGGACTTTAATAATTCTGAGGCAAATTTGTATTGGCCGTTACCTCGTCACGTGCAAATAAACGATCAACATCGAGGATCGTTTCTCCCGAAGGCACTTGGTTAACGAGATCACGAACGCTCACTCTCGGCGGAAACGACAACAACAAGTGCCGAATTTCCTCAGCCGCCGATATAAAATGGAATTTGCAACCGATTGCTTGCAATTTTATTTTTTCGTTTGCCGATAGTGACACCTTGGGATACAACGTCGACGTTGTTTCAGCTTTTGGATGGTGAAACCTAAAGAAAAAAAAAAAAAACACATCAACAAGTTTGCTCGCTACATCAATTAATTTTTTAAGGACGGGGATTTTTACGTTGAAATCGACCTTCTATTTTACACGAAATTTGTGCATAATATGAATGAATTTTCCATGTAGAGTGCCCGACCAAACTGATGGTCGATATTTCGACCAGACCTGTCCTTAAAAGTTTCACGTAAGTGACAAATACCTGAATTCAACATTTTGTATCGACAATGACGATTGAATTCCAGTCAACGTAACATTGAGACAATAGCAATGATAAGCTTTCGAGTGGTTGTTGCAAGTAACTTTGTTACTTGGTGGTAGCAACGTTCGATCGTTTGAAATTGTCGGATTTTGATGAAATTTGCTGGAATCACCGCATGGATTTCTATGTGCATCAATTTCCGAGACTGCTTCGTCATAAATATTCGTAGGTTGAAATACTTCCTTTTCCCGTCGTTTCGTGGGAATTTGAAAAATATCTGTCGCTTCCGTTTTATCGGGCTGTTGAGAGGCTCTATATACCAGACGCAATTCAAGATCGAGGAAAGCCTCGTTATCTTGACTATCGCCGATATTTCGCGGTGTCGTTTTTTTGTTCAAGACGCAACGACGAGTCATTGCGTTATCGATGCTCGTACCATTCCTCAACGAATCATCCGTCATTTCCGTTGGTAAGAGGGCTCTCAGATCTACCTCGGAATAACCGAGAATACAATCTCTCTGCTGCATTATGAGAAGAAAATTTGGTCTCTCGCCGAGATATTGACGCAAAATTTCGAGCGAGCTTCTTATCCTTATAACTGCTTTTTCCTCCACTGCCAATCTTTTTTCCAAATTGCCAAATGTTTTCAGTTGCACATCATTTTCCAGTATACGATACCACAGACTATAGTCCCCTGGCGCCTCGCTACTTTCTTCTCTCAAGAGGTGCAAATTCTGGGCCGTACCCGCAATTATTTCCAACAGGAAGAGACAACGACAACTCGCTATTGGCCCGAGTTGGATCAGACACTCCTCTTCCACGAGGTAAGGAGTCGCCAATTCGTTTGTTACCGCCGTTGGATTATCGTTCCGCGTCCCGTTGTGCCTTCCCATGGACTAGAAAGTATCGAACGTGAGATTAGAACGCGTTTCTTTACAATACTCTTTGAACAGTGGACTCTTTGGTTACCTCTTTGGACAATATGCGACGTTCGTACGCCTCGTGTTCTTCTATAGTGAGCGAGAGTAAAATTGCTGGTTTGTGAGCTTTCAGGTCGCTCCTGAGATTGAAGAACGTGTGCCAATTGGCGGCAACGTCGACGCATCCGTCTCTGGGCAAGATGATCCTAGCTGTTCTTAGGCTCAGGAGAATGTGACCGATTTTGTCTCTGCAGCCGTTGTCCTTTATTTCAAAACATTCTATTTTGACAGGCTCTTGTCCAGAGCGCATTCTAAATATACAAAAACATGTGCAAATAATGTTGAGAGCTCCAGGAAAATTGAATAAAATTACTCGACTTTTCATTCATACTTTCTCAAAACATTTTTATCAGCTTTCCAGACGAGATCGGTGTTGTAACTGGGTTGAGAATCCGGTTCTATGCTACCCGTTTCCAAAGCTTGACCATTCAGAGTAGCAACGATGCTGGTCGGATTTGAAATTCGATGGAAACCCTTGCCTGCTCAAAATATCGTTCGAATTTGAAGAAAAAATGCGTCATTTTTGGAGGTTAAAGCTCTCGAGGAACGCGACTGAAATATCTCACCTTCTCTGAGACTGAGAACGACCTGAATCGTCGCTGATCCACTCAAATGCTCCATTCTTCAATCCAAGCAATACCACGACGACGAGGTTGTCATTGAAAAGATAGACAACGTTTGAAAATAAATAAGTAATAAAATACTTTTGACAGCAGCAGCAGGTGACGTTTGGTGTTCCATAAGAACGCGCCCCGCCATCGCCAAGCTCGTTTCAAACATTCATTTACCGCGCAAAACAGTAAACTCGCGCCATCTACCGCCTGTCGTCAAAAGGATTTTTTGAAAAATACTCTGGCGCTGGCGAATAAAGCGAAAATATAAAACTAGATTTTGCCAGAGCATTGCGCGTTGACTCGAAAATTCTAGGGAATTGATTGTGACGCGTAGATGGCAGAACAAGCTTGGTTAGAAATCCAGTGTTTATCAATCCGTAAGAGTGGCAGCAATCTTTCTCCGTGCTCGTAAGAAAGAAAAAAGATAAAAAATCTCAGCCAATGTCCGAGTGCTAGCGCCAGAGCCGCCAGAGGCAGGATCTCTCCGCGAGCGAGGCTCCGTGTCTGCAAAACTGTTGGCCCGTGTCGTTGGTGGGTAAAGGTAGTGAATCTCTCGGGAGAGAGACCAGGATAGGGGACGAAACATTGAGAAAAAGAGTGGGAGAGAGAGCGCGCGGGCGGCTGGTGAAGCGCGAGTGATGTATCACAATCTTTAATAATAAAAAAAATTTTTTGCCTTTGCCCCCTCTCGAGAGCGAGAGACTCGGAAAATTTTCGCGCGTTTAATGCAACTCGGTGTCGAGGGAATAATTGGTAGGACGTTCGGGAACAAGTACAAGTGCATCGTGAGTGAGAAGAATGAAAATCGGGGTGGTGACGCGAAATATCGGCGTAGGCAGTATACACACCGTCGCTTATTCAACAATACTATAGCGAGCTCGCTTACACCGCGAGCAAAAAAAATCAGTGCGAGAAAGCAGAGGCGCGATTGAGGGAAAGAAAAATAGGGCGAGAGCGAGCGAGTGACGGAGAAAAAGAGGAAAAAAAAGAAAGAAAAAGTTCTAGTTGCCGCGCGCGAGTGTGTGTATCTAAGGGGACACAGGGCTTTTCAAAAGTGAGGGTCAATGCTCGAGAGTGGCTAGCGGCTGGCTGGCTGGCTGGCTGGCTAGCTGGCATTTCAAGCAGTCGTCGCTGTCGTCGTGTGCTGTGTTTTTCATAGTTGACGAACGAATAATAACAAAAGGAGAAAACAAAAAAACAAAAAAACAAAAATAATAGACTCTTTCTTCTTGTTCCGCCCCTAAAAATTATCCTCGGTTTCGAGAGAAAATAACAAAAAAAGAGCGAAACGTTGAAATCGGGCCGTGTCGGTGACGATATATACACGGTGGTGGTGGTGGTGGAGGTGGTGGCGGCGACGGCGGCGGCGGCGGCGATGACCCACAATGGAGGTCTTGACGGGATTCTCCCTGTACGAAGACGGGACCACGTTCGGGGATGCGTCGTCCAGTGACTGAGGTTTGTGTGTTTGAAATGTTTTTTTTTTCTCTCTCTCTCTCACTCGACTCGATTTTCGAGGCTTCACCGCGCGCATCGCCAGTATCGCGAAAAACCGACTGATTTTGACGCTTGCAATTCAATTTTTGTGTCATGTTGTGTGCCAAAAACGGGCGGCACACGCCGGATCCCCCGTTTTTTTTTTTTTTGTTTTCTATTTTTCCGTCCTGGACCTTCGACATCACATCCCGTAGTAATAATTTCCGTCTAGTGTAGATACAAAAATATTGCTATACATTAATTCATGCGCATACGTAAGCGTGTCTGTGTGCACGTGAAATCTCTCTATACATGTATGCTCGCGTATATATAGTTGGGTTTGGGTAGCTGCTGGGTTTTCGTTCCCTCTTCGTTAATAATACACGCGACACATCTTTATAACCATTGATATTCTCGGAGCGTGTGGCTCGTTGTTTTTTCTCCTTTTTTTTGCGCATGTGTCAGAGTGCGTGACTCGGCGACGCTCTTGCTCATTTTCCAAACACGTTCTACGCTCGAAAATTTTCATTTTTTTATTTCCATCAACACTATCAAGCGACCAGCAACAGAATCGCGTCGTCGTTGTACCAACATCGATTCCCGATTCAAGTTTTACAGCAGATAGACGGAGAATACTATTTTAACGCGCGATGCCGTACCGCGTCCTGTAAATTTTTTAATGATCCGCACACATCCGCTTAATCGCCTTGGAGGCTCAGGAATTTGATAAAAATGAAGAAAAAACGGTTATGTGGATCGAAATAAAGGTTAGTACAGGATTACGCCGGTTATACTCGCTACGACAAAATATTTTGGTTACGCACAGGATCGACGCGTTGACGTTTTCTTTCAACAAGCCCCGGACTAGAGTTTTTAAAATCCTCATCGTTTCATCACGCGTCGTCTCATTAATCAGACACTTTCCGTCAGGCTTGTGTTTATTTTTCACATTTCCCTCGTCACGCTTCTGCAGAATAGAACGCGATAATTCTTTGACTTCACGCATCAATTAATGGAATCAGATTTCTTCACGTCCGATGACTACTTGTCGCTTTGACAAAAACTAATTCAACCAGCAAATTCCCTCGCATTGTTCAAACGTCACGTTAAGAAAAAATAATTTGTTTGCAAAAAATTGCATCACCAGGTGGCAAATAGGAGGATCCTGTCGCAGCGAGACGGAGGATCGAGATGCAGAAGAGAGACGGCAGAGAGAACAGAGCGGACAAGGAGCTTGCTCGTGGAGGCGGCGGCGGCGGGGAGCGTGATCGTGAGCAAGAAGCTGCCAAGAGAACGTCACGAGGAAGCACCTACGCAATGAGATCAAACATGCATACTTCGAGACACAGCGTTACTTCCACCTCCACCGTTTTGATGGTCGGACCCAATTTCCGCGTCGGCAAAAAGATTGGCTGTGGTAATTTTGGAGAACTCAGACTCGGTGAGTTTTATTTCCATCCCTCATTCTGATGACGCTGAAGTTCGCAACGTTGGAGTCCAATGAAAAATACGTTTTTCTATTAATTCTTTGTTCAATTTCAAAAACCATGACAATTTTCGTTCCGAAATTGTCACTGGATCCTGAAAATACGATCGTTTTATTGTCTTGACCAAATATTGAATAAGAATCTTGAGCTCTGATCAAGAAAAAAACAGAATTTCGTTGCGTTCCAACGATGCAAACTTCATGATCGTTCATTCTGTACTTCTAAATACTAGTTTTATACTCGCCTCAACAACTCAAAACCTCCATTTTTTACGACGTTGAATTTCGCAACGTTGGATTCCAACGAAAAATACTTCTGTTAATTCTTTGTTCAATTTCAAAAACCATGACAATTTTCGTTCCGAAATTGTCATTGTATCCTGAAAAAATGATCGTTTTATTGTCTCGACCTGATCAAGAAAAAACAGAATTTCGTTGCATTCCAACGATGCAAACTTCATGATCGTCATTTTTTCTTATTCAAACAATTCTAGCAAACTCTTTCGTCGCCCTAATTAATTTCTCTCCTCGTTTCACAAATTCTTTTTTCAACTTGTTTGCTTGCGAAGATTCAAAAAATTCTGCTCTCTTAAGTCATAATTCTGATTAACTATGATTATTCGTTTCTGGATCGAAATTACAACTGTTCATTGTTGTCGCAAAGTAGACGAAACCTCATTCGGAGAGCACCGAATTTTAAATCCAGCTCGAAATGAGGACCATCGAGCCATATTGTGACAAACTTTGAAAAATTAATGAAATTTTAATAGCCCTGTCCTTCTGGCCTTCTGGCCGAGCTTACCAATTTCAAACAGTTTTTGTCTTTGGGTAAGGAGAAAAGGGGTAAAAGGAGATTCGGAACTGGGTAAGAAACGTAGACGAGTTTTGGAGCGTGCTGGAAGGCGCTCGGTCTAGGGAAAATGAGTGCTTTTGGTAGAGGAGAGTTAGAATTACGCGAGGACGAGCAAGTAACGAGATTGAGTAGTCGTTTCGGGTTAACGACAGAGCCAGAGGGAATTTCTCATTATCCCAATAAACTCGGTGTCGAGAGTCTGGTTAATTGGGTTACGGTGACTCGGCAACGACCCATCTTCTATAAACTTGTACCGCTCACGATGCACCGAGAGTTATGTCAACTTGGAAACGGCGTCTTTCCGATTCCTTGTCGCGAAGGTCCTCTTTCCGAAAAATATTAATTACAATATCCCTGTTGAATAAAACCAAATTATAAATCTCGATTAATCAAACTTATCGAAAAGCACAGATCAAGAATTTAGTTTTCATAATTAAAATGAATATTTTACAAATTGAAAGCAGAACGTTATTACGTTGTAAAAAACATTTAACTGGATGAATAATTTTTCTTTGTCAGTATACAATTTGAAAATTAGACTATGGATCAGTTGCCTCATCCAATCTCGAATTTTTGACAAATCATTTTTTCGACCGCGATAAAAACAAGTTTGAAAATGTGCAGCCAACTCCCTCGCACCCGTGGGTGGTTCATATCGACCGAACTATAGCCTGCATGCACGAGACACCAACCTCTCTCGTAGAAAACGAATCTTTTGCGTGACGTTGAGGTTTTCAACGTTGGAATGCAGGCCAATTTGTTCGGTTTGCACGAGGGAACAAATTTACCGAGTCAAAAATGGCACGTTACGAAAAAAACAAAAAAATTCTGCATCAAATACAGATTTTTCGATGCATTCCAATTGCTGTACCACGTCCACGAAAAAAAAAATTACATATTCGAAAAGCCATTGCAAAGGAAAATGAAATATTTCGTTGAAACTAAACGTTGAATTATTTTTTTCACGCATTTCTGTGCTCATCGTCATACAGAATATGTCGTTTAGATTTCAGGATAGCTCAGTTACCGTTTTGAAAAAGAAAAGAACAAAAATACCATTTGAGAAAAAACGTATTTTGATCCGTTTTAAAATGACATTTCTTTACTTACACCGAGACAAGACATTCGTCCAGCCACCGAAAGGCAGCAAACAAAATTTTCATCCCAGCCAACAATTGGAAAGATTAGTTGATCCAACGAGAATTTCGTCGAATCAACAGCTTTCTGCGTTGTCAGTGTTCAGGCCTCCTATTCAGAATTGAAATACAGTGGGTGACGTCATCGAGTGAAAATATTTTTAAAATCCAATCCTCTCCGTATCTCCGAGCCCTTTGAGTCTTAACGGCTCAATTCTTCAATGTTTTCGAGATTTCGAAGGTCGCAGGTCGTACTAGCTTTAATTGCATAGTATCAACGAAGGTAGAACACTCGGTTTCGTATTTCGTGTTCGATCGGCAACACGTCATAATAAACTTAATATTGGATCGTCGAACGAGTGATAAAATAAAAAACGTGTCCATGTGGTTGGTTGGTTGGTGGTTCGGTGCGGTTACTGGTCGCTAAAGTACGTTGATTCTGTTGCTACGAGTCGAGACAGGTCTGCCGCCGGCCTCTTACCTGTCTGGTCTTGTACTCGGGTTCGCGCATAGCGCTCCTCCCCGGCTAGGGTGACTCAGTTGTGACCAGCGTCAGGGAAAAAGTATCAGGAGGGAAGGAGGCGGACCGCGCGAGAGAGATAGAGAGAGAGAGAGAGAGAGAGAGAGAGAGAAACAGATGGAGGAGAAATGTTAGAAAACGAGAGAATGGCATCGTCGTTTCTGCTGTTCTCGAATACGGTGCTTACCTGTACGATAAACAATACCCTTAAGCTTGCATATACGCGTACGAGTTATTTTCGTCGTAACTGGACAACATCTGACCCTGAACTTTTTTCACTTTATCTAATAAAAATTTCCTATTCGTTCATCGTTCGTTGTTGAAATGAAACATTGATTTTTTACTTCAAACTCATTCGACAAACACCCAATAAAGAGCCTCGTCCACCCATCGCTGGGCTCTAGTTTGGAAACGTGAAAAAAAAATTTATTAAAACGTAAAGCTGACAGGTGTGTAAAGTCTATTTTTTTTTTTTTTTCGTCTTTATGAGGTTTTCCACATTCGGTAATTATGCAGTTTGGTTACTTTTCCGTTGTTGAGTCCATCATAATATTCCATCAGGGGAGGCTGACATTTCCTATAAATTCCATGAGTTATGGGGTCGGGTTTAAAGTTCTTACAAATACATGACAAAGCGTCAATGTTGGTAGAGTAGAATATTCATTTCCGCCGAGACTCTCTACCGAGCCTCAAGATAAAAAAGTGGAAAACCGAAAGTTGATCGGCCAACTTGACGGCGTTGACAGAAAACTCGTCGCTTTTGATCTTTTTGCATAATCGTGCCCGTGCAAAGTTTCTTCTCAGCAATTACGGCATCGATCGTGGTGATTTATGGCCCGATCGACGAGAACCAGCGTAATTCGTCTCCAGTTCAATTTTCACATCATGACACGACTCCTGGGCTTCGTAATCGAAGAAAATGCTTATCCCCACCACCGAATTTGCTTTATTCAGAAATTTAGAGACGCGGTAGCGTCTTGACGCCAAGTATTAAAAAGAAAAGTTCGAACCGACAAGGCAAGTTGCGCCGCCTATCTATATACTCGAGATTGGGCCTTTTATAATATACTTTCGGGTGTGTCTCTGGATAGGGCATGTCAGCTCTAACGAAATGTCACAAGGGTGTCGTGAATAAGGCGAATTTTCATTTCCGTTTGTTAAGCTCAGAATAAAAAAGCATTTGTTAGTCGAGTAATCGAGATGAGGCACGGTGGCTTGTACAATCTTGAAGTTTGCATCGTTGGGATGCAACGAAATTCTGTGTTTTTCTTGATCAGAGCCTAAGATTCTTATACAATATTTGGTCAAGACAATAAAACGATCGTTTTTCAGGATCCAATGACAATTTTGGAACGAAAATTGTCATGGTTTTTGAAATTGAACAACGAATTAATAGAAATACGTATCTTTCGTTGGACTCCAACGTTGCGAACTTCAGAGTCATGTGGCTTGTCTCGATGCCAAGTATTTAAAAGAAGGAAAAACATATGTCCGTATTGCACAAATTAATATGCGTGTTTGTATTTTTAAACACCAAGAGCTTTTTCCGTTCTAATAAAATTGGAAATATGCATTGATGAACAAATTGTTAATAATGCAAACGGAATGTGAATTCTGAACCGAACAATGGACGAAATTTTTGAATGCACTGGCCGATGAAACCTTTTGATTCAAGTCAAGGTGAGACAGTCGCAGAGGATTTTTCAAGAGTGCTGCATTATTCTGAGCTTTTTCACACATTCCATCAAAACGTAAATTAATATTCATCGAAATTTCATGTACAAAAGTTGTACTCGAAGGTATATGCCCAGACACGCAGACATTTCAAATTCGCGACAGCTGTAGAAAAATGTAAATTTACGAGTTGGAACTCAAGAACGACCATTTTCTCAATTCCCTCAGAATGGTGGCAATTGTTCAGAAGATGCGCCTTCGTTCGAGTCAACAGGTAGCGAATGGGGAAAAAAATATTTGATAAAAAATGGAACTTCATGAAAGTTCCATTATCGACTCATGAGAAGTCTTTATTTCTATTTTTGACGATACAATGTTTTGTAGGAAAGCCCGACCAAGCTCGTACAAGAAGGACTACGACAATTTTTTATAGCTTGGCCGTGCAATTAAATTCCAAGCAATCCTAAAACAATTAATTTCGTTGAATTCCAACGCTGATAAATTCGACGTTATCGTATTAAAAATAAAAAAAAATAAAAAAAACGTCTTTATATTTGGACTGGTATCATCGCAGCCTCATAAATATCACATCGTGCGTTTAAAACGTTCCAATACTTTGAATCATGCTATTACAGGTCCTCGATAATTTTTTGCTCAGATCCAAATTCTCAGCGACCATCCCTAAACCAATAAGCACCAGAGTACGTTTCATTGTTCCGAAATTCATTATTACATTATCCACATTACGTCGCTGATTCTCTACCCAAGTAGATACTTTGGTCCAATGCATTGACAATGCGAAGCATACGCGATTGCTTTTTCACAAGTATCGTTTATATATACATTTGTAAATATCTACGAGTACACGTTTATGTATTTATATAGATATACGTACGCTGCTGGCCTTATCTTCTCCGTCGACGCTCCAATGATCCCTCGCGATATGTACTTTAGTCACGAGTTCTCGACGACAAACTTGAAAAACCGACTCTTTTCTTGGATCTACGTTAGTATCGTTTTTCCTCGTTCCCTTTACCCATTTTTAAAAATTTATTTCATTGGATATTCATTTCCTGTTCTCATCTTCTATCGGTACGATATTCCAACGTGGGTAGTCATTTTAACTACAAATATGACCACGTTGGTTGGTACTGGAGAAGCATTTATTGTACCGACTAATTCTTCCGGTGGCATTTCTCATCTTGTGATATTTCGTGATTCCTTTTAGAGCGACGACTTTCATATTTTTAGGTTTCTTTTTCCAAAAACTCTACCAATGACGGATATTTTCGCAGATTCTTGCCTCCAAATGATCATTTTACTAATTATTGATTAGTACTAAAAATTCGTACGTGGAACACGAATAAAAATTTCATTCCATCTAAAACGGTAAAAGCATGTCACCGAGTCTCCAACAAAATATTTGTTTACACTACGAAGCTTGAAAAAAATAAGACTGTAGCAGATGAATTTTCGTAACTGTGATTATCAACAAGTTGGGTTTCCTTTGACACGTTCGATAACATCTTTCACACTGAATGGAATTATTCGTTTTCAAGATTTAGCAAATTTTATATACAAGATTCCGGCACGCTCTGCTTATGCGTTGAAAAAGTACGGCCCGCTGCAAAAGCGATATTTTAACGAGTGTCAAAGCTGTTGACAACTGTGGGAAATACTCAACAACCGCCATAACCAATTTTCCATTCAAACTTATTTCTCTGGCAGTTCTCGAATGTATTTGTGACTGTAATTCACAAAGAATAGCAAAGTAGCGAGTAGCTGCAGATTATTTAGAGACGCGGCAGCTGCTTGACGCCAAGTATTGAAAAGAAAAGTGTTTAAATGGCCCCAAGGCAAGCCCCGCCGCGTATATATACTCGAGATTAAGCCCTTTTCCATTTTTTTTTTTTTTTTTTAACGCGCTTCAATAATTTTATACACACTCAAGATACTGCTCTGTTGTCAAAAGGTTCAACTTTGCGGTTTCATCTCCAATGCCACCACTGTCCATGTTTTACAAATTGAATAGCCACACAAATATTTGAAGAATCTGCGTCCACCAGCATGACACACACATATATTTACTCTTTCCGTTGGGACGAGACTCTGTGTTCCGATATCAAAACAAAACCAAGTGCGAAAGTCGGTGTTCATCGAACCCGAACCCGTGTTGTCGTGCAAAGATTGAAAGTTCATGCATCGGTAGAATCAATTCAACATTGCATCAGCTGTGGCATCAATAAAAAGAAGAAAAACAAATGGATTCACGTACAGAGAAATTTGATATTTTTAATTTTCTTTTCCACCACCAAGATTAAGAGATTTTTCGTTCAGTACATCCGTATGAACGAAAAGTTCGTTGCTACTCTTGTACGAATTACGCCCCGGGTACGCGTACCCTGACCTACATTCATACTCGTATTCGTAGACGTATAATTTCTATATATATCTATACACATAACAATAATTCACCGGGCACGTACGGGTCTCTCGTTTTCTCATTATCTATATATTTACAAAATATATACGAATGAGTATACACTATTCAAAATTTTCATAGTACCGGCGGAACACTCGCTGCATGGCCAGACCGTCCGAGACACGAACCCGTTTTTTTTTTTCTCTTTTTTTTTTACCCACGAAAGTGGGGGCAGTGCGGGTCGCCTAAGAAATATTGGCGCGATAAGTGTTTTATCATTCATGAGCGAACAACGTCGGGTGTAGAAAATGATTATTCGATAAGGTTCTGTTGGTACAATAGAGCCGATTGATGGCGGTGATAAGAGTTCCTCTCAACGATCGAAAAAACAACCCGCAGTGATCCCGATCGCTTTATTTAGGAGTGAACATGATTATACCCCGAGGGATTATGAGACTCGTTTCGATCGACGCGAGTGACCCATGTCCATTTGGAACCGATCGATAAACTCAACTTTGTCTCGTAATACAGAGTTCACATTGAGTCGTAAAATCAGTTTTTCGAGGAAATATTAAATGGTCAATGTTACAAACGGAGCTTGGATTGCTAATGAATCAATTGATGATTTTTTTTGAACTTGTGTCATTGTCAGCCTTAGAAATCTCGTTGCAAACAAAACCCAGCGGACGCAGACTGCAATTCGATTTACGGTAATTTAGCTCGATTATCCCATTCAGCGACAAGTCGTTATTTTTCGAGAGCAAAGGGTTTCGAGACTTCTTGAGATACGTTTTGCACCGCATTTTGTTTGACGATTTGTTCGTCCACTCGTGTTTTCACTGTTTTCCTATATTATTGCCTTCTCGTTGATTCTTGTTCGCAGAGCGATGGGAATTCGAGCAACGATGCCTCGCAGCTCGCGATTGTTGTTGATTCGTGTTGCACGTTTTAATAATGCTATACTATTTTTGCCGATATACACTCGTATAGAAAACTCGTAGCCAGCAGTGATGGAACACCTGCAAAACGCTCCTTCATATTTCTCTTTTTTTTTTCTTCTCTCTGTCGCTCTTTCCGCCGGCATCTCCCACAGCTTCTCTCGTTCCCACCTCTCAGAGTCTCGCCAGCTGGTCGGCATAACGGTCGCCCCGGTCGAGGCCCCGCCGGTCTACCGTCTCAACATTTTCTTCCAGCCTGCGTTTCGATCGCGGGACGCTTACGACCTTGCTGGATTAACACTCGTATTTGTACCTCTGCGCCCTCTCCTCGCAATGATCCGTACTTGCCGATCCAACAACAATCGATCGACGAAGAAAAAGACGTTTTTTTTTTCGGTAAAATTAAAAACTCGAAATTCCTTGTTTCTTCAGTGTTGATTTTGTAAAAAAAAACAAAAATTGCTATTCAGATGCTTCGATGTTGAATTAATAAGTGCTCATCCATCAATTGGCATTCGTAACTGTCCCGCAAACAGTTGCGTTTGATTGACTCACCGACAATGAAATATTGACGCACGTCAGAAGAATTATCATTGGAAGTATAGCAATTAAAAAAAAAAAAAAAAACAACACCTCAGTAGAGCATGGATCAAAGACAAGTAAATGATCCAATTCATATGGTGCTGGTGTTGGAACGAAATGTTTGTATGGTAATAGAACTTGTGTTAGTGTCATTGCGATAAAATGAAATTTTCATGGTCTCGTGGTAAATCCGCGGTAATACAGGTTTGTCGGTAAATGCACACCGGCTATCGAGTCTCGTTGAAACAACTTGGTGTCCTTGTTGCCTTGCAACGAGGGGCACCGTTCTCATCGCGATGTCGTGCCTGCTCGTCAAAGAGGATGCTTAAGTGGAAACCAATGGGGTGGCGCCGTATTATACAAATCCATGTATACACATGTATCTTTTTGCGTATAATATTCACGCGCTCACAGGCACAGACAAAAAAGGGGTGAGACTCATAGAGAGACAGAGGCGGCGAATATAGAAGTAACCTTCTCTGGTCAATTGGTATGTACCGTGCCAAGCGATTCCTCCTTTACCCTATCGACACACGCGCGCCCGCGCACGCACACACACACACACACGCCAGCAGTTACACACATATACATGAATACGTTTTTTTTCGTGTACAATCGATCGATGCACGCGATTGGCGTCTTTTTTTCTACCCCAATGCTCCATTTTCTTTCCTTTCAGTCCTTTCGTCAAATACGATCAGCGTTAACTTTCCGGGCAACTCGTGTTCTTTTCTTTCCCCTTTCCGCACCGTATCAACTTTTCTGCCAAGATGTCTCAGAAACTACATCATCTCCACACATCGATTATTATCGTCAGCTAATTATTTGATGACGGAATCGTATTTTCGGAGGCTCTTTCAGGGGAAGAAATATTCACGAGATGTTTGGATCAACATAGTGCTGAAAATATTACGAAAATAAATGATAGAATTGGGAGTTTTTTTTGTTGTTGTCAGCGCGTTTTGAACGACACAAAATTTCATTTCTCCAAGGCTGGTGCTCTTCGAGGAAGACGCTATTCCCTAATTGAAACTTGCTCAATGTCTCGTCGTTATCCTTTACGTGAAAGCCTATTATAAGGTGAAGCTCGTTAGAGCAAACTTGTTTTTTTATCCACATTTTTTTTTTTCTTTTTTCGACTCGGTAAGCTTGACGAATGTTGAGGAAATGAAATAGAAAAATGTACGGGGAAAACTTTGGTTCATCATTTTTTCGGCTCTTGTTCACTTTTATTCTTATCTGATCAGCTCCCAAGCTCTTCCAAGCGTTGAGTTTTTCCGGGCTTCTTGGCTTACGTTTGGAAACATAGAAACAAAAGTTTCTCGTTGGGCGAGTAAAATGGTCGAAACTGTTCATCGGGCAGATAAATAGATTGTTATAAATATTTGAAATCTATAAGGCCGAAAAGTAAAAATCAGTAGAAAACGGTCCGGTAAAGCTTCGGAGGATTCATAAATTGTTAAAAAATAAAAGGAACAGCGGAATTCTGGAATTTCATTAAACTGAGAAAGAAATGTATCCCAAAGTATTACTAATACCATTTTCCTCGTTTACGAAAGTTTTCTCTTATGACTGTAAAAGTAGATGAAAGCCGAGGAGTGGAATTGTGATTTCGAATTGGTCGTTCGATCAAACGGAATCAATTTGGGAAAGGATTCGACGAGGAAATTACACCGGAAGTCACTTCGCACGTGCATAGGTAGTTAGCCCGCTGACCCATCAGCAACCATGCAAATATCCCGAAAGTAACGAGACTCGGACTTAAAGAGGCTGTCACAGGAAAATATTACCAATTTTTTTTTTCTTCCATTATATTTACACAAATGATTGTGACACGTACTAAATAACAACTTTTTAATTTTAATTGTGATATATTTTTAGCCTTCTAAGTTCGAAACTTGTTTTGAATCGGACAAAATTGTGACTTTGTACTCTTCAAGGTTGGACAGATTTCATTTCAAACATCAATACAAGATTCACTTGGATCACAAGACTAATTGAAATAGTTAAATCAACTGTGCGGCCAGGCTCGTTTGCGACCTTCGAAGACAAACTCATTACGATTAATTGGAAAACTTGTGAATTGATGCAACGAAATTTCTGTATCTTTTTAAATTTTAGTCACTTCCACCCTTCAGGCGGGTTAATTTCGAGCTGCCATATTTGTAATTGAAATGTCATGGAAATTTTTTTTCCCACCACCGCGAATCGTTTTACTACGAGAAAGTATAGACTCGGCGAACGCTCGGGACAGCAGACGACAGAGGTGGCAATGTACTCGTCCCGAGACTCTGCCCAGTCTCGGGATACTTGGTTGGGTGACTGCTTGGCAAAGCCCCGGCTAACCCCTTGAAAAATAAATTATAAACACGCGACGATAATGCTGTCTAATTGGGAAAAAAACATGTTTCAACTTTTCTTGATAATGTCTCGTTTCCAGGCGGAGTAGAGTCTATTGGATTTTTTTTTTTTTTTTCAAAAACATGTGACCGTGGGAAACCTTTCGATTCCGGGGTCGAAAGTTGACCGGCTTCTGTGTGTCCGGTGAACTTTATATAGTTCTTAAGGTATTTCGCGGTCACTCGTGGCTCTCAGCGCGACCCCGCCTTGGGCGGCATATGTTCTCTCGGCACTCGATGGCTCGCGCGTTTTGTTTCTCAATTTTTCAATTGGTTCCGATTTTTCATCGCTCATTTAAATGTTTGATGCCAAAATGGAGGTTGTTATTCAAGTATCGTATATTTTGTCGCGTTCCCATCAATCAAACTTTATCATCGTTCGACCAATCGATTATCCTACTTTTATTTATTTTTTATTCAAATCCTTCAATTTTTTTCATTTTCCGGCAATATTTCGCTACGTCATTCCATCAACAAAGGGTCTAAGAAAGTCGACTGAACATTGTTCTTCCTAAATATGACCGATGAGCACGAAAATTACAGCTTTTTGTACTATGCATGATCTCGCCTACTCAGCAGTTGACTGTCTCGAACGTGAATCAAGTTTTCAGTCGCTTTTTATATTTTTTTTTTGCGCGATAAAAATGAAAATTAAATTCACGACACAGAGATTAACGATATCAGAGTACCTTAAGAGCCGGTGATATACAAAATCTATGTGCCAATTTGGGTTGTCACCTCGTTGAGAGATAACAATAATATTTTCAAGTATATCACGTTCAATTCTTTTGTGCACAAACTCGATTAATTTTTCCAACTTGATGAATTTCTCCAAATTCATCAATACAAGTCGAATGTATTGTGCAGCAGCAAAAATGCTGCAGATCATTCGGGAGAAAATCGGTGAGGTGATGTTTTTTGCCACGATAAACGGCAGAAGAAGATGATAAAAATTGTTTAAAAAAAAAAAACACACTAAGAATTCCCGACTGTGAAATAGCATAAATAAAAACTAAAAAAACAAATGTATCGAAAATATGAAAAAAGTAATGAGAAGAAAAAAAACAGAAAAATTTATTTTATCAAAACTTCAGAGGGAGTTCTTTTGATTGGAAATATTTTTTATTTATTTAATTATTTAATTCGTATTAATACTACAACTCCCTCAGAGGGAGATGTTTTAATACAAATTATTTTTCTTTTTTTTTCGTTTTTCATATTTTCGATACATTTTTTTTTAGTCATCATTTACGTTATTTCACAGTCGGGAGGTTTTAGTTTGTTTTTTTTTTTTAAACAATTTTTATTTCACGGTTTTTTGAGATTATCGGTATTCGTAGTGTTGAGGCATACTAGAAAAAATACGCACTGAACGTGAGTGAAAACAACATAACCTCGAAATAAAAAATGTAAACACAGGCATCTTTGAGGGTTACGGGCGAGCAGCAACGGCAGGAAGTTTGTCGCTGAGCGTAATGTGGCGGCAGTGTCTGCTCTTCTATATAGGTTGAATCAATGCGATTCAACAGTTTTTTTTTGTTATGCAAACATTTTATTAATACACGTACGACCATACTAAATCATTGCTAAGAACCATGCCCACCAGTAATATAACATATATTGCAAAAATGGTCAAGTAATTTTTCGTCGTTTGGACAAACCTTCTGCACGAAAATTTTGTGCCAATCAGCTGATCGCGGTCAAACGCATAACTCCCATTTTTTGCCCGTACGGGCAGTCGGAAGTTAATAAATTGTATTAAACTATTTCGCAAGTTTTTTGATTTACATGGTTGGATCGATCGATAATGGGGTGGGAAAGAGCCTGCTCGAAGGGATGGGGAGCAAGTGCGGGAAACATATCTCGCGAGAAACGAGAATAAACTGGTGATGGATATAATAACAAAAGAGGGACCGGGCGTTTCTAAAGTGTCGAGGTACCATCTCGCTGAGCTCGCGCTATAGAGAATAATAATTGTAAATCGGTCGATCGATATTATTGTACCTCCACCGAGGCCACTACTCGTCTCTGGCTCGCCGCTTCTGTGCCACCTTCTCGCTTTCTTTCTATTCGTTTCGTTATTCCTTTATTCCGTTTCTTCCTCCCTCTTCGGCTTGTTCAACTGCCAGAAGAATCGATAGTCAAGCAGCAGTGGAGCAAGGTAATTTAGTGCGAGGTTCGACCGCAGACTTCTTACAACCTGGCACCTGTGGGTCCTTGATTGCTGACCGTACACAATCGAATCGTATAGACATGATACGACTTGATGAAAAACGAGTTTTCATCCCTCCTCTTCCTTTTTTTTTTTTACTACTCTCTTCTCCCTTTTCCCTCGTTTTCCTTCGTTGTATGAAAATCGCATTATTCTCATTCTCATTCGCTCAAGAATTACGAGCCACGCGGCTATTAGTTCGTTGCACCCGGTCTCCCCCGTAGGACCTCCCGAAAGTCGCACCAATGATTTCCCAACCGCTTGTGCACATGTCCCAATATTTTCAGGAGAAAAGTTCTTATTGATTTTCCCCTCCCCCCGAGGTACCGTTAATAAGATATTAATCGAGTTATGAAACTCTGACGAAAACTTGTCCCTCTACGGATGCCTTTTCGCCCTCACCTGCCGCAGGAACATGTCATATCAGAGCGCCGAATTAGCCAGAACTAATGAGTGATAACGCCACCCCAACAATATCGGAAGAGATCTCGTGGTTCTTGTAAAATCTCGCCAACGAACTATTTTCCCAAGCTTAGCGATGACTTTTCGGACAATCTCCCACGAGATGACGATTCTTTATCAATTAAATCGTCCGAATTCGTTTGACTCTCTACCATCTATGTGCACATCTCTGATGGTTACGCCTTCATTCTAAACTTCACTCTGAACGACGCTGATACGGCATAATCGTTGCCAACTTGTTACTATCCAAGCCCATTCCACGAAAATGTCTACATCATTGGGTCATTCATCTACAGAAGTTGTCCCGAATATTTATCATCATGGCGAATCTCCTCCCCGAGGAAAAAACCTGGACAAGGACATTTGTTGATTGCGCGTCTTTACGCGCAACCAATAAATAGAAACTCATCGCTTCCGTCACCGCGGAGATCAAATTTCATTAAAATTAATTGTGATTCAGATCCACTGAATCTTTCGAAGCGTTGGCTCCCTTTGCGCTAATGTTTGCCCGTGCAAAATTTTTTCTCAGCTATTATTACGGCATTAATCGTGCTCATTTGAGGATCAATCGGACGAGCACCGCGTGATTAGTCTGCAGTTCAATTTTCAGATCATGATGTTTCTCCTGGGCTCAACAATTGAAAAAAATTATTCCCGCCACCACCGAATTCGCTTTATTCAGAAATAAGAGCGTATTTTATCCGCGGCAGACGTATTTTATCTTTAAAAAATCTGCAAATGAATGTTCAAATATCTGCTTATACCAATTTTCATGGCGATCGGTTGAACGGTGTCGCAGCTTAGCGATTTCATAGATATCCATTTTTATACTACATGTATACAGAAGACAGAAGAAAAGAAGAACATTCGGCAAATATACTTAATTTAGCGAGAGGGAATGAAAAATAAATTCTGGCGTAAAATCTGAAGAAAAATAATAAAATAAATAAACATGAACTTGATCCAATGTGCGGTTTCACAGCAAGTTTCCGTGGATCACACGATTTCGGTAGTTGACGTTATTCATATAGAACGAGAGAGCAAAACAATTCGTAATCAGTGTTACGTTTATACAAATCTGTCGATCCATGTTTGTCCATTTGTCTGCCGAATGAGCGGGCCGAGGCCTTACAGATACTTTCGCTTGTACCAATAGGAGAATCGTGCTGTACGAATTGAAAGGTGTATGCAGCAACAAGCGTTGGACCGTACAACGAAATTGTATGCGCCACGATATTCTTTTGTATACACACATCCGAGGAAGCAAACAGCCGCGTATCAGGGATGATTCATCGCCATACAAGAGCGATGTCATTACTCGCTCACATTTTCCTTCTAACGAGTGATCGCAACGGCAAATCTTAGCACCTAGTATTATTCTTGAGCCAAGAAGCTCCCTTTCGACCGCTCAACTCGAGCAAACGACTTCCGTTTAGTGGAATGCCATAATATTTATGGCATGATAGCAACGGAGTTATTAAATTTCTGTCGAGGCTTCGCTCAGTCGGCTCAAATCGATATTTTTTCAAAATTTATCAAAACGCTTTCGCGTGTCCTCCGTCTCTGAGTAAATACACTATGCACAATCGATTTTCCGCGACCGCGTTTAAACTTTTTGTTGATTGCGTCAACATATGGGGAACCTACCAGTTGAATGTCTCATATTCCAAGCAACTGTTGCCCAAGTTGTCATGCATTTCTTCGTCGGAGATTAGATTCGCTGAGCAAAAAGTATGAAAAGTAAGAAACTGGAAAAAAATAAAAGTTTTTTCGAAATAAAGGAAATGAGGATTTCCTCTAATTGTTAAAATTTTATTGAATTTCTTTTTTCACACGACTCTACGTTTTGAATATCCTTTTGATGAATGAATTTTTTTGTTTGTTTCAGGCAAGAACCTCTACAATAACGAGCACGTAGCAATTAAAATGGTAAGTCCGATCTTGTTAGATAGCCTCGTTAACTGGATAGACATTTGTTGGTAAGGTCGGTCAGTACTGCGTATCGTAGTTGGACGTCATACGTGGTAAAGAAGACCTTCAATATGCGGAAGGAGATTTAAAATGGATGTAGGCCTCTTTTTTTGAGCCTCGCGATTTGAGCTTCTCCTCTCTGTTTATATGTCTCTCGGTATCATCAGGAAAAAAATGAGTAAACGCTGATATTAAAAATACATGTGCAACGGCCCACGCCAAATCAATAAACGTTCTCCAAACCTTGGACGATCCAATATCCTCCATTTTGCACAATCTTTTCACAAAGATGTGCATTTTCATATTCCCATAGAAATAGTTCTTTCAACATGAATTTTTGAATTTTTTCGTCTCATTATTTTTCCACTGCTATCCAAACGGGCGGGGTTCTTGGATTTTTTTATTTTCAATCAGGATACTCTGCGAAATACAAAAAAAAATCCTTATACGAAAAGAAATGGCACAGCTTATTTCGAGAAAATCCTCAAGTGTTTTGAAGAAATGGGTTTTAATTTTATTAATTTAACATTGTTTCAGGAACCAATGAAGTCAAAGGCGCCACAGCTCCACTTAGAATATAGGTTTTACAAATTATTAGGTACACACGGTGAGTATCGGTCTTTGGTGCTTTTTAATGCACGCATATTTTTAATCGCAGCTAATGAGAGATTATCTGTTCCATGTTGAAATATCTCGTGGCCAAAAACACAAATCGTCCACTGACGCAGTCCACAACACCCACATAGAAGGTGTACCGGAAGTTTACTACTTTGGCCCATGCGGCAAATATAACGCATTGGTAATGGAACTCCTGGGTCCGAGCCTCGAAGATCTCTTTGACCTGTGCGGTAGAAGATTCACTCTTAAAACCGTTCTCAACATAGCAACGCAACTTGTAAGTCACTCAACCGTTCTTCCTTTCGTTTCTGGATAAATAATGATTTATTGATCGGCCAAAAAGTTTTAGCCTCGTTCCTATTTTATTGTATCAAGTTTGAATAATTAACGGTTGTATTTCTCAGCTCCATAGGATAGAGTACGTACACAGTCGACATCTCATTTATCGCGATGTCAAGCCTGAAAATTTTCTAATCGGGCGAAGTACGACCAAACGAGAGAAGATAATTCATATCATTGATTTTGGATTGGCCAAAGAATACATAGACTTGGAAACGAACAAGCACATACCGTATCGAGAACACAAAAGTTTGACCGGTACCGCGCGTTATATGAGTATCAATACTCATCTTGGAAAAGGTTCGTAACATTATTTTTTTCACCACCCCTCATTATTTGGCCTGCTGTAAAAAATGAAAAAGCTTTGCTCCGGTAATTCGGGTTGGTGCCGAATTTTCCGTTAACGAGCAACGTTTTGTTTCGCTTTGTCATCTGGTAAATTAATCATTGATATAAATCGGGACAAGTCAATTTATGGTGACTCATCATAATAGAAACGATTCAATAAAACTGCACGGTATAGTCGAGCCAATTTTTCCGCAGACATTTCTGCGAGGTACTTTATTTCATCGCTCGCGAAAATTCTACGGGTAATGAAAAGGCGTTTGTTCTCCGGTGAACCTTGTTGGATTAATAATTTCGTTATTATGATTGGACGTGAATACCGCAAATGATAGAAAGAAGCAGCGGAGAAAAAATAAAAAGATGAAGATTCGTGCACTATTAATTTATGGACTATCGAAAATAATTACTTAATTGTTCTGAATAACCAGATTGCACGGGGTTGGAAAAAATAATTTAATGTTTAATTGGTTAAATTTCAGAACAAAGCAGAAGAGACGATTTGGAGGCGCTCGGTCACATGTTTATGTACTTTTTGAGGGGTAGCTTACCATGGCAAGGTCTGAAGGCCGATACGCTTAAGGAACGTTATCAGAAAATCGGTGACACCAAACGTGCCACACCTATCGAGATTCTGTGCGACGGTCATCCCGACGAGATGGCCACATATTTGAGATACGTTCGCAGATTGGATTTCTTCGAGACGCCCGACTACGAGTACCTGAGAAAACTCTTTCAGGATCTTTACGAAAGAAGCGGTTTCCTCAACGACGGTGAATTTGACTGGACGGGAAAGACGATGGTGGGTATCAAGTGATATCTTGTCTCGACCGAATCTCCATTTTCCCTCTTTTTTTTCACTCTCTCTCTCTCTCTCTCTCTCTCGTTCCATTTGCACGTGGACCGCGAGTCCTCTTTTCGTTTATTCACAACGGCGTGAAAAATACGTCTTTCCAAAATACATGTATAATCGAATGCGAATCGCAGGCAAACAAGAGTGTAAGTAAGCGCGAACGGCCATCTCAAGTACTCCGCTGGAACCCAAGATGGTTTTCTACTCGAAACCATGTAAGAGATTGCGATTAGATCCTCATCATCATCATTATCGTCATACGCCCCATTTTTTTACAATGTTTCATTTATTTATTCCCTTTTTTCTTCATTCTTATTTGACTTTGAGAACAAAAATTTAAGATTTTACAATAATAACAATGACGATTCTCATTATTATCGTTCAAATGACTCGGTTCGACACTCTGCTCTGTACAAATCTCTTTCATCGTCGCAACGATTACGAATGTAATGTAAATAATATAATCCAAGTGGAATAGACGACAAAGACGCGAGACCAATGACCAATCTTGGCAAAAATGAATTCCTCTTTCTTTTTTTCTCTCTTTTTTTTTTTTTTTATTCAACTTTGCATGCTGCACTCGAATCACTCTTGTATATAGCCACCGAACTTTCAACAACTCAGAGCTCTCAGGTTGGCCGCTCCGTCGAACGTAGAAAAAACAAAGTCCGACAAGGTTCGTAGAGGTTATCGTATACCTTTGCTCCTGCAGTATGCTAGAAAACGCTCATAGTGTAAAACAGTCGAAATTATAGCGGAATTATTCCTTTTTTTCCTGTACAATTTAGACTTTTTCAAAATTGTACCCTTAAAAAAAAATCCTCCTGTCTATGCAACCTTGCGAAACCCATAATTTTGTTGGAAAACATGTAAAACGATTAGAGCAAAAAAATTGAACGATTATCCAAATCTTTGAAAGTTTTCGATTCTTTGTATTTTTCTATACCACCCAATGAAATAGCAACTTTAAGGGATTCCTTTTGAGAACTCGAACGTAATACGAATAACGGATCGACTCGAAATGAAAATGAATCCGACTTTACAGAATAATTCTACACGTTTGTTACAAAGGGTTAACGAGAAATTCCTACGATTTCGTAGCAACGTTGAAAACTGGGAGCCGCTGAAATTTCACACAATAACAATGGTTTTTTCTTCGATAATTTTGATAACATTACCGATTCGAGCCAAAGCTGCTTTTCTCAATTCCTGAAAAACAGTGGTAGCTCACCGTGGATATTATTTAAAAATTCTAAGAGGATCGCGGAAGAAGGACACGCGAAAAAATCGATAATTTACTTGGGAAATAGTTGCGTATACTCGATTCAAAGAAACTCAATTAGACTCTCAAGAGGAACTATAAAAAAGGAACGTTCCATTTGTTACGTCGAAAACACGACTCTCATCCATTGCACGATCTTCGCATTGAAATTGTTGCTCCCATCCCAAAACAATGTTCTCCCGAATCGTTTAATCCTTGAGAAAAATATCAGCTGACGGAACCCTGCCAATGAAAATCCTCGCCAAAAAGTACGTTGCCCCTTTGTCCCAATCTGTAAATGTTTCGTGTATCACTGACACAATTGGAATAATTGAATTTTTTCATTAAATTCCAGTCTACTCCAGTGGGATCGTTGCAGACAGGACATGAAATGGTTATGTCGCCAAACCGGGAAAAACTTGATAGGCATCCCGCGACTCACAAGGTAAATTCAGTTGAGACTTGTGTCCGCTTATTTATTTATTTATTTATGTTTTTTTTTTCTTCCTGGTAATCGAGCATGAAGCGCGTGTAAAAATGACAAATTGATTTGTTACTCCAGAGTAACCGCATGACGTAATTAACACGAGTTTATTGTTTGTCCAAAATTGGAAATAACTCAAAGGTAATGGTTACTTTTCGCGGATTTTTTGCTCGTTTTAAATTGGATTTATTGACGGAGAACAAACTCGACCGTTGGCATCAATAGGTAACCCAATTTTTCCGTTTTTTCTTTATTCATTTATCTTGATTTTGAATGATGATTTTTTTCAACTCTGACGTAAACGGACAAAATCTCGGCTCTCTTCCCCCTCCGTTTGTCTGTCTGTCTCTCGGCCTCTCGCGATCGCTCTCTTTATTACTCGTCGATCATTAGGATTACGACGATTTCGAGGAAGATGTCATACTGATGTTGGATGAAGTTCGTGTTGAAATTCGAGGTCGGAACTATGTAAGCTTCAACAACAAAGCCTCCCAAAGTCACGACAATTTTTTCGTTTTTGCCTCGTTGTTGTACGTCAAGTTTTAAGTTTTTTTTTTTTTTCCGGAGCTCAAAGTAATTTTATGCAAATATTATTATCGGACGCTATTAGATTTATGGTTGAGATATTTTTACCAATAATCCAAGTAGTACCACCGTTGCATTCGATAGAATTTGAGTAACTTGTAGCAACCTATTGATGAAGCATCCTTTAAAAAGTTGATCCACTACGAGTCGATTCCGAAATTACCGAACTCTCGCTGTAACACGAATCGTTTCGACAACAGAAATGATGAGAAGAAAAAAAAACAGTTCCATTATTGAGAATACATACTGTGTTTCGGGAGAATGCTTCATGGATCTTGCTTGCTGTGGAATAGCAAATACAAAATTAAGTTGTATAGGTTGTTAACGTATTACTATCACAAAACGACTTTATTTAGGATTCTTTCAAAATTTTGTATAAACGTTCTTGGCACCAAAAGTTTTCTCCTCTGAAGAAAAATTTTCTGACGTTTAGAATTTGAAATATTTCATTTCCAATTTTTTACTTTTCTCATCTAAACGCGTGTAAATTGAAGTCACGTTTCGTTAAAAAGTTGCAAGAAAAAAACAAAAGAAACGCGACTTCAATTTATACGCGTTTAGATGAGAAAAATAAAAAATGGGAAATTAAATATCTCAAATTCTAAACGTCAGAAAATTTTTCTTCAGAGGAGAAAACTGTTAGTTTTGGCGCCAAGAACGTTTATACAAAATTTTGAAAGAATCCTAAACGAAGTCGTTTTGTGATAGTAATACCTTAAACGCTGTTTCCGTTATCATGACTAACCGCCTCGATAGTAGAGCTGTAGGAAAATTACACAAGGTCCACTCTCACGAAAATTGTGTATTTACAAATTGAGATAATTCTAATATCCTATTCCTTGTTATGAATCATTCCAATTCGTTTGTTTTTCAAGCTCATGTATCATTTTCATCAAACAAACACTAACCTTTATTTCGGGAATTAATTTTTGGAAAATATTTGGGGAAAATTACATTTTGCACCGATACGGCAAAGGAATAAAAAGAATGAATGAATGATACCATCGTTTATCTATCTTGACGGTTTCTGCCTCTCTCTCTCTCTCTCTCTCTCTTCCTGATGAGATGTTTTTCGCCGACACGGATCGAAAAAAAAACGACTAACAAAAAGACATATCCGAAAACAATTTCCCGCTTGTTCCTCCAGGACGTGGCAGGTGGAGGGGTGGGAGGCGGGGGCGGTAAAGGGGTGGGAACGTCTTGGCCGGACACTGTGAAGCAATCGGGGGCTGGTGGCACATTGACACCGGCTGATAGACATGGCTCAGTACAGGTGAGTGTGTACCTCGCCCGTTGTCGTCTTCCCGTTCCTTTGACGTGTCACGTTTTATCCGACCCCTGAATTCTCCATTCCCGTTCCTCTCAGTATAAATACAAATATACAAATTTACAAATTGCCTCTTGAGTTTTTCGAAAAATTAAGTAAACATTTTCAAGTCGTCCGAGTGGCTGTTTGGTGTGTAACGCCAAGTGACGCCGCTTACGAGACTCGTCACATCGATTAATAGTTTCAAATATATACCTTTTTAGTCACGGCATCATCGGATTATGGTCAGTTTACAGTTTGAAGCATTTTTTTACGTTTTACGTCGCATGTGCTCTTGTGTTTTTTTCACAACCCCGTTTGATTTTATCTTTACCCCGTTTACTTTTCATTCTCATTTCGTATCTCTTTTCGCTATATTATTGTACACATTTTAGATTACTAATCCCTTCCCCAGACCCGCTTTATTTATTCCCCACTCGTTATTATTGGTTGTCGTCGAATTATTACCAATTGTACTCTCGTCCACCCTCCATCATTGTATCCATTTTGAAAATCAGTTTACCAAGATGCAACGTCACGTAGTTAGAGCCTCGAAAATCTTTGTAGACATGTTGAAGCATTTGTTTATTTCGGGCACATGATTTTCCGCAAATATTCCAAGTATCGTGTGGCCAGCTCAATCGGTCAACAGTAGCGAGCGATATTTCAGACGTGCTAAAAATGAACAATCTTGGCCACGTTTATTATTCGATTTTTCAAATCGTTCAATCCCCGTTCGGGGCTTTAGCGTTGATAAAAATATATCATCGACGAAAGCTCCTTGACACTTGAGCATTTGCCATCGTCCCAATTCATTTTGTCAAACGAGTGGCTAAAGTATCACAGAACGCTAATCAATGAACGTGTACGCCACTGAGAAACTTGTTATTTGTTTATTTGGATTTTGATAATATTTGTTTCCATTCACGATTACCTGTGTATCGATAGATTATTAAAATTATACCGAACGCAACGTCGTAGCTTTATGAAAATCAACATGAAAAAACTAATGATGAATGTTCGATCGATGCAGGTGGTTTCCTCGACCAATGGAGAACTCGCCAACGACGATCCTACCGCAGGACATTCAAACACACCGATAACTGCGCCCCAAGAAGTCGAGATGATCGATGAAACCAAGTTAGTAGCATATTCATATTTATACGTAATTGCATGATTTATTTCTTCGTCCAAATACGAATATTTACATTAATTACTATTTATTTGTTTTTACGTCGGACCTAATGCATGGAATTGATTGTCGTTCCTTCGCATGCTCTTCCTTGGCGATAAAATATGAAAAGATAAATAATAGAGACCGTGCCTGCTCTATGGTGAATTACGATTCTAATAGTGAATTACGATTTATAGTCCTTGATTAATGATTGTGTCAATGGGCCAGCTTCGAAACTTTGATTACAACTCTTGTGGTCGGCCCGTGTCGTTGCATGCGCTGTGCATGGTCTCTAAAAAAACTAATTGCTTATAAAATCCGATTAATTGCAGCGAAAAAAGTGCACAAGTATCGAATGAAAGGTCATGTCCTCGCTGCGGCAGATGTCGTAAATCCCAAAGGCCCAAAAATCCTCGCACTATAACCTGGTCAAAGTCCACGATCCCAGAAATCCAATTTCTCGATGAATACGATTGGACGATGCGAGAATTTATCATTGGCAATATCGTTGCCAAATATCGGCACTATTGATCGATGGAGACGAGGTTACATGGGCGCGAAATTAACGTTAAACGTAAATGACCCTAGTTCCCGTTCATGTCTTGTCGTGATTCGCGGAAATGGTAATCCTTCTTTTTTTCCTCCGATTCAATAACACTGAAACTTGTAACGTGGTGATTTTATGCGATTGCGAACCAGCAAGAAAATTATAATCCCAGAGAAATAACGAAGCACACGTTTCGTTTCGCTGTGCATGAAAATACCCCAAAAAGAATTTATAAAAATTACGTTCAAGTATGCGATTCACGACGAAAAAATACATGCTTGAAAAAAAAAAAAACCAAAATGATTCCATCTCGAAAAAAGGTGCACGGGGGAAAGACAAAGGTGAATGAAGGTACGCTTACTGCAGAAATTGAAATGATCGGTTGAAAAGTTGGGTACTCGCTGGGCACTGGTGGCTGCTGTTGCACGTCCATGTCTGTTTTGTTTCTTGAATAACGAAACATTGAACAAACGATTCTAAGTCCTATTAGTGTTTGCTTTATTTCCAGATGCTGCTGCTTTTTTAAGCGAAAGAAGAAAAAAAGTGGAAGACAGAAATGACTGTCCGGTACAATCGGGCTTGGTGGAACGGTACAGTGCGGGAGTATTAGTGCCGGGGGGAACGGAGGCACCGGTGGCTTAACAAGATGTGGCAAACGTGCTGGTGTAAACGTCGAAATCGACGATACGGAGATCGTTAACGTGGTGAACGGCAAAGAAAATGGAAGTACGCCACGCGAGGCTGTCACGCTGCTTCGTGACTTTGATCCTGCTGGATACAATGACACGACACTCCGTACAAGCGTTACAGCAACAACAGCAGCGCCACCAACAACAACAACAACAACAACAACAACAACAACTACGACAACAACTCCTACACCAGCACCGTTGTCCAACTGACTATACCGACCACACAAAGCCATCACTACTATCAATACTGCTGTTATTATTACCAGTATCACTATTGATTATTATTATCATTATTATTATTATTATTATTACTATTATTATTATTATTATTATTATTATTATTATTATTATTATTATATTGTCATTCACTACGTCTCATTATCATTAGCGCCCTCGACCTCGTCTTTACACTGTTATCGAACATTGCGTCGAACGATAAAATAGCTGATTTCGTCTGTAAATTTTTCGTAGTCTCGACGTTGTTCTCACTTCCCATCATCTCCCTTTGCGTTGCCTCGATTCGATTCTTTTTCTTTTATTTTATTTTCTTCTCCTTCTTGTTCGTTCTATTCTCTTGCACTTTCTCTCGTTCCAATGATCGTCATCATGGAATTCCGGCTCGTCTCTTGAAACGAACGAGAACAGCGTTGAAACTTGGAAATCGTTCTTGATTAGCATTTAGAGAAAAGATAAATACTCTCCAAGAGAAGCAACGTACATGCCTGTGCTGGCAAGCTCGTTGAAACTCGGTAAAATAAACTGATGCCGAAAATGATAAAACAGAATGTTACTACCGGCTCGGTAGAACGCTAACAAAATGAAAAAACTTTGCGAAAATTTTCAATTTTTGGCATTTTACTAATCTGATGAATGTTCCTTTGCATTTTGCTGAGCGATTGCTACGTTTTTGTCGGGCAACAACGGAATAAGGCAGCCAGCAAGATATTCATTTTCCTTGGAAAACACAGAGTATACGATTCCCGTCTAACGAACATCTTTCTTTAATTCTCCAACGCTACGAATTACATATTTTTATTTCTTTCGCTTTGTCGGTCATTCTGACCAGACCCCTTTGAAAATATTTTTTATGTACTTGTAGCTACGTAGTGCCAACCGATAGAGAGATTTTCCTTGACTTTTCTTTTCATTCCATTGTAATTATGCACGATTGACACCAATCGTTCTCGTCGTACATTGTTTTTTTTGTTTTTTTTTTTTTTTTTTTTTTTTCGTGTCTTGCGATTGAATAAGTACAGGAACATCGTTGGCCAATCGACTTTGCTGTTTCGTCGTATGAAACGAAATTTCAAGTACCGGTTCTCTGTTCGATCTATTAAACGTAAATGAGTGTCAACAGATGGATTGTTTTTGAAATGGTTGTGCGCACCATTTGACAGGATGAGAGAGGATGACAAAGCGCGATAGCGTCAATCAGACGACCGTTTTTTTTTAAATTTATATTGTAACTCATTTCCCAATATTTAATCCAATTTTCATGGAAAAACGAAATTCTTGCCAATCACAACCCACAGACACCATATTCCGGGATCATTGAAAAATCCAAAAGTCACATTATTAAATCAGACAAATTCGTTGCGTCCGGGAATTATTTCTCAAAAACATGGGAAACATATTTTCCCAGACATGCTGCCGGATTTGTTTTTCTCGAAAGAATTAAATACATTTTTGAGGTAAGATGTAACGTTTAAGAAAAGATAAAAATGCAGGAAATGCAGTCACCAGCCCAATGTGGGTATTGAATATATTATTTTTTTCGATCGTTTTGAGGATCCGAAAGATTTGTTTGCACTCGAATCATCGTTCGCATATGATCTCTGACCAGGCTACGAGGCGTTATAATCATTACGACCATGTTTGTCACGAATTTCCCAAAATAATTTCTTATCATAGCTATCGTAAGGCGAGAAGTTATTGCGGCAACGATGCTTTCATTCGTCGAAAGTATACTTCTGGGTGAGGGCGAGAGTGAGCGTAAAAAAATGAGTGAGAAATAAGAGTGTCGTCGTCGTCGTCGTCGTCGGTCCATCTTTATAAATAGAATAATGTGTTTATTTTTATGCTCTTTTTTGTTTGTGTCGCGTAATGAGCCAGAAGAATGAGCGAATTATCCAATACGATTCGTAGATTTGCATTGATCGAATAAATGAATTTCGAATAATGTTAACAACTAATTACACGACTGACTGCTGGTTAAGTACGGTTGTGAAATCTCGATCCCGGAACTCGGATGTTACATTTTTGTTTATTCAAATTTTGTCTTTCCTCTCTTTCTGTTCGTTAGTAGCGGCCGTAAATCACGTGCCTCGGAAATTTAATTATTGTATTTACAGATAAATGGCGTATTTAAGAAAAACAAAAAATCGAGTTTTTTTTTTTTTTTAATCACGATTATTATAGCCCTGACTCGAGTGGCTTGAAATGTCATCCAGCTGTGCGCGTGCGATGTTATACACGTGCCAGCGACTCGTTAACATTGTGGAAAAAATCATTCGTCAAATTAATTGTTGGAAAAATTTCGTAATGCAAGCCGCCGATCGTGCATCAAATGAGGAAACGAAGGAAATATTTTGGCCGAATACGGTTGTGTGCGATTTTTACTTTTACAATTTTGAGAGAAGCATGATTTTTTAGTAAAATTGTGAAACAGCGATCTAGCATTTATATCAACGTTTTGCAACAACATTTTAGGATCGTCCACTAAACAGTACCGGAGCGTTAGATCGTTCCACGAACAATGTATCGATAATTTTATTAATTATACTATGGCAAGATAAAAATAATACTGCTGACTCTTTAGACACAGTGTTGAAAAGTGCATAGTGGCTTACATGAGGAGAACGGGAGAAAAAACGGAAAAAAAAAAACAAAACAGTGAAACGTTGTCTTTGTTGGAAATATGAGGAAACAATCAACTGTAACCGAGCTTGCATTTTTTAATTTTTAAATTGATGCATTGACCGAATAATGGTAAGAACGTAATTTCTATTGTTGGTACGAACAACAACCACCGCGTTTATCGATATGATATATGAGGAATCGTAAGCCCGCGTCGAGTCTGCCGTTGCAAATATTGTTGTATATTTTTGAAAATGGAACTTCTATTTCGGAATTGGCAGCTTTTTTTCGATGAGAGACGAGCGAGCTTAGGGTATAGGGTTCAACAATTATAATCATTTACGAATCCAACTCGTTCGATCGCGAGGGAAGCGGAGAGAAAGAAAAAATATAGAGAGAGAAATAAACAATAACATCCACACCAAGACGATCGTTGATCATTTGTCACGACCATGTATGATCTTAAGATTACGCCTTTTGCGCGATTATTGTGTTTTTTTTTTCTTGTTTCTTTTTTTTTAAATTTTTTTTTAAGTATCATGTGAACGCGCGAGTGCGAGTACTTTTGTTTGTGTGTCAATTGTAAATAATAATAATAATTATTAACATAACCATGAGGAACGAGAAGCCTTGGGACGCGTGGGAAAAACAAATGACAAAGAGGAAACCGTGTGAACGTATATATATATATATACGAGTGTTGGTGATTTCGCACTAGAAATATGATTATGTAGTTTGTTCTATAACGAAGAACAAACGGGGAAGCGATTAATGAATAAATAAATTAAATTAAAAATACGAGTATATGTAAGAGCCGGTTGATCGCTGCGGCCCAGATATCGCGTTTAGATAATTAAATGAATACTTGAGACGTTGAGTGATGCGTGATGCCGATGAAAGAGATGTTATGCTTATGCCAAAAGAGAGTGAGAGAAAGCGAAAAAAAAAAAAAGTAATTACACGAGTAAAATACAAATAAGTGGAGCGCGCGCCTCTTGCCTTGTGAATGAAAGAATCCAAGGCGGTTCACCGCTATGATGTTTCAAAAACACCGTTCCCGCCGTGCGGCTTTTTCACTTTTTGTGTAAAAGTACCTGTTACGAGTCTTGTTCGAACAATTCGAGCCAATCTCACACTTATACTTACATAACAAGATTCATATGCTGGTTTAACAAAATGAGTATTCTTAATGCGATCCTTGAAATAGATGACACACTCCGAACGAGTTTAAAACAGAGTTGAAATATTAAATTTCTCTTTGTTCCTGGAAAAAAATATTTTTCAATGGAAAAAATTATCAAATTTTAATGCAATTTTTAGAATCACTTGAGTTTATTGAGAAACAAATGCCTTAAAACTGCAAAACAGTGATCGAAATGGGATACTGATTTAGACTCGTCCTCGGTTATCGATCGAAAAAGGTTTCCATCAAAATACCAAGCCATCGATAATAATGACGTTAGCTGAGAATGGTCCATTTTTATTTGTTGCATCGAATTAACCGAACAAAAAAACAAATCGTCAAACCGTAAAAATATTCTCATTAAAAGTTTCAATCAATTTTTATTTTGTCGAAAAATTTTCTCCAGTAGTCTCATTGAAAATTTCTAGTCGAGATCACAGAGTTTTTCAAGATTTTCATAACTCGTTCATAGGTTCGGTCGATGCTGCTACAAATAGCGTCTCTAATTTCGTTGTTTTCGGTAGCGACATATTTCGACGGATTCCTTCAAATATTTGTCAATAATAGATATCCTCATTTTTTTTGCAAAGCATGATTTTGTTCCTGCTCAGAGAGAGAGAGAGAGAGAGAGAGAGAGAGAGAGAGAGGAACTTTGCCGAAAGACTTTTCGGTCTCGAAAGTTGATACTTTAAAGTGGTACATTACTCGATTGAAGAATTAAGTGGTAACGGCATTGCTATTATACGATTAATTATGGAACGAAGAGATTGGGGAGCTGCGGTAATTCGAAAGAACGAAAAATAACTCATTCCGACGATCGAATGCCCATTGATACGACAATTGAAAGACTCTCCAATTTGGTACTATACCAGGTGACCGAAAATGATCCTCGGGAAACGCGAGAAACAAAAAAGTTGAATAACGATTAAGAAATAAAGGTCTGCCAAGGTAGAGGCAGCAAAAAATTATTAAAAAGCGGTGTGACTGTGCATTCTATAACTATCGTCCATCGTAATAATAAAAATAGGTGATTAAATCGTTTGTTTTCCTTATTCGCGCTTGTATATATTATACATATACACGCGGTGGAAAAAGCTCACCCTTCAGCAGTTGTCGATCGATCAAGTTATATTAATCATCGTGGGCGGTGAAAAAAAAAATTCACGACACGCCACGGGTTTATATCGTGCGTGTAGGAACGCGCTCCTTGAGAGAAAAAAAAATCTGCACCGCTTCATTCTTTCTGCCGGACAAAGTTGAGAGTTTGAAAAAAATTAAACAACTCGCTCGAGATCTCTAAAAAATTGCACGAAGGAATTTTGCTAGCGCAAATGGCATCGTTTGTAATACGTCTTAAAATTAATAATTTTAATGTTATAAATTTATGTACATAACGATTAAAATGATTTAGTCATATATTACAACTCCACTATAACCCAATGATTATCATTGCGTCAATTTTCGACGTTCGAGTAATAATAACGTAAAATAAACACCGCACGTCTCGCGTTTGGTGTTTCAACGCTATTTTTTTAATTCTGGGTGTCACGATGTAACTGCAGCTCTGGATACGTTAATATTTGATGAAAAAACCGAGATCTTGTTCCGTGCGTTGGCCTTCTGACGTGGGTATGGCTTTGGGAATTTAGGAAAACTACCTCTTCTATTCTTTTCCCATTGAATGATTCAATTTTTCGCATATGATAAATCCAGCCAATCGTTTTACGAGCGCGTATGGAATTACAAACTGCCATCTGGTTTCTGTAGATGATCGGAATCGTATGCCATTATAGATTTCATGGTGTGGCCCATTTTTTTTTTTTCTACCGTTTACCAAAAAAAGATAACATGTTTTACTCTTGAATCAGATTCTTCAAGTTCAAATATGTTGTGCAATTTCTGTTGAATGTCCACAGGAATCTTGCGGTAATATCGTTATAGATTTTCTATGGCATTCCGACTGAAGAAATTTGAAAAAGTACACGTTTTTCTCAGAGACTCTTCATATTTTGAGAAAAAGACAAGTTACATTTTCTTCTCAGGTGAAATGGGAACAACGTGTAATCAATATTTTTCTTGAAATAATCAGTTTCTCCAACCAAAACGTACGTGTAGGGGCATTTTTACCGACCGAGCAAGTGATAGATCGCCTTAAGGACCTCCACTGAGATAGCCCCCTCAAGTTAACAATATTTATTTTTTTTTTTTACAAAATTCTTGATGGTCGTTCAGTGGCTTATGGTGGCGCAATTAAATCGTTCAGCGGTCAACGATTTTTTCGAAAAAATCAATTTTGAAATCGATTACAATGCGCGACTTTCACTAGTTTTCGAGCAATCCCTATCTGCGTTGTGCATTTGCACAACTACCCGAACTTAAACCCGCATTTTTGATTTTTCTTATTTTTTCAAAAACGAATCGTTTGTGGGTAAAAAATTTTGCTCCAAAATAAATGGCACTTTTTTGTCGTGGAAATTGCGTGTGAAATTAAATCTGTAAAAAGAAGAATTCATAAGTTTCGACAGATAGTATAGTACACTACAAGGGCAGAAAGTTTGGAATTCCTGTACTCGGGAGATTTCGAGAAGTTGACCTTTCCGTGCAGGTGTGAAGTTTACTTCTAGTAGTCTTCAGTAGTAAAAGTAATCTACTTTTCTTCCCTAGGTGCGTAATATATATGCTATTTTTTTCCGAAAATGGTGTGTAAAAATTTTTCCAGGAACGCAATCGACTAGAACTCTTCACGCGGACTCGCAAGAAGACTTTCTCCATAACCCAGAATCGCTAGATCTACGAAAACGCTTCATGGAGCCTCAGCTTCGGGATTGAAAATTTTTTTATTTATTTTTTTCCGAAAATGGCGTGTTAAAATTTTTCCAGAAACGCAATCGACTAGAACTCTTCACGGGGACACACAGGGAGACTTTCTCCGTCACCCAGAATCGCTAGATTTACGAAAATGCGTCATGCGGCTTCGGTATCACGGGGTTGAAATTTTTTATTTATTTTTTCTCTTGAAAGGGTGATTTGGGCCACCATAAACCACTGAACGACCCCCAACAGATTAGTAAAAAAAAAAAATTAACATTGTCAACTTGAGGGGGCTAACTCAGGTGCTGAACTGAAAAATTATTCCTTTTTTTAGATTGTTGACCGCTGAATGGTTCAATTGCGCCACCATAAACCACTGAACGACCCCCAAGAGATTTGTAAGAAAAAATCTGATATTGTCAACTTGAGGGGGCTAACTGAGTGGAGGTTCTTTGAGGCAACCTCAAGCCGACTTGCATTTAAGGTGCTCTATCACTTGCTCGGTCGGTAAAAATCCCCCTACACGTTTTACTTGGAGGGACAGAATATTTCGAGAAAAATATTAGTTACACGTTGTTCCCAGAGAAGAAGAAGTTGTAACTTTTATTTTTCTCAAAATATAAAGGGTCTCTGAGAAAAAGGTGTATCTACTTTTTGGTCATCTTTCTCGCACTCACGCAACTGCTAGATCACCTTAAGAATCGACTGTGAATACCGTCCTTGATTGGTCCTAGCGTCTCCATGATTTTCATGCCGGCTGACATTTCTTTGGGAGACAGAGACATCGGGTAGGAAGAATATCACGAACAGACTTCCAACCGCGTCGCATTTTTAACCCCCCCCCCCCCCCCCCCCCCGCCCATAGATTCGTTGCCCCAATATTTAGAACTCAAGTTAATTTCACTCACTCCAGGCCCATTCTTTTTTCATCGCCATTCCTCTTTTTATTATTACTTCACGGGGGCGCCATTTTATTCATCCTTTTGATAATAATAATAATAATGATGATGATAATAATAATAATAATAATAATAATAAATTATATTTGAATTATTATCAATAATTAATCAGTTCAATAGTCGTTAATTTAAACTGGGTGTCTTGCCGGTTTTCCACTGAATTTCAATACTCGGCCATTTGGTCTGCAATACAGTGAGCATCGGATTACTGTCCAGGATACACTTGACATTGCACTCAAGAAGTACAGCCTGGCCAATATGATACTGCAATCTGTTATCTGGATTACTACGAGGTAGACCATTGTAATGATACAATGGGAATGTGTCGGGGCAGGTTCGAGGTTCTTCAGGGAAAAATTCATCCATGAATCCTGCCAAAAGTATGATGCCAAGGCACTCGCTGTCCAATTTTTTCCTCATTATGTTGACGCTATGATAGAAATAACGAATCATTGCCATTTGTCTTTGTGAATTTTCATACATAAGTAACGAGCCTTAAAGGAAGAAACGAGTGAATTTTCGTATACTGACTATTCCGTATCGGCGCAGAGGCCGAGTTCTTCCAAGACATCCTGAAGTAAATTCGTAGAAATGAAATTATTACCCTCCGGATCGAATTTTTTGAATACTCTGCGAGCCCGTTCGGCGGGCGTTTCCGGGCTGACTAGCCGACGGTCTGTTGAAAAGAGTACAGTCAAGTGAGTCTCGGAGCCGAGTACCCAGACAGGATGAGAAGGTGATTTGAGAAAAGCTCCAACTTCGCAGTAGTGAAGATGCTCCAAGAGTGCCAAAAAACCCACGGTATTTTGTCTGTCGATCCCCCGCAGTTCTGAAATATAAAAAATACAAAAATAGACGAGTCGGTCGGACATGATAAAAAGACAGATTTCGTATGATTGCTTACTGAGGCCTCCAATGTCTTGATCGTGATCCCAAACATGACCAACCGCTCGTCCTGTGAGCATAAGATTTATCAAACTCTGACTTCCGTATCCATAAGTAGAGTCTATTATAGGTTCCATCGGATCAGATATCTCTGAGCGCATTCCTGATATTCCTTTTGTACACACAACGGTATACAGAAGCAAGAGAACACCGAACGGCTCTTTAAGCATTTCAATCCGCTCCATGAAATACTTTTCAACTTGTGCCGTGTTGTCGACCTCGAGTATTCTGAAAAACACATAGTTCCGAGGGTAAAAACCGGTGACATCTACCGCGAATTATGAGTATAAAATCTAGAGCCAGTGAGGAAAAACCTCAATCTCGAGTGAAATGATTCCGAATCAAGGGCTGGTTGGACTTTCTCCGGGCTCGACTTGGCCTCGCTGTGTTGCTCGGCGTGAGACGGATCTAGAGTCGAAGCATCAGAATCTTGCGGGACCTGACTATTTTCCATGAGATCCGCAGAGGGGCAAGGGTCGAGCGGTTCCGACCGTTTGGCCGTTTCATCCGCATAAACAATGCGGTAAGTGGCTTCCGTCGTATTTGCCGATTGAGATATTATTTCGGTAGCTGCTCTTGCTAATAGTCTATCTTGTTTACCCGTATCGACGGATACCCAAGCATCCGGTTGACTCTCTAACAGAAGTTGTTTCAATATAAATGCTTGAACGGGTGCGATTACCGCGCAAGGTCCACCCTCTGTCTGAACAAGAGCAGTCGGTTCCTCCGCGCTGAAATAAAAGCCTGAAATTTGCCATTTGTTAGTATTTGAGCACCAACCAAAAGAAGTTTCGTATACGCTTCTCACCCTGTGCCCATCTTTTGAAAACGTCTTCCTCAACGCTATTTCCCCAGAGAAGAATTTTAACTTGCTGAAGCAGCTCGGCTTCCTGCCTTCCACAATTCGCCGCCATTATTTGTTTATACGGAAATTATATGAGGTGGTCACAATTCGAATCACTCCTGACCGGAGGCAGCCACGAGCTCCTTCCCTGTCCTGCCGAACCGTCTTGGCAAGATCTTTTGATATATCTTTTGCCCGCGGATAAGACTATAATACCCGCGACGACTTGCACCTATTCACACTTTCATCTTTTCAATTCTTTCGATTTTGCTCGTGTTATCATTCGCTCCGCGTTGCTTTTTTATTACACTCGTTTGAGCTCTTGGTCTTGGTTCCAGCTCTTCACAGTCTCCACTCTTTCTCTCTCGAGCAAATAAAATTGATGTGCCGCGTTGTCGCGCGATCGAAATGCGTAACGCGTATAACCTATATCTCAGGTTATAACGACAGCAGCTGCTTAGCGCGCGGCCATCTTCTTTGCCAAAATCCGCAGAGTTGATAAAGGAGCCTACCGCCGCTACCTCCATATATATATATGTTTTTACCGACCGCAGGACTGATGGATCACCCCGCTGCTTCAAACTTCAAACTCAACTCCCCAGAAAACCATATATTTTGTTGACTTCCAAACGAAAATTCGAATTCTCCGTCACAGGTTAAATTTTTTTTGATGAAACTTTTATTTCGATGTGTTCATCGACAGCCGAAGAAAAAATTTGTTGTAAAATATAGGCGGGGCAGCTTTATGCATGAGGACGTTTGTTGATTGTTGAGAAGATGTGAGGTTAAGTATCGGCTTGCAACGGAGTGACGACGGCCACCGGCCGAATTTGTTAAATTTTCACCAACACAGTAGATGAGCGACAAGCGGATCAGAGTCATTATCAGTCCCAAGTTAATTGCCAAGGGTGTCTAAAAAAAGAAGAATGGCGGAGAATAGACTGGCGTCTCATTGTATCACCGGATTCAGAGAAGATTGTGTCAAATTAATAGATCGCTTTGAAAAACTTGAAACAGTTAGATTTCAAGGATTTGCTGACATATGGAAAGATATGAAGTTCTCCCTGATATTCAAGTAAGTATAGAAGAATACACGATATGTTGAGAGCATTATTGAGCATCGGACCTGATCTAAAGAGCTCGAGGCGGGTATTACAGGGGGCGCAGATCTCTCATTGAGCAAATAGAATTTTGCGAAGACACTCTGGTAGTAGCCAAAGAATTCTTCTTGCCGCCGTTGTCGTTTAAAGAAAGAATCGGAGGGCTCTATCTACTCTATGCTCTTTACTTCAAAATGCCGCTCAAGGGACCAAAAATCAGAGTCAAGATAGAAGATTGGCAGGACATTGTTGAAATCAGAGCGGAGATTGTCCAGGCGGAACATCACGACGCCAGTTATATTTTATCCAAACTCATGTCGGAAAACGCGTTTGTTCACTGCCCGCTCGATCGCGAGGTAAACAACGTGCAATGCTATTTTTATTTCTAGCCGCAAGAGATTCTATAACAGCCTTCTCCGTATTACAGTTTGCTCTGGAAAAAAGTTATCGTCTCAAAGGACCAAAACTGCGCAACACTTTCTCCGTATTGAGCAACATTAAAGAATTGGCTGGACCGGGTGATCTGTTCGATTGCATCAATGTCGTCGGCGAGCATTATCATCGAATCAAAGCGTCCGAGATGCGTCGTCAATCAACAACCGATCCCAGGAGAACAATTCGTTCTTCGGAATGTCTCAAATTGTACGACTCGTCGTTTGGCAAGCATCTCCTAGATGCGGTGAAACAACTGGAAGACTCGAGAAAATTTATGAAATTGGCTAAATCTCGAGATGTCCCGAGTCCCGAGGAATCAACCGCTCGCGACACGCTACGAAAAGCCGAAAACGATCCTCCGTCGTGAGTATCCTCTTCTTCGCACAGATGCCTCCATTAAGGTGAAGGAGCAGTCGCTTTCTCGCCACGTGAGTGCGAGAGAGATAGCTGCAATTTTCGAAATTGAATATTTTCGATAGGGTTTCACCAATTAAAAAAAGCCCCTGTCACCGGATTTTTGCCATCGTCCCGTGTTCGCTGACAGCCTTTTTCTGATTAATCAAACGACAACGGAGAATTTTCATTTCGAAAATTCGAGGTGACTGCTCCATCACCTTAAGGAGGTTGGCTTCATACGACACTATGATAAGAATTTTATAAAATTTGATGGTGACATTCTTTAGCATCAAATACGATGACATTTTTTTTCAAATTTTTCGTCTGCATACTTGTCGAATAATTGGAGTTTACAATATGCAAAAGATATATCTATATATATCTGAATCCTATGCTTATGCATGTAAACTCTAGTGTTGAATTGCTCGAAAACGATGTAGAAGAAAAATCTTAAAAAATCTGTATATTCATATTTAATACTAAAGAATATACTCAGCAAATTTCATTAAATTCTTATCATTTCGAATTTTCCTATGCTTTTAACATGGCAACATTGTCGTGTGTAGCCAGCCTCCTTAACTTTGCTTACAAATTTTTTTCTCTTTTAAATGCAGTCAAAAAAGTCGCACAATCGGCAGCAATCCGATACGGAGTCACCTCGGCCATGGTTTTGACACCGACTCATCCTCGGTGACGGATAACGAGGAATTTATAAATGACACACAGCCCAACGATATGCCCGATGCTATTTTCCACGATTCGCCTATTTCGGAGTAATAAATTTGGCACAAAGCAGTTCGAGTACCTCGGACAAGGAAAGACAAAAAATTTTATTAACTTCTTTTAAAAACGCATGTTAGCGGAGAATAATATACGAGACGTTTCAAGTGTAACATACGGATAAGTAAAGGCGTAACGGAAAAAAAAAGAACAAACAATGACGGTATGATAATATTGTTTACCGGTGTGTTGGCTGAAATAGCGAAAAGTTGATAAACTCTTGGTTGTTGGTGCTGTTGCAGGTGCCCTTGCGCAAAGTTTCAATAAACTTTGAGCTGATTATTATCATCAAAGCCGGCACTGTGGCCGGCGTTTCTCACGATGAAACTGGTGCCGTCGTAATGCATTCTCCGTTCTCCACGACGCACGAAAAGATGCGATGTTTGACCAAGAGAAGCGGTGCAGTGGAGAAAAGGCGTCGTCAGAGAGGCGGTACCGTTGCTCGGTGATGTTCTCAGCTGATATTTATTGCTGTTTCTCGCGATCCTGTTATCGCGGTCGAGCCGGGCGACAGCATAGGAGGAAAATAGACGAGAGTACGTACGATGCGAATTTGCACAAAAAATTTGTCATTCGTATTTCTACTGAATTAGAGTCAAGTACCTGACGAGACCATCGGGAGTTTGGGAAATTCGAACATTGTTTATTATCCAATTCTCGACGCCCTCATCCGTAAGCCAATACTGAGCGGCACCGAGGGCCGCCGACGCTTCCTGGAGACACGGTGGCCCGTGTCTCGATTCCGAATAAAATACGTTCAGAGAAAAGTCCTTGAAAAAGCATGCAATAAATTCAACAATGTTGATAGGAAAGATGGAGTTAAGGACGTTGTATGGCGACGGGTAAATCTAAATTTTTCTTTTCAGTTTTTCTCACATACAAAATGGTTTGCGAGCTCAAGTTCATTAAAAAAAGTTGTTACTAATTGACTAAAGAACAGCATACTCTAAATCCAAGATTGTCCGAGGTAATCTGTATTTGTTATACAATAAACAAATTTTCGAAAAAATTTTACGAGCGCTTTGTATTGAAAAAATAAATAAAGCTTCTTCGATGTTACGTAAAAGTGTATGCAAAGTTTTAAGAGGCTTCACCATTTAGAAATCGAAATATTCAATGTTGAAAATTGCAACTAAAATTGCATTTAAAAAAGTTGTTACAAATTGACTAAAGAACAACGTACTCCAAATCCAAGATTTTCCGAAGTAATCTGTATTTGTTATATAATGAACAAAATTTCGAAAAAATTTTACGATCGATTTGTTTTGAAAAAGTAAATAAAGCTTCTTCGATGTTACATAAAAGTGTATGCAAAGTTTTAAGAGGCTTCACCATTTAGAAATCGAAATATTTAATGTTGAAAATTGCAACTTTTAACACACGCTCTTATGAGAAACTACTTAAAATAGTGATTTTTCAGTAGTGCAAATTTGAAGGAATTCTATCGATAGATAATTTTGCATACAACGTCCTTAATAATTGGGCTTCGAAAAGATACCTGACTCATGTCCGAAAAAGAATCGGTCGTTGTTCTCGTACCCGCAGCATCCACTAGATAAACGAGGGCGCATTGTTCCGATGTGAAACTAACACCTTTGTACCACATTTTTGCGTATCTATATAAATATAATTAAAATATGCGAGAATAAAAAGCGTCGGCGGCGGTGGGGCTATGGAAATGGGTCGAGTGCGAGGCGAACAAGTTATTATTATACTTGTTATTTCCATGGGCATCGTGGGCCAGAATCTCTACCCTCGAACCGTACTGATAAATTCTTCCATTCGGATGTAGAAGGGCCGCTGCGGCGCCCGATCCGCTCAACGATAATACAATATTGTTCTTAGAGACGATGAGCGAGTGAGAGAAAAAATGAGCAGCAGATTAAAAGATTGTTGAATTTGTCGAGCTCATTATAACGTGTGTTTCAAATTAAATTGAGTGGCAAATACTTTGAAATTAATAATCCTGACGGCACGGTCAATCGTCATGTCGACTCTTATTCTATTACGAAGCCTGAGAGAAATCGTTCCGTGAGGAGTAGCCATCGCTCCACCACCGTTCGATCCGACTCCCGTACCCATTATCCCGATATCGGCGGTGTCGGTATCGTGCTGATGATCCGCTCCCCTCCAATTATCACCGGCGTACAAACAACCACCGCCGCTTTCCTCGCCACCATAATAAGTCTGCGATTTCGAATTCCTCGTTTGTCGCCAAACCGAGGCTGCGGACGAAGGATAATTTCCACCCCCGGAGCCTCCTCCTCCCAATCCCATCCATTGTTCCGCCGGTTCGAAAAATTTCGGTAATTCGTATCGCTGCAATGAAAAACAACGCAGATCGTCTTTATCAGCCTTGTCCGTGAAAAATTTTTTTACACAGACAGACACAGACTCGTATGGTCACTTGACTCGACTTTTCCTTACTATCAAATTGTTAGCAGCAGTCTCCTCGTGATGAGCCGTGTGAGTAGTGTACAAAGAGCGAGGTCGCATCGGTCCATTCGACGTTGCTAACGAAGCTGGAATATTTTTTTGACTCGTCCGGTTCGTAGAACTGGGTCGAATTGTTGGCGCTTGCGGGCATATTTTTGAACTCTCTTTCCGATACCTCTCACCAAAAGTTTCAACCATTTTCTTTTCTTCTCCGTTCATTCACTAATACGCGGTTAGACCGAATCGAATTAATCAATTTGTCCATCGTAGTAACGCAGATTTACAAGTTTATTTGAAATATTTACCGCGAGCTGTGATTTATTGCGGCTTGATCGAACCCGCGGTATCCTTAATTCTTCTCGATTTCCTCGGCTGTCCTGGACTTTGCTAAATCGTCGCGTTCCAACTCAACGAAATAAATTCAATTTCAATGATGCAATAACGTTGCATCAATCACGTTGAACCTGAATACATTGACGAAATAAACAAAAGAAGTTTTCTGTTATATCTGTCGTCATGACAAGACGTTATACATATTTATTCATATGCCTCGCTATTATACCCACACTGCTACCGTTGATTAATCAACTTATTCATTATCCAGTCAAAAAAACATGAAATTTTGAAAAATCGATGGGTTCTTCCTCGAACGGAACGACTTTCCCAAAAATATCGTGGCATCTCGTATATACCTTTACCTACCAGTTCAACTAGCCTGTCCTTATAAATTGTCCGGACCGGAAGAAGTATCCCGTTTGATATCGTCAAATATTACATCGATCCTTTGTGAAAATAGCAGCGCTGTGAGCCGTAACAACGAAAAAAAAAACGCTGCAAATTGCTTCCTCGAGATGCTCAAATCTAGCTTCCCCTATGAGGAACTATATTTTTAATTTTGGATTCCTCCTGGAGGAAGCTTTGAGCATCGTGAATCTTGAGCATCTTTTGAGGAAGCAATTTGCAAATTTTAATTTGCAGCGTTTTTTCTATTTGCAATTAAAAATATATAATTTGGACAACTTTTATAGAAAGTAAAGAGGAAGTACAGACTTATACACAATATCTTGGAAAATTTGCAGAAATTAGAGCGGTTGGACGATTTTTCAAAAAACTCAGATTTTCGTGAAATTCGAAAAATCATCAAATTTAAACCGTTCAACCGATATTCCCCAAATTCAATGCCAACCTTCCTGTCATGATACTCCATTTATAAAAAAAAAAAAAAAAATTAGTAATAAATCTTAAAATTTGCGGAAGTTGAAGCGTCAAAACCTTTTTTTGGAAAATTACAAAATGCCGTAGAATTCGTATTTTTCTAGCAATTCCAACAAAATTCTCAGAGAATGAAGAGCTTGTATAGATTAACATTTGTGCAAAACGGGAGCCCTGTAGCTCACACCGTTCTCGAGTTATGAACGTTTGAATTTTATAGTGCCATAACATACACACACGCACACATCTGGACATTTTTTCTAGATATGATTTTCCGATGTTTTGGGACATTTTAAGCACATTGACATTGATAACTGGAAAAAAAAGATTTCACTGTCACTCTATCAGGAAGAAATTCACTCGAGTCTACGCAGTAGAATATATACTTGTGGTACGCTAGGATTCCCGGCGGCTGACTAGATCACTGATCAATGCACAATGAAGGTATTAAAGTTGATGAAGAAATTGGTATACACGTTTTTCTCGTACGAAAAGAAACAGGGTCAAAGTCAGCAACAACAATATACAACTATAAATGAGCGCCCGCGTGTATATATGAAAGTTTTGTTGGTATATATCTCGACTCTCGACGGGTTTCGTTGGATTTAAGCCACAATATTTGATCGTTGCTCCCGATCAGGGTGTCGATTGCTATTTTGTTGGGTTTTGCTACTAATTACCGAGTCAACCTCGTTTACTATCGTCGCATGTTCTCAAAGCAGAACTGAGAGTTCTTTCTCTGCATATGGTGACGTTATTCTTGAAGGGTTTTTCGTTATAAGACCTTTTACAGTTTCGTCGAGATCTCTGAACAATATAGACGTTCCTTCCTTGAGCATTCATTAATAAAGAGATTAATTAAACTTAATCCGCTGCGTATATAATATTATTTCACAATCCATTTCCAATATCAACGATAGCGCAATCGCGTCGTGGTTTCGGGCGAGGTGTCAATATTTTGTTAGGGAAACGCTCATGCAGTTTGCCCAACCCGCTCGACCATGCACTCAAAATGCTGATGCTGCAGTTAAGCAATAATTGAAAATATGCTGCGGAGCCATGAAGCGGGTGAACGAAATTTAATTCCCTTATGCGAAATGTGGTCGGCGAAAAAAATTCATGACTTTGACGCAGGAGCCACTCAGGATCCAAATCGTTGTCTCCAGACGATTTATGGTCGAAGCATTTCCCCTAAAAACCGCTATTATACTTTGCGACAAAGTTTAAATGGAACAATCTACATATATAACGCGACGATGAGATTAATGCATCGTCGCGTCATAATTATCGTGTTGCATTTGTTAAACAATATGCCATTTGATTGATAGAGTAGAAATAACAAGAAATCTAAACAAATGCAATGAGGAGTTATGTCAAGAGTATCTGGCAGGTTACAACCGGTTTATACACGGAGAGAATATTATATGAAAAATTACAATGCTACCATAGTTCCCTGGTATCATATCATCCCTCTGAGAAATTTGAGCAAATACATCCTAATTTTTCATCTGAAATTGGGCGAAAAATGTCAGAATTTCCACGATTTCCGATAGACTATGAATGAAAAATGACTATGCTAAAATTTCTCAGAGGGACGATATGGTACCAGGGAACTATGGTGGCATAGTAATTCTTGATATAATATTCTCTCCGTGTATAAACTCGATGTTCGGCGGCAGCAGCAAGAGTGCACTTCCACCGACCGGTCAAGTGATCGATTATCTTTCCGTACACGATACAACTTTTTTCAAAATGGTTTGTACAATTTTTTCAGATGGTGCGCCGTCTGAAAAATTTTTTGCGTCTATTAATACCGTTTTCCAGTATTCTTCGGATCCTACGTCGGGTTTTTCCCCACTTGAGCCCCGCGAGAGTCAGACCTCCGCGGCGTCGTTGTCTTGGCGGAATGTTTATTGCGAATAAAAGCCATATACGCGTATATACACATGGATACTTGATTGAAATTATGCTGAATGGATGACCCTACTACATTCGAATAACGAGCGCGTTCTGAGGTGGGGATTTTCATGTACATATATATGAAAGCCAAGACTTTCGTATTGCCTGTCAGCAGTACTGGATCAGACAGTCCGCTTGTTTCTTACGCGATTTGTAATCGACTCTCGAGATATTTATTGAATTCGCTCGCAACGAAATAGTTTCGAAGCAAAAAAGAAAAAAAGATAAAGAAACAAAAAAAAAAAAAAGAAAAATTTGAAACTATGAGTGCGTCCAAGATAATCTGTGCAGGTCTCGCGCTTCTGGGTATCGCAGCTACTGTATCGGGTAATTTAACAACTAGACCCAAAACTACAACCACTAAATTGTCGTTCGCACCGCACTTTTTCGTCTTGCTTATCGCGCAATTGCCGCCATGACATTTGCTCTGGCGATAAAAACCACCAGCACCGCGCCACCATCATATATCTTCGCTATCGTCTGTTCATCTCTGCGATGAACAGCGGTATTTGCGGTTAGTTTATAATTTAATATTCATACATTGCTCCAATCATTAACAAGTGACAAAAGTACGAATGAAAACCTAGAAGAACGATAGACTCCCTTCATCAATAAACAATAGCAGTGAATAGACGCTTCGCGTTCCCTTTTGGGTTTAAGGACATGATCCCGCCATGCGAACAGACCAATCAAATTCTCCGAGAGAAGAAATTGATGCTGCATGGCCGGAAATCAATCAGGATACTCTTCGCTTAGTGACGGTGGTAAGTTGCTCTGCTGCATACAAGTTTTTGCCTTACAGTATATATCGCATTTACTAATGTCTCGTTGTAGCGCGGCAGCGATTATTATTATTCGTTTCCCCCTCATTATTATCAACTATCAATCGTGCAAGTAAAACTTGAATTTTATGCATCTGATTGGCTCATGCGATGACAATTAACGCAGCGACGCGTGGCTACTATCGTAGACCAAGGCTTCTTAACCCGTTGACTGGTATTGTATCATATGTGTACAGTTTTAGCACGGAAACTGAAAAGCTGACCAATCGGTCGATCAATACAAAACTGACTTGGAAATATCCACTATTCCATTATTTATATTCGAAATATTTACGACAAAGAATTCACATTTTCATTAAAATATTTACCGCATGTTTGTCACGCGTTTGATAAATGCAGATGCTTCAAAAAGCGCGCGGTAGATTGCAATACGTGTCAGGGTCGTTACCGTAGCGTCTACCGACAAAATTGCTGTCACGTTTTTCTTCACAATCTCTATTGTATATTTGTGCAAAGTATATAATTACGCAACGATACATTGTCGTTGTGCGATTCCCGGCATTAACTCTATCAACATTTATCGAGTACGGTAAAAAAAAAAAAACATTCAACTAGGAAGAAGGAATGACAGGGTCAAACTGCTATATTATGTCGAGTCTTGTGAAGCACACGTGCTAGCAGTGCAGATGTCAAATCCAAGGTTGCGTGCTAAGCGCTCCACACGCCATTTCCCGTTTGATTTTTCCACGAAGAATTATTTCATTTTTTCGTCGGTATACCCAATGGTCACATCCGACAACCCGAACACTTGTCGAATTTATAATGCAATGTAGTTTCAATTGAGTAAATTTTGAAAATACCCGGCGGTGCAAAAATTCAGTTAGACTTGGCTTGTTTATTTACAATTACTAAAGTTTTAAGGAGGGGAGCTACACACAACAATGTTGCCATTTTAAAAGCATAGGAAATTCGAAATTATTAGAATTTAATGAAAATTGGTGAGCATATTCTTCAGTATTAAAAATGAATATACAAATTTTTTAAGATTTTTCTTCTACATAGTTTTCGAGCAATTCAACATTAGAGTTTACACGCGTATGCATAGGATCCAGATATATATATAGGTATATCTTTTGCATATTGTAAACTCCAATTATTCGACAACTATGCAGACGAAAAATTTGAAAAAAATTGTGTCATCGTATTTGATGCTAAAGAATGTTATCACCAAATTTTATTGAATTCTTATCATATTGTCGTATGTAGCCAACCTCCTTGAGCTCTTTAGCTGGGATGGCGAGAAAATTTACCAATCATCCTGAAGAATCTGCTGTTTGTATTTTTTTATCAAAGATATTTTTCACAAAAACCAATTGTTGTATAGAGATATAAAAAATTGTTAGAAATTTGTGAATTGCATTTGAAACTATTTTCAATAGATGTCAAGACTATTGGGAATGAATTGTCATTCAATGCGAGGTTCGCACGAATAGGAAATAATTACGAGGCGTAGTGTGTCTACGAATAAAGCAAAATATGTAGTGTGTAGTTTTTCCTCACTGAATCGTTCCCTAAATTGCCTTGTTTATCGCGATCTTTTTGCTTTATCAAAAAATCTTATATAGCTGCAACCATAACGGCGCGATTCGTGAAACAATATTCATCATGTCAGCGGGCAAACGATAAGATTTTTTTCAAGGACGTCTGTTCAAGATTGTGAGATTGCTCAGTTCTTTTCTCATCGATATCTTTCAAAAGCAGAAAACCTTGCAAACTTATGCACATGGAGCCTTCCATGCCGAGTGTACAAGACACAGATTTTTTTTTTTTTCATTTCAAATTTCGTTGTTCGTAAATTCAATTTTTATTTCCGGTTTCTTTTTTAAATTTATAATGTCCCGAAAACTGAACAAACCAAAGAAATGCAAAGGTCAACGGTTCCGGGTTTCAAATTTATACTTTAACTACAGAAAATTTCAAAGAAATTATAAATATACCGGCGGTATTTCCGCTTCAACGCGAAATATTTGTATTCGGCAATATGCATAAATTTTTATGAAACGCTGCTGTTGTTGTTTCAATGTCGAGACGAGTATGTTTATGTGGAAATCAATATTTTCATTTTTTTTTCCCAATGTAAACGTAACATTTTTTCCTGAAGAAGAACATCGACATTTTTATAAGGAATTGAAAAAAAAAAAAAAAACTGAGTAAGTAAATTTATAAAGAATATTACAATAGTTTGAAAATTTATTCAAAACAAAAATGTCAAACTCCTCGTCTGTTCAATACTTGAAGGATATATTTTATAGATTCTGGAGAAAAATGGCGATATCTCTCGAATTCTTATCTAACAAATCCATTGAGGTAGAAAGTAGTGTTGAAAAGTCAGGAGAGTTTCTTTTAACGTATTACTATCACAAAACGACTTTATTTAGGATTTTTTCAAAAATTTGTATAAACGTTCTTGGCACCAAACTTAACAGTTTTCTCCTCTGGAGAAAAATTTTCTAACGTAAATTGAAGTCGCGCTTCTTTTGTTTTTTTCTTGCAACTTTTCAACGAAACGTGACTTCAATTTATTTGCGTTTGGATGGGAAAAATAAAAAATTGGAAATTAAATATCTCGATTTCTAAACGTCAGAAAATTTTTCTTCATAGGAGAAAACTGTTAGTTTTGGTGCCAAGAACATTTTACAAAATTTACTAAAAGATTCACCGAAATGGCCGATATTCATAGCAAAATCGACGGTATAGGCAAGCGGCCGGGGAACGGGGAAGATGGCGAAACTGGTTTTCGATCCGTATACAAAGCTGTATGCTTCCGAACAAGGGGACATGCCCACTCTGTGATAATGAGATGCAAGGAGCATTAATTATGCTGCATTTACGTAAATACGTCTGTTGTTGTTGGGCTATTCAAAGTTCAGTTCAGAAAAAAACAAAAGAAACGCAACTTCTTTTTCTTCAAAGGAGAAAATTTTTCTTCATAGGAGAAAACTGTTAGTTTTGGTGCCAAGAACGGTGGTACAAAAAAACTGCAGCAAACTGGTTGGATCTTTAATTTACACCGGCGTACCTATTGGCACAAGGTGTATCGTTGTTTATTATTTTTGAGGACTTGTTATTCTTTACCGTGAGTGGAGCTAAAACAGAAACAACAGAATACTAAATCATTCCAAAAACACATGGTCACAAACGTTTGCAAACAACTCGTGCATTTTGTGACTGTTATTGTCGATAGGCACGTCGTGCTCATTAAATATGGCCAATGAGAGGCACAGGTTCGCGAATAATTTATAATAAATAGTAAATTCATGAAAACGCGACTCATTTCCCGTAGTTTTACAAATAATTCAACCCGTTCTTGTCATACATTGTGTCGAAAAATAAAAGCTTTTCCTTGATTTTCTAAATTCTTCGTTCCAATTTCGCTAAGTTGCTCATGAACCTTTTATCACCAGCGGATTGTAATTTTTTGAGCTAAAGAAACATTGTTTTAGGTGATGCGACACGGAGAGAGAGCTCCCGCCGACACTTATCCCAATGACCCATACGTCAATGATACGATGGAACCTTTCGGTTGGGGTCAACTGACAAATGTAATTGACAAAACAATTCATAGTTTAGCTGTATTAATTGAAGAAAAAAAAAGAAACATTCAAAATTTAACGATACTAATTGGTAATTCTCGAATGGTAATTTGTCATACAGAAAGGCAGGAAAAACGTGTACTTGACGGGAGATTTTTTGCGTAAACGTTATGGCAAGTATCTCGGAGATACTTACAGTCCAAATAAATTTTGGCTACAAACTTCCTCGATCGATCGGACAAAGATGACGGGTTTGATACTATCGGCGGCTTTGTGGAAACCAAATGAAAAGCAGGCTTTTCTCCCTTACGTGGATTGGCAACCGGTCTCCCTGCACTACTGGGAAAGACCGGAAGATCGTGTAAGCACAGAACTCGAGTTGCTGCACGAAGAGAAAATTATATACTATGCCACCATAGTTCCCTGGAAGCATATCGTCCCTCTGAGAAATTTTAACAAAGACACAGTAATATTTCATTCATATTCTATCGGAAGTCGTGAAAATTTTAATTTTGGCCAATTTCAGATGAAAAATTATTAAATTATTAAAAGGACGATATGGTATGAGGGAACTATGGTGGCATAGTAAATTTTGATATAATTTTTTCTCCGTGTGCTCATAATACGTCCAAGCAGCGCTCATAATAAAAATGGCATAATGTCGTTTCAGCTTCTCATAATTTGGAACGCGTGTCCTCGATTGACGTTGGAAAGGATGCAAGTTGAGAATTCAACGAAAGTGAGACGCGTCAATAGGAACAACAAGCGTTTGTATGATGAATTGGAAAATCGAACTGGATTGTCGATAAACGGAGCTGCTGATGTCGCATCGCTCTATAGTACACTGAAAGCGGAGGTTCGTAGATTATTTAAAAACTATTTAATGTAAAAACACGCTCACGCATTTTTATTCATCATCGGATTGATTCGAATTAATTGAATATATAATAAAAATAAAATAAAACGAAATGAAAATAGGTAGCTATGAACCTTCCACTGCCCGAATGGACCAAGGATTTTTTTCCGGCGAGAGTCGAGCCAATAGCGTGCTTCAGCCTTTCGATGAACGTTTTCACTGATAATTTACGCAAACTTGCTGGCGGCCCGTTGGTGACAAAAATGGTGAAGAGCATGATAGCAAAGTCTCTAGGCAAGTTGAAACCTGAGGACAGAAAAATGTTTACATACGTAGGTCATGACAGCACTATCGTCAATATGCTGAGCGCAATGGGGGTTTGGAATGGTCGAGATCCCGATTTCGGTTGCACGATAATCATCGAGCTTCATGAAAATCATGACGGATACAATGTTCAGGTAGAGTATTGAGATAATTGCAAATTCATTGACTTTCTAAAACGATAAATTTCGATTAATCCGTAAACTATGAAGCTGAATGAAATTAGATTCGCCTCTGGAGAGAGCTGTCTCGCGATATGAACGATACGATTGAAATAAGGATTCGTGGGATTTTTTTTTCGTTTTTACAAATTCGTAAATTATTTTTCACACTTTCGTAGACTGACGGAATAGTTGATAAAAATGTATCGATAACCAAGCGGTGTGTGTTATTCCTTCCATTTGCCCATTCGAGCAGATATTCCGAAAAGATTTGGCAACCGAGAAGCCTTATCCGTTGACGGTACCGGGTTGCAGAACCGTTTGCCCGCTCAACAAATTTGTCCAACTAATGGGGCCTGTCTTGATCGACGATTACGAAGCGGATTGCAAAGTGCAAGATCCGCATTACGTGATACCACCTCAGCCACCTGCTTAACTACTTTTCGTCATTTTTCTTGTCGTTGTACGGGGTATGCCTTTCTTTTATTTTCATTTTCGCAACGAGCTTACCGAATGGCGTTATAGAAATATATTTTAAAAAAACAATCAAAGTTGTAATCTGTTTGTTCAAGGTCGAAGGTGTGTCTACCAGCAAAGGATTGTGAAGGGTGCGAGAAGCGAAAGCGAAAGAAACAACGAATAAATGTGTGTGTATACCTTTTGGATACGCCGGAGAATGAGCGAGTTGGGATCTCACGCAAATATCTTTTCTTCCCGACGTTTTTTCGTCACGACCGTGCCCGGCTTATGCTGCGCCTCTGGATGATTAAGTAGTTCCGGAGGACACGTTGATATCGGGCTACTCAGTATCGTCTGTTTGAGATCGTAAAACAGATGACTATCGTCCTTGGTACAAAAGGATATGGCGAGCCCGGCTTTGCCCGCACGACCCGTTCGTCCGATTCGATGGGTGTAATCTGCAACCGCAAAAATGTCATTGAATAGTCGTAATTATTTATCTTAAGCGGAAATAATCACGACCAAGTGAGCAGTCTACCTTCTATCGTTTTAGCCATGTCGTAATTGATAACCATGGAGACGTCTTTGATATCAATACCACGACCAGCAACGTCCGTTGCAACGAGAATATCTTTGCTGCCATTTTTAAGGGACGCAAGAGCATATTCTCGTTGTTCCTGGCCTTTTCCACCGTGAAGCGTGCACGAGTTGTACTGTTAATGAAGAAGCATCGGTCGAAAATTACGATAATTATCAAACATAATAATGTTATTTGCATGAAAATACTCACCCCAAGTTTTTCCAGTCCCTTTGCCAACACATCGGCTCCTTTTTTCTGGTTGACGAATATAATTACAGGGGGTTCGACTCCGCGACTCAATATTTCCATCAGTTTTCTACGCTTGTCGTTCTCGCCCATTATATGAACTATCTGTTCGGTTCTCTCGGTTGGTTTACCCACGGAGCCAATATAAACTATAGCAGGACGACGCAGGTAGGTACGCGCCAATCTCTCAACCGCTGCTGGCATCGTTGCAGTGAACATGACAGTCTGCGAATAGATTATCGCAACGGTTACATCATTACAAACAGAAGCGCGTGTTTCATTTACATCGACTTTTTATCGAGTTTTATCCCTAGGACCTTACTCAGGAGTTCCCCAAACCCCCACTAAAGTAACAAAATTCGAAGATTATATTTTTAATTATTTTTTTCGCATTTTTCACCGTGAAAAATGAATATTACACTTTTGCTCAATGTTTCATTTTATTTTTCAGAATTCGAACGATCAAATTAAAAAAAAAAAAAAAAAAAACAAAGCTCTCTACGACAAATAGCGAGTCAACTGCATCGATTCAAAGTGCTGGGGTGCCCGTAACCCCAGTGTAGAGGATTTATTTTAAAACACATAGTGTAGGGTCCTAGAGTTATGATGAAATATTGAAAATAAAATATAAAATAAGTCGTCTCGTCGCAACATTTTTTTCTCTCATGACTTGACTCAAACTTCCTTGATAAGAAAGTCTATTTAAATTTACATCTTTTTAATTTATGTTTGACTAAGAAAACAATACAATTTTTGGTAAAAATAATTTACCTCCCGTCAATAAAAGTTGAAGAATGGAAAAATCCGACTCGGTTCAACGTACCTGTCTGTATTTCTTTTTTGTGTTGTAATTTGCGAGCAGTTTTTCTTCGTTTTCGGCATCTTCGTTGTCCGGCTTCAAATTCGTAACTGGCATGTACTCGAGAATCTTCTGCACGTCTGTAAAAACAACATTGTGACAAGTATTATTATACGTTCTCAGTCTCGCACTGTCCGAGCGAAACGTCATAAAGATTTTGAAAAATATATTACCTGGTTCAAAACCCATGTCGATCATTCTATCGGCTTCGTCAAGAACGATGTAAGTGCACTGGTTTAGTACCAAGTAACGATTTTCTAGAACGTCTATGAGTCTTCCGGGTGTAGCAATCACAATCTAGGCAGAAAAAAAACGCATGTGAACGGACGGTTACAAAAAGAAAAAGAAAGAAAAACGAAACTCGTTGAGATACCGCGCGTTTACCTCGCAACCCATTTGCAGTCTGAAACCTTGCTCCTCTCGAGACAGACCACCGACGACAACGACCGTGCGGATTCCCAGCGGTTCACCAAACTTGCTCGTTTCTTCCTCGATCTGTTGTGCCAATTCACTGTGAAAAAATGAAATGGTGGTGAAACAGTGGCAATGGGACCAAATTTATAAAATCTTGATTAACGGAAAGCTCGAAGAATAAAAACAGACTTTTTCGGTTTTACAGTCAGTAAGAAATGTGAAAAACAATCACTGGCAAAAAAGTAAATCATCTGCCCATCATCACTCTCACTCTTTCTCTCATAATTTTACATCTCAATTTTTTTTTCATTCTTATCTTATTTATTTTATTTTATTATTCTTTTTTGTATACTAATTTTCAGTTTGTCCCATTATCTCGGTTTATTTTACTTTTTATTTTAATTTTTTCTTTTATATTTATACCATGTATTTATTTTATATTTCCTTTGTTAACTTGTAATATCGCTGATCTGTTCAGCGTTAACCATATTGTTATGCGCGCCCTTTAGCCTACTCGGGTGTAAATAAAACATCAATCAATCAATCAATCACTCCCTCTTTTGCGCTTACTTACCGAGTTGGGGCGAGTATGATGCTATAGGGCCCTCGATCGCCTTCCTCGAGGCGCTCCATCTTTGGTAAACTTGTGATCCACAACAGAAGAGGTATGAGAAAAGCAAGAGTTTTTCCAGAGCCTGTTTCTGCAACGCCGATGATGTCTCTGTTTTGTAAACCAATAGGAATAGCTTGTCGCTGAATAGGAGTAAGATCTTTGTATCCAACTTTTTCAATGATGTCGAGAATTTCTTTCTGAAAGCCAGACTCTTTCCACGAACGTATTGGATTCGGGATGCGACCGCCTTTGATCGTTATATTGTAATCTTCACGGAATATCCTCCAGTCTCGCTCCGTCATTTCCAGCAGAGCTTTTTCCGACCAGTGACGATCGTCCCACTTTTGTTTCTCTTCCTTCCGTTTGACTTTCTTCAAGCGCATCCTGAGAAATCGCGCCATTCGAGTTTACCTCAAATTATCAAATAAAATAGAGGGCTAATCTAAGCAGTTAATTGATAGTAAGATTTTAATGGATCTTGGCAATACTTACTTTTCTTGTTCCTTCTCAGCCTCCGTTCTGCGTCTTTCCAACAGCTCTCCATAGAATTTGCTTTGATCCCTCTTTTGAGCCTTTATGTCGATGCCGGCAAGATTTCCTCTCCCAAAAAACTGAACTTGATGACGCTCTTTGTAAATGTTGTTGTAATCTACGGAGGTATCTTCCGAGGTGTCCCAGTCAAAAACAAATTTTCTATCGTTCAAACGTCTTACTCTGCGCTTTTTCTTGATCAATCCTAAATATCGTTCTTTTATCGCTTCAACCTCTTTTTCCTTATCTTTATCCTTGACATCCTCCTCTCGGATCCTCTGACCGTCCCTTCGTCTGTTGAACATAAGAAAAAACATAATTATCATAAAACTCTTTTCCGTTTGTTTGGCTTTTTCCATTAAACAAATTCAATTCTAACCTTTCCCTGTCGTCCCATTCTTCCCTTTTTCCACCTGCCGAACTTGAAGATCCTTCGCCCCCTCCGCGTCCGCTCCGACGATTTTCTTCCTGAATTTTTCTCATAGCGTCCACTTCTTGTTGTCTTTTTTGCAATGCTATAGCCGCTCTTTCCTCTTTCGTCAGAAATTTTGGTTTTGCTCTGGCATCTTCTTCCGCTCTTTTCTTTGCCAAAAGCTCCTCCAAGCTCAACGGTTCTTTCTTGCGTTGTTCTTCATCTTTACCTCGATTCTGTTTTTCACTCTCTTCCTCATCTCCCGCTGTCCCTCCTGGAACGCTCGCCGACGTCCCTAAAGATTTTTTCGTTGATTCCGACCGCCCGTTGTTCTCGCCGGTTATATCCTCATCGGGACTAGAATTAGCCCTGAGCTTGCTTTGTTTTCTATCCTCTTTGTTTCCTCTCTCGTTTCGGAAATTTTCATTTCTCGTCACCTGCTCGCGAGCACCACGATCGTGATCTCTTGATCTCGATCCTCCGCCGCTGCCGCTGCCGCCGCCGCCGCCGCCGCCGCCACCTCCGTCGGGCGAACGCTCCCTAACCCCATCTCTATTGCTTCGATCTTTCTTAACACAATCCCTCGAGCGACTCCTCGATCGTCCGCCTCTTCCACGATCACGACGTTCTCGATCTCTCTCCCGGTCTCGCTCACGCTCTCGAGATCTGCTCCGTCTCATGGATTTTTTTGTATCGTGAACCATTATGACTTTTTCTCCTTATCCTTCAACTCTCCTTATAATCTATACAATATTATCCTCAACTTGAATTATGATAAATCTCCGAGATTCTCAATAGTTTTGGCTTACCATTTAAATAAATTCAAGGATGGAACCGTATGTAAGCCCCGACAAAATAGCGGCGAAATCTCTTCTCTCACTATGCTGTTGACAAAGTGCTAACCTCCTAACACTGACGATTACTGACGATTTGACGAACTAACGACGATTCGACGAATTCATACGTTCAGTCATCAGTGAACGATGACGAAAGAAACAGTCGACGCGAACTTGCTTGCGAGAGTTATGGCACATACGCCGATTACTCCGGACGAATAACGAATAACCATGCAAGCGTAAAGGCGCGGCCTCATGCAGTCGCTCGCTCGACGCTCGTTATTTGCAGAACGATAAATATCTGGCCACGTGATATGTAGCGCCAAAGTTGAAAATGTTGAGCTTTATCGCTACATGTCACGTGACCAGGAAATCGGCTTTCGCGACCAATCAGATCAATCCTGCAAGCAGCCATGTTGACGCTGCTCATGCAGCTGCTGTTCGACGCGGCGACTTGGCGCTTGGCGCTACTTTTTTGAGTCGCGAAAATTCAAAATAGGGTGCCCGTTTATACTCTCTGGGCTCTGGATAAAAATACGGTAACCGGACGACTAGACAGTGCGAATAAAAAATCAGCAAATATTACAGGGGGAGGTAAAAAATCGCAAATCTGGCGCGATTCGAAACGAAGGGGGAGAGCTGGATTCCCAAAGGACGAAGCACGGCAAAGCACACGTGTGAATTGCCGGAAACGTCAAACAGCAATTTGCCAAGATTGCCACCGAATGCCAAGCTGCTCGCACGCGTTAAGAGAAAATTTCAAAAGCTTATTCAAGTCTCCGAGAGACATCCTCTTACGAGATTTTTATTGCGCAGCAGAGCTGCTGTCGCTTTCGAGAAAAAAAGACACGGACGCTCGTCTCATTGGTGGATTATTCATCCTTGCAGTAATTTTCGGTAATTCAATTTCCGACGACAGAAACTATTTTTTTTTTCAAATTCATACGTGCAGAAGGATTTTGATTAATTAATTCCATTGATTAATCAAATTATGAAATATTTACCAATTGGGTCGCCCAGATTCAGATGGGAAATCGTCATGACACTTACATTTCTTTACCTGTTCATAACGGTGCCATTTGTGCACGCGTTTTATCGGATATGCAGCAAGAAAAATGGAAAAAAAATGTATTTCCTTAACCCTGCATACGCAGTTTGCATAATCGATATATTCATGAGTTTCCTCACCGGCTTCACGTCCTCGGATGGCCATGAAATATGCCTCGACCCCTCGCTCATCGCCAGGTTATTTTCTCGCAACGAATCAAAATTCCTAAAGCAACAAAAACAAAAACCAATGAGGAAAAAAATTGCATTCTTCCAGGCACTACAGTCAAGGATACTTCTTAATTGATATATTAACTTCGTTCCCATACACATGGTTCATTTCCGATCCTGTTACGACTCCAGGACCGAATGCCAACTTTTCTAGAGTCATGGGCGAGTGTTTGCTCCTCTTGAAATTACTCCGTTTGCGAACAGTCCGGCGTTACATGAAAAAGTTCAGTACGGTACGTGAAAAAATGAAAATTCTCATCGCCATAATCATTTGAATTTTATTGAAAAAAAAAAAATTCAATTAAAAACAAAAAGAACCCAAAAAAAACCAAACTTTATTAAGAACAACAAAAAAAAAACGATGAATTAAAAGAAAAGTAATTATCAACGATTATATCAATAATAATAGAAACAATAGTAATAAAGGTATTTGGACTGTCGATCGTTTTCGAAGTTGGACTATGGCTCTGCATTCTCACTGCATTGATATGTCACTGGAGTGCCTGCGTCACATATGCTTTTCCATTTTTCGTATTGCATGCGACACGAACTACGATCGAGGTACTGATTTTTTGAAAATTTTTACATTGGTACAAAAAGTACAGAACTACGCGAAATAATAATGAAGGAATGAATGAATAAATGGAATGCGAGGATTCAGAAATCTATGTGGTGAAGAGTGGCCTGTACGAGGAATCAACTTGGCGAATTTATCTCGTAAGCCTTCACATGGGTGTCAGCAATTTGGTGGGTTCGAGTTTCGTTGAATTAAAAAAAATATCTGACTCTGATCAAATGATTCGATGCTGGTTACTGATCTTCGGTACTGGTTACATGATTTATCTGATCGGTTGGTAAATATAATGAAATAATAAATATTATTGAGTGTAAAATTATTTTTTTAATCGCTTTATTTATAAAATACACATTTGTTTTTAAAAAATTGCTGTGTTTTAAATTAAATAGTCGTTTTATTTTTGCAGTGATTATTTTACAATTTACTGAATCTTTGGCTAAGCCGGAGCTCAAATATCAGGAAATAATGCACGAATTGAAAGAATACATTCACGACAAAAGATTACCAACTCGATTGAAACAGAAACTTCTTGATTATTACGAGTACCGATTCCAGGGAAATTACTTCAAGGAAAATGCCATTTTCCATACACTGTCCAGTGAGTTGATGAAAAAATGTGACAATTGAAATTTTTATGTCGGAAATTGATTTTTATTGAGAAATCCTTTGCGCAGATCATTTGAGACAAGAAATAAACGTTCGCTTGAGTCACGGTTCCCTCGAAACTGCAAGCATCTTTCAAAATTTACCCAGAAGCTTGCTCAGCAATATTATGGGTACGAAAAATTAAATGATCCAGTGTTTTGCTCAAAAGAATTTCAAGATTTTCAAGTTTTTTATTATTTTCCTTCAAACAGCTTCGCTCAAGCCTGTGATATATCTTCAGGAGGATGTTATATACAAGTGTGGCATGGATGGCGACTGCATGTATTTCATTGCCAGTGGAACTGTCGCTATTATTAATTATCTTGGAAAAGAAGTGAGGACAGAAAATCATTTTTTTGCCTCAAGTAAAAAAATAAACTAAAAAATTAAGCAAAAAAATAACGAATACATTTTTTTAAATTCGAACGAATCAACTGGTAAAATATTCATTCGATTGCTCAAAGTTTTTACACTCGCTGCGTCAACATATTTGCCTATTTATCTGTTCGCTCATTGAAATAAATTTTTTTGTTTTTTTTTTTGCACTTGGCACGATTATTTTTTCGCGCGTAATGAAGGAAATTTTTTCATTTACCCGTCAGATTTGTCACTTGAAGGACGGCAATTATTTCGGTGAAATATTGTTGATATGGCCGGAGCGTCGTCGGAACGTGACCGTGATAGCTCTGGAAGTGTGTGAATTTTTGCGTCTGGAGCGTCAGGATTTCAAGCGTCTGGTAACGCCGGAAACAGAATTGTACGGTCGTCTAACGAGTGTGGCAACGGAGAGACTGGATCATACGAAGAAGATCGACGAATTGTCTGAGAAGGAAGAATTGGTGAGGCGTAGAGGGAATCCTCGTTACAGCGAGGTTTTATCGAGAGTAGAAAAGCTGCGAGAGGGGAGTGTATCGAGGGAGACGGGCACGGGATCAAAATCTCCATCGCGTCAGTCCAAGCCGTCGTCGCGCCGTTATTTCCGTAATTCGGATTTTTCAAATCGGGATTAAAAAGATGAAAACGAGGAGAAACCATGGAACTTCTGTTTTTTTTTTTTTTTTTCAATCATCAATGACTTTCAAATGAACTCAAACGAAAAAAAAAAGAAAAATAAAGTAAAATTTCGATACCGAAGAACCAACATAACAATAATAATAACAACGCCAACGTTACACATCTTCATTGATTTTTTTGTCATTTTTTTTGCCTCTTTGATAAACACGAATTACAGACCCATTATCCTTAATATCCTTAAAATTCGAATACAGATTACGAATTGTCTATACCGCGCGCGAGCTTTCATTATCCGTATTTCTTCAGTTTCGTCTTTTTATTTATCGGTTATTTCTCCCTTAAAACCGTTTTTTCATCGTTTCACGTCTTTTCTATAACGTCTGATTCTCTCTTTATTATTTAATAATAATAATCATCCTCGTAATCATCATCATTGTAATAATAATGAAAATAATAATAATAATATATTATAGTCCACGGTAAATGTTAGGTACAATTATTTATCGTCTTATACAATTGTATTTATAATCGTTAATAGTTTTCGTGTGGCTATGGTCTCGTGTGTGTGTGTGTGTGTGTGTGTGTATGTACGTGTTCGTGTGGGTGTGTGTGTATGTGTTTCACGAAATTAGTGTTTTTTTTTCTTCAGATTACGTTTTTTCTAATGCACCCTCATCTTTATCAATCAGTTAACGATTTGTTTTGTTTTTTTTTTGTTGTTGTTGCTTTTTTCTCCCCCTCCTTTGTCCATCGTTCGTGGTGAATTTTTGCCACGATAACTAACAACAAGGAAATACGACGAGTTCTGGAGTTGGTTGAACTTGGTTTGAATTTCGCGAAGGAAAGATAAATTTTCATGGGGCGATTTTTTGCAGATTGAGATGGCGAACGAAAGGAGGGAGAAAAAAGGGGTTAAGACTACAATTACTATACTTTACACTCATATGTCGTCGATCATTCTGACAATAACTCAATCACCTCGTTCCCTATCATTCTTCCTCATTTTTCTCTCTAATTCTTTCGTCGTGTATGTTTTCTTGTTTTTGGTTTGGTTTGCTTGTGCTTGTTGCTGTTTTAGTTTCTTTAAGATTTAATTCTTTCGTATTTTTCGTTAAATATCTTCGTGACAAAACTTATATCAAAGTTTATGGAATTGGCATATAAAAGTTACAAGGTCAATTTATACGATAATTGTCGTGAGGCGATTTTATTCTTTTGCGATTATTCATTTTGAGATTTTTTTCTTGCTCCTCGTGTTGTCGTATTTTTCAACGCTTTTCGCTCATCCTCTTGTTAAATTTATTTCGTTTTATCGTTTCGCAATACGTTATTTTGCATATTATCATTTACGTAACGACGCTTTTTCCTTTTGTTTTCTATTTCTTTTTGAATTCTTGGCATACGCGGTTATTGGTGTTTGTTTCGAGATTTTCGTTATTATCGTTTTTGTTAATCGCTTTGTCGTGTAAACGTTGCAGCTTTTTTTTTCTTCAAATATTCCTCTTCGTCGATTATTTTTTTTTAGCGAATTACAATGGGGTATCGCGTTTCCTTTTTTTTCGTTTTTAATTATTCAATGGAGATGGCGAGAATGAGGGAGAAATTTTTAAAAATTATTATTTCTTTTTTTTTTCATTAGTCACTGTTTTTTTTTTTGTTTTTTTTTTTTTTCACTTCGTGAAAGTCTCGGAAGCCTCGGGAAATTTCAGGCAACATTCTAATCTTTCTATCTCTTCCCTTCCTCCCTCCTTTCGATTTCTTTTTTCCTTTTATTATAATTCTTCTTCTTCATAGTAATTATCAGTTTTTTTGTATTATTTGAAATTCAACGTTTCGACGAAATAAACATACACACTCGTACTCACGGGTTAAACACTTTGAAACGATCATTCAGACGATCCATTCATTGATATGGCCATACGAATATCGAAGGAATCATCGCGATTCTTTTCTCCTTTCTCCTCTACTCGATTTTTTCTTCGTAACGTTTAATTTTCTTCTGTTTCTTCTCGTCAAAGCGTTACATCGAAGTGTACTAATTAGCTACGGTTAATCGAGTAGTCGTTTTATTCCTGTTCAATAATCCTTCGTATCATTTTCATTATAATATTTAATTCTTATAATTATTTTTTGCTTTTCAATTCTCTCATTATTTCTTCTTTCCCATGGAAATTCATAAAGCTGTATGATACATATGGATAGCGTTTTTTTATACTGATAGTTATACGATGATTTTTGGTAAATTGTTTATTTTTTTTGTCCATATAACAGCCAGGAGGCTTATTCGCGCAATAAGAAAGTTTCGAGGATGAAAAGATTCGTGTAGAGACTCGACCCTTCATTCTCGGAACCAACGATATGAATTTCTTCCCATTAATTATGTTTTACGGAGAGAGAGAGAGAGAGAGAGAGAGAGAGAGAGAGAGAGAGAGAGAGAGAGAGAGAGAGAGAGAGAGAGAGAGGGAGAGAGAAAAACAAACGAGAAACTCGAAAATCCATGTGAAAACTTAGACGCGAGCGTTTCATCGACGACCTCGTCAATTCTTTCGTTTATTTTTCTTCCTTTCGTCTCTTCGTTTATTTCGATTCGTATCACGCTTAATTCATTTATCGTTACGATTTAAGGAGGTTCCCCCATAGCACCATAGACACAGGGCGATATATTTCTCCGCCGAGCCGACGAGATCTCATCCCAATTTTAATTTCGGTCCTTTCGTTTGTATAATCGAATACGAAGTATTATTCTATAGCCTCATCATTTGGTCAAAGAACTCTGTGTTCGCAGAATTCGGCGAATTTCGAAAGACGAGAATTCATTTTTTTGTTTTTTTTTCCACCATAGAGGGACCTCCTTCGGCTGCGACCATTTTTCTCTATTTCTCTAATCGATCCACCACGCGCAATCATAAACATACACACCCACGAGCGCGCACACACCCACTATTTATAATCCACATTTATTTCATTTTCAGTCTAAAATCAACGTGAACGAGGCGCGAAATTGTTATACTAAACGATCAACAAAATCTGCGAGCATCGAACCCGTTGTTTTTCGTAGGAAAGACGACGACGAGGACGATCCAACGGAATATGATCGTTTCTCGTTCGAAAATTGCGTCTCTTTGTATCTCGTGGTTTTTTTTTTTTTTTTTTTTTTTTCATATCGCATCGGAATCAAGTTCGAAAAACTGCGTCTAGCTGCGTTTTCCTCACCGGATCGTTTCCCTCATTTTCCCATTCAACATTGATCACAAAGAGCATTCAAAAATCCCACAACATTCTCTCTCGCTCGTCCATTCGAAATTCCCTAAAAACATTTCTTTACCCCAAATTTGTGCAAAGTAACGTACATCGATGAGAACAAAATCGCTAAAACGTTGATGCGAACAGTCCATCAATAAAACCGAAAGTTTCAAGCCGCACGGAGGCTCGCAACGAAAAACCCCCAAAAACATAAAACACATTATTTATTTCGTCAATTTTAAATGGCCTTTATTTTTCGGTTAGTCAATATTTTTATCTACCGTTTGGAAAATCAACGTGTACGTACAACGAAGAAAAAAGGATCAATAAAGTAATGACGATAATCAATACAATAATGATAAAACGAAGAAAGACTAAAAATAAAACAAAAACACGATTCACGTTGTCTGGCTTTTCGAAGGCTCTCGCCCTCCTCGCGATGATAATACTGTAATAACTGTCGACTTGTTTCTCTTGTATTTACAGTTCGTTAATAATTATATTTATCAACTATTTCCATTCTACCAGCAATAATATAATAATAATAACATTGACGATATTAATAAAAATAATAATATGGGTTTTGTGTGTTTATACATGGAAATTGATTAAATTATATTAAATACGCGGTTCCCTTAATTTATCAAATTATCAACACGTGAAAAAAATAATGAAATATTGTAAAATAAAAAAGAAAAACAAAGACTCGATCTTTATACGTACTATCGGAGTCAACAGACTATTCGTTTCTTTTTCACGATTTGACTCGTTGTAGCCAATAAATATTTTTGTTGTTGTTGTCGAAAAAAACAAAAAAAAGATTGAACGACATTTGAATGAATGTACTCGACACGTCTTCTCCCAATCGTTGGAAAGAACATTTGTCCTTTTTTCGTTTATAGGAATTGTGTGTCACGCGTTTTAATAAGTCTAACGTTGTTTTTGTTCTTTCGTCGCTCATCGCATCGATCTTATTTCTAGATTAATTGTAGCATGGCGTTTCCCTTTTCGGATATTTGCCAAATTTGTTAGCCCACTTTTTGCTCCTATTTTCGAAGATGAATTCACAAATCTTTCGCCAAATTCGAACGGGACAACCTCGCGCTATTTGCTCTTTCCTTTTCTTCTTCTTTTTTGTTTTCGTACTCTATTACATTTACACTGTGTTTTTTTTTCTCCGCATCGCGTATCTTAAAACTCGATACTTAAAGCTCTTAATGATGTTTCGTTATGATTGAAGGAATTATGGAAAAAATGTGGGGAAAGGAAAGATTTGAGAAAATGATGAATAATTACTTGCGCACAGATAAGAGCGGACACACTCCGTAGCTGGGGAAATTCTGGACTAGACGTGATGGGGTTGATGACGCGTTGGCCACATGGCGCTATTGTCGATATCCTTCTTAATGATGCCGTCGTAAACCACCCTCGCCGATTACATTGCCGCTGCTGCTGCTGTTCATTCTGCTCATTCCACTCGATCAGGATTTCATACTGTTCGACTCGTCCAGTCGCCTGTCAGTTCCAACGCTCAGCATATTCGTAAATTCCATTTCCAATATTTGCCTCGCCTGTAGTGTTACAAAGAAAATTTCAAAAATCCAAATCATTCAATGATACAACAAAAAATTTCGAGTTTGACGGAAAAATACTTCAGACGCTTCAAAAGATTTTTGATAAAATTTCAATGTTTCGTGCACTGACCTGCGTATTTTGAGTCGGTATTTGCAATGTCAGTGCAAAACTGTTCGCATCGAAACTCTCATCCAGGGCAATGAGAGCTCCGTGAACGCCGGACTCCAAAAGATTGTTCCCATATTCCTGAAAGAATGTAACATTTTATTCGCAAAATGAAAAAATCTAATGCAGTGCAAAGAAACGAGTTTTCTTTCTCATTTTGCTTCCTCATAGAGGAAACTATGTGACGGTGAAAATTTTTTTCCCAGTTTTCAATATGCTTCAAATGTCCCAAAACATCGAAAAATCATATCTAGAAAAAATTTACGGATGTGTGTGTGTGTGTGTGTGTTCTGGCACTGGAAAAATTCAAATGTTCATAACTCGAGAACGGTTTGAGCTACAGGGCTCACGTTTTGCACAGATGTTAATCTATACAAGCTCTTCGTTCTCTGATAATTTTGTTGGAATTGCTAGAAAAATGCGAATTCTACGGCATTTTGAAATTTTCAAAAAAATGGTGTCGACGCTCTAACTTCCGCAAATTTTAATATTCATTACTAATTTTTTTTTTTTATAAATAGAGTATCATAACAGGAAGGTTGGTATTGAATTTGGGAAATATCGGTTGAACGCTTTAAATTTTATGATTTTTCAAATTTTACGAAAATCTGTGTTTTTTGAAAAATCGTTCGACCGCTCTAATTTCTGCAAATTTTGTAAGATATTGTGTATAAGTCTGTACTTGCTCTTTACTTTCTAGAAAAGTTGTCGAAATTATATGATTTGAATGCAAATACAAAAAACGCTGCAAATTGAAATTTGGAAATTGCTTCCCCGAGATGCTCAAGATGCACGATGCTCAAAGCTTCCTTTGTGGGGAAGCCAAAATAATAAATACAGTTCCTCATAGAGGAAGATTTAGTTTTTAATCGTTTAATCGTCTACCTTGAGTCCGATCGATTGAACCCATCGAATAACGCGATCGTTACTCCAAACCAGAACGTCTCCGTTGGCCCCCTCAGCCATTCTTCTTCTGTCCTCGAGCTGTTGCCTATCGTAATTCAACCGCTTCAGACATGATATGCCGTACTGCAAACTTGTTCTGTGAAAAATTAATAAGACCAATGAAAATTGGAGAAATTAGTCCCAAGAATTCTAAAATAACAGGAAAACGAAACCGAGGGTCGATCGCGAATGGAAAACTTAATGGAATGGATCAAAAGTTATCTCTGGCCTAAAGTTGTCATTGGGAAACAATTTCATTTTAATCGTCGAGTGGCTCGTTATGAAAAAAAAAAACTCGATCGAGGAAATTACCTGTGAAAACTATCGACCATCCTGAGCTGACCGCGAAGATCCTTTTTCGTGAGATGATCGAGCATTCTAGCGTCGACAAGGCACTCCATAAACGTGGAACGATATTGCGGCAAACCGAGGCTGGGTAACCAAACATTACCGATCCACTCGTGATTCATGTCACCGAATGCTAAAGTCGTTCTCGAAGTTTTTGGTGCTGATGGACTTGTGAGCGAGACCATTTCCTGGATGGCTAGACGGAGCTTCAATCGGTGCAACGGATTGCTGCAAAATTTTATTCAATATTACAATAACCAAATGGGATTTTTATGGGGAAATGAAAATTTTCAATTCATTTCTATCGACTGCCATTTTTTTCTTCGAGTTTAAATCTCACCTTATTCCAATTTCGCGTTGAATTTCAGTGTCACTGAGAGCGCTCATAATCGCACCGCTTTTTACGTTGGCCCGACAAGCAGCGACGTACCAGGCAGGCATGCCGACCCAGAGCTCCAGCCACGCGACAATCGTAGGACCGTTCCACAAGGCGAACGGTGTGCCTGCTTTCATCGCTTCGGCCAACAGCTCGTGTCGTGAAGAATCCAGCATACTGATAAAACGGATCATTTAAATTCAACCCTTGCTTGCTACACCTCTGTACAATTACGTACTTGCCACCATGGGGTAGATTTGTACCCCAGTGACAAAAATTGTTATAAAAAATGAACTACTGAATATTTCGACTTGAAAATTGTTGTAGAACATATTGAAAGCTTTTTTCAAAAGATTGTTTACTTTATATAGCCAAAAATTAAATTTAAGTACACTAAAAAAAATGCTAAAACTAACAAAAGTGGAAAAATGCCTATTTTCCTTAATATGCCTGGGGTAGTTTGTACACCAAGGCGGCAAGTAAGGGTTAATTGGGTCTCGATCAAGAAAAATAATTAGTAGGTTCGTGATCGACACAAACGTTCGGAACGTTCAGTGAATAACAACAAGTATGAAAAAAGCAATGTCACACCTCTTCTTTTTCCTTCTGTCAAAGTCACTCTTGCCACCGAGAGTTCCAGCGACAGAAACGTTGTCCCCGTAATCGGGATCTGGATTTCCAGGGCCACCCATCCCTGGCACATCGCCAGGCATCGGAGTATCTTTCCCTTTGATCTGGACAAAAAAACGAGCGTTAAGAAAAATTCGTAAGGTTTTGAAAAATTGATATATTTGGTAGTTTACTTTTTCTTTTTTACTGAAGAACCTGCCGAGGCTGCTTTTGATGCCTTTCTTCTTTTGTGCTGCCGCAACAGCCGCAGCTGTAGCCGGACTCATATTTGCTTGCATGTGCTGCAAGTGCGACGATGACAATTGTCCGATTGGCAGACCCCCCAGTTGACCGCTCAAGTTGTTCTTGTGCAAACTGTCCTGGCTACTATGGCGTGAAGACAATGGTGAAGGGGGAGTCCCAGAATTGAGTGTGCCGTTGTTATGTTGACCATGCCTGCTTGCATGGAGCGCTAATCTAGTTTCTAGCTCTATCACTACGATCTAGCGCTTATCGACTAATAATTTATATCCTCCAATCTTTGAATTTATTTTTGGTATATGATTTTCAATAAATTTCAACATATGTTTAATGACTGTAATAAAGCTACCGGAGCAAAATTCCAAAAATCAATTTAAGCTGTACAAAAATCAAGTGCTTTTGACCTCCTAATTATGTGCTTTCATAATTATTTTCAAGGGCAGCCTTGAGGGTTTTTTTTAAGGATGTTGAGTACCTAGGAAGCTTGTTAATGTTAATTGTTCGATAAATAGCTTCTTAATCGTCGTGAAATTTGTACACGACCTCCTGAATACTTCATGTAAAAACGTACCAAATTTTAAGAATTCTATCGTCATTACTGTAACGACGTTAAGGCTTGGAATAAAAAATGATAAGAAAATTCTGAATATTTAGTATGTTTTTGTATGAAGTATTTAAAAGGTCTTGTAAAAATTTCACGACGATTAGGAAGCTAGTTATTAAAAAATAAACATTGCGTTAAGAACAATTTTTTAAACGAGTACCAAAAATATTCATCGATAAACTTCGTTTCGTTTCCGTTGCTTTCAGTATATTGTAGATATTCAAAAATTGAGAGGTCAAAAAAAAACTTGTGGCAAAGTTGTTCCAGTTTCCATAAAACTACATTGGACGAAATTTAATTTATTAATGTTAATTGTTCAATAACGAGCTTCCCAATGGTCCTGAAATTTTTACACGATCTCTTAAACACTCCATACAAAAACATAGCAAATTTTCAGAATTTTCTTATCATTCGCGATTTGAGACTCAACATCCTTAAATATGACTCTCAAGTATTGTATAAATTATCGATGCTCTGCTGGCTCGATGATGGGCTGACCGAGCATTTTGAATTCTCAATTTCCACCAAATAAAGGAAACCCACAAAATTTCATTGCAGCACATAATTAGCACATAAAAAGCACTTTATTATCGTACGTACCAAATTCATTTTCAATACGTTGTTCTGTCAGCTTTATCGAGGTTGTTCAATGATCCTCATTTATCGGAGCGAGCGTTCAACCAATTTTCAAACGAAAGAAAAGGGAAAAAATGATGACCGATAAACTTGACAACTCGATTGCACACATTTCTGCGAACTCTAGAAAAATGAATGTTTGTTTTCCCATCAATTGGAAATCAGTGCTGTCGTACTTTGTTGGAAATTTGGTAGCTCGTTGCTCCGGTACGTTATTTGGAATAAAAAAGAATAAAAAACAAATACAAGCCGATGAGTATAATCGAAACGACGATAAGCCAAATGATGAACGATGATGACTTAGCCGGATATGCTTTTGAATCCTCTGATAGCTCTACTCGGGAATATATTTCAAAAGTATCGTTTGGTTTGTAGTGAAAAGCACGGGGGAAGGGGGGGGGGGGGGGGGGTGTCTTACTTCGAGGTTCGATGAAGAAAAGAGGAGTCGTTCGATGACTCGTTGAGAATGAAAAAGTCGTTTGTACTCGATCGGCGTTTGCTACGTCGAGTACGAAACGGCGAGAGACTAGCGAGGCGATTTTGCGAATAAATGAAATGAAGGTAAGCATCGAAGCTCGTGATGGTCAGAGGGTGGGTAACGAAAAAATAAACTTGAGTCGTTTGACGAAGCAGAACGTACGTACTCGGAGTGACACGCGAGACAGAGGAACCTGCAAATAAATCTGATTACCGGCTCGAATCGGAATTCGTGACAGCCGATTGGGGTCGATCGATTACAAAGATACGGAACTGTGAAAAAAGGCATTTTCAGAAAGAAACAACAGGTCGACAATCCGCTGTGATGGCTTGAGAAAAAGGAACAAATGATCGAAACGATCGTTCCCTCCCCTTGGAATTTATCGAGCTCACGAGCCTCTATCCATATCTCTGTAACCGAAAATACGGGGCAAGAGGAAAATCCGCAAGAACCTTGATCGTGTTGCATTGCTCAAGTTTCCCCGATAATCTCTGCAAGTGGCCAATTCCCTGGTCTGTTTGAGACAGCGATGTCTGTCGTGGATCGGACAGGCAGCTCGTACGTAAGACGTATCATCGTAGTATGTACTTTCGTAAGCTTCTGAGGATTCATAGTTCATAAAGGCGTCGTCTTCCGTGCCGCTGTGTTCGACTCCAAAGACTGTGGGTATGGTTACCGCAAATTTCACTTTTTCGCTGTGCCTCGATTATTCAATTCGCACACTTCGTTCTAATGGTCCGACACTCCGCTAGTCTTTTCTATGTCTTTTAATTTTTCAAAAACTCGATTTTTTGACTTTCAACGTAAAGCCCCAATCAGTGACGATGAAAAAACTTTATTTCCCATTTTAAAAAGAATTTAATCGTTACGAGAAATTCAATGACCAAGTGTGCGATCATTTGACTGTTCTTATTACCCTGGGGCTCGCTTCTCGTTCGCCACAGATTCCCGTACCTTCCATCCCCACTATCCTCGTCGAAACGACCAACGAAACGACCGGTCGGGCACAGCGGCACGTCATCGCTAAACTTTTCGTCTTGCATTTTTGTCAGCACGCATGCTCTCTCCCCGTTACTAGAAACATTAATTAACCTGTGCGTTGAGTAGCCCGCGCTTGGGAATCCCGATTGTCCTGTACGTCTGCGATGTTCACCAATTTCCAATTTCGTTTTTTCGCCCCGACGATAAACAATTCGAGACATGGGACAGACAAAAATAACATGAAAATGCCATGAAAATATTTTTTTAGTCTACGCATTGAGGATATTCCATACGCACGTCCTCGGGCTTAAATATTAACGAATGAGAATTCCGAATTCGTCTTCTCGATTCAATGAAATTTGGATTTTTATGTGTAAATCTTTAAAATTGTGAACAATTGCCATTTTTGATTCCTCATAGAAGAAGCTATGTGACTGTGAAATTTCTTTTTCTTCCAGTTTTCAATGTCAATGTGCTTAAAATGTCCCAAAACATCGAAAAATCATATTCAGAAAAAATGTCCGGATGTGTGCGTGTATGTTCTGGCACTGTAAAGTTCAAGCGTTCATAACTCGAGAACGGTTTGAGCTACAGGGCTCTCGTTTTGCACAGATGTTAATCTATACAAGCTTGTCGTTCTCTGTGAATTTTGTTGGAACTGCTAGAAAAATACGAATTCTATGGCATTTTGAAATTTTCAAAAAAAGGGTGTCGACGCTCTAACTTCCGCAAATTTTAAGATTTATTACTAATTTTTGTTTTTTTAAATAGAGTATCATAATAGGAAGGTTGGTATTGAATTTGGAAAATATCGGTTGAACGGTTTAAATTTTATGATTTTTCGAATTTTACGATAATCTGAGTTTTTTGAAAAATCGTCCAACCGCTCTAATTTCTGCAAATTTTGTAAGATATTGCGTTTAAGTCTGTACGTCCTTTTTACTTTCTGAAAAAGTTGTCAAAATTATGTAATTTAAATGCAAATCCAAAAAACGCTGCAAATTGAAATTTGGAAATTGCTTCCTCAAGATGCTCAAGATGCACGATGCGGAAAGCTTCCTCCATGAGGGAATCAAAATTAAAAATATAGTTCCTCATAGAGGAATATTTGAGCATCGTGCATTTTGTTTGAAAAATTTCTGTAAAAAAATTCAAAATTGAACGGAAGAAAAAAATTGATTATCCGTTAGTTTTTGAAAAACGTCGAAATCTGCATGGAAGAACGTACGTATGAAACATTCTCGAACCTGAAGATGATTCGTTATCGCGAATGATTTTCAGTTTTTCAAGAAATTTGCTGACGCAGAAGCAGAAAAAGTTGGAAATATTTTTTTTTTTTGCGTTACATACCTCCTCAATTCCTCCTGACTGTGTGCCAGAGCTTGGACAGCTCGTTCGAGCCTGAGAGACCTCGCAGTAAGGGGGCAAGCGGTGTCGCTGCCTCCACTTCCGCCGCCTTCGCTGTCCCTCTCGCTGACGGAGTGTAACTCCTCACCGGACAACTGCAACTGCCACGGGCAGAAATTATTGTATCTCGTCGTATCTTGATCGAGAGTCGATAAGAGCAATAATTAAAATTCCAACGAAAAAAGTAGTTTGCCAAATTTTTTTCGTTTATCATGCAAATGAGCGAATAATCGTTAAGCGAATAATCGTTGGTTGAGCTGCGTGACTGGCGTAACCCGGATCGAACTCCATGGCGCATTCGCTCGTGACGGATAATATCATGTTGAGAATTGATTGGAAAAAAAAACAAAAAAAAAAAAAAAAAATTGTACGTCAAAAGCTCAAAAGATTGAGCATTTTGAGCATGCGATCGAGCTCGATAGCTTCCGTAATGGAATATCGAAATGTAAATGATGATAAAAGCGGGTACACGCTGGATAAACGAAAAGTCGATCAGATCAAATAAAGGCATGCTCATTTTTTCGTTTCTCTCTCGATATTTGTTCCAAATTTGAAAAATAATATCGATTGCATTCGATTCTTCGAGTTTTGCTGAAAAGAAACTTTGATCCATCGAGATCATTGCATCGAGTCGTTTTTTCACAATTTCGCAATCGTCCATGTTCCGCTTTGCGAATTTGTTAATGTCGTTTGTTTTTTTTTTTTTACTTTCATTGGAAATTGGTACTAATTTCTGTTAAGCGAGGAAAATAAGGTTTAAGAGGATTATCGCGTGGATGCTTGGACCTACATGAGTGCCGGAGGACGAACGAACCTGGCTCGCAGGCAGAGATTCGGATAGCTGTCCGGGACTAGCTAGCGAGGCGGCGTACTGATGGAGGTGAGCTGGTGACATTGAGGCGGGTGCCTGCAATACCGAAAAAGACACCAACGTCCAACAACTACAGAGAACACTAGACTTCATTGACTCCGAACCTTTTTTAATCCCTTTTTTTTATCTCCAAAATGGATTCTGTCCTTTCTTTGCTTCAAGGAGGTTGGCTACATACGACAATATGATAAGAATTTAATAAAATTTCGTGATGACATTCTTTAGCATCAAATACGATGACACTATTTTTTTCAAATTTTTCGTCTACATAGTTGTCGAATAAATGGAGTTTACAATATGCAAAAGATATACCTATATATATATCGGAATCCTATGCTTATGCATGAAAACTCTAGTGTCGAATTACTCGAAAACTATGTAGAAGAAAAATCTTAAAAAATTTGTATATTCACTTTTAATACTAAAGAATATGCTCGCCAAATTTCATTAAATTCTAATCATTTCGAATTTTTCTATGCTTTTGACATGGCAAAATTGTTGTGTGTAGCTACCCTCCTTAAAAATCCACAGCGAAAATAAGGGAAAAAAAACTAAGGAAAGTAAAAAAGAAAAGAAAAGGCCGAAAGTGAAAGGAACGAATGAGAGAAAACTAAGAGCGAAAATGAGGACGAAACCAAAGGATAATGGAAATAAGGAAAACGCTGAGAAACCGAACAACTAATCCGCATGACCGAAGAAATGATAAAACTAAATTAAAACTAATCTCTGTTAAGAAACTCATTTTCATTGGGTTAAACAACATTTCAAGGACGTCTTGAGGATCAAGGACAACCTACCGTGTGATATTTATGAAGGTAATCTCGATTGGGACTGTGATGAGATTTCGGAGTTGAACGACCACTCAGAGGCGGCGATGCACGCTCGAGGCTTCGTCCTCGAGCCAGGAGATTCATGTGCTCCAAACTTCCAACTCGAGACTCGAGCTCCTCGGCTCTCGCTTCGGTGCTCTGTTTCTCCTCCTGTTTAACGACCGAATATTCAAAAATTATATTTGAGCAAAAATATTCCGAAAGCTTTTGTTCGAAAATTTTTATTATTCTGAAATTTAAGGTCACGAAGCGACTTTATTTAGAGTTCTTTCAAAATTTTGTATAAACGTTCTTGGCACCAAAACTAACAGTTTTCTTCTGTGAAGGAAAATTTTCTGACGTTTAGAATTCGAGATATTTAATTTCCCATTTTTTATTTTTCCCATCTAAACGCGTGTAAATTGAAGTCGCGTTTCTTTTGTTTTTTTCTTGCAACTTTTTAACGAAACGTGACTTCAATTTACACGCGTTTAAATGAGAAAAATAAAAAATGGGAAATTAAATATCTCGAATTCTGAACGTCAGAAAATTTTGCTTCATAGGAGAAAACTGTTAGTTTTGGTGCCAAGAACGTTTATACAAAATTTTGAAAGATCCCTAAATGAAGTCGTTTTGTGATAGTAATACGTTAAGTTGAAAAATTGTCGAGATATATTGCGAAAGATAAATATTAGCAATTGGAGAGACGAACCTGGATCAAACGAATTTCATTGTTTATCGCGTCCAACTGTTCCTGGAGCATGAGCGCGAGGGTCTGAGCGTCGGTGTGTCCCGTTGGACTGATAACGTCAGCGGCTGAGCTGAAGATACTCTCGTTGTCACCGTCGCCCTCGGCGTCGCTGGAGACGTCAAACGCTTGTTGAACATTGGCGAGTACGTGTGCCTGTTGAAGTTTTTCCCACTCTTGTTCGGCGAGAGTTCGGGCAACGTAACCCTGGAAGGCAAAGTTTGAGGAATTTTCTAAAATTTGCCCAATATCCTAAAGATCAATGGGAAAATATAAATTCATGAATTTTGCTCGCAGAAACGAAGAAAATGAGAAAATCTTTGTGCATTGAACGAACCTTGGCTGAATCATCGTCGATGGTCCGTTTTCCAGCTCGTCTGGGCAACGAATGCGTGTCGAAACTGCTGTGGCTCGCACTCCGTGAGAATGCTCCCGGATCAACAGCATTTGGCGATAAGCTTCTCGTCAGCGCGTCAGTCTGTTGAATATTGAAGGCAATTTCTTGCTGCAACATTTGTCGCTTAACGTTGTCAATTTCCAGTCGTGCCTTGCTCAATTCTTTCATCAATTCGCTCTTCTCGTTCTGCAAATCCTCCGCGATTTTTCTCATTTTTTCTAGCTCCTGAGTCAGCGCGTTCTTCTCCTCGAGAGCGTGCATCCTTTCCTTCAGATGCACCTGTAACCTCTCGTTCGATTCTGTAGCAAAAGAGTCACTTCGCTTGAGCATTTGTTCCTAGGCACTCTGCAATTTTTTTTTCAAGCTGTACGAAATCTTGCGAAATTTTCAAAAATTTCAAACATCATCTTTTACCTGTCTCACAATTTCGTTAGACAAAAAACATGAAAATATACTTGATGAATTATTTTTTTGGAACATTGAATGCTCAAAATTCGAGCCTTTTTAAAATCGAAGAAATTTTGCGTATTACCGGACAACAGTTTATCGACAGTTGCACTAAGGCGAGTGTTGTGCTCCTCGTTCATCTTGAGTCGTTGATTGAGACGCATTACTTCGGCATTCTTTTCATCAAGTTGCGTCTCCAGTCTTTGAATTCTGTCTTCGGCACTGCCGTGTCGCTCCTGGGCCTGCTTGTTAAAAATATGGGACACGATACGATTAATACGCGTGTACGAAGAAAAGGATTCGACCTTTTCGTCAACGATGGTGCTTCGTTTCGAAAATTCTAATTCGAATATCATTTTTTTTTTTCATATCCTGCTATTGGATACTTTTAGTGAAAAACGTTTCACTGAAAATTCCATTATTTCATTCGACGGGTGAATAAATTTTCATTCATAACAGTGATCCCTTAAAACTCATCATTTTTTGGGCATTTTCACCGGGAATGAATCAATAGAACAGAGTGAATTAATTATTCCATCTCCAAGGCAACGGATCACGATTTTTAAGGATGTTGAGTACCTGTGAAACTTGTAAATGTTAACTGTTCAATAAGTAGCTTCTTAATCGTCGTGAAATTTGTACACGACCTCCTGAATACTTGATGTAAAAACATACCAAATTTTAAGAATTCTATCGTCATGACTTTAACCAGCTTAAGGCTTGGAATAAAAAATGATAAAAAATTCTGAAAATTTAGTATGTTTTTGTATGAAATATTTAAGAGGTCTTGTAAAAATTTCACGACCGTTAAGAAGCTTGTTATTAAAAAATAAACATTTCATTAAGAACAATTTTTCAAACGAGTACAAAAAATATTCATCAATAAACTTCGTTTTGTTTCCGTTGCTTTCAGTGTACTGTAGATATTCAAAAATTGTGAGGTCGAAAAAAAAACTTATGGCAAAGTTGTACCAGTTTCCATAAAACTACATTTGGCTACATTTAATTATTTAGTGTTAATTGCTCAATAACGAGCTTCCTAATGGTCGTGAAATATTGATCCGATCTCTTAAATACTTCATATACAAAAACGTACGAAATTTTCAGAATTTTCTCATCATTTGCGATTTGGAACTCAACATCCTTACTTCACATTTTTTTCCACTAAATCGGTTTTTTTTTCTTGCATTCGTTCGAACTATTCGATTCTATGGTTAAATAATAAAATCCGATCCGTGACCAAAAGTCTAAAATTTATTGCATGACAGTTAGAAGCGAGAAAAGAATTTCCTTGGAGCTGATAAGTTTAGTCATGAGTCTCTGTTACTTTTTATTGATTGAAGCTGTCCCATGATTATTGTTCTGATTTATTGAGGAAGAAAATTCACCAGCTCCAAGCAGAGAATTTGAATGAACATTGAAAAATTTGAAATCAGTAGGAATTTGTTAAATTTATGCAAATTTAATAAATAATTGATAATTAATGAATGAATAACAAGCGGCAATAATTATTGAATAATTGAAACAATAGAATCGTAAGTAAAATAATTGAAAAAATGATTGTTAATTGTTAATAATTGTTAGATTAGAATTGATAAAAATAGGCAGGCTCAGGCTCATACCACATTCGAATCTACGGGATATCGAGATTTATAATCCAGAGTAAAACGAACGGAAGAAGAAAGAGAAAATATCACGAAGGAAATAAAAATATTAAACGAAAATAAATGACAACTCATAGAATCATTGAATAATTAATAGGAAACGAATAAAAAGATAAAGGAAGATAGACGTTGGCGGATAAACATAAAGAGGAAGAGAGATCGATGATGTGGCGATATGATTCCCCTGCGTACCTGGTTGGGCCTCCTCACCTGGGTCAGAGCCTCCATCCTCTGCTTAAGCTGCTCTTCCATTTCTGGCAATTTCGAGAATTGAGCCAGTTTTTGTTCGGCAAGCTCCAATTTTTCTTGTATGGCCGCTATTTTTTCTTCTTGGAGCTTAAAAAAAGAATTGAGTTTGAAAAAACACTCATTTTCAAAGCTCCGGCAATTTTTTCACCGAGCGATAGATTTTTAATCGTCACGAGATTATCCTCGATTCTTTTATTTTCATACCTTGAGCTGTGCCTCTTTGTGCTGCAACTCTTGCTCCAATTTTTCATTAAGGTCGTGCAAACTGGTGGATTCGCGTTGAGCATTGAGATAACGTTTTTCGAGGGTCGCTATTCTTTCTTCTTGATCTTCTTTCTGGGCTACATTTTCTCTCAAATCCCTCTGTAATTTCATATTGTTTTCTTGAGTTTTAAGGAGATCTTTTTGTGCCTTTGACAATGTTTCTTCGAGTTCGGCGACGCGTCCGCCCATTTCGCTGACTCGTCGTTGCCACGTGCTCAATTCCGAGCTCTGTAAAGTATTTCAATGCAGCAATTAATACCTGGAGTGATAAACGTTGAGTGTTTGAAAAATGCTGTTGCCAAAATTATTGTTTATTTGTCACAAGCAGAGGCAAGAGGTTATCGAATCTTTGTCAATATTTTTTCAACCTTGTTGTGTGCGGGATTTGGTAATTGGATTTCAAGGGCTTTTTACATTCATATACAATTTTCAAATAAACATTGTCAGTGTGTCGGTTGAAAAAAATAAATAAAAAATAAAATCATTCCTTGTTTCACGAAAATTCGTAGATACATTTCATGCATTCGTAAATAGGAACAAAATCACACAGATCAAAAATCGTAATCGTCGACATGCTGTGCATTATTTAACTTGGCAAATTCACACGTGAAAAATATTTAAATCGAGGCATTTGTGCGAAACTTTCTTCGCTTATATTTCGGAAATTTCGTTGCATTATTCGCGCTCTAGAGGATTCAGGATCTGCCCGGAAATTCAACGGCCGTAAATCCGACTTTGCGAATGACCTTGCGGAGGAAAAACCATTTTTTTTCTTCAGATTTTCAATAATGGAACGTACTCGAGTGGCCTGGATACGAAATTTTAGTCTCCTCGGTTGAGTTTTTCGTGTTTTTTTTTTCTTTTTCAATTTTTTTCATTTTATCGAAGAAAACGAAATCCGAAATGACTTTCTCGTTTGAAACCTCGATACCATTCTTCTTCGACCTTGTTATTTTCGGCTGATGGGAATTTGCAAAGCTTTTGTCGTTTACCTGCTTATCGAGGGTCGCCTGCAAATCTACGACTCGTACGGTCGAGTCCTGGTCAGCGGGATCGTAAGCTCCGTTGCTCAGTCTATTGTTTCCGGGAAGATCCTTGATCGTGTTCCCGGACGAGGGGCACTGTTCGGCGTTACCTAGCTTTATCATCGTCTCCGGATTTTCACCGACATCCTCTGGCTCTTGCCCCTCATTCTGCACGTCGATTATACAACACTACGTTACACACAAGTTCGCTAGCGACCCTCAGTCCACGTTGGTTCAAAAAATTCCTCACATTTATTTTTCTCAACTTTTCAACTCTCGCTTCCCGGGTCTCAACCCAATTATTTCTGGCGCTCTTTGACCTCTTTCCTTTTCCTTAAATCCCGACAAATCTACGATATTCTTCGTCGATGCAAAAGTTTCATGAATTCTAACGTGCAACAACTACCGTAGGAAAAGTGAAACATTCTCACGAGTGCAGAAGATCGCAAATGACATTTCACAACAGTGTCACAACGGTGGATAATTGGCAAATGATAAAATTCAGAAAAAAGCAAATGTTCATCATTAAAAAGGGAAAATCGATTATTTGTTTAATCCTAGAACGGTAACCTTATTTTTTTTCACCTATTCCGGTAACCTGGGGCCATAAATGACCCCAATTTTGAAAAATTCATACCTCCGGTAAAATTCATCGAAAAGGGTTCAACTTGGACTCATTCTTTTCGTTTTTTAATGCAGAATCACGTGAGCCTGGGGCAATTTTGCTTCGTGTCAAAAAATTAGTCAAAAATGGGGTAAAACGATAGAAAACGGAAGAACGAAGGGGAAAAGGTCGTGGGATTCAACCACATTACTTGCCACACCTCTGTAGAATTACGCACTCGCCACCATGGGGTAGATTCGTACCCCAGTGACAAAAGTTGTTATAAAAAATCAACTACTGAATATTTCGACTTGAAAATTGTTGTAGAACATATTGAAAGCTTTTTTCAAAAGATTGTTTACTTTATATAGCCAAAAATTGAATTTGAGTACACTAAAAAAAAATGCTAAGACCAACAAAAGTGGAAAAATAACTATTTTCCTTAATGTGCCTGGGGCAATTTGTACCCCAAGGTGGCAAGTAAGGCTCAAAGTCGCCTGGGCTAATTTTTGACCCCGGGTTACCGTTCTAGGGTTAAAACTCGTCAATTATTTCAATGAAAACATCATTCGAGGCTAAAGAAAAACTCGTGGATGTACGAAGGGAGACAATGTATAGGGCATCAAAAACGACAGCGATCGTAAAATAAATGGACGTGTCAACAACGAGAGAAAGAAAACGACTGAACTCTTTAATATTGCTGAAAATATTGATGACAAAATGAAATAATGGTTTCGTGATGCTGGGCATGATGCACGAACGATGCTAGGATAGGAAATATAAGTTCGAGTGTTTGTGAGTGTGTTTCCCTTCTTTGTGATGTTTTTTCAGGGATTATTGCGGTGATGTTTGATTCTGATGTGCATCGATTGATCGATGCATATATGTTGATCATAAGGCGATGATTTAATTGGCGAATTATTATTTTCACCTTATTCTGTTGCTGACCATCGTCCGCTTGGCCATTTTCTTTGGGTCTGTCTTCTATTGCCTTCGGTTGGTGTCCGCTTGCCTTGTACTGTTGAAGCTTTAAAAAAAAAACACACAAAAATCAATCAATTTATCAAAAAAATAAATCTGTATCAACAATTTCTACATTTTTCGAGCATTTTTTCGTTCTCCAGACACAAGACACGGTGAGAAGTCAGTTTTTTAAAATTATCGATTCAAAGCAGCGATTTAACTTCGAACAATTTATTGTCGTTAATAAAATGTTGATAAAAATATTTCGTCAGCGTTAAATTCAAAGATTTTCTTTGCTATTCAATTTCATTAACTTTTCGTCCACTCTGCAGAAAATATTGGACGTTTTTTTTCTACTTTACGTGCTTTATTAAATTACGTATTCACCTCTTCTTTGGTATGTGCCAGTTCCTCCTCCAAACTCGTATTCCTCTCGAGTGCAACGCGCAAACGTTCCCTCACCTGAAAGAAGAACGTATCGTCGAGGCGAAAATGTGAAAAGTATAAAAAATCATGACTATCGAATTCAATAATAAAAATTAAAAAAAAAAGAGGCAAAAAGGATCCACCAATCAAATTCGTGTCTCGTTTTTTTACTCGATTCGTATCGTAAATTTTTCTTTTCCGCAATACAAATAATCTCTTGGCTCGTTGACACGATTCTCGAGGATATTCAATCGAGCTCTAACGAGATGGAATAAAAAAGTAAAAAATGAGGGTGAAGTGCAAATGATAAAGTGGAAATAAATTCGCTTCCGGAATCTCAATTCAATTTTCTCTCGAAATTGATTTTAAAAAATGGGAAAAAATAAATCAACCACTTCCGACTGAGCTCAACTTCGGAGTCGAATTTCAAAAAAAAACTAAATACCGTTTTTCGATCGCGACATTTCCGAAGAGTGATTAATAATCGTCGTTGAAAATATCGTGAGTTTCCCGATCCCACGCCCTGAGAAAAATACTGGAGATGCGTCGAATGTGCATGGGGCCCACTTTGCGAGAGGATAAAATTCCGTAGAAAAAAAGCCTTTGGAAAGCACTTTGGAATCTTCAGGAGTTTAATCCTGAAAGCGGATTGAAATAAAAAGTCCGTTGAGCCCTTTGGCTTTGGCGTACTCAGAGAAACCAGGTCGGTTTTCAAGCAGCTCTCAGGACGAAACTACGGAAGATAGGAAAGCACGGAAGGGGACTTTTTTGTAGGAAATTTGATGCTCTACGAAATTGGTCCTTTGGATTTTTGCTCTATTGCCAACCGTTTGGGCAGTATTCACGAATAAAGGCTGCGGATTCTTCGACGAGCTTTAATTTGTCAACACACGAGAATCCGATCGAAAAAATCGTGCTAGACTCTTCCATTCGTTATTCAGGCTTCGAGTTGCATTTACCAAGATGCTATCGATCGTGAAACAGCTATTGGAAATGTCGCAGACGTTTCTCCTTGGGAGTGGAAATCAAGGATAGGAAAAAGGGAAAAAAAACGTAAAAAATCGACAACACGATGGGAGGCGGAGAGTCAAGTTGAATACGGGAGACAAAAGAGACGTCACAGGGGGTAGAGCCATGTGAACTTTCGCTCACCTTCTCGTCCAGAGCCTTGTGATGTTCGAAGAGACTCTTCAAAGCTTTGAGGACTTCGACCTCCGACGAAACGCCGGATTGTGCAGCCGCCTGTCGTTTGACCACAGTCATTCTTAGGGATCTCTCGTGTCTCGATACCAGACATTCTAGATGCTCGAGAAGCAGCTGTCAAGTAGTCGTGAAACAAAACAAACAAAAAAAATATTGTTTAACCTCGAGCGATAGAATCTCAAGACGAGCAGACATTTTTTTCCTAAAAGTCAAGACAGTCTAGAACGTGACGTAACAATAAAAATTAGCATGACAATAAATACTCGAGTTTTTCGAAATAAATTGTAGTTCGAATTGCTCATCTACGAAATATTAATTCGAATACATTTTATTATTTTTTATTGAATTTATTTCAATGCCTTGATTCAACGACGTTGAATTTTTTGACTCATTGACAGGTCATTTTTCGATTTGTTAACAACACTTTGGAAAATGGTGAATAATTCTCTTACCCGCGTGTTATTACGTTCAGCTTTGAGTTCAGAAATTTCTTCCTCGCGTTCAAGAATATTTTCCCGAGCAGCCGAGAGTTCCTTCGTTATCTGAGAAAATTCCTGTAACAAGAATGCAAGAAGAATGTGATGACGTCGAAAAGAGCGAGTTTGTTCGATGGAAAATAGTTTAAAAATCCAAATATTTCAAAAAACTCATTTTCAATCATTTTTGCTTCCTCATAGAGGAAGCTATGTGACGGTGTACATTTTTTTTTTCAGTTTTCGATGTTAATCTGCCTAAATTGTCCCAAAGCATCGAAAAATCATGTCTAAAAAAAATGTTCGGATGTGTGTGTGCGTGTGTATGTTCTGGCACTGTAAAATTCAAACGTTCATAACTCGAGAACGGTTTGAGCTACAGGACTCCCGTTTTGTACAGATATTAATCTATACAAGCTCTTCGTTCTCTGAGATTTTTGTTGGAATTGCTAGAAAAATACGAATTCTACGGTATTTTGAAATTTTCAAAAAAAGGGTGTCGATGCTCTAACTTTCGCAAATTTTAAGATTTATTACCAATTTTTTTTTGTTATAAATAGAGTATCATAACAGGAAGGTTGGTATTGAATTTGGGAAATATCGGTTGAACGCTTTAAATTTTATGATTTTTCAAATTTTACGAAAATCTGTGTTTTTTGAAAAATCGTCCGACCGCTCTAATTTCTGCAAATTTTGTAAGATATTGTGTACAAGTCTGTACTTTCTCTTTACTTTCTAGAAAACTTGTAAAAATTATATAATTTAAATGGAAATCCAAAAAACGCTGCAAATTGAAATTTGGAAATTGCTTCCTCAAGATGCTCAAGATGCACGATGCTCAAAGCTTCGTCTATGAGGAAGCCAAAATAAAAAATCTAATTCCTCATAGAGGAAGATTTGAGCATCGTGCATCTTGTTTTTCATTTATCTTGAGATAATAAGCCTAAAAATAATGTTTTCAATGATAGGAGTAAACTTGGTTTGGATTCCGAAGGAATTCCGAATGAATCAAGTGCCCAGAATAAATAAAACCCTCGCACGATTATTCGAAGGGCTCTCGTTGCATCATCCACCAACGTATCAGCTTTTCAAATCCTTTCACTGTACACTCGCGCGCCAGTGAGTAGTAGCATCGAACCAAGAAACATACTTTTGTCGTCAAGTCATTTCTGCTATTAAATATGCGACAACGCGCACGCATGGAAATATTATTGTACGAAACTTGCGTCGGGGACAGACTGCATAGCTGTCTCTCCTTTATTATACCTTTGAATTACGTAAGGCAAAAAAAGTAATAAACTGCTACATAGCAACTCGACGAAGAAACATTCAAGCAAATTCCTTTCAATTTCAAAATATCCTCGATACACGAAAATCGATATTTCGTTGTTTCAAACGATTCGACGACAAAATATATTGTTGCAAAAATCGAGGGACCTCGTAAATTAGCAAAAAATCGTGTTTAACATTTTTTTTTTTTCGAAAAACTACGAAAAATGTGAGTATTTTTTAAAAAATTGGAAAAAAATCGAAAAAAAATTAATGACTCGACTGCGTCTGGAGCTTTTCGATCTTCGGCTCTTCTCGCCAGCATTTTTTTTCAAAATTAATTTCTAAAATATTGTACAAGAAAAAACAAGAATCAGTTTTTTTTGTCAAGGAGACGATGAATTTGCGATTATTTCGTGCGATATTTTAAAACAAACACGATGTTTACTCGGGGAAGGATCAAGTTAGAGAATGATAAATCGAGGAATATGGTAGGATGAAAAAGGTGGGATGTGGCAACACGCAATCGACTTCATTCATACGTACTCGTACGATAATAACGCTCGGGGCTTAACTTACACAAACACGTGACATACAAGCGTACATATACGGAGAGAGAGACAATATTCTGGAGTAGCAAGTATAGTGAGTAAAGCAAGCGAGTGGGTAAAGAAAGAGGGCCACTGAACTCGGACCACCTGTGATAAGTGCTGGTAATTGGGTCGCGACAGATGAACGAGTTCAGTGTCTCAGCACACAGATTATGTGCTTCCGATCGGTTCTGCAATAAACTTTTCGTTTCCAATGGCTACATTTGTCCAAGGATTTTAAGCAAGAGCTTTAAACCCTGGAATTCAATTTCTCAAAGAAATATTTTTTTGGAAAACGGTAATTTTCATAAAAATTTAATAAACTTTCGAATACAGACAAAAACAATTTGCAAATTTCAATTTGCAGGGCTTTTTGTTTTTGCATTTTAATTATATAATTTCTACAAGTTTTCTAGAAAGTTAAGAGGAAGTACGGAGTTATACACAATATCTTGGAAAATTTGCAGAAATTAGAGCGGTTGGACGATTTTTCAAAAAATTCAGATTTTCGTAAAATTCGAAAAATCATACAATTTAAACCGTTCAACCGATATTTTCCAAATTCAATACCAACCTTCCTATTATGATACTCTATTCATAAAAAAAAAAAAAAATAGTAATAAATCTTAAAATTTGCGGAAGCTAGAGCGTCGACACACTTTTTTTGAAAATTTTATAATGCCGTAGAATTCGTATTTTTCTAGCAGTTCCAAAGAAATTCTCAGAGAACGAAGAGCTCGTACAGATCAAGAGCTGTGCAAAACGGGAGCCCTGTAGCTCAAACCGTTCGCGAGTTATAATATGATTTTTCGATGTTTTGGGACATTTTAAGCACATTGACATTGAAAAGTGAAAAAAAAAATTTCATCATCACATAAATAAAATGACGTTGAAGTTTGCATCGTTGGAATGCAACGAGATTCCGTTTTTTTTCAGCAGAGCTCATGATTGTTATTCAATATTTGGTCCAGACAATAAAACGATCCTCTCTTGCTGCTCAAAAACTCAAAAAATTGCCATAATTATCAAAATTCAAACAATAATTAAAAACAAATATTTTTCGGTGAATCTCCACGTTGCAAATTTCACAGTCATCGAAAAAATGTCATGTTTTGAGAAAATTGACATTATCCTCAGAAAAAATGATCATAATTCAAGTTCGTCCTGCGATTCCATTTGGTAACCAAAATTTTATAACTTTCGTTTATTGTTTTGAAATTAATAATGATTGTTTATTTTTTATTGATATGGAAAAAATCTTCAGATTGTAAATAAAAAAATCTAAGCAACGATTTTTTCTGGAACAGAAAAATCAATCTCATGGACTGTTGCAATTAGCATCATGGTGCAGAGCCAGGCCAATGGGGAGGGTCAAATACAAAGAGTAAACGAGAGTCGTGATTTCGCGCGACGAGTTGTGCTAAAAATAAATGATGCGGAGACGAGACAGCAGTGCAAGAAATAATAAGAGCTTTAACCCTTGCCAAGAAAGGAGGAAAGAAAAAGAGACTCAGTCGTGACTTCATTGACGTTTGTCGAGGGGAACAGCAGCAGCCAAAGTGCGAATAACTAATAATCTTATCGTTTCCCCGGCGATGATTAGAAAAAGTGGAATGACCTCGAGAGGTCGTAGCGTCGATAGGAAGCAATTTTCGTTATTCTGGTTCGTACTTGACGAAATCGTTGGAGGGATTTTGAAAATGATGAAAAAATCAAGTTTCAGGGTAACGTTTAAGACTTTCGGGTCTCTCAGACCCCGGTCAGAATTTTCGACAATGTTTTCTGCTTTGGGGAGCTTGGAAAAATCCTGAATTTTAATTAAAATGCGCGTGGATATTTCGGCATATTTATAGATTCTCCACTGGAAATAAAATTTTGTTAAAAATCGTCGGATATTTTGTTGAATACGGTAAACTAAATATTTTTCGATATTTTTCGATATTTACGAGTGGAACGACAAAAATTTCCTTTCGAAGAGACTTTCTAGAATATTTCTTCCTACTATGACATAATATCGACATAAAATATCGATCTTTTTCAACTAAATTTTGTTTTCAGCGTGGAATAACGTCATGATGAGCAACTGAGCCGGTGACCCTCAAATTACGTATTTCGAATTTTGTCTTCAGGGAGAAATAAATTTTGAATTTATGCAAGAAAACGAAGACTCGACAGGCTGAAATGCTCGCTAGCAGAGAAATCGATAATTATTAAGGTTTATCACGATGTAATTTCTCGGTTGCATCGAATGGTCAGTCCTGGTGAACCGTGACGTATATATAGATACATATATACGTGTGTGGGGAACTTTGGAGTGGTCTCGTTATGTGGGATACTGGGGTCGAGAAGGCAGGGCAGGAGGACGAGATTCTGAGAGCAGGGTATAGTTAGACGAATATCGGGCATCGATGTGGCACGACAAGATCGGTCGTGGCCGATTGATCCCTCGGAGAGACACGAGTGCGTAAACGATCCGACGTATTCACAGTTTCACATATCCGGAATGAGTCTGCCCTGGGACAACCCAGTGGCTCTCATATTGGAATTTGACAATCGATATCGACACGTCAGGTGTCTCGACCTAGAGTATGTCATGTTTAGGACGCACGTTGGCCGAACATTTCGCCCGAATCGCGTCCAAGGATTCTCCGAGACGTCGATAGACCGAGAGAAACTTTGTTTTTTTTTTTTTTTCCTTTTGAAAAATGATTGTTCCCATTTTTTCTCGAGTTTTGCTTCCTCAAAGAGGAAGCTATGCGACGGTGAATATTTTTTTTACAAATTTCAATGTCAATCTGCTTAAAATGTCCCGAAACATCGAAAAATCAGATCTAGAAAAAATGTCCGGACGTGTGTGTGTGTGTCTGGCACTGTAAAATTCAAATGTTTATAACTCGAGAACGGTTTGAGCTACAGGGCTCCCGTTTTGCGCAGATGTTAATCTTTACAAGCTTTTCGTTCTCTGAGAATTTTGTTGGAATTTCTAGAAAAATGCGAATTCTACGGTATTTTGAAATTTTCAAAAAAAGGGTCTCGACGCTTTAACTTTCGCAAATTTTAAGATTTATTACCAATTTTTTTTCGTTATAAATAGATTATCATAATTTGTGAAATAGATTATCAGAATTTGTGAAATATCGGTTGAACGGTTTAAATTTCATGATTTTTCGAATTTTACGAAAATCTGAGTTTTTTGAAAAATCGTCCAACCGCTCTAATTTCTGTAAATTTTGTAAGATATTGTGTCCAAGTCTGTACTTGCTCTTTACTTTCTAGAAAACTTGTCAAAATTATCTAATTTAAATGCAAATTCAAAAAACGCTGCAAATTGAAATTTACAAATTGCTTCCCCGAGATGCAAAAAATACAGGATGCTCAAATGAAAATTGTAGTACCTCATAGAGAAAGATTTGAGCATCGTGAATCTTGAGCATCTTGAAGAAGCAATTTGCAGCGTTTTTGTTTCTTTTTTTCAACTAGAAAAATATTCCACAATTTTTTACATAACGAAGTTGCATTTTTTGTTTTCTTTATATACAAAGCGAACGCAAAAAAATATTGTTCGAGTCGAGAAAAGAGAGAGCGAGGGAGAGGTAGAAAGAAGACGAAAAAAAATGAGAAAGGCCTGCGAAAGCCTTGAATCGATACGCGTTCACCAGGGGCGTTAGAATTTCCTCGTTCACACGCACACTTTATTCTGTGTATGCTTATATGTTCCTTGGCGCGTGGACGGTAAAAAACACACTTTGCTCGAGGGACCATCTCTTTGTAACACGAGCTTTATGCATCTTCTTTCAAAGTGATTTCCCAACGTATAAACTTTAATATTCCGCATCGATACGTATCGTTGAATAAATTATCAAACGCATTGCATCCTCCGTTCGCAATATTCCACAGCATCTTTCTATTTTTCTATTTTTCTATTTTTTTTTTCTCATTACATGTTTCAATGCAATTTGAAAAAAAAGCCAATAGCAAAAATGATTTTCGGTTGCGATCAAAATTAGAGGAAGAAAAAACTCGAAATAACTTTTTGAGCAAATTTCGGATTTCGGGCTCAATTTCTTCAAGATAAATATTTAAAAAGTTGGCGAATCGTTGGAAAATGGGTTTGTGCGGTGGAGTAAGGGATTGCGGGTATCCGAAGCAGTTTAGCTCTCGCCGACACCTCGGTCGATTTACGAGGGCGGAATAAGAGCGAGAAATCAGAAAACAAAGAGCTACCGCGCGCGAGAACCGAAAGGAAAAGAAATCGCCCCACGAAGCCAAACTTTTTATCGAAACAATGAAGAAGAATAAACCGCTGCAAATTGAATGTAACAAAGATTTTTTCACGCTGATAAGCGGTACACGATCCGTAAACGTGAAACAAAAATCCCTTTAGATTATGAGGACAGAATCGTGACAATAATTCTCGATATAAAATCGACAAAAATTACAGTCCAAATGAACGACGTTTCAACTCGAATTCAAGTGGTTTCGCGTCTTTCCAACAACGTCTCCGTCAATGAGACCTCAGCAATACGCAAGTTTCTTGTTTTCATCCCTTCGTTCGAATCCGTACATTAAGAACGTTCTATGCAAAATATTCTATCGATAGAATTCATTTAAATTTGCAACACACAAAGAGAATAGTCTTGTCTAATAGCTCGCGCAATTCTAAGAGATTTCACCATGTAGAAGACGAGATATTTATTTATAAAAATCACAATTCTCAGTAGTTTCTCATAAGAGCGCGTATTAAAAGTTGCAATTTTCAACATTAAATATTTCGATTTCTAAATGGTGAAGCCTCTTGAAACTTTGCATACACTTTTGTGTAACATCGAAGAAGCTTTATTTATTTTTTCAAAACAAATCGATCGTAAAATTTTATCGAAATTTTGTTTGTTATACAAAAAATACAGATTACTTCGGAAAATCGTGGATTTGGAGTATGTTGTTCTCAAGTCAAATTGTAACAACATTTTTCAATGAATTTGGGCTCGCAAGCCATTTTGTATGTAAGAAAAACGAAAACAAAAATCTGAATTTCTCCGTAGCCATACAACGTCCTTAAATTCTACAAAAACGACGCGATCGATGATAAAAGAGAAAAAAAGAAAATCAAGCCTGAAAAATCGTGGCTATGCCGTAAATTGAAGGAAAAAACATGAAAAAGGAAATGAGTAGCTCCGATAATTATCAAGAGATACTCGTAATTATGCGAGCTACTGTGCGCGACTGTATTTCTGTCGGTTGAGTAATATCAAGCGAGGAAAGGGGGGCGAGAAGCCAAAGAGTGAAAAAAAAGTGCACCGACGGTTTGCGGGTGTAGAATGGACGCTCGAACGAGCCCGCGGTCACGGAGTAGTATAGGGTGAGGTTCATTCATGCGCCGGCAGTGAGTAGGTGGGCTATTGATCGGGTCTCGCGTATACTCCCAGAAACTCCTCCTCCCCCCTCCCACTACCTCCTTTTCCTGCACACTCTGTTATACTCCCACCCAATAGTCCGTGCTCTCGCGTGCGTTGCACCCAACGCGCTTTTCGTTCTACAATATCGTTCCTCCTGCCCCTCGGCCTCGGCCACCCGTTTCCACACTCCGACCTCCTAACAGCCACATTCAACCTCCGCAAGCATCCTTTTCAATCCATTCGTACGTGTCGTTTCCTCGCACCAGCTTCATGGCTGTGTTATTCTTCCATATTATTGATGTTTTGTTTTTCTCTTTCCATCGTCTCTGATCGAACGACATTGCGAAAAACCCCATCACCTCGGACACTTGATAAAAAATATTTAAAAAATATATTTTTAAAAAATGGCTCCGGGAATCCCCGCCTTTGCTCTCGCGCCGCCTGGCGGACGTTTCACCAAACTCTGCGCACTATTTGCTCTCGTACTATCAATTCGTCCTTGGCTTCGATCGCACCTTTATTTTCATTTTCCTATTTTCTCTGGGATTTTCAACATGTACTTTAATGAGAAAATTGCAATTTCGTCCATTTTGCTTTCTCATAGAGGAAGCTGTGTGACGGTGAACATTTTTTTTTTTTTCACTTTTCCATGTCAATCCGCTTGAAATGTCCCGAAACATCGAAAAATCATATTTAGAAAAAAATTCCGGATGTTTGTGTGTGTTTATGTTCTGGCACTGTAAAATTCAAACGTTCATAACTCGAGAACGGTTTGAGCTACAGGGCTCCCCTTTTGCACAGATGTTAATCTATACGAGCTCTTCATTCTCTGATAATTTTGTTGGAACTGCTAGAAAAATACGAATTCTAGGGCATTTTGAAATTTTTAAAAAAAGGTGTCGACGCTCTAACTTCTGCAAATTTTAAGATTTATTACTAATTTTTTTTTTTTATAAATAGAGTATCATAATAGGAAGGTTGGTATTGAATTTGGGAAATATCGGTTGAACGGTTTAAATTTTATGATTTTTCGAATTTACGAAAATGTGAATTTTTCGAAAAATCGTCGAACGCGAAATTGTCGAAAAATTCGATTAAATCCGAGACACGTTTTCTTCTTTAAGTATAATTTTCATTTTTTCCTCTGCCATTCGTCGTAAAATCGTCCTTAGCTTCGAGCACACTTTAATTTTCATTTTCCTATTTACCGACGGAAGATTTTCAACGTGTACACGGTTCTCAACCTCCAAAAATTTCCCATTTTTTTCCTCATCAAAATTTACCTCGACTTTTAACAAAAAATGAAAATTTCTCGCAAAATCCAATCGATGAACGGACACAAGGAAGTGGCTCAGGGTGTCAACCGTTTCTTATTGCTTGCCCAATGCTCTCGACGATCGAGTACTCGACGATAATAGAATTTCTGTACGCGTACGTTAAAGCTTGATCGATGGATGTATCGCCGGATCCCATGATCGCTTAGAATATCGGAAATCGTGAATTACCATTCGTTAAACGTATACTAATCTGTCCAGGATGTTGTACGTCAGTCAGAGCAGTCGCAGCACACCTGACAATACCAAGAGCAAGTAGAATCGAGAGAGAAACATGAGCTCGTCCGTAGAATACTCGACCAAAGTGTAACGGACTAAAAATAAACTAATTAGAAGAAGTATCGAGAGAATAATTAACATTATTTCCATCAGTTCTGCCTCGTGGACCATCAAACCACTTCGCCATATTTCATGCAATTGAAAACAACAAAAAAACAATTTGCAAATTTCAATTTGCAGGGTTTTTTGTATTTGCATTTAAATTATATAATTTCGACAACTTTTCTAGAAAGTAAAGAGCAAGTACAGACTTGCACACAATATCTTACAAAATTTGCAGAAATTAGAGCGGTTGGACGATTTTTCAAAGAATTCAGATTTTCAAAAAATTCGATAAATCATAAATTTTAAACCGTTCGATCGATATTTGCCAAATTCAATACCAACCTACCTATTATGATACTCTATTTATAAAAAAAAAAAAATTAGGAATAAATCTTAAAATTTGCGAAAGTTAGAGCGTCGACACCCTTTTTTGAAAATTTCAAAATGCCGTAGAATTCGTATTTTTTCTAGTAATTCCAACAAAATTCTCAGAGAACAAAGAGTTTGTATAGATTAACATCCGTGCAAAATGGGAGTCCTGTATCTCAAACAGTTCTCGAGTTATAAACGTTTGAATTTTACAGTCCCAGAACATACACACACACACACACATTTGGAATTTTTTTCTAGATATGATTTTTCGATGTTCTGGAACATTTTAAGCACATTGACATTGAAAACTGAAAAAAAAAAAAAACAAAATGTTCACCGTCACATAGCTTCCTCTATGAGGTCAGCAAAACACTCAGAATTTCATGATCGAACAAAACTTTTGTTGGAATCGATTCCAACAAAAAGTCGATGGTTCCATTCTCTCGATATTCTGAAACGATATGGGCCCTTACGAAAATGTTGTTGTTGAACGAACAAATTTCAAAAGGTTCACCACATTTTGATACTACGAAAGCCTTTCGAGTTCCCTTCGAGACAGTGGCAAGTGCAAAACAATACAAAATTGAACGAAACGAGAATTTTTTCCATTTTTTTTTTTTTCGACAAATTGTACATTTTTTTTTTTTTCGAAACTGAGTAATTTTGAAAAGTCGACAACAAATTTCCCCGGATTCTGTGTTAAACGAAGAAAGATGAATCCACGAATATCGTTTCGAAAATATCTCACTGTTGGGATACTCGAGACATTGATAATGGATCCGCAAGACCAAATAATAATTAACGATAAATAAATTGGAGTAAAACAAAAAAAAAGGAATGAAAACGATTGGACAGGTTTTGTCTCGAATTCCCTCAGACTATCCTCCGTCAATTGGAGCCTCTGAGGAATTCCCCTCTGAAAGTCACCAGCCAACTTGATCAATCACCCTCCCGAAGATTAAGATACCCCGAAGACTTCTAAATGACTTTCCAAAGACTTCAGAGGCGTCGTCGTTTCTCGATTAGTTTTAGGCAACGTGTTTTTAACGCGAGACTGATAAAAAACGTGAAGCTATTTTAAGATCCCCTCGAAGATAGTCTCGGGCGAAATATCGGGCACAGGCATCTGCAACGATAACGAGTAGTAGGAACGAATGGAATAATTTCCATCAAGACTATTCGATGATTAATCGAGCTAAACTTTTCCTGCGACTTCCGCGTTCGAACGATCGGAAATAAATTTCGTATTTGGAGTTTAAAAAAGCGATTATTTCTGCCAAAGAGTGTTGATGAACCAATGGCGGCAATCCCTAAACCCTAGAACGATAACCTGGGGTCAAAAACGACCCCAGAGCGAATTTAAATCGTTTTACAGAATTTTTAGACTTGGAGCAAAATTGCTCCAGGCTCACGTGATCCTGCAATAAAAAACGAAAAGAATGAGCCCGGAGATATGAATTTTTCAAAAATGGGGTCATTTGTGACCCCAGGTCACCGGAATAGGTAACAAAAAAAAAAGGTTACCGTTTTAGGGTTAAAAACGAAAAGAAACTCATTTAAGCTCGAACCCGAAGTACGCAGGTGTGGATTCCCACGAAAACGTGTTCATTCGGTTGTCAGAGAGTGTGATGGAGGTCCGCGCGATCGACAAGGCTCAAGAAATATCTTGTCGCAGCTTGGACGAGTAATATCGTCGTCAGGGTGTCGATGTGTTGGTAGCAGAGCAGGTAACGCGATCGGAGTATCTCAATCTGTGTTACGCAATGGTAACATCAACTGCAGAGAGAGAGAGAGAGAGAAACGTTATTGGCTCGGATCGCGTTGACCGATAGACCACGACGACGGTTTCGATTGCCGCATAGCATAGCATTCCCTCCGATCTGGTCTATTCGCTCGGATATCGTATTTGCTGATGGACATTTCGTGAATATTGTTCCAGGCAAAAATGAAGCTGCAGCCTGGCCAACCGGATGACTCTATTCTCGATATTTCCTTTTGCTATTCCTGACTCTTGCTAATTGGGGAGCCGCGGGAGACCACAAACGATTCTGGCTCATTAGTGAGCTGTTTAGCGAAGTAACACCACCTGGACTCGTTTGCAACAGTTTTTCATTTTTTTGTCTTCGTTGATCTTTGAGTTTCAACATAAAATACAACATTTTTCCTTACGACTTTAAGGTAGTCCTGTCGGTTTTAGATCCAGTCTTCAGAATTTAATAAAATTTGGTGTAGCAGTAGATTATGATTAGAAAAAGATCCAGTCAAAAATTCAAGAGGCTACAGAGAACCAGAAAAAAGATATTCGCATTGGTACTTTCGTACATTTAACATTGAGTCTTATGAGAAATCTCAGTTTTCATACTGTATTTTACAATGAATTCTGATCGATTCTATGACGCTGAAGTTCGCAACGTTGGGGTCCAACGAAAATTACGTTTTTCTATTAATTCTTTGTTCGATTTCAAAAACCATGTCAATTTTCGTACCGAAATTGTCATTGGATCCTGAAAAAACGATCTTTTTATTGTATTGACCAAATATTGAATAAGAATCTTGAGCTCTGATCAAGAAAAAACAGAATTTCGTTGAATTTCAACGATGCAAACTTCAAGATCGTTCAATTCTTGAGAGAAATCACAGTTTTCATCGTAAAATACAATGAAATGTATGAAATGTTAAATTCATGAAATTACCAATGCGAATATCTTTTTTCTGGTTCTCTGTAGCTTCTTGAAAATTTGACTGAATTCTTATCATAATTTACTACTGTACCAAATTGAATTAAATTTTGAACTGTAATTCTAAAGTCGACGGTGCTACCTTAAGCTTCTCTATTCTTTTTCGATACTCGCAGTTGGTCAACCCCATCAAAGCGATCACAGTTTATTAAGGAGTCAAGTGAAATAGAATCTCAAAAACCAGGCGTCTCTTAAAATTTTCCATCCATAAAAATGATGCTTTCGTATTTAACAAACGATCGCAAATTTCGCGAAGAAAAATATAAACGAGGATTCCATCTTTTTTCCGAACCAAAATGTGTCCAAAAAACCGAGTAACAAATATTCTGATCAGATCCGAAAAAAAAAATGCTTTCGCTATGACAATGATTCTTCGGATTAAAAATCACCGAAAAGCCGAAAATATACTTAATAAAATGAGTGATTAATTGTCGAACGTAAAATCATCATCTCTTGGGAATTACAACGATTTGTTCATTGTTTTTTTTTTTTTATTGTTCGAGTAGTTTCTAGTGTCTCGTGTTCCTGGAGGATTTTCTCGACCTCGAAATGACAAGTTGTTCCGTCGAATCTGCTCCGGAGGGACTTGGAGCCTATTTCGAGAAATATTCAAGAGAATCGAGTTACCAATGTTGGGAGGTGTGGTTCCGAATGCAAAGGAAAGATCGGAAACTGTTTTGTGTAGAACAAAGGATTAACCTGAAGCAGAGTGCGAGCCCGAGGAGGTTGACGAGGCTGAAGTTTGTTTGGCTCGTTCCCTGGTCTCATTTGCTTTCGTGCCTGATAATGCGATCAAGAACGATCACGTGTTTCGGAGGCTTGTATGAAATTTGCGTACAAGTTCCAGTTTTCTCAATGCGAACAACTCGACACGATGTTTATTGTTGTTTGTTCAGATCCGGGTCAATCCGATTGGGTGCGAACGCGGTTACGGGGAATGCGACGTTTCTATCGGCATAATTGATGCTCGAGGGCCTGCAACCATCATCGAAGATTGATATATTCCCGTCAAGCATATCGAGATCCTAAAACCACTTGGACGACGCGCTTATTGCTTCTCCTGGCCTGCTCCTCGTTACGGAGAGATCACCCAATTGATCACACAAAGGACACCTTCTCCTTAGCGGCTGAAGGAACATCCCTTTCCCCCCCCCCCTCTCTCTCTTTTATTTTTAAATTAATTTTTTCATTTTATTTTTCGCGTGCATGCGAATGTTTATTTTTTATTTTTATTGTTATTCTTGTTTTTATTTTATTCATTCATTTTTCTTTCTAGTTTATTTGATTACTTGTGTTTTGCGTGCGTGCGGTTTTTATTTTATTTTATTTTATTTTTCTTTGGCTTTTCATTTATTAGAATCTTATTTTTGTCTTTTCAACATTGTGTTTCTAACTATGTCGAATTTTTTGTTTATGGATTCATTTGCCCTCGGGATTCTTCCTGAGCATAAATAAATACATCTCTCTCTCTCTCTCTCTCTCTCTCTCTCTCTCTCTCTCTCTCTCTCTCTCTCTCTCTCTCTCCATCGGCAATAAAATAATATATATTTAGATGTAAGAAAATATGGAATAATATGTACAAAAATAGCTGAGAAAGCTAAATAAATATCAATCAATCAATCAATCTCTCTCTCTCTGACCTACTGACTCCTACAGGAGCGTGCGAATCCATTAGGCGGAAGATGTGTTCCCGGTACTAATAAGGAATGAGTGCTGCAGCCAATTTCTCGTGGCAAGTTCGATACAGAATCCAGCCACACGACAACCGCAATTACCCATCGCCCACGATCCCTTACAATTCCGACACTCATCATTTTCCATTCTCTACCCGCGCGACAGGAAAAATAGCCAAAATTTGTGTGAGAATTTATAACGCGTGACGCGGAAATTCATCAAGTTCTTTTACATCGATTACGTTCACAAAATATTAGCCAATGTCCGGATACCCATCCACGAGGATTCGAACCTTGATTCTTCGGAATTCCGGCAAGAACTTCGATAATACGGAAAATAATTCCGATCCACTTGATAATCAAATGATTTTTAATCGCCGAATCGACTAGCGGAACCTCGAGCGCGTGGCCATGACAAAAACAATCGTCACAATTGATAAAACGCTCAAATTTCAACGGGACGAATACTATTCCGTAATCGTGCTGGCCGAACCAGCCATCGTTACCAAATGACACGTTAATTAATGACTGCTGAAGGAAAAAAACAAAATTTCCACTGGAATGATTCACTTGGCCCGCAGCTCTATATTCAATAAAATTCACATGATACGTTTGCACTGAAAATACTACGTTGAGTATCTAGAGACCACGTATTCGCTTCCCAGCACTTCGTTTCGTTTAATTGTTTGCATAATAGCTGCACTCGTGACCTGCATAATATCCATATTACGTAAATATACAGCCTGGCAAACGCAGTCACAGCGTTGTAAAATCTCACACGGAAGTTTCTACGATTAGTGCAATTTTTGAAGAAAAAAAAAACTGCAAATTGAAATTTTCAAATTGCTTCCTCAAGATGCTTAAGATTCACGATCCTCAAATCTTCCTCTATAAGGAACTATATTTTTTATTTTTGCTTCCTCGTAAAGGAAGCTTTGAGCATCGTGCATCTCGAGCATCTTGAAGAAGCAATTTGCAAATTTTCAATTTGCAGCCATTTTTGTATTTGCATTTAAATTATATTATTTCGACAACTTTTCTCGAAAGTAACGAGGAAGTACAGACTTATACACAATGTCTTGGAAAATTTGCAAAAATTCAAGCGGTTAGACGATTTTTCGATAAACTCAGATTTTTGTAAAATTTGAAAAATCATAAAATTTAAACCGTTCAACCGATATTTCCCAAATTCAATATACCAACCTTCCTATTATGATACTCTATTTATAAAAAAAAAAAATTAGTAATAAATCTTAAAATTTGCGGAAGTTAGAGCGTCGACACCCTTTTTTTGAAAATTTCAAAATGCCGTAGAATTGGTATTTTTCTAGCAATTCCAACAAAATTCTCAGAGAATGAAGAGCTTGTATAGATTAACATCTGTGCAAAAAGGGAGCCCTGTGGCTCAAACCGTTCTCGAGTTATAAACGTTTGAATTTTACAGTGCCAGAAAATACACACACACACACACATCCGGACATTTTTTCTAGATGTGATTTTTCAGCGCATTGACATTGGAAACTAGAAAAAAAAATTCACCGTCACAAAAAGACTTAATTATTGGCTCTGGATTAAGAATCATTCGATGAATTTACTAGTGGACTGATGTTTTGCAATGATTGGCATTTTGAAACAGTGACCACGTCAATTTCCACTGGATTTTTTCGCAAATTTGGATCTAACGTTGAGTCTTTAGTTTTAAGAAACTCTCGGTGGTTCGAAAAGATGTCGTAAATGTCAGAGATCTTCGTGATTTACCATGTGCATTTCGCAACGATTACGATAGTGCTGGGAAACTGTTTATTTCCTTTTTCTACCTTCGGATGATAAATTTTCGTGTTTTTTATTTCGTTCATCATATTTTACGTTTCTATTTATTTTAGCTAACCTTTTCGGCTGACAAATATCTCTCTGTGTTTACTTTCGTTACGACTCAACAGATAAGCTACGTTCTCGAAAAAAATAACGTCGAGAATCACGCGATTCACAACGATAAGTCATAAACGCTACTGAATCGTTTTAGACGAGTCATCAAACTCGAAGGAACGAAAAAAATAACAATCCTTCGGTGGAACGTCAAATTTTCACCGTTTTTCCAGTTTTAACTTCGAGTTTTCAAAACGTTCTGTCTCATCGACGCATTTGTACGGATTGAAAACTCGTGGGGTACTTTTTAGGGGTAGCGAATCCTGGACCATCGATTGCAATAATTAGAAAATGGAAAAATACAAGATTTTTGACGAAAAATCATCAAATTGACAAAAGAAATTTTGAAAATCTGTTTTTTGTTTGTTTTAACGCCATTTCAATACTAATTGAGGTATTGACATTTAATCAGCGCGGAATTGAAGATAAAGAGTCACATTTTTAAGAAAAAAAAATAATCCGGAATGATTATGAAGAAAGTGGCTGGGCCACGCAGACAAAAGTCCTTGCCGCTTGGAATTTTCGTGGGTGCAAATTTGTTAATGTGTTTTTTTCGGTTTTTTCATTTCCCAAACTATCTCGACCTTCGTGAAGGTAGAATGACCAAAAAATTCTATTCAATTTTCATTATCGTGTCGATTATCGTTCCAATTATTATGAATCTGAATTTTTTTGTAGATCAACATTTTTGTTCCAAAAAAATTGTCCCTTTGTATCGTTGACGAACCGAGTCCATGCACTTTAACCTCGCTGCATAATCAAAAGGAATTTCCCTGCGTTTCGAGGCCAGAAACTTGAAAAATATTTTCCTCCCTCGTCCCATAGGAGTCGGGCTCGTGCGAGAAGCCAGCAAAGCGTTGGAAAAAGATTGGAAATGTACCTGCGGAATGTTGGCATTGATTTGACGATTCAGAGCGTCTCGTTCTTTCTCAACATCCTGGAGTCTCGATTCGGCTTCTTGAAGTCGTTCCTGGCTCTCTCGCAGCGAGTCCATGAGTTTGTCGCGTTCGTCCAGCATGGAAACCATCAGTTGTTCAAAGTTCGCGTCCTCTCCGGAGAACTGCGAACTTCTTTGGCTGATGCTGTCCTCCGCGATGGTCGGCATGACGTCGCACATCATGTTCCACATTTTGAAAGCGGAGGTGCGAACTCAGACCGTCGACGAATTCACGGGGACTTTAAAAATCCTCCTGGGTCGACGGCATGCAGTTTTTCAAGATCTCGTCAACGGCCAGAGGAAATTTTGATTTTCTCCAACGGATCGCACGCTTTTAGGGCTTCATTTTTGTCGAGGCTTTTTTTTTTGCTTCCAAAAGGCGTGGACTTGATTTTTTCGAGTTTGCGACAAGCGAGACGTTCATTCAGACTTCTCCTCAACCTGGATTTTTGACTAGAGCGCCGCCGAGCGCTACGATACTTTTTTGCCTCTTTTTTGCCTCAAAAAAATTGTTTGCGCGCCGGCTTCATTTTCCTGAACTTGATTCCCTGCAGGAAAACATTTTTATTTAGTCAGACACGAAGCAGAAATGGAAACAAGAATAAAATACTATTTTCAAAGCGGGCGCTACGATTGCTCGACGATTCAAGTCCCGCGCTAACTGATTCGCCACCAAATCGTCATTTTTTCTCACGCCACACTCTCAGTCGTGTTTCTTGATAGTTGGCAAACTGTCAGTCGTGCCGGACAACATTTTCCTGAGCAGATTTCCATCCTTTTCTCTGCACGATCGAATTCGATGGTTGAATCAAAAAATGCGTTTTTTAAGGTTAATTTTTCGGGGAAAAAAGTTTCGTTACATTTCGCGAACGTCGCGCACTTTCGTTTCGAAATTTCCTTCAATAGTTCCAGAGCCAGAGAGGATTCAGTCGCAAAAAAATGATGGAAAATATTTTTCGATACTCGGACCCTTTGAATTTCGTAAACGAAGAAAAAGGGAAAGTGGATTTTTTGGATATTTCAAAGTCTCGGAAAATTCGTGAAAGGGAGGAACAAAAAAGGAGGATCGAGAAAAACGGGGCGCGACAGAGGAGATGAACGTTCGATTTTCACTGGGATAAATGACAGTGGTTAACGTTCCCTGGGAAGATAAATCGTGGCTCTATATATATATATATATATAGATAAGAACGAGACAGGATTTGTAATTTTCCTTCGAGTTCCGTTTCGATAATAATCGTGTAAAATAATGGTCGCTTCTAATTTCACCGGTAATACGCGCGGAGATTGTGTTCGACGAATAAACTGTCAGTGCTAACAAAACACGAGCTTTCTTTGCGTTTTTTTTTTTATCGCGACACTGTACGAGCGCCTTGGATTATATAGTTGGTCGATCGTTTGAATATTCAAATATTCGAACACGATTGAAAAAACGAGAAAATTCCGAAAAAAACTGCAGTCACTGACAAAATGAAATTTGTTGCTTCTTCGTACAGTCTTCACGAATTTCCGCGCTTCGGAACAATTCGCCGAAAAGTGTGAAAGCGAGGAGAAAAAAAAACTTCGAATTATCGCCGAGGGACGACACTTTCTTCAGACTCCGACCACGCGAACTGTCACACACAGCCTACACACGAAAACACACACATTAGACACACAACACTCACCCACCCACACACTAGTCGCGCGGCGAATCTTTTCCTTTGTAAAACCGGCACAAGTCCGATAATCCTGCAGTATTACCAACGATTAACCAGAGTAAATTAACAAAACGGGTATCTGACGGATTTAGTGAGGGTCAGCGGTGCAACGGTGGAGAATCCGCTTCGCGACACACCTACGGATGGGCCACCTTTTACCCTACCGCCCAGTCTCTAAGCTACCTCCTCCGTTTCCCGATACCGGCGGCCATCTTGCCTCCAAACTTCGGCAATCCTCGCTCTCTTTCGGAATTACGAACATTCCCCGAACAGTTTACCCTCTCCATAGCCCCCGAAACTTGTCGGAAACGTGCGACGAATTTACCAACTGCGCTCACCAAGTCACATTTTCAACCAACGATTTCAAATCCCAATATATTTCCATGTAGCATTTCCGCTTTCCCACGCGCGAATGCGCACGTCACTACACACTTTTTCAACTATATAAATGCGGACTTTAAATTCAAATTCTTCCAAACTATTTGGCCTTCGGACAGTCAAAAGGACGCGATTGAACAGTTCAATGGTAAAAAATTCGCAACTTGCGAACATTACTACCGAAAAAAATGAAATAAAAATATTAACCATCGCGAAAAACGGCGATTCTTTTGGAGAAAGATTTCCTTCAAATTGGAAGCTTTAAGGACGTTGTATGCAAAATTTTCTATCGATAGAATTCCTTTAATTTTCAACACACAAAGAGAATAGTGATGTCTAATAGCTCGCGCAATTTTAAGAGGTTTCACCATGAAGAAGTCGCGATATTTATTTATAAAAATCACAATTTTCAGTAGTTTCTCATAAGAGCGTGTGTTAAAAGTTGAAATTTTCAACATTAAATATTTCGATTTCTAAATGGTACAGCCTCTTAAAACTTTGCATACACTTTTATATAACATCGAAGAAGCTTTATTTAGTTTTTCAAAACAAATCGGTCGTAAAATTTTTTCGAAATTTTGTTTTTTACATAATAAATACAGATTGCCTCGGAAAATCTTGGATTTAGAGTATGTTGTTCTTTAGTCAATTTTCAACAACTTTTTTTAATGCAATTTTAGTTGCAATTTTCAACATTAAATATTTCGCTTTCCAAATGATGAAGCCTCTTAAAACTTTGTGTACATTTTTATGCAACATCGAAGAAGCTTTATTTAGTTTTTCAAAACAAATCGGTCGCAAAATTTTTTCAAAATTTTGTTTATTACATAACTAATACAGATTACTTCGAAAAATCTTGGATTTGGAGTGTGTTGTTCTTTAGTCAATTGGTAACAACTTTTTTTTAATGACCTTGGGCTCGGAAACCATTTTTTGTGTAAGAAAAACTGAAAAGAAAATTTTAGAATTGACCGTCGCCATACAACATGCTTAAGGATGTGTATCGAAAGAAAAATCATCGAAAATGAAATCGCGGGCCAGAAATTAAGGGAAGAAGGGGAAGGCAGGGACGAGTCAGTCTTGCGGGTTCTCACGCGCCCGCGTTGGATGCTGCAAAATCAATACTCGCCCCATTGCGCGTACAGTTAATACACTATAGCCCTACAAATACGAGAGACTATCTGGACCGTTCTTGTGATTAAAAAGATCAGCATCATGAGTACAGCGTCGCATACTTGTATACCCGAAACAACAGGCAAGTTTAATTCTCTATAAACCTTAATTAACTATCGCATTAAAAAGTAACGATGAGTGCTGAGAGAATAAAAACAATAAATCAATTTTCTCACATCATTTGAGCGGAGCTCTCGGATATTTCGTACAATGACGAATCAAACAAATCGTCCGTGCGCTGTCGCCTACAGTGACAGTTTGACACTTTTCGTTGTAACAAAAATAATTCTAAAAAATTCTTCTCTATAAAAAATTTGAAAAAAATTGTTGCATAATAATTTATAACAATTTATATAATAATTTGATAATAATTATATAATAATTTCTCGGATAATGAAAAATTCGAAAATAAGCAGAGATCGCGTTATTCCGATCGTAAAATTATAAAAACATTGTTGGCCAAGTGTTTGAAAAAATAATCACACGATATTTTTTTCCCTTTAAAAAAAAAATAGCGTCGATTTTTCAAAAAGCATTTTTTCTCTTTTTCGAAAATTTTGAGCATTTGAAAAACAATTTTTTTCTAATTATTATATAATCGAAAATCAGAGTTTTTTGGAATTTCAATTAGTGGCTCATCGTTGAAAAAAATCACTTACAATTTCTTCGTTTATTTTTTTTATTACGAAAAAAAATAGTTTTAAGGGATCTTCATGGCGAGGAGTCGATCGAGGAACTTTCGGAATCGGTGGACGAGCTCCGCGAGAAATTGGCCAACATGAAGAGAATGATGGAGGAACGGAAAGGAAGTACCTTGGGCGACCTGAGTACAGCGAAGAAGAGAAAGGAAACGTCTGACATAATAGACGGTAATTTTCTATCCTGGATCTTCATATCAGCCCTGATCGTAATCCTCAGCGTCAGTTTCTACGCCTTTTACACTTTGTATCACGCGGTACTAAAAAAGTTCCCGTCCCGTCATACAGAATTGTAAATTTTTAGTGTCGGAGCAAAAAATGGCATTTAAACAAAAATTAGAATCGAAAAAGGAGGAAAAAAGAAATTTTCTTTACGAAAAACATGATTTTTCAATTTATTAGGAATTTTTTATTTATTTTTTAAATATTTATTGTCAAAATACGAGAAATAATCAACAATTACCCACGAATTTTTATCATTTATAATCAATACGAACATTATACAGGGCCAAATATTTCCAACACTCTTTCTATAGATATAGCGATCCTTCGAAGAAAAAGATCGACCATCTCGGAACCTTCTCCTCGCGCGACAATCATAACACAGAAGCTCGAGATTAGATTTATACAAATTTACTCAAAACTTTAGTCAAATTAACAGCGAATCGTTATTTGTCGTTGACGCGACGAGGGAAAATGGGAAATACAATTTATTTGTATACGTTCCAGTTCCACTGAATCCGAGGCTTTGTCATATATATGGCATTTTTTTGTTGGTTATAAAAAAAACATCATCTTCTAAAAAATATCGTACTTCGAGTTTAGAGGAATATTCCACATTGTATCGCGAAATATATAACGAACCTTTACCTCGGACATAATGTAAAAAGTCTTCCTACAAAATATGATATATATATTTACCGACACACTCGATCGAACGATGCCGAGAGAGCGGGAGAGAGAGAGAGAGAGAGAGAGAGAGAGAGAGAAGTGGAATGAACATGTAAAAGTGTTTTTGAAATATACAAAATAAACGTTACTATTTGTTTGTGTTATTCGTCCAATCCTTTTCTCAGGAATGTGGATAAAAGATGGAAAGGATTGAAAGATTGCTGCGTGCACGAGATTAAGGAGGTTGGCAACACACAACAATGTTGCCATGTTAAAATCATAGGAAAATTCGAAATTATTAGAATTTAATGAAATTTAGTGAGTATATTCTTTAGTATTAAATATGAATATACAAATTTTTTAAGATTTTTCTTCTACATAGTTTTTGAGTAATTGAACACTATAGAGTTTACATGCATAAGCATATAGGATTCAGATATATATAGGTACATCTTTTGCATATTGTAAACTCCAATTATTGGACAACTATGTGGACGAAAAATTTGAAAAAAATTGTGTCATCGTATTTGATGCTAAAAAATGTTAGCACCAAATTTTATTAAATTCTTATCACATTGTCGTATGTAGCCAACCTCCGTAATGATTCAAACAGAATAATTCACCGTTCGGTGCGGAGTATTGCGCTCCCATTCGTAATGGGCTGCGAAGAATTGGCCAATGAAAGGAGGAAGCTGAGTCGGAAAGAAAACGGCGTCAGTTTGCCGGGTGGCGTCCGTAATGAAAGCGCGAATGTCGTTTTTTCGTTGAGGTTATGTTCGTAAATTTTCTTCGTTGTTTATAAATATATACGTTGATGCTTTCGTCGAAATTACATTTGCAACATATCGTTCATTGATCTCCTTCGATTAAAATACTGTAAGTGCTTTCTTTTTTCAGAAAAATTGCTTCGTTACTCATTGCAGCACAAATAAATAAATGTCCGGCAAATCTTTACAGTAAAAATTCGTCAATTTTTCCTTAAACACTTTTTTCCATTCTTTCTTTCTGACCAATTACAATTTCGTCCTGAATGTTCTTCACTTTTTTTGAACGTTTCCTCGATGTTCGTAAATACCACCGAACCGCTCCGAATTTATTGTTTTTCCTTCGTTTCGGAAATTCAATTTTCATTCCAATCTTTCGAATAACTTTCCCACCCGAGCCCAGGCCTTGAATTAACCTAAAACGATGGACGACTAAAATGTTGATTAACCCTAGAACGGTAACCTGAGGTCAAAAACGACTCCAGGCGACTAAATCCCGCGCCTTTCTACCTTCGTTTTCCGTTTGTTATCGTTTTCCCGCATTTCTGACTAATTTTTCGATTACAATCAAAATTGCCCCAGGCTCACGTGATCCTGCATTGAAAAACGAAAAGAACAAGCCCAAGTCGAACCTTTTTCGATAAACTTTTGCAGAAATATGAATTTTTCAAAATTGGGGTCATTTAGACCCCCAGGTTACCAGAATAAGTAAAAAAAAAACGTTACCGTTCTAGGGTTGAACTAATTTTCGAAAATTACGATATCGACAGAACGTCTGCAAAAAAATAAACCACCAAAATGTCTGGCGGAATGCTTTACGGCGGAGATGAAATCGGCGCATTGGTCTTTGACCTTGGCCACCATTCTCTCAGAGTCGGCTATGCACAAGAAGACACACCGAAAGCAGAAATTCCTGCGGTTGTCGGTGTCGCCGAAGACGGCAACGGTCAACCAACCAAAATTGAGCCGATGGACATTGACGACAAAAAATCCGACAGTAATATCACGCAATCGAAAAACAAATATTACATCGATACTACGATACTTCACGTGCCTAGACCCGGTATGGAAGTCGTCAGCTACATGAAGGAAGGGATGATCGAAGATTGGGACCATTTTGAAAAGGTTTAACATTTTTTTTGACATTTTTCCGGTTTTCTTCATTGAATAAAACGAGAAAATACAAAACTCACGTACGAAAATCGTGAGGTTGCTCATTGAGAAATGATTCAAGGAAATTGTACATGAAACGATTCTCTTTCGGGACCCACAAACTAAATCCTTCCAAAGAATTGCCATGATTTTGAAAATTCAAGAAATAATTAGTAGAAAAAATATTTTTCGTCCGTACTCGACTCTGCAGAGTTCAGCCTCGCACAACAACATTACAAAAATAATGATTTTCTTAAGGTTTTGGATTACACATACTCCAAGGTCATTCAATCAGACGCGGAATACCACCCTGTGCTTTTCTCCGAATCCCCTTGGAACATTCGTACCAAGCGGGAGAAGCTCACGGAGCTAATGTTTGAAAAGTACAACGTGCCGGCATACTTTCTTGTGAAAAATGCAGTTTTAGCAGCGTTTGCCAATGGCCGAGCTACAGGCATTGTCGTCGATAGCGGAGCAACACATACTTCGGCTGTTCCAGTCCAGGACGGCTTTGTCCTCACCCAAGCGATCGTCAAATCGCCGTTGGGTGGTGACTACATCAGTATGCAGTGCAGACAATTTTTACAGGTTCGAATTTCACTCAAATTATTATCAAAAAGAGTCATTTCGTAGCTAGAGGACCAGTTCAGCTTTTTCTCTTATTCCAAAACATGCTTCTTGAGTTTTGTGCAATTTCGTGCTCGGAATCTAGCACGAAAGCACGAAAGCACGAAATCATCGAGGCAATCGATTTTTTTTTACATCGCTCGTAATTTTCATGTTCAACAGGATAATGACATCGAACTAGCACCGTCCTACATGGTCGGCAGTAAAGAAGTCGTCAAAGACCATGAAAAGCCGAAATGGGTTAAGAAAAAAGGAATTCCCGAAGTTACCAAGTCCTGGCACAATTATATGGTGAAAAAGCTCGTGCAAGATTTCCAAGCGAGTACGTTGCAAATTTCGGAAACTCCCTACGACGAAAAAGTTGTTTCGGCGGTGCCCGCTGTCCAGTACGAATTTCCAACTGGCTATCATCAAGTTAGTCTCTTTATTTTTATTATATTTCATTCTCGTAATCGCCCCTTCGACTTTTCCATTCCACTGGCTGTATAATCGTTTTCATTGTCACGAAGAAATCGTCCAGTTCATCGATCACTTCGTTTTTAACTGATGGATAGAAAGATATGCGAAAAATTTCATTTCGTGCCAGTTACGTTAACGAAAAGCTCATTTGATTGCACAATAGTCGATTGCACAACAATTTGCATCTTTTGAGCTCTCAATAATAAAAACCATTTCCTCAACAGGATTTTGCCTCGGAAAGGTTTCGAATACCAGAGGCGTTGTTCGACCCTTCGATGGTTCAAATGCGCGGTGGAATGGTCGGCAACACAATGCTCGGAGTTGGTCACATCGTGACAACGAGTGTAGGAATGTGCGACGTGGACGTGAGACCCGCACTTTACGGGAGCGTCGTGGTCACCGGTGGAAATTCGTTTATTCAAGTACACAATTTTTCTCATTACCAAAAAATCTCCAATTATAATTACAAAATCGATAACCGATCGTTTCATAGACTTTAAGGTCGCTTCACACTAGTCATACCACTGATCATACTTGAGACTTGCATAATTGACATTTTCAACACATGCTAAAAAAATCATTTTCAATAACTGAAATTCTCCACGTGTAAATAATGTAACGAACGTTCACATTTAATTAGAAAAATGACAAATATGTATTCCAACGATTCACCTGGTATTTCTATAGATTTGATATTAGGCAACGTTGCTTCTTTCTCCATCTCTTTCTACTACTTAACCAGACGAGTTTACCTCCAATGCTTTTGAACGTCGAACTGTCAAAACAATGAAATGTATGTGTAGAAATTCAAATGACGTCTCTTTATCGTGGCGAGATTCATCCAATACCGGAACGGAAGTTCAACTTTAACTTGATATTACATAAAAAATAAGTCGATAAGCAAAATTTTTTCTAAACGCATTGGATTACTACAAGTGTCAAGTATGCAAATCAGATTTTTTTCAAGAAATCTGACAGATTCCCACTATTATAAACACTTTTATAGCGACCGGAAGTTGGGTTTTTGTATGTCGTCTCACAATTCCTTTGCAAAAATACCCAATTTCCATATATTTTTTTCTCTGTAATTAGGTTGATAATCGACCCTAAAATTTTACAGAAATAATTATTAAAATATTAAGTGAAGCTAGAAAAAACAAATTCTAATTCCCATGGAGTGAGGCCTGAGCGAAAATTGTTGAGTTAATTTTGTTCGTTTGATCGGCAGGGATTCCCGGAACGTTTGAACAGAGATTTGTCAATGAGAATACCATCGAGCATGAGGCTCAAACTAATAAGTGCGAACGGTTGTGCGGAGCGAAGATTCGGTGCATGGATCGGCGGTTCGATCCTCGCATCGATCGGTACTTTCCAACAAATGTGGATCTCGAGCCAAGAATACGAAGAAAGTGGCAAGAGCCAAGTGGAAAGAAAGTGCCCTTGATTCTCGTCGTCATTGTCCACGAAGAAAAAAGTCCTGGCTCCGATTTGCCGGAGAGGAAAAGAAGGAGACGAACAAACAAAAAGGAGTGTGCGGAGCGAGTTCAAAGTTTCTTCTCAATCGCGCCCACATGAAAAGAAACTCAAACTGTGTTCCACGAGTAGAATATAGTTTTCCATGCCGACAAAGGAGAATCCACAACTATTATTGTCTCCATATTTTTTCTTTCGTCATCAATTTCTTTTCACGAAAAAAAAAAAAAAAAAACAAAAAAAAACGAAAATCTTTTCGAATCGATTCGAGGGTCTCGCAACGAGACGTATTCTTCATTTTTCTCGCATTTTTAATGCTCCGTAATGACGGATTATTGTACAAAATACGCAAAAATGCTAAAATGCAAAAAAAGTCATTCATGTATTTTTTGTTTTACTCAATTTTTCATCATCTCGGTAAAAATTCTCACCAAATCGAAATAAATACGGTAAGTTTTAAATATTTTATTGAACACAAGGAAGTATCTTTTTGATGTATTACAAATTTGTATACATTTTTCCAAGCGTGGTTTTTCAGACTCCATAAAAAAATAACGAGTCACATATTTTTGACGTAAATATACAAGATTTTCTATCCAAAGTATTCCAGTACAATAATCGTACGTGAAATAGTTTTTAAGGCACGGAGCTTATAAAAAACATACATAATTGTCATTATTTTTAAAAAAGGCGTACAATATTTGCATTAATATTAAGGAGGGTGGCTACATAAGCATAGGATTCAGATTGTATATCGGTATATCTTTTGCATATTGTAAACTCCAATTATTCGAAATCTATGTAGACGAAAAATTTGAAAAAAATAGTGTCATCGTATTTGATGCTAAAGAATGTCATCACCAAATTTTATTAAATTCTAATCATATTGTTGTATGTAACCAACTTCCTTAAAGAGGGTGGCTACAGACAACAATGTTGCCATGTTAAAAGCATAGGAAAATTCGAAATTATTAGAATTTGATGAAATTTGGTGAGTATATTCTTTAGTATTAAATATGAATATACAAATTTTTTAAGATTTTTCTTCTACATAGTTTTCAAATAATTGAACACTAGAGTTTACATGCATAAGCATACGATTCAGATATATATAGGTATATCTTTTGCATATTGTAAACTCCAATTATTCGACAACTATGTAGACGAAAAATTTGAAAAAAATTGTGTCATCGTATTTGATGCTATCATCACCAAATTTTATTAAATTCTTATCATATTGTCATGTGTAGCCAACCTCCTTTAATTGTACTTGCGGCTCGGATTATTAAAAAAAAAACAACTGGCAGGTTTGATGGAAAATAAAATAGCGAATAAAAAGGATCGGACGGTTACTACTCGGTGTGCAAATTCTTTAGCAATATACGAACTTGCAGTCCTATCGCTGACGAAGCTACGAGTTAAATGTAAAAAACAAAGACGAAAATTGGACGGAAGTTTAGTTTTTGAATATTCTCAGTCTTTGGTCGCTGTTCAGCAGAATTTTCTTTTCTAACTACTTTTTGAAAACTGCAGTAAATAAAATTGCGCGTTAAACTCTCTCGTAAAAAAATGAGCCAAAAATTTTGGCGAAATTTTCGAATGAAATTTGAAATATCGAATATCAAGTGTTTTCTCGTCTCCTGACATGAAAAATGTAAATCCCCAGTTTTTGACACTGTGAGCTCTGAACCAAGCTCCCAATTGTTATCCTCAAATGAATCAAGAACTGCCAATACCTCGAGTTACCTTCGAGTCAACTTTTCATCAAGGCCACAAAAGTTCGATATGCGGAGACTGCGACATTGCGAAAAACCTGTACATACTGAAGACGCAGAGCCAGCAGTAAATCTGTGAAAAAAAAAAAAAATTATCAGTCAAAACAACTCGTAGGAAAAAATCGATTAAATTTGCTTGCAAAGCTTCCATCCGTGTGCTTACGTTGTAGGCCATCCAGAGCCAAAGGCAGAGAGTTGCAAAAACCAATTGGAGCTGAAATCCATAAGATTAACGAGAAATGAAAAAATTGGAAAACTTGAAGAATTTTCAACGGACGCGAATGAGAAATCTTACGTAAATGTAATATCCTCCGAGCAGCCACAGGCCAAAGATCAATTGGAAGAGACAAGCGGTGAACCACAGACCCAACCATGGCAAGAGCAAGCCCCGTATGCACAGGTGAATCCCACGGACCATGACGAACGAGCTCACGATCAGCAGAATAAAATACAATATGAAGAAAGTCCCGACAACTTGCATCGCTGAAAAACCCGTGGGAATTTATAAGAAAACTAAAAAATTTAACACTTTGTGGCGTCGAAATCTTGACAACTTACAGAGCCTGATGTCCGCTTCGAACAGCGGATTGTACAATTGAGTCGATTCACCTCCGGCCATGTTGTAGCAAACAAACGTTATCATAACTACGCTGATTGCCTGTCGATAGACGAGAACAGTGATTACGAATACTAATGATTTGCGGGCAAAACGTATTTTCATTTCGTGAATACAGCGAGGCATTTTTGAATATTGTGTCGTGCGTCATTGACAAATAAATGTTGAAAATGGTGAAGAAAATCGTGTGGAATTTGGGCGAAAGCATTGTAACCTTAGTGGACAATAAAAAAGTAGTTTTACGAACCACAGAATAAAATGCAATAGCTTTGCATCCTGTTTTGATGTCGTTTGTCCAAATGATCGGGGACCAGCACGATTTTACGATCGTCATTTTGACCTGCACGAAAATCGAACGGAATAACAAAATGTTTAATTGTTCGAGTTGAAGTGTCAACAACACAGAACCTCAAAATCGAAGTCACGACGAATTTAAATGCACGATAAGGTGTAGCGAACTATTTACCTGTTTGAAGGCTCGCGTTACTGAATAAAATAGTCAATTATGAATTTTGGGCGTAACTGATGTAAATAATATTAGTCAACCAATTGTCTTTAGAGCATCGAGCTCTCTGTGTAATTTTGTATAACCGTGCCACGCCTAAGCAAGGATCGGATGGACCAGCGTGGAAATTAAAGTGTTCTACCACTTGCTCGGTCGGTAAAAATCCCCCTACACGATTTATAGAGCAGACGATAGAGACTTGAATATTTCAAGAAAAATATTAGTTACACGTTGTTCCCATTTCACCAGAGAAGAAATTTTAACTTTTCTTTTTCTCAAAATGTGAAGCGTTTCTAAGAAAAACGTGTATCTACTTTTTGGTTTTCGCTCTCGCACTCACGCGACTGCTATATCACCTTAAAGCCTCAAAACGAACGAGTAGTGACATCCTCGTGTCAACAGCCAACTACGGAATCGTTAATCGCAGGACGAAGCAGTTGACCTCAATCGGTAACGATCCTTCATTACGATTTCTATAATTTTCGAAATACTGGATAAATTCGCCCAAAGAATATATGTAGAACTTGATAAACAAGCAAAACCAAGAAGTAACTGTAAAAAAGATCGTGCAGCATATCGTTATTTCGAATTCTGTTGTTAACGCAGAAAAAAAATTGCTACATCGATGTGGCACATTCCCCCCAGGAGATACCGGCCAAACACAAAACACCCCGTCACACGTCGGAAAGATGTGACCCCGCTCACGTCCGCACAGAACGTGTATTCAATCGCGCGTCGAGAGAAGATGAAATCCCAAGAGAAACAGACACTTGTCTGAACGTCCTTCGAGTCACGTCGAAGAGTAAATATAATAAAAGCAAAAACCGACTGTTTGTGTCAAAAGACTTTTCTATACCATTTGAATAAATATAATATTGAGTTTTCGATTAAAATATCGTGCGTGCATTCGTCGAGTCAAATGTTTTTTTGAAAACTGGCGAAAATAGTAGACGTCACCTGCGAGCCTCGTTTCAAAGTCAATTTTCTCGTATATCACAGAATAACGAAGAAAATCGCGAAATATTCATAAACAATAACATTTTTTATTCTTACTATGGCACCATGTCTAGATCGTTGATAGCAGTGTTATTGTGCTTACTTTCGCTCGCGAGTGCCAATTATTTTGGCAAGAGCACAAAAAACAAGGATCAATGCTTCTGCAAGGTAAAAAAAAAAACATCAATTTTTTTTATTTCTTTGGAATCGAACGCCCTATTCGCGACGAGACAAATGATAGTTTTCATGTGAAAAACCCGACAATATGTCATCAAAATAAATCACGATGTGACTCTGACACGTTGTCAAAAAGAAAGTAACAAAAAACTGACTCTATAGTGATGATTTTCGATTATCAGGGACGAGCAAAGCAATCTTTCATTATATTCTGCTCGTCACAAGCTTTTTGAGGTTAACTTCACTCCGAAATTACGAAAAAATTCATTTTCCAACAAACATCGATCGATATAATGTATAAAAATCGTTTGCGTTCAATTTGACAGCTCAAAGGATCGATAGACGACTGCAGTTGCAGCGTAGACACGGTTGATTACTTCAACAATGTGAAAATCTATCCGAGACTTCAGAGTCTCCTCGTTAGGGATTATTTTAGATTTTACAAGGTCAACCTAACGCAACAATGTCCGTTCTGGGTCGACGACAGCAAGTGCGCTATGCGCGCGTGTCACATACAACGTTGTCAAGCCGTGAGTACATAAAATGGCACAAAAGTCCCATAAAACTTTGTAATCTCAATTCCGCAGCAAATTTTCACAACGATATCATTTTTTAGGAAGATATACCCGACGGGTTGAAAGGAGATGTTCCTCGACATTCTTATTTGAATGAAAAACCAGTGGATAAATATACCAGTGATTTTCAAACCAGCGGCTGCGAGGAGGCCGCCAGGGACCATAACGACGAACTGGGATTCTTGAACACTACCATAAGGTGAAGAAAAACATACAAAGTAAACAAACTCCATTTGACATCATTGTTATCCCTTCAAGTTTATACTCTGGGTCGTTTTGACCCCAAAAATTTCCCGTCACCGATTTTTTCATATTTAATGGTACCGAATGCTTTGGCATTTAATTTTCGTTTTCATCAAAAATAAATTAAAACATTTTTAATTCAAAATTGCTGCAAATTGCTTTCTCAAGATGCTCAAGATGCACGATGCGCAAATATTCCTCTATGAGGAACTGTATTTTTCATTTTGGCTTCCTCATAGAGGAAGCTTTGAACATCGTGCATCTTGAGCATCTTTACGAAGCAATTTGCAGCGTTTTTTGTATTTGCATTTTAATTATATAATTTCGACAACTTTTCTAGAAAGTAAAGAGAAAGTACGGACTTATACACAATATCTTACAAAATTTGAAAAAATTAAAGCGGTTGGACGATTTTTCGAAAAACTCAGATTTTTGGAAAATTCGAAAAATCATAAAATTTAAACCGTTCAATCGATATTTCCCAAATTCAATTCCAACATTCCTATTATAATACTCTATTTATAAAAAAAAAAAAAATTAGTTACAAATCTTAAAATTTGAGGAAGTTAGAGTGTCGTCGTCCTTTTTTTGAAAATTTCAAAATGCCGTGGAATTCGTATTTTTCTAGCAATTCCAATAAAATTCTCAGGGAATGAAGAGCTGGTGTAGATTTTTCGATGTTTTGGGATATTTTAAGCACATTGACATTGAAAACTGGAAAAAAAATTGCACCGTCACATAGTTTCCTCTATGAGGAAGCAAAAAATAAATTTTCTATTCTTTTTCATCAACCAGAGGATTTCTGAAAATGTGTTCCCCTCGCGAACAAGAATTTATTTTTACCGTTCAATTGATTCAAGGCCAACACTTATGAACTATCATCGAACTCTCGACTGTACGCCTGTTTTGTCGTTTTTTTTTTACTAGTTCCGAGACCTACGAGGGATTCCAGAGATGGCAACAACACGACGACGCTCAGGACAATTTTTGTGTCTCCGAGACAACCCCAGGCGAATACGTAGATTTGTTGCTAAATCCTGAAAGATACACAGGCTACAAAGGGCCGAGTGCTCACAGAATATGGCGAAGCATTTACATGGAGAATTGCTTCAGACCGGAGAAGTCACCGCACAATTTTATTCAGTCGTCCAAAGTCAATGGTACGAAAAGTTCCAATAATGCACAAAGAATCATTTCATAAAGTCAAGAATTATAATTTTAACGAATGGCGATCATCGTTCGATAATTACGTTCATTCAAATTGTTTCAGGAATGTGTCTGGAAAAGCGAGCGTTCTACCGAGCAATATCGGGACTTCACGCGAGCATAAATATTCACCTTTGTGCTAAATATTTGTTATCGGCTCCGGGCAGTCTGGAGGTTGTGTCAACGAGTGGTCAATGGGGTAGAAATTTAGAAGAATTAGTGAGAAGGTTTTCGCCGGAGGAAACAGGCAACGAGGGTCCCAATTGGTTGAAAAATTTGTACTTTATTTATCTCCTCGAGTTACGCGCTTTGGACAAAGCTTCTCCGTACCTTGAGAAGGAACAATACTACACCGGAAACGAGTCCGAGGACGTGGACACGAGGATGGCGATCAGGGACATTTTAAGCATCGTTCGGTACGTTTCCAAACTTCTTGCCAATTCGAAATCGTGTGCCAATTCATTTTTTTTCCTCTCAACGCTGCAAAACGATTGTCATTCTGAGTCATCGAGTCTAGACTCTGAATTATCGCGCCAGATCGCGAGATAATGCATATCTGTTGTCTGTCGAGCTAAATATTGGAATTCCCACTAGCAGTCGCGCGAGTGCGAGAGAAATAACCAAAAAGTAAATAAACGTTTTTCTCAAAGAGCCTTAATATTTTGAGAAAAAAAAAAGTTACAACTTGTTCTTTGGTGAAATGGTAACAACGTGTAACTAAATATTTTTCTTGAAATATTCAGTCTCTCTAAGTAAAACTTGTAGGGGGATTTTTACCGACCGAGCAAGGAATGGATCGCCTGAAGCGATGAGTACGCGGAGAGAAAATTACATAAAAAATGAACCCTAGAACGGTAACCTTATTTTTTTCACCTATTCCGGCAACCTGGGGTCACGAATGACCCCAATATTGAAAAATTCATATCTCCGGTAAAATTTAACGAAAAGGGTTCAACTTGGGCTCATTCTTTTCGTTTTTTAATGCAGGATCACGTGGCCTGGGGCAATTTTCATTGGAGTCAAAAAATTTGTCGAAAATGCGACAAAACGATAAAAACGGGAGAACGAAGGGAGAAAGAGCGCGGAATTTAAAGGGTCGTTTTTGATCCCACGTTCTGGGGTTAATATGAGATCGAAGTTTGCTGATCTCGATGGTCTGACAAATTTGAGCAAACACATAATAATTTTTCATTCGAAATTCGTCAGGAAATGACAAAATTTCGGGATAAATGTCAAAGTTTCCGCTATTTTCAATAGACTACCAATGAAAAATGATTTTTATACATTTTTTATATTATTTTCTCGCCGTGTACGCCGTGAGATCGATAAATATAAAAAAAAACAATAATTTTCTCAATTGCAGATCATTTTCGGACCATTTCAACGAAAGTGTAATGTTCAACGGTGGCGCTCAGTCACAGTTGTTGAAAGAAGAGTTTCGGCAGCACTTCCGCAACATATCGCGGATAATGGATTGCGTAGGTTGCGACAAATGTAAATTATGGGGAAAGTTGCAGATCCAAGGCTTAGGTACCGCGTTGAAAATTCTGTTTTCTGGAAAATTCGACAAGTGGGAACCGACTGTTCAACATTCCTTCAACAGGAAACAATTCTTCCTTGAGAGAAGTGAGATCGTGGCTCTGGTCAATGCTTTTGGAAGGTAAGATAACTTTCGCTTCGTCGTTTTTTCCCCAAAAATCACTTCAACGTCTTGGGAACTTGTGTCCAACGACCAAAAAACCAAATATAACGCTTTCTTTGTTTTCTAATTCACAGATTATCCGAAAGTATCTTCGAACTGGAAAAATTTCGACAAATGATGAGATAGCACAATTTTATTAGGTAACTGAAGCGAATATCCCCAGCACCAGTGTAAACACACATCACATAGTATAAAGGCCGATATCTAGTGAATATAAAGAGCGATTCTTGCGTCGGATCGCAATATTTCCAATCGATCATTTCGACACGATGTCGAGGGGAAAAAAGCAAGAAAAAAAAAAGTAAATTCGTGTGCGTTGACGATGTTTTACGAAAACGAAATGGAAATCACTGACATTCTTCCCCCTCCGAGGTCCCGTGCGCGCTTCCCAACTTGTACTTTTCTATTTAAATTACAAAAGAACGAAAAATCAGATTTCTCCTCGCCCACAAAGAGACACGGCTCCATTTTACAATTCATTCATTTCGAGGCTAAAAATAATCTCGCACAATTCTCCAGAGTCTACTCCATCATTTCCATTACAATTTTACCATAGAATCTTACGACGTCTGTGATAATTTTTCTGTAAGCAGTCAACATGAATAACGAGACCGGAACTAACGAAAACGCCAATTTTTCGCTCCAGCTTGAAAATCAACTTTTTAGCGAGCGACTCTTTCCCAGGTCGTTTTCATTGCCCGATTTTCTCCTTCGTCCATCGTTGTCTTTGTCTCAACTCTTTCTATCGATACGTTATACCTTGATATTATTTATATGCACGTTTTTATAGAAGTACAAATATATTATGCACTGAGAGAATTAAATATTAAGAATTATCGTTGCAGAATAAAAACAAGCAACAACCTTGAACCATTTTTTCTATTTTTTCGGAGCAAAATGTAAATTTCCATGAAAATAAAGTCAAGTTTCTTCTGAACGAATAAAATCCTATATTTTCATGAATATTTACGGAGTCAAAATCGAGCAACATACGAGATCATTCCTCGTTTCTATTCTGTAACGATATTTTTTTATATTTCCATTCTGTGTGTGTATGTGTGTGTGTGTGTGTGTGTGTGTGTGTGTGAAGTAAATTCGTCATACGGGCTTGGACTTTTAGACAAGAAATATTTTACAGAACCGTATACACGTGTATCTATCGATGCGGATAGACTTTTCCTTTTTTTTTAACCTCGTGTGGTTCGATCGTGTCGTTCTCGACGATACAATAGTTGAAGAAATTCATGGGATCAATGTAACAATTTGTTGGAAATTGAAGAAGCACCGATATTGACGTGAATCTCTTTTGGTCTCGTTTATTCTTCGTTCCTTAATGTCACATGCTTTTTAACCCGTAGCCACCACATGGGTGCCCATGAAAACTTCAGCTGGCCAGATTTTCGAAATTTCTTTTGTGAATTTGACAATTTTTTGTGAAAAATCTCGGATTTTTCGATTTTCTAGTTGTTGGAATCGATGGCCCAGAATTCGCTACCCCTAAAAAGTACCTCACGCGTTTCCAATCTGTAGGAATGTCGATGAAACAAAATTTTTTTTAAACTCGAAGTGCAAATTTGCAACCATGTGGTGAGGACGTTAGCCCAGAAGTGGTGTGGTGTCTACGGGTTAATTATTCTCGATATTTCGGTGGATCTAAAAAAAAACAACAAATCCCGGTGCAGCGTTTGTACGAATCTACAGTTGCCATTTTATCGCGATCGATCCTCGTGCTTTGTGGATATTCGATCGGGTACATCGATTAAAATGGGCCAATAATTCGTGAGTGAACCCTGAAAAATACACTCGAGTCTTTCTCGATATCTGTACGAGCGATTGACCTCCTACCACTTTTTAGCTTTTATCGATAATAATATATTAACCTACATAACAAAAGTAAATAATAAATGTCACGTAGAAACTTGATGATAGAGTTTCTAGTGTCGCATTTTTGCCATAGCAGAGATACATAGTTATTGAAAATCCCGCCTTTTTTTCAGCATTACGTTCAATTCTATTTTCTCGAGTACCGGCTGTTTTTTCTTTTTTAATTTTTTTTATTGCTACGTTATCCACACACGTGAAAATAGTTCAGCGTATATCTCCTGCTCAGCCCGTTTCGTAACGGTTTTTAACTGCCGATTCTTTGTTTCGAATTCGATCGCTCGACAACCGCTCCCTTCACGTTTCGCGATGGTCCGTCCAGTTTTTTTTTCATACTCCGAAGATTCCAATACACTTTTTTGTCGATTCTTGTTGAGTTAGAATTACTGTGACTTTGCATCGATGGAATTGAAGTGGAAAAAACAAAAATTAGCTCGACTGTAAGGATTTTTATACAAAGAGCTCAGCTCGTCAGAACGATCTGACGTTTCCATTTTTTTCTTTACTTTTTGCATATTTGCAAAAATATGGATTCCGTAGCTTAGCGCGTAGGCGTGTTTCAAGGTGTCTTCGAGGAATACGCTCGCGATCTTTTTTCTTTCTGCAAGCAAGTGAAGAGAAAAAAATCGAAAAAAAACGCTGCAAATTGAAATTTGCAAATTGCTTCCTCAAGATGCTCGAGATGCACGATGCCCAAAGTTTCCTCTATGAGGAAGCCAAAATGAAAAATATAGTTCTTCATAGGGAAGATTTGAGCATCGTGCATCTTGAGAATCTTGAGGAAGCAATTTGCAAATTTAAATTTGCAGCATATTTTTTCAACCAAAGAATTCGAAAAAAATGAAAATTCAATAAAAAAAAATTCTAAAGTGCAACGAATTTCCGATGAGAAATTTGACAAAAATGGTCTCTCCCATTAGTGAATACGTGAAACATCGCGAACCAGCGAGAAGCATATTTTTTCGTGTTACAATGGGCGAGAAGAACGAATGAGGAAAAAGTAAATAAAATAATTGGAGCATTTTTTGTCTCCCATGCGATCTTTGCATAACTGGATAAGATAGGAAAAGCCTGCAGAAAAAAGGTGTATTTTTGAGGGAGAGATTCGTGATGTGCAGGCTCGAAAAAAAAAAACAGAAAGAAATACGATCTTCAAATTCATGGCAAAGGATAGAGAAAAAATTTGCAAGGTACAAGAGCTACGTTTGCCTCTGAACAAGCAAAAATTGTTGTTTTCTTCTCACAGAGACATTTTAATGACACGAGTAACGCGAGATACGAGAGCATATTGAAAAACGTTAGAAAGGATGTCGATCATGGGTTATCGGACAGCAAACAGAGCTCTCGTCGAGATAAGCGTCTCTGCGTGGAGAAACAATGAGAAAAAAATGTAAATTTCGTTGGCGTATTACAGCAGGGAACAGGCTTGAAAAATAGGAGCGCCGCTCTTAAGGTCGCGTGCAGAAAAAAAGAGATAAAGGCTGCACAAATGAAAATAAAAAAAAAAAAACAAAAAAAAAACAAAAGCTAAAAGTGACGCCATAATTACGAGAGAGTCTGTATACTAGCCGAGTTGTCAGATGGGAATTTCTGTCGTCAGATAACAAGTGCAAATTTGTCGATCTACGCTGGAGAATATATAGACACTCCGCAATAATTGCTTGGGTGTATTTTTCACGTTTTGTTTCTTCGGTGCAACGAGGTGCACGTGTGTGTATAAGAAATGCAAGGGATGTGGAATAAAGCTGGGGAAAAGAACTAAAATATTGGCCGAGTGCAATGCTCCGTATCTCTTCTGGACAAACACGAGGGGGTCCCGCGTTCATCGCGAAGGACAACGTCGCAGCAGAAATGCAAGCACCGGGTCGTTTACCTAACAGTCCTCATATAAAGAGACTGCGCAAGACCCGAGCATCTTCTTCCGCTCGAAAACGTCATGAAGTCCACAGCTTCGATCCTAGTCTTCATTTTTTTAATCGTCCGACTCTCGGCCTTGGATCTTTCCAATGCTGAGCTCCAAACGTCGGATAGTTCGAAGCAGCTTGCTGAAAAATCCTCGAGCAACGATGAACATAAACTTTTGCTCGAGTGCCAACATCCCGATTACAGAACTTACATCAAGTGCTTGAAACGACAAAAAAGACATCATCACCATACCGATCACGACACCGAAGGAGGCAAGTATCTCATTTTTTATCATTTTACACATCGCATTACGCGGAAGAATGCGTGAGATAACGATTGTAATATACCGTTGCCAATGACCTCGGAGTCGAGTTGACATTCGATTAACTCTTCACCAGCAATCAAGCTCTAGCCAAACGAGATCTTAAGGTAATTTTTTATCGCCAGGCCTCAATCGAAGGGATTTCCAATTTTTTTTTATAGCTTCACTTTTAATATTTTAATAATTATTTCTGTAAAACTTCAGGGTCGGTTATCGACCTAATTACAGAGAAAAAAATATATGCAAATTGGGTATTTTTGCAATGGAATTCTGAGACGACATACAAAAACTCAACTTCCGGTCGCTATGAAAGTGTTTATAATAGTGGGAATCTGTCAGATTCTTTGAAAAAATCTGATTTACATACTCGACACTTGTAGTAATCCAATGCGTATAGAAAAAATTATGCTCATCGATTTATTTTTTATGTAATATCAAGTTAAAGTTGAACTTCCGTACCGGTATTGAATGAATCTCGCCACGATAAAGAGACGTCATTTGAATTTCTACACATACATTTCATTGTTTTGACAGATCGACGTTCAAAAGCATTGAGGATATACTCGTTTGGTTAAGTAGCAGAAAGAGATGGAGAAAGAAGCAACGTTGCCTAATATCAAATCTATAGAAATACTAGGTGAATCGTTGGAATACGTATTTTTCATTTTTCTAATTAAATGTGAACGTTCATTACATTATTTACACGTGGAAAATTTCGCAGTTATTGAAAATGATTTCTTTAGCATATATGTTGAAAATGTCAATTATGCAAGTCTCAAGTATATGATCGGTGTATAACTAGTGTGAAGCGACCTCAAATGTGTGCGCGAAAGTTCAGTATTTTTAGGGAAAAGGAACCAACTCGATTTTTTTTTTCAAATCGACTTGGTTTCACTTGTGAAATTTCGACCATGCTTTCGAACTTGCACCCTGGGCCAAGGGAATCAATTCTCTAAATGAAATTACTCAGGAACAACCGGAAGTCCATGCTCAAATCAATCGAACGTCCATTGGGACATTTACTTCGATTCCAAACGATTTTTCACGTTCATATGCTGCCACAACGACTCAAGTATCTTCGTTAAGAAAACGTCTTCCTCGAGAAAACGTCATTATCACTCTCAACACAATGATTTCTTTCGGCAGGTGAAACGAAAAGATGTTTCGACGACTGCGGAATGGATCAGTGTGAGTCCACGAAATGTGTTCACGAGTGTCATAAGCGATGTATGAAAAAGACTAAAGAGACTCGTCAAATAATCACCCAGTACGAAACGACCTGCGGCTCGGACGACTGCTCGGAAAAGCTCGACAGAGAAGAACTCCCGACGACCAATGTTACGACCAACATCGACATAAACAACGTCATCCACAATCACATGCCACAGAAACCAACGGAAACGCCTCTTCCACCAGGATCGAATCCTAAAGGACCAAACCCACCGGGTCCTGGAGACCTTCCCAATTGGCCTTGCGGCTCGAGCTTCTTTGGCTGCGATACGAGTTTGTCGCTCGTGCCGCAGATCCAATTCGTTCCGCAGATCACATTCGGCCTCGGAATCCAACAATCCGTTAGCAATTTTTGGCCAGGCCAGCAGGTACGATTCAAAATATTTTTTTCAAAGAGATTCCCGGCGGATCGAAAACTGTACGCCGTTCTGCAAATCGTTACGACAATCGATCTTGAAGAAATCATTCCGAATGTGCGAGAGAAATATCTGTGAGGAGTCGTTTTGATTTTTTGCAAAAAAAAAAAATCATCGGACAGTCGATTTCTTCTTCTTTTTGTTGTCACGGCTTATAAAATCCCAATGCGTTACCTGCGCCAGTTGTTTTAGTTCAAAGTTGTTGGATCATCATCCAGAGAAATTTTTCCTCGAGACTCGCAGAGAATTCTAGTTGAGAAATTGCCGTTACGGCAATGGAAACAGGATCGCGATTTCTTCGGGATCTTCACGATGCAAAATGGAGATTTTTAATCCTTTAAATTGCTTTCAATTTTTAATTTTTAATTTCTTTCAATTTTTTACCAATTGTTTTTTTTTTACAAATAGAGTATCATGATAGGAAGGTTGGTATTGAATTTGGGAAATATCGGTTGAACGGTTTAAATTTTATGATTTTTCGAATTTTACGAAAATCTGAGTTTTTTGAAAAATCGTCCAACCGCTCCAATTTCTGCAAAATTTGTAAGATATTGTGTATAAGTCTGTGCTTACTCTTTATTTTCTATCCTTCCCATCACGCACGTCGAACGAATTTTCTGGTTTAAATTAGTGGCGACAATATTAATCGTTTTCAGCCCGGCCGGATGGATTGTTCCCACTGCGGAATTCCATGGATGCGTTACCGATGTGACGTTTCCTGTTACCCTACGCAGTCCTCGGGATTACCGAACGCCGGAAGAGTCAACCCGAGTAATGTGAATTGCATCGCTCCTCATTGCGTCGGTGGCACCTGATCGAAGTTCGTCTCTACACTCGCATGCCCACAGCAACGCGGACGATATGAATTTCGCGTCACTCTTTCGCCTCGCCAATCTTTCGATTTTGGCACGTGAACTGTGAGTCTGGCCAAAGTTTTTTTTTTTTTTTTTAAACCTGCGGTAAATGTTATTTGAACTTAATTATAATTTCATAAAAAACGAATGAACTTGTGCCTTTTCGTCGGTGGGATTTGTGAAAAAAGTTGAAAAAATCGTTTAAGCGAAAAATAAAGTTTTCAGCTCGAATAATTCGATGACGGGAGCAAAAATCTTTTTTTCAATCCCATCAATTGAATTATTTCCCTACGATCCAACGCCAGCAACTATAAAAATAATAAAAACGATAATACCCGATGATTCGACGATAACGATCATTTCTTTGACGCGTCTTTTTATTTTTTCTTATAACGATTATTAATATCAACGTGATTACGACGACGACCACATTCCAATCTGATCGAAGAACGTGAATTGAAAATGTTTTGCCGCATGTGCGAGAATGACGTGCCGAAACGGCCGATGCCGCGGTTCGAATTATAGACAAAGAACTCGTTAGGGCAACCAACAATCGAATACCCCCCTGCGGAGAGGGACGAATGAATAAACGCGTGTTCTGCGTGTTCACCCTGTGCTGGACGCGCGTGTGTCAGGTGTGCGCTAACGACAGGTGCGAGGGTATCCGCAGCCCCGTTGCTCATGCTCGCATGTGCCAATTGGACTGATGATTCTATTTATGAAATGAATTTGAAAAAAAAAACTTTTTTATTCAACAAATAATAATATATTCGTCGAAAATCCACATTAAGGGGGACGTGTTTTTGCTTTTCCAAAACTTGTAAATTAATACCTTGAAGAACAAGTTTTCATGCAACTTTATCCAATCAAGTGCCACGTTTAATTTTTTTGAAATTCTGAATAAACGATCAGCTGTTTTCTCTCAACTTTACGAAGCGAGTTGAAAAATTTCGTAACTAGAAAATTGATAAAATTGAAAGGTGCATGAAAAAGAGAAGAAAAACGCTGCAAATTGTTTCCTCAAAACGCTCAAGATGCACGCTGCTCAAATCTTCATCTATGAGGAACTATATTTTTTATTTTGGCTTCCTCACACATGAAGCCTTCAGCATCGTGCATCTTGAGCATCTTGAGGAAGCAATTTGCAGCGTTTTTTGTATTTTCATTTAAATTATATAATTTCGACAAGTTTTCTAGAAAGTAAAGAGGAAGTACAGACTCACACACAATATCTTACAAAATTTGTAGAAATTAGGGCGGTTGGACGATTTTTCAAAAAACTCAGATTTTCGTAAAATGCGAAAAATCATACAATATGAACCGTTCAACCGACATTTTCCAAATTCAATACCAACCTTCCTGTTGTGATACTCTATTTATAAAAAAAAAAATTACGAATAAATCTTAAAATTTGCGGAAGTTAGAGCGTCGACAGCCTTTTTTTGAAAATTTCAAAACGCCGTAGAATTGGTATTTTTCTAGCAACTCCAAAAAAATTATCAGAGAATGAAGAGCTTGCATAGATTAACATCTGTGCAAAAGGGGAGCCCCGTAGCTCAAACCGTTCTCGAGCTCTATGAACGTTTGAATTTTACAGTGCCAGAACAAACACACACACACACATCCGGGCATTTTTTCTACATATGATTTTCTGATGTTTTGGGACATTTTAAGCACATTGACATTAAAAGTGTGAAAAAAAAATTTTGACCGTCACATAGCTTCCTCTATGAGGAAGCAAAAATTGATTTTTAATGAAAAACCCGATGAATGTGCTTTTGAGGAAAGAATCCCACTGCATAATTCTTACTCAACGCAACAGTGGTATTAGATAGTTCGAGAAGAGATTACAGATGGGTGCGGATGCCTTGGCAGAGGTTGCTGCATCGCATTCGCATCGGAGAAAGTGGTCTGCCTTTGCGCGCCCATCACATGCAGCGTGGGAATAACAACCAGTTTCATCGATAAAACTCCGTGGAACACGGACTCCGTACCTTATTTTGCAATTCTGTCTTTTTAATAGTCGCTCGGTGCATATGTGGCTGGAGCACGAGCCGCGTAGACGTTTTACGCTTGAAATAAAATTTACAGAGTGACGGAAAGATTAACAAGATTTTTATTAATTCCTGGAGCAGTTTTTAACGAGCGAGCATCTTTGGAAACTGATGAGTCGATTCCGAAAAGCTGCGCGTCTAATAATTCCCTCCAGCAATTGTAGTTTCGTCTCAGAAATCGATAATTGCACGTGACGGTAAAATTTTTTTTTTTTCAGTTTTTAATGTCAATGTGCTTAAAATGTCCTAAAAAATCGAAAAATCATATTTAGAAAAAATGTCCGGATGTGTGTGTGTTTGTTCTGTCACTGTAAAATTCAAACGTTCATAACTCGAGAACGGTTTGAGCTACAGGGCTCCCGTTTTGCACAGATGTTAATCTAAACAAGCTCTTCATTCTCTGAGAATTTTGTTGGAATTGCTAGAAAAATACGAATTCTACGGCATTTTGAAATTTTCAAAAAAAGAGTTTCGACGCTCTAACTTTCGCAAATTTTAAGATTTATTACTAATTTTTTTTTTATAAATAGAGCATCATGATAGGAAGGTTGGTATTGAATTTGGGAAATATCGGTTTAACGGTTTATGATTTTTCGAATTTTACGAAAATCTGAGTTTTTTAAAAAACCGTCCAACCGCTCTTTATGCAAATTTTGTAAAATATTGTGCCTAAGTCTGTACTTTCTCTTTACTTTGAAAATTTGGACTACTTTTCTAGAAAAGTTGTCCAAATTTGAATCCACAGAATTTGTCAATCCCATTACGCAGGCGACCTCAAAGGTAATGACTTTTGTAATGAGGTATATAATTGCGCCGGCAGTAAAACGATCCGATGCGTATTAGTTATGTGGGGAGATTAGCGCGAGAAAGGCGTTTCTCATAAGGGAGAGGCGAACGGAGAAAAGTACGAAAAAGGTACGGACACGGGCGGAAAAGTGAAGGCGAAGAAAATTTATTTGTCGAACCTAGACCGGTTGCGCGTACGACGATAAAGAGCAAGCGAGAGAGAGAGAGAGAGAGAGAGAGAGAGAGAGAGAGAGAGAGAGAGAGGCGTGGGCTGCAGGAGCAGATCGCAAGGGCGTTCCAGCGTTTCGAAACAATAAATTCAACTGTCCGAACGGCGTCCCGTTGCAATATTCTCGTAGTCGTATGCTCGGCGACGATCGACTCCCAATCACTTCCTCGACTGGACGCCGAGAGAGGTCTTGAAACATAAAATCTGTGTAAAGGAAGAGAGGGCGGCGATGAAGGAGGAGACCGGAGGATGATATTGGAAAAGAAATCTCTCGATCCGTCTCGGTTCGTAATCGTTGATCAAATAAGGCGGGCTTCAGAGACAACGATCGTAAAGCGGTTCAGTTTTCCAAAATCCATAGAGAGACGAAAAGTCTGAACGAAGGGATAATCGAGGCGCCAGGTCGGAATACAACTTGCCCACCTCGGTGCGTGCGTCATTTTTGACGAAACGATGAAATTATGTACTGAAAAATCCACTCAAGGATGGTGGCTACAGACAACAATGTTGCCATGTTAAAAGCATAGGAAAATTCGAAATGATTAGAATTTAATGAAATTTGGTGAGTATATTCTTTAGTATTAAATATGAATATACAAATTTTTTAAGATTTATCTTCTTCATAGTTTTCGAATAATTGAACACTAGAGTTAACGTGCACAAGCATAGGACTCAGATATATGTAGGTATATTTTTTGTATATTGTAAACTCCAATTATTCGACATCTATGTAGATGAAAAATTTGAAAAAAATAGTGTCATCGTATTTGATGATAAAGAATGTCATCACCAAATTTTATTAAATTCTTATCATATTGTCGTATGTATTCAACCTCCTTAAGCGCCTTTAACGAAGATGCTAAATTAGTCCGAATCCGAAGACCCTCCGAGCAGAGGACTTTTCGTTCATGAACTTCCGTCCTGCCGGTCTTGCACCATTTACGTCACATTTAATAACCGCCGCGAGGAAATAGCGGAAGAAGCACAAAGTGGACGAGGCATTAAATTAAAACGCTTGGATGATCACTGCGGGGAGCAGGACGAGTGAGTAACGTCCGATGCACCGTGTGGGGTGTCGCGGCGTACATCGGAACTCGACGACGACTATATCGCCTGCTTCTGAGACGGCATGTGGCACGCGCGTCTCCATACAGTCGTAGACTCGAACCCTTAAGGATCGACGTATGCGATCAGGGGGTCCTCTCTAATTTGCCCCAACACCCCCCGTCCTCGTCGTTCCGTCGTTCTCGTTCTCGTTGTTACCTCCACGTCCCTCCGTTTCCTTCTCCGGTGGCTTTCCTATCACGAGTCTATACTTTGCTGCATAAACGCGTTCGAAATTTTTATTAGAGCGCATGTAAAAGCCCGTGAAGGTGTGCCCCGCGAGCTGGAAACTCGAGAGTCCATTGGCAAAAGCTCTTTCGAGCGGAATCAACTTTCGTTACCGCGGGCGACTTCTGCACACTTCCCGTTTGGGCCACCCAGTGCAATAGCCCTCCATCTCTATATATTTATGTTTTATCCACGTTGCATGCCCCGCACGAGAAAGAACGGAACACGGGAAATAAAAAGAATAAGAAAATTGTAAGGGGCAAGTGAATCGAAGGAAGAACGCCAAGCACAAACGTGAAGAGCAGCGAGATGCCTTAAATAATAATACGTCGAAGCCCTCCAGCAGGCAGGAAGCAGACTTGGACGATCTAAAAGGTGCGTACGCCTAGTTCGTCAGCTACACGGGGTTCTACATTGCGATGCACACGTAACTACATAACCGTACCATGACCATGATCACGGCCATCAGCGACGCGACCAGTCGTCGTCGTTGCCTCTTTTTTTTTCCTTTCACCCTTTTCCCGTTTAAAGTCTTCCACTGTCACGATATCAAAAAATAATCGAGTCCTTATACGTAGAGAGCCGAATGCGAACGAGCGTCTGGAAAAATAAAACTTGCCAACTGACAAAAATCGCACATTCCGGCTTAACATAACTTTGCTCGTTCGTTCCGAGGACTCTGAACCAGAGCTATTTTCGCTCGACGATCAGTCACCCTCCGAACAGTTGCTCGCGATTATTATACCCAACCAACTCGAAGGTACGTTTCATTTTTTGTTTCGAGCTGCTATTAAAAATTTAGGGGAAACACCCGCAGTCGTGAATCCTCTCACCTGCGCACCCGAATGTGACGTATGTACTGCGTCCGAAGGGACAAAGCAGTCCTTTTTTTTCCATACGATTCATTCGAAAATTACGCTCAGCTTGGCAAAATTCTAATATTAAATTTTTTTTTTTGCTAATAACTTTGAACTCCTGATATTTTTGCTTCCTCATGTGACGGTGAATTTTTTTTTCTTCCATCAGTTTTTAATATCAATGTGCTTGAAATGTCCCAACACATCGAAAAATCATGTCTAGAAAAAATGTCCGGATGTGTGTGGGTGTGTATTTTCTGGCACTGTAACATTAAAACGTTTGTAACTCGAGAAATTAAATAAATTAATAACTAAGGCATTAGAATTACGTTCGAAATTTTGAAAAGATTCAGAACGCGACTGTGCGACGAGACTACGACCTTAAGGAAACCCCTGCAAGTAAATTTCATTGAGAAAATTGTTTTTACAACGCTGTCAAATGAGCGAAAGTAACTGAAGTGCAAAAATGTAAAAATGATTAATTCTTCTTCGATCATTCTTCTGGGAAGCCACGTCCAAACTTTCCGGCCACGATGCTGTCCATTCTCAAAATTGACAATTATCGGTTGAATATCGCTACGAAATAAATTTATATAATTACCCCATGGCAACGCAGTCCCCTTTGCTCGCAAAGTTTGCTCGCCAACCCCTTCGCTTAACAACGTGAAATAAAACTTTGCACGTACCAGAATCACAGGGTTTATTTCGTCAGCCTGTACGCACAAGTGAAAAGCGTCACTTCCGGATAAATTTGAATAAAATATACAAACGTTGAACGAACGAAGAAGATGGCAGGTTCTCCTTTGCGATAATCATCGACGAGCAGGTAGCCAACCTGCCGGGTGAATACAGTCAGGCCAAAAACACGAGAAACAGGATTTGGAGCACGTACTTTTGAGCTGCTAGTAAAATTCGATCAATCGGTCAATTTCCACGCAAGAGGACTCATTCCAAAGCTGCGAAAATGTGGCACAAAACCGTTTTTTCGTTCGTTCCAAACGAGAAAACTGTTGCGGAGCAGCAAATTTTAACATTCGTCCAAAAAATTCGTTTGGTTTCTTTCGCTTTTGAATCTAACTGTACGAGGGGATATTAGAGTATGAAAATGAAAGATTACTCATGGGGAGTCGGTGCATCTCGAAAGCGGTCTGGTGTAACGACCTGTTTTCCCATCCCAACGATTATTCGTGTTACGTTGAAATAATATTTCCATCGATCAAGAGTGTCCCAGGGAACATGTTGCGATACACGCGTGGGTGATTGTTGAAAGGATTTCGTTTCTTTTTGATACTCGCGTCAAGTAATAAGCTCATAATCCGCTGAGCGGTATTAACGACTTGTAAAATAATCTCGACTTGAAAATTCGTCGTCGACGAGGAGCATAAAAAGCCAATTATGACAACGGTTCAAATATTAAAAAGTCGTTTGTGGGCGCCGAGAAAAAATTATCGTTTTGTTCTTTTCAAATATAAGTTTATTTCTTAATATTCTAAAATAGTGTCCGAGCCTTCGTCCTTTCTTTATACGGAGCGACGATTTTTTTACACTTTGTCGATCAAACGTCTCGCAGCTCGATTTGATTGCTACATTTTTTGTTTAAACGAATAAAAAATGGTCTTGTCGCGGTCGATGTTAATGCGTTGACGTTTATCTGAGATTAAGCAAAAGAGCGGATGGAAATCAATTCAATGGGCGTTTCGCTTGAGAAATATTGCGTTCAATGATTTCTCCACTATTTGCATATTTCACTTATTTTCTTCTCTCGTTCCACGAGCCTTCCAATTCACACGTACACATATTTAAGGTATTACTATCATCACGAAACGACTTTATTTATAGGGTTCTTTCAAAATTTTGTATAAAAACGTTCTTGGCACGAAAACTAACAGTTTTCGCTTATGAAGAAAAATTTTCTGACGTTTAGAATTTGAGATATTTCCAATTTTTTATTTTTCCCATCTCAACGCGTGTATAAATTGAAGTCGCGTTTCTTTTGGTTTTTTCTTGAAACTTTTTAACGAAACTAACGAAACTAACATTTTTTTCAAGCTGGCGCCGCCACAACATTTTTTTGCTGTATTGAAATTTTTCTTACGCCAAAATGAAGAGCTATTTAAGAGCTGTTCAAGTGCGCAAAAAAAGAATTTAAAGCTCCACTCCATTTTAGCAAAAATCATGGTGTTTTCAAATTTTGAGAAAGTTAGCGCTGCCACAAGATTTTTTCGTTCTTTTATAGTTTTTTGTACATCAGACTTAAGATTCTCAAAAATGCCTCCACTGCAAACCACTACAGACAGCAATTAGTCAATTTTAACATTTGTAGTAATCGTCAAGTCTTTACAATCGGAGTAATTCAGTTGAAATCACTCCGAAACGAGTTTTATTACTCCACTTGATAACTATGACGAGTTTTCGTAGATCTGGCAATTCCGAGTGATGGAGAAAGTCTCCATGCGTGTCCTCGTGAAGAGTTCTAGTCAATACCACTTTCATGCATTCGAAAAATAGTATTTTATTCCCATAGGAACATATAACCACACGCATATATACGCAACTGTCAAACCAACAGCCAGAACTGTCGGACTGACAGCGGGAGTCAAAATACGGTGTATAACAGGACCGCCCAATCACAGAACGAATAAAATGGCAACAATCACAATCGAAATATATCGTGTCGCTAAATTAGGGGACATGACTTCAATTTACACGCGTTCAGATGGGAAAAATGAAAAATATTGGAAATTAAGAACGTTGTATGGCGACAGTCAAATCTAAATTTTTGTTTTCAGTTTTTTTTACATAAAAAATGGTTTGCGAGCCTAAGTCCGTTAAAAAAAATTGTTACAAATTGACTAAAGAACAACATACTCTAAATCCAAGATTGTTCGAGGTGATCTGTATTTGTTATATAATAAACAAAATTACGAAAAACTTTTACGACCGATTTGTTTTGAAAATTTAAATAAAGCTTCTTCGATGTTACACAAAAGTGTATGCAAAGTTTTAAGAGGCTTCACTATTTAGAAATCGAAATATTTAATGTTGAAAATTGCAACTTTTGACTCACGCTCTTATGAGAAACTACTGAAAGTTGTGATTTTTATAAATAAATATCTCGACTTTGACATGGTGAAACCTCTTAAAATTGCGCGAGCTATTAGACATCACTATTCTCTTTGTGCGTTGCAAATTTGAAAGAATCCTATCGATAGGAAATTTCGCATACAACGTCTTCAAATATTCCAAATTCTAATCGTCAGAAAAATTTTCTTCATAACAGAAAACTGTTAGTTTTGTTACCAAGAACGTTTCTGTAGAATTTTTTGAAAGAACCCTAAATAATGTTGTTTTGTGATAGTAATACGTTAATGCCTGCTTCGCACTCCCTGCTTTTCATTTAATCGTAATTGCATATAGTCGCTGCAAATAAATTGGTTTATTTCTTTTCCGGAGCGCTATGAATAGTTTGAAAAATAAAATAGTCGATGGAAGGCAGCTTCGCAGGACGTGGGTCGAGCTTGCCTCGGGAATATATCTAGGAACAAGCACATCCCTGTGTCTGCTGTAGAAATAGTTGGCGTGGTCAAGCCCGAGCGCAGCTCTGGTCAATAACTAAACGCAAAATCCTTTTCGCCAACGAGTTGTGCTCCAAGGTCTCCGAAGGCAGGAGAGAGACGTGAATGAATCTAGAACCTGTTCCCGAGCGTCGTTTCTTCTTCTGCGAGCTCTTCCCCTCTCTCTCTCTCTCTCTCTCTTTCTCTCTGCCGTCTAAGAAAAGTTAAACTCATCCGGTTTGCAGGTTAAAAACGAATCTACCGAAGCAACAGTTAGTCGTATAAAGCGTTCATAAGGACCATTCGTTGCTGGCGTCTTTCCTAGCAAATCTTTCCCAAGGCGTATAGAAAGCCCCTTTGTAAAGTAACTGTAGTAAAACATAAAAAATTGGGTTCGCTGTACCCTTGGACCCACGCAGCCCGCGATAAAATCGTCGTACGTAATTTCCTCTGATTTAAAATGCAAAAAAATCCACAATCGATTCGGCTGATCGGTTGCTCGCGAGTTTTTATCAGTTCGGTTGATCTATCGCTCCAAATGCGTACGAGGATCGAGGCGATCGATTGTACGTTTTTTTTTAATATTAAGGATGTTGAGTTCCAAATCGGAAATGATAAATAAATTCTGAAAATTTGGTATGTTTTTGTATGAAGTATTTAAGAGATCGTGGAAAAATTTCACGACCATTAGGAAGCTGGTTATTGAACAATTAACATTAATAAATTAAATGTAGTCAAATTTAGTTTTATGGAAACTGGTACAACTTTGCGACAAGTTTTTTTTTTTTACCTCTCAATTTTTCAACATCTACAATATACTGAAAGCAACGGAAAGAAAACAAAGTGTATTGATTAATATTTTTTGTATTTGTTTAAAAAATTGTTCTTAACAAAATGTTAATTTTTTAATAACGAGCTTCCTAATCGTGTCGTAAAATTTTTACACGACCGCTTAAATACTTCATACAATAACATACTCAATTTTCAGAATTTTCTTATCATTTTTTATTTCAACTCTTAAGGCGGTTGAAGTAATGATGATAGAATTCTCAAAATTTGCTATGTTTTAAAATAAAGTATTCAGGAGGTCGTGTATAAATTTCACGATGATTAATAAGCTATTTATTGAACAATTAACATTAACAAGTTTCATAGATACTTAACATCCTTAAGGAAAAGATATTAAGCGAGCCTGGAATTCGCTATTTACGCTTTGGTGTGCGTTTCTGATTCAAGGAGTTCAAGGAAAAGTTTCTTTGTCACCTCGTTTCATTTCTTAAGTACCTTCGGTGCGAACATGGCGAAGAAATAATTAAATTATTCTACTGGGTCATTGGTCGTTGCTCCATTAACGACTTTGGCTTCTGATTCGATTATTTTGATAAATAATCGTGTAGCTCTCCGATAAATCGAGTAGACCGAACTCCCCCGCGAAGAGGATTAGAGAATTAGAGTGCGAGGCAGAATCATCGCAAAATCGAGGAGTTTTCCGACGCCCAGGTAACCGAGAAGGCTTGCCGGACGGCGGGACTCCATGTCGCCCCACTCCAGGTACACGTGGAAAAGGAAGCACGGGGTGAGTCGGTCGGTAGTGCGGTTAGTAGTGGCGCGACGTCAATGGTACCGAGCGAGCCGTCTCGTCGTGTCGACTCCGACAGCAGAACACGGCCGCCGCGCTTACGGAATAAAGGAAACGGGGGAGCGAAGGCAAGACGACGACGGGGCTGTTGGCTTCTCGCACTGGCAAACTCTCTTCAGTATCGGATGAGTAACGCCGGTGAACGGACGAGTTCGAAAAAATAACAGAACGGACAGCGGAGAGTTTCTGACTTGCTCGATTATCGTGTGTGCCACTTTTTCTTAAAACAAAAAAACCAAGCATTAAAAAACTCTAAAACTTTCGACACGATAAAGCGCAAAACAGAGTGACCGACGATCGTAACGGAAACGGATTTAAAAAAAAACGAGATTTTCAGTGATTTATTCCCCACACTTTGACAAGCGCCGATCGCCGCACGGAACTTGAACATTTTTCGCAGTCACACGGACTAGCGAAAAATACTCATCGTCGCTAAAACAGTGCAAACACGGTTTTTGGGATCCTACGATATCGTAATATGTTCCACGCTTGCAAAGCACGATTAATCTAGTCGCAGGTGAGTCGTTTTAGGTCAATTTTTGTTAATTAACTTATTTGCTCATCGATGCGTTTCGAAGTACAAAACATTTCGCCTCTCGATTCCGGAGACTCGACTCAATATTTACTTTTAATCTTAACAGACAAACACCGTGTGTAACGTAGTCTCTGAAAAGTTTACAAAAGCGTGTGTGTTGCCAACCGACTCGGTGCTTCTTGCGTTACAACCGGTATCTCTCGACTTTTGCGAGCTTCTTTTTATTTTTTTCCTACTTACACTCGTTTCGTATTCGTCGAGACGTCGCAGACTCTCTCCCGGAGTCTTTGATCCAAAAGAATCACGTAAACACATATTTTCTTTTACCGTGCGCCTTATCCTTCAGCTTTCAACGTTTTTGTCATCATCGAGAGCTCGTTGAAACTCATTTTTATTGAAATATAGCCAAGCACGAATATCGAATCACATATTCCCAGGAACTCGACGATTTTGAAGTTTTTCTCTTAACGCAGTAATTTTTTTTTTTTAATGAGCAACGAAATATTGAAAAAAAAACGAAATTTCGAAATTAAAATTGCAATTTCGTTTCTGTGAACGATTCATGCAAATCTGGTCTGCAGTTTTCCCATACATTTCCCATAGAGATTTATACACACAAAGGTTTATTATGATCAACAATTCGCTTTTAAACAATGATTTTGTAATTTCTTGTCGTTATAATTGTCGATCGAAACTTTTGTCATCAGCAGTTTTGCCCTCTTTGTCATTGAGTGGAAAGTTTCCTAGTCCTCTGACAAAATATAAACGCGAGTTCTTTCTCGAGAGTGTTTACTTTGTTTCAAAATCCAAGTGACACCGGGCCTTCCGCAGGACCGAGTCGAATTCTAGCCTTTTATTTTTATTCGTAGGTCCGAGGAAAATGTTTGCTTCGGGAAATACGAGAGAGTGAAAGTTCCGTTAGGTTTTCGGCTCATCGTCAATTTTATTGCACTCTATTGAAAATGTGCCTGTTGGCTCGTCGCAATATAAAAACGAGAATCGTATAGACCGAGTCATTGTTATGGCGACCCTCGACTATATACAGACGCTGCTCGATTGTGCGAACATTAATACACGCAGGATTCCTCAAAGAAAACGAGCGCGAAGAGCGAGAAAAATTTGTTTGAAAAGTTTTTATCCTGCGGCTGCGATAATCGTTTGTCAAAAATATTTCGCAGATGAGAATTGTCTCGCTAGAAATGTGTTCAAGCTCTCACGACACTTTGTGATGTTTCAAGCGTCGTATACCTGCTGTTAAGTACGAGCTATGTACGAACCGGGATTACTGCAGATACCTGAGCATTGCTCATCCTTTGTCATACTTTACTTCGGGACTCAGTGGGAAAAACGCAGCAAATAAATCCGCACATTTCTAACTACAAAAATAAAACTTGTACTGTCTTTGTCCTTCCATCGCGTTATGCTACGAAATATTTCGCATCCCAGACAATGTTCGTAACAACTCTTCGTAAAATCCGGGAGATTTATTTATGAAAAACTTGAAGAAATGTTTTGTAGATTTTCTGCAAAATCGTCTGGCTGCTTTAAATTGCCAAACGCAACTGTGTACATCGAACGGAATATTTGCAGCTAGAAAGCTGCACTGGGAAAACTTTCTTGACACTTTTTTTCAAAGTATCAAATGTAAAAGGTAGGAGCGTATGTCCGATGCGCGATTAAGGTAGTCCTGTGGGTTTTAGAATTAGTGTTCAGAATTTAATAAAATTTGGTATAGTGGTAGATTCTGATTACAAAAGGATCCAGTCAAAATTTCAAGAGGCTACAGAGAACCAGAAAAAAGATATTCGCATTGGTAATTTCGTACATTTAACATTGAGTCTCATGAGAAATCTCAGTTTTCATTCTATTTTACAATGAATTCTAATCAATTCTATGACGCTGAAGTTCGCAACGTCGGGGTCCAACGAAAAATACGTTTCTCTATTAATTCTTTGTTCAATTTCAAAAACCATGTCAATTTTCGTACCGAAATTCTCATTGGATCCTGAAAAAACGATCGTTTTATTGTCTTGACCAAATATTGAATGAGAATCTTGAGCTCTAATCAAGAAAAAACAGAATTTCGTTGCATTCCAACGACGCAAACTTCAAGATTGTTTAATTCTTAGGAGAAATCATAGTTTTCATTGTAAAATCCAATGAAATGTATGAAATCGATGTTAAATTCATGAAATTAGCAATACGATTATCTTTTTTCTGGTTCTCTGTAGCCTCTTGAAAATTAGACTGCATCTTTTTCTAATCATAATCTACTACTGTACCAAATTTTATTAAATTCTGAAAGGTAATTCTAAAACCGAGAGTACTACCTTAATCCAACAAATAAGTAGTGTACACTTAAACGCGAATGTCACGGTCGATGAAACACGGAGCGGAGGTGCCCATTATCCTCTTTTGGTGAAAAAAAATCATTTCTACACGCGCACAGGCAGAGAGAAAGACACACATAGGCATATAGGAATACATGTATAAAGCTTGGCCACCGTGCTCGTTACGCGATTAGCTTGCGGAGCGCTAACGAGTTCTTCCCGCTGGTTAACGAGATGGGGTTATTAGACTGGATGTGGCCGGATGGTAGAAATCTCGGTGCAGACGTTGGGAGTTGGTTTAATGGTGTCGCCCACCTAAGAGCTCAGGTCCATATTCAGCAGCGGAGTAACTGGTCCATCCAATAAACACAAATTGGCAAATATAGACATGGATATTGATGACTTTGCTCAACGAGCCGTTTATTTAACTTTAAGGATTCGTCGATTAAGGGATTTTCTTGATATAACATTGCAGGCTCTGTGCGATAGCAAAAAAGGGTTTGACGTTAGAACGGAAGGATCGTTGCTTCGACTTTTGTCGATCGCGACTCGCGCTGACGTCATACGCAATCGATTACATTGCACAGTGGGACGAAGGCGTTGTTTGTTCGTTTAAAAAAAAAAGATAGAAAATCGTGAACGTTCATGTGGACTCGACTGAGGCTACCAATCGGGCAACGAACTCGCGGACCTTTCTCCTTCATCCTCTCTCTCTGTCTTTTGATCCTTCGGGTTTGGACTCGACGTTCTCTCCGTTGGCCAATAAAAATCGAAATTCCCCACGGTCGATATTCCTCTAAATATAAAATAAAAAAATCGTATACGGTCAAGAAGAGCGAGTCGCTTTTTCCGACGCCAATTAATCGGCCAAAAAGGGTCACATCGCATTTTTTACGCTCGCGTGTCCTCGAAGCACGAGGTCCTGACACGAATTCAATCGCGCCTCCCTTTCTTTCCCTCGTCCATGCACCAACGAGACTCTCCTCTTACGACGCCGATAAAAAGAAAAAGAAAGCTCTTCTTCTCTCCTTGTGTAATGACCCCGATTATTTCATTCCCTCCTTTTTTCAACGTTATAAATTAACCTTCTCCATCTCCATTCCCTGATGCTGCCTATGGGAGCGAATCAAATTCTGAACGCTTCTTATCGCCACTAAATTAAAACTCTCCACTCAACACACAAACGTTACGAAATATCGAGCACTCTTCAGGGAAAACAAAATGTTTTTCTTACACGCAGTACGAACAATCTTGTCACCATTTGTCACCATTTGCTTATTTCTATAAACTTTATAGTTTTTATTTTTTATTTTTTATTTTTATTTCTTATTTTTATTTTTATTTTTTATTTTGTCTCGATTTACTAAACTTTAGCATTTGTCATACCACTTATATAACAAAGATTGTAATTCTTGCCCCAAGGATCTGTCCAGGCGCAATAAACAACCAATCAATCAATCAACAATCTCGCTATACTGTCGTTATTTAAAAATGAATAAAACACTATGCAACTATGCAGTGGGACAAAACGTTCCACAAAAGTAATACGAGCTCACGAAGTAACTGTTGTACACCTCTCGCATCACCTATGATCCTGGTGGACCGTTACGTCCGAGTGGGTGAGACGACGTTGATGCCGCTGCACCAGACTCGGTGCATGTGCATCGCAAATTCTTTGAAAAATCGATTTTTCGTGTCACTTTTCGTTATTCTCGCTCTTACTTGAGGAAATCGTTGGAGGGATTTTGAAAATGATGAAAAAATCATGTTTCAGGGTAACGTTTAAGATTTTCGGGTCTCTCAGACCCCGGCCGGGATTTTCGACAATCGTTTCTGCTTTGGGGAGCTTAGAGAAATCTTGAATTTTGATTAAAATGCTCGTGGATATTTCGGCATGTTTTTAGATTCTCCACTGGAAATAAAATTTTGTTAAAAATCGTCGATATTTTGTTGAACACGGTAAACTAAATATTTTTGGATAATTTCAAATTTCTCGATATTTTGGCAGTATATTTGGTTTCTAAGGGAATCGTCAGCAAAATTTACGATTGGAACGACTAAAATTAATTGAATTTTGAATTTGCATTGAAAAAACGGTCGAAAAAGTGCTCGTTGAGTCAGTTTTTTGCCTCGAACTTGCTCGACGGAAATAACTGGCAGCAGGAAGTCCGGGCTTCCGCTCATCGCACGCCACCGTACAGAGAAAGGAAGAGACATGGATGACTCCCGCGTATCCCATAAGCAGCATCACAGTCTCTGCTATTTTTAGATGCGATGATGATCCACGTGACGAGAGCGCGGCGGCCCTTCCGAAAAGATAGCAGAAGAAAAAAAGTCTCGTTTAATCTTTTCAGGCTGTTGAAGGTCATAACGATGCGAAGCAGCCGGAAGTTGAGAAAACGAAGACGCTAATGTTGATTTTTTCGTGTAAGAAGAACCGTCAAAGGAATAAATAATAAATAGATCGCGCGGTGATTCGTTCAACACGATCCCTGCTGCGTTGCGGTGTAAATTTTTCGTTACGAAGCTGCCCTGCCGTTAAAAAGTGCAATGGAGAAAAGGAGTTGCAGTTCTCGGGCCTCGAGAGGACCATCGCGTAGGTGGTGTAAGCGATACGAGCTTATACGGCCTCGAGAGTGGAAAACACGTGGGCGATACAGCCAGACACTCGGTCGTTCGGTTCGCCAAACTTTAGTCCTGGCCACAAGGAAACATTGAGTCTCCGCACCCCATAATATTCATTTCGCCTTTCTCGTCATTTCCTCACCTTCCTCGTCATTCCACGTATTCTCAAAAAACGCTGCAAATTGAAATTTGCAAATTGTTTCCTCAAGATGCTTAAGATGCCCGCTGCTCAAATCTTCCTCTATGAGGAACTATATTTTTAATTTTGGCTTTCTCATAGAGGAAGCCGACCATCGTGCATCTTGAGCATCTTGAGGAAGCAATTTGCAAATTTCAATTTGCAGCATTTTTTGTATTTGCATTCAAATTATATAATTTCGACAACTTTTCTAGAAAGTAAAACGGCAGTACAGACTTTTACGCAATATCTTACAAAATTTTAGAGCGATCGGACGATTTTTCGAAAAACTCAGATTTTCGTAAAATTCGAAAAATCAGAAAATTTAAACCGTTCGACCGATATTTCCCAAATTCAATACCAATCTTCCTATTATGATACTCTATTTATTAAAAAAAAAAATTAATAATAAATCTTGAAATTTGAGGTAGTTAGAGCGACTACACCCTTTTTTTAAAGATTTCAAAATGTCGTAGAATTCGTATTTTTCAAAATACGAATTCTATGAGGAAACAATACAATGCAGAACGAAAAAAATGCATTAAACATGCAAGACCGACGTAAAACTTGGATTTATACAAAAAATAATCTCGACTTTAATTTTCAGAAAAGATGCGGCTCTTCAAGAGACCAAGCACCAGTCCGCAGCTCGTGTCAGCAACGCCAATTCCGCAGGATGGTACGTCGCTCGAAAATCCTGAAAACAAGCAGCACAACCAGGAAGCACCTTCGACCAGAGCGAACATCGTCGTTGAGAGGACGTCAGAAAATTCAAAGAACAATGTAATGCCAGCGCCGACGACATCTTCATTTTCTGCTCGAAAAGGTACAAACAAAAACCGATTTTTAATGTCTCTCGATAAAATATAAGCAATGACGATGTCGTGCACGTAAACAGGATCCGATGAAAACGCTCGTTCTTTATTATACGAATCGCGCGAGGGATGAGTCGCGCGAAAGGAAGCGCTGTGCGCGCCGACTGATATCGAATGGCGCCACTCGATTATCCGACTATTTATCACGAGCCATGTCATAATGTATCGCTCACTGTACATGCACGTAATCGTAACATTCGTTCATTAAAAAATCATCTTTTTTATTCAATCAAACGAGCAACATTAACGCCAACATTTAATTTATCGTTCGACACTCGATAAAATACGCGGAATAAAAAACAGGGAAGCAAAGGGACGAATGTTATTAATAGCACGTTTATAACCACAACGTCGAATTGCCCTCGCCCCCGTTTTATTACAAAAATAATTCTAACAATAGCGAATAAACTGCAATTTCGTTAAAAATGCGGCAAGTCTTGATTTACGCCACTCAGTCGACTGAGTGGCGATCGAAGCAAATGCGATTGCTGTTCGTCATGAATTCACTTTTTCACGCTAGAAAAATGTACGCATTGAAACGATGTTTTCCTTTCGGTTTAAAAATTCAAATCGCTGTCAATATTAGTGTCAAATTTTATCGAATAAAAATACCAATACCACGTAAAAATAAAATAATTTCTTTAACGATTTTTCGAAAAACTACGATTTTCAAAAATTCTAAAACGCATAAAATTTAAACCGTTCAACCGATATTTCCCAAATTCAATACCAACCTTCCTATTATGATACTCTATTTATAAAAAAAAAAAAAAAAAACTGGCAATAAATCTTCAAATTTGCGAAAGTTAGAGCGTCGACTCCCTTTTTTGGAAAATTTCAAAATGCCGTAGAATTCGTATTTTTCTAGCAATTCCAATAAAATTCTCAGGGAATGAAGAGCTGGTATAGATTTTTCGATGTTTTGGGATATTTTAAGCACATTGACATTGAAAACTGGAAAAAAAATGTTCACCATCGATCGACACCAAAGATCAGTCTTTGAAGAATAAACCGAGTTTATGGAAGAAACGAAAGAAGACGATGTCAAAGAACTAATGGAAAAGTGGTTTTTGCAGTTTTTCTATGTTTGAAAACGAAACGACGGAGGCTACTCAGTCAATTTAGTTACGAATCTCCTTAAAAAGAAAAAACAGTGCATTTTCAATCGTTTATTTTTTCTTTAAGGATTAATTCAAGGCTGCATTTTCTTCACGTTTGTTTTTTGCATTTCCAGGTATTTCGACATGGGGAAGAAAAGTTGGTCGACGATGGGACCAGCTGAAGAGATCGGAAAGTTCAGAATTGCTTTCAGTTTCGGGACGAAGACGTCGATGGAGTCCAAACCGAAAGTCCCTTGGCGACACGCCCGACGTTCCCGATCGGGTGAGTTGATATAAAATTGTCCGATTGGTTTTTCGAATCTGCTTTTTTGAGAAAGATTCCGTTGTGTAACGAAAAACTCACGATTCGTCTATAGGCTCGCGTGGAAGGATCCTCGAGCGCTGCTTCGAACAAGCCGAAGCGAATTTCGAGAGTCGAATCGTTGCGAAATTTGTTCAGGGCGAGTGAGCGCGGCTCGATGGAGAACGTGAATGGTCAAACGAAGAAACGCACCTTGACGATCGAGGAAGAAGAGGACGGCGTTGGGGAGCTGGCTCATTACAAAATGGAGAAAGCTCTGAGCGACGGAGCTCTGAGAAACGTGATGGATATGAGACTCGGGGATTTCCGGACGGAGATGCTGAACGAGCGAAAAAATCAGCTCAGCCAGAACCTCCGAAACATGCAGGAGCAGCAACGAGTCTTCGACTACATTCTCGACAACCAGGAAATCATGAAAACGAACGATGGCATGAGCTTCGTTCGAGAAACGTTGAACAACGCTCGAACGGGCTCTCGAGTGAGCAAAACTCTGGCTGACGAGGAAAAACACACAAGTTCCACTCAAAACGAGTTTTCGAATAAAATAAGATCAGAAATCGCAGATTGTCCCAAAATTAACGGCGTCAGAAGGATCCTTTTCGACGGTGGAAACAACGAAAGGTGAGAATTGCAATTAGGGACCGAAATTATTCTAATTTTGCCTAAAAAATCGAGCAGTACTGAAATTCGACCTTCAACGGTTTTAGAATTAGTGTTCATAATTTAATAAAATTTGGTATACGAATAGATTATGATTAGAAACGGATCTTGTCAAAATTTCAAGAGGCTACAGAGAACCAGAAAAAAGATATTTGCATTGGTAATTTCCTACATTTAACATTGAGTCTCATGAGAAATCTTAGTTTTCATTCTATTTTACAATGAATTCTAATCAATTCTATGACGCTAAAGTTCGCAACGTTGCGGTCCAACGAAAAATACGTTTCTCTATTAATTCTTTGTTCAATTTCAAAAACCATGACACTTTTCGTACCGAAATTGTCATTCTGATCCTGAAAAAACTATCGTTTTATAGTCTTGACCAAATATTGAATAAGAATCTTGAGCTCTGATCAAGAAAAAACAGAATTCCGTTGCATTCCAACGATGCAAACTTCAAGATTGTTCAATTCGAAGGAGAAATCACAGTTTTCATTGTGAAATACAATGAAACGTATGAAATCGATGGTAAATTCATGAAATTACCAATGCGAATATCTTTTTTCTGGTTCTCTGTAGCTTTTTGAAAATTTGACTGCATCTTTTTTTTATCATAATCTACTATAATTTGATTAAATTCTAAACGATAATTCTAAAATCGACAGTACTACCTCAAATATTTTTGACGTCCTAGAATTTTGATCGAATCGATTTTTTCGCCGATTTCGAAAATAATTGCAATTCAAACGATCATGGTGTTAAAATATTTGTAAAAATTTGTTTCAGGAAAGAAAATCGAAGATCGTTGAACGGAGGTGGACTGGAAGACTTACTGTGCGCTCTGCGACTGGGCTGTGACGAGAGCGGTTACGATTCGGACAGCACGAGAACAGGAGCTGATTCACCAGACAGTGAAAACGCCTTGCCCTCGATGTTGAAGCCTCGGAGCTTTTCCATAACGTCCCAGGACTATCAAGGCATAGATTTATCGCTGCGTATGAGCACACCAAAAAAGATCAAGTCCGAGTCCACCAAAAGTAGCGAACAGCCGGACGAATGCAAAAGGAACTCTCGCCACGATAGCCAGGGAGCCGTAAACAGCGAGATTAACGAGGAGCAAGCGGAGAGTATCGCGAACAGTTCGTTCAGCGAATCAGTGAGAACGGACACGACCCTGATGTCCGAGGACGACGGCGACGATAACGACGATACCGACAGTTACGACGAATCGACGTTTCCAGAATTGAGCTTCTCGACGTATTTCCAACCACGCTGCGATCCTCCGGTAAATTCTACTCCGGCGAAGGTCAGCTCTTCGGGAACCACGAAGAGAGAGAATCCAACTGTCAAGCAGAATATTCCTAGTGGGCGGCTGCTCAAGCGTGCAAATTCGAGAAATGAGAAAACGAACGTGCCGCCTCTGGGTCAGCGTGTAAAGTTACAAAATCTCCAAAAATGCGCGATAAATCAGGTGGTGATGAGAGGCCGCAGAGCTTCGAACGTGAGCTTGATGAATCTTTTGGAGAACGCGGCATCGCCCAGCAAAGACAGTCCTCCGGCATCCAAGGTGCTCGCTCACGAAGAATTCGATCACGTGCGATATTACAGTCCAAAGAGATCGAGATCAAAGATGGAATCGGACGAGACGGAAGTGGTAGAAAGAAAGCCGATAAAGAGGCCAGTCCCCTCGTCGCCGTTGCAGCCATCGGGGCTCGTTACTTCAGCGAGTAAATCGGTGGTTAGACGCGAGCTCAAAACAGTCAAGATCCGGATCGATGAATCAGCTCATCTCGGAATAAAGCTCGAGAGGCGAGAAGCTGTCCGAGCTTTTTACGTCGTTTCTAGCCTCGAGGAAAACGGCGAAGCGGCCAAGTCAAAACAGATCCGAGTGGGCGACGAGGTCGTGAGAATTTGCGGACGTAGACTGCGCGGCATGTCTGCCATCGAGGCGAGAAATGCTTTCAACAACTCGCTCGGTATGGTAGAGCTGCAGATCGCGAGAGAACCGAGCTACGGCTGTTCGAGTCACGAGCTTGGAGACACGTGGGGCGATGAGAAGCTTTCACGAACGTGCAGTGATTCTGAGGTTTGGACATTGAAGGATAACGCGACGAACGAGGCTCGGGGGGGTCACGAAGCGAGTAATCGCTGCGAGATCCTTTCGCCTCTGACCAAAATGAACAAAAGTGTCTCGACGAGCGCGATGCCAACGAGTACGCCCGATCGGAGCAACGATCCGGGCCTCAAAATCACCGGCATGAAGAAATTTCAAGTAATGCGAAAACGAAATTCTATGCCAGCTGCCAGATCCCGAAGAAACGGATCGACGACACCGAGTCTGACGACCGACCTGTTGACCATCACCTTGGAGAAAGGAGCCACGAAAAAATTGGGTTTTTCCATCGTCGGTGGCTCGGACAGCAACAAAGGCAACATGGGCATCTTCGTGAAGGATGTCATGAAAGGTGGTCAAGCTGCTGAAGAGGGCACTCTTAGATCCGGCGATGAAATATTGGCCGTTAACGGGCAACTCATGGAGGGACTCCCCCATGGAAAAGCTCTACAAATCTTCAAACTCGCCAAA